>CM053159.1:63483883-64733883 GCA_028571685.1 Heterohyrax brucei | reverse complement strand
TGTCCGTTTTCCTCATTACAACATCATAGGTTTAGATGGACAGTGGGACAGCGATCCTTTCTGGAAGTTGATTAACAATCAATCTCCTAAAAGAGTGATTTTGTAATCTAGGAATAGATCAAAGGGTTGAATAAATACAAACTATTTCTAGGTGTCTTTTACTGGTAATACGGATCCCTGATGAAACTGAGAAAGCTTATCTTGTGGTCAATACCATGCGCTAGTTGTTAAAGCCATATGGTTAAATATGTTGTGTGCTATGAGTTTTCAAATCCAGAACTGGGCCTTAAAATTTATCCTTCTCAGCAGTTCAGCCTCAGTGCATTGCCCATACTGCTCATCCACAGTCAACTGGACTCAACTGGAAATAATATAACTCACAAGACAACAGTAACAGGATCCTTGCCACTAAGCAGGTGTTTCTCCAAAACAGGAATGATTTTACCTTTAGATAGGCAGAGAAAGTACAACACAGGAAGCAGGGAGAAGATTGGGAGGTCAGGCCTGTCCTGTACGTTAATTTCATCTCTTGAAAATAACTTCAACTTGGGGCAAGGTATTTGACTTGTATAACCCTCACCAGATCTCAAGTTATTTTTTGATAAGTCTACCGGCAGAAGGCACCACCCCAGCAAAACATAGTTTCTCCCCTGCCCACTTTTGTTGTCGCTGTTAGGTGCCATCAGATTGGTTCCAACTCACGGCGACCCTATGCACAGCAGAATGAAACACTGCCCAGTCTTGCGACATGTCCACAATTGTTTTTATGCTTCAATGCGTCATTGCAGCCACTGTGTCACCTCATGTTATTGAGAGTCTTCCTCTTTTGCACTGACCCTCCACTCTACCAAGCATGATATCCAACACCTGTTCCCAAGAAAGGTGATCCAACTGAATGCAGAAATTGCCAATGTCATTAATATCACATGCAAGTAAAATACTGCTAAAGAGCATTTAAAAGTGACTGCAACAGTACCTACTTTCAAGAAGGCTAATTTCAAAGTAAGAATATCTGTTTATCATAGAACATTGCTTAACAGTAAAAGAATTCAACACACGTCAACATTCTGACTTTTTTTATATGAACCATCCTTCAAAATTCAAGAGACTACACTTAAATAAATTGCTTTGTATCGGCAAATAATGAAGAGTAACTTTCAGCCCAAGGCACAGTAACTCCCTCACCACCTACCCCTGTCCTTGGTTCAGCTACGTCTACATTTCTACCAACAACCGGTTTTCTACTGCTGTTGTGTCAATCTGTTTGTTGCAAAAATTATACTGCAATTACAAAGGTATTTTGTGTCTTTGCTTCTTGTTTTGTTGTTTGTTTTAATCTCTTGTATTTAAAAAAGCTCAGACACAACATGTTGTTGCTATTGTTAGGTGCCATCAAATCAGTTCTGACTCATAGCGACTGTGTACAACAGAATTCAACACTGCCCAGGCCTGCTCCATCCTCACCATCGCTATTATGGTTGAGCTCATTGTTGCAGCCTTGGTGTCCATCTAGCTCACTGAGGGGCTTCCTCTTTTTCACCAACCCTCTGCTGTACCAAGCATAATGTTCTTCTCCAGGGACTGATCTCTCCTGATAATATGATATAATCTCACCGTCCTTATTTCTAAGGTGCATTAAGGTTGTGCTTCTTCCAAGACAGATTAATTCATATTTTCGTCAATCCATGGCATACTCAATACTCTTTGTCAACACCACAATTGAAAGACATCAATTCTTCTTCTGTCCTTCTTATCCTTTGTCCAGCTTTCACGTACATAGGAAGCAAATGAAAACAGTGCAGCTTGGGTCAGGCACACCTTAATCTTTAAGGTGACATCTTTATTTTTGAATACTTTAAAAAGGTGTTTTGCAACAGATGTGCCCAGTGCAATGTGTCTTTTGATATCTTGACTGCTGTTTCCATGGATGTCGTTGTGTGGATTCAAATAAAATAAAATTCTTAACAATGTCCAGCTTTTCTCCATTTATCATAATGTTGCTTATGGCTCCAGTTGTCGGGATTTTTGTTTTCTTTATGTTGAGGTGTAATCCATACTGAAGGCAGAAGTCTTTGAACTCCATTACTAAGTGCTTCAAGTTACTATAAGTCTGAATTGACTAGACAGCATCTGATTTATATATATATAGCGTAAGTGGCACTGTCCTAGAGTCTGATAATCTATTGGCAAACAAAATATGGTTCCTCTCCTTATAAAGCTCACATTACCAACAAGTGTATGGGAAAAAGAGAAAGATAGATGCTATCAAAACTACCTGGATCCATTAGAGTTGAGCTTTATTTTAAATAACACAAAGCCCAACAAACAACAACAGAAATTGTGATGCTCTAAGAATTAGAATAACCTATTTTTCTTTTCTCCTAATTTTGGTTTGCCAAGCCAGCCAAGTGCCGTCGAGTCGAATCTGACTCATGGTGACCTTAGTTCATGATTCTCATATTTCTGGTCACAGGATGACTGCTGTGCCTCTAGTAATTATGTACATAGTCAAGACAACTATAAAAGGGGGAAAGCACGGTGAAGAGCAAAAATGTTTCTTTACTTAGCTTTGCTTTTTTATTTAGTAAGGAAAGAAGGGAAATCCTCCCTCAGAGTTTCATCCTATGTTTCACTGCCTAGAACCATGTTATGTGATGTAGTGAGTTGAATGGCATCCCCTGCTCCAAATTCAGGTCTACCCAGAATCTCAGAATTTGACCTTATTTGGAAATGGTCTTTACAGATATAATTAAGATGAGATAATAACTGATTAGAGTGACTAGCTTCCTTGTAGAAAGAGGAGAAGATACACAGATATAAACAGGAAGGAAGGCCATGTGGTAACAGATATAGAGACTGGTGTGCCACAGCTGCAATTCAAGCAAACTCAAGGATTGCAGGAAGTATCAGAATCTAGGGAGAGGAAAGGAAGGATTCCCCCCTTAAATGCTTAGAAAAAGTACAGTCCTTACAATGCTTTTCTTGCAGATTTTTAGACTCCGGAACTACAAGAGAAAAATGGTATATTGATTTAAGTCATCCCATTTGTGATAACTGGTTAGGACCATCATGCAAAATAATATGCACGGTTGCTCCTCTACTTTTCCTCCTAGCTTTTATAGAAGAAGTGAGAGAAATTTGGGATGAGTATTGAGAGAGTCAGCCGACAATATCAGTGATAGCTCAGTGGAAATGAATTAGAGCTTCTCATTGTGTTCAAATACCAAGGAAAGATGTGCACAGAGATGTCACGACACTGACCAAATTCAGAGTAAAGAGTCACATGTCTATTCAAGGACAGTAATTTTAGAATACCAGTGTGATGAGTTGAGATTAATGTTTTGCTGCTGGAAATTACTTGAGAATTCCCCAGTGTTGCTATAAAACCAAAAGCTCACTGCCGTTGAGTCGATTCCAGGTCAGAGTAGAACTTCTCCATAGAGTTTCCAAGGAGCGCCTGGCAGATGTGAACTGCCGACCTTTTGGTTAGCAGACATAGCTCTTAGTCACTATGCCACGAGGGTTTCCAATATTGATATAGTATCATACACACACACACACACACACACACACACACACACGTATATAGGTATGTAAGCATATGTATATACGTGTGTATGTATGTGTACATACATATACATAGAAATTATCTACTCAGGTGTGTGTATAAGAGCATAGTGTATGTTTGGGGGGGTACAGAGAGAGAGAGACAGAGAAGCAAAGACAGGAAATAACACCAAGGTAAAAAATCTTCATTAAACCCTTTAACAATATTCAATGGCAAGAGAACCTGGAAATGTATTTCAAATATTCCCAGAAGTACTAGGAAACATAGGCAGCTCTCAGGTTACAAACAAGATCTATTCCCGAGTGTGTCTCCAAGAATTTTAAGTCAGTCAGAACAGGTACATGGGGTTCTTGTCTAGCCTTACTTTAGTGCAAGACAAGGCTTGAAGCCTTAAGATTTAAAAGATGCAGTGTAGCAAGTGAAGGTGATTGTGAGGAATGATTTATCATTAGTAGGAAGTGGCTCAATTGTTTCAACGTGAGGTCAAATTTACATAACATTAAAAGGCCACAATGACTTGGAAACCCTGGTGGAGTAGTCATTAAGTACTATGGCTGCTAACCAAAAGGTGGGCAGCTGAAATCCACCAGTTGCTCCTTAGAAACTCCATGGGGCAGTTCTACCCTGTCCTAGAGGGTTACTATGAGTCCGTATGAACTCCAGGACACTGGGTTTGTTTCTTATCTAGGTTTAAGAGTTATCTTTAAATCAGATGTAGACAACCCAGGAAATGCCTATAAGAACAGGACTGGGCTGTATTCCACAGGAGTTAATCCAGGAACTATGAGAGAATTAAAAGATTATGGTTTTACACAAACAATCACATTATCTTGGACATAGAACAGATTTGTCACACCTTTGTTGGTTAAGTAACCAACTTCATAAGAAAAATGAATAGGTTCTAAGTAATTTTTAGAAGTTTTCAAATAAACGCAGTAGAATACTAGTGGGCATGGATTACAAACCATACATTAACAATGATTTTAATAATGTGCTTCCAGATAGCTTGAATGTTGTCCCTGTTTCAAATAGTTGCCATATTTAGATTACATGAGTCTAGGCATGAAAATAAAATGAACCAAATTAGAAATAAATTGTACTATATTAAAATATTTATTTATGGTACTGTTTCTACTGTTTAAGATAACATCAATAATGTTTTAACTATTCTAAACAAATAAAAGATCTTCCAATAAGGATGCCTTAGTTTGGGCAAGCTCATAGTGGCCATATCTGTGAAGCCATAGAGGTCATATTTATTATGCTTTTTTGATTAGTCTTGACAAATAGTCATGAAAAGTTACACGATTCCACATGTAGAAATTATTAAAGTTTATTATTAAAATGAGTGTTCTGTTCTCCAGACACTCTGTGCGTTATGTGATGTTTACAATGCGCCATAATCATCTCACCCTGATAGAATAATTTGATGTTTAGTCCAAAAATTTGAGACAATTGGGCTTCTTGTCAAGGAGACATTGCCTGTGCATCAGCTAACCACGTCTTCCAAGGAAAACAATTGCCCTGTTTCTCAGAGTATACAAGAGAATCCACCCCAATCAACTTCTCCCTGGGCACAAGGACTGCACCTTTCATGACAACAAATTGGTGGATTTTGCTTCTGGACTTCAAGCTTTACCCTTACAAAATTGTTTTAACTCAAGCACTGAAGTCCAACCACCATAGATCGCACTGGACATTTGCTCACTAGGCTCTGGAGCAACTGGAAGTTAATTCTGCTTTTGGCCAAAAAATCATCTTCAGTGCCAGGGCCTATTTTGAGATGAATGGTTTTGCTAACAAACAAAACAGTCACATTGGGAGTAAAGAGAATCGAGTGGAGATACAAGAATGTCCACTGCATCCCCAAAAGTTACTGTCTGGTGTGGATTTTGGTGTGGAGGGATCACTGGCCTTTATTTTTTCCAAGATGAAGGAGAAGAGGCTACAACAGTTAAAGGCAAACAATATCAGGCTATGATAACTGATTATTTTGGGTCCCATTTGGAAAAGGCGATGGCAGCCATTTACTTCAAATTCTTTTCCTTACATAATGCCATCAAATACACTTCAAAATAATAAAACAAAGCTGTATCATTTACACGACTTGTTTACGTTCAAAGATAGGATACCCTTATTGGAAGACTCCTTATTTCACGGGTGAAATAACGCTTTCCCTGTTCCTCAGAGATCCAGTGCAAAGCAAAATTATATAATCTCAATTACTGTATTTTTATGCAAATGGAACTGGCCTTCTATATATGTTTGCCAACCACATTCCCCTTCCCCCAAGTATTTTTGTAAACATGCTTTATAAATTAGCATAGTGTGCTTGGGAATAGACCTGGTGGGAAGGGCACAGATAGCAAACAAATGTAGAATCCATTGCCTTTGAGCGGATGACAACTCTTAGTGACCCTCTAAGGCAGATGAGAATGGCTCCATAGAGTTTCCGAGGAGCTCCTGCTGGATTCCAACCTCTGGGTAGCAGATATAGCACTTAACCCACTAACACCACCAGAGTTCCCAAAATGAAAACATTAAATCACAGTATCTCAGTAATTTTTCAGTGCTTTCCATTTGTTTTCGTCAAAGTTTAATTAACAGTTGTGTCCTCAAATGATCTCATTAATGCTTTTTGAAATGTAAAACTCATTTAATACTTTTTAGCATGGAGATGGTCAAAACACATGAAATATATATTAAGAAAAATACTCTCAGAAAGTTGATGTCTTCAAATAATGTGCAATTAAAATAATGCACCATAAATTTAAAACCTAGAAATAAAAATAACAAAGAAAATTATTAAATAATACTTGTATTTCTGTAAGTTTTATTTTTACCTGCATTAAATATAATCCTCTATAAATAAAGGTAATTTTAAGTGGATAACTAAATAGCTTAAATTGTCTACTTTTATACAAATAATGTATAAATTTAAAAAGCAGTATTTCTCCATTTACATGCTTATGTAGTGGTTAAGTGCTATGTGTGCTAACCAAAAGGCGGGCAATTCGAATCCACCAGGCACTCTTTGGAAACTCTATGGGACAATTCTATTTCTCCTGTAGGGTCTCTATGAGTTGGAATCAATCTGACGGCAGTGGGTTTGGTTTTGGGGTTTGTAGTACATATACGTAAATTTATACATACATACACATTTGTGTGCACACACATTACACAGGTCATAAATTCAACAACTGCCTACTTCTACAGCTTGGTATTTCGAAAAGAAGGGAATTGGCAGTAACACAGGAAACCCTGGCAGTATGGTGGTTATTAGGTCTGGTAACTAAAAAATCAGTTCAAATCTGCCAGGTGTCTTTGGAAACTTTATGGAACAGTTCTACTCTGATTTATAGGGTCTCTATGAGTCAGAATTGACTCAACAGCAGTGAATTTGGGTTTTCTGGATAAATTAGAGAACCAATTACACAAATATAACCATACCAAGATATCAAGGCATTGTAAACACTAAAAACAGAAACCGATTGCCTTCAAGTCGCTTCGAACCAATAGCGACCCTATAGGACAAAGTAGAACTGCCCCAGGGAGTTTCCAAGAAGCAGCTGGTGGATTCAAATTGACCCTTTCATTAGCAGTCAAGCTCTTAACCATTGCTCCACAAAATACCAAGAACTAAACACTAAATGCTAAAAACATATCTCCAATAAATTGGTAAATGTTTTCTCCGCATTTGTCTCTTTGGAGTTCACTTGCTGTTTAGGTATCAGTATATTAGGACTTCATGTGAGAAAATAAATACACCACGAATAAACTGGAAAAGAAAAAATCATCCCTTGCCTTATTTCTTTTTCAGAACCAAAAGATCAGCTGCAAACAAGGATTTCAGAGTTCACTCTCGAAATTCAAAGATGGCATGACATTGTCCATTTGTAAATAAAGACGTTTTTATATCCCAGCTTAAATAAGAAACTAATATTCTGAAGTCCTTTGCTGTGGATTAGTCCACAAATGCATGTGAAGATACTGAAGGTATAATCAATAGGAATCACAAAGTTACAGATTAAGAAACTGGGAAATCACAAATAACCTATTTGGTTAGTCTCTGCATAAGTACATTAATTTGAGTGGCATTAATGTCTTCATTCCTTAATTGGAGGGTCAGCAAAACTTTTCTATACAGGACAGGTAGTTGACATTGTGGGCCGCACAGTGTGAGTCACAACCCTTTAACTTTGCCATCACACTGCCAAAGCTGCTGTTTAAGTCAGCTAGTGCTGCTCTAGCAGAAATACCAATAGGCTTAACAAAGAAAAGTTTTTTCTTACAAAGTCCAGTAGACTACAAGTCCAAATTCAGGGCGTCCACTCCAGAGGAAGGCACTCCCCCTTGTTGACTGTGGAGGAAAGTCTTTGTGTTGCTTCAGTCTTTGGTCAGGGAGCATCCTGGTGCAGGAACCTCAGGTCTGAAGGATGTGGTCTTCTCCTGGGGCTGCTTTCTTGATGGTATAAAGTTCCCAACTTCCTGCTTGCTTCCCTTTCTTTTTATCTCTTGTAGGAGAAAAGGATAAAAGGTGGTACAAGCCACACTCCATGGAAACCCCCTTTACAGTGGAGCAGGAAGGTGACCTTAAGGAGGGATTTAGAGTTTTACCCTAATCCTCTCTAACATATCCACTCTGTTAACCACAGGCAGAGATCAGGATTTACAGTATCAGAAAATCACAAAATGGAGGATCAACCTCAGAATAAAGGAATCCTGGATCAGACAAACTACTACCCATATTTTGGGGGGGAACACATTTCAACCCATAATAGTAGCCATATTGTTCTTGCTGGGTACCATTGAGTCAGCCTCTGATTCTTAGCAACCCCATGTACAACAGATAGAAATGTTTCCTGGGAAACATTCCCCCTGCATCACTCCCATCATCAGTTGTGGACTGAATCTTTATAGCCCACAGGCTTTACACCGGCTGATTTTCAGAAGTAGATTTCCAGGCCTTTTTTCCTAGTCTTAGTCTGGAAGCTTTAAAAAAAACAAAAAGGCAACCACTGAAAATACCTAAAAGAATAGGCTTAGCATGTTTCAATAAGACAGGCAACAAGCAAGATTTCATCCAGAGCCATAGTTTGCACTGGCCAAGTGCCGTCGAGTTTGCATTATTGAATCAAATATTGTACCTTGTAGAAAAAGTAAATAATAATTTGCTATTGATTATGTAATGATTCCACCCGAAGAATGGTACTGTTTTCCTACCATTAGCAATACCAAAAGCCAACTTATGCCAAATGTTCCATATAATTTATATTATGTTGGAAGGTGAGTATGTATATGGTCTTAAACCAATAATAGTTCAGCAAGTATCAATAATGACATTTTTTTTTATATCAAAAGAGCCATGTAAACCATAGCTTGATTATTTCTTTGGATTATTGATGTACAAGTAAAAACAATCCCTGCATGATACAAATTTTCAACTTGTTTGTCGACTAACTAAATGTTTGGAAACTCCAGTCTACCCATGTGTGCCTCAGAAGAAAGTTCCGGTCATCTACTTCTGAAAAATCAGCTATTGAATGTCCTAGGGAACATATTTATACTCTGGCACACGTGGGATCACCATGCATTAGAAATGACTGACAATAGTTGGTGTTTTTCTTTTTGTTAAGTACCAACAATGGCCAAAGTTACCATTTTCATACATAGTTTAGAAGTGAATGCAAATAGTGAATAGCAGCTATCTAGAAATGTTTTGCAAGTATTCATAAACCTTAATTTAATAATTCCACTGCTAGGAGTCTATTTTAAGAAAGAATCCCATAAAACTAGTGGTTTGCAAAGACAGCGTTTATTTCTTCATTCATTCATTTAACCTATATTTATTAAAGACTAAGAACCAAATCTGTCTTCTCCTATACATCAGAGACAGGGCAGTAAATAAAACAGAAAAGTTTGCCCTCTTGGAATTACATTCTAAATGGGGGCTAGATTGAGAAAATGAATGAATGGGTGAATGAACGAACAAGATACATTTTGTATTATATGTTGACTTGTGCTAGCATAAAACATTTAAAATAAGTTTTTTTTTTTTTTTTAAAAAAAAGCTTGGAGAAGATTAGGACGAGTCCACGCAAGAGCTGAAATTGTAGTGTTGCCAAAAATGAGCTTGAGAAGGTGAAGTTCAAAAAAAGGTCTGAGAAGGCAAGGAAATCAGATGGGAAGCTCTTCAGGAAAGAGTACTCTAGGCAGAGGTCATGGTAGGAATGCTTGGTGTGCAGTGAGACAAGCAAACTCAACAACCAGGAAGGCTGGAGTAGAATGAAGAAAGGCAGAGTAATAGGAGAAAAACCCAGAGTCATATCTGGACACCAGATCGAAGAGGGTCTTGTCAGATATCATTAGGATTTGGACTTATATTATGAATTTGGGTATATGTAACACGTTAAGGAAGAGTTGCCATTTCTTTGGCAAGACTGGATATATTGCAGATAGTAAGATGTGTTTCTGGGTATTTTCCAATGACATAGAGCAATCCTATGATATAGTATTAATTAAATGAAGTTGTGTACAACATTGTAAATGCTTATGTATGATCTCAAATAGCTAGAAAAGGCCAGAGAAAAACATAGAGAGAAATTTGCTCACATGCAAAATGTGAACAGTAAGACGATGGATATTTTGCTCATATGTATATATACATACATATATATATCCCAACTCACCTTCAACTGATGCAAAGAACTTGAACAATAATAAAATAGTTATGGTTAATTTTTTTTTAATTAGATGCACATAAGAGGTGAATTTCTGAAGTCACAGCCATGTCTCAAGGACAGCTGTTGTGGTAGAGCTCTATTGGCTCTGCTGGCCCCGTTATTCCTGTATCACATGAGATGTCACACTTTGCCTGGTGACTGTCTAGGCTTCTGCTTTTAAAATCTGGAGACACAGCCAAGGAAACAGTTTAGAATCATGTTCTTGGCAAATACTAGCTATTTAGCACTGGAGGCAAGCACAGGCTGAACTGGGAGATTGGATCGAAGGTAACATTCCTCACAGCACAAGATTCCTGGCAGAGATCTGCTTGTTTGTCTAAATCTAACAAATTTACTGTGAGAAACAGTATAGAATCTGGCATAGACTGGAAGAAGAAGCTTCACAAGAGATCTTTCCCTACTGATTTTCTGGATGCCCTGGCACAATACGGTAAAATCTGTGAAAGCCAGAACTCATGTAGGCGAAAACCTGTTAGAGATGGAAAACACAAATATTTTCCACTAAAATGAGCAATAAAAAAGTGGTAGGATTGCACAAGACCCAGAAAAACAATGCAGTACCATCAAGTTCTCCTGGGTTTCACTATATATCTGATTCCTCTCTCAGCATCTTGAACTCTGAAATGAAGCAGTGTAAGAATAAGGGCAGGCAAGAGAGGGAAAGTGTTGGACAATGTTTCATCCATAGAACTTCATACAACCTCAAGTTCATTTTGGTAATACATCTTGACAGCAACTCTTCCCAACGGATAGGAAGAACTGAGGTTGAAGAAAAACCCAGCCATAAATAATAAGGTCAGGTGGAGTTTAATGAGGAAAAAATCATAAATCTAGTACATGCGGACATACCAAACTGACAAAACCAAAGCCACAGCCTTCTAGTCAATTTTGACTCATAGCGATCCTATAGACTGAGTAGAACTGTCCCATAGAGTTTCCAAGAAGTGCATGGCGGATTTGAATTTCTGATCTTTTGGTTAGCAGCGTAGCACTTAACTACTAAGCCATCAGGGTTTACATAATATTACGTCTGCAATGTGTACATTAGGACAGACATGGTTACCCAAGGGAGACTAGACCTAAAGAACAGAAATAGAGTCAATACTGTACAACATGATAGCAGTTCTCTAATATTTAGATTCTTTCCATGGGAATATACATACAGCGACATGCAATTAATTAATTTAATGATTCTACTTCACCTCCTGTGATTCAATTAACTTTGGGATTTGTTGATATCTACCCATTTCCTGGCAGCCACAAACTCAGGGCTGAAGTATGTGCATGTCAGGATATGCAGTATACCAGAATATAGATGGACAGTCCTATTCTAAAACAGACAAACCTACAGTAAGCTAAATGGATTGCATTAAAAAATGAGTCCCAATGCACTATTTCAAAAAAAAAAAAAAGACCAAATCCTCTGCTGCTGAGTTGATTCCAACTCATAGCAACTCTACAGGACAGAGTAGAACAGCCCCATAGGGCTTCCAAGGAGCTTCTGTATGACAGATGATAAGTGAACTCCTGCAGTTCTAAAGAATGACTCTACCCATATGCTCACATAGAAAGGAGAAACGCTTCCTTCCTTGTCCAACTGAATATGAATGAACCCACATCTAACATCCAAAAATTTTTTACACACATATGCATACATACACACACTCTCTCATACACAAGCAAGTTCATTCATTACAAGTTCAGCTTTGTATGCAGCTGCAGAAATCATTTTCTTGAAGACTTCTGCCACTAGATAGTGAGACTGCTTCTTCTAGTGGATTCAGAAGCATGATCCTTACTGCCTTCTGAGCACTCACTGGGCAATGTCTTCTAAATCCAGATTTCTACTAATAGTCTGTGTTGTAGATTGAACTATGCCCTCTCAAAAATGTGTGTAACAATTTGGCTGTGCCATGATTCACACTATTGTGTGACTGCCCTCCATTTTGTGACTTTCCTGTGTTGTAAATCCTAATCTCTGCCTGTGAATAATAGACTGGATTATGTAAAAGAGGATTAGGGTGGGACTGCAACATCCTTATTAAGGTGTTGCTCCAATGTAAATGAAGTTTCCCTGTAGTATGGCTTGCACCACTTTTTATCCTACAACAGACAAAAGAAAGCAAGCAGAGAGTGGGAACTTTCTACCACCAAGAAAACAGTGCCAGGAGCAGGGTGCATCTCAGACCTGAGGTTCCTATGCCAAAATGCTCTCAGACCGAAGAAAGACTGATGCAAGACAAAAGCCTTCCACCAGAGCTGACAGAGAGACAAAGCCCTCCCCTGGAGCTGACACCTTGAATTTGCACTTGTAGCCAACTAGACTATGTGAGAGTAAATTTATCTTGTTAAAACCATCCACTCATGATATTTCTGTTAGAGCAGTACCACATGACTAAGACAGTCTGCAAGGACATTTGGGCTTTCTCTACCACGCTCCTCATAATTCTTCCAGCCTCTACATGCTTTCTGTTTCCAAAGCCATGCTTACCTTTTAGCTATTTGTTACAGTAAAAGCCCACTTTCAGTTATCAATTATACTGAGTCTCAATCTCTTTTTAAAGGGTGGAAACAGACAATGCATTTACAATACAGGATGTTAAAACAAACTGCTGAATTTTTTAAGAGGAAGTAGATGCCATCCCTAAAAGCAATTAAGATTTAATTCTCAACAACAAAAAGAGTATGATTTTTATTTTAAATAAAAATATCTATTACTGATTGTTGCAAGGGCCTTGTTGACCATCAGTACACCAGAGGTAGGAAAAAAATCACATCAAGCAGAAAGCTTGCAGTGAAGTCATGACAGAAACACATTAATGTGGATAGTTTCACTAAGCAGATGTGATCACACACTGTCACGGACTCTGGCACAATGGTATTTCCCAGAATTGTGCCAAAAGTGTACAAATGATAACAGAAATCCTGGAGGAGATGGAAATCAAAGGACAGGGGTCAAAAGTTATAGGTCTGATGTTGGAGTGTTTCTTCCAGTTCGTGACTACCTTCAATCACAGGCAAAAATAGAGTCAGATTTCAGTAAGGAAATCACCATTGTTTGTGCTTTTGGCAGTCCATGGTATAAAATTCAATTACTCTGCAGTTCAAAGGCATCAATTCTTCTTCTGTTTTCCTGGATGGACCTGTGCAAATAATTGTGGTCCACTGAGAGGGTTGGTCAGTTTTGCCTTAAAAGAGAGTCAATTCCAGGGCATAGAGGACAGCCCACAGCCACCAAAGAAGGAGCAATCCACAGCAGAGACCAACGGGAGATGATACAGTGGTGGGCTTCCTGGACCATGGAGTGAGAAAGCTGAGTGCCTTTGGGCAGACACTTGGGGTCAGGGAGAAGTCTACTACACTTGATCCATGAAACTGGGATTTGGTAGCCCTTATAAGTGCGTAGCCATTTCTTTTATGTGGTTTGTGAGTTTTGTGAGAAGTTACAATGATTTAAGGAGCCCAAAGAGAGGAAGAGAGAAAGTAGTGAGGCAAGAGAGAGTAGCTGACGCTAAAGATGACATACGGGTACAGTGTTTCAAAAAGCTAAGATGCTTGGGACATGTTTAACCTTTTCCTTAAAGAACCCAGCATTGTGCTGATCTTGATAAAACAAATCACTCACTTAAAATCCAGTGTCTTTGCCATTAGATAAGGCACATTCAGAGTTCAAACTGCCTTGTCAGAGACACTACTCAGGTGATGTAAACTACATATTAAGTCTTTACCAAAAAAGATATCTATTTTTGAGGGAAGAATAACAGCCCTTTTTTGTCAGGAGTGGTTTTGGTCTCTAGCCAACCACATGTTGCCAGACCAGGCACACCAATCCCACAACCCACATCTATTGCTGCTAGAGGAATGCTAATTATTCTCCAAAATGTATTCTTCCTGTTACAACTAAGGCAGTAGCTTACAACTACAAAATCACCAGTGCTGTCACACGCGCAGTTCAAGATGTTCTGATGAAGCTATCGCGCATTGCATCCAAAAAGCTGATTGCCAATAAAGTAGGTCATGACAAAATACTGCCAGTGAGTCATCAAACACAGGGGAAAGAAAACACGAAGGTGACACTGGTGACGAGGACGCTGCCGCTGATGACAGTCCAGCCTTGACATTTGAAAACGTATCTTTGGTCTTGAATTCAACGGACTGAAATTCAGCATGCATGCTGATTCTTTTTGAGTCATGTGTTAGTCGGAGTTTAACTAGTAAATAAAAGATGTATTTGCCATGCTTTCCATTTCAGAAGGTGGATTGTCTTTAATAGGAGCAATAAAAGTTTTTCAGCACCACTTCGAATATGAGAAACAAAGTTTTCCTTCATTAATGTGAATATATATATCTACATATATAACATCACAGCTAAACACAGTCAGTCATAAGAAACACTATCGTATTATAAACCACTGAGAAAAAAAATATATGCTTCCAGTTAAACTGGCACAACGATTTTTATCACTTAGACTTTCTTAAGCTTATTGGAAGAATTTTTTCAGACTCATCTAGATACAGATTTTTACTATATATTACTCTTGCCCACATATAAAAAAGCATACAACAGCAAAATAAACCAGCCAAGGTATGTACAAACTATTTTATATTCTGTGACTCTCTTCAAAATCACATTTAGATTGAGCATAAGTGATGTCTATGACTTCCCTCACAACTTTCTCCTCTACAGCATAGAGACTGGTGATGACACACACTCCTTAAGAAAGTATTTTCCTTAATTTCCTAGTGTTTCTGTAAGTGGGTAGCTTTGAAGAATAGAAATTCATTTTTGCAAAATTCAAAATGCTAGAAGTCCAAATTCAGTGCACAAATTCTAGGGGAGGAGAGGCGTTCTCAGGCATTCTCAGCTCGGAGTGAAGATCGCTGGCCGTCTTCTGTGGCGTCTATCTTTTCCCTGTTTGTGCTTCTTGTCTCTCTGACTGTGCTCCTACCCTTTACAATTCAGAAGGGTTCAGGTTTTGGACACAGTCTACATCTGTGGCTTCATTAGCATAAAGGAGAAAAATTAGTTTGCAAATAGAATTGCATCAACAGGTATAGCATTCTAACACTTGGTTTAGGTAATACAATTCAACTCATATCATCACTTTTAAAAATAACTCAAGGATTTTCTACCACAATGCTGAAAATCCTCAAGCTGACTGTCCGAATCTTACCACAAGGTTCCAAAAGGGGGTTTTCAGATCCTTTTCACACAAATATGAAAAACTGTTTATACCTGCAACCTGTCAGACAGAAGTTTGTAAGACACCATCCATCATTCAAGGAATCTTGGTTTTGCAGAGGTTCAAGTGTAACAAAATATGTACCACAGAATTGATGAAATATGGAAAACACATTTTCTTATTAGACACAATCATCACATTTAGCAAACACACTGAGATTGGTCTCAAAGTGGTGTTTGTTTGTTTTGTTTTTTTATTTTTTAATAGCTAACTAATCAAGCCTTAAAAATAAAGGGATACAATGGAAATGTTGACTGGTATATTATAAATACAATCCTCTGCTTGAAGAATTTCCAAGTTTTCTAGTTCATAAAAGGTTTCATGTTTCAGTGGAGACATATTTCAAATGTCCAGTAATAAGAGCACACTCTGATGACTACCGCAAATAAAATGACAAATGTGCTCAAAACAAGTTGCCAGTACCCACTTTGTTTCAGAACTAAAACAGGTAAAAAGGCTAGGCATGCTAACGTGCTGTGTGAAGCGCATAACTCTGAAAGATTTATATCAGATTTTAACTTCAGTCAGTGCTAAATTCATCGATGAAAAAGTAAACAATGAATTTTCAAGTACCTTTCAATAATGAAAATAGTTTAATTGTGCTATGGTTTTACCAATGAAATATACTTTTAAATTTTATTTACTCTCTTTAGTAGTCAAACTTCTTATAAGTTATTTCTGTAGGTGTAGTCTTAGGTCACTCAAGAGCAATATTTTTTTGTTGTTGTTAACATTTCCCTTTACACACCTCCTTGACATACATTAAATGTCAGGGGCCAGAGTACTGCCCACACCTTGTTTTTGTAAATAGAGTTTTATTGGAACACAGCCAAAACCATTTGTTTACACATTGTCTAGGACTGCTTTCCTGCTTCTGGGGCCGAACTGAGAGGTTTGATAGACAGTGTATGGTCTGCAAAGCTGAAATATTTATTATCTAGCCCTTTACTTGAAAAAGGTGGTTAACCCTTGTTCTCAAATACAGGAGGCAGTTTCATTATCTTCCTATCCCGTATACTACAACTCACCTTTAGACAAACTTGTTTTACTTTAAGAATCATAATTATAATCATACTACCATTTAGCAGTAGTGTGCTACGTGTAGTATTTCTCATGGGGTCATAATTAGAAAAGGATCTTTCAAGTGTTCTGTAGAATAGAAAAGGAGCTTAACCTCAACATAACTGTAAATTGTATTTGTGTTCAGACATCAGATCAGGGATTACGAACACTGTTTTCATTGCAACACAGTTAACTCCCCCAGTGCTACAACTTGGTACATTCAGTGGAGAAAAATTAAGTGGTGAATTTCAAACTGTGACATTCTCAAATAGAAATACTATTCTTAAGGGAATATACTAGCAACTAAACCCATAAAAAAAATAATAATACGTTGCTGTTGAGTCAATTCCAACTCCTAGCAATCCTATAGGACAGAGTAGAACTGTCCCAGGTAGAGGTTCCAAGAAGTACCTGTTGGTGTCATTGGTAGGTGCCATCAGCTCGGTTCTGACTTACAGCGACCCTATGCACAACAGAACAAAACACTGCCTGGTCTTCTGCCATGTCTACAACCATTTTTATGCTTAAGCCCATTGTTGCACTCACTGTGTCAATCCATCTCTCCAGGGGTCTTCCTCTTTTTCTCTGACTATCCGCTCTACCAAGCATGATGTCCTTCTCCAGAGACTGATCTTTCCTGACCACATGTCCAAAGTATGTAAGATGCAGTCTGCCGTCTTTGCTTACAAGGAGCACTCTGATTGGACTTTTCCCACATTTGTTTGTTCTTTTCGCAGTCCATAATACATTCAACATTCTTCACCAACACCACAATCCAAGGGCATCAATTCTCTTGTCTTCCTTGCTCATCATCCAGCTTCTGCATGCAAATTATGTGATTAAAAATACTACAGCTTGGGTTAGGCACACCTTAGTCTTCAAGGTGATATCTTTACTTTTCAATACTCTAAAGAGGTCCTTGGCAGCAGATTTTCTCAGTGCAACGCATCTTTTGATTTATCGACTGCTGCTTCCATGGGTGTTGATTGTGGACCCAAGTAAAAAGAAATCCTTGACAACCTCAATCCTTTCTTCGTTGATGATAATGTTGCTTACTGGTCTAGTTGTGAGGATTTTCGTTTCTTGATATTGAAGTGCAATCCATACTGAAGGTTGTGCTCTTTGATCTTCATCAGTAAGTAACTCAAATCTTCTTCACGTAATGTAGGTTGTTGATATGTCATCCTCCAATCCTGACGCCTCATTCTTCGTATAATCCAGTTTCTTGGATTATTTGCTCGGCATACAGAACGAAAATGTACGGTGAAAGGATACACTCTGTTGCTCACTTTTCCTGACTTTAAACAGTGCAATGTCACCTTGTTCTGTTTGCATGACCGACTGGTCCATATGCAGATTCCATAAGTGCATAATTAAGTGTTCTGGAATTCCCATTCTCCACAATGTTAACCATAATTTAGTAAGATCCACACAGCTGAATGCTTTGCATAGTCAATGAAACACAGGTAAACATCTTTCTGGTATCCTCTGCTTTCAGCCAAGATCCATCTGATGTCAGCAGTGATCTGTCTGATTCCAAGTCTTCTTCTGAATCTAGCTTGAGTTGCTGGAAGTTCCTTGTCAAACTATTGCCGCATACACTTTTGAAAGATTTTGAGTAAAATTTTACTTGTGTATGACATTAATAACACTGTTCAGTAATTTCCTCATTTGGTTGGATCACTTCTCTTTGGAATGGGCACAAATATGAATCTGTTCCTGTCAGTTGGCCAGGTAGCTGTCTTCCAAATTTCTTGGTATAGATGAGTGAGCACTTCCAGCATTGCATCTGTTTGTTGAAATATCTCATTCGATATTCCATCAATTTCTGCAGCCATGCTTTTTGCCAATGCCTTCAATGCAGCTTCACCTTCTTCCTTCAGTACCACTGGTTCCAGATGATATGGCTGAACATCAGCCAGCTCTTTCTGGTATAATGACTCTGTGTGTTCATTCCTCCCATCTTCTTTTGATACTCCCTGAGTCATTTAACAGTTTTCCTGTAGAATCCTTCACTGTTGCATCTCAAGGCTTGAATTTTTTTCTTCGGTCCTTTCAGCTAGAGAAATGCAGAATGTGTTCTTCCCTTCTGATTTTCTATTTCTAGTTCTTTGCACACATCATTATAACACTTTCTTTTGTCTTCTTCAGCTGCTCTTCTACTTCGCCATTCGTTCATTTTGCTTTAGCTGCTCAACGTTCAGAGCAAGTTTCAGAGTCTCTCCTGACATCCAGTTTGGTCTTTTCTTTCTTTCCTATCTTTTTAATGACTTCTTGCTCTCTTCATGGATGATATCTTTTATGTCATTCCACAGTTCATCTGGCCTTTGGTCATTAGTGGTCAACACTAATGGTTCTTAAACTCAGGAGGGATATACTCAAGGTCACACTTTGGCTCCTATGGACTTGTTCTCATTTTCTTTGTTTTCAATTTGCATTCACATATGAGCAATTGATGATCTGTGCCACAATCAGCACCTGGTATTATTTTGACTGCTGATATGGAGTATGTGGTGAGTTCAAATCAACAACCTTTTGGTTAGCAGCTGTAGTGTTTAACCACTTTGCTACCAGGGTTCCTCAAACTAGGAACAGAGACAGAAATTTCTAGTGTCTCTTGTTTTTATCTATCCAGTCCCCTTTCTTTTTATTTTTCTGGAGGCATGGCCCACACCCTTGGGCTCAAGGTCAAAGATAGGTTCATGACTTAAGCTACACCAGTTATACTGTCTCACACTAATGTTCAAGGCACTTTGTCCAAGAGGAAGGAACTATGTCTAGCTAAGTACATCCAAGTATCCAGAGTGTGAGAAGGGAACACCTAGCCTTTTCAGCCTTTAATCTCAGAGATGTGGTTGAAACTGAAAACTCAGTTAGCCATATTTCCAGCAGTGGTTTGAGGTGGCTGAGATGAGGGAGGAGTCTAAGCTAAAAGAAAAGCAGAGTGGAAAGATGAAAACTGAAAGGGAATCCTGACAAGGATCTAAGGCCCTGGATCCAGTGACCCATAAACACAGCTCCATGGCCCTTCCTGTAATTTTAATTATTAACAACCTTTGAGGCCACACCAACTCATGGCAACCCCAGGCAGAATAACAAAATGCTACCCAGTTCTGCACCATCAGTATGACTGGTAAGAGATCCAACTGTTGTAATCCATATGGTGTTCATTACTGACTTTCAGAAGTAGACAGACCTTTCTTCCCAGTCTATCTTAGTCTGGAAGCTCCACTGAAATCTGTCCGGCATCACAGCAACATGCAAGCCTCCTCTGACAGATGGGTGGTGGCCAGGAGTGGGTACATTGCCCACGAACTTAATCTGTTCTTCAACATGGAGAATGAGAACTCTTCCCCTGACCCTCCACTGGCTCTGTAGTTGAGACAGTGAGGCCCGAAGTGATCGCTTTTTTCCTTCAGCTAGCTCAAACTATCACTTACAACTTACAACTAACAGGGCTAGACAATCTTCAGCAATGACAACCAACAACGCTGACACCTCTACACTTTAAAACACAGCCATGGCAACAGAACTGGAAATAGCATTTCTTGTAGAAATTTTCTCTCCACTCCCTCCTAGTGGATTCAACTCACTGCCATCAAGTGGATTCTAACTCATAGTGATCACCCCATAGAGTTTCCAAGGAGTGCCTGGAGGATTGGAACTGTCCGTCTTTCGGTTAGCAGACATAATACTTAACCACTGAGCCACCAGCATTTCCTCTGGTGGCTCAGGAAATTAAAAAAGTTTTGAAAAACAAGAAAGAAAACTGTTAGCACAGTATTTGCTTAATCTAACATCCAGCAATTTAATCTGCTAAACATTCTTCAAAGTAGAATAATTCTCATCACCATCTCCCTCTTTCTTTGTTTCTCCTGTCTTTCTGGCTGTTTTCCCCTCTGCTAAAATTTTTATGTCTGAATGTTTACAAAATGATTTATGTTAGAGCTGCTACATGCATTTAGCTTGAGTATCCAGTTCATTTGCATGCTATTAGATGGAAGAGGAACACTTCCTGCAGAAGGTAAAATTGTAGAATAAAGGCAAAAGGTAATGTATGTCGGAACCAGACTTAAAAAAAAAAAAAAAAGTGGCTAGTTCTCTCCTGCTGTGTGCATCTAATGTTTTGCCTCTGAGAATAGGACTTATTAGCAACCCTAAAGCAAAAAAGACAGGAAATTTTTCAACAAGGGCTTCCGCTTTGCCAAACATCCCAGAGTTGGTCTCCAAGGACTTGAAAAGAAAGGAAAGAATGAAGAACGGAAACTATAAAGCATGAGGCACAGCTATCATCTAATTACTGAATGAATGGCATGGTTGTTTTGTCTGATTGCACTAAGCTAGTTATCCACTGCTAGCTTCATTGACAAAAAGGGAATCTACACAAATTATAGGGAAATTCAAGCACTAAAGGAATGCTTTGGTTCAGAGGTTTGCAATGACTATTGGCTTCAGTTTTTGGCAACGGCTGTCTGCTGTATGAACTCGGCTGTGCCGGGTCAGCATGCAGCATTCCAAAAAGCCAAAGAGAGGACAGACTTCCTTGTCATCTGTATCCCATCAATAAATTAAAGTGATGTTCTCCAGCTCGTGTTTGTTTCTTGGCAGGCTAATCTACAATCTGAAAAAGAAAAGCCTTTCATTTGTGAACCCCAGCTTAAGGAAGGAAGCTTTTGTATGTGGATTCACCAGAGATCAAAATATTAAAACAGGGAAGAGGAAAACCATATGTTACAGTTTTCAGCAAGCAGCTCAAAGTGCTGGTTAAAGAAATGTTTTATTTCGTTATGCAGAAGAGTAAATATTTTACTACAGGAAGAGGGCATGCTAATGACAATATTGATACCTCTGCATGTTATAACTATTAGCCATGGAAGTGGTGTTCCATTTTCTCCAGTTAAAGAAGTGAGAGTTCACAGAATTCCAACTGAGTAGAAATACAGTATATTTTCCATAAGTTCACAGTCCCCTTCCTTACAGATAGTTAAAAGGTTAACCTGATCCTTACAGCTGTAGTCATCAGTTTCAGACTTAAGTCAAAGGAGTAGTAGTCGCTATCAAAATTTAGCTGTTTTGCTTTATCTGAACCCCACTACGTAGTCTCTTCCATAACGGAGTGTTAAGATGCTCTCCTTGTTTCCGGGGGCGCTTGAGGGTTAGACTCGCCCTTATGTTACTTGTGAGTAAGTACCTGAGTGAGAACAGGACTGATGTGGTTCTCTTTCAGCTGCAGATAGGAAAGCATGGAAGTCTTCCAGTTCCTTTTTCCGGACCACATTTGTGCTTGGTTTTCTGTATATCTCTTTGCAAGAAAATCCTGCTTTTGCACCTGTATCTTTTTGTCAAGTCTCCTTTAAAGAACGTGGCTTCCGGGCCAGATTTCAGAGGCTTTGTGCACCAGTGATTCAGTTCCTTATAGAAGAGGACTGATTTTGTTTCTTTTTTTGCAGACTCACTTATACAGACCATCAGCAAATCAAGTACAAAGAGTGTAAGAACATCAGATGAGGAATTGATAGAGTTGGCATGTGGCACAGACATTTGGATATGGCTTTGGTTACTCAATAGAAAATTGAATGCGTACTTACTGAGTTTTGTGGAAAGAGAACTAACTCATAAGTCAGAGGATTTTACTCCTAGTTCAAGCTTTACATAATAGTAAGCAGTGCAGTCTCTGGAGCCAGGCCATCTGGCTTTGAATCCTGGCTCTCCCCACTTAGCAGCTGTGTAACTTCAGGCAAGTTACTTAACTTCTCTGATCTTCAGTCTTCTCATCTTAAAGTGGGGAGGAAAATAATACTTCATAGCGCTGTTGCAAGAATTAGCAAATTAACAAATCTGGCACACATCTATATAACTATTCCATAAATAAATCTATGCTTTCTGTGCTTTTTTTTTCTACATAAGTATTTGATAAATAAATCTAAGCTTCCTAGGCCTCTGTTTGTAAATAAAATTATACACAACACATTTTACATCATGGAGGTCTCCAAAGACTAAATTATCTTTAGCCTTCATCCTGCTTCCAGACACACACACACACAAAAAAAAAACCCACTCTACTTCTGGTAAAACCCAGCTTCGCCCTACACTGCTGCACTAAGCCATGCCACCCAATGGCATGCAACATGGAAGTTAAAGTCGCTGTGACAAAACTCCCGCAGGAACTGCTGCAGACCGTGGAATGCTACTTTCCATAGAAGAAAGGTTTGTTCTCGGTTCCAGGAAAGAATTCATCAGAAAGCTAAAGAAACTTTCTCCAAATGCCAGAAGATGTATCCTTAGCCTTTTCTTTGTAGCATACGAAGCTGTAGGGTGCAATACGTGTTTCAGAAAGAATCTGCTGTCAAGACCAGCAGCAGATCATGAGTGAGTTTTCATTTGTGATTTGGGGCAGATTACTTCTTTTGGAAAGAAGTTTGTCTCAATTACCTTTCATTACAACATCTGGACAGCAAAGAAGACTCTGTTCTTAGGAAATCTCCCATGAATAAGAAATATATATATTTAATTTTCCCTCAAAACTTGTCTTCCTAAATTTCAAGTTCAGATTTGATTATTTTATGTGAGTGAAGTTATAAAGTATTTGTCCTTTTGAATGTGTTTGTGGTTGTCCTCAAACTGATTCCAATCCATGGCCATCCCATGTGGGCAGAAAAGAACTGTAAACCAAAGGAACTTCAAGGCTGTGAACTTTCTGAAGCAAATTGTGAGACTTTACTTCTGAGACTCCTTCTTAGTCAGCTAATGCTGCTTTAACAGAAATACCACAAGCAGATGGCTTTCCAAAGAGAAATTTTATTGTCACAGTCTGTTAAACTACAAACCAAATTCAATACGAGAGGGTCTTGCACAGGAACGTCAGGTCCAAAGGATGTGCTCTGCTCTCGTGCTGCATTCTTGGTGGTGTGATGTCCCCTATCCTCTGCTTCTTCCCTTCCCTTTTACCTCTCATAGGATAAACAGCTAAAAGGTGGTGCAAACTACACTCCAAGGAAACTCCATTAGTAAAGGTGTTGTGGTACCTTTAATTTTCTCTCAAAACTCATTTTCCTAAATTTCAAGTTCAGATTTGATTATTTTATGCATGAGGTTATACAGTATTTGTCCTTTTGAACATGTTGGTGGCTGCCCCCAAACTGATTCCAGTACCCTAGCCTTCTTTAAAACAAGCCACTCTGTTAACCCACAGGCAAGAGTAGGATTTACAGCACAGGAAAATCACAGAATGGAGGGCAATCACAGGTTACTGGAAATCATGGCCCAGCCAAATTGCTATCCATATTTTTGGGGGAACACAATTCAATTCTTGACAGACACCTAAGGGTAGGTTTCAAACTCTGAGTTTAAAAGAGTTCTTAAAAACTACGCTAATTCAACCATTTGAAATGTGACATCCACAGTAGGGTGAGTACTTAGCACATAGTCACTGCCAGGACCAGCAAACCTGTCACCTCTGGACAGCTGTAATTATCTAAAAACCTTTGACAGCATTAAAAACTTAAAAAGCCGTCAAGGAAAACAGGAAGGAAGAACGAGGAAAGAGGAAAAAGAAAACAGATAAAAGAGGGATCTGCAGAAAATTAATCTAGTACTAAAATAACACTCTTGTGGATTGAACTGTCTCCCCCCAAAAATGTCCATAGCAATTGGACTGGGCTATGGTTCCCAGCACTGTGTGAATGCCCTCCTCCATTCTGTGCTTTTCTGATACTGTAAATCCTAATCTCTGCCTGTGGTTCACAGAATGGATTAGGTTGGAGACAATGAGAGTGGGACTGCAACATCCTTCCTAAGATGCCCCCCAGTTCCACTGTAAGGGGAGTTTCTCTGGAGTGTGGGTCGGGTTCCCTTTTATCCTTTCATCCTACAAGAGATGAAAGGAACAGGAAGCAAGCAGAGAGCTGGGATCCTTCCACCATCAAGAAAGCAGCACTGGAAGTAGAGTGCATCCTCAGACCTGAGGTTCCTGCAAGGTGCTTCTCAACCAAAGACGGATGGAACACAAGGACTTTCCTCCCAAGCTGACAAAGGAAAAGCCTTCCCTTGGAACGGATGTCCTGAATTTGGACCTGTAGCCTACTGGACTATGTAAGAAGAAATTTTTCTTTGTAAAGCCACCCATCTGTGGTATTTCTGTTAGAGCAGTACCAGATGACTAAAATAAACACAAATAAAAGGAAACATAGACCAGGCATACTGAAAATATAATTTCTAACATTAAGGAATGTCCTGAAAAAATAATCATAGACGAATACAAGAAAACAAGCAGATCAAATCAGAGAAAAGAACATAAATACTGTCAATAAAGACATTCTAACATAAAGCTATTGGAAATTCCTGAAATAGAAACCCCAGCTCCTGAATTCTCTGAGAAAAGCCCACTTTATCACTCCCTTCTGAGAAAAACAAGAAGCAAAGTAGAGGCAGTGTTCAAGACTGAAAATACCACCATTATTGCTGATAAAAGCTAAGTATGTCATTTGGTTATACAAGTAAAAAAAAAAAAAAAAAGACTGCACAATAAAGGATATCTACAAAAGTGTATGGCTAAGATCACATAAGGAACCCTGGTGGAGTAGTGGTTAAGAGTCCTACTGCTAACAAAGAGGTGAGCAGTTCAAATGCACCAGCTGCTCCTTAGAAGTACTATGGGGCATCTCTACTCCATCTTATAGGGTCTCTGTCAGTGAGAACCAGCTCCCTGGAACCTAACAACAACAACATGTAAGTGATAAAAAAAAAAAAAAGTTTCCTCCATGAAAATAGAAACAAAGCAAAAACTTGTACTTTCATCACTTATATACAGCATTGTACTATAAGTTCTCCCTGTGCCATCAAATTGATTACAACTCATAGCAACCCTGTAGGACAGAAGACTGACCCACAGTATTTCCAAGGAGCACCCAGTAGATTCAAACTGCTGACCTTCTTCAGTTAGCAGCTGTCACACCTAACCAAGACGCCACCAGCATTTCCATCTAGTCAGTGTCAACAGACAAAAACCCACCGCCATCAAGTCGATGCCGACTCATAGCAACCCTACTGGACAAACTAGAACTGCCCCATAGGGTTTCCAAGGACCACCTGGTGGATTTTAACTGCTGACCTTTTGGTTAGCAGATGTAGCAGTGAACCACTACACCACCAGGTTTTCCAAAACAGGAAGAGTGAATGGAAAAAAAAGCAACAGCTGTCATATTTTCACCACCATAAAAGGCAACATGGTCTTCTGACACTACAGGCTAAACAGTGCAACATTTCTTAAAACATAAACCAATAAAACCACCACCGTTGAGTCAATTCTGCTCATGGTGACAGTACTGAACAGAGTAACAATGGCTCATAACGTTTCCGAAGCTGCAGTTTGCGGGGCAAGCAGACTGCCACATCTTCCTTGTGCAGAGCAGCGGGTGTGTTCTCACCAACGTGCTTAACCGCTGTTACCAGGATGCCTCTGTTAAAACATAGCAGGAGCCAGACAGGGTGACTGCTGGTAGCAAAGTTAATTTAAAGAGCTGAAGTGGGAAGTTTACAGAACTGAAGGGCTATGGACACTTCTTTCTGAGGAAAAGAAAAGGCGGAAAGTGCCGGAGCTTTCCTAACTGTGAGACCAACTAGTACACAGAGCTATGCAGCACACCTGATACATATTCCATTTGAACTTGGCAGTTAAAACACAAAGTCTGCAATGATTCACTGATATCAAAACTTAATATGAGATACATTAATGATGATATAATAATAATTAGACTTAAAGACTACTGTGCTGGTTTTGTTTTCACAACTGCAGATTCTACCTCATGGGTCACTTTTATTTGAGTTCTCAAGGTTTGTTTTATTCAAAAACTAGTGGAAGTTAGAAGTTTGCATATCTACATTCATTGTTTTCAAAATCATCTCGCATCAGGCTAGATTCACCTCTTTTGTAATAAGAAGTCCTCAAGTCCTTTGTCTGGCTTTCCACATAGGGTCCCAGTCCCGTCACCAAAACAGGTTGGTGACCTCCAGGATGGGCTTACATGGAGCAAGCAGGGAGAGGAGTTGGAGTTAAGCACGCTGAAGTTTTATTGGTCAGTTTAAAAGTTTTTAGAGCGTTAGAATGGGAAAAACAAGTTTTAAACGTGACACGCATATGACACATGGCTGAACGGGATACAGCCTTTGAGAGGCTGGCTTATGAATTAATAATGGGTTCCTGTCTCAGTAAGCCTCACGGGAGCTGCCCACAAGGGCCAGTGAGAGACCACAAGCACTGAGAGGCTGTGTGATAAAACAGGAGCTGCCGTGCCAGAAGCTGGGTGAACCGACAACTAAGAGGAATTAATGGATGATGAGGCAGCAGATTAGGTAAGCTTTAAACTAGCCATATGACAACCCAAGGATACTGTTTGAACAAAGTCTGCAGCAATACTACTCTGGATTTTGCAGTGATATGAGTGAATAAGTTTCCTCCTCAATGTTTCACTTAAGTTACTTTTTAAACAGCTTTAGTGTATGATTAAGAAGCCCTGGCAGGACAATGGCTAAGCCTTCATTTGCTAACCAAAGGTCAGCTGTTTGAAGTCACCAGCCACTCCAATGGAGAAAAGATCAGGCACAGTCTTACTCTGTCATGTAGGGCTGCATGAACCATAATCAACTCAACAGCAATGGGTCTGGGTTTGGTTGGTTGGTGTTTCACGGTCAGAATCCATCTAGTGCACCCAACAACAGCAGCCAAGTGTATGATTAACACCGAAGTCCCTCCCAAATTGTTGTCTAAAGTAGTTACTCCTTCTTATTTGTCCATTTGCAGTGTACGAGTCCTCAGTTGTTGCAAACCCTTGTTGACACTCACTATTATCTGTTTACCTAATTACAATGAATCTAGCTATCTCTTTGTTGATACTTGAATTCATCATAATGAAGTGGTTATCCTTCTGCTGTTTTAATTTGTATTTCCTTAATTAACATCTTTTTATATGCTGATTGACCAGCTATACATCTTTTTTTGGTAAAATGTTCAAATCTTTTGCCTGTTTCTTTATGTCTATTTTTTGGTATCCAGTTTTGAGTGTCCTTTTATTCTGGATACGAATTCTTTAACAGGCGTACATTTCACAACTATTTTCTCCACGTCTGAGTGCTTTTCATTATTCTAACAATGATATGACTGAAATCTAAACACTCTTGAAATTCACTTGACTTAGTAGGAAGAGTGCAACATCCTGCCTTCACTGCACAATAAAGCAACTGTGACTCAGGAGTTTAAAACATTCCATCAGCAATATGAAGACCATTATGGAAAGGTAATGATGGGTAACAATCTTCTCTTTCATTGGAAGGCAAGTTTTATTCCTGTTAAAATGGATTACTATTTCTACTCAAAAGGCAGTGTGTGTATATGTGGAAGAGAAAAGAATATAAGTACTTTGGCAAAGATTGGGTACTATTCATATGCAAAGTATTATTTTTATTACTACCCCATTAGAGAGCTTAAAGTATCTCATTTGTTTGGCTCCCTTTAGCCTTTAGTGTCTGGTTACTAGGCAATAGAGAGCTTCAAGGACAATAAAGGTGAAATCCTCAATAAATTTTCTTTAAAAAAATTGAATAAAACTCTAGTTCTCCCAGAGTTCTTAGACTTTTTACATTCTATAACAAAGCCATTGGTTTTGAAACAATGCCATGACTCTGGCATCGTGTGCCAGATACTACATTTACTCAGGGTCATTGGGGCAAAAGTAATGAGAACTATTAAAGCAATGTTTATGTAGCAGATATGCAATATCAGTCATGCTACGTATGCTGGTGATAAGGGTGTGAGAGTCGGGCTGTCTTGGAGAGAAGTAACACTTTCTCTTAAGGAGTGGAAAGTTACAGTGTGTTTCAGTTCTTACCTTTATTCCTTCTTCATGCAACACCTCTGCAAATAATTTTGACAGTAAAACTAACCAACCAACCAAATATTTTCAGAGGTCCAGGGACCTCGAGGTTCCCCTGGGAGCGTGGCTCCTGGTCCTGATGTGGCCCCTGTCTGTAACTCATTACTGAGGTCAATTCTTTGGACAGGAATGGATTGGACTCGGCGGCATACAGAGACCATATCGTATGTGCACTTTATGGTTCTATGCATTTATAGGATATCACCCTGCTGGCCTCTTACTGGCCGGGGAGAAGAGGGTGGAGAGGAGGGGACAGGAGATTGTTAGGAGGATATGACATGTATAGACAGGACAGGAGGAGTCTGCTGTCACCAGGCAGGGAGAGCAGTGGGAGCTGCCCACGGGTAGGCATGCAAATTTATACTGGATTGTACACTTTCACTCAATCACATTAAATAAAATATATATACATACATATCATCAGAAATGTGCACTAGAAGTGATCTAAGACCCAAGAAACATGATGTTGAACAATAAATTATATGTTACCCAGTTTATAACTTCTATGGTCAAATATGTGGCTAAAATGTGTGAGCAACCATTATGTTTATACACAAAGACATTTATAGAAGTTGTTTACAATGATAATGTTCAGTACTGAATTCATTCCTTCAGTTCACTCTTCCATCAAAGATTAGTCAGTCAGCCCTATGAAGCAGTCATACCCACAGCTCAACCAATTCTATGAGACTAAATGGGTACATCAGCTCAGGGGCAAGGACAAGAAGGCAGGAGGGAAGAGGAAAAGTAGACAGGTGGAAACGGGGAACTCACAGCCACAAAGACCGGGGAGTGTTAATGTATGAAGGGATCGATCGGTCCTCAGTGTCACAAAACAGTATGTGTGTTACTTGACTAATGAGAAACTGATTTGCTCTGTAAACCTTCATCTAAAGCACAATAATTTGTTTTTTTAATTTAAAAAGTAAATAAATATTTGGAACTTGGAAAAAAAAGTTGTTTACAATTAAAAATGTCACTATGCCCACAAACTCCGTAATATTGCCTTCAAGTGGCAGACCACTAACCAGACCCTACCCTTCCTAGCCTTAATCAGATAAGAAATTCTAAAGGTTTGCAACTAGAAAGTGAACCTCTCTAGTTCTAATTAACAATATATCATAAATCCAGCATTCGGCTCAAGTTTAAGTTTGTCCTGTGGCCCCATATGGGATTTTCTTTGACATCCATTAAACTGTAGTCATCCCTCAAGCCATCACCAGGCTTGCTTAGTCCTAGTAACTGGTTTCATTCTGTTAGTTTATTCGGCAACGACTTTTGGATCTTTAATCCCCTGTCTGGCTGGCAATCCCCTGTCCAAATCTTGCCATTCCCTGTCCCCAAGGGATAACCCTGATTCTCTATCTCTTATCCTCAAACTCAATATAATCCAAAATAATGAACTGTAAATTACTACTACCCTCTAGTGCAACCCACAAACACCTAAGTAAATCATGGTATCCCTAGAAGTAATAATCCAATTACCATCAATTACTTTCTTAATCATTTTCTATCCCTTGGGGAAATTTGGAAATCCTGGTGGCATAGTCGTTAAGTGCTACAGCTCCTAACAAAAGGTCAGCAGTTCAAATCCACCACGTGCTCCTTGGAAACTTTATGGGGCAGTGCTACTCTGTCCTCTAGGATTGCTATGAGTCAGAATTGGCTCAGTGGGTTTTGGTTTGGGGGGAAATTTACTGAATTGTCAATAAAGAAGCCAAGGAGAAACATCCTCCCTTGACAGTAACAGAGACACTTACCTTTCCTTAAAAGAAGGCCAATCTAACATTGCAGCCTACATTGTTGCTCTTGGCACCTAACACAGGTTATCTTACCTAATACTGACATAGTTACCACACTTTCCAATTTGGAAATTTGGAAAAGAGAGTGAGTGACCAAATCAAGATTCATGTGTTTATCATCTGAGTTTCAAAATTCATGCTCTTTCTAAAGACATCATCTTGCCTTCCAAAAGACAAGACAGGTCAACTATTCCTTCGGTGTTCTAAAAGAGGAACAAGAGGTAATTACTCCCATAGTAAAGGAGTACTGGGTTTCTGGTCCATTCGAGTGAGTTGTCTTGAGGCTGCTATTGAGTGATACAATTCTTTTTTAACTTTCTTGTCTGATTTTCATGAAGCTTTCTATTAGCTCTCCAAGTATTTTCTTTAGGCACAGGTAGAGACATAAAAGAAATAGGACAGAGATATCCACAACATACCTTGTATGTTTGGCACATTCCTGGTCTGTGAGGGGAACTCAGCTTTGCACCCCCAAGCTCAGCGCTCAGCCAATATCCTGGGGTTCTACACTGAGGATGGGCAAGAGCTAAATTCATAAGCTTGTGGAAGAACTTGACATCATTTATTATTTTTATACTTTATAGTACAGCATGGTAGCTAACAACATAGACTCTGGAGCTCTGCTACTTGGGTTCAGATAAAGGTTACTTCACCTACTGACTAGTCATGTCAGCTTTCAGTGCCTGGATTGTCTTTCAGATCAGAAGGACTGTTATGAAACTTCATTGGGTTAAGGCATGTAAAAAGCTCAAAATACTGTTAGCATTATTCTTTTGTTACAGAGGAGCAACACTGCAGATTTATTTTTGCTTTTTGACTTGTTTTTAATCAGTTATCCACTTACATGGACAGAACTGGTATTTCTGAGGTACATGATTCCAGCATTGGAATACAGAAATGGGGCTATTTAATATCACTGAAGGATGTGGCCGTATTCAAAAGTCTTCCAACAAATGATGATCAATTCATTAATTGTCTAAAAGCAGCTTTTAGATTCCACCACGTAGTCAATCTGTTATCCAACTTACAGTTATTCCTTGGGCATTCCATGATGTGCCATGGGCAATGTGAATTCGCAAAATTCTTAGAAAAAAATTCAAGAGCAAGGTTATTGGGCATACTTTTAACAACGGGTTATTTTAATGGAATAACAAAAGTACAAACAGAAAAAGTAAATATATGGGACCTCATGAAATTATTAAATTTTTTTTCATCAAAAAGCTTTACCAAAAAGGTAAAAAGACAAGCTACTGACGGGGAGAGTATCTTCAGAAACCATCTATTTGATTAGCAACTAATAACCAAAATACATAAATAAACCTCTTCTAACATAACAGCAAAAAGACAAATCAAATCATAAAATAGGCCAAGGACTTGAGTAGACACTTCACCAAAGAAGACAGTCAAATGGACACCAAACACAGAAGAATGTGCTCCATGTGGTCACTAGCCACACAAAGATGCAAATCAAAATCACAAGGAAATACCATTAGTGCTCCTAAGTGTACATTCACAGGACTTCAAAATAGCAACTCAAAGATATAACTTGTATACCAGTGTTCACTGCAATCTTATTGACAACAGCCGAAATGTGGAATTAAATGTCCATCAGCAGAGGGATGAATAGACAAAATGTGGTGCACACATATACCAGAATACTACTCATCCGATAAATGACGTCTTGTTACATGTTATTATAGGAAAGAGCCTAAAGACGTTACTCCAGTAAAGTCAGTCAGTCAGAAAATGGCATATATTCTATGATCTCTTTTAAATGAAAAGCTAAAAACAAGCGTATATATAGAGATCAAGGTTTATTAGTGGTTACCACAGAAAGGGATAAGAAGAGCTATTGTTTAAGGAGTACTGGCTTTCAATTTGGAAACCCTGGTGACACAGAGGTTAAGTGTTGTGGCTGCTGACAAAACAGTTGGCAGTTGAAATCCACCAGGTGCTCCTTAGGGAGTTCTACTCTGTGGGGCAGTTCTGCTCTGTCCTATAAGGGTGCTGTGAGTCAGAACTGACTCAGCAGCAATGAGTGTTTTTGTTTTGGTTTGGTTTTTCAGGTTTGGGTTTCAATTTACATTCATGGAAACAATGCATTGATTAAGAGTATGGTTGTACATCTGATTGATATAATTTCTACCAGTAAGTTGTAAAAAGCTGTGCACCTGTAAAAAGCTGAATTAGCAAAACTTGGGTGATAGATTTATTTACACCACCACCAACAAAAAAGAGCCCCTGTTGAGGTGGCTGTGTACAATCAAATACCTCATTGGATTTGGTTCCTTGGTTTGGATGTTCAGAGTCATTGTTTCACAGGACACCTGAGTAAACTGGCCTAATAACATGTTCAGTGCTCTGTTGGGGGGTCTTAAAAATTTGTAATTGGTCATCCCAGGTTCACCCAGAGCAACAGAGGAAGGAGGGTCAGGAATAAGAGGAAGAAATGGAATATGTGACTAGTTGCCTCCATGAACAACTACATCCTTTGCCATGAGACCAGAAGAACTGGGTGGTGTCCAGCTATTGTTAGTGAATGTTCTGATAAAAGAGTCTATGGAAGAATCTTGATCAAAAGAGGAAAATGCAGAAGACAATGTAAAATTTTCATGGGGTCCAGATTTTCTGGAGCCATGGAGTCTCAAAGAACTCTTGAACCTACAGCCCTGGAATAATCTTGATACCCTAAACTAAAAATACCCCTTAAAGTCTTCTTAAAACCAAACAATAGTTTAGCTTAACTAATACAGAATGACTGTCCTGACCACTGTGCTCTTTTAATATCCATCTGTGTGTGCTCAAATTGACAACTCAAAAGATTAGATAAGATAGTTAGAGGGCAGTTAGTTTACCATAATGGGGGAAGAACAACTCGGAAAAGTAGGTTGAGGATGGCTGCACAGCTCAAAGAATGTCAAGGTCACTAAATCGCATACACTGAAATTGTTGAACTGGAGTTCAACTGTGTATATTCTCAGCCAAGCCAAGTGCCATCGAGTCGGATTTGACTCATGGCGACAATATAAGTAAATTATATACATAGAGAGAGACACAATTCCTGCCCTCAAAGTTCAAAGTTCTAAGCTCATAGTCTAATAAGAAGTATGAAAACAACTGTTTCATGCATTTAACACACTAACAATTAGTAGAATCTCAGCATTTCCTGAATGAATGACTAAGTCTCAAAATGAGGAAAAAAAAAAACAACAGAAAAATACAGAAGGTGCAAAAAATTCAACACAGCCCAGAGAAGGTAATACTGAAATAAATCTTAAAGCATATCAATTTAAAAAGTACTGTTAGACAAGCAATTTCAACATGCAAAATGCACTCTAAGTAATAACACCTTACTAGAGAAATGGTAGAGACCCTGATGGTGTAATGGTTAAATGCTACATCTGCTAACCAAAAGCTTGGCAGTTCAAATCTGCCAGGCACTCCTTGGAAACTCTGTGGGCAGTTTTACTCCGACTTCCAGGGTCACTATGAGTCAAACCCGACTCAATGGCAGTGGGTGTGATTTGGTTTTCAGACAAAGGGCAGAGAAAGAAAAAAATTACAATAATTCATTATGCAATACACTATTTTTTCATCAGTCAGCCAATAAAATTTGCTTGTTTCCACCTTAAATATACCTTTGATAGATAGGTTAAGTCTTAGAAAATCTCTTTCTTTAGTTTGCATCATCATCAACAAACTTGTCTCCACTCCCTAATTCATCCCGCCACACAACAACCTTTATCACCAGCAAACAAAATTCAATAGGGACACAAAAAACGATTTCTTAAAATCATCCATGATGAAAAATTTCAACATATACATAAAATAGTGATACCATACCCTGAACTACCATGCATCCATCACCAGCTTCGACAATTATCAATCAATGGATAATCTTGTGTCACATAACCACCACCCACTGCAACCTCTCACAAAAATCATAGCATTTCATTCACTAAAAGGTGTATGCAGTAACCTCTACATCAAAAATTCAAATAATGCACTTAAAAGATAAGGGACAAAATATACCACAGACACTACACCAAAGAAAACACTCAACAAGCTTCCAGATAAGTGAGGAAATGCTTGAAATCACTACCATTAGAGAAACTCATATTGCAACCACAGTGAAATACCATGTTACACCAACATTACTGTCATAATCAAAGAATTAAAAAACGAATCAATGAAATGTTGAGAAGCCTGCAAGGAGCTCGTAGCTCTTATGCTCTCCTATCAGTGCAAATGCAAAATGGTACAACCATTTTGAAAAAATGATATGACTCTTCCTTAAAAACCTAGGACTGGAAATACCATACCATTGCACTCCCAGGAATATCTCCTGGAGAAGTCAGAGCTGTCACACGGAGACCGATACACATCCATCTTCACTGCAGCACTGGTCACGGCAGACAAATGATGGAAACAACGTATCTGCCCGTCAGCAGATGACTGCATAAATCAACTCTGGTACCTATACACAATGGAGTACTACACAAGAAGAAAGAGCACTGACGTATCTGCAGAGCATCTCGCGACATGGATGAATCTGGAGGGCATCATGCCGAGTGAGACAACTCGATCACAGAAAGACAAATACCATATAAGACTATTACTATAAAAACACAAGAAAAAGTCTACACACACAAAGAAACAATCTTTGATGGTTATGAGGGAGGGAGGTGTGAGAATGGAAAAACACTAAACAGACAATAGATATAAGTGGTAACTTCCGCAAAGGGTGAGACTGTCTATAATACCAGGAAAGCCAGGACAAGTTAGATACATCCAAAGTCTCTGAGGGACCCAATTACTGGAAGGGCTATGGGGGCCATAATCTCAAGGAAAAACCAGCTCAATTGGCATAACATAGGTTATAAAGAAAATGTTCGACATTCTACTTTGATGAGTAGTGTCTGGGGTCTGAAAAGTTTGTCAGCAGCCATCTGGGATACTCCACTGGTCCCACCCATCTGAAGCAAGGGAGAACATAGAAAATCAAAGATACAAGAGGAAAATTAGTCCAAAGGTCTAATGGACCACAACTACCGCAGCCTCTACCAGACAGTCCAGCACTACCAGATGGTTCCCAGCTACCACCACGGGTCACTCTCAAAGAGATCACAATAGACGGCCCCAGACAGTGCTGGAGAAACATGCAGGAAAAAAAACTAACTCACACACACATACAAACTAGACTTACTGGTCTGAGAGAGACTGGGGAGACCTTGAGAGTACAGATCCCCAAAACACTTTTAGTCCATTAAGGAAATCAGTGCAGAGGTACAGTCTTCATCCGAAGACTAGACAGGCTCATACAACAAAATAAGACTGAAGAGGTCCACCAGCCCAGAGGCGAGGATGGGAAGGGGGCAGGAGACAACAGCACGGCTGGCAACGAGGGACACCAGGCCCAGAAGGGGAGAGTGTTGACATGTTGTAAGGTTGGCAACCAATGTCACAAAACAATATGTATATTAATTGCTTAATAAGAAACTAGTTTGCTTTGTAAATCTTCATCTAAAATACAATAAAACAAATTTTAAGTGTATGTAAATACATTTATAAGTTAAAATATTTTTAAACTAATGTTGATTATGACTAATCAATGTAATTTTAATAGTTATTACACATAGAAATATATTATAGATAATTTTGTACATGCTATACTTATATATCTGAGTCTTTTTTACATGACCAAAATACCTATAAGCATAAAAATAATTATTGTCAATATGCAGTCAATATTTAAAATGGTCTTAAAACTCATAATTATTTTCTCATAGAATAGCTTTTTTTTTTTTTTTTTTTTAAAGTAGGCTTTCAGTTCTAGTTGTGACTTGTAGAGGCACCAAGGACTGCAGGGCCCTCAAGGGAATGGATGTATCTTTACTGGATAATCTTGGGAACAAAATGAAGCCCCTGACCCACCTACCCTAAAAAATGCCTAATGACTTCACGAAAAATGATGATCTGCAACCAGACAAAGCCTCCTGAATTGTGCCCAGTCTCTTACCCCGCTAGGATATATCCTCATTAAAGTCAGGGAGGCGTTGTACAGGGGCAGAGAAAAACAAGGGTGTGGTGTGTGATGACAACAGGCTGCAACTGTCACAACACAGAACCTCAGATATTCACGTTCTTCTGCCTCATCTGGGAGTTATGTTTAAAGGTATTAATATATGAAGTCTGACAATTAAGTTCACAAACTCATCCTAGAAAAAGTGCTACATACCTCATTGCGAAATATCACTATGGTCACCTTCAAAATACTCCCTTTGGGAAGTTATGCCTCATTGCCAGTGCTTAGTCCACCCTTCAAAGCAATTTTGGAACTATCCTTCTGGAATGGTCATTAGGGCTGTCATCTTATTACCCTTGATGTCCTCAATGTCATTAAAATGTCTTCCTTTCATTATTACCTTTATCTTCTGGTAAATAAAAAAGTTATCAGCAGCCAGATCAGCTGAGTAAAGAGGGTTTCCAACAGTTTTTTGTTTACTGGCTAAAAACTCCCTCACAGATAACTATACAATTAAGTTCACGAACCTCCCACCATGCCATTGTGTGCAATGGCTATTCCAGAAAGAGTTCCAAAATTGCTTTGAAGCATGGACTAGAAGCTGGATTTACTGCATAGCTTCCCAAGGGAAGCACTTTGAAGGTGACTGTAGTGATATTCAGCAATGAGGTATGTAGCACTTAGAACTAGTAAGTTTATAGACTTGTTGGATCTCATATAGAATGAAATATCTAATAAATACTACAAGGCGTACTACCTTCTACATTAAATATCTTGGCAAGTTCCACGTGCCCAGCGGCTTCAAATAAGCATGATGCCTTTTTTCTTTCCTCTAGTGCACACAACAGATCTACAAGATCACGTTCTCCCTAGTCTGTCCATCCTAATCCTCTGAGGCGACAGGAAGACGGAGCTAGAGTTCTCACTGTGGATGTCCCACTTAAATTTATCTCCAAAGAAAGGAGCTAAGCAAGTCATTGTTGAAACAGGAAAGAAATTACAAGTCTTATTGCCCTCTCTAGCTGAGTAGTTATGGAGTAAGACGATTTGCAAGCACATGGACTGGGATTCCATGGCCAGGGACATTCTCCTTCAGTCTAAGCATGGACTGGAGCCTGAGGAGCTGATGAGTGGGTAAGGATAGGGGAAGAGGACAGAAGGAGGAGGAGGAGGGAGGCTGGAGACAAAAAAGCAATTCTCCAATTCAATTCTCAGCTTGTCCTGGGAAGAATTTGGTAAGGCATCATTTTCCTGATCCCTTGGACAAGCTAGATTGTAATGCCAGAGCAGTCAAGAAATGTCTCAATGATCAAGATTAGAAAAGTGTCTCAGCCCCCAAAAGAGGTACAACAATATAAAACTCATTCTCGACTAAAAGGGAAAAGCAAGCTTATCGTACACTTTCCTGACACCACAGATACATGCCCAAATTTATCTCAACAAAACTCAAACCTTTATCACAAGTTACTAGTATCATATTTTTCATAAAAAGTATGTCACTCTGTTGATGATTAGCTCCCATCTGCCAATCTTGGTTCTCAACCATAGCACTATACCAAAATAACCAAACCCACCACTGTTGAGTCAATTCCAAGTCACAGTGACCCTATAGGACAGAGTAGAACTGCCCCATAGTGTTTCCAAGGAGCACTTGGTGGATTTGCACAGCTAACTTTTTGAACAGTGGCCATAGCACTTAACTACTATGCCACTAGGGTTTTCCTAACACTATGGGATAAACTAAATTCTCTTCATGCATTCAGGACATGAAGGTATCTGTGCTGGGGTGGATAAGGAGGCTCTTCATGCCCTCCTCCTTTCTCGTCTTTGGCCCCTGACCTACCAGACTGCTAGCAAAGAAGTACAGTTACACCACTTGAGAAGCCAAGTATGAATATTCCCTTCAGGGAAGCTGAGCAGTGGCCAGCACCAGAGGGGACAGCAGCTTCAAGGAAAGGGTTTCCCCCAAGTAGTCCCAGATACACCATCTTTCTAGAATGGCAGCCAAGAATGTTTTAAGAGCCAGACAAAGGAATGTGGGAGAGCAAACTAGCAAACACATTTTTTTCTCTTCCTCTCTGTGAAAATCTAAAGAAGAAATCAAGAAAGACAGAGTGGCTAACTTGGTTTTTAATTACATCTTCTTATTCATTAGCAGGAGAAAATAAATTCCTGGAATTCTCAAAAAAAAAAAAATCCTTAGAGAAATCTAATTTGCAGATATGTGGTCTTACTTCCTTTCACACTACAAAGCTGAATGAAAGTTGTGAAATTACATGTCTAAATTCACAAAATATCTGAAACTGTGAATAAAAGGACAGTTATTATCTTGTGCTCTTCTGCTGTCATTTCTAAAAATTTCCACTTCCAATCCACTAAGAAGAACGAAGTATCTGGAAAAACAACAGATTTCTAAAAGAAAGGGATTAAAATGAAATCTCACTCATACAGCTACTTGAAGAAAAAAATAATTTTATAAAAACAGATTCAAGTTAACCAGGAAAAATTTTAATATATGTATATTTGCCATAAATTGGAGTCTAGAGCAAAGATAAAATGGAAAGCAACTGCAGCAAACATGTAACTTACGATCATAGAATAATGTGCTACTTTTTGGCATAGCATATCTTCTTGTGCCACCAAAAAAATTTACTGGACATGTGAAATGATTACTAATTCTACCCATTTCTGAAAAATAATGAACAGCATTGTTGACATTTTAAGAGCTAATACGACATATTTATTCCATAAAACTGTCCAATTTAACACTGACTGCATTATCTTCTGTTGTCATAATTCAAAAAAGTTAGCAGTGCAATACTTTAAGGCAAATTCATTGAAGCAAATATTCCCAGGCTGAGGAACTTCCCTGGAAAGATCCCACATGTAGACACACCTCTCTAAACACAAGAGGAACATTTTCAAGCACCTTTCATACATTCTACACACTTTCAAATCATGCTACTCAAATACATGTTAGATGTAGAATTAAAAAGCTGATTTCAATTCTGGAAATCAGTTTTATGTATAGCCAAAAAGCCTAGTACCGTCGAGTCAGATCCGACTCATGGTGACCCTAGGGGCCAGGGTAGAACCGACCCCCAGAGTGTGTATACGCTTCCCTTTTAAATCCTTTTTTAATGCTTTTTATCCTCTGTTAAAATTCAAGTAATAGTATAATTCAATTCAAGTAATAGTATAATAATTATAAAAAACGTAAGCAGCACAGGAATATACATAGTAGAGCACAAAAGGACCCAACAATACTACTTAGATGGCCAAAGAGTCCAATGGCTCCCACACAAGCACTGGTTTAGACTGCCTGAATTCAAGTCCCAGCTCAGCTACTTGCTGCCACGTGATGCTGGCTGATTTTCTTATCCCCAGTGCCATCGAGTCAATTCTGACTCACAACGACCCTACAGACAATGTAGAACTGCCCCACAGCATTTCCAAGGAGCACCTGGCAGATTTGAACTGCCAAACTTTTGGTTAGCAGTCACAGCATTCAAACACTATACCACCGGGGCTTCCATACATCTATAAAAAAGAAACACCAGTTAAATACAACTCAAAGTATATGAACAATAAATAAAATAACCCATCTGAAACACATAGTGTACTTCCCAACATATGCCAAGTGCCTAATAAATATTAGCTCATCATCCATCGTCACCATCTCCATTATGTTCAATAGGCAACTACCTTCAACAGTTTGATTTAATTTAAAAATCACTTTGCCATTTTTAGTGACTTCAAGATACTCAATTTGCTTCCCTTTGAATAATAATTAAGCCTATTTCTAGAAATTTCGAGAAACCAAATTCTATGAATTGGAGCTACATTCTAGAACAAATGGGAGCAGAAAATTAGGGCAGAATCTGTACTCTCTCTCCTACCCTTTGGAATTTCCTTACTCACCACACTTTGGTTAACTATCACTGAAGAGATTTTTAATAATCCTCTGCCCATGGGTTTTCCCAGACAATTTTAGCACCATCAGAAAAGACTTGCTTACGCAGATAATTCCCACTGCCATCAAGTTGATTCCAATTCACAATGACCATATGAGACAAGGAGAACTGCCCGTAAGAGTTTCCAAGGAGCAACTGGTGAATTCAAACTGCCAGCCTTTTGATTAGCAACCACAGCATCCAACCACTATGCCACCAGGTGTTCTAACAACCATTAACTATAGTTTGAATACCAAGAATAACTAAATTGACCAAATAATTCCCAAATATGCTTTAAATAGAATTAGGTAGACAACAACGATGATAATAACAAAGTATGTAATAAAAAAAAATGGAGATGTCCCAAAGTAAAGTCCCTAAGCCAGCACGAGAATAAAAGGTACGCCACCCAAGAACTCTCTAAAAGACCTGAAATGACAGCTCGACAGCCTGGACACTCCCCAGGGAACATGGCCCCTAAGACCTGCTGCTGTTCCTGAGCAGAAACCAGTAATGAGGTCAGCTCTTCCGACAAGAATGGACTGGACTCAGGGATGAAGTGTGACCACACGGTGAGCATACTACAATTCTATGTATTTCCTAGAGGCAGTCCCACTGGTCTCTTTCTAGATGGGAGAGAAGACGGTAGAGAGCTGAAGACAGAGGCTTGTTGAGGGGACACTAGAAGTATTGAATGGAAAGGAGGAGCATGCTGTACCAGGTGGGGAGAGCAGAAGAAGCTGCAGACAGGTGGGCATGCAAAACCGATTTGGATTATATACTATCACTTAACCACAATTAAAAAAAAAAAAAAAAAGTGTTGTCCATGAGAATGTCCACTCTCACTATCCATTTTGCTTACTAGTGTGAACGTGATGTGGGAAAAGTCAGCTGATTACCAGGTCCCATTACTAACATTTGTCTAAGTAAGAATAACTACCACCAAAGTTGTATTGTATACCCTACTGCATGACATGAGTCATTTTAAAAAAAAATAAGAGTTGTGACTACCCAGCTCAACTTCAGCATGTTATTAAACATTAGAAGAGTTCATTTTCACAAAATTATATTGACATTTGATGCCAAACAAGTGTCAAACTTTTACACATAAAGTGTTTAAAGACCAAAGAGTCATAATTTTCTTTGCTGTCCTTTCGTCCTCTCAAGACAGCCTGCTAACTGGTGCAGAGAGACCAGCAGAGGGAGCACCAACCATTGGGGTTTTTTGTTTGTTTTCTGGTTGCTGGATTTTTGTCTGTAGGGTTGTGTGTGTGTCTGTGTGTTTGCGTGTCTGTGTGTGTCTGTGCACTAAAAACAAAAGAAAATGTCTTTTTGTGGATTTTCAGATGGGCAAACACTTTAAAATATAAATATTATTTGTGACTGCTGAATTTCCTACATAACTATTTTTATTAAATCAGCATTAAAAGTTTTTATTGGTGTTTTAATTAAGGAAGAAAGGCATGTTTGTTGCACAAACTGAAACAAATCAGAAAATAATTTTAAAAGTTAATAATCTCTTAACCCCTTTTCAGATACAATAAGTAATAACTAGACTTGGGTGTGTCTTACCATACCATTCTCATAAAAAAAAAACACATGAAATACATGTTTCAACAAGCTTGTTCAACCAGAAATATAAAATAAACACAATGCCAGGCCATATAAAACCACATATGTTCAGTAGACCAGAAGCATCCCATACTCGAACGGTATCAGTGCCTTCCAGACGAAAACTTCAAACAAGTGTGAGTGTGTCAATATGGAAAAGCAAATCAGCAAGTCAGAATACTCAACCTTCTTCTTAAAATGTATATACTGGAAACCCTAGTGGCATATGCTTAAGAGCTATGGCTGGTAAAACAAAAGGTTGGCAGTTTGAATCCACCAGGTGCTCTGCTAAAACCCCACAGGACGGTTATACTTGGTCCTATAGAGCTGCTATGAATCAGAATCAACTCAACAGCAATAGGCTTGGTTTTGGGTTCCTTAAAATGTGAATATTAGGTGAAGGAGTTTCAGGTTTCCCATTTATATCACTAATATCTTCACAAAACAAAATCAAAACAAAGCAGAAATACAGTTCAGCCATGACGTTTTTTGAAAATGCCAGCCAGCCAAGTGCTGTCGAGAAAATAAAGCAGTCCAAAAGAAGTTATTTCAAATACTCAGTTTACTACAAATTCCATTTGAAGTTGGGATTGAAATTTGTTTCTACTCTATCCACTTGCACAATTCAACTAAAAAAACAAAATTGGAGGTAGCCACAGATATGGCCTGAAGAGGCTTTCCTTCAGATCACACAGAGAGAGTCCTGAAATTTCACCACTGGCATCCCCTAAGTGTCTACTCAGATCCAACTCCAGGGCTTCACAAAGAGAAGCTCCTCATAAGTGGTCCCAGTGTTCAGAGACCCATCTAGCCAGCTGGTAGCTGTCTCTGTGGGCCTAGTAAAGCTGCAAGAAATCTTCGCAGGCCCACCACTGACTCCGCATCCACCCATCCTTCCACCAACCTTCCTTGTGTTCCCTACATACTCACCTCGCACCCATCTTAAGGGAGGTGTCCTTCTTCTTTCCCAAATTCTATGCACCTGGATCTCACAGCATGGCCCCATATGGAAAAGAAAGAAAATATATTGTAGGAGGTAAGCAGAGGGGGGAGAAAGGGTTAAAAAAAAAGAAAGAAAGAAAAGAAACTGACAGGGCAGAAGGAGAAAGGAAAGGCCCTACTTACAGGATCACAGGGACAACTAGTTCTAGGAGTGAGGAAGAATTACTCGGCTGTGATTTCCTTTCCAGCTTTCCAAGAGCACAAGGTCATTCTATCTCTCTCTTTTTCTTTCTTTCTCTTTTTTCTTTCACTAAAGGCTTTAAGTACTTAGAAAACCTTTTAATAATCAGACCTTTGTGGAAAAATGCAAACCCGGCAGTGGTTAAGCACTACATCTGTGAACCGAATCAAAAGGTCAGCAGTTCAAATCTGGCAGGTACTCCTTGGAAACTCTGTGGGGCAGTTCTACTTTGTTCTAAGGGTCACCATGAGTAGGAATTGACTCAACAGTAGCAGGTTTTTTTTTTTTTTCTTTTTCTTGGTTTGTGATAAAATAAAAGAACACAGAGTGATTCTGATTCTGCCTGTAAAGAAAACCAAGGAATGGCGAGGTCAAAAGCCTGGTTCAATATCACAGGAAACGCAGTTGCAGAGTCAGGGTAAGACCCAGGGTTCTTGACTCCAGTCCTTGGCTTCATCCACAAAGTCAACACAAGCAGTCTGGATTTGTTACCTCTCCCTCTTACGTCTCAAAGCCTGAATGACAAGGAACACTTAGTGTGACACTGAGTATAAGTCCATTCCGAGAGCAAGCTGTTAGCTGGGCAGCTGGACAGGGGGCCAGAAAGCAAATCTGTGCACAGCACTTCAGTCTGCCGCAGCCATCTCACCCCACTGCTGCCCAGGCCACAGTACCAAAGGGAGGAGTTGTTACAGGTACAGGGTAGAAGTCTACTTACTCAACCAACCACCAAGCATCTCTAAGTAAAAGCAATGTGACTTCCGGCGAAAGGAGGAGATCATCTTCAGTGCTAAGTGTTTTCTAGTATTTTAAGTGTATCACAATATTTTGTGTTACGATTCACATATGAACTATGAGTTACACATATATAACATATTATATAAAACATTATTTATAAACCGCATGTACAATTACTGGGAATGCTGGTGGCATAGTGGTTAACAGCTACAGCTGCTAACCAAAAGTCAGTAGTTTGAATTTACCGGGAGCCATGGAAACGATATGGGGGCAATTCTACTCTGCAAATTTGGAAGGAACATTCCTTTCTGACATATTATTAAAACAAAACCCAATGCCACTGCCATCATACCAATTCATACTGACCCTAGAGCACAGAGTTGAACCCCTGCTATAGGGTTTCCAAGGCTGTACAGCTTTAAGGAACAAGCCTGCCACATCATTCTCCCCGAGAAACCCTGGTGCCCAGAGGGTTCTGACATGGAACAAACCAAAATCAAAATTAAACTTATGGCCATCCAGTCAGTTCCAACTCAGGACAGCATAAAACTGCCTGACAAGGTTTCCAGGGAGCAGCTGGAGGATTCGACTAACAGCCTTTTGGTAAGCAGCGAAGCTCTTAGCCATTTCAACATGGTACTAGACTCAGTTAATTTAACATGTTAATTTAAAAAGGAAACATGTTAATAAGGTTTTTAGAGAATCCCACCCAGTCGTGTAACGCATGTTTGAAACTCAGAATGCTAAAAGTGAAGAAATGTAACATAAAGACAAGTTCAGTACACATATCAATCACATATGGAAGAAACATTTACATGGAACCACATCCACTGGGTGATTCACAGTTACATCGGCCAAGGAATGGTGTATATAAGGTACATACAGTTGTCTAGCTGTGTAGCACAAAGATAGACTTAGTTGTACTGTTACGGCATTGTCATTTATCACAAATCCAAAAGAAAATGAAGCCTATAATGACCTACTTCTATTGTAAAACGAATTTCTTTATTTCTCTTCTATAAACATTCCTGTAAACCCTGGTGGCACAAATGGTTGAGAGCTACAGCTGCTAACCAAAAAGTTAGTAGTTTGAATCCACCAGGTGCTTGTTGGAAACTCTGTGAGGCAGTTCTACTCTGTCCTATAAATTTGCTATGAGTCAGAATGTATTTGACAGCAATGGGTTTACAAATATACCTTTCCTTAAAAATATTTCACTATAAATAAAAAATCTCTTCAGCAAAATGACAAGAAAAAAATAAGTGTATTAGACATATAGGACAATATACCAAAGTGCAATTTCTAGTTTCTCATATACTGCTTAATTGTAACAAAAATCTCTTTTATTCATTATTAGTGATTAAAATATTCCACAAAAAGAGATACTTGACATAAACTTACTGAATTTTACGACCTACTGCTTAATTCTATTTAAATTGATGGAACCAAACAAAGTGCTTTAAATCTGACAGATTCTGAAATATATCCATTTCTTAATTCTGAAAAGTTTATCGATCATAAAATATGTCTTTTAAAATGGATTAAGCATGCAGAGAATAAAATTAAACAGTCATCATCACAGAAGGGAATTAGTTTAACATTATTTATTTGTACTTGTATTTTTACTAATAAGGTCAGTAGGAGGTTGGCAGGTTTCCCAGGGTCTGGAGAGAGAATATACGCAGGAGGGAGACACAAAGTCAGGCACAGTGACCCAAACAAACAGAGAAAACAAAGACATACATAGAACGACTTCAACTATGACATGCGCGTGGGGTTTCTAAATCAGCATAAGGAAGGAAAACTGCCTTGTCGTTAAGATTCCAACATGGATGCATCTCAGGGGAAACAAATGTGGGACTCAGCCTCTGCAAAAGAGAAGAAAGTTGACTACACAATAACTTCAAGCTACTTGACCAATGCATTAGAAGTCACACCACCAACACTTTATGACAGAATACCAAATTCACTGTCCTGTATCAAGAGAGGCAAAAATAAGACTAGGGATGCTTCTTACAAATAGAATACAAAAATGAAAAGCCTAAATACAAAAAAAAACAACCTGAAAGCTTTACATTAAAAAGAGAAGTGTTTAAGACCCCAGACACCACTCACCAATGTGGGGTGCAGAAGGCTCTCTTAGCAAAACACTAATTGTGCCAATTGGCCTCGGTTTCCCCTGAGAGCATGGTCTCGGGCCCTCCGCCCCAGTTACTCTGTCCTTGTAATATTGGAATAATACGGGAGGAGTAATCATGTTATGTTGAAGTCCAGTTAATACTGATTTTCTTTCCAATGTGAGTGGCATCTGGGGTATTAAAAGCTGCCATCTGAGAGTATAGCAAACGGTCCCAACTTAGCAGGAACAGACAATCACCAAGGACCAAAATGACTTGGGGAAAGAGAGCCCCAAAGGCAGAGAGAACCACGTGAGTGCATGACTACATCGACTTGGGACCGGAAGAACGGGATGGTGCCCGGCCACCACCAGTGATAGCCATGATGGAGCTTAGGAAGTTGAGTCTCACTGGCAACACAAGAATCAAAAGGGGTGCGCCCTGAGATCTCCATTAAAAGACTGCAATTGATGGTCCACTGGCCTCGGAGTTTCCCTGGGAGCATGGGCCCTGGCCCTGAAGCTGCTCCTGTCCATAAATCATGGTGGAGGTCAACTCTGGGACAGAATCGATTGGAGTCGCGACACAGAGTGACCATATCATGTGCGCACTTTATGGTTCTATGCATCTGTACTGCTGACCTCTTACTGGAGGAAGGAGAGTGGGTGGAGGGGGCAGATAGGAGATTGATGGGAGAATAAGACATGTACTGTCACCGGACAGGGAGAACAGTGGGAGCTGCAGACAGGTAGGCATGCAAATTTATATGGGAATGTACATTTTCATTCAATCATAATAAAAAAAGAGAGAGAGAGAGAGAAGTGTTTAACTGTTAAATCACCCAAATTGCTTTGCCAAATTTTGACCTGCTTTATTTCCTGGAGTAAAAATCTCCCCACCCATTCACCCACCCCCAATTTGGGGTTTTTTTGGGGGGCGGGAGTCTTTGAGGAGGGAAAAAAAAGTGAAGAAAAATAACCAGCTGTTCCTTGTATAGCTCAGGAAACAAGTTTGATTTATTACTCGAAGGTTGTTTTTGAATGAGCTCTTGTGGCAGCCAGAGTGCAAGAGAAGTCACTGAGGCCTGTCCACTTGAAGGGCTCAAACTGTTTCCCTTACAGCCGGTCTTCACTCCTCACCTCTGACGGCTATTAGTGACAACGTGTGACTGGGGCCTTCCAGGACTTGAGAGCAGCAGGGGGCCCAGCTGAACAATCGGGCTGTCAATTACCTTTTCCCCTGTCGTGAAAAAGAGGCCCAGGACAATGCAACTTCTCAGCAGGCAGTTGTGCGGCTCCCGGTCTGTAACCACTCTTGCACAGTTCGGCATTCAAAACCGAGTAAAGGGTGGGTGCCTTCACTTTTGTCCCCGTGTGTCAGCTGAGACCGGAATGACTGGGAAGTGTGATGTCTCCGTGGAAGGGGTTTTAAGTTCTTGCTAGGGAAGAACTGACTCTGTACATTCTTATCTCCGGGCTCCGTGGAAGGGTCCTTTCTTTCTTTCTTTTTTTTCTGGGATCTAAACAGAAACAAAGAGCCCCCTCCCCGGCAGCTCCCTGCAGCAGGCTGGTCCTCCGCACAACGCCCAAGCTTCGCTGCCTATATTGTGGCTGCAAAAACTTCCGGTGGGCGTCGATCACCCGCTGTGACGGCTGTCCATCACCCCGCCGCTTCGTTGGGCAGTCCCTGCCATTCGAAGCTGGCTGACTGAGGCAGCCGGACTTATTTGTAAAGTACAACAAGGCTTTTCATTCGTAATTTTAGTAGGGGGACAGGGTGCTAATGACGGAGCTTGAATAACCGGGGAATGTGGTATTCAAGACCGGAAGAAGCCCGACGGCTGCCAAGGGCGGGAAGAAGAGGATGCAGGTGAAAAGGACCCGTGCAAAAAGCCACACACTGGCACGGATGATCACACATGTATGCAGATACAAATCCAGTTTTGCAAGGTGACAGAGTGCAAAAGGTGCAAGGCGGATGGAGGGCTGGGAGAGCCTAACAGGAGCTTATTAACCTGGGGGCCAAGTTGCACGCCAAAGCTTAACAGAGTTGGAAACCCATGAAGTGTCTAGAGAGGTAATGACTTTTCATTCCGTTGGTGGTTCTCCCACCCCTTAAAGACAAAAAGAAAAAAGGTAAAACTGGTTTTCACAGTTTTTTGGTGTCTCTTACACAGTCACACATAAGGCTCAGCTTTGACCATCAGTTTGGGTTTCAAAGGGCTTATTTGGCCATATGATGTCTAAAGTTTTATGATCATGCAGAATAAACACAATATATAATAATTCTACAGACCTGCTGCTTCAAAGGAAGAGAGTTTGCAAAAATGTACAATCATGATCGAATTTCATTACACAGCTATTCATTTTTCTTGCTTAAACAACAATTTTTAATATTTATTTATTCTATATTTTAATGAAAATATTTGTTCTAATTTTTAATAATTTTTTTAAATTAAGAAATTAAAAGTATTTTATGGAAGCATTTTTCATGCATGATCTGACATAGAGATTCTCTCAACATGCTCTGAAATAACAGTGTTACACATTGTTAAACACTTGTGAATTAACAAAATGACATCAGCTGCTTTTTTTTCAAAGCCAAAGTCATTCTATAAGTGAAGAATTTTTCGATGACTGTTAGAAAATGTTTGCTATGTCTCTTTCATTAAAGCAAGTCAAGTAAAGGTAAAATCAAACTATAGCAAGTTCTGATGCAGGTAGAGTAGCGCAAAGACATCTTCAGGCACTGTGACTCGAGTTCTTTCTACATGAAGTCTACCTGAGCTAGTGTTAGGTAACATTCATCACTGCTGAGGCTTAAGACCAAAGTTTAGATCTTGGAATAGTTACTTACTTAGCTGTACAGTATTCCTAAGTCAGCAGCTGACCCCCAAACCCCAAACCTGTTGACTTCAAGTCAATTCTGATGCATAGCAACCCTATAGGACAGAATAAAACTGGCCCACAGGGTTTCCAAGGTTGGAATCTTTACAGAAACACAATGCCACAGCATTCTCCCATTGACCTGCTGGTGGGTTTGAACCGATGACCTGTGGAATAGCAGCAGAGCACTTAAAGACAACATCACCCCAGCTCCTTTGATCTAAGATCTTAGGGCAGAAACTAACCCAAAAGTCTGAGAAACTGAGGCTTTCACAATAACTACTAGGGTGTTAACATCCACTATCTTCTTTCCTTCTGTCAAGCATCCTGCTAAACCCAAAAAAAGGAAACTGAGGCACAGAGACACTCTAGCACTTTCCCTCCATTTCTTTCAGAATATCCAACAAAAGCAGAAGATAGTGAAAGTGCTCCTGGACAGTTTCCAAACTAACTTCAGAGTAGACCCCAAGTGGGTTTCATTAGTTATTTTTTAACACATCTCAAGAATGTATGTGAATTTTTGAGGGCTCCTGTGCCCCCTGGCACATCCCTAGAAATCCTTGGGTTTTTGAGAATGAATTAAGTTACCGGCCTCAAGGGTATAATTAATGACTAGTTGAGCTCTCCATCCTCCAGATAAGCCAGACTTCAAAGGGAATGAGGCCTACCATGTTCCTCTATCTACCACATTTCAGCACCTGAAGCTCAGAACACTGTCCCATGAGCCTCAGATGCCATGACTGGCCAGGTCCACAGGCATGTGTCTTCCTAGATTTTGTCATCTACCAAAAACCAAATGCACTGCCATCAAGTCAATTCTGACTCATAGCAACCCTACAGGACAGAGTAGAACTGCCCTACAGAGTTTCCGAGGAATGCCTGGTGGATGTGAACTGCTGACCTTTTGGTTAGCAGATGTAGCCTTTAATCACTACACCACCAGGATTTCTCCTGTCATCTAGGGCAGTAGTAAACGTTTATAACTGGCTCTCTGAAGTTTTGTTTTTTGTTTTTTAAGTAAAGGGCTCTAATTTTAGCATTTGATGATTTCTGAAACCCTGGTACTATAGTGGTCAAGCTGCTAACCAAAAGGTCAGCAGTTTGAATCCACCAAGTGCTCCTTGGAAACTCTACGGGGCAGTACTCTGTTTTGTAGTGTCACTATGAGTCACAATCAACTTAATGGCAGCGGGTTTGGTTTTTTTGATTTCTTGCGCCAATGGAAACCCTTGTGGTGTAGTAGTAAGTGCTACATCTGCTATCCAAAAGGTTGCCAGTTCAAACCCGCCAGGTGCTCCTTGGAAACTCGATGGAGCCATTCTGTTCTGTCCATAGGGCCACTATGAGTCAGAATCAACTTGACGGCAGGTTTTGCTTTGCTTTTGGGTATTGCTCCAGTAGGTCCACATGGGTGATTTTCCAAGAAGAGACCAGAAGAGAGATGTATTGTCTTCTCTTGCAAGCAGATGTGACCCTATGCTGGCACCCTCATCTGGCCAGTCTCTGGTGCCTCCTCTGTGTTCTGTTCTTGCTGTCTTGATGGAGGAATTCCTAAATGGATTCAGATTATGATCATATGCTGCCTTTTCTTTATTGAAGAGCCATTACAAGTCAGCCCTCTTCTATAGCTCCACCCACCGTGTTATTCATTCAATTTTCTCAGTAATACTGTCACAGAGGAATGATTACTATGCTAACTTTACAGATGAGGAAACTGTAAGATACAAAGAGATTGAGTAATTTATACCGGGCCCACTCCCTTTCAACACCAGATTCCATGTGAAGGATCTTGGTAAGTGGTTTCTTTCAGTCTCCTCTTGTAATTCTAATACACAACCAGAGTTGAGAATGAGTGATCTACACTACAAAGCAAGGAATTCAGTAAGGAGGAAATTCTAACAGCATTCCAGCTCCGTGTGGCTAGTTACAGGCTGGGGTCTCCAGGTGGCGCGTAGGGTGCATGCTCCTAGCTGCTAAGCAAAAGTCAAAGGTTTAAGTGAACCACAGGCTTCTTGAAAGAGCCATTGTGTGTGTTGTTACAGTGCTAAATTGATCAACCTAATTGCATAGTTGTCTGTGAGGGAGTTTTTAGCCAGTAAACAAATAACTGTAATGGAATACCATCCCTACTCACCTGATCTGGCCCCCAAGACTTTTATCTTTACCCAAAGATAAAGGAAATATTGAAAAAAAAAAAGATATTTTGATGCCATTCTGGACATCAAGGGTAATACGACAACAGCTCTAATGGCCATTCCAGAAAGAGTTCCACAATTAGTTTGAAAGGGGGACTAGGCGTAGCTTGGGTGCATAGCTTCCCAAGGGGAGTACTTCAAAGGTGACTGTAGTGATATTCAGCAACAAGCTATGTAACACTTTTTCTAGGTTGAGTTTGCAAACTTAACTGTCAGTTCTCCTAGTAAGATGGACACACATTGGGAGGACATAAGTCAGAATTGACTCAGTGGCTACTGTGTACTGGTTAGTCTGCTAAGTCTTAGATAAAGCTCAATTCACACTTCTATTTGGTTGTACAGATACACACCAGACCTTTAAAAACCTCTGTAAAGAAGAATGGAGAAAGAATGAGGCTCATCATTAGGACAAGATGCAGATTTTCTGAAAAAACCATTCTAAGTAACCTAAGTATCACAATTAAGTCTGGCACCAAAAAATCAGTAATGACTTCCTAACTTTCATTTCACATTGTGTTATGTCTGTATTCACTGATTCTGTTTAATTTGGGTCGCCAGATAAAAAATAGTAAGGGATACATTTACGCTAAAAAAAAAAAAATACTATTTGATGTTTATCTGAAATTCATATTTAACTCTGTCTTGTATTTTTTTTTTTTCATTTGTTAAATCTGGCAATCTTAACTTGAGGCCAGCACTTCCATGCTTCAAATTATAGTTTTACACACTATCACCTTCCTCTGTCACTCACCATCCAGTATACCTGTTACTCACACTTAGCATTTTAAGTATGCGATAAGCCGCATGACTTTATTATTCATATCAGGTGAATTCCCAGTGATTCGAGCACTTACTGTTCAAGGTTAAATTACAAAAGTACTAGTTACCCACTGCTGTTAAATGTATTGTGACTCCTAGTGACACAACAGGACAGGGTAGAGCTGTCCCATAGAACTGCAATCTACAGAAGCAGATGGCCACATCTGTCTCTCTTGGAGACTGGTGGGTTCAAACTGCCAGTCTCCTGGTCAGCAGTCAAATACTTCAACCACTGCATTACTTAGGGCTCCTTATAAACACGCTAGAAGTGTCGTATTTTTATAATTTGAATGCCATCAAACCCCTGTTCAAGCAGCTGAACAGAGGCAGAAACTATCAACGAAAACATTAAAATGCCTTATATGGTCCGACTCGACGGCACTTGGCACTTGGCATGGCAAAATAAAAAGGAAAGAAACAAAAAAACCTAGGTAAATTTGAAAAGTAAATGAAAGATAGGGAAAATATTTCCATTTTAAAACAACAAGTGATACAGAAATAAATTCACACACAAAAAGGCAAATGTCCAGTAAATGTAAGAAAAATGCTCATTCAGAAGAGTACAAAGTTAACCCATGAGCTCTCATGCCACAATTATCAGATACACACAGATTAAAAACTTTGAAAAAATGCAGTACTGTTGAGGGTTTTGAAGAAATAGTCACTCTCATAAATCGTGATTAGAATCATAAACTGAGGTGATCTTTTAGGGACCAGACAGACAATATTGTCATAAATTTTAACATACATACAATTTGATTCAGAAATTCTACTTTTCAGTAATCTACCCTAAGAAGGTATCACAAATGTGGAAATATATATGGATAAGAATGCCCATCACACTATTATAATGTTAATGTAACAAACTGTCCCCAAATCTAATGAACAGTAGATTAGATGATTTTTTTTAAAATAAACATTTGACAAATGTTAATGATGGAGGGATTTTTACTTATTCTTTTCAAGATTGTTTATTCTTTTATTTTTTTACAGTAAAGAAGCAATGCAAAAAGTATAATAAATGATGATTTTCATCTTGCTGGGTGGGGAAAGTGATAGAGAAAAAAGGAGAGAAAGGACACTTTTCTTTGAATAACTCCAGAACATAAAGTAGTTAACAAAAATTATGGCTGATTTTTGGTAAAATCACCATTCCATTACTGAAAGTATGGAAGTATGAAAACAAAAATCAATGTAAGCTTAAGGTTTCTTCTATAGGAATACTATTAGCAAATATAGCTAATAATGACTAGGATGTGTTTGAACACACTCATTTTATTTCCATGTAAGCTCAAATAGATATATACAATAAGTAAATATCTTCTTACTTTTACAAATTTTCTAAGTAATAGAAGTGAAACAATTAATTTTACCAGATAAACTACCAACCCCAAGTGAAACAAAATTATCACAGGTATGGGAAACCCTGGTAGTGTAATGGTTAAGTGCTACATTGACCAACCAAAAGGTTGGCAGTTCAAATCCGCCAGGTGCTCCTTGGAAACTCTATGGGGCAGTTCTACTCTGTCCTATAGGGATACTGTAAGTTGGAATCTACCTGATGGCATTGGGTTTGGTTGGACTGGACACATTAAGAGCCTGCCATATGTTCAACTTGGGAGGATACTTTAGAGCATCCACTTCTTACATAGCCCTCTATGCCATTTCTGCAGACACGAACTAAGGTTATGAACTTTAGTCATTCAATCATTTATTCTATTAAAAAATAGTATTTTAAATATTTGTCCACCATGCCCTTCAGCTCTGGACAAAATGGTGGGCAAAACCAGACTTGGATTCCATCCCTCATGAAGCTTAAAATAGAGAGAAAAATTAGAAAAAGAAAAACCACAAACCTGTGGCTGTCAAGTTGATTCAGACCCATGGCAATTCCATGTTTGACAGAGCAGAACTGAGCTCCATAAAACACCAGGCCTTTCTTCCATGGCACTGCTGTGTGAGTTTGGACCACCAATTTTCCCAGTAGTGTCTCTAAACTTTTGCCATAGGGCTTAACCCCTTAACGAGGTATTCCTTTGACTACTAGTCAAGTGCAAACCACTTGTATCAGTGAGGGACCTGGAATAAAGTATATGGTTACACTTCAAAGGATCACTCCATTTCACATGCAGTTGCAGTAGAAAGTGCCATGGGTAAGTAAAAAGGAGGCAGGGGAGAATTTGACCGGTCGAGACAGATCAGAGAACACTTTTCTGAGAAAATGACAATAAAGTAGAGATTTGAAAGATAAGTAGGAGTTAATAAGGCAAAGAGATTGGCAAGAAAAGTCCATCAAAGAATAGCCACTACAGAGGACCTCTTGCAGGAGAGAGGTACTTTTAAATGACTCCGAAGCCATCTTCACAGCTGCAGGGCAGAAGCTAGGGAAGAATGGTATGAGGGAATGCTAGGGAAGAAGCTGGAGCTCATAGGGTTCTGCTGTGTCAAGGACTTCAATCTTGGAGAAGCCAGTTCATGACTGCCATCCAACGTACCCACAGTGGCTTAGACTGAATCCACATCCAGACCAGGGCTTCAACCCTCAGTGTCGTTTTCTTGTACAAATTTCAGCTAGAAAATAATAGTAATATTGAAGATAAAGTTACTAATTTTGCTTACACACAACTTTAACATCTTTCTGGCCATAATGCAAATATGTCCCTGCATAGCAAAACCAGAGTGTGAAGGCTACTTCTCGACATTGCATGGGGACTTTCACGCAGAATATGAAAGGAAAAGTCATTTGCTGACATTTGGTGGCTTCCCTGAAGCTGTTTAAAAATAGCTTAAATGGTATTTTCTTAAATGCTAGCAAAATGCTAACCACCTAAATGGAAATTTCAGTTTAATAACTTAATTTTCAATTATTAATACAGTCATACTTTTTCCAAATGCAATTTTCAAAGAAATTCATGAGTATACTTTTAACTGTATTATCTAGCTACCCATCATTAGCCTATTTGTTGATTTCTTTATTATATGCTTTAAGAAGAAGTGTCCCCTACAGCCTGCCTCCTTGTTACATTTTCATATATATTTAATTTTTAACTGCATAAATATACACTATCTCAGTTATTAAAAATCACAGCCTTTTGGAGCAAAGATTCTATAGAAGAATTCTGACCAAAAGGGGAAAAATGCAGAAAAGAATTTCAGAGTCCCATGGATGTGGGTGGGATGGACTCCAGACTTTCTGGAGCTATGGAGACTGGATGAACTCCTGAAACTATTGTCCTGAAATAATCTTTAAAACTTAAACCAAATATATTGCCTGAAGTCTTCTGAAAGCCAATCAGTAGTATAGCTTATCATCTTTGGAGACATCGGAGCCAATTGGCATAACTAGCCTATTGCTAAGAGAGTCTTCTGCACTCCATATTGGTGAGTGGCATCTGGGGTCTTAAAAGCTAGCAAGCCGCCATGTGAGCTACACCAAGTGGTCCCAACTGAGCTGGAACAGACGATCACCAAGAACAACAAAGACACGAGGAAGAAAGAACCCAGCAGACAGAAGAATCCATGTGAATGGGACACTGTATCAAATATGTGACCAAAAGAACCAGATGGTAACTGGCCACCACCAAAAGACAACCGTGATGGGGCATAGAATGTTGAGTCCCTCTGGGAACACAAGGACAAGAATAGTGCAGCTCAAGAACTCTAACAAAAGACCATAACTGATGATCTGATGATCTGACAGCCAGGGGGATCCCCTGGGAGAATGGCCCCTAGACCTCCTGCTGCCTCTATCTAGAAACTACTACTGAGGTCAACTCTTTGGACAAAAACAGACTGGACTCAGGGAGCCAATGTGACCATATGGTATGTGTACTTTACGCTGTCCTACCAGTCTCTTTCTAGATGGGAGAGAAGAGTGTAGACTGGAAGGGACAGGAGATTGTTGTGAGGATATGACAAGTATAGAATGAAAAGGAGGTTTGTGTTGTCACCGGGCAAGGAGGGCAAAAAGAGATGCAGAAAGGTGGGCATGTAAAATTGATTTGTATACTTCCACTTAATCACTAAAAAAAAGGTAGTATAACTTATCTAGTAAAAAATGTCCACCTTGATCATTATGCTCTTTTAAAAACTAACATGGGACCAAATATGACAACAGCTATTCCAAAGGAAGCAGTGAGTAGTCAATGGGGGAGGAATAACTCAAGAAAGGAAGAATGCGCAACTCAAGGAATGTAATCAATGTCACCGAATTGTACATGCAGAAACTATTGAAGTAGTTTATGTTTCACTGCCACAATAAAAATTTTCAAAAAATCATGGCCGTAACAGTTCCATATGTTTGGAAGACAACACGAGCTTGAGACCAGAAAAGCTAGATGGTGCCCAGCCACCACCAAAGACAGCCCTGTCAGGGAACACAACATATAGTTTCTGACAGGGCACAAGAAAAAGGGATGTTCAGATCAAGAACTCTATTAAAAGACCAGACTTAATAGTCTGACAGCCTGGACGATTTGCTGAGAACCATGGCCCCTGGACTCACCACTATCCTATGGCTGAGACCAGTACTGAAGCCAACACTTCAGACAAAGATTGGACTGGACTAAGGGACACAGAGCAATGCCATTAGTGTGTGTACTTTATGGTTTAATGTATCTATGAGGCTGTCCAACTGGCCTCTTTTTAGATGACAGAAGAAAGTTCAGAGAGGAGGGGGCAGGTGCTGGTTGAGTGGATACTTGAAGAGCGGAGGGAATGAGTGTGCTGTCACAGGGTGACAAAAGCAGATAGAGTTGCACAGAGGTAGGTGCTTAGAGTTTTGTATGGCCAATTGACTTGGATTGTAAACTCTCAATCACAAAACAAAAATTTAAAAAAAAAATCACGGCCTTAACAAAACTGATTTAAATTCTTGGTGATTACACAAAACACAACAGTAGTTTCTAGGATAGTAGAAGGACTCTAAAATCTTGTCATAAAATACCTTAAAACGTCTTAATTTGCTTCTATAAAATGAATAACTAGAAACACACCCACATATTTTAAGCCCATTCCTAAATTTCATCATGTATTCAAGCTCATTTATCAGAGCCCCAGTAACACAAGAGTTAAGTGCTCAGCTCTTAACTGAAAGTGTGGCTACCGGCGGCTCTGCTCAGCGGGTGAAAGACCTGGTGATCTGCTTCTCGAAAATTACAGCCAAGAAAATGCTAAGGGGCAGTTTTGCTGTCACATAGGGGTGCTATATGTCAGAAAGGCCTCAATGACACCCAGCAACAATGTATGAAAATGAGGGTGAAGTTACTCATTTTTAAGAACAAGATGGTAAGGAATCTATTTCAATTCCAGACTCCAAACAAGTTCAAAACCCAAAAACCCACTGCTGTCAAGCTGATTCCAACTCATAGCAACCCTAGAAGTGAGAGGAGAAGTGCACCACAGAATTTCCAAGAAGCACCTGGTGGATTTCAACTGCCAACGTTTTGGTTAGCAGAGGTAGCACTTAACCACTACACCACCAGAGGTTGCAAAAGAAGTCCAAGGCAATCCTAATACAGGCTCCCCAGACCTCTGGAGGAGTCTGTTGTTTTGAAGAGCCATACCTGACACCATCAGTATACGAAGACAGCTTTACATAACTATAGAATTTTCTCAGATGATTCACAGTTCACTGTGACTTCAAAACACTCGCTGTCCAAAGGACAAACATCTTAAATCTGCATGCAATTATGTTCCTTCTACCAAATGGAACATTTTTAGATTTGATCTTTTAACTGAGGTTAATTCAGAGCTGGCTGAGAATCTCCATATTGTGACATCTGGAACATATGAGTGACTTTTGTGGAATGTGCTTGGCTCCATCTTCGTTAGAAAACAGGTTGAACTTCCTATGTCCTTTTGATAAAGTGTCCACTTAATCAGAAGTACACAACTTCCTATTTATTCAGTCTCAAGTTTTCCTACTGCTTGCTACTAAGCTTGGTCCATGATGTCCAAATACTAATTCTAATTTATAATTTTCACTTACATGAGGCTTTAGTTAAAAGAATTCTGGAGCACCAGGGCTCAAATGTTAAAAACAAACAGGGTTATTCAGGGAAAGGCACAAGAATGTGATGTCCTCACTGATTGTACAAATCACTGAGAAAGGAGGAGGTCTGACCTTCATGATCAAGGGACACATATATTGGGAATATAATGTGAGAAACATGTTAACTGGGTGTCATGAATTGAATTGTGGCCCCACCAAAAAAAAAAAAGTGTAGATTAATTTGGCTAAGCATTGATTCCCATTATTGTGTGATGTTGCTGTAGGTTGTAAATCTTGCCTCTACAATGCTAATGAGGGAGAAGGCGGCAGTTGTATTGCTGTGGCAGGACTCAATGTGTAAACTGTATTGTCTCTTAAGGCAGTCTATTGAGATACAAAGGAAAGAGAAGCAAGCAGAGAGTTAGGGACCTCATGCCATTAAGAAGCAGTGCCAGGAGCAGAGTGTGTCCTTTGGAAAGGACTCGTGGTCCCTGTGCTTCAGAAGCTCCCAGTCCAGGGAGGACTAAAGACAAAGACCTTCCTCCAGCGACAACAAAGAAAGCCTTCCCCTTGAACTGATGCCCTGAATTTGGACTTCCAGCCTACTGGCCTATGTCAACATGAAATTTCTCTTTTTAATGCCATTCACTTGTGGTATTTCTGTTAGAGCAGCAATACATGCCCAAGACAGCCAGTAGAAGAAGCCTTATTACAGAATTTTAGTTATCTGATCTTGCATAAATTACGGTAAGAACATGCATGAATCCAGCAGGAAGCTTCATTAATTAACCAGTGGAAATCACAAGATGGATTCAGGCTGAGAGAGTAAGATATAAGATCTCCAGGAAAAAAAAAAAAAAAAGACCAAAAGAAGCAACAATAACATACAAACAGAAATATTCAGTCTAAGGTTGACTCATCAGAACCCTGGCCCTTACTCACCTTTCACCCTCTTAATCAAGATCCTTCTCCCAGTTTAGTTATGGATGAAGAACATCTCAGGAGAAATTTAGATCCAGAGATGAATTGTTTCCAGCCCTCCAAGAGAACCAGTTAAATGCACTAGTTACGTGATATATCTTGAATTCCTTTACAACTTTTATTGTAGTCATTCTGAATCTATCCCCCCAACACGCACACACACACTCCATACCAATTTGGACGAATTAAAGAAGTTCAGAAAGGGAAATGAGAACTGTCCTAGCTGCCATATCAGAAAGTCCAGCACCACAAAGCCCATTAGCTCAGGAAGGTTACTAAAGTATCTACGCATGAAATAACTCTACCATTCAGTTGGGATTTGATAAGATCTAATAGTTGAAAGCCTGAAATTGTTACACCTAAGAGCAGCATACACTGTTGTGTTCTGTTCATCTTTCAATGTGTATGCATACACAGCCTTAGTGATAGAACTAACAAGTAAACAACCTACAGCTACTAATTCTTCTTTGCTGCAAGAAGGCATCATGTCATTGCAAGATTTCACCTTGGTTATAAAGTTCTACTACCACTGTCTGTCACCTTGTCATACTATGATAACTTTCACATTGCTATGATGCTAGAAGCTATGCAACCAATATTTCAAACACTAGCAAGATCACTCAGAGTGGACAGGTTTCAGCGGAGCTTCCAAACTAAGTCAAACCAGGAAGAAAAGCCTGGCAATCTACTTCTAAACCTTGCCAGTGAAAACTCTATGGATCATAACAGAATACTGTTCAATATAAAACTAGAAGATGAGCCCTGTGGCTTGCAAAAACAATGGAATTAAGCATGCTAGCAAGCATGTGGAGACTTTTGTTCAATGGTACACTGGGTTGCCATGAGTCAAAGCTGACCCCAAGGCAACTAACAATAATTAATTCTAAGGCTAAAATCAGTGCAGCCAAGTGGTTTGTTTAATTTCACAAACTAGAACTAGAGATGTTGAATTGTTTAAAACTGTATTCTTTGGTTATTGTTGCTAGTTGTCTTCTAGGTGATTCTGAGTCATGGTTCCTCCATACACAGAGCATGAATGAATCGGACATTTAGACCAGTGACCAAGTAACCAAAAAAACCAAACGCACTGCCATCAAGTCGATTCTGACTCATAGAGACCCTATAGGTCAGAGAAGAACTGGCCCATAGAGTTTCTAAGGAGTACCTGGCAAATTTGAACTGCTGACCTTTTACTTAGCAGCTGTACAACCTTTATGATATCTGACTTCGACTTACCCAACACACTCACCTTCAAAGAATCCTATCTGTCTAGACCGTTTCCAAAGAAAGGAGACGGCGAAAGTGACATACGTCTTATACACTGTCTCATTTCAGAAAAAATGTGATGATGATAGTCACGAAACAAAGACAAACGTGAATTACAAATAAATGAAGAATTAGAAAAAATAAAATGAAGGCAAAGATGAAATCCCAAATGTATGCAACAGCGTTTGATAACTAAAAGCAGGAAGACACGTTACTTAGTAAGTCCCAAGGACTTGGGAGCATTGATGCAAATGGGTTTCTATGGTTACAGTAGATGTCAACACTAAATAACAACACTTGTTCATGCACCACGGTTCTCTAGAACTTTCCACAAGATATTTGAAAATGAGCTTCATTGTGAAGTTTCACCTAGTATTCCATCATAATTCTGAAATATCTTGCAAAGCTAATCCAAGTTTCGCAGTGTAATATGAGAATCAATTTGGGAACACTTTATAATAGTTGCACTAAACACCTCATTGTGCACGTGTGCAACACAGACACACACACACACCCCTACTTCTTCTTTTACTAGTCAAGTACATGTTACCACTCACTGCCATAAAGTCAGTTCTACAGAGTTTCCAAGGAGTGCCTGGTAGATTTGCACCTCTGACCTTTGGGGCTAGCAGGCAACCTCTTAACCACTCTCATCACCAGAGCTCTAAGTAAACTCTGAAATGCCAAAAACAGTTCTACACATGTCACTATCCAAAACAATAATAGCTGAACTAATTAAGATAAAGAGTCAGCAGTAAATTAGAAAACAACAGAGCCTTGTTTTTACTTTGTGCACAAGTTACAGGCTACATGTTTTTCCAGCCAGCAAGCCTGAGGGTGTGCTGGAAGGTGAGGGGAGCTAGGTTACATGGCATTCCTTCAAGTTCATGCAAGACAAACATGAATTCCAGATTCTTCCCCACTGGCTTAGTGAAAATAGAAGGTGCTCTAAGGTCCCTATGGAAAGCCTGTTGGCATAGTGGTTAAGTGCTACTGCTGCTAACCAAAAGGTCAGCAAGTTGGAACTCACCAGACACTCCCTGGAAACTCTCTGGAGCAGTTCTGTTCTGTCCTATAGAGTCACTACAGAGTTCTTATCGACTGGAAGACCACAGGTTTGTTCTGTTAGTTTCTTTAAGGTCCCCATGTGGCCGTAAAGCACTCAGCTACTAGAGATTGTTAGTTCGAACCCACCCAGAGGTGTCTTGGAAGAAAGCCGTGACTGTCTGTAAAGACGACAGCCACAAAATCTTACACAGTAGTTCTACTCGTTAACACATGGGGTCACTTTGAGTCAGAAGGACAGAACAAGAGTTTTGGTTGCTGTTCTTTTCTTTAAAGGGGCAATAACCAACCAGAAGTTCCTAATTTAAATTCCATTTTATGCTTTGATTCCTGACCAGTGTCTTGTTTCTTCGCAAAGCCCCTGCAGCAGGAGGAGAAGGGTGCAGACACAACGGTATCCTAGAAACAGTGCCCCGTGCAGGAGTTTGAAAGATCAACGGAAACGCATTTCTTTCACCTGCTCTGCCATAGACTTGCTAGCTAGACGCCGGGGACACGGTCCCACCAGCTTTGCGCAACCTGGCTTTGGCCCCAACACCTTACCCTTGGTAAAAGCTGGAGTTCTTCCTAAGTTCCTCACAACACGTTCAAAACGCAATCACTGGGCGGTCCGAAGAGATACTGAGGAAGGCTACCTTCTAAGGCTTCTACATTATAAATGTCTCTTTCTTTTTGTCCATTTTGAATCAGCCAGCCTAACGCACGCTTGGGAAAGCAACACCCTACCGCTCGCGCGTACAGTGCGGGGAAACCGAACGCAGCCGCAGCCCTGCGCCGGGCGCGCGCCCCCTGGTGGTCTGTCCAGCCGCAAACGCGGCGTCGCCCCCCGTGCTCCTGGAGGCTCCGTGGGCTCCCGAGTCCCGAGGGCAGTGGGGGCCAGGCAGGTCCCGCCGTCGCGGGGTGGAAGCCCGGGGACGCCGCGGAGGAGGCCCACGTAGCATCGTCCACCTTCACTCATCAGGCAGGGGGACGTGGGCCAGCGTCCGGAAATAACGCCTGCTACTTCCCCTGCCTCCCCTAGTTCCGAAGCTGGGGCTGGGGCTGAGGCGAGAGTCCTGGGGGTACGGAAAAGGCAGGGCGAGTGTCCCATGAGGCGGGGAACGTGCCGGGGCATCCCAGACCCAGAGCTCTGGGTCCCCGCCAGTGCCAGGTAGCTGCGAACGGATGTCGGCCGGAGCTGGAACTAGGGGGCACCCAGCACCACGTTTTTCTAGCACTGTTTCAAGAACTCCGACCCCTTACGGGGCAAACTCGCAGGTGCTATTAGGTGGTGTTGACCCTACAGGCAGGTACTTTCCTGTGAAATATCTTGTGAGACATGAAGTAGATTCCACTATCAGCGGTCGGTGTGTATGCTTTAATTTCCTACTAATGCTCCCACGTGCACGCATGTTTCTCAGTAAATGAACAACACAACACAATATACATCTTCTATTTTTGTATTTCGATGAAGTGGGGAGATAGAGTTCACTTTCAAAATTAACAGCAGGATCCTTTTAAGAGGTGTTCTAGGTAACAAGAAGACACAAAAATGAAGGATGACTTCTGCTCTTAAGTGATGGAGGAAACCTGGAGTGCAAGTGACACCGCCCTCCCTTTCCAGAAGCCCAGGATGTCGCACTGAGTGTGTACTACTAAATTAACTTGAAAAGTTTTAAATTTTAGAATTTCCTTGCACAAAGCAAATCATTAAGAATGATCACCAAACGCCTCCATCTAGAGCTAACCCTCCTAAAAACCAAAGCAAATATTAAACTTACCAAACAGAAAAACTACAAATCTACACCATCAAAAGCAAATCCCAGCAAGAGCCTAAGGGACTTGAAACCTGAATCTCCATTCCATTCCTCCCGGACTCGCCTCTGAGGTGGGGGAGGCGGTCTGTGCTGGTGCGTGGTGTATAACCGGGTTAATCCAGTAGACAAAGAATAAACCAATAGCCCTCCCACCTCACTTCCCGCTCCCTTCCTTTCCCCCCCTCCTCCTCCCGCTACCCTCCCCCTCCCCGCGTGAGGGGGAACAGAAAAGGGGAGAGATGGACCTGAAGTCGGTTCCGGATGAAGTCTTAAAACCTGCAACTTGTTCTTAATGCTAACGTTGCACAGCTGGGATTAGTTGTGAATGTGCACTGCCTTTTTTCCCAGTGGCGGGGAGAAAGTTCCCTAAGTCAGACCGAGTCCTCATGGCCTCGGAGAAAACCTTAAGGTCAGTGTTTCCTTGAAACTAAATAAACTGACCCCGCCGTGCCCAGTTCGGCCTCGCGAGCGCCCCGCGTGACGGCTCCCCGGCTGCAAGACCGGCCCGAGGACGCGCGGGGCGGCGCGGTTGCCCTTTTGAATGCCTCCTGCGGCTCGGAGCGCTGGCGGGCGCTGGAGTGTGAGTGAATGTAGCCCCGCGGAGCCAATGAGCTGGGACCGGATGCGATATATCCTCTGGGACAACAACTGCTCTGTTCCGCCTCGGATCCACATGACGCCATTTACTGCTGCCGCGGCGGCCGCAGAGCTCCCTGGCTCCTCCGGAAAGGCGAGGGCGCAGGCCAACGGCGAGCCCCCCCGGCTGGGCCACAGGCCCACCTCCTCCTCCTCTTCCTCCTCCTCCTTTGCACCCACCGCCCCAGCCTCGGCCTTGCAGCCGCGCCGCCGCAACGCCCAGTCTGCACGGCCGAGGGCTGCGCGCCGCAGCGCGAGCAGAGGACAGGGGCCGGCGGAGCGCGCAGCGCCCAGGCCCCCGCGCCCGCCCGGCCCGGCCCGCGCCCCCGCGCCGCCTCGGCTGCTACACAGCAGAGACCGCACGACTCGGCGACCTGCTGTAGCTTCTCTGTAAGGCCGTTTTCTTGGCTCATTCGCTCGTTTGCGCTTCGGCGCCGTGGACGCTTCGGCCTCCTGTTCATTGAGAAAAAGAGGAAATACTCCGCGTGCGCTTTTCGGAGGGTCGCCTCCAGCTCCGAACAGCCAGTGTTCATCGGCCGGGGACTGGGCTCCAGGTTTTCTTTACGTTTCATCCGCCGGCTGCTCGGAAGTTGGACTGAAACCGAGTTTGGAAAGAAGAAAAAGTTTGCGTCGAGGCTGGATTTATTTGCACATCGCAGGCAGAAGAGAATCCAAGGGAGAGGAGTTGGGTGCAAAGCCGCAATCACGGTGAGGCGCGTTTGGCTCGTCCCCTCCTGCCTCTGTGGCTGGCGTGTCGCGGGCAACATGGAGTAGGCGCTGCTGGACTGGGATTGGGGTCCATTTCACCCCGGGCCTCCCTTTCCGTAACCTCGCAGGTTCCCCACGGGGATCCAGGTTAGCTGCCCGCGGGTCTGCCGTATCCCCGACTCGGGCTTGGCCTGCCTCGGCGGGGACTGCCGTGCACACCCGCGCAGTATCTCCGGGTCCTCTTTAGCCTGACGACCCCGTGCACCCGCGCTCGAGGGGAGGAGGGGGTTGGGATTACGTTCGGCTCGCCCGGAGTCGACTCCTGGCCCTGGGAGGACAGCGAATTGGACGCCGAGAGCCGGGAGAGGGAAAACCATTTTGTATTTTCCAGGTCGCCTGTTGCAGGCGCCGGGATTTGTAACCTGTTTCTCTCCTGGGAAGGCAAGTCCTAGGCGAGGCTGTCCCTTGGCCGGGGCGCCGAGGGGCGCGGGTGGAGGGGCCCCCTCCTGTGCCTGATGTGGATGGAGGCGAGCCCCGCGCGGGTGGGAATGTCTCCCTGCCCGGCGCCGTGTCTCTGCGGTTTGGAAGTAGAGCTCTCTCTCTTTTCTGTTCTATGCGGTCGGCCTGGGTCATGCTTTTATTTTTGGAAGCTTAGGCTGAGCCAGCATAGGAAGAAAGTCATCAAGTGGTAGCAATCATTTTTCCATTATCTGAAAACGGGTGGCAAAAGAGGCTTTTTTTTTTTTTTTTTATTTCCTTTGATGAGCTGATCTACTTTTGTTGTTGCTGCTGCTGTTTTAAGATTTCGGTATCTTGGGTGTTTTTACAAAGCCGCTTCTGTGTGGACTTGCCACACCCTAGTGCCAAAGTCCTTTCCCCCTAATCCATAGTCTGATCACACACTGTTATTAATGGGGGTTTCAGAGCACTTTGGGGAGGGGGGCTGGGAACGCGCAGAGGGGCAGCGGTGGGGCGGAGAAGACTGGGAAGGAAGAGGCCAAGGATCGAGAGAGATCATTTAAAAAAAACTAGTTGCTTTCTTCTAAGATGTTGCTTTCCACCGCTGCGCTCAAGCTGCTAGCTCAGGCGTCTAAGTCCTGCGCGCTCGGCGGGTGCAGTGGCGCCTCGGAAAGTACGCTCTCCTAAAACAGTTTTTATTTTTCACTTTAAGAAACGCGTGCGTGTGTGTGTTTAATTTCTCTGCATCCGAAAGGAGATATGTATATGCAAATTGTCGACTGGGTCCACTTGGGTCAGTGCAGCGTGGAGTCGCCCGAGGTTAAGTGGGGTGTCAGGCTGTGTGTCCACGGCAGGGCTTTCTTCCTCGCCGCATTGGTGCTGGAAACTATGTGCCACGCTCTAGGGCTTTTGCAGAAACGCCCGCGGTGCGCTGTGTGACCCCAGCCTGGGAGTGGAGTGGCTCCCTCTTGGGGTTGGGAGACAGTGCTGAGTTGGGGTAATGGGGGCAGCGGCAGGGGTAGCGTGCTCCTGCCGTTCGTGACACTTTCCTTCTGGAGGCGCCCGTCCCCCCTCCTTTCCTCTCCCCCGCCATTCTGTGGGTCTTGGGATCGTGCTTAGCGGGGTGGGTGCGGCTGGCCCCTGGAAGCGTCAGTCGGCCGGGAGAAAACTCCCTCGAGGTTCCGGCTGGATTCCACCTGCTGGGGACAGCGGTGGGGCGCCGATGGAACAGATAAAGGGCGTGAGAGCGGAGAGCCAGGTTGTCTTCCCTTTCTGCTGGAGGCAAGGAGGCGATTCGGTTACCAGAGCCCTACCTCGTTTCCAATGGCAATGCTTGTATCACCTGGCTGCTTCGCTGTGACTGTTTTCTAAGAACCAGAGGTGGTTAAGATTCCACTTTTGTCCATTTTCCTTTTTATTTTAATGAAATTTTGGAGAGGGGGATGATCGAAAATTGACAGGATTACTATTCAAAAGTCTTGCTTGTCAGAATGCTGAATTTGAGGTGTGACACCTGAATTTTTAAACTGCCTTTTTTTCCTGTTACTGCCGGTTGGACTGGACTTTTTTGTTTGTTGTTACTGTTGTTTTCTGGAAACAGGCATATCGGTTAAGATTTGGTCCTAATGAATTTGTACAACAGGGAAGAGGGCAACCATTGAGCTGCAGAATATGAAGTCTCTTTCCTGGGCTATCAGGTGGTAGGACACTGATTCTCAAATGGTTGGGAAGTTGAGAATAAGTTCTTGTTCGGTTGCTTATTGTGTAGGTTTGGTTTATTCCTGATACTTGGTGGTATTCAAATTGATTTGTTTTTAATTTCGTATTTTTGTGCTGTTATATGCCCATAGATGATGGCATGCTTACTGTAAAATTTATAACTCTCTCTTGGAGAAAAAAATACTTTTTTGATGTCATGTGCACTCTCTGAGACTTCAAAAGTCTGATGTAAAAGCAGACTTGGAGTAAAGAACCACTATAGGAATTTTCAAGACTGCATTTATTGACATTGAAGACAGAAATGACCATGGCCGGTTTCAATCTGTTTCAGGTCTTGAAAAGGTATTTACATTTGAAAATATTGATGTCAGTGACATATTGAAATTCCAGCTTTGTTTTCTGACCGTTTTTACATTGAGCCTAAACTTTGCAAATTTCATGTTTATTAGAATAAGCGGTTTGTTGGTGGGATTGGAGCCTGGGTGGCAAAGTGATTCCAGTACTTGGCTGCTGACCCAAAGCAGCGGGGGTGGGGGGGGAGTTGGAACCTACCAGCCACTGGTGGGAGAAAGATGTGGCAATGTGCTTCTGTAACAATGACAGCCGGCGAAATGTTACTTGGGCAGTTCTGCTGGTGATTCTTGGCAGCAAGGTTATGCACTAAGAGTTGCTACGAGTTGGAATCGACACGACAAGCAGTGGGTTGGGTTTGGACTTTTTTATATCTGTGATTGAAATTGCAGAGATCAGTTCTGTGCTGTTGTGTATCACAGAATTAAAGAATTGACAGTTCCCTGTAATAATTTTTGGTGCATGCACTGATCATGAGGCTGTTCGGATCCCTGCCCACCCCTATTCCCTTTCAGTCCTGTGTCTCTAGGGGCGTCAGGAAGCCAAGAGTCAACTCACGTGGGTGGAGAGTGCCAGTATCTCCGAGTATAAATGGTTCTCTTTCCTCTTGGTTTCTGCAGGAGCTCAGATGTGTTCTAAGCCTGCTGGAGTGACCACACTTCCAAGACCTGATGGAGGCCAGAGCTCAGAGTGGCAGCGGGTCACAGCCCTTGCTGCAGGCACCCCGTGACGGTGGCAGGCAGCGCGGGGAGCCTGACCCCAGAGATGCTCTCTCCCAGCAGGTGCACGTGTTGTCTCTGGATCAGATCAGAGCCATCCGAAACACCAATGAGTACACGGAGGGGCCCACTGTGGTCCCAAGACCTGGGCTCAAGCCTGCTGCACGTCCTTCAGCTCAGCACAAACACGAGCGACCCCACGGTCTGCCCGAGCACCGCCAGCCTCCCAGGCTGCAGCACACGCAGCTCCACTCCGCTGCGAGAGCCCCTCTGACCAGGTCCATCAGCACGGTCAGCTCAGGGTCCCGGAGCAGTACGAGGACAAGTACCAGCAGCAGTTCCTCCGAACAGAGGCTGTTGGGATCCTCTTTTTCCTCTGGGCCTGTTGCCGATGGAATCATCCGGGTGCAGCCTAAATCGGAGCTCAAGCCAGGGGAGCTAAAGCCACTGAGCAAGGAAGATCTGGGCCTGCACGCCTACCGCTGTGAGGACTGTGGCAAGTGCAAGTGCAAGGACTGCACCTACCCCAGGCCTCTGCCGTCAGACTGGATCTGCGACAAGCAGTGCCTTTGCTCGGCCCAGAACGTGATTGACTATGGGACCTGCGTGTGCTGTGTCAAAGGGCTCTTCTATCACTGTTCCAATGACGATGAGGACAACTGTGCAGACAACCCCTGTTCTTGCAGCCAGTCTCATTGTTGTACACGATGGTCAGCCATGGGCGTCATGTCCCTCTTTCTGCCTTGCTTGTGGTGTTACCTGCCTGCCAAGGGTTGCCTTAAGTTATGCCAGGGGTGTTACGACCGTGTCAACAGGCCTGGCTGTCGTTGTAAAAACTCGAACACAGTGTGCTGCAAAGTTCCCACGGTCCCACCGAGGAACTTTGAAAAACCAACATAGCATCATTAATCAGGAATATTGCAGTAATAAGGATTGTTCCTTTTTTTTTTTCCTTTCCTTTAACACACATATGCAACCAACTAAACAGATACAATGTTGACACTGTTAATAGAGGGTTGGGAATATTCTTTGCTGTTTGCAGTGAAATGCTTTTTTGTCCGTGTGCCATTTTAACTGATAAGCTTGTTAGAACTGGGCTGATGGAGCTCAGAATCTGGGCTGCAGAACTTCATGTGACCCACATATTGCATAAGCTAAAGCAACAGAGACACTCCTAGGTAAACTTTTCGGGAATAGTACTTGCAAAATTTGTAAATTAGCAAATGACTTTTTTTCCATCATTTTCTTCAGAGATGATGTGCTATATTTTTGTATATACAATAATATTTGCAACTGTGAAAAACAAGTTGTGCCATACTACATGGCACAGTCACAAAATATTATACTAATATGTTGTACATTCGGAAGAATGTGAATCAATCAGTATGTTTTTAGATTGTATTTTGCCTTACAGAAAGCCTTTATTGTAAGACTCTGATTTCCCTTTGGACTTCATGTATATTGTACAGTTACAGTAAAATTCAGCCTTTATTTTCTAATTTTTTTCAACATATTGTTTAGTGTAAAGAATATTTATTTGAAGTTTTATTATTTTATAAAAAAGAATATTTATTTTAAAAGGCATCTTACAAATTTTGCCCCTTCTCCAAGGATGTGATAGTCGTTGCAGATGAGGGGTGACAGATGCGTATGTTCAATATAAAATAGAAAATATATTAACGTTGGAAATTCAGCTGAGCTGTTTGGTCTTATTTTACTGTTTTCTTACCTTTCTCTTTCTAAAGTAAAAAAGCATTTTCTATTAATGCTAGCCGTGTCATGAAGTAGTTTCACTAGATTATTTTATCTTACTGTTTTAAAGTGATGTGGAGATTGGGAGGTTTTCAGGGGTAACTCTAACAAATAATTAATAACTGATGGTTTAACTCATTTTTCTGTATTGATGATATGAAGAGTTTATTTTGTAATGATTTTTTTTTTCCTATCCTCACTCCTCTTCTTACCTTTGCTTTTGCACATTTGTTGATTTGCCTTTGTATTCCAGGGTTGTTTTATTTTTTTTCCCGTAACCTGAAGTTGATTTGTTGAGGAAAGTTCCCTGAAAGGATAGAAATTAGATTTTATATACAGTATTAAAAATAAATGTTATGCAGATAATTCCAAACTGGAGAGATGAATTAGGTGAACAAAAATGTCTTGGATGATGTGTGTGCCGGTCTTTGTGTTAGACGTCAAGTCTGCACAGGTTGATTCTTATAATTGAGGCAGCACCATTTTCATGACTTAGCTCATCATGGCTCTTTTTTCCAGTCTGTTTGGTTTTAGATTCTTAGGTTCAGCACCATGGTACCAAGTACTTTATGTTCATAAAGGCATAAAAAATAATCATGACTTTCAACTCAGATGTTGGCAGCGTGAAAGTTCGTCTTCTATTTGCCCAACGATTCAAGCCCAACTAGGCCAGTTTTTAAGGTTCCTATCTTATTCATTGAAATTAGCCTGAAAGTTTTTCATTTAGTTCTGGAAAAGGATGCAGTATGGTGATACGTCAGCATGGTTGGGTTGTCTTTTGGGAGCAAACACATAGCAAGCTTCTACAAGGTTCACCACAAATGTGAGTCTTTCTTATTTGTAGTATGTCACTGATTAATCACTTGGTGGCTGATTTTTTTTTCCCGCTAAGCATAAGCTTTTGCTGCCAAGAATCTCCGGAAGTGTAGGAAATGATTTACCTGTCATTACTGTTTAATCTCTTGTTTCCTGTTCTGAGATGACTCTTAGGTTAAAAGGTCTTAGTATAGGTTGTCTGCTGTTAGCTTGATTTTCTATAAATAACTTTGTAGGAACCATATAGCTTTCTAAATTCAAGATATACCTACATGGACCTCCAGTTTCCTTTGAACTTCCTCCAAGAAACACCAGGTTCAAATAATTTAGAAATTATTTACTCTTAAATGTCAACATTAGGATATTTGCTGTTGTAATTCTAAAACTGTTAAATGTATCCCTAGTAGTCTTAAGACAAATTAGAAGACTGAAAAACAACCCTGGACTTCCTAGTCTCTGTACAGTTTTCAAGATTGGTAAGGGATACAAATTTCAGTGAAACAGTTGTCTCCATCAAAAACTACTGTACGTATTGGTGGAGTTTCTAAATTATGAGTGTTACTTATTTAACTGCACAGGCAGTTAAAGACTGTTCTATAGACATGTTCTATCTCACACAGGTGAGATGCTTTAAAAATCAGAAGATTGAGAAAACATTCCCACAGTTACTGAGTTGGAATGTCTGATGGTGTAGCCTAGGCATGTGCAGCTTTAGCCATTGCAGGAATGGTTATGGACAGTTTGGAAGCTGCTGACTTAGGGCTTACTTTCGAATTTACATTTTTTATTTTCTGTTTTTTAATGGACTGATGTGAAACATAATTCACTGGTTTGAAGGCTAGAACATAGCTGAAGTTAGAAGAGCATTTACTGTTAGAGTACATATTAAGTGCTAATGAAAATAATTTAAAGATAAGAAAATTGGATTCCTTAGTGGGCTTCCAACTAGCAGATTGTGTGCTGAATTTATACACCAATTCAGGGTTCCTTCAAGGTATACAGAAAATGAAATGCTTATTTCTAAACAGATGGAAGACAGCTGATACTCTCCTATTCAGTGAGTTAGAGAAGCAAACCAACCAACCCACTGCCATCGTGGCAATTCCAACTCAGTGACCCTACAGATAAGAGGAGAACTGCCCCATACAGTTTCCAAAGAGCACCTGGTGGATTTGAACTGCTGACCTTTTGGTTAGCAGATGTAGTACTTAACCCAGTACACCACCAGTGTTTCAAGTTAGAGAAGAAAGGTTTACAAGTGTTATTTGCAAATTTATTTGTCATGTCTAGGCAACTGAGATGGAAGAATAACCACCTCGGTGGTTATTTATTTAAAGTTTATGAAGTTTCATACTATGATTTAAATGTGTTCATAATCCAAGAGCTTTTATATAAGTCCTGGTAGGTTATAAGGTGACACCAACGAAGATGACAAGGAGATGGCTCAGTGGTTAGGGAAATTTAAATAGTTTCTTGCCTTCATTTTATTTTCGTTTTTTTTTTTTTTTTTTAGAAGCCTGTGCATTTTCTGTATTTGAGGTTCACTGAATGATTGTCAACTTGATTGCTGTGACTTAAAACATTCATTTACATGTTTTGAGGAAGCGGTTTTAAGGCCCCACTAAACCTCCACCGTGCTGGAACACGCTCTGAGAATTGTGAAGCCAAGAAAGCCAAAAGCCAGTGAAGTACTCACAATAACACTTTGCAAAACCCCTTTTTCTGATACACTGTTGGCTTCACTACTAATTGAGGTATACTGGTTATGTCATTAAAAAGCAGGAGGGTAGGAAGTTTCTCTGTGTAACGTTATGAGGTATTTGATAGGTAGTTAATGGATTTGGTGTAATTTATAGGACAAAATTTTCAGAAGTGCAATGAGTTTAGAGCTTCAAATGCAATGAGGTCCACAGTTGGCCTTTTATCCTTCTCTGCTATTCTGCAAAAGGACCAGGGAGGTATAGGTCAAAAAACAAAGTCAACTGAAAATTGGACTGTAGACAAAAAACAAGTCTATGAAGAATGTTTTGTACCATTTTAGTAAGAAACTAAAAAAAAAAAAAAAAAACATTGCCATTAAGTCAGTTCTGACTTGTAGCAACCCCATGAAAGACAGCATAGAACCACCTCAGGGTTTCCAAGGAGCACTGGGTGGATTTGAACTGCTGACTTTTTGGTTAACCAGTTGTATAACGTTCTTTGCCACTACACCACCAGGATTTCTAGGTAAAAAAAAAAAAAAAATGGCAACCAGAAATTGTCTGGACTGGGTAGGTCAAAGACAAATTTTTCGTCTAGGAGGAGTATTTTGTACCATTTAGTAAAAGAAAAAATCAGAATGTTAATTAGTTATGTCAATATTATATCAATAGCCATTTTTTGGTTTGCCATGTACTTGAAGGCAAAAGTCACGTTAAATTTCACTTTCAATTATTGCAATTGGCTAAAGTTTCTGTGACATGCTAAAGCCAAGTCTAATGAGGGAAGGCCAGATTAGAATTTTAAAATAAGGTTTATCTGATTTGGCCTAGTTGATTATCACAGCAGAGGTATGTATCTGGAATGTTTAATCACTAGTTTGGCTTCACAGGAGGATACGCCAAATACACTACATCCTGTACTGTGGATTTTATTTAGATGCCAGTCCCAACAGGTCCCACTCCCCCTTGGTAGAGGGAAGTATTCATAGGAATTAGGGAAATGATAGCATTTGTTTTTGTTAGTAGTAGAAGCATCCATTAAAATGGGAATGCCAGTGGTAAAACCATGTCTGGTCCAAGTTAAAATAGTGTACAACAGTGTCAAAGAAGAGAGGAAACAGAAATAGGGCATGGGTAGCGAATGTTTCACAATTTAATACTGCCTTTTGATTGACAGAATTTTTAAAAGACAGATTACTTTGGCAAATGACTCATTTTCTTTTTTAAATAAACTATTAGAAGAGATTATAATGAAGATTGCTGCCTTGGCCTCTGGCATGACTGGATGAGGCATGGCAGGCTTCAGCATACTTTACCAGAGCTGATTTCACAAAACGGTTGCTAATACACAGAATAATAGGCTTAAGAACGCTTTCATTATCGAATTTTTGCTTTGTAAATGTCTTAATGGCGCGTGTTTTCAATATGGGAATGGGTGCTTACTAATTCAGTGTATTTTCCTTTTTGGTTGATGATATGGATTTTAAGAAATGTGATCTGCTCATACAAGTGTCTAATAAGGGAAGTGACATGTGGTACCAGCAATCTGTGGTGTGGAAATACACCAACGAGAACTAAGGAGAGAGTTTATTGCAGACACCTTTCCTTTAGGTTACATGGAGAATCTCTAGTTTAGCAAATACCACACTGAAAAACCAAAACAAACATGTCAGGGCTCCCTAACTATCACACAAGAAAGCTGTAACTGTGAGTCTTACCAAAATTAACAGTAAAAAGGCAAAAGCTGGTAAAACGAACATCCGGGGATGTATCACCTGGTACAAGTTCTCCACCTCAGCAACAATGAGGTTCCAACTCTGGTGTGCTGAGCTTCATGCATTTCATAAGGTACTCACCTTGATGCTAAGTGTATTAGACCCCAATACCATGGAAGAACAAACAAATCAGTCTCAGAAGAAGGGCAGCCACAATGCTCCTTAGATGGGAGGATGGTGAGATGGACTTGTTATCAGGAGGAACCAGTTCCTGGAGAAAGACATCATGCTTGGCCAAGTAGAGGGCCAGCAAAAAAGGAAGATATCCAGTGAGATGGATTGGCTCTGTAACTGTCACAATGAGTCCAAGCTTAACAAGTACTGGGAGGATGGTGCAGGATGGTGTTTCTGTTGTACATGAAGTTGTGGTGAGCAGGAACCAACTCAATGGCATCTAACAACATCACATGAGCCCTCCAGTCATAAAAAGTGGCCAATATACGGTCAAAACAATAGTAGCCGAAGAGTTAATACAATGATATACTTGGGATGGAGTTTGAGCACAAAAATAATTGGGCATTTCAATTTAACAAATGTTTTTTTAATGCCTACTGCTTAGGAATCTTAGGGCTACATTATCTAATGCAAAACGGAAATGTCGCAACTCTGCACAACAGTTTGACACAGATGTACCAGCAAGATGCTAGGAGTGTAAATAAATTAGACAAGCATTGATACATGCTCTGTACTTGGTTCATTCTTTATGGCTTTGGCATGGATACAGTTACTTAGTCAAGAGTTTCTGATTAAAAGATGCAACAGAATTAGTATTGCTCATTAAAACTTGAGTCATCATGTTTGTATTCTATATCCTAAATGAAATGTTAGGGATGTTTACTAATACATGGACTACTATAGTTTGCTATTTTATTCTTAGTTCTAAGATTCATGATACACTAAAAGATTCCCTTTAAAAATGAAAAATTAAAACAATACATTTGCAAGAGGAAGACCCTCAACAAGACGGATTGACACAGTGGTTGCAATGATGGCTTTAAAGCATTAAAATGATTGTGAGCATGCCACAGGACCTGGCAGTGTTTTGTTCTGTTGCACAGAGGATCGCTGTGAGTCAGAGCTGTCTCAGCTGCACCTACCTATGACAACATAACTAAGAAACAAGTTGGAAAGACCCTTCTGTTGCTCTTGCTCAAATTTGTTTCTTCTGAAAATTTTAGCTTGCTGGGTACCTGGAGAAGGATGGTGAAAAACTGAAAGAATGAATTGAAAATAATGAAGCAGGAAAAAAATGACAAGCATTTCTTATAGTGCAAAAGAAAGCAGTTTAGCTTTACAGCGATTCTTCCAGTGCCAGAAATCAGGGTCTGAGACTGCGCTGTTCAACTCTACATGATTCTCAAAACCTAGGTGACCTTCTCTCTTGTCTTAGCTAACATAGCTTCTATTTTTCGAATGGTGCTGTCATTCAAATACCATCTGGTTTACTGACTTCCATCAGTGGAGCTTATATTCAAGCAGGTAAACACATTGTGTGCCAGCTCTCACTTCTCCAGGTTCTTAATAGACCCAGGAAACTCTTCCTGGTATCATTTTCCCACTCCAACATAGGCCTATCTACAAGGCTGCTTCTGGCTAGTAATATCAAGGGCTACTGTTGTTCTTGAGATTCCTGTTGGACAAGATCATCTTTCTACTTCCAGGACAACATCTATGGGTGCACGTCAAATAATCATAAATCCTGGTAATATAGTGGTTAAGTGCTACCACTGCCAACCAAAAGATAGACAGTTTGAATGTGTCAGGCACTCCTTGGAAACTGTGGAGCAGTTCTACTCTGTCCTGCGAGGTTGCAATGAGAATTGACTGAACAGCAGTAGGTTTGGTTTGGTTTGGTATCAAATGGTCAATGTGAACATTGTAAAGCCTAGTAGTCATAAAGCCTAGCATGTATCAAGCAGTAACACATGAGCACATGTCAAGAATGAAGAAGTGTTGCCCATCATGCAGGATAAATTCGATACCTGCTATGTTGACAGGGCTAGTAGCTAGGGCTCCCCAAGATCCTTGCCTGTGACCCCATCGCTCTGGTCGTGAGGAACTCCATGCAACCATACCTTCAGCACGTGGATTATGATTCCAGCAACTAGGAAGGAGCAGGTTGATCTAGTTCCAAATGCATTAATCACTGTCAGTTTGAGCTTTGGAAATAACTGGGTATATGGATTATTTTACAGACAGTTAAATTCTAACCAATCATGAATAGTCAGAAGATGGGAATCCAATAATGTGTTTTCTGAGTCTTTGCCGTGAACAACCAAAATTACAGGCTCAGAGGACAATTCCTTGTCATTGATTTGTAGTATATTCTCAGTGTAAAAGGGGTTACTAAGTGGTGATGGGGGCTCATTCATTAACTAATTAAGTCTGTAACTGTGGATAAGCAAACTAAAAATGATTAGTCATAGCCCTTAGGAAGCTGACACTCTTAAGACTTAGATTCTAAATCATAGAAAAGGACAGCTAGTAGCCCACCCTCTGTCCTGAGTGAAGATTTTGCCACCCAGGGGACATTTGCTGAGGTCTGAGATGTTTTTAATTTCCAAATCACAACTGGGGGAGTGGGGTGAAAGGAGATCTACTGGCAGCTAACGGGTAGAGGCCAGGGACACTGCTGAGTATTACACAGTGTACAGGACAGTGCCCATTGCCCCACAACAGTTATCCAGCCCCAAACACCAATAATGCTGTGGCTGAGAAGTGCTGCTACAGAGGAGGCTGGAGAAGGAGCAGAGAGAATGTAATGTGTCCTCACATGTGACAAGGAAGGCCATCAGCTACGTGAAGGAGATTAAGGTCAAAGGACATGGGGAGATTGCTCATGACCATCCCCTGGGAATTTTCATTCTCAGTGCCAAGCTTCTGAAATTCACTCAGGAGAAAAGCACCCTACGTTTGTAAAACGTCTGCAGCGTAATGCGTCCAGTACGGCTACTTTTTCATGATGTTTAAGGTCATGAGCTCTGGAGACACTGCCCCTGTGTCTTTGTAAGTTACTGAGCTGCTCTAAGCCTGAAGTCTTCATCTGAGTGATAACAACTGTGAAATAGCAACTCTTGGAACTGGTGGAAAGTAAGAACTGAGGAGATGTGAAATAACATTTTGTATGTCAGTTACCTTTTCTCCCCTCGTGCACAGTGTTAAATTCTGAAGCTAGAAGGCACAATTACCTGCCCTCCTTAAACATGTCCATAAGACAAGTAAACCAATAATTGTTGTGTGCCATCAAGTCAATTCTGACTCCTGTCAACACTATATGACAGTAGAACTGCCCACACAGGTTTCCTAGGCCATATTCTTTACAGAAGGACATGACCAGGTCTTTTCTCCCAGGAAGCCACTGCTGAGTTTGATTGCTGTTGGCTAGCAATGGAATGTGCCATGAGAGCTCCTTAACAAATATTTACAGTTTAATAAATGTAATAGACCAAAATATACACGAAGAGCAAGGAATGATTTGAGTCTGTCTTGGGCTGGGTTGGTGGGTCAGGCAAGTTTCTCAGAGGAAGTCATAGCCAGAGAGGGTCTCGCATGACTCTCCAAAACTGACGTGATGGTAGGTGTCTGCAGACAGCAAGTAGATGGAAAAGAAAGATTCTTCTTAGGCAGAAGACAATGAATGTGCACGGAGAAACATAGTGAGTCAATAGAATCCCAAGAAATGTTCATTGCAATTTTTTATTTTAGTTGAAAATCTTTGTCAGTTGATCATAAAGCGTGAAGAAGGGTGGACTGATAGGCAGTGAGCCGGAAAGGTCAGCTGAGGGGCCAGGCCAGAAGGTTTCTGTGCCATCCAATGAATCAGGATGGTAAAAGAGATGCTTGATCTGCTTCTCGGTTTCATCAACGTGTGTAAGATGGATTGGAAAGAGGCAATGTGGAGGCAGGACCAGGAAGCCAAAAGTTGTTGTTGTTGGTTGTTGTAGCCCGATTGATGGCGGACGGACCTGCAGCAGAATGCAGTACTACCTGGGCCTGCTCTACCTCCCTGATCGACGGGAGCTAAATTGTTATGATCCATAGAGTTTTCACTGGCTAATTTCTGAAAGAGCTCAGCAGGCCTTCCTTCTAGTCCATTTTAGTCTGGAAGCTCCGCTGAAACCTGGTCACCTCATAGCCACACACAAGCCTCCCCTGACTGACAGGTGGTGGCTGCACATGAGTTAGTTTGAGAGGGACTCAAGCCCAGGTTTCCCACCTGGAAGACAAGAATTCTACCACTGACCAGTCAATGAGCCCTAGGAAGTCATTACAGTCTTCAAATATTTTAATACCTGGAGCCCTGAAGTAAAATCCAAGTTTGTTACTGGTATGTTAAAAAAATATGATTTGTAAGATGCAGTCACAAAGCAACTTTCTTTTCCTTCCACTTTCTCTTTTTATTTTTTCCAGTGGCATTAATTCTTCCTCTAACCTTGAGTGAAATTCCAAAATTTCCCCAGCATTCTTAAGAAATAAAGAGTCACAAAGTCACTAGACCTAATCACTGTTATTCAGAACTGTAAGCGTCAGGGGAATATGGTAAATGTTACTCAAAAGGACAGAATCAGCAAAATCCAGACTGTGGAAAATGCTCCAGAACAAAGTTCCCGACCTTCTCAATGAACATTAGACGGTTGCAACCAACTGTGTGGGGATTTTATTTAAATTCTAAATAGAAATCATGTAAACCGGTTTTCTTTTTTTCAAAAAAGAAAGTTCTATAGTCACCTTGTATAATCCAAAACATATCTGTAACTTAGTAATCAAGAATCTAATTCCATGCGATAGATAAAACTGTGAACTTGATGTTTCTTTTCCCTAGCCTGGACCAGCTTCACACAAGAAGCCTGCAGTCAGACTAAGGGACCTAGAAATTCTTTATTTCCTCCTGAAGCAGTTTTACTGTCACTCTTCTCTTTTTATGCCCTCTAGGGATGAAATAGTACTAGTTGATATGCTCACGTATGTCAACATAGAGTACTCCATAAGGTTTTCTAGAGCAAGATTTTGTAGAAGGAGATGAGCAGGCTTTGCTTCCGAGGCACTGAGGCAGGCAGCAGAGTCTGTGGGAAAACGTACAGTGGAAATCCTACGAAAAAGACAGTACCTCTTTTGAGTCAGCAGTTGAGAGTAAGACAGGGACCCTGAGAAGCTCTGTAACTAGTGAGACCAAAGCTATCAGCAAGCAACATTAACTACATCCTAGGATACTAACTCCCCTAACAATTGCGCAAACTTCCTCAAACTCGTTTTTCAGAGGAAACCAGATGAAACTAACTCCTGGGAGAGGCTCAGAAAGTCCCACATAGACCACTACTTGTCCTTCCAATGGGGGCACCAGAGAGATACCATCAAGATGGAAAAATAGACCATGGGAGCAAGAAAATGTGCATCTGCAACACAGCATGAGAAGTCCTGCCACCAGCCCCAAAAGTCCCCTTGGCAGGAGCCGTGATGAAGTTTTTATGCATGTACAACCAAGGGACAAGCAGCTGCCTGCCATAAAAGGAAATACTTCAGATTGCCACCTCTAATTTGTCCCCAGCTATACTTTGAACACAGATGTGCTATAAAAACCCCAACCTGAACTTGCTCGGTGGCACAGCCTGCTGGAGTGCTAGACACTCTGCTGTTGCCCAACTTTGAAGTGCTTTTGTTTTCCAGTAAAGATTTCTATCATGAGCAAGCCAAGTATCCCTGAGTAATTATTTCTTACGGGTCTGACAAGGACCTTTGAGAGTCTTCAGAGACCCCCAGTAATAGCATCTCTGATTGGACTCCTGTCTTTTCAATGATGTTTTGCTTTCTCATGTATGATGTTCTTGATGTCTTCCCACAACTTGTCTGGTCATTGGTCATCAGTGTTCCGCGTATCACATCTGTTCTTAAGATCATGCCTAAATTTAGGTGGCGTTTACTCAGGATATTTTGCCTTTCATGGACTTGTTTTAACTTTCTTCAGCTTCAACTTGAACTTGCATCTGAGCAGTTGCTAGATCATCAGTTACACACCAACCATAGACCTGTTTCACAGTGGGCCTCTGGCCTTGTTCTGATAGATGCTATTGAGATTTTCACAAATGTAGTCAACTTAAATCCTGTGTATTCCATCCAGTGACATCCACATGTATGGCCTCCATTTATGTTGTTGACAAAATGTATTTGCAATGAACAAGTTGTTGATCTTGGAAATTCTATCATGTAATCTCTGGCATTGTTTCTGTAACCAAAGTCATATTTTCCAACCACTGATCCTTCTTCTTAGTTTCCAGCGTTCACATTCCAATCACCAGCAATTATCAGTACATCTTGATTGCATGTTTGATCAATTTCAGACTTCAGAAGTTGCTGAAAATCTGCAGTTATTGTTGGTGTGTAAATTTGATAATAGTTGTACTAGCTAGTCTTCCTTGTAGCTGTGTGGATATTCTACTATCACTGATGACATTGTACTTCAGGATAGATTTTGAAAAGTCCTTCTTAACTATAAACTTGATGCCATTCCTCTTCAGTGTGTCATTTTCAGCACAGTAGACCATATGATTATCTGATTTAAAATGGCCAATACCAATTCATTTCCACTCACTAATGCTTAGGATATTGATGTTTATGCATTCCATTTCATTTTTGGTGACTTCCAATTTTCCTAGATTCATACTTCATACATTCCATGTTCAAATTATTAATAGATGTTTTCAGCTTTTACTCCTCATTTTGAGTTGTGTCACATTAGCAAATCCCAAATGTTTGACTCCATCCATGCCATTAAGGTCTATTCTATTTTGAGGAGGTAACTCTTCCCCAGTTGTTCTTTGAGTGCCTTCCAACTTGAAGGGAGGATTTTCTGCACAGTATCAGACAATGTTCCATAGCTAGCCAATGGCCAAAATTCTAGCCAATAGAATTCAAGAGCATTAAAAAAAAAAAAAAATTCATCATGATCAAGTTGGTTTCATTCCATGGATGCAAGGCTGGTTCAACATCAGAAAAACAATGAATGTAATCAACCACATTAATAACACAAAAGATAAGAATCACCAGATTTTGTCAATTGATACAGAAAAGGCATTTGACAAAGTTCAACACTGATTCATGCTTAAAATTCTCAGAAATAGGAATAGAGGGGAAATTCCTCAATGCAGTCAGTAGCATCTACACAAAGCCAACTGCCTTCATCTTCCCAAAGGGTGAAAGACTGAAAGAATTCCCTTTGAGAAAGGGAACTAGACAAGGATATCCACTCTCACCACTTCTATTCAACAACAAAATATATAAATAAAATTCAAAAACTAAAAGAAGAAAAATGGAAAAGGGCTGAAGAAATGCCTACTTTGGAAAACTCAGCTGATTTTTTTTTTAATTTAGAATGACTTAAAAAAATAAAAATTTAGTTAGAGAGACATATATCTCCTCCATTTTCTCCTGGTAGTATTGATTTATGGCCATTTGTGTAGGGCAGCTGTATCATGTTATTGCTCTTACTTACACATCTATCTTTCTGATTAACTCACTGTAACTCTTTTAAGACAGATGCAAGAAATTCTTTTTGTTTCTGGCCATTATCACAATGCCTGGCACAAATCGATACTCTGAAGTAAGAATCTAGGAAAAGTCTTGACTCTTAGTTAGAATAGTTACGTTTGATTTTCTTTGTCTTTAGGGTTTCATCAGTATATCATAAGTCAACTGCCTGGTGGCAACTAGAGAGGATTTGAAAAAAAAAAAAAAAGATGCTTCTGTATTAAATTTATTTTTATGTGAGTTTAACAGTGACCCTGAAAAGGATTTATTTAAGAACTAATCCCCAGAAACTGTGAAAAAAGTCGTCTTTGGAAAAGGGTCTTTGGAGATATCAAGTTAAGAAGCTCAGGATGAAATCTTCTTAGATTATTTGGTGGGCCTAAATCCAACGACAAGTGTCTTTGTAAGAGAATGACAACAGAAGAATTGTGGTAGAGACTGGAGCTATGCAGCCAAGGGACACCTGGCACCACCCGAAGATGAAAGAGGAAAGGGAGGATTCTTTTCTAGAGCCATTGGAGGGATGACATACCTACATTAGAGGGATGAAATACCTACATTTTATACGACTGGCCTCTAGAACCATGAGAGAAAAAAATTATTTTGTTTTAGGCCACCAAGTTTGCAGTAATAGGTTACAGAAATCTCAGAAAATCAATAGAAAAATTGGCATAGGAAAATAGTGTTGCTTTAACAGAAACTTGAAAATGTGTAAATAGCTTTGGAATTAGGTGATGAGCAGTAAGGAAGAAACAACAAAACTGAATCCTTGTTGTCAAGTCAATTGCAACTCACCATGAGTAGCTTGATGGACAGAGGAGAACTGCTCCATAAGGAGTGGCTGGTGGATTCGAGCTACTGACCTTTTGGTTAGAAGATGAGTTCTTACATGCTGTGCCAGGAGAGCTCCAGGTTATAGGCAGAAGCTAGAAAGTTCTTGAGACACGTGATAGAAAAAATCTAGATTGTTGCCCAGAGGCTGTGGGAGGATGGAGTCCTGGCGGTGCAGTGGTGAAGGCCTTGACTGCTAAACAAGATGTCAGTAGGTAAAACCCACCAGCCATTCATCAGAAACCATATGGGGCAGTTCTCTCTGTCCTATAGGATCACAATAAGTTGATGTGGACTCAGTATCAATGGGTTGAGTTTTTTTCTTTTGTTGGTAGAAATATGGACATTTAAGGTAATTCTAGTCAGAGCTCATAAGGAAGGGGAAGCATGGTAGAGAAAGACTCTATCATCTTAAACCAAACCCCTTGCCACTGAGTCGATTCCAACTCATAGTAACCCTATAGGACAGAGTAGAGTTGCCCAAAAGAGTTGCTCCTTTCCAAGGAGCACATGGTGGATTTGAAATGCTAACCTTTCGGTTAGCTGCTATAGCACTTGAGCCAGTACACCACCAGTCTTTCCCTTCCTAAAATCTTAGAGAATTCACATTTCACCATGAACACAGTGTTGTTCGGCATGTGAACAGTAAAGGAGCTTCCAGTAAGATCTCAGAAGGAAGTAAGGGACATGTTTTGGCAACCAGATGAAAAACAAGTTTTGTAACTTAACAATAGAAAACTGTTGAATTTTTTTCTACTCTTTATAGAAAGTAGAACCTGTGACTGGATTAACTTAGATACTTAGCTGAGTGTATATTCAAGCAAAATGCTGAAGATGTGGCCTGGTTTTTCTTTGCTGTTTATAGTAATATGTGAGAGAAAAGGGAGAAATTGAGGAAGGAAATATTAAGCAAAAAAGAACCAGTCCTTGATGATTTTTGACCTATCTAGATTGTAAAGAATACTAAAATGATGAAATTCACTGTTGGGATAATGTGCTCTGGAGACAAAGTCGAGAGTATGATTGTTGTTGTACATTCCTGAGTTGATTCTGCTCATAGGGACCCCACAGCTTAGACAGCGCTTTGTGGAAGAGACCAGATTTGTGCTTTATAGGTCCATTCAACCACCCCAGCAGACACCAATAACTGTGAAGACATTATCCAAACAAAATCTCTGTGGAAGACTCTAATTTTGTAGATTCCCATGACTACAGAAAAATGCATAGTTTTTAAGAATGTTGCATCATCAACTGATTGGACTGAAAAGGAAAGAGCTGGGTTTAAACGACAGCAGGCTGTTGGACTTCCAAAGCTCATCTTGTTGTTAGGTGCCGTTGAGTTGTTTCCAACTCATAGCAACGCAATGTACAACAGAACAAAACCTTGCCTGGTCCTGCACCGTCTTCACAACTACTTGCTTGAGCTCATCCTTAGAGCCACTGTGTCAGTCTTCTTGAGGATCTTCCTCTTTTGCTCTGGTACTCCATCAGGCATGACGTCTTTCTCCAGGGACTGATACCTCTTGACAACATCAGAAGTATGTGAGATGTAGTCTCCCACCCATCCTTTTAAGGAACATTCTGGTTGTCCTTGTTCCACAACAAATTTGTTTCCTCTTCTGGCAGTCCATGGTATATTCTTCACCAACACCACAATTCAAAGGCTCTTCAGTTCCTCTTAGGTCTTCCTTATTCATTGTCTGGAAACCCTGGTGGCATAGTGGGTTAAGTGCTGGGCCTTCTAACCGAAAGGTTAGCAGGTCAAATTCATCAGCCAGTCCTTGGAAACTCTATGCGGAAGTTTTACTCTGACCTCTAGAGTCATTATAAGTCGGACGGAACTTGACGGTGGTGGGTTTGTTTGTTTTTTGGTCTTATTCATTATCCAGATTTCACATGCATATAAGGCAATAAAAGAAGCAATATGGCTTGAATCAGGTGCACCTTAGTCTTCAAGGTGATAGCTTTGCTTTTTAACACTTTAAAAAGGTCTTTTGAGGAAGATTTGCCCAATGCAATGGGTCTTTTGATATCTTGGCTGCTACTTCCATGGATCCAAGTAAAATAAAGTCTTTGACAACTTTAATTTTTTCTCCATTTATCATGATGGTGCTTACTAATTCTACCAGCAGGAAACAAACTGATACAGCTAATCATGCAAACGTGCTACCGTTCAAGAGAAGGGTAGAATGATGTTGAAGGCAACATCACTACAGTTGGAACAGAGACTATTCAAGCCACAGAACAGTATTCTTAAGTCTTTGAAACTAAAGGTATTTTCCTTGATTGGTTTTTCCTTTTCTTGGGCTGAAGATTCCTGTATCCCTTCCAGTTACTCCCTTTTGGAAGAAAAATGTCTATTCTATGTGTATCCCACCATCTTATTTGGGGGGCAAATAACTTTTCTAGTTTTAAAAGTCTACAGATAGAGAGGAATTTTGCCCTGAGATATAATTATACTTCAACTTTTACCCATACCTGATTTGGAAACCTGGTAACATAGTAGATTAAGAACTACATCTGCTAACCAAAAGGTCAGCAGTTCAAATTTGCCTGGTGCCCTTGGAAACTCTGTGAGGCAGTTCTCCTCTGACTTCTAGGGTCTCTAGGGTTGTCATGAATTGAACACAGCTTGGCAGCAGTGAGTTTTTTTTTTTTAAATATCTGATTTAGATCATTATGTTTGAAAGTTTTGAACTGATGATATTTAGATGTAAAGGGCTGAGACTTTTGGGGATGTTGGGATAAGGGTTAAGTGTATTTTGCACATGTGGTAGACATAAGTTTCTAAGGGATTTGACACAGACTGAAGTGAGTTGAATTGGGACCCTCAAAAAGATGTGTCAGTGTTGTAACTCCTAGAATCTGTGAATGAAAACCTACTGGAAAAAAAAATCTTTGGAGACGTAATTAAATTAAAGATCACAAGATGAGATCATCTTATACTGTCCACTGGTCCTGAATTCCTCAGATTATTTTATAAAAGAAAGACAGAGGATGGTTTGAGGCACAGAGGAAAAGGTCATGTGAAGCAGAGAAGCTAGGCAGCTACAAGCCAAACAATACCTGGAGTCACCGGAAGCTGGAGGACACAAGGGAGGATTCTCTTCTAGAAAACTGGAGAAGCCATTTCCTGCTCATACCTTGATTCAGACTTCTGAGCTCCAGACCAGTGAGCAAAACACAATTTCTCTTGTTTTAGGCCACTAAGTTTGAGGAAATTTATCATGGCACTCCTAGGAATCTCATACAGGTATATAAAACATGTATTCCTCTTCTTAAAACTGATTTAATTAATATGTCATTACATATACATGGATTGAATTGTGTCTCCCCAGAAACGCGTGTAAGCTTTTGGCTGGGTCATGATTCACAGTATTTTGTGATTGTCCTCCGTTTTGTGCTTTTCCTGTACTGTAAATCCTAGTCTCTGCCTGTGATTAATTTATTGGATTATGTTACAGAGGATTAGGGTGGGACTGTAACATTCTTCCTAAGGTCACCTCCCTGTTCTAATGTAAAGGGAGTTTCCCAGGAGTGTGGCTTGCTCCACCTTTTATCCTACAAGAGATAAAAGGAAAAGGATACAAGTAGAGAGCTGGGGACCTCTTAGCATCAAGGAAGCAACACTGAGAGCAGAAGGCATCCTTAGGCCTGAGGCTCTTGTGCAAAGATGCTCACTAATCAAAGAAGGACTGATACAACACAAGGACCTTCCTCGAGAGCTGACAGAGAGAAGGAGTGAATTTACTGGAACTGACAGCCTGCATCTGGACTTTTAGTCTATTGGACTGTGCGAGAATAAAATTTTCTTTCTTAAAGCCATCCATTTATGGTATTTTCTGTTAGAACGGTACCAGGTACTAAGACATGTGAAACTCAAAAATTCTGAGTCAAAGTTTCATTTCTGTGTAGATTGAGCACTGTCTTAATTTATATCTCCTAGATGTGTGAACTTTTAACTGTTTGTCTTTCTTTCTGTGAGATAATCACAAGAAGAAGCTATTTTGAGTCTTCATTCAGTGTAGTGGCCATATTCTGCTTTGTGCCATTTTTTGTTTCTAGGTGTTACTGGCTCCCTTCTTTTCTAGATTCTGGACAGTAAATAATGCCTTTCCAATAAAGAATGAGGCATTGCAATGGTACTTTTCAAGAGGTTGGAGATCCCGTTAGTTATCCTTAACTTGTGTTCAATCTTACGGGCCAATCATTGCTTCTACACGTAACAGCTAGAAAGCCCCTTTGTGAGCAGTTCTGCAGTACTCCAGGGCAGGTGTTTCTGTTTCTTAGCTGTTAATGTTGCTTTTGTTATAATGAAGAATACATAATAGTGGTAGTTTTCCTAGATTCAAATTCCTTTATTTCCATTTGTTCGGCCTCTGAGTGCTGCTTTTGCTGTAATGATGAATATATTGTACCATGTTTTTAAAAGTTTCATGAAAAATAACAAAAGGGCCAAGAAGAAGGAGATTAGTGTAAGATGTATGTGTAGTCATTCCAAGGTGCCTTCATGTTTTACCACTTTTCAAGAAATAAAAAATTTAGCAAATGTTTTTACTGTCGAACCAGTCATGTTGGTAGGATTTATATTGTCCCTAGTCCACTGGAACAGAAAGGATTCCAGATAGTGGGTATCAAAATCCAGAAAAATTCTAAATTAGTTCTTCAAGTAGCATCCCTTCATCGGTGAAGGAAACACTGCTGGCATAGTGGTTAAGTTCTCTGTCCGCTAACCAAAAGGTCAGCAGTTCATACTCACCAGGCACTCCTTGGGAACTCGACAGAGCAGTGTCACTTGGTCTTACAGTGTCACTATGAGTCAGAATAGACTTGACAGCAGTAGGCTTGGTTTTGGGCTTTTCTTTAGTGAAAACACAGAGTATCAAAAAATATATATCAAAGGATAAAATAATTGAGTTTTAAAAAGAGGAAAGGAAAAATAAAAGTAACTACTTAAACTTTTTACAAGTTCAACAGATTTACAGTTACATTTAAGATACACTTAACCACCTGCTACTCTGTGTATTCCACCCAGAATCTTAGGTCTTAAAAAAAAAAATTGCCGTCTAGTCAATTCTGACTTAGGGCAACCTTATAGGACAGAGTAGAACTGCCCTATGTATTTTCTGTCTTGGATTGAATGTTGTCTCCCAAAATATATGCATGGGAGTTTTACTGGGCCGTAAGTTCTGTGACTTGCCTATGCTGCAAACCCTGATCTCTGCCTGTGGCTAATAGACAGGATTGTGTTAAAAGAAGATTGAGTGAGACTACAACCCCCTTACTGAAAGAGTTTTCCTGGAGTGTGGCTTGCACCATCTTTTACTCTACAAGAGATAAAAGGAAAAGGAAGCAAGCGGAGAGCTGGAAGTCTCACACTGTAAAGAAAGCCACACCTGGAGTACAGGGCATCCTTCAGACCTGAGGTTCCTGCACCAAGATGCTCCCTGATCAAAGACTGATGCAACAAAAGGGACTTCCTCCAGAACCAACAGAGGGAAAGCCTTCACCTGAATTCTGACTTGCCGCCTACTGAATAAACTTTTCTTTGCTAAAGCCACCCACTTGTGCTTTCTCTGTTATAGCAGCACTAGCCAAGTAAGCCAAGTGCCGTCGAGTCGGACTAGGTGACTCAAATATTTTCCAAGAAGCTCTTGGAGGATTCAAACTTTTGGTTGGTAGCCATAGCACTTAACCACTACTTTTAACATGGGAAGTTCCTGTGCACTATAGCAAAGGGAAAGATGACACAAAGATTTGACTTAAAAGGCCAAATCTTCTCTTGGTTAGCTGCTGAATCCTTGGAACCAAACCTAAAATTTAAGCAGCAACTTAAACAGTAAATACTTTCTGCTAGTGGTAATTAGAATGCTAGCTGGGAAGATTAGCATAGAGAGTAATTCTAGTTAAATGAAGAACAGTGAAAAGAGTTGAAACGTTTCAAGAACAGATTTTTTTCTCTCATGGCTCGTCAGGACCATACAATCAGTGAGAAAGATGACCTTTCAAATGACTGCTCTTTGGCCGTAAAGAGATTTTATAACCTTCGTTGTCAAAATTTACATTCCTGTATCAGTAGCAAAGGGTATTTTTATTGTCATAGTCCAATGGAAATCACACTAAATCACTACATTCTACTTTACATTGAGAATAATTTATCTCCCATTTGGACATATAAAAAGTCTTGTATCACCCTGTCTTAGGCTTTCTCTCCTTAGCAACTCTGGAGAGAAGTCCATGAATCTTCTGAGCATCTCTTCCTAAACAATCTTCATGTGGCTTGCCAACTTGCCATCTCTCTTCCCTGTCTCTCCTCTGCTCACCTATTTAATTTCTTTTATATCACATAGGAGATTGTGTCAAAGCACACTCTACACTAATTGTCTCATTAATGTAACAAAGGCAACCTTTTCCCAGCAGGCATCATAACAGTAGGCATAGAGGTTGGAACTTACAACGCATCTTTTGGAGGGACACAATTCAATCTGTTACACAGCTATCATTAAAAAAATAAAAACTCTGCTGTAGAGATGGGTCTGACTCATAGCTACCCTATGGGAGAGAGTAGAACTGCCCCACAGAGTCACCAAGGAGCACCTGGTAGATTTGAACTGCCGACCTTTTGGTTAGCAGACAACATAGCTATTACGGTGGTGTTCAAATCATTGCAGATTCTTGCCTCCCAGGAGAGCCCGGTGGTGCAGTGGTTAAGCACTTGGCTGCTAACCAAGAGGTCAGTGATTCAAACCCACCAGCCATTCTGCAGATGTCACAGTCTCCTGTAAAGATTTACAGCCTTGAAAACCCTGTAAGGCACTTCTACTTTGTTCTGTGGGGTCAGTATGAGTCAGAATCTGAATCTGCTCACTGGCAATGAGTTTGTTTTTTGTGTGTTAGTTGTTCTTAGGTAGGGCTTAGGGGAGCAGCTGTTGGGCTGATTGCCTTCTTCCAACACCTTGCCTTTTGTACCCAGAGCTCACACAGCTAACAGCCTTCTTGGTGTGATTTGTAAATAGAGGCGGAGGAGAAAGTAGGGGAAGAGCCATTAAGTAATAAGCTTTATTAGTCAGAAGATAAGTCTTAGGGATTTAAAGTTTAATTGCATCATGCATTAAGCAAGAAAGAGGATGACTATGTTTTACGACAACCGAAGCTGTACAAGTTGACAGAGGAAGACAATCTAGTAACCACATTTGTTCTGTCCCTTTCTGAATGAATGGTGAGTTAGTTGGCGTTCTATAACCCCCCCTAGATTCTTTTGCCCTTGTTGTGGAATCATTAAAACGTGGAAACATTGAGTACATGAGAGGCTGTAGTTTCTATATTCATTTTTTAGATGGCACAATCATGGTAACAGAAAGGACAAGCTTAAAAGCTGACAAAGCAAAAAAAATCACTTTCAATTCTTTTTATTAACTGAAATCCACACCTTTTGAGGTCCCCTTGATTTTTTAAGACATATATATATATTTTTTTAATTGTGTGTTAAATGTGAGTTTACAGTTATAGTCAGTTTTTCACACAAAAACTTAAACACAAACTTTGCTGTGTGACCCTAGCTACTCTACCCCCACTGTGACAGCACACTTCTCCTCTCCAACCTGTATTTACCAAGTCCATTCAACCAACGACTGCACCCTTCTGTTTCTCTCACCCCCAAACAGGAGCTGTCCAGCTAGTCTCCTTGGCCCAAGCCAAGATGCACGCTCTTCACCAGTATCACTCTCTGTCTTATATACCAGTTGAATCTTTGTCTGAGGAGTTGGCCTCCAGAATGGTTTCAGTTCTGAGTTAACAGAGAATTCAGGGCACTTTCAAATTTTTGAAATACGTTTTTACACAATCTTTCTTATAGACAACATCACCAGGGCAACCACTGTTCTGAGTAGGGGTGATGAAAGCCTGCCAGGTGCCTAGTTCTGTTTCCCTGTCTCCTTCACACAGTTGTTGCTCACTGTCTCTGTATGCAGAACAAGAACAAATCATATTGAGACACTGTCATAGATGATGTCAACGTCATCTGTCTAGGCTGGTCTTTTGTAGGGAATAGATGTGTTGGTAGGGAATAGACCTATGGATAAACTCCTCCGAGTCATTTTATTTTTGTAGCTCCTACAAAAATAAACAGTTCATTTCATTTATTCTGCTTATTCACTGGCACAGTGTCCCAGAAAAGGCTTATACGTTGAAGTCTCTGCTACCTGGTAAAAACAGTATGCCCTTCGCTGAGTTCCTTAGTTTCTCTGAGTTTCTTTATCCCTTTTGAAAAAGTAAGTGATACATTCCTCTCACTTCTCACATTTATAGAAATTCATAAAAAGATAAGGTATGAGGATTTGTAAACACTGAAATCCACACCTTTTGAGGTCCCCTTAATTTTTTAAGACATATATATATATCTATATATATATATTTTAATTGTGTGTTAACTGTGAGTTTACAGTTATAGTCAGTTTTTCACACAAAAACTTAAACACAAACTTTGCCATGTGGGTAGTTAATGAGTTACTCCCTTCCGTCATTTCTCCCAATGCCTTTGCTACTCATGGGATAGTTTGTACCTCTCCTGATAGCTAGCCATGGTTTCAGGTGTTTCAGCTTCAGATTTGGAGCTAAGCATCATATATTGGTGCTTAGCATACCACCCCTCTCAACCTACCCAGGGAGAAGGACTGCAGTGAGATTAATTAACCTTTCTGGGGAGTCATGCTGTTTCTCCTGTTTCCCAGGCTGACCACGTTTCCCTGAGCTACTCAGGTGTCAGGGAGGCAGATGCTATTGAACTCTGAGTGAACCCACCCCAGGATATTGCTTAGTAGATACCAGAGACATATAATCAACTATAGTAAAAGGATCCCAAGCTCAAGCAACTTGAATGTCCCACATAAAAATTTTAAAGAAAGCTGTTGCCAACCACATGATTCCAACTCACAGGACCTCATGTATGGCAGAGCAGAACTGCATCCCACACAGTTTCAATAAATTACTTCTTAGAAGCAGTTATCCAGGCATTCCTTCTGAGGTGCCTCTGAATGGCACTTGAACATCTACCCTTTTGGTTAGCAGCTGAATGTGTTAATCCTTTGTGCCTCTCTGGGACTCAGTGTCCTGCAGAGTCTTGCTAAACCCACTGGTGGGAACTCTTGCTCTCAGTGGCATAACTGTAGTTATGCCTTTAAAAGAACAATTTGGGCATTAAGGTAGCATAGTGTCCTGCATCAGGGCACAGGGCCTTGCCTTGCGCTGATAAAAAGAACATTACAGTTCAAGTCCAGTAACCGTGCTGCCCACAGGAAGGCATGGCAGCACAGCACCCTGACCCATGAGGTAGGCAGGGAGTCAATCTAGTATGAAACTGCAGTGATTGTACTGGCCTTATGCCTTACCCCCACCCATTTTTTCCTGCCCCTATTACTGCTGCCTGTGTAATAATATGAGCAAAAATGGAGTAACCAAATAACAAACAAACGAACAAAACCATCTTCTTAAGAGCATTTCTCATCCCGAGATGACTGTATCACTTGTATCATCTCAGTAGTACTTTGTGCCACCCATAGGCTCTGGAAGCTTATGAATGTCAACTGCAGATTGAAAGGTAGTAGTAAGGTCATTGAGCATCAGTGACATTCAGAGTTTCTTGAAGCAATTCTATCTTACAGGTAAAATTCCAGGGCAACAAATGCTGTCTCACAACAGTGTGCCTTATAAAACAGGACTGTGTTTTAATTGTATAGATGCTCAAAGAAATGCTGAGTTCACATGTTTAGTACAGTAAAGTATTAACAGTAAATACCCTTTACAACAGGTGCGTGGTTTGCACCTTGTCTGCATGGTGATCACCTTCTGAAAACAGCAGTTGTGAGTTTGTCCTCATAACTGAGAAAACAAGCAACAAATGGACCAACAGGCAGGAGGACTGGATTCTGATCCCCACTGATTCGATCACTCTCTGTGCAACAGTGGGCAAGCCTTGTAATCCATTTTCACTTCTTGTAAAGTACAAGGATTGAGTTAGTGTCACTTGGTCACTAAAGGTCTTTCAGCAACAATGGCTTCTGATTTTAGTAAAGTGAGAAGTAGAGCTCAGTGGCAGCTAGATGTTTGCATCATTCTTTATCTACTCACCGAGAAGGAATTATATTAAAGACGAAAAATAAAAAAGCAAGAATATTTTAATTTCTGTAATCACCCTACTATCCCCAAAGTACATACTCAAACCACCATGCTATCTTTAAACATAGTAAACTAAATTTTTCAACACATGTCAATAGATATCCCATGAAGTTCATTTAGGAACTGGATTTAGGCATATCATAAAAAAAGATTGAGGCACATTATCAAATTAAAGGACAGTTACTAAGTGTATAGTTATTGCATAGGCTCTTATTCAAGATATTATTGTATGTTGCTCACAATTAATTTTCAACATGTAACAAAATTGTTTCACCAGTAAGTGATTTTGCATATTGATTGGTCTTTCATTGAAGCTAACATTTCTGAATAGATTTCCTCTTTTATCTTTAATGATATAATAGGTTAAGGGCTTCCTGCGGGTATTATAGTGAACTACTGGAGCACAGAAAGAAGTTTGGAGCATTGTCTCAGCGGCAGCATCTGTACACTGGGTATAATGACATCACCTAATCCATATGATTGTTGTAGGAATTAAATGTGTGTCTCTGTATTTTCAAAATTACTTTTCATCAGGTAGCATGCAAGATATATTCGAAACTATCAATACCGTTGTTATGTTACTGCAGAATTCCCCAAACTTTATAGCAATATACTTTTTTAGAAAAATATCTGTATACAGTTGAGCAATGCTGCTTGCTCTTATCACTTCCTGGAGACTTGCAAACAAAGTTAATATGGTTAATAACTTTTTAGACTTCCTACAGAAAAGGACATTTTAATTCTTTATTGGTCAAGTGTATTTGAGTTCAGAATCTGTTTTTTCAATGGACACACATAAACGTTTCTCAAAACACAGTTAAGAAAAACCAATTGCCTTAGGCTGGGTTCTCTAGGAAAGTAAAAGCAATGATGTATGTGTGTATGTACGCACGTATACACCCACATACACATTTCACTGGTCAAATTTCACTTCATTGGTCACATTTCACTGGTCACATTTCATTGGTCAAATATATTTGAATCCAGAATTATTTGAAGCAAAATCAGTGAAATGTATGCATGTGTGTAAGTGTGTGTGTGTGTGTGTGTGTGTGTGTGTGTGTGTGGAGAGAGAGAGAGATTTATCTCAAGGAAATGGCTCATGCAGTTGTAGAGGTTGGCAAATCTCCAGTCCATGGCTCAGGTGTCAGGCTAGAGTCCTCTCCTGATTCAGGTAGCTGCAAAGGTTAGTGAAACCAAGATTGGCAGATCAGACAGCAGGCTACTGGCTCAGAGGATGCAGAGGCTGACAAATTACAAAATCTAGTTCAAGTGTCAGAAACCAGAGATCAGATAATGATGAACTGGAAGTAAGATCCAGAGTGAAAACTTGGACTTTTAGACTTCCTACAGAAAAGGAAATTTTAATTTTTATTGGTCAAGTGTATTTGAGTGAAAACCTTGAAACATCTGTTTATACACTGGAGGTAGGCCACATCCCCAAGGGAGTTTCCTTGAAAGGGTGACCTACCTCCAGTATATAAATGGATGTTTGTGTACTGGAGATACTGCTGCTCATAGCAGATCTCTTCATGGAGCTGATTATTTTGTTACATAACTGCCAGACCACGTAACTGCTAACCCATTGAAAATCATGACCTAGCCAAATTGACATAAAACCTTACCCATCACACATATTTCTTTATGATTCTTTTTGTCTTAATGTTGTTCTGCTATCTACATGTGATGAATATTAAACTTCAGATCAATTGATATAAACTCTCAATGCCTAGGTCTGTGCCTAAAGGCAACACATACTTATCTGACCACCTGTCCTTATCACAACGTTTCACAAAAAATCAAGAGAGACCAGATACCTTTCTAAATTGAAGTATAATGGGGGAAAGGAGGAAAGAGAATTGTAAACCCAGTAGGCTCAACTTCTTAAGCAGTTAAAGTAAACTAATGTTAGCATCACTTGATGTCTTTCCTACAAAACATCAATCATGTGTGAACCTTGCTGAACACAAATTTAGCAACAGCTTGTCCAGGAAGACTTTGAAAATTACTGTACACCTTCTGCAACTCTCTTAACCTCAGAAGGAGTTTCCACTTCTTTCTTTGGTCCTTAAGATTAAAGGCAATACAGCAGAATTCCTCTTCTCCATTGCTCATGGGAAGCTACATTTCCTTCCAATTTCTCGAAAAAACTTTTCTAAGAAATTATCAACACGAGCTAGCAAAATTTCTAACTTTCTGGCAAATAGCAAAGCATATGAAGAGTTTTCCAACATCCTTATTTAAAATGTCATTTGAATCTTAACAGCTTTTTAAATTCTTTTGTTGTGATTTTCTAATAATATTATTCATGTATTTCCCCAGAAATTCACAACACAAAGCATTATAATATCAATATATCTGAAAAAAACTGAAAAGTCACATACGATGGAAGAACCTCTTCATGCTGTGTTAAGAACTTACAGCACTGGACAAGTTGAACTATTTCCAGGAATAATAACAACTTGCAGAGCATTTTTTCCTTCCTTTATTTTTAAAAAATAAAACAGAGCTTAAAGATGTTAAATAAATCATTAAAATGTCTAAATAAAGGAAGCTACATAGCTTTAGGGAGAAATGCTTTAAATTTATCTGTCTACTCACAAGAACAAATAATCAATATACATCTGAAACATAAATAAGTATACAGTCTCATATAATTTTATTATTCAGTGTTGCAAACTTTTGAACAATATCCAAGTTTTAAACACTTAAATAATATATAATTTAAGACTTTGTTCTTTAATTTAGAGAGATGATGAAAGACATTTTTCTTCTGAAATGCTGTCATAACTACTTTATAAATTTGCTCAAGCTAAAAGCCAGCTTTTTTCATAATTAGATGATTAATGAGCCTGTTTCCTAAGTTCATGGGTCAGAGAGGGGTCTTAGTTAAAGATTTATTAGTGTTTATAAGGAAGAAGATCTATTTTTTTGCCTTCTTTCTCTGCCTAAGAAGGTGGCCGTATTGTAGTTACCCACACCGCTTCCAGGTTCCTGACAGGACAGTCATTTGGCATTCTGGTCTGTAGTAGGGTAGAGCCTCTGGTTTCCCCACAGAGAGCCTTCTTCAAGTTTTCTTCCTGAAGCCAAGAACTGATCATCTTATTCTCATGTTCAAAATACTTCCATAATAATAAATCATTTGCAAGTAGACTGATTCAGATATTTTTAGTTCTGTTGTATCGTTCATGGCCCTCCCTTTGCAACTGTGCCTTTATCGGGTACATCCTTGGTTCCTGAATCAAAATCTGTCAGTGATTATTCAAAGTATTCTCTCATTATAGAATTTCTGTCTTCATACTTTTAAAATCCAATGTGTATCCCATGTCCTCCGAGATGCTGTCTCTCAACTTTCAATAAGAACTAAACTGTCATGCTAATAGTTTCATAGTGTTTTTAACTGTGTGAAAATACACACACCAAAACATTGACCAGTGAACTTCTATGTTTATAGTTCAACGGCATTGACCACGTCTTTTATGTTGTGGCACCAATATCACCATCCTTTTCCAAAATCTTCTATATTGTTAATATAAGCTTAATGCCCTCACCATACAAACACTCCATCTATTTCCTCCCTTTCCCCACTCCTATTAACCATTAACAATCTTTGGTTTCAATATATTTTCTTCATAACATCTGTTTTAACTTTTGTCATGTCTTGGATTTTTCCAGGATTTTAGCCTATTTCTTTATCTTGCCAAGTGCCGTCAAGTCAGATTATCTTATTTTACATATAAATTGTCTCCCTGGAATAGGTCTTCTATCCCTTGATATCATCTATCTGAAAATGAAACTCATTTCAAATTTACATCTTCAGCTCTGACAGCTCCTCAGACTTTTCCACTAAAATCTCTCCTTTTCCTAATCTCCCTGCTGTAAAGCAATCACGTTCCACTTCTCTGATACCAAGTGTAAGGATCAACGCACTCTATTTCACTTTGCACACCTAATGAGGGAAGGAATTCAGTCTATTCAGTTCAATATCAATTATGTTATGCTCTGTGATATTTTTATTCAACCTTGACCCCAACTTCCCATTCAGTATTTCTTCTTCTCGTCTTATCCACCCAAAGCTAATCTCACATGTTAAAGAGCACAGTTCTCTAGCCTGATATGTCTGCCTAAGACTTCGGATGCTAGACACAGGACTGGAAGTCTTCATGCCTTCCTCCTCCTATTTCTGATTTATGGATTACAAATGTGGGATTCTCCATTATTCCCTCATCATACCAATGTTAAACTCAAGGGTCCCTAGAATCATCTTTATTTTTCACCTGCTAGCTCCCACTGGAAACTCTGGTGGTTAAATTCTACGTGGTTAAATCCTATGATATCTAACCATAAGGTCAGTCATTTGAATCCATCAGGTGCTCCTTGGAAGCTCTATAGTGTTGTTATGAGTCAGAATTGACTCTATGGCAATGAGTTTGTTTTTTGTTGTTTTTTTTTTTTTTAAACTTCCACTACTAATTTGCTACAACAACTTACAGAACTCAGCAAAGTGTTATACTTAAAATTACACTTCATTATAACAACAAAAAGACAGATGAAAAGCATGGGATGTGATCTGGGAGGATTCCCACCGTGAACTTTTATGTTCCCAAAAGAGACTTGCTATTTTCCCATGTACGTCATTGTTTATCACCAGCCAGGCAGCACAGGGATCTTCCATGTCCAGAGGCTCAACTGGTGCCTCATTACAGAGCCTTGATTTATTGTGTCACACTCCTTTTCACTGAGACCAGCTGTTGTCATGCAAAAAGACTAAAAGAAAAGTAGGGTTGAGGGAGAATACTTGGAATTCAGAGTTGGATATATTAAGTCTGATATGTCTATTAGATTCCAAGTGGTGATACTGAGAAGGCAATTGGATATAGAATTCTAGAAATTAAGGCAGAGATCTAAGTTAGAGATACACATAGGGTCGAGAGAGAGAGAGAGAGAAACTGGAGGAGTGATTGAAGGTAAATAGAAAAGACTTTTGTCTTGAGATGTTGTGTAGTCTGCTGGTGTAGGTGAGAAGTAATTAGCAAAGGAGACTGCGAGAGTAGCCAGAGTTATGGGGGTAAAACTAGGAAACTGTGGTGTCTTGGAAACCGTGGAAAGAAACTGCTTGGAAGAGAGAACAATTTCTTCAGTCAGATACTGCTGAAGGGACAAATAAGGTGACGACTAGGAACTGACCCTTGGCTTCAACCTTGTGTGTTGGTTGTTAGTTTTGATCGTTTTTTTGGTAGAGTGTTGAAATTAAAAAAGATCCAACTCCACTGCCCTCCAGTCAAGTCTGACTCATAACAACCCTACAGGATAAAGTACAACTGCCCCACAGAGTTTCCAAGGAGTGTCTGGTGGATTTGAATTGCCAATCTATTAGTTAGCAGACATAGCACTTAATCATTACACCACCAGGTTTACCGAGGGTAAAAAGAGAATGGAAAAAGTTATTTGGAAAAGTAAGAGTAAGTAACTCAAAGAGATTTGTTCAAAGGAAGGAACGAAGATAGCTGGCGACTAGAAGGTTTGGAACGCTTTTGTTTTTGTTTTGATATAGAAGAAATGATAGTGCATGCTATTGGAATGATTCAGTAGGGAGAAAAAATTGCTGAGAGAAGACAAGATTTCTAGTGCATTGTCCACAAACAGTAAGAGACATTTAGAAAACAAGAAGTTGGCATTTGCTAGAAGCATAGAAAGATCATGCATAGAACTGGGAGAAAGATAAAGAAAAGCAGAGACAGACACAGTAGGTGTGTCATTTGTGTGGATTCGTAAAAGTTCTTCTCTGATTATTTCTCTTTTTTCAGTGAAATATGAAGCAAGTCAATGAGCTAAGAGTGAGGATGTGAATGCAGGTATAGACTGCTTAAGAATAAGGAAAGTTTTAAAGAACTCATCTACAAGACTAGGGAACACAGAGCTAATAAGATAAGTGATCACATTAAGAATCCACTTCATGATAGTGATTATGAATTTATAGTGAGAGTAGTTAGCTTAGATATAATTTTTTATTCTCCAGCTCTATCCAAACCTGCTGATACAGAAAAGGAGTAGATGGAGGTCTGTATTTAACTGCAGTTGTGGTTTAGTTAAATCAGCACAAAAAATGAGAGAAGCTGAAGGAGCTGAAAGTGTATGCAAGGGGGTGATTATGATGATATAAGGAATCTAAGTTGAGTAGGAAGAAAGTAAACAGTAAAGGAATGTTAGGTGCAGTAAATTAAAGTTGGCCACAGGTTTTTTTCTTTGTTACTCTGCCTATTAAGAAACAGAATCTAAATTCTTTCCTCTCACATATCAAGCCTAGTGAGCTGTTTAACTGAGAAATTGTGGCTGAAGTTATCCTAGGACTTCTGACAGTCCCAGATCAGCTTCTGGCATATAGCCAGCAGTAGCTGTGAGCCATGTAAGTGAGAACAATTTGGATGCCCTAAACATTGAGCTCTTGGATATCTGCTGCCCTAGTCTACATACATAGACAACCACATGAGAAACCACAACAGAAAACCAACCTGCTGAGCCCAGTGAAATTACAGAATCACAAGAGACAATATTAAATTATCACTTTAAGCCACAAAAAGCAGATATAATGAGAATTTAGTGGAATCAATGTATTGTTTATCTCTCTGAGGGCATAAAGATTGTGAGTTTGTGATACTAGCCAAATACTAGAGGAAACAAATTAGACAGATGGTAGCCTGATGGTTAGATATGTGAAAGTGTGATAATGAAGGGGCTTCAGCTATTGCTAATGACAAGGTTTATAACAGAACTGTTGATTGAAGTATAATCTGAGCCACATATAACATATGCAATTTTCTAGTAGCCACATTAAAACAAGTGAAAACTAAACAGTGAAATTAATTTTAATATCTTATTTAACATAATATATCAAGAGCATTATTTTGACATGTAATCAATATGAAAAAAATTACTGATAAGGTATTTACATTCTTTTCTTATATGAAGTCTTGAAAACCTTGTGTGTATTTACCATCACAGAACATTGTAATATGGAATAGCTACTTTCCAAGTAGTTGATAGCTACATGAGGCTAGTGCTACTGTGCTGGACAGCAGAGGTGCAAGTAAGACCTTGAGATCGGGAAACAGAAGTAGAACAATAGTCAAAATGTTTGCAAAAGAGGTTATGAAAAAGCAGAACAAGAAGAATGCTGAAGCAGGATCACCAGGAGTAATGCTAAAGAGAATAACATAAAGACAGAAGCTTAAATCCTCAGGAAAAAAGAGAAAATGACCTGGGGCATAATAGTCATTGAAGAAAGAGTGGTAATGAGTCAAATCTGATGAACTGAGGTTAAAAACTCTTAAGTTCTTAAGGACCATTAGTAAGGGAAGAAACTAGAGAGCACAATGAGGAAGAACAAGGATATGTACCCACTGTTTTAGTGGTCTAGTGCTGCCCTAACGGAAATACCACGAAGTGGAAGGCTTGAACAAAGAACAATTTATTCTTACACAGTCTGGTAGGCTATAAGTCCACATTCAGGGGGTTTTTGCTCCAAGGTAAGGCTTTCCTTCTGTCTGCTATGGAGAAAAGTCCTTGTGTTGCATAAGTCTTTGGTCAGGGAGCATCTTAGCACAGGGACCACAGGTCTGAAGGACGTGCTTTTCTCCCAGTGCTACTTTCTTGTTGGTGTAAGGTTCTCAGTTTTCTGCTTTCTTCTTTTTCCTTTTATCTCTTGTAAGATAAAAGGATAAAGGGTGGTACAAGCCACACTCCAGGGCATCTCTCTTTATAATGGAGCAAGGAGGTGACTTTAAGAAGGGATTTACAGTCCCATTCTAATCTCTGACATCCAGCATAAGAAAATCACAAAACGGAGGGCAATCATGGAACACTGGTAATCTCAATCCAGTCAAATTTCTATACGTATTTTTTGGGGGGACATAAATTTAATCCATGACAGCCACCATCAAGCTCAGGGGTAGAGTGGCTGTAGGAGAGAAAACAACAGTCCTGTGGAAGGTCTTCATAACCTGATGCTTAGGGTAGAAGCAGCCCTCAGGTAGACTGAGAAGGCAAAAAGTACGTAAAAGTTGAGGAATTCCAAAGAGCTTTTTACAATTTACTGTTTCAATAAATAAATTCATGCTTAGAGATGAGATCAGAAAAATTACTTTAAGGCATCTGCTAAGGATTGCTGTTCTCAGTTACCACTGAGGCAGTTCCAGCTCACAGCACCACAGCTGACCCAGACCGAAATACTCCCTGGTCCTCCGTCATCCTCACAATGATTGCTATGGTTGAGCCTGTTGTTTCAGCCACTCTGTCAATCCATTTTCTTATAGTAGGGGTCTCATACAGTATTTGTCCTTGTGCTGCTGACTGATTTCACTCAACATAACGTCTTCCAATTGAAACCAGGTTATGAGATGCTTCCTAAAATCATCGTTGTTCTTTATCATTGCATAGTGTTCCCTTGAGTATATATACCACAGTTTTTTATTCCATTTTCTTAAGTCTTCCTCTTTTTAGCTGACCCTATGTTTTATCAACCATGATGTCCTTCTCCAAGTACGAATCCCTCTTGATGACACATCAAAGTGAATGAGATTAACTCATGTCATCCTCACTTCTAAGCAGCATTCTGGCTACACATCTTCCAAGAATTATCCTTCCTTCTGGAAATACATGGTATATTCAATATTCTTCACCAACACCATAATTCAAAGGCATCAGTTCTTCTTAGGTCTTCCTTAATCACTGTCTGTCTTCTGCGTGTATTGAAAAATACCATGGTTTGCATCATGAGCACCTTAGACCTCAAAGTGACAACTTTGATTTTAACATTCTGAAGATAAGAGTCTGGGATATCATGGTGAACTGGGAATCTGAAGCTTCTTGTAACTGGGACAGCAACAGAGATAATGAATGCAAAAAGATTTGTTCCTGTGGTTCTAGGGCAAGTAACTGGGTTGAGGACCTGAAGGTCAGTGAGACAAAGAAGTGAGAGGTCCTGCCTGGAACACACAGGGCCCCAGAGCTCCCCTTGGCCACATGGTTCCTTTTGATTTCTGTCCACACGGGCCTTAAGATCTCCATTTGTGTTCTTACTTGGTGTACACACACCATTCTGAACCACGGCAACACCCTTCTCCTTCAGGTTGCTTAGAGAGTCTATCAAGGCACTCAGGTAAGAAAAATTAATAAGAAATTAAAATATTAGAAAAGGTGGGACAATATCATACTTTGTACAAGTGATGTGACTATTTACCTAGAAAATCAGAGAGAATCTTATGAAGAGCTATCATACTTAATTGCCAGATGCCATCAACTTAACTCCAACTCATGGTGACCCCATGTATGAACATCTGTAAGATGTTCAGTGGCTAATTTTTCAGGAGTAGGTTGTCAAGCCTTTCTTTCAAGGTGTCTCTGGATGGACTCAGACTTTCAACCCTTCTGTATACAGTACCTTGCAATAATATTCTGCACCACCCAGAGACTCCAACAGAGTTCAAGTAGGGTATACCGATTCAAGAAATGCAATAGCTTATATATACCATTTTTGATCCAAGGTATTTTATATTATTCAAGAAGTACAATAAAGAGCAGTAGCATCCTTTATTAAAGCAAAAGTCAATCAGGAAATGCCAAGTAAGACTTAATCTTCCTTACAAAAGCAGCAACAACAAAAACAAATCAGGATTTGAGCTAAAAGAACTGTATAAAACTGACATGAAGAAAATGATCAAAGCATAGAAAGATATTGTAAAACTATGTTTTAGTGGTTTAAATGTGCTGCAAAAGACCTTTTTAAAGCGTTAAAAAGCAAAAACTGCACTTCAAGGACTTTAAGGTTAGACCCAACTACTGACCACAGCCACTGATTTTTAATCACTCTGTCGGATCCGACTCGACGGCACTTGGCTTGGCTGGTATAAGCGTATGAAAGCTGGACAGCAAATAAGGGAGCCCAAAGAAGAACTGATGTCTTTGAATTATGATGCTGGAAAAGAATACTGAATATACCATGAACTGCCAGAAGTGAAGCCCTCTTCACTTGCAGTAAGCAAGATTGTATTGCGGTATATACATCCAGTCTTGATGCTGGGTTCTTCTTCATACAGTCCATCTCCTTGGATTGTTTGCTCAGCAGCTGACTGAATAAATGCAGTGAAAGGATACAACTCTGACTTATGCCTTTATTGACATTAAACTACACAGTATCCCCTTGTTCTGTTTGAATGACTGCCTCTTGATCTCAGTTCCTTACGAGCACAATTACGTGGTTTGGAATTCCCATTCTTTGCAGTGTTATTCATTTGTTGTGAGCCACACAGTTGAATGCCTTTGCATTGTCCATAAACACAGGTAAACATTTTTCTGGTATCCCCTGCTTTTAGCCAAGATCTATCTGACATCAGCAATGATCCCCTGTTGTGACCGAAAGGAACACAGAAGTATTTCATAAAGAATTCATTATAGGATATGAATTATGATCTCCACAATTCTCTCAGAGTTAAAACAAGGGGCAGTCCTCTCAAATTAGTAAATGCATTCTTAATAAAAACAAAAAAATAGCTCCAAATCAAAATATCCTGTTGTAATGGAAAACTTGAGTTTTATTATAAGATATGTTACTTCTGTGTACTTCAGTCTTTTCACTATAATACATTAAGGTCTCTTTGAAATTCTTCCTCTAACCACTGAGGCAGCATCACATGTAACACCTTTAGATTCCAACTTGAGAATGTGTACCCACATGTTGCTTTTCCTGTAGCATTAGTTTCAGGATATCCAAGTTGTACACCCAGAGCATCAGGAATCTGGAAAAGGCCTTGCTTACCTGTTTGATCTCATAATGACTAAAAAAAGCTGTGGCATAGCTATGCCATTGATTACTAGATAAGGCAGATCCAGTCAGAAAATAAGATCCAAGCTTCCGTCCAAAGTCATCTCCAAATCAAAACTGTTCAACCTTTACAACATGATTTGCATCTAGCTAAAAGGAGTGACCCCCCCAAAAAAGCAAGTTAAAGTAGAGCTCTTTGTCTCTTTCTCTCTCTCCCTTTTTTCTTAAATAAAAAGATACATTAATAAATTACTAAATGCCACATTTTTGCTGCTAGATTTTTATCAGACACGCTCTCATGAAATCAATATGTAATTTTTATCACAATACCTTATACAAGTATACTCAATATCATTTTTTCCCCTGGGAACTCTTGATTTCAAAGCCCTGTTGTTTGGTGAGGAATAGTGTCTAGAAGGCAAAGAGTTAAAGACGTCACTTTACATGACAAAATAACAAAAGCTGAGCACTTTACCCCATTTTCAGTCTCTCATCTATTCATCTTTTTCACTGTGGACAATTTCAGCTTTCTCAACTCTTCAACTACCTGCCCCTAATTTGTATTCCTGGGAAGGTGCCTGGCTGGTTCTTTTTCATTTGTGTGCTACTGTTGATGAGCTCCATTCTTAGGGGTAGGGGGAGAGGGGAAACTCCCCAGGGTTGGAGAGGAGATGGGTAAGAAGGTACAAGGTTTGGTGGGAGAGTCGTATGCTCAATTTTAACCTTGATTGCTTCATGTACAGTTTCTAACAAAGCCTTGATAATTGTGAGGAATAAGACACACTGTGAAAACTCTCCTGTGTAGACACACATTTCAACCAAATGGGTTAGCCAGAAGCAAACTTTGGATTTGGGGAAATTATTTAATTATTATAATCATAACTGAAGAACAATAACATTCAAAATCTTCAGTATGTATGAATGCCTTTGAAGAACTCTTATGACACAAGAAGGGAAGATTTGCTGCCTTTAATGGAGAAGGGAGAAGAAAAATATTTAATATTTTACCAAAGTAGAAAAAAAGTGAAATATAAAAATTGCATTGTCTCCTTCACTAATAGCATATTAAAAAAAAAAAAGTTACCATTGCCGTAGAGTCAATTCCAACTCATTACAATCATTACAATGGGATAGAGCAGAACTGCCCCATAGAGTTTCCAAGGAGTGCCTGGTAGATTTCAACTGCTAACCTTCTGGTTAGCAAATATAAGTCTTATAATTCCATTAATAGTATGTGGAACACTGAAGATTTCACAGAAAATTCATATTTGTTAAAATAATCTCATCAGAAGTCATTATAGTCTACAGATACTAATATCCTGCTCTAGTTCAACTTGATGTTTCATTCTGTTTCCAAGGGCCTGGTGGATTCTAGCTGCCAATCTTTTGATTAATAGCCGTAGCACTTAACCGCTGTGCTACCTGGAAGGGGGTACCAAAACACCCAAGGAGTGTTGTATCCCATTAAGGAGGTGTAGTTATTAATCAACATGTGAAAGGACAATTTCATTTTTCTCCCAGCTTTATCCAAAGTCAACCTTCTAATGAAGAAATGGGATATCACTGGCTTTGCGTGATCTGTGGTTGTTAGAGGTCATTGTGTGACCTCTTTTGGAAAAGAAGAGTAAATAGTATCATTCAACATAAAAAATAAAACAGGATGCATATGGGATAAAGTTTTCTGAGGCAGAATGGAAGTTTTAATTCAAGACATAGCCAGCTAATGAACCAAACCAAACCCAAACCCTCTGCTGTGGATTCTGATTCATAGTGACACTACAAGACAGGGCAGAATTGCCCCAGAGAGTTTTCAAGAAATGCCTGCCTGCCAAGCTGCCATCCGAGGACACAGCAAATGGTCCCAACTCAGCAGGAACGGATGCTCACCAAGGACCAAAATTACATGTGGTAAAGACAACCTAGAAGACAGAGAGACCTGCAAGAGTGGGTGCCTTCATCAACTTGGGATTGGAAGAAGCAGATGGTGCCCGGCCACCACCAGTGATAGCTATGATGTAGCTCACTAGGTTGAGTCTCACTGGCAACACAAGAATAAAAAGGGGTGTATCCTGAGATCTCCACTAAAAGACCTCAATTGATGGTCCAGTGGTTTTGGGGTTCCCCTGAGAGCATGGCCCCCAGCCCTGATGCTGCCCTTACCCATAAATTATAACAAAGTTCCACTCTTTGGACAGAAATGGATTGGACTTGGCAATGCAGAGTGACCATATATTGGTTGCACTTTATGGTTCTATACATCTATAGGATGTCATCCTGCTGATCTCTGGCTGGAGGAAGGAGAGTGGGTGGAGAGGAGGGGAAAGGAGACTGTTGGGAGGATGAGACATGTATGGAGTAGAGAGGAATAGTGTGCTGTCACCGGACAGGGAGAGCAGTGGAAGCTGCATATAGGTGGGCATGTAAATTTATACGGGAATGTACATTTTCACTCAGTCATGTTAAATAAAAAAAAAAATAAAAATGCCTGCCGGATTGGAATTAACAACCCTTTGGTTAGCAGCTGTTGCACTTAACTACTCACTACTCTACCAGGGTTTCCAACTAATGAACAGAGTTCAGAAATAGAAGATCATAATTATGAGATCGAAATTCAAATGTTGCATTCATTAACTTATTAATAACCTCAAGCATTGGCTCTGTAACTTGGTGTATTCTTGAACTTTCTATGTCTCAGTTCTCTTATTTGCTGATTCCAAAAGACAGAATCAATAAAATTCTCAAAAAAAGGATTTAAACAGCTTCAAAATATCAAAAAGTGAGTATGACATTGCTAATAGTTGTATAAATAGTTATTGGTTGCATATCTCTCATGGTCTTTGGTGTTTTGCTAACTTGTTATTACAGTATCTCTCTTATCATGCTATCCTTGTTTGCATCCTTAGAAGAGACTTGATAGATTCATCTTACAACAAGTCAGCTGTATACAATCAAGAAGCAAATTCACAGTAAAGGGAAATAGAAAATGTTTAGGTCTGAAGTCACCTTTTAACATGACAAACATAAACTTTGAGAACGTATAAATGAAAACACCTGGGAGAAACATGCCTAATGCCTGGCTATCAAAGTGGGCCCTGGGATGAAAGCCTAAGCAATACTTCAATCGATCTTTCTAGTCAGATCAAGCCAGGGATCTGTCATTTGATTCTTGCCTCCATTGAAAGAGTAGAACACTGATTTCTCTAGTTCTTTACTATTCATTCACTTAGTAAAGTCCTATCAATACATTTTGTGCCAAGTAAAATTTTCTTTTCTTGAAAGTTAAGATTAGGCAAAAGTATACAATCCAACTCAACTTGGCATACCCCCCTATCTGCAACTCTATCTACTCTTCTCACCCTGTGATAGTACATTCTTTCTTTTCACTCTTTATTTCTAGTATCCTCTTAACAAACACCTGTCCCCTCCTCTCTAATCTTTCCTTTAGAAAGAAACCAATAAGACAGCCTCCTATAAATGTATAAAACCATAAAGTACTCACACCACATGGTCAATCTGTATCCCCAAGTCCAGTCCATTCTTTGTTTGAAGAGTTGATGTCAGTATTAGTTTCAGGTCTGGGGCAGCAGCAAGTCTGGAGGCCATGTTCCCAGGGGACCCTCCAGGTTTTCAGACCATCAGTTCTGGTCTTTTCATAGAGTACTTGATCTCCGAGTACAATTTTGGAAACATTGTTATCTTTGAGACATTTGCAACCCAGTAAAGTGGACATGCATGTGCTACTATGGCACAGTAACGCATCATAAAGTGTGTGGACAAGAAATCGGAAGTTCAGAGAATAGATAAGCAAACAGCAAAAAATTCTGGACAAGACAGCCAGTCTTGGTAAAGAACATTTGAAGGCAGCAGCTCTGGCACTTGGTATGAAGATTCTGATTTCTGGGACTCTGTTATCTCATTCCAAGAATAAAAATATTAGAGGAGTTAGCAAGGAGGGGAAAGAGTTGTTTTTATTAAAAATAATTACTAGGTAAATTTTTTAATGACCATCTGAGAGACAGTTTTACACTCGGTGAAATCCTTCATGAAAAGGAGCTATTTCACTTTCCCACCATGGATCTCTCAGTCAAGGTTGAGCCAACAGATCAAAGGTTGTTACCATGTGACTTCAAGGCCTGATCCTCAGAAGGTGTTTGTGATAAGTGATATGATTTGAACTATGTGTTGAAGTTACCATCTTTTGGCAAAAAGAATATTTTTTAGTTACAAACTAAGGTATTTCAGCAAACAGAAACCCATGCCCACTGCTTTTACTCCTCAGTATTTACCCAGAAGGGTTCAGTTTTACAATTAACAGTTGTCTACACAATTGCAACATTCTTTCAAATTCTTTCTCCTGTTTCCTATCTCTTTCCCAATGCAGTATGCCCTTTTCACTATCATTGCCAACTTTCATCCAGTTGGCCCCAGCTCAGGGAGATTCTGTGCACAGTGCAATAAAATGCTCCATTGTTGGTTATGGATCAGATCACTGTGATCCATTTCATTGGCTGGTACTCAGAAGCAGATCACCAACTCTTTCCTCCTAGTCTGCCTTAGTGTGAAAGTGCTGCTGAAGACTCTTCAGTATCATAGCAACAGGCAAGTCTCCATTGGCAAGTGGTGTCTGAGCATGAGATCCATTGGCTGAGAACTCAACTCAGGTTTCTCGCATGAAAGGTGAGAATTCTACCACTGAACCACCATACCACTCATACCTTTCACATTACTGTATGAATTGTTTTAAAAAATATAACACTTGGGGGCAGAGTCAAGATGGCAGACTAAGCACACATCTCCTTATATCCCTCTGGAAACCAAGACCTGAAGTGATAATCAAACGGAGCCTTCTGGTTACCTAGTGAGCCCCCAGGACATGGCACAAGGCTGTTAATTTGGAGTTCATACCACTGAACAAGAAACTTTCTCTCTTTTGCTGACTCCAGCTCCTGGCTAGCCCTGTCTCTCATGGACTGAACGTAACACACTGTTGTGACTTTTCTTTTCTCTGTCTTGGCCAATGGGTGGAGCTGGGTCTTGCCTAGCAGCTAGACTCAGACACACTGCTGGAGGGACAGGCAGTCAAAATTGCCATATTTTGAGAGCCAGGCTTAGGACTCTGGTCATCTAGCCACTTTGGGCCTGTCTTTTTATCACTGCCACAGCATGGCTTGTAAGGAACCACAGTGCCTGTGTGTAGGATACCATGTTGGATGTGGAGATTTTAGCGGGACCTAATTCTTAGCCTGGGAGCCAGTGCCTGCAAAGAGGACAGCACTTCTCCGACAGAAAAGCAGTATTTTACACAGTGTCACCTAAGGTAGGGGCCTGGCAAAAGAGGAGGAGGACCAATTACCTCTCGGCACCTTTAATGCCTCTATCTGCCAACCGTGTGAAGGGTGTCATCTTAGATACGGTGGCCACAGCTAGACCTAATTCTTAGCTTGGGAGCCACAGCCTACCCACAGGAGAGCACTTTTCTACCAGAAAAGCGGCAGTTTACACAGTGTCGTCTAAGGCTGGGACCTGTCAGCAGAAGCCAAAAGGGCAGTGGCATTGCTGTATTTTGAACTGGTTCGTATCATCTGGGGTTGGATATAGAGGTGCTTACTTTGCCAGTTGGGAAGAGGGATCTCTACACTTGAAAACCTGACTGACATGGGAAGTGGTCAGATACCTTTTGTCTTACATTTTAAGACAGCCTAGAGAAACATCTGCATTCCATCCTCACAGTATCTCTCCTAGCCTTTACTTACTCCCATGAAACCCAAAAAAACAACAGATACTTGTGGCATACAAGAAATCACCCATGGCTTCAGAAGGCTCCCAAACAAAACAACCAAGGAGTTTTCTGGATGAAGAAACTTTTCTGAAATCATCAGAAGGTGAATACAAAATGATTATATACAGAGCCCTTCTAGACCTTATACAAAATGCAGCAGAACAAAATGAAAAATTAAGCAAGCTGTTAGATGTGATAGAACACCAGTACTCTGAAATCCAACAGATCAAGAACAAAATCAAAGACATAGAAATTTCCATTCAAAGCCAAGAAAACAGAATAGAGCAAACGGAAAAAGAATTCCTGACTTGGAAGACAGAGCTAATGACACCAGTGTATGTGAGCAGAAATCAGAAAAAAAGAAACAGGAAAAATGAAGAAACATTAAGAAGCATGTGGGATTCTATTAAGAGGAACAACCTTCAATTAACTGGAGTCCCAAACAGGATGAGACACCTGAAAACACAGAGAGTATCGTTGCTCATCTGCTGACAGAAAACTTCCCAGAAATCATGCAGGAAGAAAATATAGATATCCTAGATGTATATCGTACACCACCCAATATGATCTCAAAAGAAAGACTCCAAGACATATTATAATCAAGCTTAACAAAATGAAACAGAAGCAGAAAATCTTAAAGGCAGCAAGACTCAAAGCAAAGTTAACATTTAGAGGAAAATCCTGTAGGCTTTTGTCAGATTTCTCATCAGAAACCATGCTAGCACAGAGACAGTGGCATGACACATTCAAAGCCTTGAAGGAGAAAAAGTTCCAACCAAGGATTATATATCCTGCAAAACTATCCTAAATATGAAAATAAGACACTCCCAGATAAACAGAAACTCAGAGACTTTCTAAAAACCAAACCAAAGCTACAAGAAATTCTGAAAGAAGTTCTTGGCTTTGGCTTAGAACAAAACCACTAACTTTATATTTTAGAATGACACATTATCCAGAATTCTGTTCAGTTAGGGAAGGCTCCGAACTCAATCACAGCTTTAATACTGAAAGAAACAATCCAGTGATTATCAAGAAAAATATGGTGCCATCATATTAAAAAGAGGGATGTACTACAGTTGTTATAGTCCTTCCAGAAAGATAACAAGACTGGTAGTAACTATAATTGAGTTTATATATAGTTTATTATGGGGGATCATAGGGTCAGGTCTAAAGCACAACAAAGATGTAACATACCATATCAAGACATGTAACACAGGAATCTCAACAACTACAAAACCAGCTCTGAAAAAGGTGAAAAATCAACTCACAAAAAACAATGTCCCAGAACAGACTAATAAAAACAACAGAGAAAACATCAACACAAAAATAAACATACCACAATGGTAGCACTGAACACATACCTATCAACAGTTACACTGAATGTGAATGGACTGAATGCTCCAGTAAAGAGACATCGAGTGACCTCTTGGATCAAAAGGTATGGCCCATCCATATGTTGTCTACAAGAAACTCACTTGAAACTTAAAGACAGGAACAAACTGAAAATTAAAGGATGCAAGAATATGTGTCAAGCTAACAATGAACAAAGAGCAGGTGTGGCAATTCTAATCTCAGACAAAATCAATTTTAATGTAAAATCTACCATCATAGACAAAGATGCCCAAAGCCAAGTAGACAAAGATGGACACTATTTATTGCTGAAAGATTCAGTGCACAAGGAAGACTTAACTATATTAAATATTTATGCACTTAATATCAGAGCACCTGAATATGTCAAAGAAACACTGACTACACTCAAAAAAGAGTTAGATTACTCCACAATAATAGTGGGAGACTTCAACACTCCACTCCCAATACTGGACAGGTTATCTAGAAAAAAAGCTCAGTAAAGATACAGAAGACCTTATTGCCACAATTAACCAATTAAATCTCATTGATATATACAGAACTTTCTACCCATCAGTGGACAACTACACCTTCTACTCCAGTGCATGGGAACATTCTCCAGAATTGACCATGGGTTAGGATGTAATGCAATTCTCAACAAAATCCGTACCATTGAATTACTGCAAAGCATCTTCTCATATCATAAAGCCGTAAAAGTCGAAATCAATAGCAGAAAAAACATAGATAGAAAGTGGAACTCTTGGAAACTGAACAACATCTTGCTCAAGAAAACATGGGTTATAGAAGAAATCAAGGGTGAAATAAAGAAATTCATGGATTCCAATGAGAAGGAAAACACTTCGGACCAGAACCTATGGAATACAGCCAAAGCAGTGCTCAGAGGTCTGTTTATCTCTGTAAACGCACACATCTGGAAAGAAGAAAGAAACCAAATCAAGGAACTAATCCTACAGCTTGAACAAATAGAGAACAACAGAGGAACCCCTCAGACACCAGAAGAAACCAGATCATAAAGATTAGAGCAAAGCTAAATATATTATAGAATAAAAAAACAATTGAAAAAATCAAAAAGACCAAAAGCTGATTTTTTGAAAAGATCAACAAAATTGACAAGCCACTGGCTAAACTTACTAAAGAAAAACAGGAAAGGAAACAAATAATCCAGAAATTAGAAATGAGAGGGGAGTAGTAGCAACAGATCCAACAGAAATCAAGAATATCATAACAGAATACTATGAAAGACTGTACTCTAGCAAATATGAAAACCTAGAGGAAATGGACAAATTCCACCTAGCCAAATTATCACAGTATGAAGCAGAACAACTTAATAAACCCATCACAAAGGAAGAGATTGAAAATGTCATCAAAAACCTGCCAACCAAAGAAAGCCCAAGCCCAAATGGCTTCACTGCAGAATTCTACCAAGCTTTCAGAGAAGAGTTATCTTCAATACTACTGAGACTATTTCACAGTATAGAAATAGATGGAGAAATCCCAAACTCATTCTAAGAAGCCAGTATAACCTTGATACCGAAGCCAGGGAAAGACCTAACAAAAAAAGACAACTACAGACCAAAATCACTCATGAATCTAGATGTGAAAATCTTCAACAAAATTCTTGCCAATAGAATATAACAACATATCAAAAAAATAATCCATCATGACCAAGTGGGATTCAGACCGGGGATACAAGGCTGGTTCAACATCAGAAAAATTATTAATGTGATCAATCACGTAAATATCACAAAAGACAAGAATCACCTGATTTTGTCCATTGTTGCAGAAAAGGCACTTGATGAAGTCCAACACCCATTCATGCTAAAAACTCTTATCAAAATAGGCATAGATAGAAAATTCCTCAATGCAATAAGGGCCATTTATACAAAGCCACCTGCAGAGAGACTCAAACAATTCCTCTTGAGAACAGGAGCTAGACAAGGATGTCCACTCTCACCTCTTCTATTCAACATAGTACTAGAAGTTCTAGCCAGAACAATTAGACAAGACCAAGGAATAAAAGGCATCTTCATTGGCAAAAAAGAAGTCAAAACCTATTTGCTGATGATATGATTGTATATGCAGAGAACCCCAAAGAATCAATAAGTAAACTACTCAAACTGATAGAAGAGTTCAGCAAAGTCTCAGGATACAAGACGCCAGCCAAGTGCCATCGAGTCGGATCAGAATAAACATAAGTAAATCAGTAGGATTCTTTTATACCAACAATGAGATTGTTAATGAAGAAATCATCAGATCAATACCATTTACTATAGCCCCTAAGAAGATAAAGTATCTAGAAATTAATCTAACCAGAGAAATAACAGACCTTTACAAAGAGAACTACAAGCCCTTACTACAAGAAACTAAGTGAGACTTACATAAAAGGAGAAACCTACCCTACTCATAGACAGGAAGACGTAACATTGTGAAAATGTCTATTTTACCCAAAGCAATGTACTTATAGAATGCAATCCCAATACAAGTTCCAGCATCATTTTTTAATGAGATGGAGAAACAAATCACCAATTTTGTTTGGAAAGGGAAGATGCCCTGGATAACTAAGGTTCTACACTGTTATAGTGGTCAAAACAGCGTGGTACTGGTACAAGAACAGACAGATCAATCAATGGAACAGAATTGAGACCCCAGAGATGACACCATCTGCCTATGAACAGTTGATATTCGACAAAGGCCCTAAGACATTAAACTGGGGTAAAAACAGTATCTTCAACAAACGGTGTTGGCAAAATTGGATATCCATCTGCAACAAACTGAAACAAGATCCATATCTTACACCTTATACAAAACCCAACTCAAACTGGATAAAATACCTAAATATCAAATCTAAAACGAAAAAGCTCATCCAAGAAAAGGTAGGAACAACAATGGAAGTTTTAATACACAATGTAGACAGATTTCAAAATCTGTCAAAAAAACCACAATCAACAGAAGAGAAAATAGGTAAATGGAAACTATTATCTAATGCTTTTGCTCAACCAAAGACCATATTTATAGAATTAAATGACCACCTACAGAATGGGAAATAATATTTGGCAACTCTATGACAGACCGACGCCTGATCTCCATAATCTATAAGATACTACAAAATATCAATAAGAAGAAGATAAATCATCCAATTAAGCTATGGGCAAAGGAGATGGACAGACATTTTTCTAAAGAGGAGATCCAGGCAACCAAAAAACACATGCAGACATGTTCACGATCTTTGGTTATTAAAGAAATTCAAATCAAAAGCACAATGAGGTACCATCTCACCTCAACAAGGTTGGCCATGAGCCAAAAAACACAAAACAACAAATGCTTGAGAGGCTGTGGAGAAAATGGAACTCTCCTACACTGTTGGTGGGGTTGCAAAATGGTCCAGCCTCTTTGGAAGGCAAGCTGGTGCTTCCTTAAAAAAATGGATATAGATATACTATTTGACCCAGTAATTCCACTACTTGGAATATATCCTACAGAATCAAGGCCATTCACACCAATGGACACACGCACAAGAATGTTTATCGCAGCACAGTCCACAATAACAAAAAGATGGAATCAACCCAGATGTCCAACAACAGAGGAATGAATAGATAAACTATGGTATATATTCTCAATGGAGCACTATGCAATGATAAAGAATAATGATGATCCCAGGAAACATCTCATAACCTGGTTTCAACTGGAATTCATTATGTTGAGTGAAGGTAATCAGAGACAAAAGGACAAATATTTTATGAGACCCCTACTATAAGAACTCTACACTTAGGTGTAGAATAAAAGAATCTTTGATGGCTGCAAGGGAGGGGAGGCAGGGAGGGCAAAAGGGGGGAGGGTTTAGATTAGATAGCTGGTAGAAATTTGGTTGGGTGAAATCGGTGATAGCACACATTAGAAACAAGAACAATATTAAGTGGACTGCAACATAGCTTGAATACTCCTTTCATCTTAACCCAATATTGCAAGGACAGAGTAGCTGGGGCAGAGGGCAGGGGACCATGCTCCTAGGTGAAATCCAGACCAATTGGCACAACTAGTGTTTTGCTAAGAGAGATCTCTGCACCCCACATTGTTGAGTGGTGTCTGAGTGTCTGAGGTCTTAAAAGCTGCCAAGCTGTCCTCTGAGGGCACAGCAAATGGTCCCAACTCAGCAGGAACGGATGCTCACCAAGGACCAAAACGACATGGGGTAAAGACAACCCAGAAGATAGAGAGACCCACATGAGTGGGTGCCTACATAGACTTGGGATTGGAAGAACCAGATGGTGCCTGGCCACCACCAGTGATAGCCACGTTGGAGCTCCCTAAGTTGAATCTCACCGGCAACACAAGAATAAAAAGGGGTGCACCCTGAGATCTCCACTAAAAGACCACAACTGGTGGTCCAGAGGCTTTGGGGTTCCCTACGAGCATGGCCCCTGGCCCTGATGCTGCCCTTACCCATAAGCCATAATAAGGTCCACTCTTCGGATGCGAATGAATTGGACTTGGCGATCCAGAGTGACCATGTATTGTATGTACTTTGTGGTTCTATGCATCTATGGGATATCATCCTGCCGACCTCTGGCTGGAGGAAGGGGAGTGGATGGAGAGGAGGGGAAAGGAGACTGTTGGGAGGATGAGACAGGTATGGAGCAGAGAGGACTAGTGTGCTGTCACCGCGCAGGGAGAGCAGTGGAAGCCGCATAGAGTTGGGCATGTAAATTTACATGGTAATGTACATTTTCACTCAGTCATACTAATAAAAAAAAATACAGCACTCTTCTCACAAATTTCAGCAGGATTCTACTGCCTATAATGCCAATACCCAACCCCCTTTTTTGGTAGATAAGGTCCTTCGCAGCCAGAAACCACCTGATCCTCAGCCTCTTGCCTTTTCCCTGCTTCTCACCTTCTTCAAGTTCGTTGCTATCACTTAACGCATAGGCTTCCAGTCAGCTTTCCTCTCCTAGAATACAGCCCTCAACATTTTTCCCCAGTCACAATGTCACTTCTGTGAGGCTTTCCCAGGCACCTTGACTTAGTTGGTCCTGATTTCTTCATGCTCCCAGATACACTGAAAATAATCCTATCTGAGAACTCATTAATAATGCTGCAAGGAGTTTCCAGTATTTATTTGTATGTCTCTACCTTCCACTATATCCAGAGCTCCTGTAGGTCAGAAAACTTTTCTGTGTATCTTTGTATTCTACACACATTAACTAGTTTATAGTACACACCTGGTGAATAAGTGGATGAATCTGATTCTTGTCTTTTTATATTGAATTATCTCCGTAAGCTGAGGTATAACAGAATCAGACAGGAAGATTACTGTGTACATGCCGACGAACTAAAATATAAGTGTGTAACAGAGTGAACTAAACATAGCTTGATACTAGCCAACATTTTGGGGTCAGTATTTACTAGCCCAGCATGTGTGCATGAACACACAATGCCCATACTTTAGAGGTCACGTCCATAAATGTGATCGGAAAGAACTAAATGTATGTATTGGAAGAGGTAGAAACCTTGGTGGCGTAGTGGTTAAGTGTCAAAAGGTCAGCAGTTTGAATTCACCAGGCATTCCTCGGAAACTCTATGGAGCATTTCTACCTACTGTATCCTATGGGGTTGCTATGAGTCAGAATCAACTCACTGACACTGGTTTTTTTTTGTTGTTTGTTTTTTATTGGAGGAGGTTGGACTGATAAGAACTGGTCCTTAAGAGTCCATAAAACCATGAGACTGGTCATCCTTAAAGTCTACCTCTGTTCATTTCTTTTCTAGTCTACATGGGACATGGAACCCTGGTAACTGAAAGGCTAAGTGCTCAACTGCTAAACAAAAGGTTGGTAGTTCAAACTCACCCAGCAGGAGAAGGACTTGGCAATCTGCTTCTGTAAATGTTACAGCTTAGAAAACCCTAAGGGATAGTTCTACTCTATTACATGGAATCACTGTAAGTCAGAATCAACTTGATGGCATCCAACAACAACATATAGGAAATGCTAAGACCAGGGCTTACACAAGAAATGTCCTCAAGAATAAGAAAATGGAATATGTATTTAAGCTGGTTAACATTTTCTAAGAGTATCATAGAATGGAAAACCCTGGTCGCACGGTGATTAAGTGCTGCTGTTGCTAACCAAGAAGATCAGCAGTTCAAATCATCAGGCGCTCCTTGGAAACTCCAGTGGTAGTTGTACTCTGTACTATATGGTCGCTATGAGTCGGAATCAACTCGATGACCCTGGGTTTATCATTGTCTGAGGCTCTTGTTGTGTGTTAACATTCTTGACAAGTGAAAAGACGTCCACCGTCTAGGACTGAGACTAATCTAGGCCCGAGAACAAAAATATCTACAAAATGAAAACCAGTCATACTTCCTTCATAGTTTACATAAGGTTAGATGCTTTGTTCACCGTGTACGTTGTTCTACTTTGAATAAATACATAGGCCAGACCATCACGTGAATGAGGTGCATCGCTCATTAAATGTGCACTCTACTGAGATCTTAGGGAGAACAGATATCCTAAAATTGGTGCACACTGTGTAAATTTTATGTGTGTGTGCTTATATATCTACTTATTTCCACAAACACCATTTTCCTTTTTTAGTACTTTTATGGAAAAATTCATCTGAAAATCTTCTACTATGCTAAAATTTAAATAAATCCTTATAAACCCGAAACAGAAAAAAATTGTGCTCACTGCTTTGCCTCTTGCCTCGTTCCCACAGGACAGTTCAATTTATATTTACTCTTGTTTACACAATTACAATTGCCTTTCAAATTGTAATTTTCCTAACTAGTATTCAGAGGTTTTTACCTGAATGACTTTATATGTATCACCCTGTAAAGCTGGCGTAAGTTAACAGTCAGCTAGTATGGTGGCATTGGATGGTGACTTAGAAGTCGTTCCTTTGTGGATGTACAGCAGAGCTTCTCACCAAGAGAATCCATCCTTTATGAAGGTACAGACTAAGATCTTGGTAAGAGTCTGAAAGGCCTGGCCCTTTACTGTGTTTTGCAGTGAACAAAATGAAATTTGTCCTGCTTTTGAGCATAAATATATGCTATTCCTTATAGAAACTACTCAAAGAGAAAGGTCCTGGAAGCAAGGTGACCAGCAGAGTGGGATCATGGCAACAGTATTTTCCAGCTTGGTTTTCTTAAAGACTGCCTCAGAAATCAGGATAAAATGCATTTCTCAATCCCTTCTCTCTCTATTTTCCCTGAGCAAGAAGTTTCAGTCACAGCTGTTATCCACAGTGCCAGGAACCAGTGCTTAATAAATGAAATCATTGCATACATAGAGTGTGGTGGGTTCATTCTTCTCCTTACTTATGTGAATGGTTGAGAACTGGAGCTCTAGAATTCTTTTCTTCCGTATAGGAGACCAGGGTTTGACTCCCTGCCAATGCACCTCATGCGCAGTTGTCTCTCCTATAACACTGGAGACTTTCATAGTGCTATAATGCTAAATAGATTTTGGTGGAGCTTCTGGAACAGAGGCCAAGAGGAAATATCTGGTGACATACTTCTGAAAATCAGCCTGTGAGAACACTGTGTATCACTTCAGTCCAATCCCACTGGTGGGTGCACAGGGTTACCAAGTATTGCTGGCCAACTAGAAGGCAGCTAACATTGTGAGGAAGGCTCACAGCAGGGAAAAGGCCTAGGATGGGATGGGAAGCCCATGTGTAGACACACGGAGTGGTCTAGCATTGAATGACTATGCCCTAAAAGGGTCTTCATGCTGGTGATCTGCTTCTTTAACTAAAGAGGATAATGAAGGCATTTACATAGGGCAGGAGAAGTGGGAAGGAAATGTCAGGCTTCCAGCAGGCCTGAGCAGCAAGTTGATAAAAGTGTCCCTGTGAGTGAAAGGCCTGATGGTTGAAGACGAGGTCTACATGTGGGTGTCCCCGCACAGGGTTGCTTAAAGTTGAAATGAAGTTGTAGCATAGTCTTTAGGTGTTAGGAAATTTTACTGTTATTCATCAGAGACTTTTTTCTTGCTGTTTCGTGAAACAAAGATCTTAATTAGTTCAAGTGTAAATGACTGCTAATCAGAATGTTTGCAGGGTTGGATTTTTCATTTGAAAGATGAAGCATTGTAAATTCTTCCATAACTTAGTAAAGACTCCTCTCTGTCATCTTCAATTTGGAATCCAAGACACGTTTTGGTTTGAATCCATCAGATGAATAACATCCCTTAGTTTAAATGTATAATAGTTTAATGTACTTAAGTAACAATGTAGGAAGCCACCAAGTTCCAACTGTGGAAATGTCAAAGTATAAATACATATAACGCTGACTGCCAGAAACATTCAAACATAATGAATGTCACGGTGACAGAAATTATGTTCCAATAAGCAATGAAAGATGACAAAATAAATTTTCATATTTGTAAGTTTGCAGTTCCAACTAATGAAACTCACACTGGTTGGAAAAGAGAAGAAATGTTGTCAGTTTTAGTTTCTGCTGTAACAGATTGCCACAAAATGAGTGTTTTAAAGCACCATGCATCCATTGTCTCACAGGTTCGGTAGACCAGAAGTCTGAGTACACTCTGTTGTGTTATTGGCTCAAGATTTCACAATGGCAAAATCAAGGGGTTAGCTGTGCTCAGCTGTTGTCTGGAGACCTTGGGGGAGGATCCGTTTCCTGAGTTCATTCTGGTTGTGGGCAGAATCTGGTTCCTTGAAGTAATGGAACCCAGGTTCCTGTTTCTTCTTGGTTGTCTTCTGGGGTGCACCCTCATCACCTAAGGACATCATATTCTTTCCTATATGGTCTGCTCTTCTCCAGACCACCAGTGCTGTGCCAGGGACTTGCTATTCTTCCATGGTCTCTGACTTCTGCCATGTCAAGAGAAAGTTTCTTGCTTTTAAATGACTATTGTAATTATATCGGCCACCAGATAGTCTCTTTTTTAAGATCAGCTGTGCCATATAAGGACCGCTGGTGGTACACTGCGTAAGAGCTACGGCTTCTAACCAAAAGGTCAGCAGTTTGAAACCACCAGACCTCCTTGGAAACTGTGTGAGGCAGATCTACTCTGACCTGTAGGGTTGCTATGAGTTAGAATTGACAAGACAGCAATGGCTTTGGATTTGAGATTTGGTTGCTATTTAACATAACGTAACTGTGGGAATGCTATCATCACATTCTAAGGTTCCAGGAAGTATATAGTGTCATATAAACATATATACTATACATTATGCTATGTAGTATCAGGAAACCCTGGTAGCATAGCAGCTAAGTGCTATGGCTGTTAATCAAAAGGTTAGCAATTTGAATCCACCAGGGGCTGCTTGGTAACTCTATGGAGGAAGTTCTACTCAGTCCCGTAGGCTCATTATGAGTTGGCATTGAGTTGACATATATTTTTTAATAGTATTAAATATTTAATGTCTTTCTTCTACATATTCTCTGGTTGCCATTCTTAATTCTTCAATGGGCCAAATTACTATTTCTACCGTATGTAGATCTAAAAGTTGAGGGAGGGATGACTGGTTTTGTTTTTCGATGTACGTGTACAGAAAGAGAGAAAGACTGTTTTACTTTGACAAACTAGCTCTTAAGATTGTGGGAAGCTGGCAAATCCCAAATACGCTGGAGACACCTGCAGGCTTATGTCCCGAGTCAGAAAGCAGGGGAAGGGGATGAATGAAGAGAATGGAAGTTCTAGCAAAAGGTCTGATTATAGCTTGGAGGGGGAATATATCACAGGAAAACTCCCTTTTGTTGTTAGGATTTTCAACTGATTGGATGTGGCTTACCCACATGATGGAAGATAATCTGCTTCACCTAAGAGAAATGGATTTAGTCATATGTAACTACAACAACCAGGCTAGTGTTTGACCAAACAGCCAGGCACCATAGCCTGCTAAGTTAACACCTAAAATTAACCCTCACCCTAGGAGGAACATTCTAGAGTCACGATCAGCATAGCTGTCCATGCCAATCTGGTCGTTTCATCACAGTGAGCCAAATTTAAGAAAGTTTACAAACCTTTCAAAGAATTGTAGATTAGAAAATGGAAAAAATGATAACTAAACTGAAACATTAAAATTGCAGGGAGCTGTCTGAAGAGTGGCCCTTAACACATGCCCCCAGGAGTACTGAGTCTTGCTGACCTCTCCTGAGATTCTATAGCTTAGAGGATGGGCATAGGTGGGGTTGGAAATGCCCTAGAATAGCCCTTTGTTGATTTTCCCTCGTGCTAGAGCCTGGTGTTGCTGTGAAGCAAAGTGCTATTGAATTTGCTCACTCGGGCAGAACACTCAACAGGAAGGAAGGAAGCAGCCATTCTTTCTGGTCCCATTGTCTGACCGCCCGGCTTAAGCAATCAAACAGCTCTGTGGCCAGAGCTGGATGCTTACAAGCCTGTCCCCCTCACTCCACAGAGTCAGTGGGGGAGGGATTAGGGGTGGCTGCAAACTGATTCTTTACAGTTTTCCCTTGTTTTCGATAGCCTGATGGCATGTTTTCACCCTTGTATACATGCTTGCTAACAGTAAGTAGAAAAGACAAGCTAGGGTGGGTGAGAGTGTAGGCATTTTGGAAATGGAGCATATTGGGCATGGCTTTGGAAGCACTGCGAGAATAAAAGTACAAAATTTGTATCACTAATGAATTTGGAGTTTAGTCCGTATTTTTGAAATATAGTTTTCAATGTAGCCCTAAGCTTTCTTTTAACAAGCCATTTACCCTCTCTGCATTTCAGCTGTTTTTTTAAAAACTGACATTACCTTGCTTATCTCACAAGATTAGAATAAAAATCAAATGTATGAAGAAGCAATTAGAAACATGCTGTATTGTCATAATATGCACTATCAGGAGACCTCTGAATAAAAAAAGTCATCAATTAAAATGTCTTTACCTAGAGTAAGAAGCCAAGCCAAGCCAAGTGCCGTTGAGTCGGATCCGACTCAAGGGTAAGAAACAAACTATAATAATAACTAACAGTTAAACTGAATAAAAAAATGAATTTCATCGCTGTTGTATCTGTTTCTAAATTGCTGACAGATACTTCTAAAACTTGAAAAATTTCTCCAGAAAATGATACCTTTCGGTCATCACCATAAGCAGACAGCTAATGGAAATCTGCAGTTGGTAGCAAATACTAGGACAGTGTTGCTAGTTTGTTTTTTCCTTCTAAGTTGGTAGCAAATACTAAGACAGTGTTGCTAGTTTGTTTTTTCCTTCTAAGCATAATTCTCAGTTTATAAAAGCAGTGTTAAAAATATATATTGTATTCTGTTTTTGGTGAAAGATTATAAAGGAAGTTGTGTTGTTGTTAGGTATAGCAATCCTATGTACAATACAATGAAACACTGTGCAGTCCTGGGCCATACTGATGATCCTGGCTGTGCTTGACCAATTCTGGCAGCCACCGTGTCAGTCCAATTTGTTGAAGGTCTGGTTTTTCAGTGTTTCTCTACTTTACCAAGCAGGATGTCCTTTGCTAGGAACTAGTCCTTCCTGATAACCACGTCCAAAATATGTAAGACATCATCTTGCCATCTTTGCTTCTAAGGAACATTCTGGCTGTATTTCTTTGAAGACAGATTTGTTCATCCTTCTGGCGGTCCACGATATATTCAATATTTTTTACTAACACTGTAATTCAAGGGTGTCCATTCTTCTTAGGTCTTCCTTATTTATTACCCAGCTTTTGCATGCATATAAGACTTTTGAAAACACCATGGCTTGGATAAGCTGCATGTTAGTCTTCAAAATGACAGCCTTGCTTTTCAACACTTTAAAGAGATCTTTTGCAGCAGAAGTAGCTAGTTAGATTCTCATCTAACAACTTCTATGTATATTGACCACTGATATTGGCTACATTCTTCATAATTATCAATATTCTTGTTATTTCCATTTTGATAGTTCTGTTGCCATTATTCTAGTTTTGCTATATCTCTTTGCCTTCTCATCTTTGGCCTATCGTGAATGGTAATCATTTGTTTTCATCTAAATGATTACTTTGAGGAGGACAGTACTCACAGGTGACGTTATTTGTTTTATGGGTCAGTCTGTCATTTGGTTGAAAGGCTGAGCTCTGGGAGTGTCTTGTGTTCCAGATTTAAAGAATATCACAATCTCAGGGCTGTCAACAGTCTTTTGGATCATCTAGTCTCTACCAGTCAAGTAAGTCTGGCCTTTTCTGTAAAAATTTGAATTTTGTTCTATATTTTCTGTATGAGTAGTTTTAAAAGACATTTATTAAAAGACTGTCACTTTAAATGATTATTTTTCCTTTCCCTATGAATTTTAGGGAAAATGAAAATTTAAAAATCAAAAATTGAAGCGTAATTATAGTTAATATTTTTGGGAAATAATGTTTTTATAAAATGCAACATTTTCAAAACAATAGTCCTAAGTAACTGCAATGATTACAGTTACATTGTACAAAATTCCCAGTCTTGTAGAGTTTAAATTATGTGGGTTATTAGAGGACTTTCTGATAGTCTCTGAGAAAATTATGCCATAAGCTTCAAATGCAATGATTTTTAACATTAAAATCTGGAAAACAGCGATAGGTTTTTGAGGGTGAGATAGTCATCAAGACTGGACAATATCTTCAAAGGTACATAGTTAGGTAAATATTGTCATTTAGCCTGAGTAAATTTTTCTCTACTGTGTCACAGAAAACCTAGGATTAGCTGGTAAATCTACGTTCCTGGGGTCTAGAGCAAGACTGGAAACTCTGATGGTGTAGTGCTGGAGTGCTACATCTGGTAACCAAAGGGTCAGCAGTTCAAACTCACCAAGTGCTCCTTGGAAACCGTATGGGGCAGTTCTATTCTGACCTATAGAATTGCTATGAGCTGGAATCAACTCAATTCCTTTGACTTTAGCTACAGAAGGACTTGAATAATCAATGGAGTTTATTAGATACTGGAGCCTTCCTCTTTGATTTGTTATCTTTAGAAATTGGGTAGTGATACAAAGCCTTCCTTCATGACTGTATCTACTATTCCTTTCATTAGCAATTCAGAATTTGAGCACTGGCCCTGTAAATGTAATTTTCCTAGGGAGAAGTCAAAGTCAGTTCTTTAGCAAAAGGCTGAGGACCCTTGACTGGAGAATCCGTTTCAAATGGCGCCTTTAAGATAGACAGTTTATAAAAGCTAGAACTACCAGAAAGCCCACAGCACCACTGGGAGGATGTGAGACCAGTACTTCCTCAAGTGTAGGCTAGACTCAGACATTCCCCCTGGGCTATAGCAGAAGAAAAGAATACAGCCAGTTTTATCAATGGGCAAGGACCTTCTGAGAAAGACTACTCTGGTGAAAGCAGCAATCCAGAAATCAAGAGACACATTACATTGGAAAAATCTGTGTAAAGGACCTCTTTAAAGTAATGAAAAGCAAAAATGTCACCTTGAAGACTAGGGGCACCTGATCCAGGCCATGGTATTTTCGATCACCATCATAAGCACGCCAAAGCCAGGCAATGAATAAAGAAGACAGAAAAAGAATTGGCGCCTTCGAGTTGTGGTGTTGGAGAAGAATACTGAATGTAACATGGACTGCCAAAAGAACAAACAGGTCTGTTCTGGAAGAAACACAACCAGAGTGCTCTTTGAAAGCAAAGGTGGTGAGACTGCATCTTACATGCTTTGGACATGTTGTCAGGGGGAATGAACCCATGGAGAAGGACATCATGTTTGGTAGCAGTGGAGAGTCAGTAAAAAGAAGAAGACCCTCACTGAGACGGATGGACATAATGGCTGCAGCAGTGGGCATAAGCATAAAAATTATCATGGGCATGGTGCAGGACTGGGCAGTGTTTCATTCTGCTGCATGTAGGGTTGCTATGAGTTAGAACTGACTCAAAGGCATCTCACAACAACAACAAGACAGCATTCAGAGAATTTGCTCCCAGAAAAGTCTTCATCCTCTCCTCTTTGCCACTGTGGAGATTGTAGATTTGGAAGTAATTTGCCATTTCATTCCATCATTCCAGATAAATCTACTATATACCTGTAGTCTTCATAGTGATAAAGTGCTATGGCTGCTAACCAAAAATATTGGCAATTTGAATCCACCAAGCACTCCAGGGAAACTCTGTGAATGGTTCTTTTCTGTGCTATGATGTCACTGAGAGTCAGAATCGGCTTGATGGCAATGAGTTTGGTTTGGTTATATATGTAATCCTCAGGGCTGAAAGAGGACAAAAGGAAATCCAAAGCGAATCTTCAGGTGACCAAAATTATCTGAAGGTTCAAACCGAGGGTAAAGAGGGGCTTCTCCTATAGTCTGTATACAGGGAAAAGTTCTTGCTCATCCCGTGGAACAGAACAGTCTCTGAAATGTGCTAACCCAAGTGCCACACTTGCTATAACACCAAATTAAGAGATGATAGACAGGTGACAGAAATAATGGCAGCTAATACTTTTATTAGAGTCCCAGTGTGGCACAGAGGTGAAAAACATGAAGATTTGTATTTCCATGTGAGTATAGACCAAAGTTTATTAGTAGTCCCCAGGGATGAATGGCTAGTAGTCCTGCTGATGCAGAGGCTAAACATTTGGTTGCTCACTGAAAGACCAGCAGTTGGAACCCACTGGCAGCTCCATGGGACAAAGATGTGGCTGTGTGCTTCCATAGAGATTTATAGTTTGGGAAAAATCTATGGAGCAGTTCTACTGCGTCCTATAGGGTTACTATGAGCTGGAATCAACTTACTGCAATAGATGGGCTTTAATACTTTTGTAGTGACCACTGTGAACTAAATAAGTTCAAAGTGATTTATATTCAAAATTTATTTTATTCTCATAATAATACTATGAGTTAGATACTAAAGGGAAGCCCTGGTGACAGAGTAGTTAAGAGTTTGGCTGCTAACCAAAAGGTTAGCAGTTCAAATCTACCAGTGGCTCCTTGGAAATCCTACGAGGCAGTTCTACTCCATCCTGTAGGGTTGCACTGTGAGTCAAATGCAAGTAGCAGTATCATTTTTCTCTTCTTTAGATACTACATTCAAAAATCATTTATTTCTCATAACAAGTCTATGATATACATACTATGCCTATTCCCATTTAACAGGTAAGACACTGAGATATTGAAGGCTAAGTTACTTGCTCCACTCCAAGCAGAAAGTAATAAGCAGACCTGTAATATGAACGTAGACAATCTATGTTGTTTCTAAAGGTTGTAACTACTGCATCATTCCATTTTTCTAGTTAGATAAGATATATATATATATATATATATATATATAAGGCTACTGTTTATTTCATTTTTAGTGCATGGTTCACAACATAGTGGTGCCTTTTAGAAGTAATTTATGATGTTATATTCAAGTTATCATGTTTAGAAATTAAAAGCATAGCAGAACTGGTAGAATATTGATATATCTGCATAGTGGCATGACTGCCAATGCAGAGATACACTGTGACAGATATCTTACTGTTTTTAAGTTACAGTTATCTTCTCAATAGAATTCAGAAGTTGCATTGTTAAAAAAAACTTACAAATATAAAATACAATCTTTCTCTCCTTCTTAATCACAATAATATTAGTCAATTTCCCACCTCCCATCAAAGCTATATGATGACAGTTAAACATTATTAATTCGACATTCTATCAGACTGCTGCCATTGTAAGTTTTCCTCCATAATTGCGGAGGTAAGTCTTTCTCTATGAGTGGGAATGGACTCTACAGTACTGGGTTTGGTTTTATTTATTTGTTTTTCCTTTGATTCAGGGGGAAAAACAGACTAAATTGTAAATCTATATATGTCTACAATTGTTCAAGTTCCCATGAGCCATACTGAACTAAATGCATTGAATGAATGAAGCGATCAGAAGGACCGTGTTTTTATAGTGGGACTTGAGTTTGTTAGTTCTCGAGGAAATGCTCTTTTAGATCTGCCCAAATAGTGCATTAAAATATGCCCTCAAAGGATCAGACCAATCCCAGTAACTTAACTATTTGCCAGAACAAAGTCCAACATTACTCAAAGACAGAGAAAAAAAAAAATCCAGCACTCAGTGTAACACTGCAATGGGTGGTGTCTGACTAAGGGAAAAAATAATTGCTAGACAAGCAAGGAAGCAGAAATACATGACTCACAATCAAGAAAACAAAGTCAATAGGAAGAGACCTAAAATAGCAGAGACAGTGGAATTATCAGATAAGGTTATAAAAATAACTCAAGCATATAAGGAAATCATAAACACAATGAAAGAACAATAAAAAAATGCAAATTAGAAACAAATGGAAACTCAGAGATAAAACTATTGGAAATAAAGATTTCATAGTAGTTTAGATACTGCAGAAGAAAAGATCAGTGTTACCAATTGAATTGCATCCCCCTCAAAGATGTGTTGAAATTCCAACCCCTGTACATATAAATAGACCCCGTTTGGAAAGACAGATCTTCTTTTGTTGTGTTAATGAGAAGGATGGTCCTAAACCTCATCACTCCAAAGTTATACAAACAGCATACCAGACACAGAGACACACATGTGGGACGACAGATACCAAGGAATATCAGGGACTGGCAAGGTACTTCCTAGTCTGCTAATAAGGAAGGATCTCTGCCTAAAGCCACACCCTGAATTTAGACTTTTGCCCTCAGAACCATAAGGAAAAAGAAAGAAAGAAATTCTCTTCTTTAAAGCCACCCACTTTGGTATTTTTGTTATGGCAGCACAAATTAGCTAAGACAATCAACGAATTTGAAGCATATCATTAGAAATACAGAATGAAGCCCAGAGAGAGGAAAATGAAAGTAATGACCCATGTATAGTATGTAAAATTCATGAGAGCTGCTGCTGCTGACCCGAAGGTCAGCATTTTCAACTTACCAGGTGCTCCTTGGAAGGTCTAGGAGCAGTTCTACTCTGTGTGAGTTGGAATTGAGTGGACAGCAGTGAGGTTTTTCTTTTGTTGTTGTTTTCAAATAGGTAATATAGAATGGTTTAACATATGTCTAATTGGAGCCCCAGAATGAGAGAAGAGAAAGAAAACAAAGGAAAAAAGTTAACGAAATAATGACTGATTTTTCCTTTTTAATGTGATGTTGGAATGAAACATAAGTAAACTCCATTCTGAACCTCAGATTCCTTCTTGGGCAAAGGGCAGTGAAAATTCAGGATAGAAGGCTCCAGGAAATAATTCACCAGAAAAATAACAAGAAAAACCCTAGGGTGGTTTCACCCTTATCTTACAAAGGACAAAAGCCTAGAGGCAGCCTTACAGAGCCCCGGAGCCAGCCCTAATTGTATGGCCTCAACGAATCCACACAAAGATCAGCTCCCCACTCCCTACCTTGGATCTCACGACTTAAATACTGGGTGCTGAGGAAGCTCGTGGTCACATTGGAGTGCGTCCCTGGTGCACCGGTTATTTTTCCTATTGAGCATATTTTTTAATAAAATTTAACCTTTAAAGAAATTCTGGGTTGCGTCTGGAAATTCGAACCCCAACATTGGTAAGAATCTAAATCTACAGATATGGAAATCTGCATTGGAGTTTATCCTGAAAAAAATAAACACACACACACAAAACAAACCAAGGCCAATCATAAATGGCTGATAAAGTGAAAAATACCAAAGCAGTCAAATGAAAAAGTTACGTTATCTACAGAAGGATAAGAACAGCAGTAGAAAAGCAGACAAGCCAGAAGACAATGGAATAATAACTCTAACATGATAAAAAGAGACCAAGCCTGTCAATGTAGAATCCTGTACTCAGAGATATCATTCTCAAAAAATGGAGGCAAAATAAAGTTTACTTAAAAAAAAAAAAGAATCTAGTTGATTTCAACTCATAGCGACCCTGTAGCACACAGTTTCCAAGGAGCGTCTGGTGGATTTGAACTGCCAGTCTTTTGGTTAGCTGATCTAGCTCTTTACCACTAAGCCAACAGGATTTCCAAGTTTACGCTGACAAAGAAAAACTGAGAGATTTTGTTGCCAGAAACTGTGCACTCCAAGAATTGTTAAAGGAAGTTGTTTTTGAGGAAGAAGGAAAACATAATTACACATAAATAGCATGAAGGGGACACAGCATTGACAATAGTGACTATGGTAAGTATGCTTTTATGAATTAGTAACTTCGTGAGCACCTGCTGTGCTTCTGGGCCCATTCATGGATGTGAGGCTACAGCGCTGAACAAGCCAGGCCCTGTTCTCATGAAGCTGCTTTTCCATACTATTGGCAACTGAACAAAGAGTTTGAGCACTAAGTAATGATCTATAAGGTTATAGTCATTCTGAAATGGAGTAGAGTTGCCACAGTAAACTGGTAATGATTTTCCCACCAGGTTTAAAGAATTAACTCAATTTAAAGAAGTCATGTTTATAAGAAGTCAGAACATCAGCCAGGTTGTAGGATTTGGAGATCAAGGAAACACAAAAAGGGCTCATTTCTGTCCCATTAACCTAGAAGAGTTCTTCATCAACATGTGCCTTGGAACCAAAAGCATATGTTGATAATATTAAAACTTAAGAACTCCACCCTCAGGCCAGTGGAAGAGATTTCTTTCCTTTCGATAATGTCATAATTTTCAAATTCCACTGAAAGTATTAGGAGTTGATTTAGAGTCACTCACTTTAGTTGATGAGCAATTTTATTTTAAAAATAAAATGTTTATACAGCCAGACTGTTAGATGTGCTTTCAATTTTAGGGTCATGTTTTCTTCCAGTGAAGATATATCAGAAGTCACCATGAGTTGGATACCAAATTCCAGAAGATATCTTCAAGCATTAGACCCAAGAGAAATGTGGTCATTGGCTTCAGGAAGAGGCACTTTTGATCATCAGTTCAGAGCTATTTTTGAAGAGTGGTTTGGGATCAGGCTGCTGTTATGGAACCATCAGCTGCCAGGACTCTAAGAATTCAGCTTCATGTTTTCCCAGAACGCTAGGAGAATTAGGTTCTCAGCAAGCATTTTGGAACAGTCAGGCATAAAGAGATCCATGGAAACAAAAAGAATCTTAAGGCAGCATTAAATTTTTCTTGATGTGGGTGGTAACTACCACTAGGATCTCACAAATACAAATGTCTGGATACATCAGACTGACAGCATTTGTAATCACTTAAAAGGGTATAAAATGAAAAGAGATAGCCAACGCTACAATGTCCTTATAAGAAAGTCCACTAAGATTGATATGTCTTGCTCACTGTACCCCAGTTTGAGCAACCTTTGAAGAAAGCCCAGTAGAAGAAGCCATCACCTTCTAAGGTCAGAAGGACAGTCAGAATTTTCTGAATGACAAGTTAGGTTATCAGCTAGATAAGGTCTCAGTTACCATGAAATACTTTTTGGTGTACTGAAGTAATCTGAATTGTAATAAAATGGCTTCATGGCTGATTAACGATAAATTAACTTTTAAAGAAAACATAAAAGAAAGCTCCAAATGATCAGATAATTGGAGCCTTCTGTCATTAGACAGGAAACTCTGGTGGCATAGTGGTAAAAAGCTATGGCTACTAACCCAAAGGCTAGCAGTTTGAATTCACCAAGTGCTCCTTGTAAACTCCTTGCTTCTGCCTATAGGGTCCCTAGGAGTTGGAATTGACCTGATGGCAGTAAGTATTTTTTTTGTCATTAAATGACATCTATGTGCTGATTTGCTCCATTTTAACCTATTGTCAAAACTACAGTTTTTCTTATTTTTCTCTGAAAAACATCTCAGTATCTAGGTTCCTCAAAATTATCGGAAGTCAGCATTAGAACACAAAAATCTACAACATAAAGGCTTAAAAGAATAAATGCAGGTTTTCAAAGCCATGTTAAGATTCGAGGTGAGAGGCTTAAAACAAACACATTATTTTATGCTTATGTGGTTAAAACATTATAAATGAAAGTAGCCATTACTTAAAAAAAAAAAAAAAGATACTGATTTTATCACGTATTGGTTATTTTGGAGCATTTGAATGTAGATAAACACATGTGGAAAGAAAGGATGTGGTTCTTAGAAGTAAATGCCACACTTACTCATAGAAAACAGATTTGCTGTTTTCATTTATATCCATGGGTAACTTTTGCTCCTCAGTATTTAGCTAATTTTTTTTACCCCCCAAAAGTAAGAATTCTTTCCCAGACATGCAGAATCTGCTGTGGGGAAGAGCAAAGTCAGTTCTTCTACAGAAAGTCAGCTAAGGTACAACTGCCTCTAATCACAAAACCTAAATTAACATTAATTCTGAGGCTATCAACTGACAATAGTTATTCTTCAGATGATTTTCTACAAGTTAATTTACCAGCTTTGGTGAAGAGCAACTTTGTAAGTACAGGACAATCTAAAGAACTAAATGCTAGCTAAACTTATTATTTTGTCTAAAATCTAACTCTATATTGTTAATTAATATTAGCAATCATGATGATGTTAAATTTTCAGCATCTTCTAATTTCCACATAAAATACAACAGCACTGATTTTGTTCTGTGTCTTGGAGTTTTAATAGGACAGAACAGATCCTTTATGCTCTAATTTGGAAACCCCTTCTTAGAAGACACTGGTGTTTCTCTTCAGTTCAGGGGTTTAAAAAATATCTTCTGAAACATTTCTAAAACGAAACCTAGAACATCAGATCCAGATTTCAATACAGAACTGATTTAAAATAAAATTTACCCATTTGTAACTTTTCTAAGTGCTTCTGCTGAGTATGAGAGTTCCAACAATGCATAAAATGAAATACCTGCACTTGAGACATTGCGTGTATTAGGGAGAGCAAGTACATGGATAGGTACAGTAGTCCCAGTACAATGGCGAAACAGACAGTGTCTGTCTCTCCCCCAAATTATATTTACTGCAAGGTTTATATAACAGTAACTGTTTACATCGCTATCTTAGAGTTAAGTTCCAGAAAAGGAAAAAAAAAAGGTGTATGTATTCACCCTCCCAAATCATAATTTAATCAGTCTGAAATGTATCTGGATAATGGAAAAAAGTCATAAGAATACAGGAAGACTATATAAGTAGAATATAAAAAAAATATTTTACACATACTGGAACAACTATTAGGCATAGAAGAAATGATTGAGAAACATGAATAAATCAAAAAATAAAAATACGTGTAAGATTAAGAAATCTCAAAAAGTTAAAAGATTTATGACAAACTGGAATTTATATACACAATAAAATTTAATATTGAAATATGTTCTTAAGAAATCAATAAAGGAAAGGTAAGTACTCCTTTCAGAAAGTTATTGAACAGAGAAGCAAATCACAAAAGATGAAATAATAAGACCTCATACACACACACAACACACAAGCATATATATACAAAATAAGCATACCTCACTATTTTAAAATGTAAATGAAGAGAGAGAATGTCCCTTTCCACTTGGATCAGGTTGTTAGTGACAGTGACAGTCACAGCAGAGTTGTCAAGGATGTGGGAAACCAGTGTTATTTGACTGCAGGTGAGGCCCTGTTTTAGTTACCTTGCACTGCTCTAAAGGAAATACCGTAAGTGGATGGCTTTCAAAAGAAAAATTTTATTTGTCACAGTCCAATATGCTAGAAGTCCAAATTCAGGGTGTCAGCTCCCAGGGAAGGATTTCTCTGCTAGCACTGGAGGAAGGCCTTTGTCATCAATCTTCCCGGGAAGCTTTTGAGGCAAGGGACACCAGTCCTTTACAAAGGACATGCTCAACTCCAAGCACTACTTTTCTTCTTGATGGTCTGAGATCTCTGAATGTTTCTGGTAGCTTCTCTCCTTTGTATCTCAAGAGACCCCCTCAAGGCACAAAACAAACTTACACTTTGAATCCTGTGGAACCAACACAGCGCCATCCAGCCACCCTCACTAACATCACAAAGGCAGGAATTCCAGCATGGAAGAACATCCCAGGAACTAGGGACCAGGGACCAGCCAAATTTTGGGGGAAACACAAATTTTGGGGGGAGCACAGATTTTAGGGGAAACACAATTCAATCCATGGCAGAATCTAAATTGGTTAAGACCTGAACAGGACCAAGTGAAGCAACTCAAACAAATAAGGACAACTCTTTCTGGAAGAAACTTTACAAATACTCACCTAAACTGAAAGGATCAAGGTATCTGATATGCTGATTCCGCTTCTGGGAACTGGTCTTAAAGAAATTATTGTACAAACGTACAGAAAGCAAGTAGGAACTCTAAATTTAACCACTAACCTCTTCACTCTGTATAATAACAGACTGGAAACTTTCCATAGGTTTGTCAATGCCAAGTGCCGTCGAGTCGGATCCGACTCATGGAATCTTAAATAATTGTGAAACACTTATGTAAACAATCACTACCCTGGTGGTATAGTGGGTTAAGTGCTACATCTGCTAACCAATAAGGTTTGCAGTTCAAATCCACCAGGCACTCCTTGGAAACTCTATGGGGTCACTATGAGTTAGACTCAACTCAATGGTAGTGGTTTTGTTTTACAGATCTATAACCACATAACGATTATTAGAAAATTAAGAAAGAGATTATGGAGTAGTGTAGACACAGAGTGAACACGTAGGTGATATGTAGGTTTGAGTAGATACATCTCATGAGCTGCCTGCAAATGTAGCCACAAAAGGCTTTACAGTGATCATCTCAGGGTGATGTGATCATGGATAATTACCATTTTCTTTGTGATCCTTTTTGTAATTTTCTTTCTGTTTTGGCAGTGGGCTTGTAGTATTACTTTTATAATGAAAAACAAAAACAGTAAATATATTTGTAAAATCAGAAGTAGACATGATGGATACCAATTGTGAATACAAGGAGATAACCTATCACACGTAGAGAATGAGGAAAAGATAAAACTCGCAAGGAGAACTTCCTTTGCATTCTTGGAATCTGATGTTTCATTGGACACTTACACAGCTAAACCCCAGTGCAGGAGAATCTGTAGTGAAGTTACAAACTGCTGTTACTAATTAAAGTTGTACAAAACCACTGATTTTCACTTAGTGACTATGCATGTACTGATACTAGAACAGTGAGGGACTCAGCAGTTTTGGTTGGTTTGGACTTGACTGAGGCATTTAAGTAGTTTAGGTTTAAATGGTTTGAAGTCCTGGAATCTTGTTTCATTTGTTCCCACAGGGCGAAAGCAATGGAGCCAGCAAAGAACTGCGCTTTATAGACTTGGAGTTATTACAACAAGAAAACAAAATGACAAATTTCTAACACTGTGAGTTATATAATGGGGTAGTAGAATCACATGACAATGAAAACAACAATGACTTTTTCTTTAGCATATCTTCTAAGAGCATCAGCGTTAAGTGAAGAACGTAATTTAACTCATCTATTCGGTCAGCATTTTTTGAGGGCATACGATGGTTAACCCAATGTGTTCTGAGTCTTTCAGAGAAAACCACACTTTAATTATCAAATCAACCCTACTGATTAATAAAACGTAGAAAATTGACAGCAGTATGACCAATTTAAAGAGTTAGATGTACAGTGTGAAAACTCTATAATTACTGGCTATTGAATTTAATTTATATACGTGTTGGAAAAAAATCATTTCTTTCTCAGTTCTATAGATACGCATAGCTACCAAAAATAAATAGATAAAATCTGCTGCTGTTGAGTGGATTCTGACTCATAAGGACTCTACAGCAACCCTATCAATACAGTAGAACTGTCCCACAGGGTGTCTGAGGGCAGCTGGTAGATTCAAACTGCTTAAGTTTTGCTTAGGATCCAAGCGCTTAACCACTGTGCCGGCAGGACTTAATATACCCAAATATTTAACATATTTGCAAACCTTGGATAAGAAGAAACTATTTGGCTCTAGTCTAAATTTTTTGTTAGGGCTACTTGTAGACTCTCAGTTGAATATTTCAAAATATGTGGTAAGGATAAGAGTTTGTGATAAAAGGGTATATATAAGCCACACTGTGGCATAAGCTGGTATTCTAGCCTATTTCTCTTCAGGAGTCGTAGCTTTCTTTGAATCTCATAGGATCTAAAATCTTAGGACTAAGGAGTGACCTCAAAAAAGATCCAATCCAATATCTTCTCTACTGCAAAAATTATTTTGTTCATGTTTTGGGTTAATAACCCTCATATTTTCACTTGAATTCAGCTATCAATAGAGACTTCATTACTTTGTGAGATAACTGTTTCACTTTTGGATAACTTTTGCTATTTTCCCTCTCATTTTGAAGTAAAACATGAGCTTGACATTGGAAAGCAGAGTGATAAAATGCAAAGAATGCGGCATGTTGGGTCAAATCTGTTATTGAATCTGGTTTTCCATCCAAGCACTAGTTGTTTGGACTTGCACCAAACTCACGACCTTCCTGAATTTGTTCTCTCTTAAAACTAAGGATAACAGCAACATGGACAATCCCTGTTGGTTTGGTCATTTGGACAAAAATTACTTTGGATTTCTATCTCACTCTCTGTTTAAAATTAATGGCTCAAAATTTTAAATGATGAAGTTGAAATCATAAATAGCACAATTATCTTATAATGGGGAAAGTGATTCTAAGCAAGACTCTCAAAACCCCAAAGAGTAAAAGAATATGCTAATCAATTTGACCATGTCACAATTAAAATAAACAAACAAAAACCTTTCCCACTGAAATAAGTGCATCAAGCTAGAGAAACATAAAAAAAAAATGTTGGATTATATAAGCCATTGTTAACATATTGCCGTTGAGTCAATTCCAACTCATAGTGATCCCACAAAACAGAGTACAATTTTCCCCATAGGATTTCCAAGGAGCAGCTGGTGGATTTGAACCAACAATCTTTTGGTTACCAGTCAAAGCAAAAAAAAAAAAAAAGACATTAAAAAAATAATCTACGTATCTATATAACATTAAGAAACCGATTAAATTGTTAAAAAAAATTGAGAAAGGGCTTAACAAGCACTTGATAGCTGCCATGAATGTGTCAAATAATGCTCGGTGACAATTATAGTTAAGATAGTAGAAAAAAATTAAATACCATTTTCCAATTACCAAGTTTCTAACTTTGATAAAATAGAGTATTCCTCAGGATGTGGAGAAACAGTCTCATAAACATTTGGTGGGAGAATAAGTTAACGAAATTTCTTTGAAGACTAATTTGGACAAAACTATTAAATTGATAATGTGTATCCCTTATGACTTGGCAATATCAGTTCTATGTATTTAGTTTAAGGATGGAAACCCTGGGGGTATAGTGGTTAAATGCTATGGCTGCTAATCAAAAGATTGGCCATTCAAATCCTCCAAGTGCTCCTTGGAAACTCTACTGGGCGGTTCTACTCTGTCTGTGGGGTCTCTGTGATGAATTGACTTGATGGTGATGAGTTTGGTAGGTTTTTTGGTTTTAGTCTAAAAATGCAGTCACACAGCTGCACAAGAAGAAATGAACAAGGATTGCTTACAATAGCAACAAATTGGAAACAAATAAATGAATTTTTGTCTGTCTACAGAGTAAATACAACATGAAGTTAAAGGGAGTAAGTTTATAAATATTAAATGCACACTCAAATATATCACAGAATGAAAGAGCAAGTTATAGAATAATGCTTGTAGTATGATTCCATTTATGTCTTAAACATAAATGTGACTTTATACATGGATATTCTATGAAATGGTGCACAAGAAAATCCTAATGATAGTATTACAGAGTGGGACAGGGTTAGATAAAGGAGAAAGACCGACTTCAGAGATAATACTTTACACTGTTTAATCCCTGCCATGTGCATGTACTCTTAAAGATAGCTGTTAAACAGGATGTTTGAAAGTCAAACAGTATATGCAGAGCCCCTCACTTCAACACACAGTAAAATCTTCTTTTACTTCCATGTGAGAGCTGACTGGAATGTTCCAAGAGATGTTTTGTACAAGCTGCAAACCTCTAGTTTTCTCAACAGTTCTTTTGTGGCACGGCTTCCAGTGTCTGTCCGCTCTGGATAAGTTTCCTCCAGATGTACAAAATGTCAACATCTCATCAAAGAAATGTGTCAAGATTGAATGCCATGACTGGTTATAATTATTCGGTGTGTGACAGACAGGGCATCTATTTCCTCCTTGAATAAGGAAACCGTAGATCAATTTAGCAGCCCAATTCATACATCTCTTATGATTTATGGACTCCTCAGCAAATATACATCTATTGAACTGATTTCTTGGCAACTACTTAACACATAACATACAGGAAGCGTGTGCTTGACCTGTGAAACGTTTAATATAAATTACTTTCAACTTCCATTTTTTTATTTTACAGAAAACAAAAGAAGAAAAGGATAGTTGAATACTTTTAGCTATTTCCCCTCCTCAGTGAGCTTTGCACTGTGTCATCCAAGTAGCACTCTTGCTTGAATTTGGTAAAATATTGGATTGACTGCTTTAACAGAAAGCAAAAACAACCACAAGATCTGATCTCCATAATCTATAAGGTATCACAAAATATCAACAAGAAAAGGATAAATAATCCAATTAAGTGATGCACGAAGGAGGAGATGGACAGACATTTCTCTAAAGAGGATATCTTGGCAGCTGAAAGACACATGCAGAATTGCTCATGATCATTAGCTATTAAAGAAATTCAAATCAAAACTACAGTGAGAGATATCATCTCATCCCAACAAGGTGGGCCATGATCCAAAAAACACAAAACAACAAATGCTGGAGAGGCTATGGAGAAATTGGAACTCCCCTATGCTGCTGGTGGGATTTCAAAATGGCACAACCTCTTTGGAAAATAGTCTGGTGCTTCCTTAAAAAGCTGGAGATAGATATACCATTTGATTCCATAATTCCACTGCTCAGAATTTATCTTTCAGAAACAAAGGTTGTCACGTGAACAGACACATGTACACAAATGTTTATTGCAGCACAGTCCACAATAGCAAGAAGTTGGAATCAACCCTAATGTCCATCAACAGATGAATGGGTGAGCAAACTATGGTACATATACTCAATAGAACACTATGCTATGATAAAAAAACAACAATTTTAGAAAACATCTCGTAACATGGTCTCATTTGGAAGAGATCATGCTGAGTGAAATCAGTCAGTGTCAAAAGGACAAATTTTGTGTGAGACCCCTGTTATAAAGATTTAATAAGAGAATTATCCATAGAAGAAAATGACTGTGTTGGCTACATGGGTGGGTGGGGGCTGAGGGCTTATCAAAGATGAGATAACTGATACATGTTAGAAATTTTGTTCTTTTATTGTAATTAATAATAAATAAATAAAAACAAAAGAAAGAAAGAAAAATGCCTGTTTCCTATAAAATGGTGGATTGTTCAGGGAAATAGAGTGGCTCTGATTCACCAGGTTCTGAAAGTGCTCCTTCACCTTGGCAATGACTTCAATAACCTCTTCATTAGTATCCGTTATCCCCCATCTCCTTGGTCTTCCCTGTACTTTCCCTATCCCCATCTCTAGCAACTCTTCTTTAATTGATTTCTGTACTAAGTACCCCTTGCTGCAGGTCGACGCTGGAGTGGAAGGAGATAGTGCTGACTGTGTACTATCCAAAGTTTCTCTTCTTCCTATAAAAACCTTTCGTTTGGAGTTCCTGTTCTCTGACCATGCTCATTTTACTTTTTCCTTCTCCAACAACCTTTTAGCTTCCTGTCTTATTTTTCCTTCTGTGATCTATCACTGAGCATGTATAATTTGAACCTATTTTCAGTATTTCAAGGATTTTCAGTGTTTTTCTTTCCTTTTCCTATTTCCAACCTGCTAACCTATTGAATTGGCTGTCTTGGCAATCTATTGAATGCTGGTACTAATTACTGAGACAGTTACAATTTTCTGTCCTTCCTATGCACACAAAACACGCAGCAGGATCTTTTAGTCTTATGTACGTACACACAATAGTTTGCTGCTCGCTTATTTTTGCTATAGGTGTTCAACTTGATTCTATCTTCCTCCCTGAGGCAATCACACATTCTGCCAAATAATTTCTACTTGGGATTTGAAAGCCATACCCACTACCTACTGTTGTCGAGTCAGATAGGACTCAAAGCCATAGAACACCACATATATGACTGTGTGATCTTTTCCATAAATCATAGTTTTTTGGTATAAGATAATTTTTATGTTTGATACTTCTTATTCAGTAATCATTCTTTTATTCATTAAGAAATATTTATTAAGTGCACTCTATAATTAAGGACATACAATTCTATAGGGTCACTATGAGTTCGAATCAACTCGATTGCTGTGATTCATCTTTAAGGAAATGCTCTGGTGGATAATGGAAGACAAACATATCTAAGACATACTTGTTTTTCAAGAGAACATAAAAAATAGGCAAAATGAGACATGAACACAAATAATTTCAATGTAAAGGAGAAGTGATCAAAGAATTTATCTCTTTCAAATAAGTCATATTGTCCATATGATAAAATGGATTTCAAAACATCTGGGAGAGCTAGGCTGAAGTTCAGTAGGATGAGTTTCACATGAATTCAGTAAGTTGTTTCCTGCTTTCTCCACCCACGTTTCTCAGCCTGGAATCAAATGCAGAGAAGTGGATTGTGGGAGTAGCTGAGAATTTGGGGTTGGCATTGCAGAGACCACGTAGCAACAAAAGATGAATGAAAGGATTTGTAAACCAAAGAGCTTGGCATGCTGGAAGAAGAGATAGGGGTAAGGAATAAGAGGCCTAAAGAGGAAGAGAAGCAGATTCAGTGCACCAGAGGGATCACATTGACAGCAGTAACTCAAAAGATTAGATAGGAAACTTGATGTGCTTCAACAAGGAAAAAACATTAAGAAAGAGTTCAACATTCTTTTACATAAAAATGATTCAGCATGTGGAACAGAAGTTATATAATGAATGAGTGGGAAGAAAGTAATTGCAGAATATTTTGGGGTGAAATTTCTACTATTGGATGTGAAATTGAATAACTTGGTGGGTATTGTACTTTAGCTGCTTGTCATGAATTGAGTTGTGTCCCACTAAAAATGTATGTAAAAATTTGGCTGGGCCATGATTCCCAGCATTGTGTGACTGCCCTCCATTATGTGACTTTTATGTGCTGTAAATCCTAATTTCTGTCTACGGTTAATAGACGGGGTTGTGATAAAGAGGATTAAGGTTGGACTGTAACATACTTCCTAAGGTCAACTCCCTGCTCTAATGCAAAGGGAGTTTCCTGTAGTGTGGCTTGCACGACCTGTTATCCTACAAGTGATGAAATGAAAAGGAAGCAGGCAGAGTTGGGAAACCTCATACCATCAAGAAAGCAGCACTGAGAGCAGAGTGCATCATTTGGACCTGAAATTCCTCCACTGGGATGTTCCCTGACCAAAGAAAGACTGATGTAACAGAAGAAACTTCCTCCAGAGCTGACAGAATTTCCCTGGAGCTGACACTTTGAATTCAGGCTTGTAGCCTTACACTGTGTAAAAATAAACCTTTCTTTGTTAAAGCAATCCACTTGTGGCATTTCTGCTAGCACAGTACCAAATGACTAACGCACTGCTGTTGGCTCACAACTATGCCTCTCTCTGGCCATTATCTTTGGTGGAGAGCCCCAGGGCAGTCTGCATGAAATTATTTTCCAATAAGCCTCTTTCTCACAAATCTACATCTTAGAATCTGTTTCTTGTGAACACAGCCTAAAACAAATATTATGTTGTAATCCCAGGCACATGAGAACTATAAAATCCTTTGTTGCGCAATTATTTGAGAAAATGCAATTTTGACACAATTTTGATAGTAGGAAAGACTACATTGAATTTTACTTTTTAACACCAACTCTTCCACATATTCCTTTACTCACCTAGTACTTATTGACTGCTTTTGATATACCAGGCGCCGTGCCAGGAAAAGTTAAAAAGAACAAAAGAATTCAGCATTGCCTACTAAACAGTAGAATCTCATTATTCTTTCTCGTATTATGAACAGTAATTTTCCTCAAAGCTGAATGCTTCCAAAAGTATTTATAGTTAATTTCTTTTTCTCAATTCCTCTTAGGCACAGAATTTTTCATTAAAATCACCTGTCCGACTCGAAGACACTTGGCTGGCTGGCTGGTTGTTAGAAAGCTGATGGCAACAGACTATGCAAGAGACGTAATCTAACTAAGGGTAGGGAGAGGCAAGATTACGAGGACAGAGGACAATTATTAGCATATGACTTTGGCATGTTTGTTCATAATTACTAGTGCCCAAACTAAACCAAATCAACATACAACATATCAAAAAAAAAAAAAAAAAGGGCAGCCATTCAGTCTACAACAATTGTTCTCTATTCTGGTGCAACAGAGGGACAACAGCGACTTGAAAGATTAGATAGGAGACTCAGACAACTTTGGATAGATGTTACTGGGGGAAGAACAATGTGGAAAGGGTGGTGAGAATGGTCGCTCAACTCAAGAATAGTAAACAACATCAGTGAATTATCATGTAGAAATTGTTGAATTGGCACGTTTGTTCTACTTCGCATATCTTCAACAACTACAGGAACAACAAAATGATAAAAAAATACTAACAAATTTGTATGTACATTAGAAATATTTTGTTATCACAAATATCAGAATATACAAAAACAGACAGGAAACTTAATCAGCTTTCCTACTCCCATCAGCTAGCTTCCCTATGGTCAGCCTTGTTCCATCCATACTCAGAGTTGCTTCCCCTCCTCCCATATTATTTGTGACAAATCTCAGGCATTATATGGTCACCTCCCTAAGCACTTTGACACATTTCTGTAAAAAACAAGGCCTTAAAAAACTACACCCTTGGAAATATTTGAGGCACTGTAGTCAGTGTTTGCAAATTATGTAGGTATTTTCCAGAAATTAGAGACAAGAATAAGTAGAATTCACTCTTCGAGTGAAAATCTGAAATCAATGAACATCCAACATTAGGAATGAAATTACCCATCTGTAGCAATAAGACATGTTGAGAGATATTTAAAACATCTAAAGTTGCCTAGAATATTTAGAAACTTTTCCCAGTCATCATGACCTTAAGGAGTCAGAGTCACAGCAGACGACAACCCAGCAGCAGTGGGCTCTGGATAATGCAGCTTCTTATGCAGTTCGTGTCCAGACTTGGGCTATTAATTGAGTGAGATCAGGAAACTGGATGCAGAAAAGGTATATGTTACTACTTCCCTTTTGAAAGCGTACTGGCGCTGTTGCTGTGTTTAGACCATAAGGGTTCTAGGACAGAAACGTTGGCTTTAAAGGTCAGCTCCACTCTGTGGAGGCAGCTCTTCCCCAGCCGTCTTTTGTGTGCCTTCCAATCTGGGGGCCTCATTTTCTGGCACTATATCCAACAATTGAAACCCTGGTGGTGTGGCGGTTGAGCGCTGCTGCTGCTCAACCGAAAGGATGGCAGTCTGAATCCCTGAGGAGCTCCTTGGAAACTCTAGGAGACACTTATACTTTGTCCTATAGGGTTACTATGAGTCAGAATTGACTTGCTGCAATGTTTTTTTTTTTCTTCTCTTTTTAATATGTATGTCTGACAGTGTTCCCCTGCTATCCATACGGTTTTCACTGGCTAATTTTTTTAGAAGTGGATTGCTGGTCCTTCTTCCTAGTCTGTCTTTGTAGGAAAGCTCAGCTGAAACCTGTCCGTCATGGGTGAACCTGTTGGTGTCTGAATACCAGTGGCATAGTTTCCAGAGTCACAACAATACACAAGCTCCCACAGTGTGACAAACTGACAGACGAGTGGGGATCCTTACTAACAGAGGGGGAAATTTACCCCTATGCTACCTAGATCACAGAGGTATTATGATAATGAATTGAAATCACAGGCTCTGTGAATCAGAATTAGCTCTATGACAAAGGGGTTTTTATGTAGACATCAATAAAGCAGAAACAGGAAAGACATATGGAAATAATTACCGTGAAAGGATCCTCTTGACATAGCTTCCGTGTCTAGGTGAATTACAAGCGTTTCTTACGCAATTAGTATTCTTTCCAGTGTTTTCTGAAAGGCTCCAAAACGTCTTTAAGGTATTTCACTATGATTCAAACACTTTACCCCCGGAAATGGCAATTGTATGTAACCCGTTGCTGACAAGTTGATTCTGACCATCGTGCCACTGTAGGATGGAGTAGAACTGCCTCATGAGAGTTCCAAGAAGTGGCTGGGGGATTCCAACTACCAGCCTTTTGGTTAGCAGCGAAGGAATTAACCACTGAGCTGGAGAGTTTCAGAGTCTTCGTTAGTAAGAAAGAAAAGATAATTCATATTTAAAATCAGCTGAATTTTTTGGTTTTGTTTCGCCATATCATATTCTCAATATATAGCTTTTGGTTTAGTCCAGTTGTGCTGACTTCTCCTGTATCATGTGCTGTTCTTTCCTTCACCCCAAATAATTCTTGTCTATTATCTAGACAGTGAGTACCCCTCTTCGCCTCTCCCTACCCTTGTAATCATCAAAGACTGCTTCCTTCTGTGTTTAAACCTTTTCCTGGTCCCTTGTAACAATATACAATATTTATAACAGTGGTCCCATATGACATCTATAGGGGTGGTTCTGTGCGGTGTCTGTGGTGGGGATCCCGCAAGGTGTCTGCGGCTGACCGGGGTCCCGCGCGGTATTTGCCTTTTGGCAACTGACTAGTAGCACTCAGCGTAAGACATTGCAGATTCTTCCACGTTATGAGATGTTTCACAAATTCATCACTCTTTATCACTGAGTGGTATTCCATTGTGTGAATATACCATGATTTGTTTATCCATTCATCCATTAACGGACACCTAGGTTGGTTCCATCTTTCGCTATCACGGACAGTGCTGTGACAAACATTAGTGCTCGTGTATCTTTTCACTTGACAGCCGTTATTTCTCTGGGGTATATTCTTAAGAAGTAGGATTGCTGGATCATATGATATTTCTATTTCTAGCATTTTAAGAAAGCACCAAATCAATTTCCAACGCAGCTGCATGATTTTACATTTCTACTAGCAATGTAGAAGAGTTCTAATCTCTCCAAAGCCTCTCCAAGGATCTATTTTTCTTAACAAATATTTTTTAGATGGACTATTAAATACTCTTCTGAAGGACTGTAGATGTTGTTTACAGAGTATAAGTGAAACAACCAGTCTATATCATGATCAACAGAATTACTTTGGCTTTCAAAACACCACTCCACCAAATACTGGACAATGAGTTCTGTAGATAAGAGGAAACTCATGTTTGCTGTTTGTTAATACAGACACATGTCTGACAGACTTTGGTAGCAGGCAAACTCAGAAATGGTCATTATTTAATGGCATGATGAAGTCAGGTCAACTCTCCACAAAGAAAGTGTTTGTGGAGTCGAAATAAATTTTATCCATGTAGATAACACCAACTTCGATGAAGTAAAGAAAAAAAAGACAGATTTTACTCAGTGCATTTTTCTTTGCCCTATGTTATCTCAACAGTTGTCTTAATCCTCCAGTTCACTGGAGGAGCCCTTTCTAAAGCAAAGTTGTGGTTTGGCAAATATCCAGTCATTTGGATTGTATCATGGAGAGAGAAAATTCACAGTATTGGGGATAGCTGGAGATGTGTAGCCTTGGCTGGAATGATGCCAGTGAACTACTGTAAAACTTTTAACCAAACCACTGCTGTCAAGTCAATTCTGACTCATAGCAACCCTGTAGTACAGAGTAGAAATGCTCCATAGCGTCACTGAGAGTTGGAATCGACTCAGTGGTGGTGGCTTTGGTTTAGTTTACTCGCTGATGTCGTATCTCGTAGTCTTTATTCACCTAAAATTGGTGGTTTACAGTGTTCTTTCTTGACCCTCTTTCAATCTTTCTAGCTACATCCTTGTTTCCAGTGTGTGCTGATCTGATGTACCAGAGATGCAATGTGGTCACAACCTATGTGAGTTCTAGAAAGATTGTTTTTTCTTAAGCAGCTGAGATACAGAAGGGAACTCAGATGCCTTATAACTACAGTGATTTGTGATATCAAGTTAAAGAATAATCATTTTGCTAGATGCAAAATCAGAGATAAATATAACCAGATGTAGAAAACCAGTAAGAATCTGAGAGTAATAGACCTTAACTGCATGAAGAGACAGAAAAACCATATTCTCAGGAAGTAAACATTATGCTAGATATTTTTTCCCAGAACTTAAAGTTTAGAGTAATGTGTCCTTTTTCCAGAAATTAGTATAAAACAAATCATGCAATTCCCAGAAAATAAAATTTAAAGTTGTCTTTACAGAAAAGGAATGGCAGATTAGTAATTATTACCAAAAGAAGAATTCATTGCCTTGAGTGAAGAAGAAAACTGGGAGATCACAAAACCTTGGAATCAACAGTTTTATTTTCAGAAAACTAAGTATTTCTAACAACCCATTTGGACAGCCTTTTTGATTTAAAAACAATTTAATTTCTTCAAGTAAGAAGGCTTTCTTTTCATCACAAAAAATCCTTATGTGGTAGGGTAGGAAAGGAAGATCAAATGCCACTGAAACTTTTGTTTTTTACCAGATAAAGTTTTCATTACTGAAAAACAAATAAAGGAGTTATATCTAATATAAATTTTCTCAAAACAATCTAAGTATAGCTGCTAGTAGTCTGTAAGAAAAATCTGTTTTCAGAGAAAACTTCATTGTCCTCAAAATACTGTTTTTTTTCTAACATTTTTTCTTTCTTTCTTACAACTGAAGATACCAGTCAACATGTTCTTTTATTGTGAGCTAATCCCTCACATCTTTATAAAAAGTAGAAGTCCTAAGTTTTCAAGTCAATTCATACTGCTAAGATGCGTCCTTTAACTCATTTTTTTCTTCCTTTTTCCTACCTCTTACCTTTTTGATGTATTCCATAACTTTATTGGCAGTTCTGGTAGTAAACAATTACCAGTTCAGCTTCTAACCAGAAGGTCAGCAATTCCAATCCACCAGGTGCTCCCTGGAAGTAGTATGGGGCAGTTTTATTTTGTCCTGTATGGTCACTATGAGTGGGAATCAATTTGATGGCAGTGTTCCACTGAATACATGTACCATAGTTTGTTTAACAATTCATCTGCTGATGGGCATCTAGTTTGATTCCATCTTTTTGCCATTATAGGCTGTGCTGCAGTAAACAATCTTGTGCATGTATCTGTCCATGTTAACTGACTAAAGAAAATGAGGCCAACTGTACATGTACATTTTCTGCCAGCCTTACATTGAACTATTGCATCACTCACAGAGCACAAGGCCTCCTGCATGACTCTCGATCACACCCTGTTCCCCAGTCTTATCCTGCACATCAGGTCGAACAAGGAATTGTAAGACGAAGAGCTGTGGCTATAAAGACCATTCTCACCTAATGAGTGCAGGGATCTGGAAAAGTTCTTTGAGAGAGCATGAGTGGTTATCTTAGAGAGTGCTTTAAAGTGGTACAATTTTTGTATACAAAACAAATTTTAGAAATGTGGGGGTTATCAGGAGAATTTTCAAACTTGCCTATGCAACTATTTGAAAAAGCTCATATAACTGGGAACTTCAGCAAATAAATTATCTGTTATTACAATACTTTGCTTTCATCACAGTACTTCCTACTAGTTATTGTCCATGACTCCTTGCTTCAGCATTTCCGGTCCTTTACAATTGCGTCTTTTCCCTTCTCAGCCTCGCTCATGCCTTAAATTCGTGTGATCTGTATTTGATGATTCCTAACATCGAGAGAGGAAACCCTGATGGTGTAGCGGTTAAGTGTATGACTGCTAACAAATGGTTGGCAGTTTGAATCCACCACCTGATCCTCGGAAACTCCATGAGGCAGTTCTATTCTGTCTATAGAGTTACTGTGAGTTGGAATTGAGTCCATGGCAGGGTGTTTGGTTTGGTTGGGTTAACAATGAGAAAACAAACCCTGGTGGCATAGTGATTAAATGGCTGCAAACTAAAAGGTTAGGAGTTCAAATCTGCCAAGCGCTCTTTGGAAACTCTATGGGGCAGTTTTACTTTGCATATAGGGTCATTATGAGTCAGAACCAACTTGATGGCGGTGGGTTTTGGGTTTGGAGTACTGAGAGAAAGGACCCCTGGTGACACAGTGCTTAAGCACTTGTCCACTAACCCAAAGGTCAGCAGTTCAAACTCACCAGCTGCTCTTCAGGAAGAAGATGTCAATCTGCTCCCGTAAAGAAAATAGCCTTGGAAACTCTAGGGGTAGTTCGACTCTTACCTCATAGGGCTATCGTGAATGGTGATCAACTTAAAGACAGTTGGCTTGGTTTGATTTAACACCGAGAGTATTTTCACACATTCATATCGATTGCTTCTTTGGTGAGTACAGCTCTACAGATATAAAGCATATATTGTGCCAGGTACCAGGCTAGATGATAGGTAACCATTTGGAGAAGAAAGAAATTCTCTCCTTTGGTGGGCTTTTCAGTTACTTTGTGGGAAATATTCCTGAAAATTAGCTAAACTACAATTGTTAAGACATGATATGAGGAATAATAGACTGTTGCAATCTTTTACAATACAGGAATATAATCTTATGGGTGTGCCTGTGTTAGGCATAGCAGGCAATAACAAAGTCTTCCCTGAACAAGTTTTTAATTGTCTGGGGCTCACATGGGGACTACGGTCGCAATGAGTCGGATCCCACTCGACGGCACTTGGCTTTGGCTTGTGGGCTCATATGAGCTCAGTACATGTAGATGCTCAGATACATTTGTAATATTGTTTTCTGATATGCAATTAATTTAAAGGGGAATTTTTACTACCAAGTGCAAAGTTAAACATTATGTCGATACTCTGAGCATTGTAGCAAATGTTTAAGCTTTGGCAAAACTTTTCACACAAAATAAGGGAAAGACAATTATAAATTTTAGTATGGAATTAAGGATAACTTTGGAGGTATAGTGGTTAAGAGCTATGTCTGCTAGCCAAAGCTCAGCAGTTCAGATCTGCCAGGTGCTCCTTGGAAACTCTATGGAGCAGTTCTACTCTGCCCAGTGGGGTTACGGTAAGTGGAAATAGATTCAATGGCATTGGATCCAGTTTGGGTTGCATGTTTTTATTATAACTCAGGTACTTGAAACTGGAAGCTGAGAAGAGCTAAGAGGAGGTGGGGACCCAAAGTTGAGGGCCTGATGGGCATTGCTTCCAGTCACCCCCAAAATGCCGGAAAAGACTTGACATCCATGTTCACAAGCCTCAGGTGACACTAGTGTGAGGCCCTTGGAAGCACCAGTAGTCAGTGAACTATAGACAATGAATGACTCCTCTTGTCTCGATAAAATCAATGATAAAAGAAACAGGAGGCTGGGGAGGACAGGGAATAAGTTGTGTATGAGCATTCTTCTTTCAGATTGCTGGCTATATGACATCTAACATTGTCCTAGTCACCAGGTACTGCTCTAACAGAAAATACCACGAGTGGAAGGTTTCATGTAGAGAAGCTTTATTGAGACAGTCAGGTAAGCTGCAAATCCATTTACAAATTGTAAGTCCATTCAGTGAGAGAATTTATCACAGTCCGGTAGGCTGAGTCCAAATCCAGTGACAGCAACTCGGCACAGGAACCTCAGGTCCAAAGAACGTGCTCTGCTCTCAGTGCTTCTCTCTTGGTGGTGTGAGGTTCCCAACTTCCTCTGCTCACTTGTCTCCCTTATACTCCACAAGCTTATAGCTTGGGTCCTGCCTCACTAACACAACTGCAAACCATTCTCCATCATCAATATCACAGAGGCAGGATTCACAACACATGGGAGAAAGGGCACCGTATTAGAACTCCTGACTTGACACACACATTTCTGGGGGGACACAATTCAATCCATGACAAACATCGTTTTGTTTTCCTTGATGGCCGGTGATGGCCTGTGAGATTGTGAAGCAGGTGACCTCCAGCCAGCCAATCCCTCAAACGGTTGACCTTCACCCAACTGACCACCCCCACGAACCCCTCACCTGACCACATTGTTCCCTACATCTGCATGTGGTCTTTCCCTTTAAATACCACAGCCTTGCCTGACCAATTCTGACAGGCTTTGGGGATGAGAATACCTTCCTATCCCTTTGCAATGCCCGTGAAACCAGAGCCTGAAAAAGCCTCCATGTGAGGGTGTTCAAAACTAAGTGGACTTCAGAGACACTGTTTCAGATCACCCCTAACTAGCAGGGAAAGACACCAGCTCCACATTCCACAAGCCCCAGGCAGTGATGCTAGGATGGAGCTCTCGTCAGGGTGGGGCCCTACTCAGGGTGGGGCCCTGATAGGCTCTGCTGTAGGTTCAGTGAACTGTAGGCAACAATGATTCCTTTTGTCTTGATAAAATCAATGCTAAAAGTATCAAATCGGAGGCTGGGGAGGATGGAAAAGTAACTTGTGTTCCAGCGTTATTCTTCCAGGTCACCAGCCAGATGACATCTAACTCCACTTTGTTTTCCTTGGTGGCCAGTGATGGCCTGCGAGATCACGAAGCAGACCTCCACCCAGTCAACCTCCTCTACCCAGTCCACCTCTGCCACCCAGTCAACCACCACAGTCCCCAGCTGCCCACATTGTTCCCTATATCTGCATGTGGTCTTTCCCTTTAAGTACTCAGTCTTTGCCTGACCAATACAGGCAGGCTTTGAGGATGAGAATATCTCCCCATCCCTTTGCAACACCTGATTGCAAATAAAACCTTTGATCTCACCCAAAAGCTCCTGTTTCAATGAAGTGACTTATTGCTGCAGGTAGCCAAACTCCTAGGCTTTTCCAGTAACACCGGTTTGCAAATAAAACCTTTGATCTCACCCCAATGCTCTTTCCTCAGTGAACCTAACTCGGGAGGCTTTTCCACACACTTATTTACCAGTTAATAAACTTTTGTTGATAGTACCTCAATAGCTGCCAAAAAATGAGCTCAGAGAGATACGGGGCCAAACTTTTTGCTTTGGTGTAATTGCCTTGGGGAAAAACCCTAGTGTCATTGCGACAGTCTATTCATCTGCAAAATGGGGAAAGTGATGCACACTTTGGGGTCTGTCGAGACAACGCAGGTGAAGGACTCTGCCACATTTGGGGCATTATTCACTTTTACTAGATGGTAGTTATCATTATTAATAGCATCCTTACCCAGGATTGAAATAATCAGATTAACTTGAGCTATAGTAATTGCTCAGTAATTCAATAGTGCAAATGCTATTAAAGTTTAAATATCTTAATACAGAGCCCTAGAACTACATTTATAATTATCATTATCTAAGAGAGCTACTTGACTACCGTGTGTCCTTTGGAGAATGTTGTAATATATTCTAATTCAATAATTAGAGGTATTGAAGAACCACAGGTTGCCCATAAAAGAATAGGAAATGACTAAATAGCCTAGATTTCGGTAACTTGTATTTATGGTTATGCTAATGTTCGTAATTAGAAACTACTTAGTGAAGCAAGGAGTGGTGGGAATTGGTGGTAGAGAGAAAAGGGTGGAGGCTCAATCTTAGGTTTCTGCAGCCCTGCTAAACATCTTGGCCTTCATCCTGTTGGTGACAAAGAGATTTTGAGTGGTTGTAAGTAGTGGTGTGCCATGAAGAGGTTTGTGTTTTAGATGACTCTCCCAGAGGAAGGGGTGGAAAATGGACAGAGTGGGAGGCAGAAAAACCAGTCAGAAGTGCCTTAGTAGATTGGGTAGAAAATGCTGAGGAAGTGAACCATTAGGAACCTTACAAACAATAGGAAATGGTGATGGTCAGAACCAAGGCTGAATCACACTGAAGTCTCGGGAAGTAAAACTGCCAGGAATTTTGATCAATTGAATGGTGTAGAAGTAGTAGTGTCTGAGAAATGACTCTCAGGTAGTTGATAACATTGATGGAAAAGCAAGGACAGATACTGTAAAAATTACTTTGAGGGAAAAAATCAAGCAGTCCAGCAGATTTTGAAACCAGAGGCTGAGAAGCCCTGGGGTGAGGTGTGAGTAACATAGAGGGCTCGAGAGACATTGCCTCAGATCACCCCCAATTCACAGGAAAAGACATGACCTCCAAGTTCCACAAGCCTCAGGCAGCCATGCCGGGCTGGGGCTGTTGGAGACATCACTACAGATTCAGTGAGCCAAAGGCAAGGAATGTCTCCTTTTGTTTTGATAATTGAACTCTTAACGATAAAGGAATTAAACAGGAGGTCAGGGAAGACAGGGAAGTAACCTGTGTTTGAGCATTCTTCTTTAAGATTACTGGCCAGACAGTGGCACCACTTTGTTTTCCTTGATGGCAGGTGATGGCCTGTGAGATTGTGAAGCAGTTGACCTCCACCCAGTCAACCTCCGTGCCCGCAATTGCCCACATACTTACCCCTACATACCCATTAAAAACCTGGAGATTGCCTGAAGGTGGAAGGCTCTGAGGACCACAACTTCACTGTCCCTTATAGGTCCACATATAATAAACCTCTTGGGCATTACTTTACCCATGCCTCATTATTGGCTTCTGTGGCCTGTGGCCTAAACCTGTGGGTTATGGTAACAGTTTGGTGATTAAGTGGATTGGTGGAGGTTGCAGAAAGGACTTCTGGTGACTCCTGATTAGTACCATATTTTAAGTAGCAGAGTAGAGATAAGAAATGTATTTAAACAGAAAGTTGATAATTTCTACTTTAGTTGAATCTGTTGACTTTGAGGTGTGTACAAGACACCCAGCTAGTGCCAACAGTCAGACACTGGGTAATGTTTCTGTCCTGAAGATGTAAGTCTGGGAGATAGATACATGACAGCTGACCTCATAAGTGGGCTATTACCTCTGTTAGGAACCATGGATGCTGTTATTAGCTGTAGTCCAATGGGCCCCAATTTAGGATGACTACATGCACAATGAGAGGAAATTCTGCTGGTTCTTGTGCTATCCACATGATTGGTTCCAGCTCAGAACGTTCGAATCAGTGGAGTTTTTACAGGCTGATTTTCAGATGTAGGTTACCAGTAGTTCTATTATGACTTAGTCTGGAAGCTCTATGTAAACCTGTCCAACATCACAGACACAAGTCTCTGTTGACAGATGGATAGTAACTGTACTTGAGGTGCGTTGGTCTGGAATTGAACCCAGGTTTCCTGCATGGAAGGCTAGGGGCTGTAGAACTAAATAGCAGTGTGATACTTACTTTTTACTTGCTCCTACTCGTCAAGTCTGTTCACCATGAAACCTCTCTCAAGTGTCACATTATTTGCATTATTCCACACCAGAATCCTGATTCAGGTCCTTATTTTCTCTCCTAGAGAGCCTTCTGATGGCTCTTTCTGCCTCTAGTCTTTCCTGTTGGTACCACTCGAATTTTCTTTTTGCAGCAAAAATCTGATCTATGTTCGTTTGATTTGCTGGTGATGACTATTAAAGCCTTTTCACTACTTACAGGCCAGACTTTGAAACATGAAATGCAAGGGACTGATGGCTGTGGGGACTTAAATTCCAAATTCCGTGTGCCCTAGTCTTTAGCAAATTTACCTCTATCTCCTACACACACCATGCATTTTTATGCTTCTTCAGTTTAGCTTAAGTTCTTGGTATTCGCTGACGCTCCTCCACTGTGTTTGCACGGTCAACTGCTACTCAGCCTTCAAGTATCACTCACATGCCTTTCTGTGTTCTGGAATTTTCCCTGATTCCTGAGCCCCAAACATTCTCAGTTCCAGTACGTGTGTGTCCTTTGCATATGTGGTCACATTTATTCATACATTTGTGAGCGCTTCACAGATAACCTCACTGTCTCAGTTATCTTGCAGTCCCATTGCTAGCACACCACAGGCATCTAATGATGGCATATTAAACTGATAATTCACTACCATTCAATGGATGAATTCACTATCATTCAATTGATGAATATACTAGAAAAGCAAATCACTGAATTATTTGATTTATGTGAGAGAGTAATTTAGCTCAGGGTCTGGTTATCAGAGGTCCACAAAGAAAAGTTAATCCTTTCCCAAGAACCAAAAATTCTTGAGAGAAATAACCCCTGAGATGGTCTTGAGAAAAAAGAAAGTGTAAAGTAGGAGGAGGGGTGGGAAACAAAAACGACTGTATGTGTAATCTTTATCACTGTGTGAAGATGTGCTAAGTGGAGTGAATTGATGTGAGACTGTGAAATTATAATTTATCTAGTTGTTATCCACAGCTATACAGCACTTTATCTTGAATTGGAAAGTTGAGCTAGTGTACCTACATGAACTCCAAACATAGATGAGTCTTAAATTGATTGTAACTGGTGATTTTAAAACAATATTAACTATTTCTTGAAACAACAAAAAAGTGTCTTTTAAAAAATATCAAATAGCTTTACTCTTCATAAAATGAATAGAGAAACATTTTCCCCTTATTATCTCAAGACCATCTTTGCATAGAAAAAAGAGGGTATAGTATGTGTTTGTGTGTATGTATGCGTATATGCCTTCTCCCAACCTCCAGTCATGACCTGCCTGACAAATACTTAATCTACATTCAAGATTCAACTCAAAGGTTACCCAGTGCACAAACCTCTGTTCTATACCTATAGACCATGTTTCCTCTGTGACCCATCTGTATATGGCCAAACTACTATCACGCTCACTCATTTACAGGCCTTACGTCTTTCTACTGGAAAGCAAACTCCATGACAGTTAAGATTTCAAAACACACCTAGCACAATGCCTAGGGCCAGAGAAGAAATGCTAATATTTCTTGAGGGGCACCTGAGTGTTACAGTGCTAGTCTGTTAAGTGAAAGGTTGAGTCCAACCAGAGGTGTCTCAGAAGAAAGACCTGGAGACGTTCTTTCAAAAATGTAGCCATTGAAAACCCTCGAGAGCACCACTGTACTCTGGCATGCACGGGGTTTGCCGGAAGTTGGAAAAACACTTAACCACTACACCACCAGGGTTGCCAAGTAATGGTAACAGCCCCGCTTGAAACAGACTTGTTACTATAAAACACAGGTTTGGGCCACCTGCTGCAAAAGCCAATAATGAGACAGGGGTCAAGTAAATGCCCAGGAGGTTTATTACATGACAGCATGTAAGAGAAAGGGCGAATTTGGGTTCTCAGAGCTTGCCTGCCTTCTTTAGGCAAACTCCAGACTTTTAATAGGCAGTGGGGGTAAACTTATGGGCAATTAGGAGCACGTGGAGGTCGACTGGGTGGAGGTCCCCAGGCGGAGGTTGGCTTCTTCACAATCTTGCAAGCCATCGCTAGCCATCAAGGAAAACAAAGTGGTGCTAGCATCTGGCCAGCAATCTGAAAGAAGAAGGCGCAAACACAGGTTACTTCTCTGTTCTCCCTGGGCTGTTGCCTAATTGCTTTATCACTAAATTTAAAGTATCAAAACAAAATGAGTCATTCATTGCCCATAGTTCACTGAATCTATAGTGATGTTTCCCAGTGGCCCTACTCTATCTCCGCTGGTTGGAGCTTGTGGAATCTGGAGGTCGTATCTTTCCCTGCGAATTGGGGGTGATCTTGAAACAATGCCTCGTAGGCCCCCGATCTCAAGTATGCCTCACCCGGGGGCTTTTCAGCCTCCGTTTCATACTCCGAGAGCTGAAGCAATTTGTTTGAGGTTGCGCAGCTAGTAAGTTGTGCCTTTAGGCTCTGAAATCAGAGAAACTAACACCAAATTCCATCTTTGAAGTACCTTCTTTTATTGCCTTTCAGAGTAGGCACTTCAAAATATTTGCAGAATGAATTAATGCATTTCTTTCCAGTTGGGTGTGTCTTTAACACTGAAAATACCCTTCCCTTTTTGCTTAGCAAAATGTGCCATTGTTTTATATCGTGATTAATCTTAGGGCTTTCAAACTACTTTCCGTTCCATTTAACAAGGGCTTGGTTTTTCTCTTTCTGGACCTGAGTACTTTTCTAACACTTCTATTTATTTCTTCCTTTCTGTTCCTTTTATTGGTATTATTGTTCTGCCTTAGTTCTACTCTGACCTATAGGGTCGCCGGGAGTCGGACCTGACTCCACAGCAGTGAGTTTTTTTATGGAATAATTTTGTGGTGTTTTGGTTGGTTGTGTCAAAGCTGCCTGTCCTCTCTTCCTATCCAGGGTATCTTCTTTTTGCCTGTCTCCTTCATCTATGTCTCAGGAAGCTGACTTCTAAGAAGAGCATCAGGGGGCCCAGTGACTTCGTGGGGCTAGCTGGGTTCCACCAGTAGGAAGGAGTGTGATTTCACAACATTCTTGCAAGTCTTCCCAGAGGGGCCATTCAGGGTACATGGGACTGGTTGGGTCCCTTGATAAAGGTCACACCCTCTATTAGGCTGATTTGTTCACATGGTAACTACTTCCTTCCTATCCCTTCCTATCCCTTCAAATTTAGGAATGATAACAGCTCCAGACTCTTATCATTTGAAAGGAGCACCCTGGTGGCACTTTATAATTACAACATTATTAGCTACTCAGTTTGAGTGTCCCATTTCTGCCCTTTGGAAACCTTGATTGATAAACCTACTGCTCCTTTCAGGTTTTTTATTGGAACCCTAAGTTGGTCCATGAGAGGTGAAATCCTCATTGGTATAAGCCAATCATGGCAGCCTCGTATAATTTGATAGAAAGTAGTTCATGGAACTAGGCTTAAGACAAGGCAAAATACTTCCCTGTGGAATACCATCATGTAACATAGATGCCAGGTCTAAGTGGTCCCCAGATACACTTTGTGGAGAAGTTTTAATTCCATAGTTGAGGGAACACTTTCCTCTATCTTATGCGGGACTTGAACAAAGCAGTTGGATTTTCCAGTTGTTTCTGGCAGCTATTTTGCAATCTGCAGGTGAACCAGACTGAAGACAAAACTAACCAGAGAAGAGCGGAGGGCCAAGAGCATTGCCAAGACAAAGCTCAAGCCTGATGATACTAAACCCAGAGCCTGCCGTACTGTAGATTTCTGCTCCATGAAATAAGTTATTTCCTATTTTTTTAAGCCTGCTTCAGAGGATTCCTGGTTCTAGCAACATATTGTTTCCCAACTGCTATGATTTTGCAGCCACTACATTTATTGAGGCATCTCTATGTGTAGCAAAGAGTTGAGTGTTCAAGTCTGTGGCATGAACCCACCTGAAACCAGAGGCTGAAATAGCCTCCATGTAGGGGGTGCTCAAAACTAGGGACCTGAGAGAAGTTGTTTCAGATCACTTCTAACACCAAAAGAAAGACAAGACCTACACTCTACACAAGTCTCAGACGGCAATGCTAGGATGGATGCCTCTGTAGGTGCCACTATAGATTCAGTCAACTATAGAAAATAAATGACTCTTTTTGTCTTGATAAAACCAATGATAAAAAAATCAAGCAGGAGGCAGGGAGGATGAAGAAGTAACTTGGGTTTGAGGATTATTCTTCTAGGTTACTGGTCAGACAAATCTAACACCACTTTGTTGTCCTGGATGGACAGTCATGGCATGAGAGACTGTGAAGCAGGCCTCCACCCAGTTGACCTCCTTAGCCCAGCTGGACTCCACCCAGCTGACTTCCACTCAGTGGATCCCCAGATGTCCCAACTGCCCACATTTTTCCCTACATCTGTATGTGGTCTTTCTCTTTAAATACTCAGACTTTGCCTGACCAATTGGGATAGGATTTGAGGATGAAAATATCTCCCTGTCCCTTTGCAACGCCAACTTGCAAATAAAACCTTTGATCTCACCCTAAAAGCTCCCTTCTCAGTGAAGCGGCTTTTTGCTGCAGGTAGCCAAACTCACGGGCTTTTCCATTAATACACACAGAGGTGCCTCAGATGAAAGACCTGGCAATCTATTTCTGAAAGGTGAGTTCTACTACACATGTGAGCTCACCATGAATCAAAATCAACTCAAGGGCAACAGGTTTGGTTTGGGCTTTGGAGCATTTATTGTTTGTTATTTGCCATCCACTCTACCCAGCACAGGTAGGTGCCTTGGAAGAAAAGCCTTGCAATCGACCCCCAAAACATCAACCACTGGACTATGGAAAACAGTTATTCACCTCATTTTACACTAACCAAGGTTTTGAAAACTTCATGAACCGCTCATGCCACCTAATAAGTGATCTAGTCGTAGTCCAAACCTGGGTCTGTCTGACGGCAGACTTCATTCTTCAGCAACAGGTCTCTGAATGTGACATTAAGTCACTTTTTAAAGAACTACAGCATGACCATACTCTCATAACTCTCTTTCAAACAACTGAGGTGTTGTTAGAAGTTGGCACTCCAGATTATCTCAATTTTGATAACAGAGATAAGGTAGACAACCAATGGCCAACAGCTTCTTGAGATACCGAGTCTGGTGTAGGGAGAGGAAGCCCTAGAATAAAGTTGGAGGGCTGTGCAAACAGTGCACGTCCTTGGCTGCCCACCTAGAGCTGGTGAATTGAGTCCACCGAGCTTGAAATCTGTGTCTACAAAAAATAACTGAGATCTCTGTGGTGCACAGTTCTACTTCGACACACATGTGGGGTCGCCCTGAGTCAGAATCAACTTGATGGCAACTGGCTGGTTAACACTGAAGGAATCCATAGTAAACACTGAAGAAACCAAAAACAAACAAACAAACAAAAACCCACTGCCATCAAGTAAATTCCAACTTATAGCGACCCTATAGGTCACAGTGGAACTACACCATACTGTTCCCAATGAGCACCTGGTAGATTTGAACTGCTGACCTGTTGGTTACCAGCCTTAGCACTTAACCACTATACCACCAGGATTCCCAAAAACTGAAGCAAGGGGGGTAATCTTTAAGGGTGAGATTCCTGTTCATCTAGGCAATTGATAGAAATCGTGGCCAATTTACTGAGTAAACAATCAGGTGTATTAGTATAGTTCCAGGGCCAATGCTCAGGTAAATGACCTTACTAGGGGAGAATAGGTCGGGTGATTTTTTTCAATACCAGTTTCACATAAGACTTGAGATTATAAAATGCAATAAGATCCAGAAACGAGAAGCAGACTGAATTACATCTTCTATCCTATTTGGCCCTAATTAGTTCTGTGAACTTTGTTTTAGCATTAATCCTTTTTATGTGAGTTGTGTTGAATTTTCAAATGTTGTCTCTGAATTGTTCTTGCTAAAGTCCAGCCTAGGACTTTGTGGGCTGAGTTCAGTACATGAGAGATCTATGAGTCTTGTTTCCTCTGACAAAAAACTTGTCTTTTCTCCTAAACATAGTTCTCTCAGTCCTAATGGAATAATTTTTTTGGAGTCCCAAAAGGAGAAAAATATTGGCCTGAACTGTGTGTTTGTCTACATGGGGCCACTTCATTGACTAAAGCAGCCAAGGCAGCGTCATGCAAATACATTAATATGATGAAATTGAAAGACACATTTAACGACAATATGTGTACCTAATGTGAACGATATGAGATTGAAATAGAACATTTATTTGCAGTCCTTACTAAGTGTAACTACAACACACAGCCAGAAGATGCAAATGTGAGGTGCTCAGCAAAGGACTGGCATTTTCTTCTGAAATCAATTCACATTATGGGGTGTTACCATGAATGCATTTCCTTCCTTTTACACTCCCACTTAGCTTTCCTTTAAGTGTCAAATGAAGCGGGTGGTGGAAAATGTGGTGCACCAGTCATTTTGACATTCCTTTGCAAATTAGTCAGGCTTTGCTAGTACAGGTTGGCTCTACCACACAGGGGGGCTTTCAGCTTTGGGAATCTGGCAAGAGTTCAAGAGCAATGTGCTGCTTTGAACTCATTTGTTAGCTGTGCAAAATAAACACCATCCACCTTGCAATAAAAAAGCATCAGCAGGAGGAAAAAAGAGAACATTCTAAAACCTTCCCTGGAGACTTCAAAACCCTCTCCCAAGCTGCTAAATTAGGACAGGAAAAATAGGAGCTGCTTGGGAAAAGAAAGGAGAGGAAAAGAACCATCCTACCACAAACACACACAAAAATTACAATCACTGAGAACTAATTATGTTTTCATGATCGCAAATGCATTGAGAGTTTGAAAGCTCACGGATGCATGGAGATGCTGCTATAAAATGTTTCCTGGCTAATTATTCTCCAGTACAGCTGTTCACTTCCTGTGGTAGATTTATGCTAAACCCGTTATTAGTCTTGCTTTGCAATTGTCACTGTCTATGACGAGAAGCAAGGCTGAAACACTGCAGCCCGCCTTTTATCACACAACATGTGAATGGAGATTTGACCTGCTGTCGGACCACTTCCCCCTTTGGTTTCTCTGTGAGCTGGCTGTGCCTTTCTCTGTAAATCACTGGGTTCTAGTGAACTTTTACTGTTCTTTCACTCCTTTCAACTCCAGTACTTTGTGTATGAGTGCACATTTTAAAAATAAACCAGACAATTTATTTTTCTTTTTAAACAATACTTAAAGCCTTTGTATCATATACAATTTCTCCAGTTCTTGCTACAAAAAAATATATGAAATCCATGTTTGATGCCTTGATTTAGTTCAGTGGCTGAAGCAGGGACTGCTAAAAATTAAATAAGAGAAAAAATTCATAAAAACAATTTACATTTCAGGAGGATACAATCTCAAATGAATGTCATACAGATGCCATAATAATAACATTTCTGTTACACTGAAAATTAATTCATCTCTACAGTGAAAACAAAATAGTCTCTGTAGAAACCAATTACACATTTTCCAGAATATTTAATATTTTTGGCCCTTGAAGCAAATATGATAACACTCAAAATACAATCTTTTCTTTGGATGAATTAATAAAAACCTTTGGCGTTGTCTACAAGTAGACTTCTCAGATAAGCTTTGTATTATTCTAAATCTCTAAAACATAGATATAGTGCTCTTAAAGCCGAAAACCAAACCCACTGTTGTCAAGTTGATTCTGACTCAAAATCACCCTGCAGGACTGAGTAGAACTGCTCCACTGAGTTTTCAAGGAGAGCCTGGTGAATTCAAACTGCCAATATTTGGGTTAGCAGCTGTAGCACTTAGCCACTATGCCACCAGAGTGATAACTCCTATATTCAAGAATATAATCACTATATTGAAAAAATAATAATCTCAGCTTTATAAATGAAACTTTAAAGATGTAAAAACTATAACTTCTCAAGGAAAAAGTTGAATATTGAAAAATATTATACTGAAAAAATTAGAATGATGTTAAGGGCTTGTTCTTCAATTAAATACTCTATTTTTTTGAGTTTTGATACTTACATACACATTTCCTTTAAGAAAAGTATCAAAATTTATATCCACTAATATTTACAGGAATAATTTTTTTGGACTTGAGTATTTTCTCTCAGATTTTTTTCCTTGACATTTACTTAGAGTGTAAAAGTCCTACTGTCATTGAGTTGGTTCCAACTCATAGGAACGCTATAGGACAGAGAGCAGCTCCGCAGAGTTTTCAAAGAGTGTCTAGAAGATTGGAACCACCAATGACGGTGGTTAGCAGCTACAGCACTTAACCACTGTATCACCATGTTTCCGTTTTTTTGTAGATAGCAAATATTAAAAGCTTTGAAAATCTTATTTCAATTGCAAATACCTTTCCTCTATTCTTGAAGTTTTGCTTTCAAAAACAAACTCAATAGATTTAAATGTGCATCCAGGAGAACAGGTCTATATGCACAGATACGTTCTCTTCAGATTACTATTTTTTAACTGTAATGCACTGTGGACAATAAAAATGAAAATAAGTTGGTAAAGTTAAATAACTTATGCTATATCAAAAGCCATAAGATGCTGTCTATCAAAAACCAAACCCATTGCTGTCCACCCCACCTCACAGGGACCCTATAAGACAGAGTAGAACTGCCCCACAGCGTTTCCAAGGAGTGGCTGGTGGATTCAAACTTCTGATCTTTTGATTAGCAGCCTAGCTCTTAGCCATTGCAAAACCAGGGCCCCAAGATGCTACATAGACACTTGAAGGGGCAGGGTGGAGGGTGGCAGAGAACTGGGTATGACAGGTGGATTTCTGTATGTGAGAAGACATCCACGTTCATTGTCGGTGAAAAGAGCAAGCAGCACATACTACATATCTGGAAAAAGCAAACCAAACTCATTACTTTAGTGTCAACTCCAGAGAATAATATAATTTAAACCCCAAACAAAACCTGCTATGTAAACGTATTTACAGAAGGGTTCTGGAGAGTTCTGCATTCACACATGAACGGGGTCATCCTGAGGACAATGGTAGGTGAGGGGGGCATTTTCATTGTTTGGAACTGGAGAGCTCTGCTGGTTGAGTGTTAAAACTTCAGCTGTTAATCAGAGGATTGGCAGCTCAGATCCACCAGTTCCTTAGAAACTCTCTGGGGCAATTCTACCGTGTACTACAGGGTCGTTATGTGTTGAATTCAACTCAACAAGAAATTTGCTTTTTGGAATTTGGTAGCACTTGATTTTTTTTTTCTTTCTAACATTGCTTATTTGGTCCACTGCTCAGAATATATCCTAGAGAAAGAAGGGCTGTTACATGAACAAATACATGCATATGAATGGTTATGGTAGCACTGTCTACAATAACAAAAAGATGGCATCAACCTAGGTATCCATCAACAAGTAAATGGTTAAACAAACTATGGAACAAACAGTGGAACACTATGCAATGATAAAGAGCATTGATGACTTTATGAAACAATCCCTAGCCTGGTTTTAAGTGGAAGACATTATGCTGAGTGAAACTAGTCAGCTGCAAAAAGGACAAACATTGTACAAGACCACTATTATAAGAAATTAAGAAAAGGCTTATGTGCAGAAGAAAATACTCTGAGGGCTACAAGGATGGGGCATGAGGGAAAAGGTTATTCATAGATTAGGTAGTTGATAGGAATTCAGTTAGGTGAAGGGAGTGACAGCATGTGATAGAAAGCTGGTTGGCACAGCTGGAATACACCATAAGCTAAAAGGTTTTCTAAATACAACCTGATATTTTAAAGGACATAGTACCAGGGGCAAGGGTCTGGAGACCGTGATTTCAGGGGACATCGAGGTCTGTTGGCCTAGATAGTGTTTTTCTAAGAGTCTTCTGAACTTCATATTAGTGAGTGGCACTTGGGGTCTTCAAAGCCGGAAAGCTGCCGTCTGAGGAACATCAGTTGGTCCCGACTCACCTGGAGCAGATGAAAACCAAGATATGAGGAAACTATGAGCTCAGGATTGGGAAACAATATCAGCATGAGACCAGAAGAACCAGATAGTACCTGGCCACCACCAATGACAACCCTGTTAGGGAACATAATGTAGAGTCCCTGATGTAGCATGAACAAAAGGGATGTGCAGATCAAGGACTCTGTTGCAAGACCAGACTTAATGGTCTGACAACAATTAAGCAGTATCTTTAATATATGGTGATTTACTAAGAGCCAAGAAAAAACACTCAGAATCATTTATCTTGTGTTTTAAATGACTACTGATGTTGCTTTCAACACTGCCTTCTCCCGTGTCATCTTTATAATCATTGCTATAGGAGCCCATTATTGCTTCCACGTATCAATCCACCTCCTTGAGTGTCTCCTATCTGTCACTGACCCTCTCTTTTACTAAGCATGATGTCCTTCTCCAAGGACTAGTCCTTCCTTATGTCCAAAGTACCTAAGACAAAGTCTCACCATCTTTGCTTCTCAGGAGCATTTTGACTGCACTTCTTTCAAGATACATTTGTTTGTTCTTCTGGAAATTCATGACATATTCAGTATCTTTGCCGTAAGGCATCAATAGTTCTTTGGTCTTCCTTATTTATTGTTCAGCTTTTGCACACATTTAAAGTGACTGAAAATACCATGGCTTGGTTCAGACACACCTTAGTCCTTCTCTGAGCTATCTAGTGCTGCTTTAACAGAAAAATCACAACTGGATAAGTTTATTTTTATTTTTTTAATTTATTGCACTTTAGGTGAAAGTCTACCCTTCAGTTAAGTTTCTCACAGAAATATTTATCCACCCATTGTTATGTGACCTAGTTGCTCTCCCTGTGATGTGATAGCACACTCCTCCTTTCTACTTTTTGTTCCTGTGACCAGTCAATCAGTTTTTATCCCTTTCTTGCTTTTCATCTTGCCTCTGGACAGAAACTGTCCATTTAGTCACTTGTATCTACTTCAACTAAGAAGTACATTCTTCACAAGTGTGTTTTATAGTCCAGTTTAATCTTTGTTTGAAGCCTTGGCTTCCGAAATGGTTTTAGTTTTGGGTTAACAGAGCAAGTCAATAGTTTTAACAAAGATAAATTTATTGCCTCACAGTCTAAAGGCTAGAAGTCTGAAATCAGGGTACTAGCTCTAAGGGAAGGCTTTCTCTTTCTGTTAGCCCTAGGGGGAAGTCCTTGTTATCAATCTTCCCTTGGTCTAGGAATTTCTCAGCATAGGGACCTCTGATCCAAAGGCACATTCCTCTCCCAGATCTCTACTTTTGGTGGTAGGACGTCTCCCATCTCTCTGCTCACTACTCTCTTTAATATGGCCCAAAAGACTGGCTTAACATACAACTTAATCTTGTGGATGGGGTCCTGCCTCATTAACACAACTACCTCTAATCATGTCTCTTTAATATCTTAGAGGCAGGATTTACATCACTTAGGAAAATCACACTAGGTGATGAAACAGTGGACAATCACACAATGCTGGGAATCACGATCTAACCCAGATGACAAACACTTTGGAGGACACTGTTCAATCCACGACAGTCCTCAAAGTGATGTCTTTGCTTTTTAATACTTTGAGTACATTTTTTGCAGCAGATCTGCTCAATACAATATGTTATTTGATTTTTTGACTGCTGTTTCCACAGGCATTGATTGTGGGTTCAAGTAAAATAAAATCTTTGACAGTGTCAGTACTTCCTCTGTTTATCATGATGTTTATTGGCCCAATAGCAAGAATTTTGTCTTCTTTTTGTCGGTATGTCATCCATACCAAAGCCCATGTTCTTCTGATCTTCAGCAACTCCCCCTCACTTTTAGGAAGCGAACTTGTGTTATTTGCATATCACGGTTTCTAGCTTTAAATAAGTTTATTTTCTTGGGACACATGTCTTCAGGTGTTACAGCAGGCACAATTGAATTACATAACATTAGTAAGTGACTTTCCTTACTCAGCTAACAAATAAAACTTTTCTGGTTGTAGTTGATTTTCACTTTGATTTTTTATGAAGAAACTCTGCTGTGATGAGATATTTTCTTTCAAATTTTCTAATTATTTTCTGAATGTTGGCCATACATGATGAGTGCTTGATGTGGTAGTATTGAGGTATGTTTTTCAGTTTTAGCATAAGGACATTGTTTTTGCATAATACAATAATTTACAGCCTAGTATGATAATCAAATAATTCACACTCTAACTGTGCATTAAAAGCATGATCGTTAGAGTCCACTTCTTGTCTTCTGTTCTAGTTTTGACATGATGGCTTTATACTGGTGGTAAAAATGAAAACATCCAGTACACGACACACCTGAAACTTGAAATCCTCCTGAGCTATAACTGTGTGTCCATTATTTATACTCTGCAAAAGCAGTAGCCTTAAACAAATGAATGCACTGCACACAGACTCTACTGTGACCACTCTGCCATCACAGCAGAGCAGCAAACACAGAGTTGAGTGTGGCTATGCTCCAGTAAAACTATTTATAGACACTAATACTTGAATTTAATATAATTTTAATGTTTTCCAAAATATTCTTTTTCTTATGATTTTTTTTCAAGCCTTTAATAATGAAGATACTACTCTTGGTTCACAGGTCACATAATAGCACCTAACAGGCTGGACTTGACCCTAATTTGCCAGTCCCCATCTAGAAAAATGCCTGTCAGGTAGAAAGCACTCAAGGAATATTTAAGTAGTTTGTAAATTATAAAGAGCCTCTGAATCATATTCACTTATTAAAGCAGTAGTTCATAAAATAGCAAATAGGATTTAGGGAGTTTGAATTTAAACGGTACTTTACAGAAGAAAAGATCTTTATGAGATTCGGGGAGCTGGGCAGACCACAAAACTGCCTTTTTCATAAGTGCTCTTTGTCATCTGATGCTGGAGATCCTCAGGCCGTTTCTTAAGAAAACTACTGGGTTCTAAAGACATTGATAAACGTCTTTAGAAGCTCACTGATAATTTCCCCCGTTAACTACTTTTCAGTTATTCCTTGAATAATCGAATTTCTGTGAATTGAGTTCTACACTCACGACACTTTAAAATTTTTTGTTTTAAATATTGGAAAATCCACCTTAATAATTCAAAAAACTACCTCTGAACAGAAGATTTAGAAATGTTCTATGACAAAATGAATGTAATTATCTTTGGTTAATAACCAATGATTCATGAAGATGTAATGGTAATTGAGCATTGTGTTATTTCACGATCTGTCTATGCGGTGTCAGATTGATGATATCAATTTGAAAGATAAGGTAGGAAATTTAGGGAGGGAAGGGCTTATATTAATGAGGAAGGAACATCTAGAAAAGAGGGTGAGAATGGGTGCACAATTTGAAGAATGCTATCAGTGTCACTGAACTGTACATGCAGAGATTGTTGGATTTGCACATGTGCTGCGTTACTCTGAACAACAACAAAACAGAAAATAAATTTTAAAAAGACGTAATGGCAAAAATTCCTCAAACCTAATCACCCGTTTCCATTGGGCCTGCCCAAGTACGTGCAAGACACTCAATCACCCCCAGCTAAAACGATTTATACAACTACATGGGTATCTTTTTTTCAGGACTTCTGAAACCAGGAAACACTTCAGAAATTATGAATGGATGAGTCAAACCCTGTTTTCAAACCTGTTTTTCTTTTTCATAAAGAAAGTGATTTCAAATTACAATTGCACTTTAAAATATGCATCTGGACAATGTGTCATCCAATGGACAGGACTTGAGAAGGTCTCAGATGCTACTCTATGAGTCGGCATCAACTCGGCAGTGCTGAGTTTGTGTTTTTAACAATGTGACCCAATTTTCTGGATGTTAGATGACAAACCCAGGAGGCATTGTCTCCAAAATAGTATTGTACATCTTATTAAGAAGTGGAGATATTGACTGTATGTATCATTAACATATAGAGAATTTAAACAAGAGGTTGTAATAAATGATGGACAAAACCCCAAAACACCCACTGCTATCCACTCATGTCTGACTCATAACGACCCTAAAAGTCAGAGGAGAACTGCCCCATAAAGTTTCCAAAGAGTACCTGGAGGATTTGAACTGCCAACCTTTAGGTTAGCAGACCACTAAGCCACCAGGGTTTCTCTAATGATCGACAAAGGTCATTCCAATGCCAAGAGTCAATGAATTTAATGTGGATTTGTCTTTCCTGAATATCTAGTTAAAGTCCTGAAACCAAAACTGATGATATGGACCAAATAACCTTAACTTATGCTCTGCAAAATTTGAAAAGAAAAGGTAGAGACTGTGTATTTCAGACTATGTTAGATGTAAATGTATTATATTGAAGTTAGTCACAGAATTGGAGCAAATTCTGTAGTTGATGGTGGGCAGCACTTTATGGAAGAAAAGATTACGCCATCAAGCTACCTGAATTTACTTAGCCCTAAATTTTGAAAAAATCTGCTCAAGGAGAAATAAAGTAAATTTATGTTTGTGACTGGGTCAGAGAAACTTACATTAATCTTGAATGGTTGGATAGAATTAACCTCACAACTGTCTGCTAAGAATCAGTGACATCATACAAAGTCATGTAGATGATTCTCTGGCACAGTGATTCCTGAATTATGGTGGCCCAGTGCATTGTCTAAAGACAGATCACTTCTGAGCTATAAACTTACAAGGCTATAGAATGTATTGAGAGTCAATTTATCGGCAGAGATTCAGGTGCCTGTATAGAACAGATTTTTCACTATGAGCCCAACAGAATTGCATCAGGCCCTCACCGCGTTATCTGTGAGGCAGATGTTGCTGCTCACCCGTGTTGTACAAACAGATACTGAAACTTAAAGACGTTAGCTCGTTGTTCAAGGTCATGCGGGAAGAATGAGGCTTGGATCCAAATTTCTTCTTTTGACTTGATGCTATTTAAAAATCTATTTTCTTGACCTTTGCTTTGGACTGCATTTATTAAATTCAGTTATTTCAGTAGGTAACAAAGTTTTCATTTTATGACTTTCATGAGTCATATTGACATAAAATGATAAATGAATCGTGCTTCGCTCTCCCACTCTTCTAAATTTCCCATCCTCCCCCTAACTCCTACATATTCATTAAATACATTGTGTCCATGACGGTAAAAGTATTTTTTAAAAGTATGAACTCCTGAGTCACTGTGTCAATCAAATATAATAGCTGTATATCAACTATTGTTTTCTCTTCTTGGTGTTAGTCATAGATAAAGGCTGGTTGCATGTGTTCATTTGGTTTCTTACTTTTGACTAAATTTATTGGCTTTTTTTTTTAAAGGACTGCTGTGCTTAACTTATTACTATTGACATTATTTTTGCACTTCACTGTGGTAGAAAAGTGGTCTCCCAAAGGTACCTACATCCTAAGCCTTGGAATATGTGAATGATTTACAGCTAAAAGTGATTTTGCAGATGTGATTAAATTAAGGATTTTGAGATGAGGAGATTATTCTAAATTATTTGATTGAGTTTTAATATAAATTACAAGGGTCCTTACAACCCTATGGGGGCAGTTCTGCTATGTCCTATGAGGTTGTAATAAGTCGGAAATAACTAGATAGCAACAGGTTTGGTCTGATTTACATGAGGAAGGCAAGTCAGAGAGAAGACATCACAGTGGAAACAGAGGCTAAAGTGACGTCCTTTGATGATGGTGGAAGAGGGCCATGAACCATCAACAGTGTAGAGAGTTCTAGAAGATGGACAAGGCAAGGAAACAAGTTTTCACATAGCCTCCAGTGGAGGCAGAGCTCGCCAATGTTTTGACTTCAGGTCAGGGAGACTCATTTCAGATTTCTGACCTCCAGAATGATAAAATAATACATTAATGTTATTTTAAGTCCCTAAATTCCAGATGTATTACTACAGTACCATTAGAAAATTAATGCACTCAGCATACCTTGTTACAGCCAAACTTCATTGAGCAGTATTTCACTCATGCTGTAGCTAGCATGTGGTCAGGAAATCCTGGGGACCTAATAGTTAAGTGCTATGGCTGCTAATCAAAAGAATATCAGTTCAAATCCACCTGGTGCTTCCTAGAAACTCTATGGGATAGTTTTATTCTGTTATGTAGGATCACTATGAATTGGAAATGACTCAACAGTAACTGGTAGTACGTGGTCAAGGAGCCCTGGTGGTTCAAGCTAAATTCTTGGATGCTAACTGAAAGAGAGCTCTTCAGTTTGGACCCACCAGCAGCTCCATGAAAGAAAGCACCTAGTATTCTGCTCCTGTTAAGATCGCAGCCTAGGAAACTCTATAGGGCAGTTTTACTCTGTCCTGCAGGAGCTCCATGAGTTGGAATAGACTCTATGTCACATACCAACAATAAGAATACATGGTCATCTCAAGCAAAATGATGTGTTTGTGGTAATGGCTGTGCTTATTATTTGGAGTCCTATTTCAAATAGGAACTTAAGGAAGCAACAACACTCTACTCTCCTGATTACCAGCACTCTGTGCTGACTAATAGTTTACAACTTTGTCAGATTACTGATGTCTTCTGCATTATTTTTCAAACACTGGAAACATTTTTTGGAGGGTGAAAACATACCTAACAAGACACTCTCATTTGACATTTTCTACACATACAGCTCATTGACAATGACAACACACATTACACTGTGCCACAATTCTCCCTGTATCGTCCCACATTTTTCTCTTCCTTTAACCTAGATTCTCTGCCCCTGGATTCTCCCTCTCCTCTGTAGTTTAGAGTTACTGTGGTGCTCTTAATCTCATATGGATATTTCTGTAAAACAGAGCAATGCTCAAAGCAAGTATTCTGCATTAAATGAGCTAAATTGTTTTTTTAAAGATGACATCATGAGATAGTTTCAGTTCAAGACTTCCAGGCAATAGATTCTAGTATTCCTCAAATCTCCATGTGTCTGCTAAGCCTGGTTTCCAGTAGGAGCTCCTGAAGTTGTGTGGAGCTGATATTTCTGGAGCAGTTACACAGCAGATGCAATTTAAGTCTGTTTCCCTTGAGGACATATTCTTTTAAAATCGATGAGTATGTATGAACAGAATTTAAAAACCGTACTCTCTTAAGCCTGGTGTAGGATAACAGTCACATGTAATGTGATAATCTTTAGGAAAGTTATAAAGTAAATGTTGTGCTTTTTATGCTTAGCACAATGTTTAAAAGTGGACATACACATATAAAACAAATGGGAAATCTCTGCATTAGCATGAATATGAATTACTAAAAAAGCATTGTGAACACAAATTTCAAATTAAAAGGCATTTACTTGATTAAAATGATAAGCAGGTTATGATGAGCCTTTTTTTCTTTTCATTCTCATATCTGAGGTACTGTTTTTGGACACCCTGGTGACACAGTGGTTGTTTTAGTCCTCTAGTGCTGCTCTAACAAAAATACCACAAGTAGATAGCTTTAACAAAGGAAAGTTTATTCTTACACAGTCTGGTGGGCTACAAGTTCAAATTGAGGATGTCCACTCCAGGGCAAAGCTTTCCCCCTTGCTGTCTCTGGAGGAAAGTCTTGTGTTGCACAGTCTTTGTTCAGGGAGCATCTTAGCACAGGAACCTCTGGTCTGAAGGATACACTCTTCTCCTGGTGCTGCTTTCTCGATGGTGTGAGGTTCCCAGTTCTCTGCTTGCTTCTTCCTTTTATCTGTTGTAGGATGAAAGGACAAAAGGTGGTGCAAGCCACACTCCAGGGAAACTCCCTTTACAGTGGAGCAGGGAGGTGATCCTATGAAGGGGTTTACAGTCCCACCCAAATCTTTTAACATACAGCATAGGAAAATCGCAGAATGGAGGACAATCATAAAACATGGGGAATCATTGGCCAGTCACATGGCTACACATATTTTGGGGGACACACAATTCAATCTATGACAGTGATTAAGTGCTACGGCTGCTAACCAAGTTCATCAGGAGCTCCTTGAAAACTCTGTGGCACAGTTCCACTCTGTCCTACAGGGTTTCTATGGGTTGGAATCTATTTGAAAGCAGTGAGTTTGGTTTGGGATTTTTTTTTTTTTTTTTGATTGGGATCTTTCTTAGCTTTCTGCCTTATTTGGCTGTAGCTTACCCTCAATAACTTCCTCAAAAAAGTACTTGAGTTAAACTTTCTGAATCCTGGAAGATCAGAAACGCCTTCATTTTGTCCTCATTCATGGATTTGTAGTTGGATTGGTCTTCCTTTCCAGGCTCGGGAGCATTTCCTCTCAGCACCTGAAAGCGCTGGCTCCAAAGACTTCCTAGCATTCAGGGTAACTGATGAAAATCCTCCTGCCAGCCTGCAGTGACGTCCTTCATTTCTTATAAAACAAATATCCCCTCCTTCTCTCTGGAAGTTTTCAAACTTCCCCTTTAGCATTACTGTGCAGAAAATTCCACAAAGATCTGTTTTGAAATTGGTCTTCTTTCATTCTTCTCCCTTAAAACAGAGTGTACTTTTTCCAGTCTACAGTTGCATATTCACCACTGGAAAATCTGGTTCTAGTATTTCTTACACGGTTTCCTCCTATCCTTTTTCTAGTTATTATCTTTTTGGAATTTTGAACTTGCTGGGTTGATCAGTTCTGTATTTTGCCTATTTTTCCTTTAATGTTTTCCTTCATAGTGTTGCTTCACATTCTGCAAGACTTCCTTGACTTTATCTTGTACTCAAATACTGATTTTTGAAAAAATTTTGACAATCATATTTTTGAATTTCCAAGAACTCATTCCTTTTCCTTTGATTTTTCCATTTTTCATGGCTCTTGTGAAATAAGCTGTCAGATTCTTGAGGTTATGAGTTAAACCTCAAACTCTTCTTTTTCTTTTTTGATACTAGAGAATGCTATTTAGCTTTCAATTATGTACGTTCTGGAAGCCCTGTCTCTGCTTTTCGATCTCAGCTTACTTAACTATTTGACTTTTTACAAGTTACTAAACTTCTAGGTGACTCAGCTTCCTTAATTATAGAACAGTGATTATAATAGTGCCTAGTGGCTACTAACATAAAGTTTGACAGTTTGCGTCTTCCCAGAGGCATCCCAGAAGAAAGGTCTGGCCATCACGGATTTTTCCAGTTTGGAAAAATCAGCCATTAAAGGCCCCGTTGAGATGTTCTACACTGAAATACACGGAGCTTCCATGAGATGGAATTGACTTTACAGCAACTGGCTTGCTTTTTGTTAGGAAGGGTGGGGAATGGTTCAAGGAGACCCGCTGGTGCCATGATTAAAATGTTCAGCAGTGAACTGAAAGGTTGACGCTTCAAAGCCACCAATCACTCTGGTGACAAGTAGCCCTTGTAAAGAGTACAGCCTTGGAAACTCTATGGGGCAGTTCTCATTTGTCCCATAGGGTTGTTGAGAGTCAGAATTGACTCAACAGTAATGGGCTATGGGCAGCGCAAGTGGTTTGCAATCTACTGCTAACCCAAAGTTTGGTAGTTCAAACTCAGCGAGTGGCTCCATGGAAGAAAGTTTTGGCAAATGGCTTCCGTAATGATCATAGTCCAAAAAACCCTATGAAGCTCAGTTCTACTCTGTAATACATGGGTTGGCAGGAATAGGGGCCAACTGGATAACAACTAACACAACAACAACAGGCATTTTAATCCTAAAAGAGTTCAATCAATAAACATAGAAAAACATTAGATGGCATCTGCTGCATACTAAGGACTGATAAAGTACAGCTGTAATTCTGTACTTTGTTTATCAGGAAAAACGAAGAGTTGTTACCATGGGGACACAGGTAGCTGGCTGTGTAGTTAGGTCAGTTTTCAGAAACTTTTTCTTAGAAATGGGAAAGCTGTTTGGGAAACATGGGGGTATATTGCTTAACTGGCAGACTTGACTTTCCAGGGCACAGGCAGGAAGCCAGAGCCCAGCCAGGCCCTCAAATGCTAGAGCGAGGACAGATCTTGGCTGCTCACCATCGCTGTAAGTCGTAGCTTTGTTACATAGGAAACTTGTTTGCTCTTTCAAGATAAAGCCTTGCCGGATTTAGCCTGGAGGTGGAGGCTGAGCCACCATTCCTGTTTTTCTGTCTGCAGGAGCAGGGGAGGTAGGGATGGCGTGGTGAAACTCTGCCCAGGCAGCCACTCAGTTCCTCTCTTGGTTTAGCTCTCCGTCTCACCCCCGCCCTCCAAGTCTTCAACTCTGAGCCTGGACGGGCACTGCCAAGGCTGGCTGCCCTAAGCTGCCCTGCGGGCATGCTCTTAGAGGTGAATTCCTCCTCTTAGTTTGGTTTCTCCTGGTCAGCTCAGCAGCGTTCAGATGCTTTTTTATCTTCCTGGCATTTGCTGAAATCTCTTATCTATTATTGATGACATTTTCGACCTGCTTTCTCTTTGTTGTTATCAATTTCTTTCCTCTTCCACTTCCGTAGAGTCTTTTCTGTGTGGTCTGGGGGCAAAGGTCATAACTCAAGAGAAGCACACCTTGTGTTTTAGAGCAAAACATTAGTCTGCTAGATCCCCTGCTGCAAGTTAATTCAATTTTCAGTAACTTTTACAATTGTCCAATGAGGCAGATATTATTACAGAATTTTACATAAGAAAATAAAAACATCTCATTACTAGTGAACAGCAGAGCCAAGATTCAGTTCTGGATTTGCCTAACAATACATCTGAAGCCCTTTCTTCTAAGATTCAAGATTCAGGAAAGAGGCCTCAATATGAAGTTAAACATTATGACTACTTAATATTAATCATCTTTTGACATCATACAAATTGCTACGATTATTAGAAAATTTAAAAAAATGGCTTTTTTACCCAGTGCTGCTGTTCACATTTTGACTCTGTTGTCTTGGAACCCAAGACTCTGGAAATTCTAACACTGGGAAGGCTGTGGCATGTAAATTTCCTTTACTAATTCATCTAGCGTCGAACACCAGTGCTAATCCTCTGCCCAAGAGTTGATTCCAACTCATAGCTATCCTATAAAAACAAATGAAAGAAAAAGACCTGAACTCATTGCCACCGAGTCGATTCTGACTTATAATGACCCAACAGGGCCGAGCGGAACTGCTCCATAGAGTTTCCAAAGAGCACCTGGTGGATTCTAACAAGTGACATTTGGGTTGCAGCCATAGCACCTAACCTCTGCATTTGCCCAGTGGAGTTTCCAAGGCTGTAATCGTTATGGAAGCAGGCTGCCCTATCATTCTCTAAAAGTTAGAATCACTGACGTTTTGGTGCACAGTTGAGTGCTTAGCTATGATGCCACCATGGCTCCTGATTGTCAGTCTAGTCACTGGCGTTTAGACCACCAGAAGACCTACACTCTGAATTCCTCTTTATGGTTCCTATGGTGGCAAAACCTTCAGTTATGTCCTTCTAGAAACAAAATACAGTATAGATATTGGACCAAAGTAAGTTAATTTAGATAATTCAGTCAAAACTATCACCCTAACAGAGCTCTGAATTATTATTTTACATCCACATTTTGTTTTTCTGAGGCATGATAGGGGGTTTGGAATGATAATATTACTACTAAATATAGCAATCTGAGAACTCCTTGGATTGAGATTTGACAAATGGAATATGCTGTTATTATCAAACTAAAAATTATACGCTGTGTTGCCTCGCAACCCATCTTTTGGTAAGTACAATCTAAGAGGAAGAGATAATCCTTGTATCTAACAAATCAACAAAAGAAGCCCCCAACATTCAATTGTTAAATTGAGTCCCATGACCTATGGTGTCACTATGAATTGGAATAGACTTAGTAGCAATAGGTTTGTTTGGTTTTGGTTTAGCCCTCAATCCTATGGCCAAAGGAAATCATCAAGCCACAAGTTACTGATTTATTGCTTTTGGAATGACATCTCTGATTTACCATTTACAAAGAAAAACTTCCTGGAAGGTAAGGCATCTGTGTCTTCTCTGAAGATTAGCAGCTGCGACCAGACTCATTCTGCAGGACCCCATGACCACTAAACCTAAACTTTGTGTGTGTGCTTAGTTCTTTCTCTTGATAGAGTTTTGATAACAAGATGATATGACAATTTGAAAATCTCAATCTTGAAAAGCAGACGCATAATTATTCAAGGAGAATAAGTGACAGAAAAAAAAGAAAAGAAATCCAACAACTTTTTAACCAACTCTGGACTCTCATCCAAATAACAATAAGAGGAAAAGACAAAGAAAAACAGGACAAGTGATCAACTTAGGATACCAAAACCAAACCAAATCCACTGCCATCAAGTCCATTTTGACTTATAGTGACACTACAGAACAGAGCAGAACTGCCCTATAGAGTTTCCAAGGAGCACCTGGCAGACTTGAACTGCTGACCTTCTGGTTAGCAGCTGTAGCACTTAACCACCTCACCACCAAGGTTTCCTGACTTAGGATATAACCTGAAAACAAAAGATCTGAAAATACTGTTATTGATCCAGATTTCAACATACAAGTTCAAGTTCTTGCTGATACAGATTGTTACTAGTTTCCTGCCTGATAGATTTTTCCTTACATACAACAGATATGATTTTATTGCTCAAATATAGCAGGTAGATGATATGCTTAGCTGAATTAAATTTTAATTAATAATGTGACATTTCTCTTTTCAGAAGAAATAGTTTATTAGCCATTCATCTTATTGATTAAAATTCCTACAGTTTTCTTATTCAAATATAGCCATCTTATGTATGCATGAGAAGTAAGAAAAACAGTTTTTAAAAGTCATTGACTGCAGTTGAACTGTGGATTAATATTCATGTATTTTAACTACTACTGCTGTAGGGAAAACATGTCTACTTGCATCTTTATTTCTCTTAAGTGACATTTCTAGTGAAAGGTTTTGCCTGTGTTGCTCCAGTCAGAGAAAAAGGCACTCGGTGGTGAGGTGGATGTGGAAAATTTTCTAAAAGATTATAAAGCACATGACCGTCACCACTCAGCTCAGCTCAGATTTGAACCTAAAGTTTATAACCCTTTAAGAAGCATCTGAAATTTAGTATGATGAAATACTGAGAAGACACCCAGGAAGCCAGGAGTTGTTGGAAAGCATATCAGTTACGGAATATAGCCGAAGCTGGAAATCTTCTCTTTCAACTTGCATAGCAATGGAATCAGTCTTCTATCTTTCGTAATTCAGTGTAATTTTATACCTATTTCAGAATGAGTATTTATCATGGGAGAAATTGGTATCAACCAAACTGTGTTCCAATGCTTCATATCTATTCCTACAATTGTGTCCAAAATAACTCCCTACTCTAAACAGCCCGTGCTAAATTTGGAGGAAGAAAAGGAACTTTACACTTGATTGACTTACTTGTAAGGCCACAGAATCAATGAGAACAGAGCCCACATCCACTCCTCCCAAGATCTAGAGTACAAATGAGTTTCATGCTATCCTGTCAAATATATATAATTCAGATCACTTACTTAAAACTATGGATTCCTATTAGGCATCTCCACCTGGGATAAACTGTTTTCCACCTAAGTATGTCAACTTTTGCTTTCTACCCACCCATCAAATATGCACACGTGCACATATGTGCACACACACACTCTCTGCCTCTCACACACACACTCACACACAGAGTGAATGTTTTCACGTTGAAACTGAATTTGTAAATGAAGGCCTGCAGTCTCTGTCTGGTTTGAGTTACAAGGTCTGTTTGTTGACATCACAGATGAAGGCCTGCTGTGTCTCTGGCTCTGTCTCGTCCATTTCCCCTCTAATTAGGCTTTGCCCTCAATTAAGTTAATGATGAAACTTTTCCTATAGATCATTTGCCTTTTCAATCAATTAACAGAATATGAGGGGCGCATCCTCCCTTGGCTCAGGATATGTTTGCCCTAGGGCAGATTGTTTAGCTCCCAGAAGTACCACAGAAGCAAAAGCAAGGTGTTTGCTCACCTTACGTTACCCTTCTGAAAAATCTGGCCTAATGGAAGTCTAAACTAAACAGTATTTCATTATTGATTTGTGTCAGGATAAAGAATTTACTTGAAATATTAGAGCAGGTCAGAACAATTGAGACATATTGTAAATACAGGCAATGTACAATAAGTTGAGAGTCAATATTTTACACGAGCAAATAAAGACTTCTGCAATGTCAAGTGGAACTATGAAACATGCATGCATGCATACGCACACACATACACACAGACAGACAGACACATACACATATACACTGTCTCTCTCTGTCTTAAATGGCCTGGACAAGTCATTGTGGTTTCCGGTAAACTGGACGAAATCAAGTGGTCTTTCTCAAAGAAGAATATGTTTGTTACCTCAGGATGTACTTAAAGATTACAGAATGTGTTTAAAAATAATTTGGTTTTAAATAATAAAGATAACTGTAATTAGACAGTGTTGTAGAATGCATGCGCTATCGGTACCACTGTTGGAATGTTCCAAAGATTGAGATTTTAAAATAAATCTGACTGACCGTTCACTGAAATACATGAAGATCAGGTTAAGCAAAGACAAACTAGGAATATCAGAGCAGAAATCAAATGTAGCAGTCATTAGAGAGAGAATTTGGAGTTTGTTGCATAGAACTGCCACAGAGTCCTACATAGAAGAGAAACGCCAACACAGTGTGGTTTTGTATAACAATATGACTGTTCTATTTTTTTAAAAGGGGTCGCGATGACACAATGATTAAGAACAATAGCTGCTCACCAAAAGGTCAGCTGACTGAATCCACTAGGTGCACCTTGGAAACCCTATTGCGTAAGTTTCACCCTGCCCGATAGGGTCAATATCAGTCAGAATCAACTTGATGGCAACGGGTTTAGTGTTTTGGTTTTTGTTTTTAAAAGAAAGACATGTTTCCATACATCTTACTATTTTTCTACTTTTAACCCAAAATTCTCACAACTGGACTAACAAGTGACATCATGATAAACAGCAAAAAGGTTGAAGTTGTCAAAGATTTCATTTTAATTAGATCCCCAATCAACATCCATAGAAGCAGCAGTCAAGAAATCAAAGAAGACATTACATTGGACAAACTTGCTGCACAATACCTCTTTAAATTGTTCAAAAGCAAAGATTCCACCTTTAGGACTAAGATGTACCTCATCCAAGACTTGCTGTTTGCAATTGCCTCACAAGCATGAGGAATTGATGCCTTTGAATTATGGTGTTCGCAAAGAATACGGGATGTACCACAGACTGCCAAAAGAACAACTACCCCTGTCTTAGAAGAAGTACGGCCAGGAGGCTCTGTAGAAGCAAGGATGGTGACACTTTGTTTCACATGCTTTGGACGTGTTGTAGAAGGGCTTAGTCCCTGGAGAAGGCCATCAAGCTGGATAAAGTGAAGGGGTCAGTGAAAAAGAGGGAGCCCCTCAACAAGGTGGATGGGCACAGTGGCTGCAACAACGGGCTCAGCATAACATGGATTGTGAGGAGGGTACAGGACAGGGCAGTATGTCATTTGATCCTACATACAGTCACTGTGAGTGTAACTGTCACACAGATACCTCACAACAACAGCATTTTTTTAAAAAATTGCAGTTGGCTTTTGGTAGAAGTTTCCAGAAAAACAAATACATCCAATAAAAAGTTTCAAAACTATGGTAAGCACCACAAAAAGGATAAAGAAACAAAACTCGGAGAATTCTGCCCATGGAAGAGAAGATTGAGAAAGACTACTTCAAATAATGTAAATTTATACAAGGAAATGCTATTTTAGTGGATTTCTCATTTCACTGTGTATAGTAGGGCAGAAGCTTCTATTATAGCAAGAGATTAAGTTAGACACTAGAAAAATATTGTACTTGGGAGGGTAATAAGAATGATCTATATACAAGGGACACAGAGGACTTTTCTTCAAAGTTGTTGAAGCTTGCTGCTGTCGAGTCGATTCTCACTTCTAACGACTGCAGGGGACAGAGTAGACCAACCCCCTAGGTTTCCAAAGATCGGCTGGTAGATTCCAACCACCTCGATTTTGGTTTGCAGCTGAGTGCTTAACCACTGCATCACCAGGGCTCCAACAGTGTTGAAAACAGCACCTTTGGAAGATTTTCTCCCCTTCAAATTTAAGGATCAGGTGACTCCTTGGTTTTCATTCTTGATTTCCAAGAATTTTTAATCTCTGGTCCATTGACATATGCCCAGTTGAGAATTTTCTGTTTTTACACTGTGAACTCCTACGGGCCAGAATCCCCGCCCATCTCTGTATATTTTGGAGTCTCATCACACCTGCAGGGTGGGGACAGGGCCCATGGCTGGATTTAAAGGCCATGTCATGTTTGGACTTTAGTCTGAAGACAGTGAGAGTTATGGAAGGTTTTAAAGCATTTTGCATAGAACCAGCTCAAGCAATGTGTGTAGCCCTTGCTACAGATTGCATTATGTTAGTACAAAATATACGTTGGAACTCCAAACCTGCGAGTGTGATCCTGTTTGGAAATGGGGTTTTTCTTTGTGCTGTTAATGAAGTCATACCACAATAGGGGTCCGGTTTCTAAATCTAATCACTTCTGTTTTTTTTTTTTTTTTTTTTTTAAAGCAAGTTAGATACAAAGGGAAAAGAGAGATACCGTGTGAAGATGGAGAAGGAACCAAGGAACGTCCGATGGTACCTTTAAGGAAGGAGTCTACACAGCCAAGATCCTGTTTTAAACTTTTGGCCTCCAGAACTGTGAGAAAATAAATTTCTCCTTTTTTAAAGCCACTGTCTTGTGTTATTTGGGCTGCAGCAACCCGTACGGAATTCAGGTACCTCACTAGGGGTACAACCGGAAGTGCCCAGGTCAGGCCTCAGGTACCAGTGAAGACATAGAGGTGCTCACTTGGCTGCCACATTCACATGGATTCAAGTCCATCATGTTCAACTTGAATTATTTTCCCCTCAGGGACAATGTCCATCTTCTTTCTAGGAAAATTCTTACCAAGCAGGAAGCAATCATTAATAGAGCACCTTTGGATTAAGAGCAACAGTTACTTATCTAATAAATGTCAACCTAGACATAAAAAATGGGAAATGACTTATGCTAAGCCACGTGTTGTTATTAGGTGGTGTCACGATGGCTCCAACTCTCAGTGACAGTGTGTGTAATGGAATGAAACACTGCCTAATCCTGAGCCACGCTCACGGTCCTTGGTATGCTCGGGGCCACTGTTGCAGGCACTGTATCAGTCCATCTCACTGAGGGTCTCCCTCTTTTTTGCTGATCCTCTGCCTTATCAAGCATGACATCCTTCTCCAGGGACTGATTCCTCCTGATAACATGTCCAAAGCATGTGAGATGAAGTCCGGCCATCCTCATTTCTAAGGAGCACCCTGGTTGTATGTACTTCTTCCAAGATAAATTTGTTTGTTCTTTTGGCAGCGCATGGTGTAGTCAGTATTCTTCACCTACATCATAAATCAAAGTCATCACTTCCTCTTTAGTCTTCTTTATTTATCATCTAGCTTTCACCCTGCACATGAGGCAATTAAAATTGGTAGAAAAGAAATTCCAGTTCATTTAGAAAGTATGCTATAGCCTGTGTTCTTTCCACGTGATCAAAGTTAATGATAAATTATAAAAATGAGAGCAACAGAGACTTTTCAAGTTACTTTGGGTCGGAGCCCAGACAGGTGAATGAATCAGGATACTGAACAAGACTTAGAAAAAAACAGAGGTTTTCAAACAGCTTGTATACCCTGTTTTACCCAAGAGTAGAGGGTCTCAGCGGAAGAAGAAAGTAGGGTTTGAGAAATGATTTTGAGGAAGTTATGCACGTTTATACTCTAGGAAACAAAGGCAGAGGCATTTTAAGCAGCTGGGACCTAGGAGTACATCCTGGTGGTGTAGTGGTTAACTGCTGCTTTTGCTAACCAAACGGTCAGCATTTCAAATCTACTAGGTGTTCCTTGGAAGCTCTGTGAAGCAGTTCTACTTTGTCTTATAGGGATGCTATGAGTCAGAGTTGACTCAGTAGCAGCACATTTGGTTTTTGGGGGTGACCTAGTGAGATGGCAGCCCCTGGTACCAAAGATGTAGCCCAAGGGCTGTTGCAATTCAGCTGATAGTCCATGGCCCTGTTTTACAGTTTATTTATCTTCGGGTCAATGAATAAATAGCTAATATCATACTTATTTTAGAGTTCGGAGAATAGTAGCTTGAAATGTCTGTAGATTCACAATTCATATATGTATATACATATCCTGAATTAATTGCCATTGTTAAAACAATGTTTGCCTTCGGGCCACAATCTGTGTCATCCTACTGCTTCCTCTGTGGTAAGTCTATCACTAAAACTTCATCTGAGCTTTCTCAAGTAACTGATGTGCGTCTCCGAAAGGACTGGTTTCACTTCATTTAGTGAGTCTGGAATCCTGGTGCACTAAACTTTCATGTACATGCAGTACCGATTTCCCCTTGAGCTCTGTACTGAGGCTGATGGAATGGCGATAAAAAACTCAACAACAACCATAAAAGACCTGAGGGCCAAGAATCTGGTATCCTGTTCCAATCGGTCTTTACCTTCCTTCTTGTAACTAAACGTCTCCTTTGCTCTACTTGGCATAATTTCCCCAAAACTCCTGAGTTAGGTTTTGTTGTTCAGTTGACTCCTTGTCTGTGCAGGATCCAGAACACATCTCTTCCATAAAGATCTTGAATTTTCACCATTCCTTGCTTATTATTTTGAAGTACCTTTGGTCCACGGTTCAGTCCCCGGGAATTACAAACGGTTATCACACTCGGCTGCTAAGTGACGTGTTGGAGATTTGAGTCTACTCAGAGAGGCCTGAGAAGAAAGGTCTGGAGAGCTGTTTCCAAAACACCAACCACTGAAAATCCTACAGCACAGTTCTACACGGGGTCTCTGTGAGTTGGAAACAACTTGTCATGGATTGCTTGTGTTCCCCCAAAACACTGTATTGATTTGATTTGACTATGAGTCCCAGTACGGTGCGATTCCACCCACGTGTTGTGAATCCTGCCTCTGTGATGCTGATGAGGGAGAATGGGCAGCAGGTGTGCCACTGAGGCAGGAATCAAACTGTCAGCCTGTGAGAGGTAAGGGAGAGAAGTGAGTCGAGTCGAGTCCAGAACCTCGCACCACTGAGAAAGCAGCACTGGGAGCAGAGCGTGTCCTTTGGACCTGAGGTTCCTGTGCCCAGATGCTCTCATTGAATTTGAACTCAGCCCACTGGACTGTGATAATTTCTCTTACTGAAGGGACTTATAACTAGTGAATGCATTTGTGGCTTACCAGTCTTTGACAATAGTTTCTTTTCATGAAACTATTCACTTCTGATATTTCTGTTAGAGCAGTACCAGATGACTAAAACAGAACCCAAGGACAACTCTTGTTTTTAAAAAGAACAAAAGGAAAAACAAACTACACTCTATCTCTGTATGGCTGTTCTGAAATAAAACCATCTGGACGTACATACTTGTTTAGCATTAGAATTATTTGTGATTCTTGCAGTAAGACTGTAAGCCTTTAATATACCTGCTATAGCATTCTTACTTAAAAGCAATCATGTGTTTCTTTTTTCTTCCACCTATGTTTATTATCTCTCCCTCTCACATGCACCCAGATCACGTCTTACATATATATATGGATATGTATATTTGCATACATATACATATATGAATATGTAGAAATCTATGTAAGATGTAAATACAAAGGATCTTTTGAGGAATACTAGAGCACTTATGTGTTCAAATTAGTGCTACCTTGCAGAGTAGTTTGACACCTTTGAAAACCATGAGGTTCATTATAACTATATTGCTATACCTCCAATTTTGTGGAGTTTCTCTTTTGGAATTTCTTTTATCATTATTGCTCAGAAACTACAACTCAGTGGAAAACCTGAGTTTAGGAAAGAAATTTAATAAACTAGGTAAATGAGATTACTCATATAACCCGTTGCTGTCGAGTTGATTCCAATTCATAGTGAGCCTACAGGACAGCGTGGAACTGCTCCATAGGGTTTCCAAGGAGTGGCTGGTGGATTCAAACTGCCAGCCTTTTGATTAACAGCCATAGATCTTTAAGAAAACTTGAAATGGTAAATAGTTTGTTATATATATTTTGCTACATTTTGTTCAAGTATAAATGAGCTTCCAAAAAGCCAAAGCTACTGTCATGGAGTTGATTCTTACTCATAGTGACTCTAGGACAGAGTAGGACTGCCTCATTAAGTTTCCAAGGAGTGCATGGTGGACTTGAACCACAGACCTTTTGGTTAGCAGCCATGGCTTGTAACCACTATCTCACCAGGTTTCTATAATTAGGATATTGTGGTGAAATACATATAACAAGACATTCGCCATTACAACTTTTTTTTAGTACAATTAAGTTACTCTAATTATGTTCACCATATCATGCAACTGTCACCACTAGCTGTTTCTGAATGTTTTTATCACCCTTAACAGAAACTTCCCTTCGTTGTCTATCTCTGACAACTTTGTTCTCCAAACTTTTGCTTACTCTAGATATTTCTTATTAGTGGAATCATACAATATCAGACTTTTGTCTCTGATTGACTTCAGTCAGCGTAAGGTTTTCCACATTCGTCCAGGTCATAGTATGTATTAGAACTTCATTTCTCTTTATGGCCGAGTAATATTCATTGTGCGTATCTATACCAACCTTTTGTTTGTCCATTCATCTGTTGATGGATGCTTGGGTTGTTTCTATCTTTTGGCTGTTGTGAAAAGTGCTGCAATGAACATCGGTCAATGGTATTTATTTCAGTCCCTATTTTCTTTTGAATATATTATGTAAGAATAAAATTGCTAGGTCATACAACAAGTGCATGTAGAATTCTTTGAGAAACTGCCGTACTGTTTTCCACAGTAGATGTACCATTTTACAATCTCATCAGCAACAGATGAAGGTTCCAGTTTCTCCACTTCATCACTAACACTTGTTTTTCTGACAACAGCCATCTTGGTGGGGGTGAAGCGGTATCTCATTCTGGCTCTGATTTACATTCTGATTCTGACATAATGGTTAAGTCTTCGGCTGATAACCAAAATGTCAACAGCTTGAACCCACCAGGAAACCATAGGTGGCAGTTCAACTCTGTCCTAAAGGGTTGCTATGAGTTAAAATTGACTCAAATTTAAATCATATCATAACATTGTCTTACAGTCTTTCAGTGACTTCCTCTTTTTCACTAAAACATAAAATTTATACTCCTAAACTTGAGAGTAAGTCAACAGTGACAGGTTTGGCATGGGTAAGGACTAAGTCAGTTCACTTTTGGTTGTGCCTGTTAATCAGGGGTAGCATGGGTTTATGGGCACACACTTGTTAATGAGAGCAGCGAGACTGCTTGGCTTATAAACTGTATCCAATCACAAATCCAATAGTATAATTAACTTCTTAAAAATAAAATCATAGATAACTGTACTAGAGTTATATATTTAGCACTGACATTTTTGCCGTAACACAGGATTCTATGTCCAGCTACGTAACATTCACACACAAATCATGTCCATAATCAATCCTTGAGTTTTCTGCCTCAAGCAGGTTGCCCTCACAGGGTCTATCACATCAGAAAACTCACCACTTTCCCTACCAACAACCTCATGTCCATCCTTGATTCTTTTCTTTCCCTTATTTTTTTATATGTGATCCACCAGTGAATCCCGTCAGCTACATCTGCAAAATATATTTTGCATCCATACACTTTTCTCTCTATGAAAGCAACCTGGGATGTGACTCTCTGGTCTGTGCTATTGACTGGAGTATCTTCCTAACTGCTGTCCTCGCATTCTCTCCTGGTCCTTTACTCTATATAGGAACCAGAATGAAATTCTTAAAATTCAAATTGTGTCATACCATGGTCTTACCCGCGATCTTTCAGTGAGTTCCTCCTTTTCACTAAAATATAAACCCTTTAAGTCTCTACCACAGCAGTGGTAATCAGTTAACCAGTGCCGGCCCACCTTTACAAGACCAGTTAATGACTTTTCCTTTCTACCATGAAACTTTAGCCATAGCCTTTGACTTCTTCAGATATGCCAACCTTGATCTTGTTATGAGACCTTTGTATTGGCTGGTCTCCCTTCCTGAACTCTCTTTCTGTGGTCTTCTTATGTCTGCTTTCTTCTGGAGATTTAAATTTCCATTTCAATATTTGTCTTTTAAGCCATGCAGTCATCATTATTGTTTCATTTTCTTCATAGCAATGATCACTGCTTAATTGTTTTTTCTGTTTACTTGTTTATTGTTTCCTTTCTTCCTTACAAATAAATTCTAAGAGTAGCTATAATCTATTCTGTTTGGCACCATAGCCTTAGGGCTTACACTCCTGTTTGGAACATAGTAGGACTACAATGACTAGGTGTGGAATGGGTGGACAAATTATACATTAGGATACTTTGGGAGGATGGGCTAAATTCACTAAGATTCTTTCCAAGCCAAAGTATTTATGACTTCACAATTTTATTGCTGTAAGATGATTTCTTAAAACACAAAAGTGGAAACAACAGCTGTCCACTGATATCTTTTGGTACAGGAGTTACATACTAAAATCAGAATTTTAAATTCAATATGGTAGAACATGCTATGTGCATTGTAGAGGGAAGAGACTACAGAGAACTTTACTAGTTAAGGAAAAAAATTATTGGGAAGAATGAAGACCTATTCTAGAGTAGTTGTGGGAGGAATGAAGAAGAGAAAAATTTAAGAAGCAAACAAATATTCGTTATAAAGTAGAACAATATTCAGTGGAATGAAGTAGATGGAATACAACAGGGGAAAGGCAGTGTGATTGGTAGAGGATGTTTATTTGCTAACCTGAGAAAATTTTCAAACTATCTATGGATGGTGCCTATGACACCTATGGGGCCCTGGTGGTGCAGGGGTTAAAGTGCTTGGTTACTAACTGAGAGGTTGAACCTACCAGTTGTTCTGCAAGAAAACAAGGTGGTAGTCCCTTCCATAAAGATTACATCCTTGGAAACCCTCGGGGGCAGTTCCCATCGCCCTATAGTATTGCTGTAAATTGGGATGTAGAACTGCTAGACAGCAGTGTGTTTATGAATGGTGGACTTGAACTTGTAAAACTGCATTGCAAATTTACTAATGAAATGAAAAACTCTTTTATAGCCTCTTTTTAGTGATTGATGGTAAGTACACCTGAGGGTCAAATGTATTGAGCTAATTATAAAATAAGGATTGAAGAGAATACTCTGTGAATCAATGAGCCATTTCAATTTTTTTAGTTTAGTAAATTCAAACTGTGTGCCAGAAAATTTATCATTTGTTCTATTAAGATTTCAATGGATATTGTAGAACAGCACCAAAAATGCAGTATATCACTGTTTATACCTAATGCATGAGGAGGTAGCTTATCCTAGAAAAGTAGATTTTCTCAATAAACAGAAATTGCAATTTTCCCAGGAAGATTTGTTTGGAAGATAGATGTTAGCGATTTTCATAATTATGGAACAAAACAATGTTGATTATAATTACAGAAGAGGTCTTTATTTTTTCAGATGGTCCCCTATGTAGGTAATGGAAATAAATTTCTATTCACATAATATTTTATGTAGATTCTACTGTATTCATTAAGTAATAGTCAAAGCAAATGTTTCAGTCAGCTAGGGCTGCTCTAACTGAAATACCACAGAGCGGATGGCTTTAACAAAGGAAGGTTTATTCTTAGATAGTCTGGTAGGCTACAAGTCCAATTCAGGATGTCTGCTCCAGGGGAAGGGTGTCACCTGAGTCGGCTCTGAAGGAAAGTCCAGTATTGCATCAGTCTTTGTCCAGGGAGCATCTTGGAGCATGAATCTCGGTCTGAAGGACGTGCTCTTCTCCCAGTGCTGTTTGCTTGATGGTATGAGGTTCCGAATTCTCAGCCTGCTTCCCTTTCTTTTTATCTCTTGCAGGATAAAAGGATTAAGGGCGGGCAAGCCATACTCCAGGGAAACTCCCTTTACAATGAGGCAGGGAGGTGATCCTATAAAGGGATTTACAGCCCCACCCTAATCCTTTAACATACAGCGTAGGAAAACCACAAAATGGAGGGCAGTCACAAGATACCGGGAATCATGGCCCAGCCACGTGTCTACACATATTTTTGGGGGGACACAATTCAATCCATGACATCCCACTGTTTGATACCACCAAAATCACATCACTGAAACATGTAGCACATTCATCCCATCATACCAAAATTATGTCCGTTCCATATGATAGAAGTCTGAATCAGTTCCAAGTTCAAAATTCAGAAATTCCTTTATATGTATGAAACCTAGAATGCAAGCTATCTGCTTCTAAAGGTACAATGGCAGAACAGGCACAAGTTAGACATTCTATTACAAATGACAGAAATGGCAGGGAAAGAAGACATTAACAGGCAACAAGTGACTCAGCAGAACACATTATATTAGCCCTTAAAGCTCTGGAAATAATCTTTCACTTTCTGAGACATTTTACACAATGGCCCTGCGTTCCAGTCTGTAGGTATTGGCCACACTCTCTGGTTTCTGAGTGGAGACCCCCAGCCTCGTGCTACAAGGCCCACTTGGACAGGAACACTGCCCCACTGGCTTTAGGAGCACCCTAAGCCCAAATGAGTGGCAATTCCACCCTTATGAACACAGGATGCCACGGTTCCACCCTTTCAGACCCCTGAGGTCAAGGCCATACCTTTTGAGACAGAGCAGCTCATCTTCTCACGCTGTTTGTCTCTTTAGCTTCAGCTTCCTGTGGCCTCAGGCCCATATCTGCTGTGCTGGGGCAAGTGTTCCAAAGCTCTACAGCTCCACTGATCCAAGTGCCCGGAGGCACCCCAATCTTGCTAGAAAGCATCCTGCCCAAAGGCACTCAGCTCTCTACTCTGCGGGTCAGCAAGGCCAACTCCACTGATTCAAGTGCCCGGAGGAACCCCGTCGTGCAAGAAAAACTGCACAGGCACTCAGCTCTCTCGCTCCATGGGTCGGCTCCAGCGATGCCTCTGGTTCTGCTGCTGCCGCCGCTGCCGCCACCAATCCTGTGCTGTTTCTTACCATCTGCACCTTCTTCAGCGTTAACAGTTCTCAGTGACTTCTGAATCTTCTATCCATTCACAGTTTCAGAACGGCTCCCATACTTTAGGTATTTGCTAGGAGCAGCACCCCACTCTCACGGTACCAAACTCTGTTTTAGTCAGCGAGGGCTGCTCTAACTGAAAACCACAAAACGGAGGACAGCCACCAGATATTGGGAATCATGGCCCAGCCACTTCATAAAATGTAAATAAACGTGTGATTTGCTGAGTTTTGACAAGCAGTGGCTGTATAATCACCACAATCAAGATAAATAAGTTTCATTACCATAAAAATTCATTCATGCTTTTTTTAAAAATAGGCATATCGTGTTAATAATTCACATACCATAAAATTCACCCATTTAAAGTGTACACTTAAATGGTTTCTGGATATTCACATACGTATGCATCTATTACCACACTGACTTTATAAAATGTATGTTCCTTAATACAAATACCTATCGAGACGTGCTGAGCAAAAAATCCACCACAACTGCAACTTCTGATTTTGTAGCGTGTGTGTGAACTTGTATCTGAGAATAAACTTGAACCAATGGAGACAAAAGTAAGTAGTGACGAGCATGGTACACTAGATATGGATTGGAAAGCTTGACCTACTCATGTCCCCAGCTAAGGGTTATGTCCTCACTCAGTCTCTGCTCCACAAAATTTCAGTGCCTAGTAATGTGTGACCTCTTTCAGTATCCTCTCCTGGGTACCACCAACCTGGGTCTAAGAACAGCCTGGCTGTGTCTCATCCACAACAACAGTCTATGCCCTGGCTCTAAAGACAGGATATAAACTTAGCATTTACATTCTAGTATAAACTGAAGTTGTGCAAGATGAGAAACAAAAGATTAACAAGGGAAGCTACTTGGTGGACAGAAGGAGTAGAGCTTCTGTACAGACAGAAGAAAAGACACCAGGGAAGAGAGCCACAGAAGTGGTTAGGTCATCTAAATGACTGGTGGAGTTTCCTTTGAGACTCTGCTAGAATTTCTCTGCATTCTATGCTAGTATATTCTTTCAATAAACCTTCCTTTTCCAGTACAATCTCTACAGACAAGGATGACCGTCTATCTCAGTTTACTGAGGACCATCCTGGTTTAGGATACCCTGCTAGCCTCATGGTTACGTGCTACAGCTGCAAACCAGAAGGTTGACAGTTTGAGTCCCCAGGCGTTTCTTGGACATGCTATGGAGCAATTCTACTTTGTCCTGTAGAGTCGCTGAGTCAAAATCGACTCGACGGAGCTGGGAGAATTCTGGTTTTGGCATTTAAAGCCTCATGTCCAAGAAAAATATCATTCCTCCGTAAACTGGGACAGTTGGTAGCCTTGTCTGGGTCCCCATGTCTTGTAGACAGAAGAAACCCGACTAAAACAAATCTCATTACAGAACAAAAAGGTAAAACTCCAAACAGAGACGCTAAGTAAAATTTTAAGTCAGTAAGATAGAAATTAATAGTCATAGGACTACAGAATTTTGGAACATGAAGGAATCACAGAGAAGCATTAGCTGTACAAATTACAGTTGTCAGGAGAGGAAGATGAGATTTTCCAGGACACCTAATTTACATGATCGCTTTATAAATGAAGAAACGAGACCTGGAAGAGATGACTTGCCTAAGCTATGGCACAGCTGCGCTGGGCACCAGGTGCTGCAGAACCTACCTTCCTCTATGTTATTATTTCATGCTGCTTTCAGTGTTTACTTTTTGCTACATTATAGAATTTCTGTCTCTATTTTGTTTATCATTTTTATAAGGAAAGTTGAGTAAATCCATTAGTATTATGGTACTTACAAAGATATATTTAAAATACTTGAGGTTTGACAATTAGATCAGTGAACTTAATTATTCTAAGGTCTACATTGGTGAATAACACTACGCTGACCTCTGGAGTGCCCCACTTGGGAAACTCTGCACCAGTGCTGGTGCCTAGTCCACCCTTCAAAGCAATTTTGGAACTGTTTTTGGAATGGCCACTGAACACTGTGGCAAGGTAGCAAGTTTGTGAACTTAACTGTATGTCTGTCTGTGAGGGAGTTTTTAGCCAGTAAACGAATAACTGTTTCGGAACACCATCCCTACTCACCCGATCTGACCCCCAGTGACTTTTTTCTTTACCCAAAGAGAAAGGAAATATTGAAAGGAAGACATTTGAATGACAGTCAGGACATCAAGGGTAATGTAACAACAGTTCTGATGGCCATTGCAGAAAAAGAGTTCCAAAATTGCTTTGAAGAGTTGACTAGGTGCTGGTGTCAGTGCATAGCTTCCTAAGGGGAGGACTTTGAAGGTGACTGTAGCGATATTCAGCAATGAGGCATGTAATGTAGCACTTAGAATAATTAAGTTTGTGGACTTAATTGTCAGATTTGTGTGTGTGTTTGTGTGTGTATGTGTGTGTGCTTGTCTGTCTGTATATACACACATATACTTTGGTGCAGTGGTTAAGAGCCCCACCAACAGCCACTTCTTGGGTATTCTATGGGGTAGTTCCCCTCTGTCCTATAGGTTTGCTATGAGTCATATTGATCCAATGACTTAACAACAAGAAAAACATGTATTTTAAGTCACTGCCGTACTTTTCAATATGTCCCATGTCTGAATCTAGTTAAGATACAGATACCTAAGGGTGAGGTAAGCGTGAGATTCTGCATTTCTAAGTAGTTCCCTAGGGTGCTTCAGTGAGACCTTTCCTTGTTTTCTCAGTTATTTACTTCTGTGCTAAGATCAACCTCCATGTCTGAGCTATCTTCAGGTTTGAAAAGTAGAGAAACAGAACCAACCAAATTAGGCTTGGAAAACACAACAATATGTCAGCAGGATTAGAAAACTAATCAAGCTCCAGTTGGATGCAAGTCAGACAAAAACCAAAGGTCTAGAACCCAGATGGTCAGGACAGTCCAAAACCTAGATATACAGAGGTCTAGAGTTTCTCAGCATCCAAGAAGCCTCAGATAGGACAAGAACTGCATGAAGGTTTGATCAAGCTACTGTGTGCTGTGACTCAGTGGTTAAGAGCTCACCTATTAACAGAAATGTCAGCAGTTTTAATCCACCGGCCACTCCTGGGAAACCCTACCTGGAAGTTCTACTCTGTCCTGTAGGGTTGCTGTGAGTCAGAATTGATTAATGGCAGTGTGTACTACATGCTGGGCCTCTCAACAATGCCTCGGAGGCAAGATAATGAAAGAAAATGGAGCTGTCCTCAAGAACTCAGAGTCTAAAGGGGGAAGTTGGAGGTGATTCACATCAAACCCAACTCACTCCTTCCAAGCCCATTCCATCTCACTGGGACCCTATAGGACAGAGTAGAACTGCTCTATGGATTTTCCAAGGAGTTCCCAGCAGATTAGAACAGCCTATCTTTCCGTTAGCACTTAACCACTTCACCATCAGGGTTTCCTGAGGTGATTAATAACATAAAAAAAAGAAGAAAGAAAAATTATGAAAGGTTAGGCCATCAGTAAATTGGTACATGGTTGGTGGCTGAAGAGATGGACTGAGCCACAGTACTCTGTATCAGAAGTATACAAGCTGAGATCTAAGCTCAGTGCCCACTTACCAGTGTGCGCTTGAGACTTCTCTAAGCAACTGCGTATCAGGCATGGGACCATTACATTACTGGGAGAAAGACAATAACTTGTGAGGCCAAGTGTCTTTGATCTGACAGAGTTAAAGTCAGATTCAAGGCAAGTCTAAACCCCAGGTTTTGACAATTAACTATGCTTGAGGGACAGAAGCCAGGCACTTGGCAAAGAACAAGACCGGTTGACACAAAGGAAGAGAAATTGTTAAATGCAGGAAAGCAGTTCATACTAAGGAAAAAGTAAACCTAAAGAAAGCAGCTTAACAAAATAAATCTTGTCTCCTTCACTCCTCTAACAACTGCCCTGAAGACCATACCCCATTTCCCAGAAACAATCAAAAAGAACATATGTAGCTTTTCCTTTGAGAAAATGGTATAGAAATGGAAAATGGCATAGGAATGTGAGTGTATACAGACACTCACAGCTGTAAATGAACTTATTCTTCAAGGCAGTAGGGTGTAGCATTATTTAATACTATTGAACACTTAAAGAAACTGGTGCCATAGTGGTTAAGTACAATGGCTGCTAACCACAAGGTCAGCAGTTCAAATCCACCAGGCACTCCTTGGAAACTCCATGGGGCATTTCTACTCTGCCCTACAGGACCCTTATGAGTCAGAATCAACTGAAGGCAACAGGTTTTTATGGGTACACTTGTTACTACTTTTTAGGTTTTAATATATTTAATATATAGTTACTGCTTTTAGGTTTTAATATATTTTAACAAATATTTTATGCAATTTTGACAGAAACATTGCAAAATTGTGGGTCTGACACACACAGGTTACAACTAAAGATATGGGAACACGGAGAGATTAATTTGCAAAAGAAAAGGGCACACAGCTTCTAAGCTGCAGCATTAGAGTTTCTGATTTCAGTTCAGTGCTTGGTCTAATTTGCTAAAATGTAAACGATTTTATCCATTGTCAGGTTCCTTTATACAGATACTCTGGAATCTAAACCCACAAGTGGGTTGAGCAGTCGGTCATAGGTATAGATAAAACATTGGGATATTAAAATCAATGTTAAAGAAGAAAGAAGTAGATTAAAGTGAGCTTGGTCAACACTACAATTGCAGATAATATTTGAGTACCAAGAAGTAAAGAATCTTAACCCACAAAATCTTTCTCAGCCCATGAAAAGCTAACTGATTTTCAATGGGTGGAAAGGAGCCTGGAATGAGGGAAACCAAAAGTATAACACTAATTTGTCCCTGAAGATAGAAAAATATATATCATTTCAACAGAAGTAGGGGAAAAAGGACAAATTCATTCCAAGTTTGAAGGGACTAAGAATCCCAAACCAAACCTAATGCTGTTAAGTTGACCCCGACTCACAGTGACCCTAGAGGACAGGGTAGAACTGCCCCAGAAGGTTTCCAAGGCTGTCATCTTTACAGAAGCAGACCAGTGGGTTAGCCATTGGGCTCAAATCACCAACATTTTCAGTAGCTACTGAGCACTGACTATGGTGCCACTGGGAGCTGCTTTTCAAGGGACTAAACGCCCCCCTCTTCCTATTGAGTCAATTCTGACTCTCAGTGAACCTACAGGAGAGAAGAAATATCCCATAGGGTTTCCAAGGAGCTCCTGGTGGATTCAAACTGCTGACTTCTTGGTTAGCAGCCATTGCACTTGACTGCTATACCACTAAGGTTTCCTTGAAAGGACCAGTGAGGGAATAAAGGTGACAGTAACCATTTACTTGTGGTCAACAGGGACACATGATTCACTGAAAGAGGCTGGGTTTTTGTTTTGCTTTTCTTCTTGTAAGGCCAGAGCTGAAGAACAAGAGATAGCACTCACAGGGTGTTTCTTGCTTACAGATACAGTCATTATTGCAGCCCGAGGCCTAACAGAACGTGGACGTGGGGCTTTGAATCCATAACGGCTGTTTGTATAAAAAGAATCTGTGGAAGAGAAAGAAAAGATCTTATTTCTGATCGCCAACATCAGGGTTGGAGCAGCAATGATTGGGAGTCCTCAGAAATTTTTCATCCATAGGGCTAGAATGAGGATTCAAAGGTAGAACAAAATAAATGTCGTTTAAAATCACAGGACTGCTTTGACAGTGAGTGAAGGGGACAAAAATGGAAGTCTGCTACAGCCTTGTGAAAAATTAAACACAAGCTTAGTGATGTAACTTGTAAGATGACAGGAAATATCCTAAATACCCTAAAGCCACTACAATAAAATCTGGTTTGTGTCTGCCTTTGGTCAACTTCGTTGAAGGCCAAAATGACAGAAAGGCTGTTTCGGCTTCCTCAAAAATGAGTGAATACAGTCAAAGTACAGTTTCATTTTGTAGGGAAATGCAGCGCGTTTTCACCCTCAGAAGGACCACATGGGTGGAGGAGGGATGAGAGGGGACAGAAGTTAAACACAAACCAACATGTCCTCTTGTACAGGATAATTCTTGCATACAGTACTGTGGATGAAAAAAAAATGATGTGTTTGCTGTTGAAAATAGCTTGGTACTTTCTCAAAAGGTCAATCACAGAATAACATATGACCCAGCAATTCCATTGTTCGCGATATATCCCAAAGAATTGAGAACAGGTTTTCAAACAAAAACTTGTACAAAAATGTTTATACTGGCCTTGTTCACAATAGCCAAAAGGTGGAAACAACCCAAACACTCAAAATGTGGGTATCCTTGTACAAGGGAGTATTATTGAGCCAAAAAAGAATAAAGTACTTAAGCGCTGTGAGGGCTAACTGAAAGTGTAGCAGTTCAGATTCACTAGGAACTCCTTAGAAACTCTATGGGGCAGTTCTACTCTGTCCTATCACATTGCTATGAGTCGGAATTGACTCAATGGCAACGAGTTTGAGTTTCACAAACTACAGCGTGAAAGAACCTTGAGAATATGCTAAGAAGCTAGTCACAAAACAGCACATATTAAGTAATTTCATTTATAAGGAGTATCAGAAGAATGAAATCTATAGAGACAGAAGTAGATTAGCAGTGGCTTAGGGCTGGGAGTAGGGTTGAGGCTGGGGGCAGGGAGGAGCATGCGAGCTAAATGGTACAAGGTTTCCTTTGTGGTGAAAAAGTGTTCTCAGAGTGACTGTGGTGATGGTTGCAAGTGTGTGACAATTCCAGAAAACCTTGAATTGTACACTTTAAATGGGTGACTTTTATGGTATATGAGTTATATCATGATACAGCTACTTTTTGAAAAAAAGCATGAATGAGTTTTTGTGGTGATGGAACTGCTATTTATCTTGAACATGGTGATTATACAACTATTATTTGTCAAAACTCATTGCAGCACGTGTTTAAAATGAGTGACTTTCATTGTAAGTAAATTACACCTCAGTAAAGTTGACTTTTTCACATTAAAGAAGAAAGAAAAAGAACCAAAGAGCAGCACACCAAGGAAGATAGCAGAAGAGTTGGCTACAATCTATATTTTAAAATGAACACCGAATAATATTAGTAAATAGAAGTAGTAACTATCAAAAACCGTTTCTGTACAAATTTATAGACTAGTGAAGATGAGAAACCATTTATCAAAATTTGGCTATTTGACAAATACAGCCAGCAGACATAATTTAATGGCCTGAGGGTATTCCAAGAAATCTGATAAGTTGCTGATATTTAATAATCCATTTCATGTAAAATTATGAAATCTGGCTACTCTTTGAAACATCAGTGCCTGTGGAAGCAGCCATCAAGAAATCGGTTCACGTGTTGTGTTGGAAATACCTGCTGCAAAAGACCTCTTTACAGTGTTCAAAAGCCAACATATCACTTTGAATACTATGGTGTATCTGAACAAAGCGTGGTAATTTCATTTGATTCATCTGCATGCCAAGGCTGGACAATGAATACAGCAGGCCGAATAAGAACTGACACCTTTCAACTATAATGTTGGTGAAGAACATTGCAACACGGACGGCAAGAAGAAAGTACAAATCCGTCTGGGAAGAAGCACAATCCGAACGCTCCTTCAAAGCAAGGAGCTCGTGTACTTTGGACATGTCATCAGATTGATGCAGTGCCTAAACAACGGACTCAAGCACAACAAAGATTGTGAGTCTAGTGTGGGACCAGGCAGTGTTTTCTTTCTGTTGTGCATGAGGGCCTGTATAAGAGGTCCTTCTTTTGACCAGAATGAGAGAAATGGAGAGATTGACCTAAACTCTCAAGTCGAGCTGTGCCTCTCAACAAGTATCAAGCAACTGGTATACGTCGGTTGGAAACCCTGGTGGTGTAGTGGTTAAGTGCTCCATCTGCTAACCAAAAGGTTGGCAGTTCACATCATCCAGTGCTCCTTAGAAACTACGGAGCAGTTCTGCTCTGTTCTATAGGGTCACTACGAGTCAGAGTTTACATGCCAGCACTGGCTTTGGGTTTTGGAGAACACTCCACATAGGATCCTTGATGGCACAGTGGTTCAGAAAAGGTCTGCAGTTCAAAACCACCTTGGCAACCCTTGGCAACACTATGGGGCAGTTCTGTTTTGTCCTGCAGTATTATTCTGAGTTGGAATCAACTCAACAACAACCAATTTGGTGGTTTTATTTTTACTATTATTATTTTTTGAAATAGGTTACAGCAATGACGCTTTACAGTTTAAGTTTATCCCTCTGCGCTGTAGACCATACTTGACTTTCAGCCGATACACCTCATGCACAGCCACTACCTGTCTGACGATGGAAGCTTACCTGTTTCTTTGAGAGCAGACAGGTCTCAGCAGAGCTTCCAGATCAAGACAAACTAGGAACAAAGGCTTGGGGATCTACTTATAAAGATTAACCAACGAAAACTCTATGGATCACAGCAGTCTATTTCTCAGCTGACCATGGGCACAAGCAGGACTGATCAGTGTTTCATTTTATTGGGCCAGCTCCACAGCAGCTAACAACAACATATGCCATATACTGCAAGGTCCTAGGAAAATAGACTAGAATATGCCACTGCTGCTGACGTCACCGGGCTTACAATATAAAAGGAAAGACCAGCAGCGTGTCCATAATTACAGAAACCTTGAAGGCATAGTGGATTAAGTGCTATAACCACTAACCAAAAAGTTGGCAATTCAAATCCACCAGGTGCCTGTTGAAACTATGGCGCAGTTCTACTCTGACCTATAGGGTTGCTATGAGTCAGACTCAACTCAATGACATTGAGTTTGTTTTCTTGGTTTAGTGTTATGCTAGAGAAATGCTGATGAAGTGGACACATCACCAAAGATTCCTGAAGAGATTTAAACTGAACCTGTGGCTCTCTCCAGGGTTGTCTTGGATTGGATCTGGATGTGAATCCGGGCTTATGGTTAATCCCAAAACTGTCTCTATTATGGTTGATGCTACCCTGGATCCCTGATCCTGGGTAGTATAAGCTATTACCTTTCTTGGCTCCTAATTGAAAAGTTGGAGGTTTGAGTCCACCCAGAAGCTTCTGGGAAGAAAGGTTTGGAGATCTACTTCTGAAAACTCAGCCACTAAAACCCAAGGTAACAATTTCTACTCTGACACATATGGAATCAGCCTGAGATGGAACTGACTTGATGGCAAATGAGAAAAACAGATGAACAACAACAGTAAAGAAGAATTCTGTGGCACTTGGCTAGAGAAAAGAAAAAAAAAAAGACTATGCCAAGGAAGTAGAGGGCATTATTAATTAGGAGCTTGGCTGCTAAACAAAATGTCAGTAGTTCAAATCCACCAACTGTTCTTTGGAAACTGTTTAGGGCAGTTCTACTCTGTCTTACAGGGTTGCCATCAGTGGGAATTAAGTCTCTGGTAATGTTTTTTTGTTGTTGTTGTTTGCTTGTTTTTTGAGTAACTAATATTTTCTTAACGTTGTGATGTTCTGGTTTTTCTTCAGCGATTCTCTAATATATTTATACAACTCACTATCTTTACACCCCAAGAATAAGCGCAAAGCACAGGGGTCATGCAATTACTCTCTTTCAACTTAAAAAAGAAAAGAAAAGAAACTGGTGTCCTTATAGTTAAAATAGTTATCTGACAAGTTAGAATACCAGTACCAAATTCACTGCCATCAAGCCAATCTGAACTCATAGCGACCTTGTAGGACAAAGTAGTGCTGCCCCATACAGTTTCTAAGGAGCACCTAATGGATTTGAACTGCCAACCTTCTGGGTAGCAGCTGTAGCACTCAACCACTACACCACCAAGGTTTCCACAAGTTAGAAGGACAGGAGAGAAATTTATATTTCGTTGGAGTGACAAAAATGTGTAGGTAGCAATAACGGTATTGATTGAAATTAAATCTCAGAGAGAAATGAAGCCTGAGAAAGACAAGACACTGTTATTTGATCTTTACTATGTCCATCAAAGGCTTCTGTATGTCATAGTTTGACAACATTTTGTGACTAGCTTGAATCTTCTGCAGACCACAAGGCTATAGTTTAATTTTAAGAGAAAACAACAATTTACAAAGAGCATCATGTAAAGGTAATTATGAACAGAAACAAATAAAAGTAAACTATGAAATCCTAAAAGACAGGCTTTTGAAAAGGAACGTTTCAGCTTGGAAATGGAAGCTGCTTAAAACTATCCTTGAAAAAGAAGGTATTTAAGTGTACAAGGTCTGGCAATTACGTTAGAGAACTCATCCTAGAAAAAGTGCTACGTACTTCATTGCTGAATACCACTACAGTCACCTTTGAAGTACTCCTCTTGGGAAGCTATGCTCCAAGGCCAGTGCCTAGTCTACACTTCGAAGCAATTTTGGAATTTTTTTTTTTTGGAATGGCCATCAAAACTGTCATCACACTATTCTCCATGTACCGAGTGTCATCCAAATGTCTTCCTTTATCTTCGGGTAAAGAAAAACGTCACTGAGTGCCAGATCAGGGTATGCTAACAGAGTTATTTGTTTATTGGCTAAAAAACTCCCTCATAGACAACTATACAGTTAAGTTCACTAACTTGCCACAGAGCCACTGTGGACAATGTCCATTCTGGAAAGAGTTCCAAAATTGCTTTGAAAGGTGGACTGACTGCTGGCATTGGTGTATAGCTTCCCAAGGGTAGTACTTTGATGGTGACCACAGTGATATTCAGTAGTGAGGCATATAGCACTTAGAATAATTAAGTTCGTGGACTTAATTGTCAGACCACACATGTGTATATACAATCCAGATCAAACATGTACAGTACACATTCTACTCCCAGAGCCCCACAGATCATTTTGCACAGTTAACTCTGTTGGTTTGCTCACAATTATAATGACAGTAACATTAAGGATTTGATTCCTGTTACGCCCACTTTTTCTGTTTTACACAGACCAAGCTATTATCACAGACGAGAAGTGTAACTAGTCCGCTTCTAGATTTGTTTGGGAGGATGGCGGCTCAGTGTAGACTGTTGTCGTTGTTATTAGTTACTATCAACTCAGCTTTGACTTAGGACAATTGCAAATGCACAGAGTAGAACTGTGCCGCAGGGTTTTCAAAGCTGTGACATTTCACAAACAGATCACCAGGCCTTACTCCAAGATGTCTCTGGATGAGTTTGAACCGTCAACTTTTGATTAGTAGTCCTGATTTAAACACTCGTAGCACCAAAAGTCTCCAAACACAAATCAGAGTAGGACACCAAAAGTTTGGATAAAGTATAAATACGCATATTTGAAATTCTAGAGGTTTCTTGATCTGGAATGAGATACGACTTTAGAGTTTCATAAAACAGATACTATTCACAGATTAATCATTCCATTGGAGCCCTGGTAGTGCAGTGAAGAGTGAGACCTACCAACCAAAAGGTTGGCAGTTTGAATCCACCAGAGGCTCCTTGGAAACCCCATGGGGCAGTTCTACTCTGTCCTACAGTTGCTAGGAGTAGGAGTCAATTTGATAGCAGTGGATTTAATTTTCCAATTTATGGTTATACTGACCACCTCTTTACCCATTTCAGTCTGTTGAAAGACAACATAGAGTACATATTCTCATATTTCTAATAGGAAAGGAAAAAAACAAAAGACTATAGCCATCAAGTAGATTATGACTCCTAGTGAGTCTGTCAATGGCAGTGGGTAGTTGGTGGAGTGAGTCCATAGGGAAGAATAGAACTGTCTCCATGGCATTTCCAAGGATGCAATCTTTATGGAAGTAGACTACCATAGCATTCTCCCAAGATGGGTTTGAACTGCTGGCCTTGTGGTTAACAGCTGAGTCCTTAACCACCACATCACGAGGGCTCAACTCTGGTTGAGAAAGTACTGTGACTTAGAAGGATCTGAGATAAAAATTTTAAAAGGCTTCCTTCTCAAAATGCAAAAGGCATCTGAAACATGTTTTCTCCTAAAATTTATTTAAAATGTGAAGTTTATGATACAATGTTTATTTTAAAAACAATATTAAAAATAAAGAATAATACTGCAATTACTTGATTCCTCTTCTGCAACAACGAAATAGGTAGGTGTTCTAGACCTGTTTCTCCAGTTGGCAGTTCGGGAAAGGCCAGGGTCTGCTTCTCAGAAAGATGGCAGGAAAACATTCAGCAGAGGTCCAAAGTCAGTATTCAATGAACGTTAGTAGCTCAGTCATTTAATAAAGTATGCTATTTTAATACGTTCGATCAGTGGTTCATCTCAAGTGTATGAACTATTGAAATGGATTTCCTTATTGCCATTTCTGTGCTTTATGACTATTTAGCAAAGATTACTACTCACACTTACAGAGAGGTAAAAAGATGTTATCAGTTGTAATGAAGATGCGTCTGCTGTAATTAGCGTTTGTTACATTTCCACTTTAATCAATTGAAGTAAATTTCAATTACTCATGAAAGTGACAGCATAATCCAGTTCAGAAAGTCATTTGCCTGTGACACTTGGTTTATTTCATTTCTTTAAAGTTAAAATAATGCCTTTTATTCCATCATGTGGACAAACATTTTCAGGAGTCAGAATCATCAGTGGTGCAAGAAGAGAGTTGTTTAAATGGCATATTCATATATGAACACAGAGAACTCCAATATATTATTCTTTATTACTCTGACTTTAATGTTTTTCATGTGTTTCTATACGTAAGCTTTAATAGGTTTTTACTATGTCTATAACTAGCATTTTTATATTCATATATATGTGTATGTAAGCATACACATATATATACCTGGTGGTGTAGTGGTAAAGGGCTGTAAGTGCTAACCAAAAGGCTGGCAATTTGAATCTACCAGACACAACTTGGAAATTCTATGTGGCACTTCTGCTCTGTTCTGTAGGGTTGCTATGAGGCAGAATCAACTTGATGGCAGTGGGTTTGGTTTTGGTTTCATACATATAATATAACTATATATCTATATATATGCATATATAGATCTACATAGATTATATAGATCTATATAGATCCGTATATATACACTCATTCTAAGGAACCATGGTTAAGTTCTTGGCTGCTAACCAAAAGTTTAGTTTAGTTGAAAGTGGATCTTTGAGAGGAAGACTTGGCCATCTGCTTCCGTAAAGATTACAGTCTGTCATGCGGAGCCTCCATGAATGGGAATGGAATTGACAGCACCCAGCAATAGCTCACTAGTTACAACTGACTCAGCAGCACTTTACAGCAGTCTGATGTGTGTCAGAGAGGAGCTGTGCTCCACAGAGGTTTCAAATGGCTGAGTTTTCAGAAGTGTATCCCCAGCCCTTTCTTCTGATGAGTCTCTGGGTAGACTTAAACCTCCAACCTTTTGACTAGCACCCAAGAGAGTTAATCATTTGCACAACCCAAGATCTATCTCTCTCTGTCTCCCCCTCTCTCTGTGTACGTGTAACCACATGTGGGGTCTAACAATTATTCTAAGTGCTACATACTTCACTGAAGCATATCACTATGATCACCTTCAAATTACTCCCCTTGGAAAGCTATGCACAGATTGCAGTGCCTAGTTCACCCTTCAAGGCAATTTGGGAACTCTTTCTGGAATGGCCATTGTGTACAGTGGTAAGTTCACGAACTTAATTGTACAGGTGTCTGTGAGACAGTTTGTAGCCAGTAAACAAAGAACTGTGCTGGAACACTCTCCTTACTCACCTGATCAGGCCCCTAATGACTTTTCTCTTTACCTGAAGATAATGGAAATATTGAAAGGTAGATGTATGGATGACATTCAGAACATCAAGGCTAATACAGTGACACCTCTGATGGCCATTCCAGAAAACAAGTTCCAAAATTGCTTTGAAGGGCTGACTAGGCACAGGCATTGGTGCATAGCTTCCCAAAGGGAGTACTTTGAAGGTGACCATAGCGATATTCAGCAATGAGGTATGGAGCACTTTTTCTAGGATGAGTTCCCAAACTTAATTGTCAGATCTTGCATATAGATATCTATATATGTATCTTCTTTGCGAAGAAAATCTGACAAGCTATGTAAAACAGTATGTTTTCTTATGGTCCACCTTGCTCCGGAAACTCAGTTCTTCCATTATCTATGAAAAGAGCATGTCTAAAGAAGCGCCAGGATTGTCTCACTAACCACAGTGGTTGCATTTAGTAGGGGAAGTAAAGAATCTGTTTTTCAGCTGAAACTCGGATGAAAATTTTTGGTTGAAAGTGGAAGGTATAATTATGTGGTCTGGAATTTGGCCAGGACACTGGAATTCATACCTCTTCACTTTTAAGCTGTGTCACAGACCCTTTAATTACCTGAAGTGGGTCAGGACCTCTGCTTCTCTCTACCCCATCCAAAAGACAACACGGTTTGTTACACATTTACCCAATGCTTGAATTTGAAATTTTATAACATCAAGAAATCATCTTAATCCCTCCTATTGATTTGTTTCTTTTTTTTTAAGCCCCGACATACACAATGGCAAAACAGGGGCTTGTTTTTTAATGAGATGATGGCTATGTGCCGCCACAGTCACAGCAAAGGCCTGAGGCCACTACCAACAGTGTAATGCTTAGTGAGACAGCAGGTACCAGGAATTAGATTTCCTGCACTTAGCATTTGCCTCAACTACTTGTAGTTGTTACTGAGTGCTATTAAATTGGTTCCGACTCATGCTGAGTCCATGTGAGCGAGCAGAATAGCTTAGTAGGGTTTTCTTGGCTGTGATCTTTATGGGAGTGAATCATCAGACCTTTCTTCATGTAGTGGCTGAGTGGGTTCGAACCTCCAACCTTTTGGTTAGCAGCTGAGTGTTTAACTGTTGTATCACCAGGGCCTCTTCCTCTACTGAAGAGCTGAAAAATTGTGGATGTGCTAGTTAACCCTAACGTGAGGTTCAGTTTGGATTCTCTTCAACACAGTAATAAATATTTACCTCTTTTATATTTTACTAAGCAAGACAGTGTTCAAAAAGCTCTAAGCAAGAAGATCGTCTTAACTGGACTTCAACATAACCTGAAAACTCTTCTAATCTTAACCCAATATTGCAAGGTTACAGTAGCAGGGGTGGGAGCCCAGGAACCATGCTTTCAGGGGACACTGAAGCCAATTGGCACAACTAGTCTATTGCTAAGAGACTCTTCTGCAGCACATATTGGTGAGTGGTGTCTGGGGCCTTAAAAGCTAGTAAGCTGCCATCTGAAGTACACCATATGGTCCCAACTCAGCTCAGACAGATGATCACCAAGGACAACTATGACACGAGGGAAAAAGAGCCCCAAAGACAGAAAGACCCAGGTGAATGGGTCATTATATCAACACGTGACCAGAAGAACCAGATGGTACCCAGCCATCACCAATGACAGCTGTGATGGGGCTGACAGTGTTGAGTGCCAGTGCGAAAATGAGAAAAATAGGGGTGCACCCTAAGAACTCCACTAAAAGACAGCAATTGATGGTCCAAAGGTCTAAGAGCTCCCCTGGGAGCATTGCCCCTAGACCATATGTTGCCCCGATCTTAGATCGTTACTGACGTCAACTCTTTGGATAGGAATGGATTGGACTTGGGGACAGAGGGTGACCATATTGCGTGTGAACATTGTGGTTCTGTGCATCTATAGGATCTATAGGATGTTGTTCAACTGGTCTCTTACTGGAGGGGAGTGGAGAGGATAGAGAGGACAGGACAAGAGGTCTTTAAGAGGTTATGACATGTATGGAACAGAGAAGAGTCTGCTGTCACCAGGCAAAGACAGCAGAGGGAACTGCAGATAGGCAGGCACACAAATTTGGATTGTATTGTAAACTTTCACCCAATCACAATTTAAAAAAAAAAAAAAAAAAGCCCTAACCATCATACAGTCAACAGGTAACGAATGTTTAAACATTATGATTATTTCCAGGGTTTTTTCTTGGTCTTAAACTTGATACATAGTAAGACATGTCCTGAGGGGAAGTAGCAAGAGTGATATTCAGGTACATAAATTATGGTCATATATATAAATTATGTGAAGAGCTTTGTATATCATGCTAAGAAGTTGAGATAGTTACCCTGTGGGCAATCAGGAGAGAGCCACTGAAGGGTCTGAATCAATGGAATGACAGGACAACCTTTGTGTTTGAGAAATATGACTGGTTGCAGGGTAGAGGAGGCACTTGGAAGGAGAAAGCTTGAAACAGTGGAAAATATACTGTTAGTTTGTCTGTCTCCTCAAATGAACATTTACATCTCAGTTATTGCATTGCCCTGTAGTGCTTTGATCAACTCATTGTCCCAGTAGGTAGCAGATTTTTTTTTTTGTCCTTATATAAAATGGCCCCAAACTTCTATGTATTTTATTCCACACTCTCTCCCAAAGCCAGGCTTCTCATAACTCTCTGCCTTCAAATTTCACCACGTTACTACTTATACTGTTTCCACTTCTTCCTGTTACTTCTAAGATGTCATGGGCTGAATTGTGTCCTCCCCCTGAAATATGGGTAACTGTGTGGCTGGGCCATGATTTCCAGTACTTTATGATTGTCCTGCATTTTGTGATTTTCCTATGCTATTTGCTAAAGGATTAGGGTGGGGCTGTAAATCCTTCTTAGGATTACCACCCTGCTCCGCTGTAAAGGGAATTTTCCTGGAGTGTGATTTGCACCACCTTTTATCCTTTCATCCTGCAAAAGATAAAAGGAAAAGGAAGCAAGCAGAGAGTTGGGAACCTCATAACATCAAGAAAGCAGCACTGGGAGAAGAACGCATCCTTCAGACCTGAGATTCCCATGCCAAGATGCTCGCTGAACAAAGACTGATACAATGCAAGGACTTTCCTTCAGAGACAACAAGGGGGAAAGCCTTCCCCTGGAGTGGACGTCCTGAATTTGGACTTGTAGCCCACCAGACTATGTGAGAATAAACTTTTCCATTGACTTTGTGGTATTTCTGTTAGTGCAGCACTAGCTGACTGAAACAGATACTGAGAGAGAACATTCAGATAGCAAAACTTGGTAAGGCTCTGTCTAAAACAAGAATACACAGACCTTCAATTTCCTCTATGCTTGGCTAATAGAAAATACGGTTTTGGTACAGGCACACTGAACTATTACCAACATATAGTTCGAAATTTTCATACATCTAAACCAAGCCAAGAGCCAGAAAGTGCCACAGCTCTGACCATCACTGCCAGTGTGGTAATAGTCACTGGAAGACTTTCACTAGCAGATGGGGAAAAATACAACAATGTCACTAACCCTTCCATAAATGGATGCTTTTCTCTGAGCAGAGGATTTAGGGATCAAGTCTTCGTCCAATCTTTTTAGATACATTTTTCTCTGCCACATACCTTTGCCTTCTGGCAATAGCTCTTCATCCTTATATGTACAGTGAACAAATAAAAGCAGCTGTTGAGTCGATTCCGACTCATCGCAACCCTGTAGGACAGAGTAGAACTGTTCCATAGAGTTTCCAAGGAGTGCCTGGCAGATTCGAACTGCTGACCTCTCAGTTAGCACACATAGCCCATAACCACTAGCCACCAGAGTTTCCATATGTAGAGTAGGACTAGATAAAATTTTTCTTCACACTAATCACTCCTTTACAGCACAATACCATTAATTCTACATGCATATGCAAAATATTATATTGAAAGGTTATCTTGGAAGCATTTTTGTTGTTGTTATAAGGTACAATGGAGCTGATTTTGACTCATAGTGATCCCATGTAACAGAGTAAAATTGTCCCACAGGTTTTTCTAGGCCATAATCTTTGGGGTAGCAGAGCTTTCTGCCATGGGGCTGCTGAGGGAGTTGGAACCACCACCCTTTTCGGTTAGCAGCCATATGCTAACGCCATTGAAGCATCACCACACGAAAATATTGAAAACAATCAGATCGCAGAATTAGCTGAGCCAGTGTAAACTGTGTAGGTTGCAGGGCAAGGAAGCAACCGTAGCAGTGCCAGTAACAGGGAAAACAGGACAGAAATGGAAGTTGTCAAGCCCAAGACAAAGCCCAGATTCCGACAGTCAAGGCGGCACTCAAGAGTTGGGATGCAAAGTCCAGACACTTGATTAAAGCCCTGAGCCAGGAACAGAAAGATAAACACAGAAGGGACAAAGAAAACAGACAGACAAGAAACAGAGGACACAAACACAAAACCAAGGCAGCAGTAACAAAAAGTACAGGGCTGAATAAGCAGAGGGAAGCACGTTAGAGAAGATCTGAGAGACCAGGACCAAGGCAGGTCCCAATAACTGAGGCCACACTCTGTCTCATTCCTGGAGTGTCTCTCTGTCTTCCGCTGTTGTGGAAAGAAGACCACACAGCCCTCCTGGGCACTCTTGGTGCTGCTGACAGGCTTCCCTGTAGACATCAGGAGTGGGAAGCAGGAGACGTGGCTTCTGGTCCGCAGCTTGATTCTGATGGGATGGGCCCTGGAGGGTGTACCAACCAGTTGCCCTCAAGTCAACTTTGGCTTGTGGTGATGTCATGTGCATCAGAGGAGCACTGAGCATCACAGGATTTTCAGTGCATAATTTTTCAGATGTAGATGACCACGGCTTTTGAGGGTGGACTTGACACTGGAACCTTTTGGCCAACACCTAAATGCTTATACCACCCAGGGCTTCTGAGCTGAGTACAGGGGAATACAAATGACCCAAGGGGGGATGGTGGCAGGTTCAGGGCGGCACTAGGCACTAGGCACTAGGCTCTGACAGACAGAAAACTGCCGAAGAGAGGCACAAGGGCACCAAAGACAAATCCTTTTCTTCCCAATATTGCCTCGGGGCTCTCCCCAGTTCTAGAGCTATTAACTGACTCAGTAAGCCCTTCATCTTTAAATTTCTCATAAAGGAGTATACTCACAAGCCCCAGAGAGCTTTTCAAAGATACTTTAAAAGTCTCAGTGATGAATGTAAGTGTCATCAGTAATAACAGCGTTGCTATGTTCTGTGAAAGCCTGTACTTGGAAACAGATATCTGAAGTTTTCAATGATCTTGTATAGTTTTTCACAAGTCGTGCTTTAATAATGCATTAATAGTGCTTAGAACAATTCCCAGATCTGTTACTGGTAAAAATAGTTGTCTGTCTTGACTAGATGTCTGTTTTCCAAAGGAAGTGGCTTTACATTCATATATGAGACAGCTGTAAAAAATGTTACATATAGATGGGTATTTTTGTGCAGAACAGACTATCCGAACTTGTTCTCAGTGGAGAAGAGTAACAATCTGTTACTGTTGTAATTTATTCACATTATTCATCTGGTCATTTGTATTGTGAGAAGCTAAAGTATTCAATACGAGTACTATAGCTAGTCATGGAAATATGATTCTATTTATGAGAAAGAAGAAAAACGGTACTTAGTTTTTTCATTGAAATAATTTGTTGCACTTTAATGGAATTCAAGCTTAACATATCGAAAAGAAATTGTCTTGATGGAAAAACAATCTTGTACACAGGCATGCCTCAGAGATATTGTGGATTTAGTTCTAAACCACCACAATATTGTCAATAAACAGTAATATTTTGAAAGCAATCTTTTTTTCAGACCAGTAAGTCTTAACAGTGACCTTAAAATATTCGGTAAACCATGTTGTAAACAGATGTGCTGTATAAGCTTTCCTTTTCGTTTCCTGTCTGCTTCCTTTTCTTCCTGCCTTCCTCTCTTCGCTCCCTTCCTTCCCCACTGCCTCCTTCGTCCCCTCTCTCTCTCTCTCTACTGATCTGCCAGAAACGTTATCATCTAATACAGAACCCAAGAAAAACAAACAGCTCCAAACCATCAGGGGACTTGACGCTACTTGCCCTGCTCCGACACGTGCTACAGAGGCGACCGTGAGCAGACACTGATGCTGTCCTTATTATTTATAACCTAGTGTGCCTACGGAGGAAACCCTGGCAGTTAAGTGCTGTGGATGCTAATCAAAAGATCAGCAGTTTGAATCCACCAGGCTCTCCTTGGAAACTCTAGAGGACAATTCTACTCTGTTCTACAGAATCACTGTGCATTAGAATTGATTCAGTGGCAAAGTGTTTGGTTCGGGGGCTGGAGGTACATGTAGACAGGGAGAGAGGCTATCTCAGCACAGCAGGACGAGGCCCTGGAGAGCTGTATCTAGTGGGAAAACATAGCGGACTCACTTCTCCAAGGAAGCAGTAGCTAAGTGGGGATGTACAAAGGAATAAAAGACACTATTTGCTTTTAGAATGAAGAAGGTGGGGGTTGGGATAAAGGTTCTAGGCAGAGGGAATGTGTGCTCAAATGCAGAAGTGAGGGAGAGCATGACAAATATTAAAAAGAGAAGACTGAGGAGGTGGAAGTAGGTGGGATGGCAGTGAAGAGCAAAGCAGAAATTTTCTAACAAATGTTATGAAGTTTGAACTTTGCTCAAAGAAACACTGACAACAGAAAACCTGATGAATACAAATATTTTAATCATGTTCAGGTTACCAGATATCTGGGATGTTTCCTCATCTCTGTGTTTAACTGCATTCTTGTGAAAACCAAGAAGAATTTAGCAACAGGAACATGAGGACGCAGGCACTTCTTAGACAAAAAGCTAGATAAGCCCTGGGTTTGTATTTCTGCTTCTTCCACCACTTCAAATAATGTTACGGTTCTCAAATATAGATGTAATAGACTTTAGAGGTATTTTGGAATTGTAAGGTAAGCTATTTTAACCCTGAATTATATAACATTTGACATACATAAAACTTCCCCACACAGGGGTTCTGGAGCTCATAAGACCCCTGTGCATGCAAAAGAAAAACTCCTCAAAGAGCGGAGTCAGGCCATCAGGAGCAGGAAGCGAGAAGAGTCAGGAGGGTGTGTGTGCCTACCTGCATGCGTGCGTGTCTGCACAGACGCACCTGTCTAGATCCTGCAAGTAAAACTGGGATGATCCAAGGCTAAGTAACATGTTTCCTCTGTCTCTTTCTCTTTTTTTTTTCTATTTCCTTTGGATTAATTATCTGTAGAGTCTGTGTGTGTTTTTGTGTACTGCTTGTATATCACAAATAAAATATAATTATTACTACTTCTCTGGGTATATATGTGTGTATATATATGTATTTGGTGCTGAAGCATTTTGAGGTAGTACTAAATCCTGACCTTTGACCTCCAACAGTGCATTATATAAAAATGTATTCACAGGCACATAAGATTTTGCATAGAGTTTAAGAAGGACATGGACTCCCATCAATGTCTCTGATGAAGAGTACACCAAAGACACCCACAGCCATTGACTCACAGAGCCTTTGTAAGACATGGTAGAACTGCCCCATAGGGTCTCCAAGGCTATAAATCTTTATAGAAGCAGACTGCCACTCTGTCAGAGTGGATGATGGTTTTGAAACTCGGGCATTTTGGTTAGAAGATGAGTGCTTTAATACTGCACCACCAAGGCTTGCTTAAATAGAGTGTAATAATAATGTACTAATAGTTATATGAGGTAGGTACTATTATTTCATCTTGCCAAGTGCCGTCGAGTCGGTTCATCTTAGTGATGAGCAAATGGAGACTCAGAAGTTTTAAAAGACATCCCAAAGTTATGGGGGTATCACCCAAAGCCTGGTAGTCTTTCTCTAGCGCTAAGGAGTGCCTGGTGGATTCAAACCACCAATCTTTTGGTTAGCAGCCAGAGCACTGAACCTCTATGCCACCAGGGTTTTCCAGCTCCTAACCAGTACCCAAATCACATTTGCAATGAAATGATCCAGAGCATTACTAGGTAAGACTGCATTCAGAGTCAGGAGACACTGTTCTCATTCTAGTTGCTCCTCCTGGAAGTCAACACACACACACAAAAAAAAAATTTAAATCAGTGTAAGAAATTAGAAAATGCAGAGAAGAAAAGTAATACTGAAATCATCCATGACCAATGTTAAGGATTTAACTGCATCCCCCTGAAATATATGTTGAAATCCTAATCATTATCTTCAGAAGTAATACTGTTTGGGAATAGCAGTTCATCTGTTATGTTAATAGGACCACTATCATTGTAGGGAGTATCCTAAACCTACTTACCTCTCCGTTATGAGAAAAGCAGATTAGACTGGGAAGGAGGCAAAATTTGGGCTATGCGTTGGAATCAACTTAACGCAGTGGGTTTTGTTTGGGTCTACCGAGGACTGATAACTAAGTTCCCGAACCCATCCTAGAAGAAGTGCTGCATACTTCTTTGTTGAATAGCGCTGTGGTCATGAAGTACTTCCCTTGGGAAGCTATTCACTGACCCTAGTGCCTAGCCCACCATTCGAAGTGGTTTTGGAACTCTTTCTGGAATGGCCATCAGAGCTGTCGTCATACTATCCTTGATGTCTTGAATGACATACAAATGTCTTCCTTTCAATATTTCCTTATCTTTGGTTAAAGAAAAAAGTCACTAGGGGTCAGACCAGGTGAGCAGGAAGGGTGTTCCAGTACAGTTATTTGTTTATTGGTTAAAAACTCTCTCACAGACAGCCACACAATTAAGTTCTCGAACTTGCCACCTTGCCACTGTGTGCAATGGTCATTCTAGAAAGCGTTGCAAAATTGCTTGGAATGGTGAACTAGGGGCATAGCTTCCCAAAGGGAGCACTTGGAAGGTGATCATAGTGATATTCAGCAATGGGGTATGTCACAGTTGGAAAAATTCAGTTCACGAACTCAATTATGGGACCTCATATGCCGAAGAAAGATCCACTTAGGAACATCAGGGCTACAGAAGACAAAACAAGGACCTTCCCTGAGAGCTGAAAGGTGGAAAGGTCAGCAATTAGAACTCACCAGCTGCTACTTGAAAACGCTATGGAGCAGTTCTACTCTGTCCCATGGAGTAGAATCTACTTAACTCAACGGGAACGAGATGGAGCTCTCCCATCAATTAGTCAATAGGTAAAGACTAATTGACGAGAGAGCCCCATCTCGGTTTGAACTGGTCCTTTGCTAAAGTGCTTGATCTTGAGAAAGAATATCGTTTAAACCATAGTTCCTCCTCACCACGCCTTACTTCTCAAATTCTTCTCCTGTATCTTCTGTAATAGTAATGGCATCCCTCTAATGGCTCTGACGGGGTCCTCCAAAGAAATCTTGTTCCATCCAGATTGGTTAGGTGGTGCTACAGGGCACTGAGAATCAGCAATGAGTTTAATACTTTCACAGAAACTCAAACCTGAAGGGAACACATGGGCCTCAGAGACAGGACAGAGCTGTAAGCTGAGGGAGGGTCATCAGATGTGACCCAAGTTCAGTGTTATCGCTCTAAGTGTAGCAGCTTTGTGCAGTGGTGCTTTGCAGCTTCCTGAAGTTCTGAGCTATCCTAGCTCTTCATTATTCCTTTCAATTGATCATCATCTTGAAGAAAAAAAAAAAGACAAAACAACCATTTCTCCTGAGTTGGTTACTGCCCCTCAGGGGCTTCCAAGCTGCAATCTTTGTAGAAGCAGAGTGGCTGCTGGGTTTGAACTGCTGACCTGTTAGCAGCCTCGCTGTGAATCACTGCACCACCAGTGCTCCTGGCAACAGTAGTGATCCAACCGTGTACCTAGTTCACTGACTAGACTAAGACCTGGACGACAGTGCCTCTATATAATTTATCTTCCTCATCTCCATTCAACATTATAAATATTGATTGAGTGAAGGAAAGAATGATTGAAGAATTCAGTTCTTATTTGCTACCCAGAGTGTCCCAAACAGTAACATCACTGCATGTCAACTGAACTTGCCTTTATATTGTTAGGGTCAGCGATTTTCAAGATGTGACGCTGTTACTTTAAAGGTTAAATTTTATTCAAAAATATGCCCAATAGGAAAAACACTGATGCATCAGGGATGCACCCCAAACTATACAGAGCAGGGGGTGACCATGAGCTTCCTCAGCACCCAGTATTTAAGTCATGAGATTACAAAGCAGGGAGGGGGAATTGACCTTTACATTGATTGGTTAAGGCCACCTGGAATTCCTGTTAGTTGTAAAATGTGGTCAAGGTCTAGGGGTCACTCACAAGGCTGTCTGTGGTCAAGGTCTAGGGGTCACTTGCAAGGCTGTCCCCTGGCTTGTCTTGTGACAGATGTTTTGCAAGACAAAGGTGAGATTACTCTATGTTATTTTCTGCTATTAAGTTGTTTCCTGGGGCCTTCTTTAATACCTTGAATTTTTACTGCACCCTTCCTCAAAGGCTGTCACTTATGCCTCATTTCAACAATATCTTAAATTATACTTCCCATTTATTTCTGACTGCTAGATAAGAGGACAGATTAGAGAAACTGATTTCACCTTTCAAATTGTGTTTTTTCTGTTGACAGAAATTATGAAGTTGTAGATTTGTACCTATAGGAGGAAAAAAAAATGCACAAATTGAACTGGATGATAGGATTGAAGATAGGAGCTAGCCAGATTCCAGAGAACAACAACAGATCTTTATTTACATGCTGAATTCTAGATGAGAGACTAGGGGGTACAAAAATGGATGGGAATCAATGCCTGCTGGCAAGGAATTCACAAGGTGTGTAGCATAACACACCCAAGGCCTCATTCTTGCTTTCCTCTGAAGATTCTTTCAGTGTTTGCTTTTGGATGCCTCAACCAAGCCGTTTCTAGGGGTAACAAAGAAAGAGCCTCATAATTTTCATGCTCAGTGAGTGAGTACTAGTTTCTCTCACTGTTTTATTTGTGTTTAGCTAATCCTGAATGAGTAGGGTCAAGGACTACATGCTGACATCAGCTTCAGAGTTGGACCCCTCTTCCTCTTTGGGCTCTCCTGTAGTTGTAGGTCCACAAAGAAAAGCCTTCTTCTCTTAGGTACTTTTTACTTGATTGGCATTTTTCCACTTTCATGACTTCATTTGCTAATATATTTAATGTGCATAATTACATCATCATTTATAGCTTCATCCTAAGCATCTCTTTGGATCTCTAGACATATTTATTTCTAATCCAAGCTGAATGAACTCATGAACTGGCCCTCTCAACCTGTTTGTCTTGTCGCATCCCTAGTAGAAAAGCTCCACTGTCCCCACAGTGGCACAGAGAGAAACTTGAAAGCCATTTTTGGTTTGACGCTTCTCCGTGGCTTCCGTCCTCGGCGGCATACCCATTCAGTCACTGCTGCCCATTCTGCTATTAAGTGGCCCTTGAATCAGTTTGCTTTCTCCATCTCTTTTTACCCACTCCTGTTTAGGTCAGCAGAATCTCCCTGATGGGTGAGACCATTAGATGCTTCGTTAGCTGTGCAGTCACTCATGCCTGCCTGCGATCCAGTCCTCCCCACCGCAGTCAGAGTGATCCTTAGAATAAAAGATCCTATCCTTCGTCTGTTTTTACACATTCACACTCACTCACACACACACACACGCAACATAACAATTGCAATATAATGATCACGATATATCAGGGACTTTTCTAAGTGCTTCACAAATTTTAATACATTTATTTTTAAAAATAAATTACATTTTGATTTATTTAAATAAGAACTTAGTACTTCCTTTACAGTAAGTGGAAAATCTGGTGGTGTAGTGGTTAAGTGCTACTGCTGCTAACCAAAAGGTGGGCAGTTCAAATCTGCCAGGCACTCCTTGGAAACTCTGTGGGGCAGTTCTGCTCTGCCCTGTAGTGTCTCTTCGAGTTGAAAGTGACTCAGTAGCACTGAATATGGTTTGGTTTTATACAGTTGTTAGGGTCCGTGTTTTTCAAGATGTGACGCTGTTACTTTAAAGGTTAAATTTTATTCAAAAATATGCCCAATAGGAAAAATACTGGTGCACCAGGGACGCACCCCAAACTATACAGAGCAGGGGGCGACCACGAGTTTCCTCAGCAGCCAGTATTTAAGTTGTGAGATTACAAAGCAGGGAGGGGGAACTGACCTTTACATTGACTGGTTAAGGCCACCTGGAATTCCTGTTAGTTGTAAAATGTGGTCAACGTCTAGGGGTCACTTGCAAGGCTGTCCCCAGGCTTGTCTTGTGACAGATGTTTTGCAAGACAAAGGTGAGATTACTCTATGGTATTTTCTGCTATTAAGTTGTTTCCTGGGGCTTTCTTTAATACCTTGAATTTTTATGTGCCCTTCCTCAAAGGCTGTCACTTATGCCTCATTTCAACACAGTAAGTACTGTTATTGCCATGTTACATAAGAGGAGACCAAGGAGCGGATAGTTGAATATACAGATAGGTTAATATACTGTACAGCCAAGACAGGTACGGTAGTCTGGCTAGGGTAGTCTGGCTAGGGTAGTCTGGCTAGGGTAGCCTGGCTCCTAGGTTTATCTTACCCCTAAGAACAATAGAAAGGCTTCCTTTAAGAGATGGTGCAAAATTAGCAGCATAATTCTCAAGGCATTCCACTTCTGTTAGTTCTTTAAACTTTTCAAGATTCACTCTCCTCATGGTCTAAATGGAAAACTAAACCAGCTGCTATCCAGTAGATTCTGACTCACAGGACTCTCTAGAACAGAGTAGAACTGTCCCACAGGCATTCCAAGGAGCAGCTGGTGAATTTAAACTGCTGATCTTTTGATTAGGGGCTGAACTCTTAATCACTGAACCACGGGGGCTTCTGCTAGACTCTCAAGTTTCCAGTTTTACTGACCTTCTTTCAGTATCTAGAAGCAGCCATCCAGTCTCCCAATGTTAAGGCATCTGTCCAGATCCCTTCTCTGTCTGGAGGATACTCAACCCCCACATTTCATCTTCCAGAATAGGATCCCCAGTTTCTTCAGCAGGACCCTTGCTCCTCTTTGTTTACACCAGTCCTTCATGCTGGTATTGTACATAAACCCCAGGAGGGCAGGAATATTGACCCTAACGTTCTCTGCCTGCTGAAACTTCCAACACTTAATACACATGTCTGTCAAAAAAAACAAAAAAAAAAAGGCCTGCACATTTTCATTTATTCCTTCAACTGGAATTTACTGAGTCCTTACACTACACAGGAGTTTGGGTGGCACACTGGTTAAGAAATAATAGCCGTTAATCAAAAGATCAGCTGTTCGAATCCAAGAGCCACTCTTTGCAAACCCCGTGAAGCGGTTTTACTCTGTTGTGCAAGGTAGCACTGAATTACAATCAACTTGACAGTTAATGGGTTCAGTTTCTTCTTTGTAATTACTCTATGCAAGATAATATGCTGGAGGATAGGTGGTATATGACAGACAAACAAAGAAAGACTATTTTATGAATTTTATTCTCGTGTTAAAAAGGAAAGGAACCCTGGTGGCACGGCGGTTGCTCACCAACTGCGCTGCAGGATGAAGATGTGTCAGTCTGCTCTGGAAAGACTGTGACCTTAAGGGCAGTTCTATTCACAGGGTCACTGCGAGGCAGGGCTGACTCAGTGGCGGGGGTGGTTGGTAGTAAGGAAGGAAAGGAGGGAGGGAGGAAGAAAGAGAAGAGAGAAAGAAACAGAATTCTGTGAAAGCTGGAAAAATTTGCAACTGTTTAGAGTTTACAAGTCTGTGAAGGATTTGCTCTTCCTCTTTATAGCTATGAGCACATCTATTAAGTGTGTGTGTTTTATGTCAAATTAAGTTAAACGAAAATTCGATGTCTCCCAGGACAGGCTCGTACTGACTGACCACTGTCACCTAAAGCTCTGTGTGTTCAAACCAGTTTCTCTCGTCTCTGTTACTGACGGCTTTCTGAGATGTCTTCAGCTCGTTAGAAGGATCTGCAGTACTCTAAACACCTGCACTCAGAACCTCAGCTTCTTCTTTGACTCTCTCTTTTTATCCTCCACTTCGTTAGATGGTATGTTTTATCAGTTCTTATGTTGAACTATCTCAAGTTTATCACAGTATATCTCAATCTTTACAACAGTTCTGTGATATAAGATACTGTTATCATTACTTCTGTGACAATAAGAGAAGTTCACCTGGTTCAAGGTCACATAGCAATTATATGACAAGATCAGGATCTCAATGCAGTTCTTTCTAAGAACAAAGCTCATAGTGTTTTTCCTACACCATTCTGTCTTCCCAGCTTCTGGAAGATCTTTATGAATCAGTTCAGTTCTCAGGGATCTGTAACTTTTCCAAATTTCATAGCAGTTACTATTTATAAGGCAGTTATGTTTAAGTAAGGAAATTCTGGTGATCTAGTGGTTAAGAACTATGGCTGCTAACCAAAAGGTCAGCAGTTCAAATCCACCAGGAACTCTTTGGAAATTCTATGGGTCAGTTTTTCTCTGTTCTATAGGGTCACTTTGAGCCAGAATTGACTCAATGGCAGTGGGTTTGGCTTGTTTTACTTTTTTATGTTTAAATACCCTTCATCACAATTTTATGTAAGTATCTTATATACCAAGCTTGACAGAAAATTCCTGAAAGGCAAAGATTGTATCTTGCACCTTGTTCTTCTTGGTTGCCCTGCTAAGCAAAGCGTACATTGAAGTCTTTCTTCAAATACTTAATCAAACTCAGAATTGCAGACTATCTCCAGCTACAGTCAAGATTGTGATCTTCAAGGCTAATGTTAATGATCATTTCCATTTTATAACTGTTGTTGACTTTGTTGTTAGTTGCCTTCAAGTCAGGTTTGACTTGTAGACACCTTATGTACAAGAGAAAGAAACACTGCCTAGCCTTGTTCCATTCTAACAAGCACTGATATGCTGGAGGCCGTTGTTGCAGCCACTGTGTCGATCCATTTCGTTGAAGGTCTTACTGTTTCTCACCGACCCTCTGCTTTACCAACCGTGATACCCTTCTCCAGCGGATGGTGTCTCTGGTAACATGTCCAAAGTATATGAGATGAAATCCTGCCACTGTCGCTTCTAAAGAGCATTCTGACTTCTTCCAAGACAGACTTGTTTGCTCTTTACATGTTTGATGGCATATTTAAGATTCTTAGCCAACATCATAATTCAGATGTATTAATTCTTCTTTGGTCTTCTTCATTCATTGGCCAGCTTTTACATGCATATCAAGCCATTGAAATACCATGGCTTCAGTCAGGCTCACCTTAGTGCTCAACATGACGGTTTTTGCTTTTTAGCACCTTAAAGAGGTCTTTTGTAGCAGATTTGCACAATGCAATACATCCCTTGATATCCTGACTGCTACTTCCATGGGCATTCACTGTGGATCCAAGGGAAACAAAACCCTTGACAACTTTTATAACTAGGCACATGGGAACTAGAAGAATTAAACGGCTTGTCCAAAGTCACATAGGCAAAGACCAAAAAACCAGTTTCCTGACTCCTTGGGCAATAAAACGATGTCAAAGTCATAGAGGGGTTAAAAAAATGTAGTCCAAAGAAAAGAATAAAAAAGTATGACAATTATTTCTTTCTATATAACCCCCCATTGAATATATTTTAAATGATCAGAACAGTTATTATGTCACTTTATTCACAGAAAAATAAGTTATGCCACCAGCCCGCAATGTTTTCCAGATTTGTAAGTGAACACTCTGATGTGTCTGTCTTCAGATGTAGACAACATAAGAAGAGTGAATCCTAGAGTGCTTTATAAATGCACAGAAATCTCTCTAAAGAAAATGCTGAGAAGCAACAGAGAGGTCCAAAGCCAGGTGCCTGGGAAGAGAAGAAAGGGGCTGAGTAATTCACATGAAAAGTAAATCCACTTCAGCCTGGAGCTGCCAGGTCATGCATAAGAAATAAAAAAGAAAGGCATAAGGTAATCGGAAGAGAAAAAAAGGAAAAAAGAAAAAATATGAGAAAGCCAAAAGGAAACCCAAATACGTAAAAAAAGAAGAGAAAGCAAGAAGACAATGCCTCTATATAATTTATCTTCCTAGTCTCCATTCAATATTATAAATATTGATTAGTGAAGGAAAGGATGATTAATTCAGTTCTTATTTGCTACCCAGAGTGCCCCGAATAGTAACATCACTGTATATCAACTGAACTTGCCTTTATGTCTTAAATCATACTTCCTGTTTATTTCTGACTGCTAAATAAGACAGGTTACTTCAGAGAAACTAATTGCACTTTTCAAATCGTGGAAATCTGCCAGGTACTCCTTGGAAACTCTATGAAGTGGTTCTACTCTGTCCTATAAGGCAATGAGGTTATGCTTGGTGACAGGCAGAATAAACATCGCTTTCTTCCTTTACTGAGAGTTAGATACAGAACAGCAATTACCAGCCAACTTAGAAAATTCAGCCTCTGCTCCAGCATCCTACATTTGCTCTAGATGTTTGTCTCTCTGTCTCTTTGTCTCTCTGTCTCTCTTTCTCTCTCTCTCTCTCTGTATGTGTATGTGAGAGACAGAGAGAGAGAAAGTCCAGGTAAGACCATTTTAAATCTAAAAGTTGAGGTAAGATCATTTTAAATCAAAAAGGAAGCAAGGTTGTTTCTTCTGCATACAAACTCCAACAATTAAGTCCGTAAACTTAATTGTTCTAAGTGCTACATACCTCATTGCTGAATATTACTACAGTCTCCTTTGAAGTACCCTGCTTGGGAAGCTATGCACCAAGGCCAGTGCCTAGGACACCCTTCAGAGAAATTTGGGAACTCTTTCTGGAACGGCCATTGGGCCCAGTGGAACCATGGTAAGTTTGCAAATTTAATTGTACAGCTGTCTGTGATGGAATTTTCAGCCAGTAAGTAAGTAACTATACTGGAACACTCTTCCTACTCTCCTGATCTGGTCCCCAGGGAATTTTCCTTTACTAGAAGATAAGGGAAATACTGAAAGGAAGACATTCTGGTGACGTTCAGAACATCACAGTAGTAAGATGATGGCTCTAATAGCCAGTCCACAAAGCCAAGCCAAGTGCTGCGGAGTCGGATGCGCTGGCTCCCAAATGCTCTGAAGGGTGGACTAAGCATCGGCATTGGTACGTAGCTTCCCAAGGCCAGTGCTTCAGAGGTGATGGTAGCGTTGTCCAGCAATGAGGTATGTATGTGGTACTTTTTCTAGGATGAGTTCCCGAATCTGTCAGAGCTCATATCACAGGTCGATAATGTGTCTTCCTTCAATCCCGGTGCCCTGTTCCTCTTCATTTAGTCCAGCTTCTCAGGCTATTTGGACAGCACACACACTGAGTAAGTATGGTGACAGGATATAACCCAGACACACGTCTTTCCTGGTTTTAAACCACACGGCATTCCTGTCTTCAATTCCGGAAACTTCATCCTCATTTTTGTATAGGTGCCACAGGAGTGCAACTAAGGGCTCTGGAATTCCCATTCTTTGCAAAGTCACATGTAAATCCATTATATATAAATTGGTCCACACAGCTGAATACCTTGGCATAGGTGATAAAACACAGGTAAACATCTTCCTGGTATCCTCTGCTCTCAGCCTGCTTCCATCTGACATCAGTGATGACGTATTACATTCCATGTTACAGTCATTAAATTTATTTAACAGAGATTGTTGACTGTTTGTTATATGTCAAGCTATTTGAGCTATTGGGTACCTTTCTGTTTACAGCCCAGTGGCTATAAGAATAATAAATACCTTTGCACAAACTATCAAGTAAAATTTACTTTTAAGAAAACATAGATAAACATTATTATTTTAGAAGAGTTTTAGATACACAGAAATATGAAAAGGTAATACAAAGACTTCCTCTGTGTCCTTTAGTCAGCTTCTACGACTGTCACCATCTTACATTATCATTGTATCTTTGTTACAATTAAGGAACTAATATTGGCATGTTACCCTTAATGAAATTTTACACTTTATTAGGATTTTATTAGTTTTACCTGGTACACTTTTGCTCCTGCAGCATCTTATCCAGGGTGCCACATCACATTTTGTTGCCACATCAACAGACTAGTCAAAGCCTAAAGAGCCACTGCTGTCGAGTCAGTTCCGATTCATAGAAACCCTATAAGTCAGAGTACAAATGCCCCCAAACAGTCTCCAAGGAGCACCTGGTGGGCTTGAACTGATGACTTTTGGTTAGCAAATGTAACATTTAATCACTATACCACCAGGGTTTCCATTTAAGAGATTGGAGTCCTAGAATAATAGTTACTCTTCTCCTGGTAACTTAAGAGCTGAGATTTAAAAGTTAAGTATTATTAATGATATGATAATATCAACATCAAATAGTAAGGGACAAAGAGAGGCAAGAACACAAAGCTATTTGCTTAATATATGAAAATATATGTGCCAACGTTCATGGAAAAATACAATTTCAGTTCTTGTGTTTGCTTTTGATCACATGGTTCTCCCTGGAATGTACAACTCCCTTCTTCCACTCTGTTTCATATTTTCCTTGCCTTCATTGAGCACCTGAGTAGTGGTTCTGCTTGAATAGCGTTGTTGAAGTTTTCCATTGACTTCGATCATAAAGCTTGGTGGTACTAACAGACACCTTTCGGGGATCTCCTGTATTCCAGACATACTCTTCCGTACAACTAGCGTATAACTGTAGTCCAATCTCCCCTTGGTAATCAGCAACCACCACTTCAGCCAGGCCAGTAACTCCCTTCTTTGCCTGCTGATTCAAAGCTATAAGGATCCCAAAGTGGCAGGATGATGGTCTCGACTTTAACGAAATTACTATTTTGCCTTCTGGTACTAAGAGCTGTTTTGCCTTTTGGTAATAAGAGCTCTAGACAGAATGCAAGGTTACAGAGACTGGGGATGGACCACTGCAGGTAATATTGACTGATGCTACTCCCACTTCTACCCTTGCCCCTCTGGGCCCATGAATACTGACTATGAGACAAAGTGCACCATCAGATGAAGGGTGAGAATTCAGAGCACAGACAGGCTTCTAGATGAGGGTGCCCAACATGCAAGTTATTGACACCTAGCTGGGGTTCTCACTAAGAGTCGGATCAGCCTTGGGTGGATTCATGCCTCTGGGACTGCCCTTTGGTGAAGGATTTTATAGATTTACCACACCAATGCCAAACCCAATGCTACTGTATAGATTCTGACTCATAATGAAACTATAGAACAAAGAACTGCTCCATAGGGTTTTCAAGAAGCAGATGATGGATTTGAACTGCTGACCCTGTGGTTAGCTGCTGAGGTCTTAATCACTGTACCACCAGGGCTCCTTATGAGATTTAGCTGACTATTAAAAAGTAGTATTCCATCCTATTGAGATAAGTTCCTTAGAGAGATACTGCTAGACTGTATCTGTAAACTTTCCCATTACTAGAGACAGGTTACCTCAGAGAATGAGAAGGCACTTGCTCTCTGACATACAAGGACTGACAGCTGAGTTTGCAAACTCGTCCTAGAAAAAGTGGTACATACCTCATTGCTTAGTATCACTGTATCACCTTCGAAGTACTCCCCTTGGGAAGCTATGCACAATGTCAACACAACTTCAAAACAACTTTGAAATTCTTTTCTGGAATGGCCATCAGAGCTGTCATTGTATTACCCTTGACATCCTGAATGTCATCAAAATGTCTTCCTTTCAATATTTCTCTCATCTTCTGGTAAAAAAAAAAAAAAAAAAGTCACTGGGGGCCAGATCAGAGGTGTAGGGAGGGTGTTCCAATACAGTTATTTGTTTACTGGCTAAAATCACCCTCACAGACAACTATACAGCTAAGTTTGTGAACCTGCCTCTGTGCCACTGTGGACTTCTAGAAAGAGTTCCCCAATTGCTCTGAAGAGTGAGCTAGGCACTGCAGTTGGTGCATAGCTTCCCAAGGGGAGTGCTTCAAAGATGACTACAGTGCTACTCAGTAATGAGGAGTGTAGCACTTAAAACAGTGAAGTTCATGGACTTAACAGTAGGGCCTCTTAGAAACCCTACTGGTCCAGTGGCTAAGTGCTACGGTTGCTAACCAAATGGTCAGCAGTTGAAATCTGCCAGGTACTCCTTGGAAACTATATGTATACGGAAATGAGTTTTTGCTTGGTGACAGGCAGAGTAAACATCCCTTTCTTCTCTTACTGAGACTCAGATACAGAACAATTACCAGCCACCTTTGATAATACAACCTTGGGCTCTAGCATACTATATTTGCTCCAGATGTTTGTGTGTGTGTGTGTGAGAGAGAGAGAGACAGAGTGAGACAGAGAGAGAGAGAGAGAGATAGTTGAGGTAACACCATTTTAAAGATGTATGTATAAGCCAAAGAACTAAATCCTTTCCTCTGAGCTGATTCCAGTTGATAGCGACCCTATAGGACAGGGCAGAATTGCCCCATAGGGTTATCAAGGAGTGGCTGGTGGATTTGAACTGTCGACCTTTCAGTTAGCAGTCATAGCCTGTAGCCACCGAGACACCAGAGTTTCCTATGTTTGAATGCATATATTACCTTCATGCCTGTGTCTCTATATATGTCTATAATTTATCATGGACTAGTATACAATACAGTAAAATGAATTGAATTAATGGGAAAATGAGATAAGCTAAAAAGCAAGAGACACACAAAATACAAGTCTCAATATTATCACTACTGGATTCAACAAACATTGAATGGCCCTATGAATTTGTGAATTTGCTATAAAAGTTTCTAGAACACTTAGTCTCTATTTCTGTATTTACCTTATTGTGCAAACAGACAGCAAATGAAGTCAGGTCACAGACGGGTACCAGTATGTGGACGATGCTCTCTCAGCAGGTTCTCAACCTGCCTTCCCATTACAGTCACACCCAGGCCACCAGTGGCAACTAAAGCTGAATCTTTAAGAGTAGAGTCTAAAACTACACAAACACACTTTTTTAAAAAATAAGCCCTCCAGGTAACTCTAATGTGTGGTGTTATAAACAGATGCCGCTATTACAGTAAGTTAACCGAAAAGTGTTCCTTGCAAGTGTCTGCCCTAAAATAAGCCTTTCACTGGTGTTTGTGGATGATTCTCGGGGGACAGAAGCGGGAATCAGGGCCTTCTTCCTCTCGACCCATTTGTTCTAAAGGATGACAGCTGGGATACATACAGAAGTGGGATATAAAAACAGTGACCCTCTTAAACACTGCTTTTTATTATAGTTATGTCGAGACTACGCTTTCAGGGAATAATAAACTTATCTGAAATGCCTTTGAGGCCAAAATTTAGTTGCGATGGTCTAATTTCCAAGACTAAAAATTCGTTCTTTCATTTATTCACCAAAGCAGGACGGTCTCTAGTAAATGTTAGACCAAGCTGTTGCTCTCATGGGTTTAATGATGAATCTTAATTTCAGAGAGAGCAGTGTTGAAGACTTTGTAAGAAATAATTTAACTCGATTGTGTTTGATTCATTAATTTCGCCATGTCTAGTAGATGCCGGAAACCGTGGTGGCATAGTGATTAAGTGCTACCTATGGCTGCAAACCAGAAGGCTGGCAGTTCAAATCCATGAGGTGCTCCTTGGAAACCATGGGGCAGTTCTTTTTGGTCTATTGGGTCACTATGACTCTGAGTAGCTTTTTTTTTTTTTTTTGGTTTTAGTAGGTGCTAGTGAATCAGGATAGTTAAAGGATTGATTGTCCATTCAAAGGTGAGTGTTTAAACTTGTGACTTCTAATTCCCTGCAGAAAAATCCCTTAAAGCTACATGACCTCAGCTGCAGCTCAGTGATTCAGGTAGAGGGCTGTAGTGGGTGATCAGGTCACCCATCTACTACATTATGTATGGTAAACCTGATTATGCTAGAGGAATATCTGCTGCTTGGGGAGCGAATGCTGTCTGATGACATAAACCATGCCACCAACCTGCCATATTACACTGTTGCAACCACACAGCTTGAGACCCCAAAATGTTTGCCTCCCCAACTGTGACTGCTTTTGGCTGATGGAAGAAGGTTAGAGCTAAGGTTCCATCTATCATATTGTTATTGGAGCTCAGGCTCTGATTAGTGATAGGGCAGGAGCTGATATTTCTGAATCCCTCAGTTCAGAAGTCCAAGATTCACTTTGAAAATTGACACCCACACCTCTGGAGTCCCTGTTCATTGTGCTGGGATGCAGTAGGCAACAAAAGAACTGTACACTTGTTATTGCTCGGGTCTTTCAGAGTGTCTCCCCAGGAAGTCCTGCTTTGCCAGGCTTGCTGGTGTGCTCCTTGGCTGTTTGCTAGGTTTCCATGTCACCTACCAACACCAGGAGGCATGGAGAGTTTATGATTCAAGGGCAGACTTTGCCAGAGCAGCCAAGAGCATCAGATAGTCTAAATACTAGGCAATTAAAATAGTCTAGAATAGTCTGGAATCCCTTATATGATAGCAGAGGAGTCCAGGAGAACACATTAAAGCCAAAATAAGGACAGAACAATCTATTTACCTGAAGTTTAGTGGAATCAGCAGATATTACCCAATTCTATAGGTATATGACTTGGAGAACTGTCGGTGCAGGACAAGCATTGCCCTCCCTGATTATTTCCTATGGAGGAAAATATTAATAAATAACTGCATGCTAGAAACTGCAACTGTTAAGTACCCAACCCTTTGCCATCAAACTGATTGTGACTCATAGCTACCACACAGGACAGATTAGAACTACCTTGTACAGTTTCCCAGGCTATAATCTTTATGGAAGCAAACTGCCACGTCTGTCTCCCACGGAGAGGTTAGGGGTTTGAATCACTGACTCTTTGGTTAGGAGCCCACTGTTTAACCACTGCAGGGCACCTCGGGTAAGGACTTGTAGACCAAAACCATACTCATTGCTGTCAAATTGTTTCTGATTTACAGAGACCCTACAGGATCGAGTAGAACTGTCTCACAAGGTTTCCAAGGACTGGCTGGTATATTTAAATTATTGACATTTTGGTTAGCAGCCGGGAATACAAAAATAAAGATACAGTCTCTCTTCTTAAGAAATTAAGGCTCGTTATAGAAACCAACAGGTAAAGTGATGCACACTCTAATGGGTAATGCATTCCATACTATGGAAACCCAGTGGAAGAAATAGCAAATTCTGTTTAAGAAAGGTCAGAGGGGAGTTCATAGATGGGGTGACATTTAAGGCATGTCTCGAAAGGTTGGTCTCACAACTCCTTTGGGGAGTGATCACACAGAACTTTCTAAACTGCATTCATTTAAGATACATCTGTTTCTTGTTGACCCATGAAACTTTCCCCAGAAGCCTGGGCTGTACATGGTACAGCCTTGACACTTGCAAAGGAATCAACTTGAGACTTTCCAGAATTCCCAAGTTCACATATACTAATTAAGAGGCAGAGGCTGAGTAATCAGCTAGGCTTACTCACTGACTAAATACTGACTTCCAAACATGAGCCATATAGTACATGTGGCTATGACCAAGCTCTCAAAGAGTGGCAGTTGCAAATGCCACAAACCTAGTATCTTTTAGAGAAGGGTCTTCCAAGATAGTGTCAGCATCCTCCTACCACTTTAAAGAGGCAGTTGTGCTGTGGGCCAGAGATTTGAAGGACCACTGTCTTTCAGGAAGATGACTGGAATGATGGATGACCCTGCCAGACACTTGCTTCCCTGGAAAACACCTGGGTGGTACACAGCAGAAAGGGACAGGTGCCTGATCCCATGACACATGACCTAATGGGTAACCATGGGCCAATATGGATTGCTTTCACCTGAGAAGAATTGTGAGTATACCATTTATGGAGCTCTCATGGTGCTGTGTTCAGCATTTGGCTGCTGTGCAAAAGATCCCCAGTTCAAATCCACCAACCACTCATTGAAAACTCTATGAGGCAGTACTACTCTGTCCTATAGGGTTTCTATGAGTCCAAATCAACTTAGTAGCAACAGGTTTGGCTTGTTTTCTTATATCCTTTATAGAATTCGCTCGCTATGTCCCTGGTATGGTTTTAAAAGTACCACGGATGTATTAACATCTACTTGGTCACGAAGAACTTGATGAATTAAGCCCTACCATTTCCCCATCCTACAGCTGAGGAAACTGAGCTTGGCGAAGTTAAGCAATGCAGACAAGGTCATGTGAGTAAGAAGTGACATAATTGAGAGTTAATCCAGGAACAGCATCAGCTGGCATCACAACTCCCTGCTTTTAGCTTTTTGACCTTAATTCTTCCTCAGCTAAAGGTGGAGGATTATTATCAGAGTTTATACAAGAGAGGGGAAAGGGCAGTGCTCCCGAGGACTTCCGACTGGCTGGGGAGAGCCTCCTCTGAAGGCTGCCAAAGCCTTTGCTTTCCTTACTTCTTCGACAGCCTAGGGCATTAGGCAGGGGCTCCTGTGCCAAATCTTGTCAGGAGTCTGGTTTTTGTCTGTCACAGGGCGATGTGGCCTGTGACAGGAATTACACATGTCAGGGCCCAATATACATTCCTATAAATAGATTAGTTCAGGAAGTCAGATTAGTACAGTTTAAATAGAAGTGAAGAAAACTGGAAGTAAGATTCAGCGGTCTAATCTGAGGTTGACTCATGCACCATAATTAAGCCTCCTCATTTCCTCCTCTTCCTTCTTCATTTTGCAAATATCTCCATCTGTGACTCATCTTTTCTTGCAACAACATTACTCCCTCGGATTTCTTTTTCTTGTCTTGCTATTTTCTCCCAACACCTCTGTCTTTTAACTTTTACAGGAAGATCCTATTGATTATTAAATCCACCGAAAAGCAAGGCAGGAAAGATAGTTCAGCGAGAAACTTTAAGGATCTGTGTTTTATGTAAGTCAAGGTCCTCAGGGAAGCCAGAGGTTCTAATTTATTAACTGATGGTAAGAGAAACATTATGTGCACAATTCAATTCAATATCTATTTTGTAAGAAACTAACCCTTGTCTGTTAGTATGCTAAGGACTGTGAATAACAAAATAAATAAGACTCAGAACTTTCTCTAGGAATTTATAGTCTAATGAGTGAGACTAAGACATGAAAAGATAATGCTGTATTAAGGGCTGTGGCAGAGACAAGTTACTACAGGGAATTTCATTCTAGCTCAGGAGTTTCAGAAAGTGTTTCTGAAGGATGTGTGACATCAGCCTCATCTGTAAAAGACCAATTAGAGTTAGGAGACAACAGAGACAGCAAGTACGGAGATGGGTATTTGGACCCAATCAAAAAACAAAAACAAAAAAAATTCCCATAAAGTCAGTTCCATGTGGATTCAAACTGTTGACCTCTATGTTATCAGCTGGTGAAGAGCTGATGAAGAGCGTGGCTACTATCCAAAAGATGGGCAGCTCTTAACCACTATGCTACCAGGGTTTCTTTTGGGCACAGAGAACCTACTAAACAATGGGACATAGGCACGCAATCATATGGTATGACTCAAGACTCACAGTGCGATGTTGTTAGAGGACAAGATTCCAGGGGGCAAGAAGCAGAAGTGACACTGGGGAGGCAGGTAGAACCACGTTAGAGGCACTTTTATGTCTTGTTAAGGAACATGAACTTGATCATTAAGGTGATGGAATAATAGAGTGGCCATGAAGATGGAGCATTGAGATATGAAACCAGGAAAACAAACCCATTATCACTGAGTTGATTCTGACTCATAGTGACCTTATAGGGGAGAGTAGAACTGCTCCTTAGGGCCTCTGAGGAGTGGCTAGTAGATTCAAACTGCCCATCTTTTGGATAGTAGCCAAGCTCTTCATCATTTAGAGTGGTCACCTAAGCTTTAGATGCTGGTCCCAGGGAGAGATGATCAGGGCCTGTACTGGGCCTTTCCATGTGATGGGGATGCGCAGCCGTTAGCACTTGGACATAGGGGTGACGTGAAGTACAGGAGGGAATACAAACCTTTTCTAAGTGTTTCTGTTGGATTTTCATTTATAAAAAGTAAAGATTACGATACTCTCAAGGCCAAAATGCTTCATGGGGTGTTCTGTTGTTTTGCTCTTCCAACTCATGTATACTTCGAATGCTGTGCTGTGTTTTTATTTCCAGATTTCTACACATTTTCTTCTCCTTCAATGGTTTGATATATACCTTTGGTCCTTGGAGAGGCTTCTTCCTCTAGCCCAGCTATGGCGTGGGTCTCAGTCTACCCCAAAACCATCCTTGTTTATTGCCCCAAAGACAAATGCACCCTTACTTCATAGCACTTACTGGGATTGCAATTACGGAAGAATGTCAGCACTGTTTGTTTAATGTGTCCTCTTCCGTGAGTCATTCTTCTTACACAAGATACCAACTCTGTATACCTAAAGCACTAGAAAGGGAAGGAAAGATAGAGATGAGCCTGCTGAAAGATCAGGGAGGGGAATTTGGCAGGCAACCAGAGAGGCTAGGTGCTGAAAGTTAAACCAGATTATGCAAGGTTACTGCTTGTTTAGGCACCTACGCCTTGATATTGCCGCTCTACTCCCGGATTCAAAATTTGTTGATTCAGCATTTGTGGATAATTTCTAATGGTTTCTGAGACTTTCTGTCACTTTCTCAATGTGTGAATTCTTGGAATAGTCTGACGACCACTCCTAGGAGAGGGCAAAAACCAAAACTAGTTGCCATTGTGTCACTTCGATGACTAAGGTGTGCTTGACCCAAGCCATGGTGTTTTCAATTGCTTCATATGCGTGTGAAAGCTGGATAAGGAATAAGGAGGACCAAAGAAGAATTAGTGCCTTTGAATTACTGTGTTGGCAAAGAATATTGAATCTACCATGGACTGCCAAAAAAATGAACAAATCTGTCTTGGAAGAAGTACAGCCAGAATGCTCATTAGAAGCAAGGATGGCCAGCCAGACTTCATTGCATATACTCTGTGCATGTTCTCAGAAGAGACTAGTCCCTAGAGAAGGACACCATGCTTGGTAAATAGAGGGTCAGCCAAAAAAAAGGGGGGGGGGAACTTGATTAGACAGATTTACACAGTGACTGCAACAACGGGCTCAAACATGACAGTGATTGTGGGTATATGTTGTACACAGAGTAGCTGTTGAGTTGGAACCAAACTGACAGTTGCCTAATAACAACTACAACAACAGCTCCCATGGAGCCAATTCTGATTCATGGTGACACAAGTGTTTCTGTGAAACTGGTCTGTAGGATTTTCAGTGGTCTTTCTTCCATGATTCTTTGGATCTCCAGCCTTTCAGTTAGTAGGTGAATGCTTAACCACCTGAACCATCCAAGGACTCAAGGAGTTTGGAAATTTAACAGTTATTTTCCATTAACTTGTACACTGGAAGGTGAAAAGCAAGGTTCTTCTCAATCCTCCAACGTTTTGAAATTTTTAGTCCCCTCTCTCTGCAAATAATTTGGATTCTGAGTTTTAGATCTGTTTGTTTCTGTATCTTTGTCTACACACGTGCATGCACACACACACACACACACACACGCACTCATGCACCCTTCATTCCTGCCAGATGGGAAGTTTCACGAGAGCCGGGAATGTCCCCTTCTAGTTCACCACTGTATCGTCAATGCTCGCCAGAGTCCTTGTCAGATAATGGTCTATGTAGTGAAGAAGTGAGGAAATATTCCCTGTATGAAGGGAAGAATGAAGAAATGGATGTACCTTCATAAAAAAGGAAATTTACCTCTAATTACTATAAAAACGAAACCAACTGTCGCTGAGTGAGATCTGACTCACGGGGAACCCACGTGTGTCAGAGTAAAACTGTGCTCCATAGTATTTTCCATCCCATCAGTTTTCAGCAATGGATCACCAGACCTTTTGTCCTGGGCACTTCTGGGTCTATGGTAACTACCATCCTTTCAGCTAACAATATGTCAATCATAGACACCACCAGGGACTCCCTAATCACTGTTAAAAGACAAACCAAACCTACTGACATCGAGTCCGACTCATGCTGACCTCATAAGACAGAGCAGAACTGCCTCCTAGGGTTTGCAAGGAGGCCCTGGTGGATTTGAATGGCTGATATTTGGGTTAGCAGCTGAACTCTTAACCACTATGCCCTCAGGGTTCCCCTAGTCATTATAAACCCAAACCAAACCAAACCCACAACCATTGAGTCAGGTCTGGCTCATAGCAACCCTATAGGACAGAATAGAACTGCCCCACAGAGTTTCCAAGGAGTGCTGGTGGATTTGAACTGCAGACCTTTTGGTTAGCAGATGTAGCACTTAACCCACTAGGCCACCAGCGTTTCCTAATCATTATAGGACCTTAATATATCCATATTCCCAACTCCCCACTGAGATAGTATCTGGAACTGCTCCCACTCTACCTCCTACCTTCTGAAACTCAGACTTCAGTGTAGGTACCATAGACTTCTGAGTCCATGATTACACCTTTCCCTGACCAGAAACTGATCATAAGAGTGTCGTAGGTGCACTCTTGAGAAGACCCAGTTCTGCAGGCCCCTGTCTGAGGGAGTGGGCCCTGGAGCCCATTTCTTTCCAACAGGCGGAGCAGAAGGACAGCTCCCTTGGCCATGTTTAAAAGGGAGTTGGCAATGACATTCACAGTCATGGATATCGTACAAGTCTGGGGTTATTTGGGATTTGAACCAGTAGTTTTCTCTGGCCAACAGCAATATTGAAATTCTGAGGAAATAGAGCAATGCTTTCAGATGGATCACCTATTTTTGATTTTCCGGTTGCCTTTAAGAGTCCTATAGTTAGGTAAAGCCACATCAAAATAATATAAAATGTCACCCTTTTAAAACATTGTAAACTTAAAAATCATACTGCAGTCTTATTCTAGAGTTCAACACTGTCATTGAATTGGTGGTGCTTCAAATATAAGTGCTTGTCGCTAAAGATTGATCTTCAGAATTTCTTCGTCTGAAGGGTTTTAGAAATGCGTACACACTTCCAAGATTCTATTCGTCTTATTTGTTTCGTGATTAATATTTCATCTCACAAACAGGCTTGCAAAGGTTTGCTACCCAGGCTGCATTTTGAAATGCTTTATTGGTAGCTGCTTGCTTTCACTGGGATTCGTAATTCGCTCTCCTGAGAATAAAATTTGTTCTCAGAATAAAGCACATTTGACTCCTTCGAAGCTGCCAAAATGTGAAGTCTTGCGGTTAGGTATTTTGGAAAACTGGCAGGTTTTGTTTACATATTGTGGTCTTTCTCCAAATTTATCCCACATCCCACACCCCACAAGTCTAGGACCCCTTCCAATGTAATTGCTGCGGACAAGTGCAAGGCCAAACCTTCTGCACCGTTCCCCGAGTCCTTCCATCTCTGACTCAGAAGGAGCTCAGGCCAGAAGAGCTTCCCCTGACTCTTAAAAAAAAAAGAAAGAAAGAAAAGAAAATGCTGACCTAGAGAAATACCTGACTCTAATTTTCTGTGCAAATGAAAACCTTTTCTTCTCTAGATTGGATGCCGAGAATTTTGTTTTCAATGTTTATAATGTAGCAATTGCTTAGACTCTTTCATCTGAAAGCAATTTACGCATGTTGGGCCCAATTATCCTAACATGCTTACAGCTTCCCAGTACTTTTACTCTTTAACCTCGGTGCATTAGTCTCATTGGACAAGACCTTTATACCTACAGCAAATCTGAAACCTAATCACAGAAGTGCTTTAAAGATTGAATTGCTAGAAGACCCTCCGTGCCCAGGGAAGAACACTATATTGGAAATCTGTTTCCATATATTTTTCTCACAGGGATTACAAGTGGTTTTTCTTGTGGTGGTTTTTCTTTCAGACGGATTCACCCATCCCCCGTAAACACTCAGCCAGAAGAGGTATTGAGTCACGAATCCGCACTTACTTGCTCTTTCCTTCGTTTGAGAAGGGACACACAATGACCCATGTGCAGCAAATGTGTCCCCTTAATCTCATGCCACCCAGCAGTCCCCGGCCATCTGCTCTGGCTGTTTATTAGGAGGGCTTTTTCAATTAATTTTTTCAAGAAATATTTATTTGAGTGCTTATTCTGTGCCAGGCGCTACATAGATACTGGGGAGAAAAAGATGAGACAGCAAGCCATGTCTGTATGAAACCAAAACCAAACCAAATTCATCACCACTGAGTCCTTTTCAACTCATAGTGACCCAATAGGACAGAGTAAAACTGTCCCATAGAGTTTCCAGTGAGCACGTAGTGAATTTGAACTGCCAACCTTTTAGTTAGCAGCCATAGCACTTAACCACTATACCACCGGGATTTCCATGTCTGTATACCTAATGCCATGGTATTGATTCTGACTCATAGCGACCCTATAAGACAGAGTAGAACTGCTTCATACAGTTTCCAAGGAGTGCCAGGTGGTTTCAAATCACCTAACGTTTCAGTTAGAAGATAAACTATGAGTTTATAACTCGGAGAGAGATAATATGCACATAACAGTTACTTTATTGTGCTGCAGTGGACACCTTGAATGGAAAGGAACCGGTAGTAAGATGGGCCAGAAGAGGAGCATCTGACCAAGATACAGGACATGAAGGAAGTTCTCCCAAGGAACTGCTACCTAAGATGAGGCTTGAAAAGATGAATGAATGTTAGTCAGATGAAGTAGAGGGAAGAAGAGTGTTCTGGAAGAGGAGGTGGTCAGGTGTTTGAATGCTCAGGAGTCAGATTTTGGAGGAAATGGAAAAAGCTTTACCTTGCTGATAGAGTTTAGTGTTGGATGTGGTAATGGTTGTTGCTGAGAGATAAGGAGAGTCCCCATGATCAAGACCTTGTTAACACTAGTAAGGTCCCTGAGGGGCACAAATGATTTGTGCTTGACTGCTAACCTAAGGGTTGGTAGCTCGAGCAGAAGAAAGGACTGGCAATCTGCTTTTGTGAAGATTATAGCCCAGAAAGGCTCTTCTACTCACACCGAAGGTCACTATGTACTAGAATGGTCAGCGATGGGTTCAGTTTTCTTTTTTTTCCTTCAACCCTGGTAAGGAGTTTACACTTTCTCTTGGAGGCACTGGGGAGCCATAAAAGGATTTTATACAGAGGAATGGCAGCAACTGATTGCATTTTTAGAGCTCTTGTGCTGGCTTCTGAGTCGAGTGACACAGATGTCAAGAGCTTCAGCTGCTAACCAAATGGTCAGCAATTTGAGTTCACCAACAAACAGATCTGTCTGGGAAGATATACAATCAGAGTGTTCCTTAGAAGCAAGGATGGCGAGATTGCATCTTACATACTTCAGATATGTTGTCAGGAGGAATTAATCCCTGGAAAAGCACCTCATGCTTGGTAAAAGTAGAGGGTCAGTGAATAAGAGAAAGACCCTCAAAGACATGGATTGACAAGTAGCTGCAACAAAGGCTTAAGCATAATGATTGTTGGTCATGATACAGGACAGAGCTGTGTTTCATTTTGTTGTGCATAGGGCTGCTATGAGAACAGACTTGATGGGACCTCACAACAACAATATAGTGCCCCTTTAAAAAGCAAGAATTGATGACGATCTATGTTCATACTCTAGGATGTGATACTGCCTTGAGATGTACGCTGATGTCCTTTTGATTGAACCTGTAAATTATAAGAATGTATGTCAATTGTGTTCATTACAGTGGAGTTATTTTCCAGATCAAAAATACGTCTCAGAGGGACCTCGCCTGGCGAGTCACCATTAATGTCTTATTTGTTCTTTGACTACTGAACATATAGGAAGATACATTTGTTTCTTTGTATTTTGGAATCTTCCTAAGTTATGTGGTGCTGTTGCCTCCCCCTCTGCCCCCCAGTGAGGCAGATATAAACTAAGGTAGGTAGCTGTTTATGTTACTAGGTTCAAATGAATCTATTCTTCACTTCTTCCCTGAAGTTCTCCCAGGTTAATGAGGAGAGGTATAATTTTATTCTCTGTTCTTACTTATGTGAACACAATTTTTTCTTGGCTCCTCAATTTTCTGTACAATTTTCTGCTATATATTTTGCTTACTATTCCAAACTGTCTGATCCCTATGTTTCTCTGTTATTGTCAATGTTTATATTCTTCTGTCTGAAGGATGCCAGAAATTCCTAGAAAGCAGAAGGTGCATACAGTTTCCCTAGTGACAGCACCGCATGCTATTAATTATTCCAGAGTGGTGGTTCTCAAACTTCTAGTTTCGAAGAAACGCTGGTGGTGTCATGATTAGTTGCTACAGCTGCTAACAAAAGGGTTGGCCGTATGAATCCACCAGGTGCTGCTTGGAAACTCTATGGGGCAGTTCTACTCGGTCCTACAGGGATACTGTGAGTTGGAAAAGACTCAGTGACAGTGGGTTTGGTTTTTGCTATGTTCTTGAAAATTATCAAGGACCGCAAGTGTTTTTGTTTATGTACATTAAAATTATAAATATTTACCCTCTTAGAAATTCAACCAAGAAAAATTTAAAGCATCTAATTTATCAATTCGTTTAAAAATAATACTAACAAATCCTTTATATGTTCACATGACTAACATATTTCTAGTAAAATATATTTCTAAAACAAAAACATACTGGCAAAAGCATAGTGGTATTGTCTTACATTTTTAAAAACCTATTTCTGTCTGGCTTAATGGAAGTCACCAGTATTCACGTATTTGTTTCTGCATTAAATTGGTACAATATCACACTTCGTGTAGCCTCCAAAAAGTTCCCTTCTACACTCATCAGAGTATAAGAATGAAAACAGAAAATAATATCTTAGCATGATTACGAAAGTAGCTTTGACTCTTCATGTTAACTGAAAAGTCCTTGGGATCACACTCTTCATGGTTTCTAGACCAAGCTTTGAAAATTGATATTCCAGCCATTGCTAGTATGATGTGTGTTGTTTGAAAATACATTTGACCAATACAAGCATAGCTGGTGGAAAGTAGCACTTCTAGGCTTTGGTCATTAAGTCTTTATAATTAATTTTAATGAAAATAACCAATTTATTGGTGACTGTAATTTTTGATTGGTTCTGCAATTATATATCAGGGATAAGTGAGACTCTTGTAGGCATTAATATATATCGATATATGTAATCCACCAACTGTCTGTCAGTTGGTCACACTGTGACAAACCGTTGTTATAATAATGAAATAACTGTTGTTATAATAATGAAAGCTATTCTACTGCTATCTCAAAATCCTGCAGGGTAGCCTATAGGGAACAAGTTTCAGTGCGGCTTCCAGGCTAAGACAGACTAGGGAGAAAGACCTAAAAATCTACTTCCAAAAACGGGGCCAATTAAAACCCTATGAATCTCAGTAGAACATTGCCCAATACAGTGCTGGAAGATAAGCCCCTAGTTTGGAAGCCACTGAAAATGCGCAGTGGTCAAAACAATGACTCTATCATGTAAACAATTATAAAGATAGTGCAGGATTGGACAAGGTTTCGTCCTGTTGTACTTGAGATTACCTAACAACACCCTAAATTCTTACAAATGATGAATCTAACTATACGATGCAACTCTAACGAATTCAAAATTTAGAGGTGACAACTTGTAAAAGCACTCATTGCTACTTGTATTCCAACTTGGCTGGCACTGAAGCTCAAGTGGGAAGAGACATTTCTAGGGTGGTGGGCCCACTTCCTGGGGAACACTTTTTAAGAGAATGGTTTTAGATCATACGCACAGGACAGTTTCAGCAAGGTCCTTCCAAATGCAGCAAACCAGGCAAAAGGAGATCCAATGTTAGCAGAAATAGAAGTCTACCAATAAGGAAACATGGAAACAGATAGGAAAACGGGAAGCCAGAAGATCAGGAATGTAAGGAGGGAATGTGGCCTAGCTGAAATATAGCACATGAAGACATAGGAATGAGGAGACAGTTTGAGTTGGTTTATTGTTATTGGTTTATTATTTTAGTTGTTGAAATACATGGACATGAAGACATAAGAATGAAAATAGACTTTGAGTTAGCTTATTGTTATTGTTGTTGGGTGTAGTCAAGTCAACTGTTGACTCATAGTGACCAAGAATAACAGAGTCGAACTGCTCCATAGGGTTTTCTAGGCTGTAATCGGTAGGGGAGCAGGCTGCCAGGTCTTTCTCCTACTTAGCTGCTGGATGGCTTTGGACTGTCAATGTTTCAGACACCAGCTGAGTGCTTAACCACTGCACTACTGGAGTCCCCTCTTGGGTTGGTTAGGACACTTTTTGTATTACTTTTTTGATGTTGGTCTTCCATTATGGCACATTTTTTTATGTGGGTTTAATTGTTCCTGCCTTTTCAAAGGCCGAGTCTTAAATGGCCAACATCCCATGATGGAATTATTGTGGACCTTTTCAGCTTATAAAAATTTGATGCTAAATTACTATACAACTGTCTATGAGGTTCCTAGAGACTCAGCTGGCATATTTGGTTCTATGTTCTCTTTCTTTTTTAAACTGTTCTGTGCTTCTAGGTCTAAGTTTCAAGTCTTCCCCTATGTCTGTCTTTACTATAAAGTCTATGATCGTATATAATGTTCCCTAGAACATTAAAAGAAGCTACGTGTTTCTTTAGCCCTTTAATCTGCATAGCATAGTCTTGACTTTACAACGTGCATCATGACTTGTGTCTTTTCCTGGGTGTGCACTTGCAAAGCAAAATCATAAGCACACGGAATTTCCTGAATGACTCTCAAGGGCTTACAGTGACTGTAACCAAATGTTGAGTTGGGAGAGTTTCCCAGAACAATATGAACACATCTCTAGCACAAATGGTTGCATAGTACAAAATACTTATGTTTACAAGTCACATACCACAGTTACTGTGCTGCTCCGGAATGAGACCTCAAAGTGAAGTTCAAAAGTGAATTCACTGTTTCCCACTTCCACGTGTCCTTTCTGCATTTCCCCATCCAGCTAAAGCCAGTTCTAGATCCCAGCTCACACAGATTCGTCAGTCCTCTCCCACCCATCCTCAGATACGATGAGTGGCTAAAGCCAGTTGACGCTACGTCTGTGTCTCCCACATTTGCTCTCTTTTTCCCAAATGATGTCCTTTATCACCTCCCACACGAACTATCACAAAGCTTCATGCCCTTACTCAGCCTCAGTCCCACTGAGAAGCAAACAGCAGCGGGGCTGCCAGGGTGTTGCAGGTTGTGTCTTCTCCGCTCTCCTTCCTGGCGCCCTTGTGGATAACAAAATGAAACGTGACCTGGTCCTGTGCCATCTGCGTGATCATCAGTAGATGTGAGCTCTGCACGTGGCTATTGTGTCAGCTTGTCTCACTGACGGGTTCTCTTATTTTCCACTTCACCAAATGTGATGTCCTTTGCTAGCGACTGGATTTGCCTGACGTTGTGCCCAAAACAAGCAAGGTGAAATCTCACCGTCCTTGCTTCTAAGAAACATTCGGGCTGTATTTGTTTCAAACTGATTTATTCTCTTTTCTGGAAGACCATGGTATATTCAGCACTCACCCATATCGCAACTGAAATGTCTCAGTTCTCCTTGGATCATTCTTTTTTATTGAACAGCTTTTACATGCGTATGAGGTAAATGAAAAAACTGTGGTTTCAGTCAGGCACATTGAGTTATTGAAGTGGTATCTTTATTTTTTTCTTTTTTGAGCACTTTAAGAAGGCCTTCTGTGGCAAATTTGCCCAGTGCAAGTCTGATTTTCTTTTGATTTCTTAACCGCCACTTCCATGGAAGGAAAGCCTGGTGGCAAAGTGGGTTAAGTGCTATATCTGCTAACTGAAAGATTAGCAGTTGAAATCTGCCAGGTGCTCCTTGGAAACTCTATGGGGCAGTTCTACTCTGACCTCTAAGGTCACTCTGAGTTAGTCCCAACTCAACGGCAGTGAGTTTGTTTTATGTCCATGGAAAGGAGACTTGGCCTGATAACTAAGCATTCACCTGCTAAACGAAAGGGTGGTAGTTCAAACTCCCTTGTTGGATCCACGAAGAGTTCTGCTCTGTCACCTGGAGCTGCTATGAGTTGGTATCAATTTTATGGCATCCAGCAACAGCTTCCAATGGGCACTGAGAACCGATTCAGGTAGAATGAAGTCTTTGACAACTTTAATTTTTCTCCATTTATCACGATGTTAGTTGTTGCGCTAGGATAATCTTTTAAAGACCCACACACCAGATAATGCTATTCTCTTATTTACAAAGCTTGCATAGCTTTGCATTGTTTAAAGAAATAAAATCAAAGTTCATAGGCTGTCACCTGCTTTCAGTCCACCCTTCAGCCTTTTCCCTTGTTACTGTGCTATACGCTAAGAAACTGTTAGACCACTCTCATCCTTCTTTGATCTCACGTGCTTGTTTCTGTTCTCATGTACTATGTCTGCTCTTCTTTCTGCTGTGTTCTTTTCTTCACAACTTACTTCCTGTCGGGAATTTGGCACTCAGTAAGTATGACTGGATAAATAAATGATTAGATAAAGGAATAAAAATGCTTATCCTTTCCTCATTAGCAATATGTTTATGTAAAAAGGAAAACGCTGAGTGAGGTGTCAACACAATTAGTATGTCTGAGATTACTGAATACAAAGATTCAGAAGGAGTTGGCAGAAGGGTCTCTGTAAATTTGAAAGGGGGAAAAGATGTCTTGGGTGAAGCTTCTTGTTTTTCTTCAATCTCCATTTTCTTTTTCTTCAAAATTAATGCAGTTTCAGATGGATACATGGATGCCCAGCTAAATATTATGTTTGCCACCCTTGCAGCTAGGAATGGCCATCTGATTAAGTTTTGGCCAATAGTTGTGCATAGAAATAGTGGATATCATCTATAGAGTTTTGAAAAACTGCGTATGTGCCACTCTGGTCTTTTTCCCTTTCCAGATGCCCTGGAAAATGATGAGACAAGAATGCCGTTATAGGTCTACAAGTGACAGCCAAATGTTGAAAAGGGCAGAGACATCTGCCAGCCTCAGAGTATCTACCCACCTTTGGGCTGCTAAACCAGTGTATTTTGGATGTTGTTTGTTAATAATGCACCTTAGGCTCTATCCTAGTACACTTGCTTTCCTGCCTAGAAACTCCTCTTTCCCTCTTTAAAATAAAAAAAAAGATTATGTGCTCATTTAAAATTTATTGCACCTTCAGATGCCTTTCAACTATGGGTGAATGTAGAGTCCATTTTAGTCATAAGATATGAATGGGATATTTTTTTGTATATCTTCTGGGAAATTGGTAGTTTCCTAAAAAAAAAGAAAAGAAAAGAAAGAGTTGAGAGTAGGATGTGTCTTCTTTTGAACAGGGAGGTGGGGATTGTAGACCGTTTATGAAGATATTGTTCAGTTACGCATTCACTATGAAAAGTCACAGCCCCCACCTCACGGTGGTAAAAATATTACTGTACCTTGAAATATTCTCTGTGTTTCCTAGATCATTTCAAGTTATCAACCCAATGATATGTGTACGCACTTAACTGAAGCACTGATTCATAAAGCTGGCTTAGTCGACGCCTTGTCTCTCAGAAACAGCCCTAGGTTGATTACATCAGGATTTCTTAACATGTAAGGAAACTTTTGTGGTAGGTATAGTGGCTAAGTGCTACATCTGCTAACCAAAAGGTTGATGGTTTAAATCTAGCAGGCACTCTGTCCTATAGGGTTGCCATGACTTGGAATCAATTCTATGGCAGTGGATCTGTTTTTTTTTTTTTTTTTTTTTTTGATTTAAGCAGAAAACTAAAACAGAAAACAACCATTGTAGTTGAGTTTCACTTTCTCGCAGATGAAATTATCCCTACTCATTCAGAAGAAAAAAGAAAGATTCAGGAATTTATATTAACCACTGTCTTGTATAAATGGTCATTGGAAAAGTAACCCTAAACTTAGGCTACATAAGTAGACTAAACCAAAAGGGAATGGGATTCCACTCTCCGTTCTCCAGGTCAAGCCCCAGGACATTATTGCGAAATGAAGAGTAAGGTAACAGTTTTTGACTTAATTTCAATTTCTTCACTTGATTAACATTTCCCGGATTACGAAATGTGAGTAAAACAATAAGAAAGCACATTAAAAAGACCTTTCTGGGAAAAGCTCTTCCACTCCTACCACTTCTGTGACATAACATCATCCCTCTCTTCCTGATGGATCTCCTTTCAAATAAGATCTTTAATTACTCTATTTCTGTCCACCTGCACGTCTCTTCCCCAAACCAAACAAGTGTCATTGCTCACCAAGACACCTGCCACAGCATCCTCATGGGGCTCCCTCCTTTTATACCTGAGCTTCATATTTTATTACACCTCCTGTAAACAGAGTGTCACTCCAAATGTAAGTCTGTGCTCGTTGGCTTTACAATCTGTTATCACAAGTAAACTCGAGAATTTCAATGTTTTCAAACAATCGATGCTTATTTCTTGCCCTTGAAATCACCCAGAGGCAGCCTTTCTGATTGTTGAGAAGCTTTCCCTCAGGCTAATTTCATCTTGTAGCTCTGACATCCCAAGCCATCCAAACTAACCAACCAATCCATTGCTGACAACTTGGTGCCTACCCACAGTTACCCTGTAAGAGGGAACAGACATGCCCCACAGGGTTTCTAAGGTTGTAAACCTTTACAGAAGCCAACGGTCATATCTTTCTTCTGAGGAACAGCTGGTGGGTTTGAACTGCTGACCTTTGGACTAGCAATGGTGATCTTAACCATTGTGCCCTCAGCGTTCCTTTTTAGGACAGCAGAGTCACTAACTTCCTAACTACCTTTGCCTGGATGTAACATACAGTACTTTTGTTCACGTTCTGCTGGTGACAACCAGTCGTTAGAGCTCACCTAGATGCAATGAAAGATAGCAATCAGATCTTTTGTAAGCCACACCTATCATTTCCACTGCAAATGAGAAACAACTTAATTGTATCACAGCCTACAAAACTGAGCATTTAGGTTCTACTTTTGGTTCCACTATCATTAATATCTCCCTTCCCTCCACGCATACCTCTGTCCTCACTGCTGCTCTTTCTCCGCTTTAAACACACCAATCTACTTTCCACCTTAAAAACTTCACGTGTGTTAGTCCCTATGCTCCCACTGCTCTTCTCACAAATGACTGCAAGGCTCTCTTCTCCACACTCTGATCTCAGCTCAAACGTCACCTCCTCAAGGAGGCCATTCCCTATCTTTCTTCTAGCAGTGACTTGCTTCCGTTACCCTGTCAGCATTGTCTTCATGCTATTAATCACAACATGAATTCATCTTACTGAGTAATTTATTCTCCCTTCTCTTTATACATTATGTACTGTGAGTCCAGAGACTTCTTATTTCTGCTCCTTGCTATGTCCCCGCTGCCTGGCACAATAAATGATCTATAAAATCTACTACTTCCCCATGAGTCATGTCTGACTCATAGTGTTAGGGCCCGCAATTTTCAAGATGCGACACTGTTACTTTAAAGGTTAAATTTTATTAAAAAATATGCCCACTAGGAAAAATACTGGTGCACCAGGGACTCATCCTAAACTATACAGAGCAGAGGGCAACCACGAGCTTCCTCAGCACCCAGTATTCAAGTTGTGAGATTACAAAGCAGGGAGGGGAAAGTGACCTTTACATTGATTGGTTAAGGCCACCTGGAATTCCTGTTAGTTGTAAAATGTGGTCAAGGTCTAGGGGTCACTTGCAAGGCTGTCCGTGGTCAAGGTCTAGGGGTCACTTGCAAAGCTGTCCCCAGACTTGTCCTATGACAGATATTTTGCAAGACAAAGGTGAGAGTACTCTATGGTATTTTCTGCTATTAAGTTGTTTCCTGGGGCTTTCTTTAATACCTTGAATTTTTACTGCGCCCTTCCTCAAAGGCTGTCACTTATGCCTCATTCCAACAATAGAAACTCTACAGGTCTGAGTAGAACTGTCCCACAGAGTTTTCAAGGAGCACCTAGTTTAGAGAATAAAATTACTTTTGAAATATCTAAGTTTTTCAAAACCTTAAAGGGAAATAAAGGATAAGAATTAGGTTAAAAGCCAAAGCCACTGCTGTTGAGTTTATTCCAATTAATAGCAACCCTATAGGATAGAGTAGAACTGCCCCGTACAGTTCCCAAGGAGCACCTGGTAGATCTGAACTGCCAATCTTTTGGCTAGCAAATGTAGCACTGAATTCAGGGTTTCCTGAACTAGTATAAGCAGGAAATATTCTATAACTGAGGGATCATAATCTTTAACCTTTTTACTAGCAATCATAAAAGAAAAACCCAAACCCACTGCCATCAAGTCAATTCTGTCTCATAGTGACCCTATAGGACAGAAAAGAACTGCTTTATAGAGTTTCCAAGGAGTCCCTGATGGATTTGAACTGCTGACCTTGGGTTAGCAGAGGTAACATTCAACAACTACACTAACAGGATTTCCTTTTTACTTTCATATACTTTAAATATACTTGGAGTTTCTGTATAAGAAGCATTCTACCAAGCATTTTAGGTATATTAAGTATATAAGCAAATACATATTTTGTAGACAGTTAAAATGAGTACAATGTAAGGAATGTAAGTGTCTCAGGAAGCCACCATATGCACATTCAAACTGAATGTTAAAACAACTGCAACAACAGCAAATTGTTTGCCTTCAAGTTGATTTCAACTAGTACCTACCCTACAGGACAGAATAGAGCTGCTCTATAAAGTTTCCAAAACCCTGTTGGCATAGTGGTTAAGTGCTACTTCTGCTAACCGAAAGGTCTGCAGTTCACATCCACCAGGCACTCCTTGGAAACTCTGGGGTGGTTCTGCTCTGTTCTGCTGGGTTGCAATGAGACAGAATCAACTTGACAGCACTGGGTATAGGGTTTCTCGGGCTGTAACCACTATGGAAGCAGATTGCCAAGGGGCTGGTGGGTGCAAACTGACCACTTTCAGTTAACAGGCAAGGGATTAACCAGTGTGCCACCCAGGTTCCTAAATTAAGTGCTATAGAGTTAAAAGGAGGAAAGACCATAAAGAATTGAGGAAATATAGCAAGGCTCCACAGAGGAGGTGATTTATCATGGCCTTGAAGGACACTTAGAGGTTTTTTTTTTTAATGTTTGTAGGGTTTCAACTCATCATATTCCCCTCCCTGACTCGGGCAATAAGAAAGCCAAAATAAAGCCCACTGCCCTCGAGTTGATTCATTCTCGTAGTGACCCTATAGGACAGAGTAGAACCACTTCACAGAGTTTCCAAGGAACGCCTGGAGGATTTGAACTGCTGACCTTTTTGTTAGCAGGTGTAACATCTAACCACTACACTACCAGGGTTTGCCAGGCAATAAGCAATTCAGAGAATTGTTTTAGTGACAAGTTCCTCACAGTGCATCTGAGATACAGTATATTCATCAGAGCTACAAGCGGCAGAGCCTATGAAAGGCGGGGTGCTGCTTGGAAGGAAGGTGCTCAGAAACTTCTCAGCCCAGTAAGCTGTAATTCAAGTGAACACAGCCCTGAAGTGTTGCTTCCTAGTGACCAGGCTAGCTTCCTAGGATTTCTGATGTAGTATTTCCACAATTGTGAAACAGGCAAGATTACAAATCTTTCTTCTTTCCACAAGAGGTTTTCTTTTTTATAAAACGCATTGAGAAAATATTGACAAAACATTTTGAATTTGTGGCTAAAGCATTCCTGGAACATCTCAGTGAATATGGAATTGGGGTTTTAAAGATCAAAGAGTGAGTTCTAATAAATGATATATTTCAGTATCAGGCTAAAATTATATCTTTCACTCAGTCTCTACGATTCCTGGAAATATTCTGCTTGTTCCATTTTTCCTTTAAGAACAATTTTTTCTTGAGAAATCATATGATTTGTTTTGTAAACTGTTATCTGTCTTCTGGTAAAATTCTTCCATCATGATTGGATTTGATTTGTTTCAGTCTTGAACGTCAGGGAAACTTTATCAGTGGCAGTGGAATGCAAGCTGAGAGAAGACCTCTTATCGCCGATTGCACAGCCACACCTTCTGTCTGGTACAACCACATATCAGTCTCCGGTGTCCTGATCCTGGCCAGCACATACTATGGCTGGCCCTAGTCCATCCCCCAACGACGCACTAAAATCTGGCCTGAAAGATTGGTCCACCTCTACACACCCGCCTCTTCTTGTTAACCCATACTCTATTAAGTGTCTGACCCTTACTCAACTCTTCCTCCCAACAAAGCAAGATTCTTCTCAGTTTATGGTTTGTGATAGTCAACATGAATGAAAATGAAATTAGAAATTTGAATTGAATGAACTCAAAAGTCTTAAGACGTTGTTGACAGCATCAGTCTCAGTCTAATACTCAGTGTCAAGTCTTAAAGTATAAGGGATCAGTATATGATTTCGTCCACCCAAACAAACATTGATATACAATATACACTGTAATATTTAAAACAAAAAATAAGGCTAGTAGTATAATCATTAGGAGCTTGGCTGCTAACTGAAAAGTTGGTGGTTCAAAACTACTCAGCGGCTGCAAGGAAGAAAAACTTGGTAATCTGCATTTGTAGAAATGACAGCTCGGTAACTAAACCCTATGGGGCAGTTATATTCTGTCATGTGGGGTTGCAACGTGTCAATGTGTCAGAAATGGACTTGATCGCACCAAACTACAGGAAATTAAGAAAAGGCATGTGTCTGCTTAATAACTACTAAATGCCGGAGAGGTTTTTAAGTCTTGTGCTAGTCTGGCTGTTCAACGAGCAATATGACTTGATCCCTTTTCTCAAAGAAGCCTACATTCTAGTAGAGGGAAAAAGGCACACGTACAGTCTATGAGGTTAGAGATACAAACATAGTAGACCGATAGCACAGTCATTAGTCTCTGGAGGGGTTAGTAGGAGTCACCCAGGGGAGGTGACATAGTGTGATTGTGACTTTGAGAGGCAAGGAGATTTGGGGAATAGGGCAGTTCAGGCAGGGGTGCAGGAAAGGCACGGAACCCTAAGTGTATTTGCTGTTCTTTGGGGAATGGTCTGAGAGTGCAACTGTCTTGTCTTTAAGAAGATAGGAAGAGGAAAATTCAACTGCATTCTCATTCTTTTGTACCTACTCTTACTGAGATGCCCTCTTTCTCTAAAGTGAAACCAAGCATGCCATAGCTGTATAACGTAAGTAATTTATAAATGAGGTTTGACAACGAAGTTCTCGCACTTAATTGTTCTAAATGCTACATAGCTTATGGCTGAATATCACTATGGTCACCTTCGATGTGCTCCCCTTGGGAAGCTCTGCACTGATGCCAGATCCTTGTTCACCCTTCAAAGCACTTTTGGAACTCTTTCTGGAATGGCCATTGTGCTCAGGGGCACAGCAGCCACCACGCACAGTGTGAACTTCATCCTCTAGTTGTCTGTGAGGGAGTTTTTTGTCAGTAAGCAAATACCTGTATTGGAACACCTGATCTGGCCCCCAGTGACTTTTTCCTTTTTCCAAAGATAAAGAAAATATTGAAAGGAAAACATTGGGATGATGTTCAGGACATCGAGGGTAATAGAACAATGGCTCTGATGGCCATTCATAAAAAGAGTTTCAAAACTGCTTTGAAGGGTGGACTAGTCACTGGAGTCAGCACATAGCTTCCTAAGGGGAGTAATTCAAAGGCGACCATAGTGATATCCATCAATGAGGTATGTAGCACTTTTCTAGGATGAGTTCATGAACTTAACTGTCAGTCCTCGTGTTTAAATCTCACTTTATAGTTGCTCAAGTGCTTTCAGGAAACCGTGGTGGGGTAGTAGCTGAGTGCTACATCTGCTAACCAAAAGGATGGCAGGTTGAATCTACCATGGGCTCCTTGGAAACTCTCTGAAGCAGTTATACTCTGTCCTATAGGGTTGCTAAGAGTCAGAATTGACTCAAGGGCACTGGGTTTGGTTTCATTTTGGTTGCCAAAGCCAAGTGCCATCGAGTTGGATTTGACTCTTGGTTTTGGTTAAGTGCTTTCAAACAATCATACTTCTGTATTCCACACAATAGCCCTGAGAGTGAGTCAGACAAGTTATTATTTATCACAATCAAGAACATAAGCTTTTAAGTCTAGCAGACCTGGCCTCAAGTTCTTCCAAGTTTGGGCAACTTATCCAATTTCTCTGAGACTCAGTCTCCTCATCTACTTACCTCTGTCTTACCTACAATATCACACTTTGCTTGAATGATCAAGTCTCCTCAGTGTGCCTGGCATCTCCTTTGTAGGAAATTCAAGCTCTCACTATCTTAGCAGCACCGTCTTTGGAATCCAGTTGCCTAGGTTCAAATTCCAGCCCTGTTATTTTCCAGATGGGTGTTCCTGCTCCTTGTTTTTTAAAGACAACTTCTTATCATAATGAAAGTCAATGGGTGGTGGAAGTGCTTAACACATTTAGCTGCTAACTGAAAAGGCTGGAAGTTTCAATCCACCGAGAGGTGCCTCAGAAGAAAGTCCTGGTGATCTACTTTCAAAAAACCTAACATCAAAATCTCTGTAGAGTACACCTGTACTGTGATGTGTACTGTACATGTGTTGTTATTGCTGCTCATGTTGCCAAGTTGGTTCCAACTCTTAGTGCTACTACGTGCAACAGAAAAAATACTGCCCAGTCCTGTGCCATCTGATGTCAATCCATCGTGCTAAAGATCTACCTCTTTTTCACTGACCCACTACTTTACCAAGCATGATAGCTTTCTCCAGGGACTGGTCCCTCCTGATAACATGGCAAAGTATTTGAGACAGTCATCATGCTCACTTCCCGCTGTGCTTCCTGCAAGACAGATTTGTTTGCTCTCCTGATGCTCATAAGGTTGTGATGATTTGGGGTCACCAAGAGCTGGAGTCAACTGGATGGTTTTCTTGACACATTGAGGCCAAGCTTCTCTCCTTCTCCTCTTCCCTGGACCATATTACTCTAAGTTAGGACAGCAACTCCTTCTATAATTTATTGCAGCATTAGCTGAGATGGTGTTATAATATCAACAAGACTACTAAGAGCTTGAGGCAAACAGAAAGGAGACTTATAATAGGATGCAGACTTCCACTCCTGTGAGAATCCACAGTCCTTAGCCCTCTGCGAAGGTCATCTCTTGCCTGGTCATTGTATCCTGAGCCCTCAGGCCCTGCTTTGTCAACCAAGTCAGCTTCATTATTCCCTGGAAGAAGCCCTTGCCCCCGGTTCCATACCCAAGGTAAGCCGAGGTAAGCCGAGGTAAGCCAAGGTAAGCCAAGAGCCTTGCTAGGAGCAGAGAGGTTGCATTTGCTGTTGTTGTTCTCACTCTAGGTTAATGTCTATTATCAGAGACACCTTCCCCCTCAGGAATTCACTCTTCCCAGGATGACTGACAGCATATATTTTAATTCCTTCAGGTCAGAAATTTTCACCCATACCAAAATCAAGTGAAGCCAAATAGAACTCCTAGCAAACTAAAATTTTGGCTAGTCTTCAAATTGATATTCAAACCAAGAAGTTAAAATTTATTTAGTGGTGCTGATGAAGGGACCCAAAGTTTTTTTTGTTTTTTGTTGACTAATAAAAGAAATAGCTTTTTAAGTTAACAAAGGAAGGTTAATACCTATCTGACATTGTGAGCAAGAAATCTAAAATATTTTTTTTCACTCAAGCTTAATGCTTGTTTGGTTAGGAGGAAGAACAGTGTTCACGTTATCAGTCCTAAGCAGAATTGAATAACATGATTCTGCCTTTTTACTACTTATTTTATAGATGAGTTAGCATCCCTAAGAGATACCTTCACTCATGACTGCCTCTTGACATGTACACAGCTTCTTCATGAGCACAAGTGTTACAGAATTCCCTTTCTTCCCCATATTATCTATATATTTTTTTTCTTTACAGCCGAATGCCTACCAATGAAGCACAGGTAAGTGTCTTTCTGGTATTCTCTGCTTTCAATCAAAATGCCTCTGACCTCAGCAACGATCCCTTGTTCTACTTCCTTTTCTAAATCTGATTTGAATTTCTGGTAATTCCCTGTTGATGTGCTTCATTTTTGAATAATCTTCAGCAAAATTTTATTTTCATGTGATATTAATGATGCCAGCCAAGTGCCATCGAGTCGGATCCGACAGTCGCCATGAGTCGGATATTAATGATATTGTTTAATAATTTCTGCATTCTGTTGGATCACTTTTCTTCGGCATGGGCACATAAAATGAATCTCTTCTGGTCTTTTGGCCAGGTAGCTGTCTTTCAGATTTCTTGTCATGATGAGTGACAGCCTCTAGATTTGCATCTGTTTGATGAAATATTTAAATTGGTATTCTGTGAATTCTTGGAGCCCTGTTTTTCACCAATGTTTCCAGCGCACCTTGGATTTCATTTCTCAGTATCATTGGTTCTTGCTCATATGCTATCTCCTGAACTGGTTAAATATTGGCCAGTTCTTTTTGGCACAATGACTGCATATTTCTTACATCTTCTTCTGATGCCTCCTGAATTATTCAATATTTGGCTCATAGAAACCTTCAGGTTGCAACTAGAAGTTTGAATTCTTCAGTTCTTTCAGCTTGAGAAATAGTGAGTGTTCACCTTCTTCTCGACTTTCTAACTTTAGGAGTCTTTGCACATTTCATTACGTTACTTTGTCTTCTCAAGCTGTCCTTGAAATCTTCCCTTCTGATCTTTTACTTTAACAATTTCTTCCATTCTCTTTAGTTGCTCTAAGTTCAAGAGCCAGCTTCAAAGTCTCCTGACATGTCTTCTAGTCTTTCCTTTCCTTCATGTTTCCTTAATGACCTTTGGACATTATGCCACAACTCATCTGGTCTTAGAGCAGTAATGTTCAGTGCATCAAAACTTGTCATAAACTGTTCTGTAAATCCAGATGGGATATTCTCAAGGTCATCTTTCTACTCTCTTACACTTGCTTTAACATTCTTCAGTTTCTACTTGAAGTTTTCATTTGAGCGAAGGATAGTCTCTTCTGATGTCAGTCCCTGACCTCATTTGGACTGATTATACTGAGCTTCTCTGTTGTCTCTTCCCACAGGTAAAGCTGATTTGGTTCAAAGGACAATATTTATTACTTTCTTACTTTGGATATGATGAGAATAATATACTTTGTTATCTTCTTTCTTTTCTTCTCCATCTCCTTCAACAAATTTTAATCAGTTACATTAATTTTCTTAGTGTTTGTTTAAGAGGATTATATTTCCATTACTTGACTTATTAGTTTTAAATATTCTTATATAAAACTAGTTATTATACTTATATAATTAGCATTATTTATTTTTTACTGTCATTTCCTCTTCTCCTTTATAGTTCTACTAATCAGACTACGTATATACACACAATTTACCGCTATTCTGTCACCGTAATGTCTACATTTATTTTAGGGTTAGTTGTACAAGTAAATATAGTCATTTTTCACTGTCACCACCAGTTCTTTCTCCATAGTTTGCCCATTGTTCTTCTAGCAGATTCCACTATGTTTGTAATATTAGCTGAGTTAGTGTCTGCTAAATAGCCAGTGCCATTGACCTTTATTCTTGAACAGCAATTTAGCTGGGTATAAAATCTTGTACTGAATCATTCTTTTTCCTTGAACATTTTATTGGGATTGCTCTTATGATATTGAATGGATGTGGAGGAAGATTGTATCCAGTCTCATTTTTTCCCCTCAAAAGTGACCTAATTCTTTTGCTTGCATATCTGAAAGACATTTTTTTCAGTTTATTAATAGATAAGGATACATCTCACTGTTGACAACACTAAATAAATTTTCCTTTTCACACACAAAGTGCATGCCTTCAAAGAGAAGACTGAAATCATTTTCTACTACAGGAAAACTTAGTTCAACTATTTTTTGAAATGATTCATCTGTTGCCTGATTTAATTTTATGCTTAGGTTCAGGGAATTTAATACACATCCTATCTGTCTTTTGCCTGTGTTCTATAGCCATCATTTTTTTCCAAATCCTTTTACTTTTTTTCCTTATTTTCATTCTATTTTGCCACTTTAATCATTTCTGCATTTTGTGTACTCTGCTATATTTTTGACAGTATCTGTTCTTCTTGTGATCTGGACAATGTTGCTTTATTTGTGTGTGTGTGTGTGTGTGTGTGTGTGTGTGTGTGTGTGTGTGTGTGTTTCCCTGCTATTTGTGAGCAAAATTTGTTAATTTTGTTTCCTACTAACACTTCATCATCACTTTCCCTAAGTGTTTCTACTTGAGTAGACTTGCTTCACAGGGATGACCAAATCATAATATTTGCAAATCAAAGATAGATGTTTGTCCAGTTTACATATTCTTTATGCTATCACCCCGCCCCCCAATTTAAAGCTTATATAAGCACTATTCTGTTTTACAAATATTAGTTCATTTAATCCTGAAACACAGGATTTTAAGCCCATGAAATAGGTATTATTTTAGTCCTTATTATTACTATTTTTTTAAATGTTTCATTGAAAAAGGTGGATTTTTCTGGACCAACTGTTTAGAAAACTTGATATTAGAGCTGTGTTTCAGGATGACTGGTACTTCTGCAAGTTGCTTCATGCAGTCAGCACTTCTACCTGGTCAATAGATACAGGCAGTTGGGTGGGGGTTTACATTTCAAAGATTATCCTGAACCTTGTTGTCAAGTCCAAACTGCTTCCCAGTACACGTGACTGCCTTATGTCGGAGTCTTTATCCAGAACTCTCTCATCTGTGTCTCAGAGTTAACGCATACACCTCCAGGGTTGCTCCTGCAGCTGGCCAGAGCCTCCTAATCATTCTGTGGCCAAGAGACATACAGATCTCACAAACCAACTGCACTCCTCCTTACAGGGAGTTGCAGTTTCACCCTCTCTCTTTCCCTGATATCTCCAGCAGCTGGTCCTCTGCCTCCTGCTCCAGAATCCACTCTGGCATGTTCGAATTTCTGCTTCCTGCCTCATGGCCCCTGCTTCCCCTGCTTGGTCTGCATTGTTTTTGGCAGCTCTTTCACCTATTTCTGGGCTCAGGAGATTTTAGCTCTCTCCTACTTTTGCTGAAAATTGGGTTTGCATTTTTGTTTCCCATTTCCTTGTTGCTTTTGGATGTTATCCAACAGAAGAGGGATGTTCTAGCTGCAGGGATCGTATTCAGACCACAAATGCCCTTTCTCCGTTTTTATACTTCTATTTTTTTCTCCCCACAGGCAAAAACTTTTGAATTAAAGTTACTCAGTCTCTGACAAGGGATGCCTAATGAAATGATTATAAAGTTTTACATGAATGAACTGTTCTTACCTAGAGAATGGGAGAGAGTATTAACACTGCCAGCCTCATTTGATTAGGCTCACACAGCCAGACTCTATTGAAATCACTTTTTATCCTATTCCCACTGATGAATGTTACTAGTATGCTATTTACTTCCTCTACTGGATTACAGATGAATGCAATTAAAATTCTAAAAAAAAAAAAAAAAAAAAGCCCTGTTGCCCTGATTTTATACACACACCCAAAGTGTAGTTTTATCCACAGCAATGCCATTGTTTCTCTCTCTCTCTCCCTCTCTCTGTGTGTCTATTCAACATAAGCAATGATTTAAAATAAAAATGATATTCAGTCTGAAGATTTCTTTATGGCTATCACCCAACTACTACTTAAGAAATAGTATGGTTCTCCAACGACATTTTGGTAAAATATACAACAAAAATGAAAGTAATGAAATAAAACATGCACAAGGCTAGTCATCAGCTGAACAAACTTATTTAGCAGTAATTCTTATTTCAAGATACTGCAGCCCCTTAACTAGCTTCCAATGTGAATTCTAGGAGTGACACTCAGGCCCTTTTCTACTCCAAATTTTAAAATTATCCTAAGACAAACACTGTTCTGGGCAGTGATCATTTCAGAAACCCTCTTGGAGCATTCAAACAGCACAGGGAGAGAAAGAGAAATGTCTGAATGTTTTCTCCTTACTATTGAACTTGAGGGTCGCCATGAGTCGGATCCGACTCGATGGCACTTGGCTGGCTGGCATTGAACTTGAAACTTTTTTTCCAGTATCCAGGGAAAAATATTAGCCTTTATTATGTGTGTGTATGAAACCCTGGTGGCATAGTGATTAAGTGCTACACCTGCTGACCAAAATGTCAGCAGTTCAAATCTGCCAGGCGTTATTTGGAAACTCTATGGGGCAGTTCTACTAAGTTCTATAGGGTCACTATCAGTCAGAATCAACTTGATAGCAGCGGGTGGGTTGTTGTGTGTGAACAGTGTTTAAAATTTTATGTGAATTCCTTCCCATGCTCACTCTGAGTTAATTCATAAATGTAAGTCTTCACACTCTAGTTCTCTTTTTATTGAATAGTGACTTCAAAAAGAATTTGAAGCAGGAAAGAACTAATTTTAATGATACTACATGGAATGAATATTTAAGTGGAAACATGGTTTTCTTCACCTCTCCATCCTCCGTAATTCCTTTTTTTTGCATCAGTTGTGGTTGCCAGACCTAACATTTGGCCGTGTTACCTGCTTCCCTGAAAAAAGAAAAAAAAAAAAAAAAAAGGTAAAAAAAAAACATTATTTGTTTTTAATCTTTATTAATTTTTTTTCTCACTATTTAATACTCAATAAAACTGATGAATCAAGAAGTCACTGAGGTTTTCCTAAATATGTTTGACAGCTTCCTCAGACTTCCTGCCTATGAAGAAGTCGAGTTGGGGACTTTTATTACTGGAAGAAATAATTTACTGCCAGAATAAATGTTTTGGTAGGGCATAATGAGTGAAGAATTTCTGTATGATACAACTTGAAAAAAAATTTACATGCTTATATTTTGTCTTTTTCTCTGAATAATAGCTTATTATCTCATTTTATGGCAATCGCTTTTTTAAAAGGCCCAAATTTAAAATAATAATAAAGATAAAGGCAGTGACTTTTACAGTTTGTCTTAAAATTACTTCTTATACAATTGTCAGATAATGGCAGAATATTGCAAGAGCTTTGTTTTAATTTGAAGCTTTGAGTATTGGTTTGCTGTGTTCATAGGTCAACAGTGTGAAGTTGATGAATGAGCGAATGAGTTACTGACATCTAGGAAAAGCAAGATATGATCAGTTCACTCTAACTTGCCTGTGATTGGCTGGCTTTTAAAATTTAAATTTTTTTGTCTTGGGCAATACCTCACTTCTGGGCAACGTGGAGGACTGTTAAGGTTGTTAGGTGCTGTCAAGTAGATTCCAACTTACAGTGACCTAATGCCGAGTAGAACCGACGTATATGGTTTTCCAGGCTATATGTCTTATGAGAACAAATGGCCAGGTCTTTTTCCTTCGGAGCCACTGGGTGTTTTAGTCAGCTAGGGCTGCTCTGACAGAACTATCACAGAGTGGATGGCTTTAACAAAGGAAGGTTTATTCTTACACAGTCCGGTAGGCTGCAAGTCCATATTCAGGGTGTCCGCTCCAGGGGAAGGCTTTGCCCCTTGTCAGCTCTAGAGGGAAGTCTGGTATTGCATCAGTCTCTGTCTAGGGAGCATCCTGACGCAGGAACCTCAGGTCTGAAGGATGTACTCTTCTCCTGGATGCACTCTTCTTCTTTCTTGGCTGTACAAAGTTCCCAATTCTCTGCCTGCTTCTCTGTCCTTTTATCTCTGGTAGGATGAAAGGATTAAGGGTGGGGCAAGCCAGACTCCAGGGAAACTCCCTCTACAGTGGAGCAGGGAGGTGATCTTATAAAGGGATTTACAGCCCCACCCTAATCCTTTAACATGCCAAGCCAAGTGCCATCAAGTGGAGCATAATAAAACCACAAAGTGGAGGACAGTCACAAGACACTGGGAATCACGGCCCAGCCACATGTCTACATACATTTTTGGGGGGACACAATTCAATCCACGACCCTGGGTATGTTCAAACCACTAACCTTTCGGGTAGCAGCTTAGTGCTTAACTGTTGGGCCATCAGGGCTTGCTGGGTATTTGGTCACTAAAACATTTAAGTTTACCCAACATACATTGTGCTTGGTTTTAGAGCAGGAGTCAGATGGGCCACATTTGGCTCACTTGATTTTGTACATAAAGTTCTATTGGAACAAAGCCACAACCATTGGTTCATGCATTGTCTATGGCTCTTTCACACTATTACAGAATTTAATAGTTGTAACACTGTATGAAGTCTGACAATTAAGTCTGCAAACTTAATTGTTTTAAGTGTTACATACCTCACTGCTGAATATCACTACAGTCACTTCAAAGTACTTCTCCTGGAAAGCTATGCACCCACGCCAGCACCTAGTCCACCCGTCAGAGCAATTTGGGAACTCTTTCTGGAATGGCCATTGCGCATGGTGGCAAGGGGGGCAAATTCACAAACTTAATTGTATAGTTGTCTGTGAGGGATTTTTTAGCCAGTAAACAAAGAACTGCATTGGAACACCTTCCCTACTCACCTGATCTGGCCCCCAATGACTTTTTTCTTTACCCAAAGACAAAGGAAATACTGAAAAGAAGACATTTGGATGCCATTCAGGACATCAAGGGTAATACAATGACAGCTCTGGTGGCAGTAAGTTCCAAAATTGCTTTGAAGGGTGAGCTAGGCACTAGCTTGGGTACACAGCTTGCCAAAGGGACTGCTTTGAAGGTGACCGTATGTAGCAGTTTTTCTAGCATGAGTCTGTGTACTTCACTGGCAGTTTCGCAGTGGTTTAAGTGCTCCCCTGTTACCTAAAAGGTGGTCTGTTCAAACTCACCAGCCACTATAAGGGAGGAAGAAGTGGCAGTCTGCTTCAGGAAATATTCCAGCCTTGAAAACCCATTATGGGCAGTTCTACTCTGTCTTCTAGGGTCGCTAGGAGTCAGGATTGACTCAAAGGCCCATAACAACATGTCTGCAGAGTCAACAATATAGTCTGCATTACTGTTTATACAGTACACATTTCTATATTTTACATTTCAAATTGCAATTGATACATTTTAAACAAAGAAACACAATTATTTTAGAAAACCTTTGAAAATGTGTAGTCAAACTTGCTAAAAAATATTTCATTGTGATTTGGGGGTAAAACACACTTACATTTCGTGACCATCTGTTACACGCCAGTAACTGTGCTAAGTGTCGCCTGCTGGCTGAAACATCAGCAGTTTGAATCGAACAACTGTTCTTTGGAAATGCTATGGGACAGTTCTGCTCTGCTTTACATGTCCCAATGAGGTGGAATTGACTCAGTGGCAGTAAGATTGACTTTCTGTTTGTTTGCTTGGTGCAAAGCTTAGAAATAAGTGTAAAAATCAGTGAGACACTATTTGTGCTGCTGGGAATGTATCCTGTAACCAAGGAAACAGCAAGTAATGATGGCAAAATGTAAACAAATGCATATTTTTATTACATTGAGTATTTTAGGTTGGTGGACAATGTTTCACAATCGTGATCTTGTTTCTTCCTTTTATTTTGTGCTTTTGTTTTCTTTTTCATTAAAGCTTGCTTTCTATGTGCCACCTCAGTGTAAGGATAAAGCAGAAAGGAAAGATAACCAGGAGCAGATGCCTTCTTAATTTTTTGTATGCAGATGGACACTTAAACTTACCACCTAGATAAACCCTGTGGGGGCTGTGCCAGGAGAGATAGATTTTCTTCAGCCTTCTCATCTGTTTTTTAGGTCAGAGGTAACGTGGCAGAAATAGAGCAAGCTGGATCATCAGAGATTTGAACCAAACCTGAAATCAGAGTTTGATTGCCTGGGAATCATGGTTGCTAAGATCATAAAGGATTGTCTAAGTGAAAATATAATCTAAGAACAAGAGAAAAGAGAGAGGAAAGATAGAAAGTGCAAATTAATTGGTACAGAGTGGAGAAGTAACAAATGAGAATCTATTTAAGGATACCTAGTTGCTCCAGAGTCACTTCTGACTCATGGTGACTTGATATGTGTCAGAGTAAAACTGCTATGTGTAAAGTTTTCAATGGCGGGCTTTTCAGAAGTGGTTTGCCAGGCCTTTCTTCTCCAGTGCCAGTGGATAGACTTGCACCTCAAAACTTGTAGTAGCTGCTGGGTGTTTCAACCATTTGTACCACCCAGAGACTAGCCTAAGTAAGGATAATAGCAGCAACTTTATGACTTTGCGTGAACCCTGGATCCAGCTATGCCTGAGTTCCACTCCTAGACATTTTAGCATTGTGAAGCAACACATCCCTTTTTTTACCTATGCCCAGTTGAAGCTGAGATTTCTATCACTTGAAACTAATAAATAGTACATCTCAAAAATTTCCTCTGAAATAGCTGAGGAAAATGAAATTGAATACGTGGCACCCTGAAAATGCAGCTCAGAAGCCATGCACAGAATTGCTTTCAAATCTTCCATATCATCATAAAGATCAGTATGAGGTTGGTGCTGTTCTTCATAGTATCTCTGCTTTCCCTCCCTCCCTTCCTTCCTCCCTTCCTCCCTCCCTCCCTCCCTTCCTTCCTTCCTTCCTTCCTTCCTTCCTTCCCTCCCTCCCTCCCTCCCTCCCTTCCTTCCTTCCTTCCTTCCTTCCTTCCTTCCTTCCTTCCTTCCTTCCTTCCTTCCTTCCTTCCTTCCTTCCTTCCTTCCTTCCTTCCTTCCTTCCTTCTCTCTCCTTCTCTCTCCTTCTTTCTTTCAGAAAAAGGAATATATGCCAGAGAAAGAAAGAAAAAAAATAATAATCTGTCCTGGAGTGGGTTTAAATTTTTTATCTTTTGCTCAGAACAGTATTTTGACTTTTGACCTCAGAACAATATTTTGCAAGCATTATTGCTATTCCCATTGTGGATGAAGAAGCTGAAGCTCGGTGAGATTAACTAACTTATTCAAGCTCACAGCACTACAAAGCAAAAAGCCAGGATTAATAGCTAGATAAAATTTTATGCCAGGTCTTAACTCTGACTCTGCTTCTCTGTGATATCATGGGTGAGAAAGGAAAGACAGCTGAGGGAAAACAGAATCAAGATGTGCTAATAAATTAGATACGCCAGGTTCAACTCAAGGAAATGGAATATAGGGCTAAGCATAAGAGAAATAGAACCCTGGTGGAACAGAGGTTAGGAGCTTGGCTGGTAACCAAAAGATCAGCAGTTCAAAGCCACCAACCTATACTTGTAAACCCTGTGAGGCAGTTCTACTATGTCCTGTAGGGTCCTACAAGTCAGAATTGACTCAGTGGCAATGAGTTTGGTTTTTAGTTTTATAAAAAGAATAACACCAAAAAAAAAAAAACACACACACCACATCAGACACTGTGAGCTAAAATAAGCAAAGAGAAAACCATAAGGCTTTGAAAGGATCTGCAAAGCTGAGTAAGATGACCTTGTCTGGGAAATTGGTTGCATACAATGTATTCCTGCAAAGGCTGTGACAGTTTGGTGAACATTGGTTGTGCCATTGAACTGACCTGGTATGTTGAGTGACAGACAAGAATACAGCAGAAAGGGTACCACAAAAGAAACGGAAAGTAGAGGGCCAAATAAAGGATGCAATCTTAGGAGACAGCAGCCCCAGTGGCAGCAACTGTAAGTTTCAGAGATCCTGGCTAGGAAAATATTATTTTCCATATTTTATTCTTGACTACTTTTATATCCTTGAGCTTGTCACTCACGATCAGAGGAGAAGTGATAGCAATCATTAGGTATGTTTTAAATGTAGAAATATATTTAAAATTAACCTTGAAAATAAATTTAACATGTAAGGATGGTGCACCATTTTTAAAGGATCCATCCAAGGTAATTTACTGTACTAAAATAGTACACATGTGCACGCATATACACACGCATGCGCAAATACTTTGTTGTCCACTGTGCTTTTACTTTCTGTCTTTCTTTCAAGAACAAAATATCTTGTGCTTTTACATAGCGAAAAGCAACATAAAAAGTTAGTTATTTCCTAGTCGATAATCCAGAATCAATGAAGGTTAAATAACTCAAATTTTGTAGTTTTTTTTTTTTCTATTTTGTAAAGTGGGAAGAGATGAGCAGAATTCATGCTTTGTTCATTCCACTTGCAACAACAAATATTTGCACAGTGCTCTACAGTTCATAAAATTGTTTCACCTAAGTAATCTCCAATTAATTTTCAGAATAAGCTTTAAGGTAGATGGGAGCATACTTCTTTTTCAAAAAAGGAAATCAGAACTCAGGGTAATTAAGTGACCTACTTAATTAGGTCATATGGCTAGTCAAGGTTGGAGTTACATCTAAAACTTAGGCCTCTGAACCCAGTTCTTTTCCTTTTCCATCCTGTCATCGCTTTGCCTCACTGGATAGCATGCCAACTTTGCAAGGGTCAAGTGTCTAAACAAAGAGACAAACAAAACAAGATGCAGCAAAGTGATGCAAGAACTAAAATAAAAAATAAAATAAAATCTATTCAACACATTAGTTGACTGTTTCTGAATACCAAGCCACTACAGATGACAATTCAGGCCATCACTCAGGTCCTGTCTTTGTTCTGCTGATGGGCAGTTGGGACAGTGACATAGGGAGGCCACCTGCTGAGAAGTGGACCTAACAGAGTCCCGAGGTGAAATACATGCAATTAACCCTTAACCCCCAGGCCATTCACCATCAAGGTGCAGCCCATTTGGCTGACTTCTCCCCTTCTGTGGGTCCCTCCCCTATCTGCTCTCGGAGCTGAGATGCCCGAATCCTGCTCCTTTTCCAAGGGGTCAGTAAGGGTGGCCTGACTTGATTCTGAGCTCCTCGAATTGAGTTAGGAGAGCAACACTGTTTTTCTGGTTGACAGTCAAGGAGTCTAGTTGTGAGAGTAAACTTGGTGACATTTGTTAAGTGATTGCCTTTCTTAGGAAATACAGAGGTACTAGGAGGCAAAGACGGCTGGAGAAGTGTGGAAAGTGTGATGAAGAACCTGTGGACTTCGCCAGCGGAAAGCATTTTGGTGGGTCTAGTGATTTTGAGAAAATCTCAGCAAGGCTGAACTATGTTGCCATACTTAAGTGGCTATTTCCTTAGCCTCTTCTGGATCTGCTGAGAGCCTTGTGTATGGATCAGAGAGGGAGAGAACTGAACAACAGTCCCAACATGGGTTTGTTTGTCGGGAGAGAGATTTCAGTTTCAGTTTTCCAAATGTGTTGTATGTAACAATGCCTGTATTTCTTTCTTGTCTTGAATGAAATCTGCCTCATTCTGGCTCACTGAACTCCGGGAAACACGGTTTAATATGTTCAGAAAGCCCTTTGAGCCCTCTGAAGGAGGACCATCCAGGCTTTCACACAGCCCCCTTCTGCAGAAGCAGGAAATCAAGTTCTGCCAAATGCAAATAAGTTCAGAGTCCAAGAGGCGAAGATCCAAGAGGCAGAAGGCAACGTGATTGAAAGGCCAGCACACCCTGCACACGTGACGCTGGGAGGGCGTGGGGGTGGGCAGTAAGAAGCCACAGAAAGTCATCTTGGTATGTTTAAGGTTTGCTTAAGCGGCTATTGCGTGCTGAAGGTCTTAGATTCCAGTTTGTAAGCTGGAATACCTTTCCTTCTTTTGGAGGAGTCCTTCACCCCTCCCAGGACCTCCGCAGAGCACCCCGCTTTTACAAGCATCTGTATTTTGTTTGTGAACAGAAGGGTTTCTCTTGGAGTCCACAGGTTACAGTTGATCTAAAATAAATGGCTGGCTGCCTGAAAGGACAACCTTGGTTTTGCTGGAAGAAAGAAATCAGTCCCTTGAAAGCTACTGCTGGTCCTCAAAGGGTTAATGGAGTCAGTTCCAAAGGAGTTAGGCGACCTCTGAAATAGGATAATAAATGTGACACTCTCAGACTATCAGTAGCAAATATTTGAGCTTATCGAATGGAGGGAGGAAGTAGTTTAGTTACAAATAAACCAATCTCTCATAAAACAAGTTTTCACACAGGGTCATTTCATTGAGCTGGGGACAGCTAGGGAACTCGTGCTCTGTGTACCCTTGGTAACGGCCCTCGCGATTAATGGACAGCCGGGGGAGGCTGCGCCCCGCACCTCTGCGGCGAGAAGTGGAGCCGGCGTCCTATCAGCGCCGCGGCCATAAACAGCATCTCAGGATTAGGGCGAGGAAGTGACTCACCCTCGGGGAACATAGCTGGATTTGTGCTCGCTGTCCCTCGCCACCCGCCTGCTTTCGCTCGCTCTCTCCCTTTTTTTTCCCTGTATAGCAGAGACCATCGTGTCCTAGAAACTATAGTCGATGTCACTGCTTGGCACTTGCTGTGCAAAGAGAGGACAAGTATGTGGGTGTGAGGGGGAGGTGGAATGATACTCTTAAAGTAACAGTGACTGTGTTAGCCAGGGGCTTGACTGAGGCTGGTTTTCTACAGGCTTTGAAATGAATTGGGTGAAGGCCTCTGATTTGGATGTCAGAAATAGCACAAGCACTGTTTTAGGGCTGGGGTGGGGGGGCAAAATATGAGCGCCCCGTTTCAAATTGATATTCTCATTGAGATGAGACAGATATACAGATCCCAGCAAATCAGCACGTAAAAAGAAAAAGATGAGAAAGAAAATAGTCAGATTCTTGGTTTGACAATATTATCTCTAAAGAAAGAGAAACAGGCATATAATGTTTCTATGTTATGACTTAATAGAAAGTTTAAGGTAAACTTTTTATAGAAACTTTTAAGAACAATACATAAATTATACAAAATATGGTCATAGAAATGGAAAGGGGAAAAATTGGAACCACTATACCACCGTTTGAAGGCAACTGTTATAAACACGTTTAAGACATTTTTTTCTAGTCTTCTTCCTACATCTTTTAAAAATGGATTGTTGAGGCCATCACCATATGTAAAATTGTCTTTTTCACTATTTTAAGGCAACGTTTCAGCTTAGTCACAGCCCCATCGGATTCTTCAATTTTTCCTTCTGCTTAATTTTAATGCTGCAAAAATTATTTTACAATCTTAAGAGAGCTGTCTGGGGAATAGGCACATATTCAAGCTAAAAATCACAATTTAACTGCTTTATTTTTACACATAGATAGATTAAAAATTATACTTAATCTGCTTTTAGTTGAAGGATGAAGGACAAATTCTCTGTTCTTCTTGTCCTGATTAATCCATGAAATTTTACATTTTAGGTAAATATTCTGGCACTTGAACTGCACAAAAGCAGAAGAGGTTCTGTCCCTATCCCTAGCCTTATAATTAACCCTACTAATGTGTTTTCTAACAGCATGAGCCGTTATTAACTCCCTTTAGATATCAAGATGAGTAAAACAGTGAAGGTGTGACATTTATATTCATCTGCTTTTTAATTTTTTTTCCTTCTTACCTGTAGTATCTGCATAGCAACGTGTTTTGTGTATGTCAGACATCTGGAACCACTTTTGATGATGGTTATCTTTTCTGGGCTCAGGAACTGGACACATTTTTCTCCCAATCAGCCTGCAGCGCTTATGCAATCTAAACAGTAACTCCACTGTGTCTTATCAACAATGCTTCTGCCTTTCTCCTATTCTACTAGGAATAAAAAGTTAGGGTGTGAGCATCTGCATGGAAATATGGCACAGAATTCATTTAAAATATGAAACTTGCTTCCTGGTGTAAAACAGGTCTTCTCTATTGCCCCCTGAGGATTATAATACATGGGGTAACAGCCCCCAGTGGCAGAAGCTGGTGGAAACTCCACTGCCGGCTCACCAAGCACTGAATTCAGCTTGTGTTTGACTAGGTTTCCCCAGAATTGACTTTAGTTTTTATCCCTATGAGACTTGCATTAAAGGACAGGAAACAGCTTGGTTTTAGGATGAAATCCAGGCTTACCTAGATTTCTTTCTTTTTTTTCTTTTCTTATCTGGCTGGCTATCATGAAATAGGCTTTTTAAAGGTTTTATAGTTTTGAAAGTTATTCTTTTCCTTGTGTGTGTTAATGGGCTTTCATCCATTCAGTCACTTAGAATGTTTTGAGAAAGCAAATCCCCAGTAAGGAAGCATATTGTACTTCTACTAAATTTTAGTTTTGTATCTCTCTTAGAGATTTTTTTTCTCAAGTGAAGGGCACTACTAAGGTGTCTGTGAGATAAAGAAACTGGAATGTAGACTATAGATAGGAAGAAACAGCAATATTTTCCCTTTATTTTTTCCAAAATATTCAGTTTGTAAAAGATTTACATTATGTAACTAACTCCTATATGAAGATGGAAGTAAATGAATATTGATTGAACACATCCAGGATGTCAGGTTTTACATACATTTTGATGTTTAGTTAAATTCTGGAAATAGTCCTTTGGGGAAGTATTATTATCCTAATTTTACTAATTAAGAAACCAGCCTTATATAGGTAGTGAAGTATGGACAATCCGTCATCTCAACTTCCATCAACCATAAAGGAGACTTTCTTTGTCTCTTAACAGAGATGCTTATAGAATATCGTGTAACTCTGAAATATAAAATTAAAAAGTAAATTTCAATTAGAGAGCAGAATACCAAAAGAAATTTTATAAACCAAGTTATTTAAAGATACATTATTATTTTCCTCTTCAAAACAGGAATTTTTCATAGTTTCCAAGAAGTATGTAAATGTTCTCTAGTAGAATTGAGTAAAGAAATCCAAGGAATAAATGTGGATGCAGTTTTAGCACCATATGGATTAAGAGGCTTCCATCAACTCTCTTATTTTTCTCATACCCAGTTATGAGTCTCAGTGCTTAGTTGGTCACTTGACCCAATTCCATTTCTGCAAGGTTGAAAAACCCTGTTTCTGTTACTGGAGGGAGCCGAGGACATAAAGAACCCTAGAAGGGACTCTTAATTGGAGCTTAAAGAAGTAAAATTTGAGGACAAAAGGAGAATCCAGTGGGAATCACAACAAAAAGACAGAACAAACCCATTGCCATCGAGCCAGTTCCAACACAGAGTGACTCTATGAGACACAGCAGAACTACCAGATAGGGTTTCCAAGGCTGTAACCTTTACCAGAGAGGACTGCCATATCTTCATCCCGCAGAGTGGCTGGTAGGCTCTAACCGCTGACTTTTCAGTTAGCGTCTGAGCGCTTAAGCAATGCACCACCAGGGCTCCTTGGGAATCCTAACACAGCCTACTATGTGGCTGGCTTTGTGCTAGATGCCTTCTGTTTAATTCTCACAGCCAAACTGTACTATGAGTGTCCTGTTATTCTTATTTCCAGGTGAAGAGCCTGGCGTTCTGAGAGCTCAAAAACCCTTGACAAACACAGGAGCTGGAAAGTGTTAGAATCATTGTTTGAACTTAGATCTATGTGACTCAGAAACTTCTGCTTTTCATGGTTGATCATGTGGTTTTCTTACCACTGTGGTAACTGTCTCATGCTCTCATCTGTGCAGTGTCAGATATTGGCAAATAAAGAATAAAAGGGCCCCACATTCATCACGTCTAACCCTTCATCAGTTGGTAAGGTTATCATAGCAGATGGTATGTCTCTTTTTCTCTAGGTCTTGAGACTGAGCTGAGATAATAATTCTTCTCTTTCAGAGTCAATGAGAGAAAAGTTAGCAGTATAGACCGGAATTTTCTCAACTCTCTTTGGTCAAGGCAAATTCCATGCTCTGTGCTATCTGACCCTTCTAGCTGAATGTTCTGTGTAACATAACTAGTACTGTTAGTTGAAGGAACAGAAATTCTTGATGTCGGTTAGCATACCGTTCTCCATACAGTTCCACCTCTCCTAATTCTCCTAATGAACAGTGCCTTAAAATTAGTGAGACATATTGGTATGAAAGTCAGCTAGTTATTGGAGAAGAGTATATTCCCACTGGTTTGATTCCGTCAGCCTTCTCAACTCTGCTACACTGAGAAGGCCTGGTAACCTGCCATGTATCCTGAATAACTAGCCATGTCCTCTGAGCTTGTTAGGAGTCCATAATATTTCTGTATTGCTTCATATATAATTTGCATGCCATCTTTGCTCTCAAATAGTTTGCCCTCAAATCATAAAGTTTGCCCTCAAATCTTTGTGGAATGGATACTGCACAAATAATTATGCTTGCCTACAACTGCTAAGTTTGACAGGCTCAATTTCAGTAAATACAGATGTTTTAAAATCATAAGAATAGTGTTTATATGAAGACTAAGTCAATTCATTTGGCAATTTCCCCTTAACTCAAGTTTCCTTCGGGTTGCTCAAAGTCTAAGAAATGGCCTGTCACTTTAAGGTGGGATGGGACAGGGGCCTGACCTTGTGACAAATCGAAGAACGTGAGAGGCAGATTTTGGGAAGAGAATTTGCTGAATTCCTTGAGTAAACATGTATTGCCCTTGTTGGCTGTTGTCAAGTCAGCTCTCGACTCACTGAGATCCCATGCGCAATAGAACACAACTCTGTCCATCACTGTGCCATCCCATGATTGTATTTTGTTGTTGTTGTTAACAGTCAATTTTGAATCAATTTCAACTCACAGCAACCTCATGTGACAAGGTAAAACTGCCTCCAAAGAGTTTTCTAATCTTCAGTCTTTACAGGACCACCATGTCTCTCTGCCATGGAGCCCTTAGGGGATTTGAATTGCCAATCTTCAGTTAGCAGGTGAGTTTTTAACAACTGTTCCATCAGAGTTTCTTCGATCCCACCATGCTTTCTCTAACTTCCCCTACAATATGCTTCCCGACAGCAGCCACAAGACTAGTTTTAACATTTCAGGAACAGTACCAGGAGAATCTCTATTATGAATTGAATCATGTATCCCCCCAAATATGTGTTGAAACCCTATACTTGTAATGAAATCCATTTGGGATTTCTTTGTTATGTTAGCAAGGCCATTTATCGATGCAGGGTGTGTCCTAATGTAATCAATTCTGAATTATAAAAAGAACAGATTAGCCACACAGAGATTGACAAGGAACTGAGGGGCTAAACTTTGGGGCTAGAGAGGGTAAGATAGAATGTCCCCTTAGAGCAGGCAGAGGGAAAGCCAGTGGCCCGAATTAGCATATCTAACTTTCTAAACTGAGAAAATGAATTTGTTAAAGCCACCTACGTATGATGCTTCTGTTACAGCAGCATTAGGAATCTAAGGCAGCCTCTACCATGGAGGCCTCCAGGCTTGTAGACAAAATATCTAGGTATACCGCTACAGCTTAACTGAGAGGGTGATGTCTGCGAGGACAGAATTACTGCACAGACAGAACACGATTCCTTCCATCCCAAGGGCTTAAGGGAAGAGAAAAAGAGGAAATGCTGTTGTTGTTGTTGGGTGCTGTGGAGACAGTTCCAACTCATAGCAACTGTGTGCACAGCAGAATGAAACACTGGCTGGTCCTGCACCATGCCCGTGATGTTTGTATGCTTCCGCCTGTGTTGCAGCCACTGTGTCAATCCGTCCAGTTGAGGGTCTCCTTCTACTTTACGAAACATGACATCCTTCTCTAGATATGGATCTCTCCTGGCCTGATATTGTGGTTATCAAGATCGTCCTATCCTCACTGCTGAAAAGAGCCTAATTAAGACAGCAGTTCATAAGCAAGATCTGGCCTGATTCCAGCCCCTACTGCACGAAGTATAAAAATAAGAATGAAACGATGAACACACATAGGGAATCAGACCAGTGGGTTAGCTTCTCATTCATAAAAGTTGCTTTTAAATTCTGGGAGCTTACACTCTCTGAGGCAGTCTCTCAGGCAGACTTTAGCAGGTACAGGTAGAATTTAGCAGGATCCAAAACCTCAGACAACACAGATTCCTGAACAACTTTATTTATCTTGCTGATTGCCAAAATAAGTCTGGCCCCACAAATAAATTTCTAAACATATTAACCTACCAGTGTATGTTGTTATGGCTGTTAGGTGCTGTCACGTCTAATTTGACACACAGCCTCATGTGACAGAGTAGAACAGCTCTGTAGAGTTTTCTTGCCTGTCACCTTTAGTGAAACAGGTCCCAGGACTTTCTCCCATGGAACAGCTGGGCAGGTTTGACCTTTACATTAGAAGCCCTGTGTTTTGCCATGGAACCCCCAGGCTCTGCCACTGCACCCCAAGACTTCTGAATAGTAGTCTCAGTCATCTACTGCTGCCGTAACAGCAGTGCTAAAAGCGGATGGCTTTCACAAGGAGAAATTTATCCTTTCTCAGTCTAGAGGGCTACAAGTCTAAATTCAGGATATCAGCTCCAAAGGGAGGCTTTCTGTCTCTGTTGACTCTGCAGGAAGGTCCTTCCCACCCACCTTCCTGCACACCGCCCCCCGCGCCCCGGAGCTTCTCTGTGCAGGAACCCCGAGTGACAAGCACCCGCTCTGCTCTTGGTGCTTTTTTCTTGGCGACATGAGGCCCCCAACTCTCTGCTTGTTTCCCTTTCGTTTTGTGACTGTAATATAAAAGGTGGTACAGGGCACGTCCCAGGGGAACATCATCTACATTGGATCAGGAGTATGATCTTTGTAAGGGTGTTGCTATCCCACCCTAATCTTCTGTGACATAAATTATAATTACAAAATGGAGGAAAACCACACGCTATTGGGAACCATGGCCTAACCAAGCTAACACAGATTTTGGGGGGACACAATTCAATCCATTATAGCAGTGGTATACATAGGCTAGAACCAATAGCTCTCTACCCTGGCTGCACCTTGGAAACACCTGGTAAACTTTGAAAGACATCTAAATCTAATCCCAAACTAATACAATTACATCAGGATCTCCAAGGGGGTGGAGTTGTGCTATCAGTACTGTGTAAAAGTTCCCCCAGGTATTTTATAATGCGTAGTCTTGGTGGTACAGTTGTTAAGAGCTTGGCTGCAAACCAAAAAGTTGACAGTTTGAACCCACCAGGTATTCCTTGGAAAGAAACCTAAGAGGGCAGTTCTGTTCTGTCCTATAGGGTTGCTATGGGCCAGAGTTGACTGGACAGCAATTTTTCCTCACTGGCCTTGTGACGGAGTCAGCTACGCCTGATTTTATTTCTTATCAGTAAAAAGGAAGACAACATTTTAATTGCAGAAGTATATTTTTCTCCAAATAACTTTGTTTATTTAATTAATGCTTTAAATAAACCAGTTGGCCTAGAGTTGATTCTGACTGATAGCAACCCTGCAAAGATCGGAACTGCCTCATGGAATTTCCAAGGAGTAGCTAGTGGATTCAAACTGCTGACCGTTTCGTGTTTAAAGGGCTTGAGTTATAACAAGAGCACAAATGGAGGTTTTCTATTACGTCATAAAGCAAACATTGGCTTAGCTCACACGCATGTTCTGATATTTTTAATACAGGACTGTAACAGGGTTTTTCAACCTTGACACTTATGAAGCTCTGAGGCAGATATTTTCTGTTTCTCTTCGCCTTTGGTGAGAGGGAATTGCCCCATACACTTTAAAGTGTTTAGCAGCTACCCTTGCCCTTTACTCGTGAGATGTCAAGGATTAGCTGCCCCCTTGCAGTTGTGACAGCCAAATATTTCTTCAGACAGTAGAAAAACCTCGTAGTGACCCCATCACCTGCTTATGACAGGGTGAGGTAAGGAAAGGCAAAATAGGCAGACAGATCCTGGGAGTTAACCTAGTGCAGTCCAAACCGCTGTCAAAATACGTCGAATTTTCAGTCTAGCCATCGGTGACAGATGCTTCCTCTTGAGAATCTTTTCTCTTTCATTGTGACTGTCACTGGTTTTAAGGAATGAAACTATCTGTAACTCAAGAAAGTGAGGTGTCAAACTGGAGTCCTTTTAGAGCCCGAGGTATGTTCTGGAAAGACAACATTAAAATGCAATGGAATTAACAGGAAACTTGAATTTTTGTAATTCTACATTAACCCTTCTCTATCTCTCTTCCTTTCTTTCCTTCTCTCTTTTTTTATGTTACAAACATGTGCATAGCTAACACCTACCAACTTTGGTTCAGTTCAGTGCCTGAGAAAACAATATTTTCATCAGTGATTCCCATTTGGGAAATAAGTTGGGTAAGCTCAATTTTTGTGAAATGCATCAGAAAGGTGATAGCCATCTCATGATAAAAATTGATGTGAACATGTTATGTGTGAAGATAAACAATCTTTTTTTTTCCAATTATATCTCGGGATATTAAAATTCCCAACTGAAAATGTAATGGGTAGTGATTTAAAAAACACAGTATCACATGGGAACATGAACAGCTTGGGGGCATTTGAAAAGATCAGCTGATCCAAACTCAGTTCAAGCAAAATCTAAATGTGACCCATAGTCTTCATTGTAATGTTCAAAATTGCTCTCTACTTATGGGATGCCCTTCAATGTCTGAAAAAACTCAAGTAAGCATTACACCTATGTGACAGGAAGAAACCATTAGTGCATAATTTGATTTTGTATATCCTTAAGCTTCTGAGATTAAAAAAAAAAAAAACCAACTAACTGACAAAGCTATCATTTTCCAGCCTCCTGAAGAAATCTCCAGACTCCTTGTAAGATTCTCAACATAAAGTCCAACAGAGAACTGCTGTACCATAAGAAAGAAGAATTTGAACCAGTGCTATGCTGTTTTAACAACTGTGGCAATGTAATAGGTTCTAAACTAGGGCAGTGAAAGGCTTCCCAGTGTGTTCTTCTTCTTCAGTAGTGGTTTGCTTATCTGGGGCTTCTTCCTTTTCCAAACAAAGTAGATGATTTGTTTCTCCATCTCATTAAAGAATGTCATGGGAACTGGTATTGGGATTGCATTATATAAGTAAATTGCTTTGGGTAAAATAGACATTTTCACAATGTTAAGTCTTCCCATCAGTGAGCAGGGTAGGATTCTCCATTTATGTAAGTCTCTCTTAGTTTCTTGTAGTAAGGTCTTCTCTTTGTAAAGATCTGTTATTTCTCTGGCTAGATTTATTCCCAGGTATTTTATCTTCTTCGGGGCTATAGTAAATGGTACTGATTTTGTGATTTCTTCTTTAATAATCTCATTGTTGGTATAAAGGAATCCTACTGGTTTACTTATGTTTATCTTGTATCCTGACACTTTACTGAACTCTTCTATCAATTTGAGTTGCTTACTTATGGATTCTTTAGGATTCTCTGTGTATACAATCATATCATCTGCAAATAGGGAAATTTTTACTTTCTCTTTGCAGATGCAAATGCCCTTTATTTCTTGGTCTTGTCTAATTGCTCTGGCTAGAACTTCTAGTACAATGTTGAATAGGAGAGATAAGAGTGGGCATCCTTGTCTAGTTCCCATTCTCGAGAGGAATTGTTCCAGTTTCTGTCCGTTCGGGATGATGTAGGCAGTTGGCTTTGTATAAATGGCCCTTATTGCATTGAGGAATTTGCCGTCTATTCCTATTTTACTTAGAGTTTTTACCATGAATGGATTTTGGACTTTGTCAAATGCCTTTTCTGCATCGAGAGACAAAATCAGGTGATTCTTGCCTTTTGTGCTATTCATGCAGTTGATCACATTAATAGTTTTTCTAATGGTGAACCAGCCTTGCATCCCTGGTATGAATCCAACTTGCTCATGATGAATTGTTTTTTTGATATGTTGTTGTATTCTATCAGCAAGAATTTTGTTGAAAGTTTTTACATCTAGATTCATGAGTAATGTTGGTCTGAAGTTCTTCTTTTTTGTTGGGTCTTTCCCTGGTTTTGGTATCAGGGTTATGCTGGCTTCACAGAATGAATTTGGGAGTATTCCATCCCTTTCTGTGCTGCGAAATAGTCTCAGTAGTACTGGAGATAACTCTTCTCTAAAAGCTTGGTAGACTTCTGCGGTGAAGCCATCTGGGCCAGGGGTTTTTTTGGTTTGTAGTTTTTTGATGACTTTTTCAATCGCTAAGAAAGAAGAATGTGAAATACTCCTAAGGCTCGTTGCCTATTTCTTCCTCTTCTATTTTACTGATACCAGAGCCTTTCATTTTCTCTCTTTCTATGCTCACTTTCTTTCCACCTTCATGTAGAAGATGGACATATACTCCAACTCTTAGACTTCTGAGAATCGCACATTGGTTTTTGGCCTTTTCACAGTGTTAGGCAAACAGAAATGGCCTAAAACACTCTTAGAGAAAAGAATGAGAGATCCCCTTCTGTGTCCTAGACCATAGGACCCTAGATTTAGGCAAGCATGTCCTTGTAAACGTGTTTTATTACTTTCTAAATCAAACATACCAACCGTGGTGGAAATGACATAGGAATGGGCAACATTTTGTTTTGTTATACAGAAGGTTGACATAAGTTGGGGCCAACCTGTCAATCAATAACAACAATTCCAATATGCTGGCATTTGCACATGTTTAAAAGCTACTATTTTTCCTGGTTAGACATTCTTAGTTACAGATTTGTCACTTGTTGCTATTACGAAACATCACAAAAGTGCACCTGTGTAAAGGCAGCTGAGGGCTAGGTTAAAGTCATAAAATTACTGAGCACAATAAACCGATATCTAAGCCAACGGATCAATCTTAATAAAAATTTAACATTTCTCTAAAATTAAATGCTTTGTCTGTGCTGAAACTGAAAGAAATGCTGATTTTTATTTGTTTTAATTTTCCCTTTTTTTTATTTTAGCAAAACAGCACAGTGAGGTTAAAAAAAGAAAAAAGAAAGAAAGAGAAAGAGTCTGTTGTAAAGCAGGTTGGGTTTTCTACATACGAAGATTGCCAGATTCTCAGTTAAAGCAATGAATCTCATATTCTGAGAGACAGCAGTTTTAAATACTGAGCATTCAAAGCCTATTACTTCACAGTTAAACCATTGTAAGGCCCTTGACATACCAGGAAAATGCCTGTAAACCATATCTCAATTACTGAATTCCCAGATACTGGAATATCTGGGTCAGCCCCTTCCTGGATTTTGTGCTGAATCACCCTTTCCTTCACAGTAACATGTTTCCTCTATGTCTCCTCACGCTGCAAACGTGGTAACCTACTTTGTAACATTCACTAACTTTTATCTGTGAGTTGATGGTCATTTCCACCAAAAAGTAAGGTTTTACAATAAGGAGCACTGGAGGACCAAGGAACTGATTTGAGTCAGAGGTATGGGAGAAGGTCAAGGCTATGGCACTCGCTTCCTATGATGTGCTGGTACTGTCACATTGCTTGACTCATAGGGACTTGCAAAGTCTAAGTCACTGCAGATGGTAGGCCTTCCGTATTGTCTGTAAATAACAGAGTTCATTATTGTTAACTCTGTGAATACAAAAAGCCCCCCCTTTTTTTCTAAATGTGTTTCTCCTTTCCCTCCTCGTTATCCGCCTTCTTCCCTCTCTTCCTCCCATCTCTTCTTAAAGGGAGAAGTACTGTAGATTGAGTTTAAGAACTTGAACTTTGTTTTGAGTCAAGCTTCCTGGCTTGAAACCTAGTCTACCACTGACCAGGTGTTTAATCTTGGGCAAATTAAATTATAATTAAAAAGCTGAGACAATCGTAGTTTACTAGTGCCTGTCTCCAGTAGAGCTGTTACAAGGGTTCAAAGAGTTTACGTACACGCATTTATTGTTGTTGTGTTCCCACCGTTGAGTTGAATCCGACATAGTAACACTACAGGACAGAAGAGAGCTGCCTCAGAGGGTTTCCTAGGTTGAAATCACTTGTGTGTGTGTGTGTGTGTGTGTTAGTCATCTAGCATTGCTCTAACAAAAATAACACAAGCGAGTGGTTTTAGCAAAGAAAAGTTTGTTCTTACACAGTCTGGTAGGCTACATGTCCAAATTCAGGGTGTCTGCTCCTGGAGAAGGCTTTCCCTCTTTGTCAGCTCTGGAAGAAAGTCCTTGTGTTGCATCAGTCTTTGGTCAGAGAATATCATGTCACAGGCACCTCGGGTTTGAAGGACACACTCGACTCCTGGTGCTGCTTTCTTGATGGCATGAGGTTCCAAACTCTCTGCTCACTTCCCTTTCCTTTTATCTCTCATAAGATGAAAGGATAAAATGTAGTGCAAGCCACAATCTAGGAAAGTTCCTTTTACATTAGAGCAGGGAGGTGAACTTAGGAAGTGTGTGACAGTCCCACCCTAATTCCCTCTAACATAAGTCACTCTATTAACTACAAAAATCACAAAATGGAGGACAGTCACAAAACCTTTGGAATCATGGTCCAGTCAAATGGCTACACATATTTTTGGGGAGATACAGTTCAATCCATGACAATATGTAAACTTATTAAGTGCTATGGCTGCTAACCAAATGGTCAGTAGTTCAAGTCTACCAGATCCTCCTCAGAAACTCTATGGAGCAGTTCTACTCTGACCTACAGCATGACTATGAGTTGGAATTGACCAGATGGCAATTTTTTTTTTGTTTGTTTGGTTTTTCAATAGCAGTGCCTACTACCTAATAAAGTCCCTAGGTGGTACAAAAATTAACATTCTAGGCTACTAACCAAAAGGTTGAAAATTCAAGTCTATTCTGAGGATCTTTAAAAGAAAAGCCTAATGATACATTTTTTAATAGTCAACCATTGAAAATCCTGTAGAGTATTTCTGTGGACACATGTGGGATCACCAAACTAGAATCAATTCAACAGTAACTGGTTAACACCTAGTAAGTATGCACTGAAAAAAATCAAAGGAGTTCCTACTATTGTGTGGGGCTTAGCTAGGCGCTGAAGAAGCCCAAAGAATCTCTGACATGTGAGATACTCTCTGCACATGGCCAACAGAATCCCCATTTAGTGTCACCAAAGTTTAAGCCCTAGTAGTTCCTATTCCCAGTCTCGATTTCTCAAAAGAAAGAATATGAGTGGTCCCACTTTATGCTGGATAGTTACCACAGATCAGAGTCTCTGCGGTCATGAGCCCAAGGACTGTTAGTATGTATAAGACTGTAGGGATCCTTCATTTGTTAGGGTAGTTCTTAGCAAAAAGGAGGCATAAACTGAACAGAACCATCGAAAAGTGCCTGTTACATCATCTAGGCAAGATCATTCCTGCCAGTGTGAGGTTCTGGTCTTGGATGTTGGTGCTGACGAGGTCTGTTATGACTTTAATTGTGTCCAAACTTAAGTCCTCAGGTGTCTGTAATACTGGGAAGAAGATAAAAAGGCAGAAGACAGGAACTCATTTCTTTCTTAGAAAGTCCTGAGAACCTGTAGGATTTCTACTGAGTACATTATCAAGTTGTTGCTGAAGCCATAGTGTTTAGTATACAGCACCGTCTTGGTCATCTAGCGCTGCTGTAACAGAAGTATCACAAGTGGATTGCTTTAGAAAGAGAAAATTACTTTATTGCAGTCCAGAAAGCTGCAAGTCCAAATTCAGGGCATCAGTTTCAAGGAAAGTCTTTCCCTGTTGGCTCTGGAGGAAGGTCTTTGTTATCAATCTTCCACTGGACTGGGAGTTTCTGAGGCACAGGCACCCCTAGTTGAAAGGACACGCTGCTCCTGGCACCGTTTCTTGATGGTAAGAGGTCCCCAACTCTCTGCTTTCTTTCTTTTCTACCCCAACAGATTGCCTGAATGCACAATACAATCTTAGACATTGAGTCCGGCCCCACCAACACTACTGCCAGCCATCCTCCCTCATTGACATCATAAAGGTGGCGTTTACAACAAGGAAAAATATCACAAAACACTAAGAATCATGGTTTAGCCAAAATTGCTACATACATTTTATTGAGGGCAACACAATTCTGTCCATGGCAGTACTGATTGGATAGTATTTAAATTTGCATTTGGTTAAATTAGAGATTAAAATGATACATATTTCAAGTACATTTAATACAATTAATTTGTGTAGATTTAAAAATTTTCACATGCTTTAAAACTCACTGCCTTCAACTGGATACTGACTCTTAGAGACCCTATGAGACAGAGTAGAACTGCTCCATAGTTTCAAAGAAGTGCCTGGCAGATTCAGACTGTTAACCCTTTGGTTGGCAGACACAGTACTTAACCGGTACACCACCACTACACCACCCTTAAAAATAAAGGATCTGAGTCAAGTTGCAGTACAGACTCAGCAAGAGAAATGAGTCTTGGAAGGGTTTATCGTTTTTCCTGGATTTTTCTTTTCTTGATGCATAAAACTTCTCTTATAATTTTTCATTTGTCTGAAAATAAAAGGCTACGTCTATTTTACTATGTTGGGAAAGATGTCCACAGTTAAGATTGTGATACAACAATTAAAAAGCTTTTCTGCAAACAGAACAAAATCTTGGCAAGAAATAAGAAAAGACAAATGTCATTAATTTATATAGAAAAGTGAGCTAAAAGAAGCCTAATGAGTAAATTCTTAAAAAAAAACTCTTTCTTCTTTGGAAATTCTTTTTTTCTCTTCAAACCGTAATTGATACTGTCTCCTTGGAAACAATCCTAAGAGACTAGCTGGATTACTGGAAATCATGTCGCTGAAACTTAAATTATAGTAATGGATTGCCTTTTCCTATTAATGTCAGTCTTGCTGGTAAATAAAATTTGAATACCTTTCTAACATGCTGTAGTGGAATTCATGGGAATGCTACATTAAGTCAGAACTGTGAATAGACAATAACCATGAGTAAAAATCAGGTTTTAATCAACATGTAAAATGGGAACTTTATTCAGAATAGTTTCATCTACATTAAAAACAACCAAATAACAAGGACAAGAACAAAACGTGACCTGTAGAAATTTGATTTTTCTGTGCCCAGAAAGAATTTTCTCCGCAGGACACAAAGTTTCCTAAGTTGCTTCTCTCTAGATAAACTGAGCACTTATCTTTATTGTATATGTCAAGTTAATGAAAATGATGCAAATTTTATTATGCCATTGCTTTTAGGAATGTGGTACCCTGTGGCCATTTCAGTTACAAGGGAAAGAGTTGATTTGTAGAAAAAGACCCAGTGGTTCTCCGGCTGTCATTTCTCCAATCCTGGGTACTCTAAGTTGTTCTTTTGTCAATTAGCAGAAATAACCAAATGAAATACCCAATTCTGAGTTTTATTTCTACAAGCTTTTCTTGCTACCACTTGATGTTAGTAAAACACTATCATTTAATTAAAATACAAGGAGCCAGAATGCTCCGTAGAAGCAGAGGTAGTGAGACTTCCTCCCATGTTATCAGGAGAGATCAGCCCCCGGAGAAAGACATCATTCATGGTAAAATAGAGAGTCAGTGACAAAAAGGGAGACCCTCAACAAAATAGACTGATGCAGCGGCTGCAACAACAGGCTCAGACACGGCGACGACTTAGAAGGCGACACAGGACTGTGCCATATTTCGTTGCATTGTACATAAGGTGTCTATTAGTTGGAACCAAGTTGACAACACTAACAACAACAACATATGAATTATATGTATTCTTCCCCAAACTCCATGAATTCCAGCATCCTGTTACACAGGCAAGTCAGAGATCCTTTGCAGAAATTCAGGAAAGGCCCACAGAAGCTTCTTCCGAGCACCGTGGAGCTCTATAGTGGTTAGAATGGGCTGTTTTAGGGAAAATGTCCAGTCAATTTACATGCAAGTCAGAAAGTGCTATTGGTACTTGGATATTACTAAAAGCATGAAACTTGAATTATATGTAATAATTTTTTTTCTTGGAGAATTAAATTTCTTAAATCCTCAAGTAATTAATCGAGATGGCAGCACAGATCATACTCCCAGACCAACAAAGCCAACTGGTCACTTGATTAAATGTATTGAACACTACTAAAGAAATAAGAGCTGCAATTACAAGGGAACTTTGGTAAGTAAAGAAAGTATACCAAAACCAGACCAAACCCAGTGCCTTCGAGTTGATTTCAACTCACAGAGATGCTATATAGAAAGTGGACGGCTATTGGGCAACGTCTTCTGAGCTCGTCTGGGCAGGGAATTTTGTCTCTTTATTCCTTACTGTATCCCCAACCTTAGGAACTCTCTCTGGTACATAGAAGGGGATTATTAAATTTTGCAATAAATGTCCAGGGAAGAGGAACCCTAAGCCAATGAACCTCGGTGATAACGGTGGCTACAAGAGATAAATGTTTCAAGCTGAAGTCAGTCAACACTCCTGGTGGCTTAGTGATTAGGAATTTGGTTGTTAACCAAAAGGTCAGCAGTTGAATCGACCAGCTGCTCCTTGGAAACCCATGGAGCAGTTCTACTATGTCCTATAGGGTTGCTATAAGTCAGAATTCACTTGATGACAATCACTTGTTGGTCCTGTCATTAATTCTCTTCCTCTGAATCACACTTACTAAGCAACCTTCTGATACAAGCATACTTCCTACATTAATCTGACTATAGAGAGGGAGAACTCTGGACATGCTGAAATAGGCATTGCAGTTCCTAAAGGAGTTACATTTCTCGGAATTAAGCAGTATAATGGCTTTAAAATATTACTTATTTGTTGGGGGAGTAGGGTGGGGCTGATTAAGGTAACTTTTTTCCCAAGAGAGATAAAGCTTTCTGAGGCTGCCAAGGATCTGTCGGAAATTGACTAATTCACATCATGAGGCCTGTGGGAGAACAGCAGCTTTTCTCCTCCATGACACCCCAACAATACTGTTGGCCACTGCTTAGAACAGGCTAAAAGTAATTGACTTGAATTTAACAAGCTTCTTTTCTAATGTTAACTACTGTAGGGGAGGCACCGCCCTAATGGTCTAGGAGTGGTAAGGTAAGATAGCCTTGACTCACAAGGAAGTCACAACTAAGTAGAGGAAATCTAAATGAACCTTCGTGACTCAGCAGAATGTGATACATTATACTGGGGACACAGCAACCTTCTAGGAGCATGAAGGGAAACCAACTTGTACAGTAGAGAGATGTGCAGACACAGCAACCCCACCTCTGGCGTCTAAGGTGACTATCCCCCTAAGCCCGTGAATGACTTTGGTTTGCTCCTGTGGGAGAGAGAGAGATGAAGGCATTCAGCTACTGTCTCTCTGAAGTCAGTGCTAACTTTGTTTAATATAAAGTTTGTTTTCTTTCTTTTTTTGCTTATAACTTTGTTATTATATGTAGTTTATTCTTTGTGCTATAGCTATGGAAATAGCAGTGAAGAAATCAAAAGACAGACTGCTTTGGGCAATTTGACTGCAAGCGACCTCTTTAAAGTATTAAAACCAAAAAACAGAGATGTCACCTTGAGGACTAAGGTATACCTTACATAACCCATGGTGTTTTCAGTCTTTTGATACACATGCATAAGCGGGACATGGAATAAGGAAGACTAAAGATGAATCGACACTTTTGAGTCACGGGGTTGGTGAAGACTGTTGAACGAATATACCACGGACTGCCAAAAGTGTAAATATGGCCATCTTGGAAGAAGTACATGCAGAATGTTCATAGGAAATAAGGATGGCAAGGCTATGTCTCAAATACCTTGGACATGTTATCAGCAGGTATCAGTACTTGGAGAAAGACACCATGTTTGGTAAATTAGAAGGTCAGAGAGAAACAGGAAGACCCTCAATAAGGTACACTGACAGAGCGGCTACAACACTTGGCTCAGGCATGACAACAGCTGGGAGAATAGTGCTGGATTGGGCAGGGTTTCCTCCTGTTGTCCATGGAGTCACCCTGAATTGGAACTGACCAAATGGCACCTAACAATAACAACAAAATAATTATTTGTATATCTTGGATCCCTGAATAGTCTATAAACCCTTTGAGAGCATGTCATATATTTAACTCATCTCGGATGCTCCCAATAACACATAATTCAGAAGACATTGAATGTTTGAGAAATGAATAAGCAAGTTACTGGAATACAATATGTTCTTTTCCTATCAGTGTTCCAGAATCATAATTGTCAGCTTCATATCAGCACGTAAGAGGTTTTGGAAGCAAAACTCTACGTAAGCAGAGGTAAAAAAGAGTAATGTAATTTCTTGAATTTCTGAAGAATAGTAGGTGACTTCAAAACCATAGACCACTTGCTTTATCTTGGATCAAGGCCCCCGTATGAATAAAAATGAAGTTATCCTCTTTTTTAAAGAAAAAAATTTTTTTTTCTTAAAATAGTTTTCTATCTAAATTTCCTTTACTTCCTTGGGTCCATTTCTATAAAATCACTCCCTTTGCAGTTTAATCTTCTCAAATACCATAATAATAATATGCCAAGTGCCGTCAAGTCGGAAATGATAAACTGTCATAGAAAACACAGAGTATATAAGAGAGTCTTCAGTCATGCAGTGATGTGGTTCTAAACCTCACTTGTGGAAGGACTGTGATTAAAATTGCTGAGAAGCCACCCAGCTCTGTGTCTGCTTAAAGGTACTAACAGAATTTAAGGAGAGATGCTTTAATATAAGATCAAAAAAAAAAAAAAAAAAAAAAACATTGCCATCAAGTTGATTCCAACTCATAGTGACCCTATAATTGGACAGAGCAGAATTGCCCCACAGAATTTCCAAGGAGCAACTGGTAGATTTGAAATGCCAAACTTTTGTTTAGCAGCCACAGGACATACCAACTACACCAGCATAGTTTCTGCTTTAACATAAAGCTTTTACTTATCTTCAGTGGACAGTTATAATACCTAAGTGATTTAAATTAAATCAGGTATTTTCATAACATAAATTTAATATTTTTGTGTGTGATTGTGTGTGTTAAGAAAAGAATGTCCCATTATGGAAGTAAAACACACAAGCGGTTCTCCATATGCTTTTCTTAGGGAAAGAGATGTGTAAAACGGGTGAAGAGAGGAAATACTTAATGACTGATCAACGAAAGCCTTCCAGACTCTCTCATCACACTGACCTTGTCTTTCTTTGACCTGGGTTTGGTAACCCTAGCAGAGATTGTGGTTTTTATGAGAAAGGAGGCTTTTCTTTTTTTCCTTTCTTTCTATATGTACATGTAGAAAAAAAATGTAAAACTTCAGAATTTCAAGATAAGGTAAAAAATTTTGTCATATTATAGGACTTTGATGTAACTTATTTTAAAAGCCTCACCATTCTTGTGACAGTAGCTGACAGATCCAGTCCTGTTCCCATATGCTTTCTGCTATTTTAAAAGAAACAGTACACAATTGCCTCCGAGAAACACCATGTGTTTCTCAAGTGTGAATCTGAAAGTCATCCATCTGCTTGTGCCGGCTTCTTTCTGAATTGTGTGTGACTGAAGGAAATTTGTTCAACATTTTGAAACTCTTTGGATGAGGAGGGTAATAAGATAAAGGAGACCTTTCCCTTGCCCCCTTCACCCTGGCACATCTTGCCCACACTCTCACCTGGATAGTCCTGGCTTAGCCCCAGACTGTCCACCATGGCTCAAGTCAGATGTCACTTCTTCAGTGAATTAAGTAACTGTAACTCTGTACTTGTGGTACCACTCTATTCACACTGACTGTAAAATGCTTATGTACTTTAATTAAAACTATTTCTTTCAATGTCTTCCCTTTTATAATATATGACACTCTAAAATGGAAGGCAGATCTTCACTGCAATTCAATAAAGTATTATTGCAATATTCCAGATACTCCTCTAGGGTCTGAAGAATCAGTTCTGAATCACCAGACATGATTTTTGCCTTCAAGAGCTTACAGTCCAGCAGGAAGAAAGAGATAGAGCAGGCAATTACACCACAAGGTGAAGATAAGGAGAGGCTTAAGCACATGTGAAACCTTATATAGACAAAAATAATGTTGAAAAGTCTCTCTGTAATGCTGCAGTTATTATTAATAGCATTTGTCTTGTATGGTTTAAATATTTGAATTAATTACGTAAATTGATGAGATCACTCCAGTGGCTGATACTAAACATGGAGGGCAGACAAAGAACATTAATTGAGTTATTAATTGAATTATGTGCCAGGCCTAGTGCTAGGCTCTTACACAAAGCTCTTGCATGATGTGTTTGTGAGCCATCTACACTCAAGTGGATTTTTTTTAGACTGTTTACTTCTTAAATTAATCCTAAATAGCAGAGCCTATTCTTTTTTTTTCTCCAGATTCTTAAGAAGCAGGTTGGATTACATTAATGAATTCATACCCTTCCACACATTGAAGTATCCCCTGCTATCTGGTCTCTGTATTATAACAGGAGTTCTGCTTTTCAAACTCATGAATACTAACACTTTAGGAAAGCATTTGAAGATTATGGATTACAGATACTCTATGAAGGGTTAGTAAAGCAAAAACTAAACTCATTGTCATGGAGTTGATTCTAACTCCTAGTGACCCTATAGACAGAGCAGAATTGTCCCATAGAGTTTTCAAGGAACACCTGGTGGATTTGAACTGCCAGCCTTCTGGTTAGCAGCTGTAACACTTAACCACTACGTCACGAGGGTTCCCCAGTAGGGAGAAACTCATTACCTACTCCTCGGCAGAGATGGATCAAGAAGAAGGCAGGGGCTGTTACAACACCGGGGTCCCTGCTGGCACAGGGGTTAGGAGCTCTGCCACTGAAAGGTCAGCAGTTTAAATCACCTAGTCACTTCACAGAAACCCCGAGGGGACGTTTTACTCTGTTCTATCTGCTAACCAAAAGGTCAGCAGTTCCAATCCACCAGGCTCTCCTTGGAAAGTCTATGAGGCAATTCTACTCCATCTCTAGGGTCACCATGAGTGAGAATTGATTCAGTGACAATGGGTTTATGGGATCACTATAAGCTGAATAGACAACAGTAAGAAGTTTGCAGGATTAGTTGTTACTATATTAATATGGGAACAGCTTAAACAATGTTTTGGAAGGCAGAGAGAAGAGATAAGGATATCAGCTACCAGTATAGCAATCTCGGAAAGGTTAAGTTTTAAGTTCTTATCAAAAGGAAGCTTGGTTTTTCAAGGTGGCGGACTTTTTTTTTTTACAAAAGTTGTATGTCAAGGTGAAAGCCCTGGGTGTTACATGCCAAGCCAAGCCAAGTGCCGTTGAGTCGGATAGGAGTTACATAACACTGTAATATAGACTATCAAATTATTCTTGATTCACAATAGAAAGACAAAAACTTATGTGTCAGCAATAAGTTTGAAATTCATTAATATTGAATATATTTGCTGCTCAATCCTGTTTAGGGAAATTTCTGCTGAAAGGTAAGTAATCTCTGAGTTAGTCTGATGAATATAAAAAAAGAAACCTTGAACATCTTTGACTTCGCCATGCTTGGGCTGAGGACTGATGACTCGTTGTGTGAATTCAAGCTAAATCACTTAACCTTTTTCTCTTATTCAACCCATCTGGGAGGCGGAATACAAGCACTTCACTATGATACAGATGGTGCTCCACAGCTAAATTTTCCCAGATTAAAAAAGAAGAAAATGTGTTGTAAGCAATGAAAGAACCAAACAGGAAAAAAAGACCCAGGATTAGAAGGAAAAAGAGCTATAAACCAGATCAAATCTTTTCCCCTGTAGAAAATAATGTAACATTTAAAATACAAGTCCTGTAGATAACACGGAGACAAAAAGTAAAACGTTTTGTAAGCACCACATGTATAAAGGTTGTCCTGAATAATGTCATTTACACTGAAAGAAATGGTCTTTGTTGGTATGCCCAATGCAGTCAAATCCACTCCTACTCACAGAGGGTCACAGAGACCCTATAGGACAGAGCAGAACTGTCCCATAGCGTTTCCAAGACGTGGCTAGTAGATTTGAACGGCCAACCATTTGGTTGGTAGTCATAACTCTTAATCACTGCACCACTAGGGTTCCTTGTTGGTATAGAACTGCTCAGTCATTCGTCTGTCTGTCTCAGCAAACCCAACATCTTTGGGGTAGTTCTACATGATCTATTTGATAACTGTAAAACACAAGACTAGTAAAAACACTCTTTTGAGAAAAGCTATGGGATCTGTCTGAGTTGTAAATCTGATGAAATTTAACATGAGTTAAATAAAAACATTTCCAAAGGTTCCAGAGTAATTGAGCTTTCTGTTCTATTCTTGGAAAATGTATACATGTGTTGCTTGGGAGACAGGCAAGTCATTGCCCCTGTCATCTTTAGATACTTTTAAATTTATTGTCTATCAAAGCATATTAAGTTCAAATGTATTATACATCAATGTTGACATCTGTCATGTTTTGTGGAAGAAGGAATGTCCTGTTGGAGCTAAATCAAAGTGTTTTGATGAGTAAAATGTAACAGTGGAAAGTGTGTTTTCTTATTTCTTAACTGATAATCTTGGTGAACTTACATTTGAAAAGCACAGTTTATAGATGAAACTGGAGAAATTCACACACTGTGGATTTCCAAAGGTCACAGGATAAAAACCCAGTTTGGACTTACACCCCAGGATGAGTACCTCTAAGTGAAGTTCCCATTGTGAGTGAGGACAGTGACACCTCACTGACTTGGCATGAAATTTCTTTCATTAATTATCAAAATTGTGTTTATAAAGCAAAATAAAAACATGTACATATCTTCAAATAATTACATTTTTATTCAAGTTGAGTCATACTATAGAGAAATACAAAGCAGGCCTTGCTAAATAGCTGAGAAGCAACAACAATTGAAAGGCAGACAGTGTCTTTCTTAAGAAGGAAAATGTCATGTTTCTTACTCCAGTTTCCTAGTGAGAAAAGATAAAAGCATTGTCTAGAATTATAGCTTTTAAAGTCCACATAGAGATAAATCTCCAGTTTATCTTAGCTTTCCTTCAAGGCAAAAATGCATAAATAAACCTAATCTCAGTTCGATCTCTTCAAGTTTCCAAATTAATCTGCACATCTCTTCATTATTATTTTCTGGTGACAGTTTGTGTACAACTCGTTTTATCCCCTGAACAGCAAAGCTACGTTAACAATTCGTCTATTTTTCACTATACGCCTGTTACCCAAAACCAAAAACTTGCTGTTACTAAGTCAATCTGACTCATAGCAGCCCTATAGGACAGAGCAGAACTGCCCTATAGAGTTCCCAAGGAGCATCTGGTGGATTTGAACTGCCAGCCTTTTGGTTAGCAGCCACAGCACTTAACTACTACATCACCAGAGTGTCCACAAACCTATTAGCATGGCTAGAAACCCTGGTGGCACAGTGACTAAGAGCTACAGCTGCTAACCAAAAGGTTGATAGTTCAAAACCACCAGGTACTTTATTGGCTGTGGAAAATTGGCTGACTTCTATTTGACACTTTGTTACAGGGTCACATTGGCACACCCGTATTTCATTACCAGTGATAACATGTCCAAATCAACTTCTTGCTTCTCCAAAAGGTTCTGTCAAACTTTGACTCTGCTTTGTGTTTTGTTCATTGGTGAGCTTTTGGGGGACCATTTTTGCACACACCATTCTCACGCCAAGATTTTCAGTTAAGAATTTCTTTACTGTTTCTCTATGGACATTTACTTGGCACGCTATGCTTCTCACAGTGAGTCAATAATTTTGACACACAACTCGACAAGTTTTTGCAATGTTTTCAACAGTTCTGCTTGTTACTGGCCACTCTGACCTCTCTCCATCAGTGATACTTTCTCTCACCTCAGAAAAATATTTAATCCATTTGTACACTGCTGTTTTCTTCATGGTATTATCCCCATAGACTTGGACTAACATACCACTGATTTCACTTCTACTCTTGTCAAATTTAACAAGAAATTTAAGGGTTTTCTTTGCTCTGATTTGAATTCTGACACTCTCAAAACAGCACAGAAAAGCATGCAACAATAATGAACACCACTCAGGAAGACACTGCCACACGTCAACACGAATACACCAAAGTTATGAAATCTTACTGAGTTGTTTGTAAATTTCTATCAATGGATGTTCACAGCGGCAAGTTCGTGAACATAATTGTCAGACCTTGTGAGTGCTCTGATTTTTTTTTTTAAAGTATGCGTTCGGTGATAGTTTACCATGAAAATTATTTTCTCACTCAATACTTACTATGCAAATTGGTTTTTTGGTATTGGTTGTAATCCCTGTAAAGTGTCAACACTCTCTCCTTCGACACCCCGGTTTCCTCTTTCTATCTGTCCATTTTTTTCTGGTCCCTTCCTGTCTCTTCATCATTGCTTTGGGAAAGATGTTGCTCTTTGGGTAGGAGACTGAACTAAGAAGCACATTCTTCAAATGCGCTCATTGTTTTATAGAACTGTGTGATCTTTGGCTGAAGAGTGAGCTTCGGCGGTAGCTTCAGTTCTCAGTTAAAAGGGTATCCTGGGGCCATAATCTAAGAGATTCTTCCAGGCTTTTTCAGGTTGTAAATCTGGTCTTCTGTGAATTTGAATTTTGTCGTACATTTTTCTTCTGTGGTGTCTGGAACCCTCTATTGTGATCCCTGTCAGAGAGCTTATCAGTTATAACCAGGCACTGTCTACTTTTTCTAGGCTCAGACTGGTGGAGGCTGTAATTCATGTGGTTTATTAGTCTTTTGGATCAGTATTTTCTTTCCATCTTTGGCTTTTCTCATTCTCCTTTTCTCTGACTGTGATGGGACCAATAGCCAGTAGATACATGTTAAGTGACTGCTTGCAAGCGCTTAAAAGACCTTAGATGCTACTCACTAAAGTATGATGTAGAATATTTTCTTTATGAATCATGTCATGCCAACTGACCTAGATATCCCCTGAGAACAGGATGCCCAAACTTCAGCCCCAGTAAGTCAATTCTTGATCCCTCAAGGTGTTTGGCTGTGTCTGGGAACTTCCTATGGCTTTGCCTTGGTTAAATTTCACTAACTTCTATACTGTATGCTGTCTTTCCTTTCATCAAAAGTTAATTCTTGTCTACCACCTGCTTAGTGATTTCCTCTTCCCCTGTTTGTAACTATCAAAATATTTTTTCCTTAACCTGTAACTAAACCTTTTCTTTGAAGCCCTAGTGGTGCAGTGGCTAAGGATTTTGTTGCTAACCAAAAGGTCAAAAAGCAATTTGAGTCCACTGACCACTCCTTGCAAACCCCGTGAGGTAGCTCTGCTCAGTCTTACAGGGTCTGTATGAGTCAGAATTGACTCCAAGGCAACAGATTTGGTTTTGTAATAAATCTTTTCTCGAGTTCTTATAATAGCGGTCTGATAAATATTTGTCCTTTTACAATTAGCACATTTCACTTAGCACAGTGTCCTCCAGTGTCCTCCATGTTTTGAGATGTCTCACAGAGCCATCGTTGTTCTTTACTGCGGAGTCGTAGTCCAAGCTGTGTATACCATAATTGATTTATCCTTTCGTCTGGTGATGAGTACTTAGATTTTTCTCATCTTTTTGCTATTGTTAATAAAGCTTCAATCAATACGGGCATGTTACACACCATTCTTAAATTGGTGTGATTATAGGAATGGAGAAGTGATCAGTGGTTGTCCGGTGCTGGGAAGGAGGGTGCACAGTTATAAACAGAGGCAGAAAGTAGTTTCTTTTCAGTTACAGAGCCATTCTGTATCTTGATTGTGGTGATGGTTATATTAGCTTGTACAAGTAACAAAATTTCATGAAACTGTACAAACACATGAAAAATAAGGAGTGCGTACAACGTTAAGTGAGATCCAAGAAGGATCTTCAGTTTAGTTATTACATTTTGCCAATGTTAATTTCTTGGTTTTGGTACTGTCCTATTGTTATGGAAGAGGTGACACGAAGAGAGCTATATAACGAGTTCACAAGACTATAATAGTTTTTTCAACCCCTTGAGAATTTGTAATTAAAAAAGTAAAGCTTTCAACATTTCTTCCATTTTTAAAAAGTTACATCTGTTGAGCCATTTATGCAAATTTGATTACATGTAGCAAGTTCTCTAATCAGTTTGAAAGACTGTCCCTGCCTGAGAAATACTAATTATTTTGCACTAATTAAAATTCCCCACCGTGCAATTCAGAGGTAAGATTTTCATTAATTTTTTTTTGTTGTTGTTATATAAAGCTAGGTTGGCCTCACTGAGAGCAAATAAAGATAATTTTCACCTTTAAATATACGAGGACCATCAATTAAGTTAGCGAACTCATCCTGGAAAAAGTGTTACATACCTCGTTGCTGGATATCACTAAAGTCATCTTCAAAGTACTTCCTTTAGGAAGCTATGCACCAGCGCCAGTACCTAGTTCACCCTTCAAAGCAGTTTTGTAACTCTTTTTCTGGAATCGTGATCAGAGCTGTTGTATTACCCTTGATGTCCTGAATGGCATCAAAATGTCCTCCTTTCAATATTGCCTTTATCTTCTGGTGAAGAAAAAAGTCACTGGGGACTAGATCAGGTGTAAGTAGGATGTTCCAGCACAGTTATTTGTTTATTGGTTAAAAACTCCCTCACAGACAACTATACAATTGAGTTCTTGAACTTGCTACCATGCCACCATGTGCAATGATCATTCCAGAAAGATCTCCTAAATTGCTCTGGAGGGTGGACTAGGTGCTGGGGTAGGTGCATAGCTTCTAAGGGGAGTACGTCCAAGGTGACTGTAGTAGTGATAGTCAGCAGTGGCATATGTAGCATTTTTTCTAGGATGAATATGAGAACTTAACTGTCAGGTGTCCTCTGTGTGTGTGTGTGTGAGTGTGTGTGTGTCTGCATAATATAAAAGCTTCCTAAGAACAATGCAATTTAACACAGAAGATGAAAATAAAATGGCAGCTCCTTGGACAACACTCTTATTCTACAAGGGAATTACTAATGTTTTCGTTAGTATAAATGCTTTAGAGGATAAAGCAAAATTGAAGGATAACCACTATTTAATATGGAGAAGAGTCTAATCAACTGATTATATGACCCCAAAGAAGGGTCAAGGGTGTGACTCCAGGAGTTAGACTCCTCACAGGTTATTTGAAGGTATACAAGACAATACTGATAAAAGTAAGAATGTCAGGCCAGGTCTCAGGTATGTCACAAAACTGAGCAAACTTCTAAAGTGACCTTTAGAAAGTCACCTATTACACCGGGCTCATAGGATTTTTATGTGCAATTGTGTATTATAAATTGAATTAGGAAAAACAAACATAGTTTAAAAATATTTTTTCATGATCCAAACCATGACTGAGTCTATAATTGTAAACATTTTTTACTTTGCATCATCTTATAATTTGTAAAGAAACTCTGGTGGCGTAGTGGTTAAGTGCTGCACCTGCTAACTAAAGCAGTTAGTTTGAATCCAGCGGGTGCTCCTTGGACACCCAGTGGGACAGTTCTACTCTGTCTTTTAGAGTTGCTATGAGTCAGAATCGACTTGATGGCACTGTGTTTGGGTTTGGTTATAATCTACACAATGCAATAATCTATGTAGTATCTGTGCTTTTCTTAAGGCACTTGTTTTCAATCTGTTGTAAATATTCATGTAAATATCCAGAAGCCCTTATAGACCCCAGTCTTAACATGTTTATGAAAAGATAAACAAACAACAATAAAACCAGTTGCCATCCATCGGGTTCTGACTCACGGGGGTGACTTCAGGTGAACTGTGGTATAAGGTTTTCAATGGCTGATTCTTTTCACAGGTAGACTGTCAGGCTTGTCATCTCAGGGGAAAATTGTGTTACACAGTGACTCCTTAGTTTGTCAATACTGAGTTCATTATTTCTTCTTCCAAATGTGTTTCTCTTTCTGGAGTTACCATCTTAACAATGGTGAGATAATTCACCGAATTCTTAGACTGAAATATTTCTCTTTCGCCTACTTCAGCATCCCATCACCAGATGCTTTCTAAAACTCAGACTCTGTTAACCACTGAAAACCCTGGTAGCATGGTAGTTAAGAGGTAGAGCCAACAGCTTGGTAGTTCAAATCCACCAGGCACTCCTTGGAATCAATGGGGGGCAGAGCAGTTCTATTCTGTCCTACAGGGTCACTGTAAATTGGCCTTGACTAGATGGCAATGTTTGGTTTTTTAATTTGTAATTGCCTTCACCGTCTGTTTTAGTCAACTAGGGCTGTTCTAACAGAAATACCACAAAGTGGATGGCTTTAACAAAGGAAGGTTTATTCTTACACAGTCCAGTAGGCTACAAGTCCATGTTCAGGGTGTCCGCTCCAGGGGAAGGCTTTCCCCTTGTCGGCTCTGGAGGAAAGTCCGGTATTGCATCAGTCTTTGTCCAAGGAGCATCTCAGCGCAGGAACCTCAGGTCTGAAGGACATGCTCTTCTCCTGGTGCTGCTTGCTTGATGGTGTGAGATTCCCAGTTCTCTGCCTGCTTCCTTTTCCTTTTATCTCTTCCAAGATGAAAGGATTAAGAGTGGGGCAAGCCACCCTCCAGGGAAACAGAGCAGGGAGGTGATCCTATGAAGCGATTTACAGCCATACCCTAATCCTTTAACATACAGTTTAGGAAAACCACAAAATGGAGAACAGTGACAAGATACTGGGAGTCATGTTCCAGCCACATGGCTACACATATTTTGGGGGGGACACAATTCAATCCATGGCACCATCTCAGTATTTCATCTCTCTTACACAAAATCTTCCACTGAATTCTAGTGATCTACTACTTTTCTATGGCTCTCAAAGGAGTTACCACAAACTTAGTGGCTTAATACAACACACTTTATTATCTTACAGTTCTGTACTTCAGTGGTCTGACAAAGGTTTCATTGGACTAAAATCAAAGTATTGGCAGGACTACATTCCCTTCTGGTGACTCTAGGGGAGAATCAGTTTCCTGCTTTTTTGAGTTGTTGGCCGAATTTCAGTTCACTGTGGTTGAATGAGTTTCTTGTTTCTTTGGTGGCTATTGGCCGAGTGTTCTCAGCATCTAGAGGCTGCCCGTATTCCTTGGCTGATGGTCCCATTCCTCCATCTTCAAATCCTTCTCATGTTGCATCTCTCTGGTCCTTCTTCCATTAGTACATCTCCCTCTGACCAAGCTGGGAAAGTTTCTACATTTTTTAAGACTGTGTGTGATTAGATTTAGACCATCCGGATAATCCAGGGTAATTCCTCCATCTGGAGGTCCTCAGCCTTAATCGTGCCTACAGAATGGCTTCTGCCATGAACAGTAACATCTTCATAGATTACGAGTATTAGGGAATGGACATCTTAAGGGGCCATTTGTTTGCCCTTCACAAGTACACTGGAGTTCTAGTGAAGCCAGTAAATAGCCTCAGCCTTGCCCTTTCAAGTCAAGAACTAGTTTGGAAAGTATGGAGGTCAGACATTTTGAAGGTACAGAAATTTAAATTTTATTACTAATTAAGCTGATTGATAAACATAACTTTAGATTCTCGGGAAAAGGTCTTCCTCATATTTTATCATTGAATTAGGCAGGTTTTCCTACCTAGTCACTTGTCAGCAGGGGTAGAACACATACCTATGAGCTTACCTTATGGAGCAGCAGAGAAATGTGTTTGGACTGCATATGCTTAATTTCTTTCCAAAATTCATCTCCCAGTGAGCTTCTCTTCTGTGCCAAGGGAGGAGTATGGTAGCAGTGAGGTGAGAGACCCATGAAAGTTCCCTTCCACATGAACATGACACAAAAGTTGCCCCTCACCAGCGCCGCCACTGAACTCATGCTCTCAGTGCTGTCTTTCTGAGGGGACCCTCCACCCACCCATTTGGTTTTCTCTCTTTGTTCTCTCACTCTTGCACCTTAAATGCCAATAACCCAGATCCTCTCAATTTTCCTTAGCATAGCAATCCTTTGCAGAATCCTTTGCTTTCCTTCTGGCCATTTCCTCTATCTAGATGTCATTTCCAGTGTTGATGTGGTAAGTTGTTTAAGAATGACTTCTCCAGTCTCCTCCCTTGAGAACAGCTCTATAGTGCCTCCAGACTTCTTTCGCTTTGGGCTCACAACCTTCTTGTGTTGTATTTTCACTGTCTCACACAGTGTTTGCTTTGGGGGCACAGTGGGCTCTCATTAAATGTTTTGCATTCATAAATTAATTTCTCTGTCTACATTTCTGCCTTCCTTTTGTGGAGAGGGTTTATAGGATATTCATCTTTTTAAGTCCCAACAAGACTTCTGTCTGAAACGTAGAAAATTCTCTATAGGGTTTTCCTAAAGGAATGAGTAAATTCTTCATTTAATTATTTCCATCCAAAGCTAGATACATTATTGGAGCTATCCCCATAGCTGTATTTAGATGTGTTGGTTTATTAGTTCTTGTTTCTTAAGAGGAAACTTTGTGATATGTCAATCCAGAGTTCCCCTTGTGGCCTGTTGAGTCCACACTGACTTCTTGAATCTATACGGCAAGACTAGAACTGCCCTAAGTGTCTGCAGGGAGCACCTCATGGATTCAAACTGCCAATCTTTTGATAAGTAGCCAAACTCTTAACCACTGTGCCACCAGGATTTCCTTATATTGTTACATATCGGGTTATTTCCTTCCATCCCAAATAAACTCTAAGGCCTTTAAGAACAGACACTTATTTTATTTAACAGCTCAAGCAGCGCCTGCCACATAATGAAGATCAAATACAATTACTCATATTACACTTGGCTGAATAAAAGAATGAAGTAGTGGGAAGGAAAGAAAAAGTTGGACATCAGATCCAGAAAGGACTGTGTTAAATGTGTAGCTCTCCAGTTTGCTGGCCATTTGGCCTCAACAAACCATTTAACATGTAACAATATCTGTCTTGCACAGCTAGTGGGATATTGGCAACAGTGTATGTAAAATACCTGGCACCTACTAAGTGTTCCAGAAATGGCAGCTATAATAATGTCACTTGTTTTTATAGTCAAGGGACTTATATTAAAATTATTATTAGCAGAGATCACTTTTCCTCATGCTGGCCAAGAATATTTTTGTGCACCTTTTAATAGAGAATGAAGTGAAAGTCAAGAGTGCACACCCTGTTGCTATCAGCGGGGTCAAGTGTCATTAACTAAGGATTGTAATATCCACCAAATTCATCAAGAGTGCTCTGAAAAGATTTTAAGCATTCCAAAGCTAGAAATACTTCAAAGTCATCCAAAAAGCACTCCAGGGTTAGTGCTTCCCATTCAACCCCAGAGCACTCTACCAGGATGGCAGTTTTAAGACACTGGTGGCCTTTGCAAAGTCAAAATGCATTTGTGTGTATACACTGTAAGCTAATTTATACACGTGTATACATTTTCCACTTCCAAGCTTAATTTTGTTTCATCAGCATCTGCACTACTTGCAGTAAATTTTTTCTAGTCTTAAGTAGGTTATAATATACACGTTTTTGTCCTACATTATCTTGATCATTTTGAAAGTAATAATTATTTTTTATCTTAAGTATTTTGGAGTTCAAAGAAATGTTGCAATCCTTACTCACATGGCTAGGCAAACACATACCATGCATGGCAAGCACATCGTCTTGACTAACCTCGTATCACTCTGAGATAAGGTTGATTTCCACTGTATTACTGAAGAAGCTGTGGCTCAAAGCAATCTTAACCTTGCCATGGCTACGGGAGTCAAAATTTTGTTGGTTTGTGATATGGAAAGAGTATAGGTTTGGGAATAAAGAATGTTGGCTGCGCTCCCTTGGAAAATCTTTGTTTCCTCATATGTAAAATGTAACTATTAGTACCACACAAGACGAACTTCCAAGGTTTATGGGAAAAACTAGTATCTGTATTGAGATGGTGAATTATTTTTGTCAACTTGGCTAGGCTATGGTGTCCAGCTGTTTGGTCAAACAGTATTCTTTGTGTTGCTGTGAAGGTATTTTATAGATGCGATGAATAGTTACAGTTGCCAAGCCAGCCAGGTGACTTTAAATAAAGAAGATCGCCCTTGATACTGTGAGTGGACCTCATCCAATCATCACTTGAAGGTCTCAAGAGCAAAAACTGAAGTTACTGGCAGAAGAAGGAATTCTGTGTCAAGACTGTAACATAAACATGATTCTTGCGTTTCCAGCTTATTAGCCTATAAATTTTATTGTATAGATAAATATTAGCCTATAGCCCTATAAATTTCAGACTTGTCAGCTCCGACAGTCTCATGAGCCAATTCCTTAAAATTTCTTTCTCCTTCTCTATGTACAGCAACTGGTTTTATATGTATGTGTGAGTATATAAATATATATAAACCCTGATAGTGTAGTGAGTTAAGGGCTACATCTGCCAACTGAAAGGTCAGCAGTTCTAAATCTGCCAGGTGATCCTTGGAAACACCATAGGGCAGTTCTACTCTAACCTCTAAGGTTGCTAGAGTCAGACGCAACTCGAAGGTGGTGGGTTTTGGTTAGTTTGTATCTACCTCCAATATGTGTGTGTACTTGCACACACGTGAGGCCTGGCAGTTAAGTCCTTTAACTTCATTGTTCTAAGGGCTACATAACTCATTACTGAATATCACTATGATCACCTTCAAAGTACTCCCCTTGGGAAGCTATACACTGATGCTACCCCCCACACAAGCATATAAATGTATGTATGGCAACTGATTTTATATGTAAAGTTGCTTACATACACATACATGCGTGTATATATATACGTGCACACATAAGTAGATTCTAACTCATGTGTGTGAGAATAGAACTGTTCTACACACCTGTCTATCCATCTATCAATCTATCTATCTATCAAAACCCAAATCTACCACTGTCAAGTCCATTCCAACTCATAGTGACCCTATAGGACAAAGCATAACTGCTCTATAAGGTTTCCAAGAAGCTGGTAGCTTCAAACTGCTGACCTTGTGGTTAATAGCTGAGCTCTTACAATACATTCGTATCTCCTTCTGATCCTGTTTTTCTGGGAAATTCTGACTAGCTCAAGGCAGAGTTTCCTCTTGGTTCTATAGGGCAGGACCACTGGTGGCTGAGAATTTAGGGTTGCTTCACCCCATGCTGATTCAGAGGCCAACGGAGACTCTGAAGGGCCAAAAGACAAACTAGGCCACAGAAAATTCCTCAGGCTTTGAAAAAGTATGGAATTTGCCCTGTTTGGTAACAAACCCAAGACCCTACTCCTTTTTTCCTCCCAATTTTGTCCTTTCTTGGATGGGAATATTTCTCTTGTGCCTGTCTCACCACTGTATTTTGGAAGCAGACAACTTGTTTTCTAGGTTTCACAGTTAGACAGGTAGAGAGGAATTTTGCCATGGAATGGATCACACTCATAGTCTCACCCACATATGATATAGAAGACGAGATTTTGGAATTAGAGTTGATACTAAAGTAGGTTAGGATTTTTGGTTATGCTGGGATAAGATGAATACATTTTGCATGTGAGAAGGACATTAATTTGGGGGATCAATTTTGGGAGTGGAACAATGTTCTGAAAATATGTTTTCTTTTTTTTTAATGTGGCCTCGTTTGGAAATAGGGTCATTCCAGAAGCAGTTCTGATGAAGTTACTAAAGAGTGGACCCTGATATCTTAAAGATAACAGTTTCTAAAGAAACAGAAGGGCAGAAAAGACACACCTAGGGACACACAGGAACAAACGCCAAATAAAGATGGAGACAGAGATAAGAGCTATACTGGCACAATCCAAGGAACATGAGGAAGAAATTAAGGAGAATCTTTTCCTAGAGCCTTGGCAAAGAGCATGGCCTTTGTCGACATCCTGAATTTGGACTTCTAGCACAAAGACTATGAAGGCATAAATCTCTGATTTCTTTTTTATTTTAAGCTACTCACTTTGTGGTGATTGTTTATAGCAGCCCTAGAATACGTGCAATCTTAGCATATAGATTTCTTCACCCCAGAGGGTGAGAAAGCACGGATCTTTGTTGAGAGTTCTACCGAGAAAGAGCCCAGCCAGGAAGCACTGTGGTGCTGGCTTGTGTGAAGGTGGAGGACAAAAACCACAAGACGAATCCTTCCTGAGAAACAATTTTATTGGAAGTTTTCAGGAAGAACAATAGCTCTTAGAAATCCAAGTGTTGATAGGGTATGGCTGGAGTGAAATATTTGCATAGATTTTTGAAAGATAAAACAAAAACAAACCCAGGTGAGGTTATAATACAAAGTTGTATTAAGGTTATAATACTTACGAGAGACAAGTTTTACTTAACTCAAAGATCAGATTTTCTAATTTTTGAAATACAGAAAATGAGAATTATTGATGCTCACTTTTAATTGTACCCTTTGTGTTGGTGTCAGCTGATGTCAAGTTCGCACCTGGCTTGTGTAGACTTTGTTCACAACAGAATCCCACGCTGCCCAGTCCTGGGCCAATTCCATGACCAGTTGAAGATCATACCGTTGTGATCCATAGAGCTTTGCTTGGCTGATTTTCAGAAGCAGATTGTCAGATCTTTCTTCCTAGATGAAATATGAAAAACTCTATAAACTAAATCCTGAGACTCATATTGCAAATTAAATTAATATTGATGTGTTGTCAAGATTCAGGTTCAAACTCGTTTCTCTCCATTCTTATTTGTTAGCATGCATAATTACCAGGTTAGTTGCTTCGTTTTCTCTTTGTCTTTCTGATCTCTATAATCATAATTCAGAGATCATTTACATACTGTTTCTATGGTTTGGCAAATAATCTACTAATTAATTAACCAAGCAGCTAATTCTGGGGGAGGAAAAGGAACCTAAGCATTTAATTGGCATCAGAAAAGTGAAGCAGATCAAGTTTAACTGCTTGATTTTTATTTGACTATCTACAGCTGAGAAATGAAAATACTTGGAGGGCTTGAGTTATAATCAAATAAATTCACAGGCAAATGTCACTGCCTGTTCCTAGCTTTGATTCTATTGTGCCAGGCTTCCCAGTGTCAGCTTAGGAAATCTGTAATTCAGATATATCTGCACTGCCAAGCCTCTACTTAAACATGAAAGGAAGTGATACTGTATTTGTCCCCCTAGACAGAAAAGCCTAAGAGACAGACTATGGTCAGAGTAATGATCTTTAAGTTACTGCCGCAGAAATAACTTTGGTGAAGAAATATGAAATAGTTCCCAAAAGGTTAATATGTTACTAAAGCAATTTCACATCGACTTCATTAGACAGTTGAGTGATAATTTTTCTATTGTAAGCACATTGCATTTTTATTCACAATGGTGCTAACAAAAAAAGAATAATTATCTTCACTCACATTTTAACAAAAGATTTTACAATGACAAGACAGTTTCCTCAAAATAGCGGTTGAGAGGTCTGCTATAGTCCCGTCGTTACTCTCGGAACAGCTGCCCTGTCACATGTAGGATGCCAAGACCACAGAGCAATATTTTTAGCTGGATAAAAATATATGACATTTAAGAAAGGAATGGTAGTGACTTGATTCATTTGTTAATTGAGCATTTCAACATTTTCTATGTACAATTGGCTGAAGGTTATAGGATGTAAAAAAGATGCAATTCTTGTTCCATGGGAGTTATATTTTTAGATAATTAAGATGAACTCTCCTTTGTGGTCTATAACATGTAGGAGGAAAAAAGGAAGAGGCAGATAGATGTACTGTATTCTTAGTCTCATCAAGCAGAGGCTCAAGTATTGGTTACACAACGATGAAAGATAATAGCATGGTTTTAATATGATGAAAGATGATGATATGGGCCTTCATGGAAGGGATTTACATGTGTAGAGGCTGGAAATAGGAAAGAAACATTGTAGAGTATGGGAGAAACTTACATAAACCTCTGAACAGTTTACACAGTGCTTTGGAGGTGATGAGGGACAGAAATTGTGTTAAGTGATTGGCAAGTTCTTTTGTCACTATTTAAGATGAAATAGAAGGCAGAAGATAAGCAAAGAAGTGACTTTCAGAGTGTTAATATTAGACATAGACAACAAAATTAATTATCCTAAAATTTAAAGGCTCTTGGAAAAATCTATCACATAAGTATGTCAAAGCTACTGATAATAAGGAGTCTTTAGTGATGCATTCATACAGTAAAATACAAAAACATACATGAAGATTCCACATATGGTATGAAGCAACGTTTCAAAATGTGAAGATTTGTTAAATCTAGGTAGTGTATTTACAAGTCTTTTTATATTTGTGTCTGTAATTACTTTTTCCTAAAATTTCATAATTTAAAAATGCAATAGGAAACACAAAATAAAGGTATTCTTACATGATACGAAGACATGAACTATCTCGTATTTGAGACAGAAAGAGTTTTAGGTGAGGATTACATGCCTTAGTCAGGCCAGTATAGTGTTAGTTATTCAGACTGCTAAGAACACTTTGAAACCTCCTTTGTCAAATAGCAATCATATGACAAGTTTCCCATTCAAGTGGGGTTGGAGTTTGAAAAGTTGTTGAGCAAACTTAAGCTCACGAAAATCATAATTTTAGTTTATAAACTGAATAGATGTAATACTTCATAAATTATCACTGAGAAAACATTCAGTAAGATTAAATTCTTTTGTAGGCCCATGCTCAGGGCCTTTGATGGAAAGCTTTTACTTAGATTTTCATATTCTAGTTCATTACAAAGCAAAAAATAAGTTAAAGTCTTTGTTACATTTTCTAATGTCAGAATATTAAGGGAACTGATTCAGGCCCAGAAGAGCTAATTTACTAAAATAAAATCTGTATGAGTAAGTATATATATATATATATATATATATATATATATATATATAATTTTATCTCACTATTTTTTGAAAAAGGACTGTTTAAGAGTACCTTTTCTTCAAATCTTAGCTCATGATTTCTGTACCCCAAAAAAACTTGTCTTGGAATTTCATCTAAAAATTTCTTGAAGTCTGGTAAATAAATGGTTCTATCTGATTTTTAACATTGTTTATGGAACTTACACAATTTAAAATTATTCATAACAAAAAGGAAATTCTGCATTTAGATTTCTTGTTTGTTTTCTACTTAGTACCTCTGTCTTCATCATATCTGAAGAAAGTTTTCAGCATAAGAGACATTTTAAATCAAATTTTGCATGTAAAACATACCAAGATAGTGAGATATTTAAGACTTGTCATCAGTGAAGAAAAGAATATGGATGATTGTTTGCGAAGGAACATATACATTTATGAAGCTGAATCCATTGAGTGACAAACACCTTATGGACTCCTGCTATCTACCCAGAACTTTAAAAATAGCAAGACATTCAGAACTAAACTCTAAGAATATCAGTTGGAGCTCAGTCCACTAAGCCAATTCATAAAGACTTGACACATCTTGAGAAATCATCTGCTCATCAACTGATGGCTGATTTGTTAAAACAAAAACCTTCCATACTTTCTCCCTGTTTAAATGTTAACACCACACTCACAAGACTTTCCTTCTGTTGGGCATAAATTCACAGCAAATTGCAGGCATATGTGAAGGTGAGAACGTTGTGCTTAGGGAGCAAAAAGTGGGTGGAGAGCTGTTGAGAACAGCACATGGAGGGATGGAAGACTGCAAGGAAGCCTCCATTCAAGGCCGCAGAGGCAGGACGTCTGCAAGGCCCAGAGAGTGGAACCACTGATGTGGAAGAAACCTCACACCAGTAGTTTCCACCTCAAACACTATGTAACAAATGAGGATTACTCTTGAGTCACTATTAGAAAAACTTCTTGATTCATCCGAAGAACTGGAGATTTGATGGCTAGCACTGCCTGTATGAGACATAATTGACTCATCCAGCCTCCTCAGTGCTACTTGGCCCCTCTCAGCAAATCCTTCACTCTCTGTTTAATAGGCAGAATAATGTCACTGGCACAATTACTGATGACCAAAAAAAAAAAATCACAACTCACAGGAAAGCCCAAATAGACTGATTCATCTTTCAGTCCAGCAGCAAGACTGAAGAAAGGTGATCCAGTCACCAACAGGGATGGAGAGATTTGGGATATGGCCCGAAGTTAAGGAGAAAAGAACAGAAAAGATGAATCTGTAGGAATATGGATTTAACAGATATTACAATATCACTATACTTGAATAGAATCTCTATTATTATTATTCTTATAGTGTGTTTTGGTGAAAGTTTGATGAAAGTTCAGGTTAGTTTCTCATACAAAAATGTATACCCGCGTTGTCACGGGACTGAAGTTCCCACCCTCATAATGTGACCACGTGTTCCTCCTTTCCACCCTGGATTTCCCATGTCTATTCAACCAACTCCTATGATCCTTATTAAGAAACTAAAATATTTCAGAGCTCAAGCTCTACCCCAGTCCTGATTCCCATTAATTCCCAGTGTTCTAATGTTGGTAAAAGAGCCCTGGTTTTGTGGTGGTAACGGAGAGACGTGAGGTTGAAAACTATCTGGTGCTCCTCAGAAAACAAGATGTGACAATCTGCTTCTGTAAAGATTTAAAACAAACAAACTCGTTGCCATTGAGTCAATTATGATTCACAGCTATCCTATAAGACAGAGTAGGACTGCACCATAGAGTTTCCAAGGAGAGCCTAGCCACCAACATCCAGTGATATCCAGTGGGTTTTGACTCACAGCAATGCTATAGGACACAGTAGAACTGCTTCGTTGTTTCCAAGCAGTGCCTGCAGGATTCAAACTGCCAATTTGGTGGTTAGCAGCCATAGCACTTAACCACTATGCCGCCAGGGATTCCAAGTGGATTTGAACTGTCAGTCTTTGGGTTAGCAGACCTAGCTTAGAAGAACTAAGCCACCAGGGTTTCCTCTATAAAGTTTAAAGCCTTTGAAACCATATGGGTCCATTCTATCCTCTCCTATAGGATTGTTATGAGTCAGAATCAACTGAATGGCTATGAACTTTGGTTAATGTTGGCCTCTGTCCTACTCACGCATGTAGGGAGTATTTTTGTCTTTATACATTATGATTACACGTTAGGATCAGTAAACGAAATAACACTTGTCTGAAACAAGGAGTATGACTCTTAAAAAAAAGTCTAAAAGAAAGATAAGAAGCAAGAGGGCAGGAATGAGGGCCAAGGACCAAAAATCGAAACGCTGATACACAAAGTGTAGTTAAAAATGTATCCACCTTGAAGGCCTGTAAAACATCTTCACTTAAGAATTGATGTTTTTACAAATTTTTGCAGGTGTCCAAACTCAGAGAGAGAGAGAAAGAGGAGAAAGAGAAAAGGAGAAGGAAGAGGGGGAGTGCGGGTGAGGGGTAAGAAGCAGGGTGAGGGGAAGCGGAAGACAGCTGAAATACAGGAGGAGGAGGAGGAAGGCAGAGTTGTTTTGTTTTGTTTGTGTTTTGAGGAAGCAGGCAGGCTGAAAAACATCTAGGACTTCAAAGGCCAAAATATTTTAGATACAGTTTTGGAGCTTTGTTCAGCCCTTCTTTCAGTATAGCCGCAAATTGTAGAAAACACAAGGATTAACTTCTAGATATCACTGTAAGCCCTGTAGCAGCAAAAGAGGCGATTTTAGTAAATCAAAGATTGTTCATAATGTTGACCATTTTTCAGGAATTTAGGGCCATGTCCCAGAGCCACCTGATCCCAGCCTGAATGTCAGGAACCCAAAGAACAGATGGGATAGTACAGAAGTCGCCTCTACTTCCCCCTTGGAGAGAGAGCTTTTGTAACCATCTAAACTCAACTCAAATATCTCACAGTAGAACTGAAGTCGCTTAGATATTTGGAAATGAAGTTAGATTGTTGATATTGTTGGAATACCATTAACGTTTACTAGGATGCCACTACCAGAGGCTTCGGTAGTACAGCAGTTGAGCATTTGGGGGCTAACCAAGAGGCTGGCAGTTTGGATCCACTTTTTAAGCAATAGATTATGGAAATCCTGTGGGGCAGTTCTGCTCTGTCCTATAGGGTTGCTATGAGTTGGCGTCAACTTGATGGCAATGTTTTTTGTTTGTTTGTTTTGTTAAAGATGCCCACTAGCAGAGAATCAATTACAAGGCAGCAGAGTAAATATGAACAAAATCTAAAACCTTGAATTAGTAAACAGAAATTGGCATTTTATGTCAAGGGTGAATATTTCCTCATCACTGGAGAGGTTGCTGGCCCAAGTGGTGGAATGTGTGATAGCGTATTTCATATCCATAAAAATTTGTGAAAGGACATTTTCTTGAACAATCTGGTAGGGATCTATCATCTTTAAGTTTCTGAGGCTGTGGCCACGTAATCATCTCTACAAATTACTTGCATGTCATAGGTATCTTCTTCCACATGTATTTTAGTAACAATGTCATGAATGTAGAATAACTGTAATTTCCATGGCTACTGTTTTAGTCAGCTAGGGCTGCTCTAACAGAACTATCACAGAGTGGATGGCTTTAACAAAGGAAGGTTTATTCTTACACAGTGCAGTAGGCTACAAGTCCAAATTCAGGATCTCTTCTCCAGGGGAAGCTTTTCCCCCTTGTCATCTCTGGAGGAAAGTCAAATATTGTATCAGTCTATGTCCAGGGAGCATCTTGGCACAGGAACCTCAGCTCTCAAGGATGCGCTTTTTTTCCTGGTGCTGCTTGCTTGATGGTAGAAGGTTCCCAATTCTCAGCCGGCTTCCCTTTCCTTTTATCTCTTGCAGGCTGAAAGGATTAAGGATGGGGCAAGCCACACTCCAGGGACACTCCCTTTAGAGTGGAGCAGGGAGGTGATCTTATGAAGGGATTTACAGTCCCAGTCTAACCTTTAATATACAGTATTGGCAAACCACGAAATGGAGGACAGTCACAAGATACTGGGAATCATGGCCCAGCCACGTGGCTACACCTATTTTGGGGGGACACAATTCAATCCATGACAACTACTGAGGACTAGAATGATGTGTTTATTAAAACCCTTTCCCAGATGACCAGAAATAAATTTTAACACTAATTTCTAAGTCTTCCTTAAATTCTCAAATATGAGTTAATAGAACAAATGGGACAAAATATCATGAAGCTAACATTAACACTGTTTTACTTCATCATCAGTAGGAAATAGAACAGCTCTTTGCTAATAGCTGTTTCTTAATCACTGCCTGCCTTTGTATTAGATTTTTTTTAAAGCCGGGAATAGAGTTACTTACAAAGTAATTTTTAACAGGTGGATAAAGAAAATAACAATAGCCTAAATTTTATTATTTAAAAAATGATTTGTTAAAAAAAAAAAAAAGACACTCTAAGAATGGTTAACATGATTGCCATCTTATTACTGAAGACTTGCCGCTGTCCTGGCATTCTCTCGTAGGTACGGAGAGACTGCACCAAGAAACGAGGCAGATAACCCTGAAGGTTAAACTGCAGCACAGACGACACACATCAGTCATGATCGTGGGCTGTGGAGTCGTCTAGGGGGCATTAGGTTACTTCCTTAAAGAGCATAGGGAGGTGGTCAGCAAACTTAATAATTTTTTTAAGCTTTATATGCCACATACAGTATTGCAACTACTCTAATCAGTTGTTAGATGATGAAAGCAGTTATAGACAATGTGTGAACAATGTATTTCAATAAAACTTTATGAATGAACACTGAAATTTGAATTTCATAGAATTTTTATATGTCACAAAATCACCTTCTATTGATTTTTTCCCCCAGCTGTTTAAAATCATAAGAGGCATTCATCACCCATACACTATACAAAAACTGGCAGAGAATTAGATTTGGCTCACGGGTCATGGTTTGCCAACCACTGCCCTAGACTCTCGGTCCACGGCATTAGAGAAGGTCTTGTAAGGAAGGAGTATCTTAAGAAAGGGCTAGAAGCAAATACAGTTAATCAGGCACAGGTAAGTTCAGTGACTGGGGATCATTTTGTAAAGAGTATTCACGCTAGATAATTCTTTCATGACGTCTTGGATGTAAGAAAAACAATGTGGAATCTAGACCATTGCTGCTAGATTCAAGAAGTAACAATGACAAAGTAGAAGAAATAGGCATGGCTTTGAGAATAGTGCAACTTTAAAGCCAATTGAGCATTTTCTGCTTTCTTTTGTGTGCAGTAGAAGCTATTGAAATATTTTAATAGAGGCTATCATATTCCATTTCTTAAAAACATCGTTCTGGATGCAATTTGGAAATGTGCTTGGGAAAATAGCAAAAGAATCCATTGTAACTAATTATTTGCAAGGCATCCTTGTGGCCCAGTGGTTAAAGCATTTGGCAGCTAACCAAAAGGTCAGTAGGTGGAATCTGCCATCCTCACCACAGGAGAAAGATGTGGCAGTCAGCTTCCTTAAAGATTTACAGCCTTGGAAATTCTGTGGGACCGTTCAACTCCATTTTGCAGGTTCGCTAAGAACTGCAATTATCTTGATGGCAGTGGATAATTATTTACAAACTTTACTTTGAAAAATTATTTCTTTCAGCCACTGAACCATTAAAAAATGCATTGAAATAGATGTTTCTGGACAATGCATTAGGGTCATAACCCTGCAATATGAATTCTAACCATGCTTAATTTATATAAAAGTGTGACATATACATTATGAGAACTTGAGTCTGTCTGTGGAGATTGTTACACTCTTTATGATTTTTCTTATATATATAAGAAGTGGGTAATGTGAAATTCTTCATATTGGTACAAATATAAAAGGTTGCTATTTATAAGTTAAGAAAGAAAATTAAAAACAAATTGCCGTCATGTTGATTCTGACTCATCACCATTCCGTGTATCAGAGTAGAACTGTGTTCCATAGTTTTCAATGTGCAATTTTCAAAAGTAGATTACCAGATCTTTCTTCCAAGGCACCTCTGGGCAGATTCAAACCTCCAGCCTTTTGTTTAGCAGCCAACCACATTAATCATCTGCCCCATTCAGGGACTCCAAAACTGCTTTATGTGTTGAGCATTTTGACTGTCCTCATGGTGCATCTGTGGGAACAGGAGCTTTGGAAACTGAACTACTCTGAGTAATAGGACAAATTTAGAATCTGTGGGAAGATGAGCAGAGTGAGAGGAAGGAGGTGGGAGACTGCACATCAGAAAGAGGGGGACCAGCAAGATGGCAAGAGGTTGGAACTTAGAATCAGGAGGGAGATGTTGTCTCCATCAGGCAAGAGAGGCCTCAGCTGACATCCACCTTTCACACACACAAGACAGAATGAAACCTGCTGCTGCTGGTGGTGGGGACCTTTCCAGCCCTTCTCCAGCAGCTCCTTAGGCTAATGGAAGTGGAAAGAATCACGCTAACTGTATGTATATCTGCGAGAGATGCCTGTATTTGTGCTCACATCTCTCCAAGCCTTGGTGAGGAGTAACAATGCAGTATTCTATAAATCTACTTTCTTCCCCTGAACTAAGGAGGCAAAGAAAGAGACATAAGAACCGTGGATTTCAATGAGGATGTCCAGCTAAAAACATGTTCTACAGTAACTAGGTTAAAAAGACTCAAAAATAAGAAGCTAGGTAATTACTCCCTTAGAATTTCTTGGAATTATTATGCTGAAAAAGCTTCTAAGCTACAGACCCTAAGTAGCTGCTGTAGAGTTGACTCCAATGTAGGGTGACGCCATGTGTGTGAGAGTAGAAGCGTGCCCAAGAGGATTTGCAATGGCCCATCTGTCCAAGGACCTCCGAGGCACGTCTGCGCAGACTCACACTTCCACTCTTCTGGCTGCAGCTTCTAAACAAATCAATTGTTCACACCACTCAAGGATTCTAGTGCTGGAGAAAGCGATTTAGAAAACTGAGTCATTTAGCTCTGCTGCCGTGAGTGCCTAGGGTTGCTATGAGCCTTACCTGACTCTACGGCAGTGGGTTTTGGGTTTGGCTGTGAGTGCCTTTGTCAGTTTAGAACTACTTGGTGGATTGAGCTGGGTACCGCTGGGCTCATGCCTCAATTTACAGTTATAAGCAAAAAGAGATGGAAAACATCAAAAGCTTCATTAACATTTTTCACAATAAAATTTATTTCAGTTCATATTACAGGTAGTTCCCAGGTTACAGACATCTACCATATGAACAAGCTGTAGTTAAGAAACAACCCTATAAAGCCTTTTGCATTAAAAATCCAAGGTACTTACAATGGTTTATAATAACAAATGGATGTTATGTATGACACCCATCAAAATATTATTAGTATTACTGTGTTATTTGGCTATTACTATTACTGTGTTATTATGTTAAAGATCTTTTAGTGCATCTGGAAGTGTTTCTTCAATGTGTGTAGAACAAAAAACAAAAACAAAAAATCTTGTCATTTTGTTGATTGCAACATACAGTGACCCTGTAAGACTGGGCAGAACTGCCTCATAGGGTTTGCAAAGAGCAGCTGGTGGATTTGAACTGCAGACCTATTTGATTAGCAGCAAAAGCCCCAACCCCTGCACCATCATGGCTGTCTATTACATACTAAGACAAACTTTGAACTAATAGATGTTAGATGCAAACTGTACCTGCTCATATCTACAGAAAAAAATTGATTTAAAGACAGAATTTAGAAGCAGAACTCATTCATAATCTAGCAGCCACCTATAATGTCACCTCAGAAGTCTTCGGAAACATCAGCCATTACAAATCCTGTGAATCACTCCTATGTAAACATATATTCTCTAATATATATATATATATATACTGAAAGAGGTATATATACTTATACATATATATTTACTCAAAGGAGCCATTGATATTGTTATTAGTTGCCACTGAATTGCTTCCAACTCGTGCTGATAGTGAATATTTTAAAAAGAATTCTTAATAAATTGCATATAAATTTCCCATGTGAACACAAAATAGAAAAACCACTGCCTTAATCGTATACACCTGACTAAATAATGCAAATCATCTGAACTGACAACTCTTCTATATTCAACCTAAATGGAAGTCAGCAATAGCTGAAGAGGAAACTAATTATTGGATTCAGGAATATTCTGGAAATGACTGGAAGTTCTAGAGCTCTGCTTTGTTTGCTCTTATTCATGTTTCATATACTTTCTGGTTACCACTACTAGAACATTATAGACCTTCCTTGGTTCCTGTCTTGCTAATAGACAATAAGGTTTTAAAGACAAGGAATATGCCGTATTTATCTCTGGAATCCTAGAAGCTAGCAAACCGTCACAAGGCATCTGACACATTAGATATGTTCAACTGAATGTTAATTATTTTATTAAGTTGAATGCTGTTTTTCAAATTAATTTACTGTGTGAGTATCGAAAGGGGTGGGGGAAGATTTTCCTCGAGGTGAGGTTAATCTAATTTTCTGTCACTGTTGGATTTTCCAAGCTTGCACATGGGATATGAAATGTAGAGTCAGCATCATGTATGTATTCCAGAGGAGAGGCTAATGGGACCAGTATCTATGTCTGTGTTCATAACAGTGAAGCTGTGTCTCGCGTGTATTGTTTGGCAGAGCTCACCCTGGTCTATCCCACTCTTTACATTCTCCTTTCTGATCCAAACAGCTTCCCAGCGTATCTGCTTGTGTGGATGGATGTTTTTACGTATGTACATACACATGGACACACATGTATGTGTATGTATATATACACACACATAATGCACAGTGATCAGTGAAAGGATGGACTTATTTTTGCTGCTTAGGATGGTCTTGCACACTCACAAAAACCCTCTACAAAGTATGAGTATGCTACTTGTAGGATGCACCTGGGTCTCAGATCACTTCCCTGTCTCCCAAATCCATGTTCTCAATTGCCATGACATTCTGTTTTAACCTAATCAATTAAATCAAATCAGATGTAGACAACTAACTGGGAGTTTATGCACTAAACTCCTGCCAGATTTTAATATTGGCCATATGCTCAGATTGACCACGTGCCTCAATGGCTATCTCTTCAAATGCATGCAATCATTATGGAATCGCAAATGATTCATTCCCTCCCTGTCTCCACAAGACTTCTGTCACCAGGCCATCTGGTTTGAGATCCTCTGTGGGCTCTTCGCCAGAGTAGTTTAGTTTTATGTGATATTTCCCAACCCAGGTAACAATGGGGCAGTTAAAAAGTGAAGCAAGCAAATAATTACCATATGGCACAGCAAGTAGGGGATAAAGTAATGAACTTGAGGGATTCTGACAAGGTTTCATTCAATAAGGACACTATCCAGAATCTTGAGATTGCTCCCACATGGATAGGGAGGGCAGAACACTCAGAGTCATACATCTAAATGTCCTTCAAGACAAACGTGTTGGACTGTCATCCCCAAATCAGTCAGATGCACCTTGGCTGCCATGATCTGATGGCAATGGAATGGGACAATGAGAAGAGAGGACAGAAGAAAGAGGGGAGTCACTCTTAGGAAGTCTTGGCCAGAATTGTGAAATGGGGAATTCGTTTCCTCCACAGCTCTTCTTTCTTTTGCGGTCCTCCCTCTAGTGTTCAGGCACTGGCTGCTGCCCACTGCACGCTTGCAATCTTCCTGGTTTCCAGGGCCTCTGTCAATTATAAGCCGTCTAAGCACAGCTTGTTCTGTCTCTCTCCTCCTCATCCTCCCAAGGATTTGCTGTCTGCTAACTAATCTGATAGACTGCTTAGCTTGTGCATACTTTTAAAGATTATTTATTGAGTATCTGTTATTTGCCAGACATTTTGCTAGGCACGGAGTACTCACCTGGTTGATGTTCACTGAGATATAAGGAAAACGTTTTCGCCAAGTTAGTTTCCACTGTGTTTGAAGTTGTGTAACCTTAATAAAAGCAGCTCAGGGGGTACATAGCAGGAAGAACTTTCTGTACCTCCGAAATCACACAACATATGTGACCACCTACTCTCCCCACGAGGAGGACTGGACTGCTGTGCGTAATTATCACTTACTCCACCAGACTGGAGAACTGGGAAAGCAGCGAACGATTCCCTCATTCTCTTGCTGCTTGGCAAAGCAGCCCACACCAGGGCAGGAAAAACAAGATCGTAAGTATGTGTTTATTTAGCAAAGCTTTGGCCGTATGTTCTAGTAGGTCTTTAGCAGCATTGATATAATTATTTGTGACACTGGAAAAGTCACTTCACTTCCTTTCTGTCTCCATCTGCACCTGCTAAGCAAAAATCATAGCCATTACCAAATCTACGATAGATGTCTTAATAGCACACAAAATACTCGGCATCCTCACGAAAAGAAAATCCTCAGTTTTAGAGCCACTAGGATATGATGTGTTTCTGTGAACAAACATGAATATTTTCCAGAGAATGATTGGTTAGTCGAAACGTGATTTTTTTTAAAAGTGGCATGCACGTTCCTGCACATTTGAAAATAAGATGGAGTTTTCACTATTAGGCTGCCACTGAAATGTGAGTTAATGTGGATACTCTAGAAAGGAAGCAAGTCTTTTTTCTTTTTGTAAGGGACATGGAAAATAAAGTAGCTCAGCAGCATTCCATTTTAATCAGTATCAAATTTGGTCAATATGCTAAAAAGCAACAATAATCCAGCAAGAAAGAAGAGAGTGCTTTGGCCCTGGGTTCAGTATTTGACGGGAGGTGAGGCGAGGAGCTTACCCAGTACCAAACCCACCGAGTATACACGTGCTCCTCAGGCTAACCTAACCGCAGTCACTAAGGTGTTAACTGCTGTCAAGGCTCTGACTCCACAACGTTAGTAAATAAATAAATACAGCTGCCCTCTGCTCCTTAGGGAGTCATCCAAAGCCAGGGAAAGAGAATCAGGTTCCTAATTTATGAGTCAGCCACTTAAAAAGAAAAAAAAGGCAAAGATCTCCCAGCCGTTCATGCAGCCCCTCCCCATACTGATCTTTCTGGAAAGATAAATTCCTCTAGGACTGTTTAGAATCCCTACCAGTAAGTTTTACTTTACTGTTAGATCTAGAGGGGAAAAAAAAGAAGTTTCACTAAGACTTCAAACATGAGATTCAGAGAAACGATTATGGCAAATTTGCATTCCTAATTAATTCAAACGATTTGTATGATACACTGTGTTCTGAGTAACAGCAAAGTGAAAAGAAAAAAAAAGTCCTGGTAGTAAACTAGATTCATATTCAAGATAAACAGAATAAGAGCGTAAGAATGAATCCCCACTAAAGAGGACTTGAAATGAGCTATCTGTTTAGACTTCCGGGCTGGCAGCATCGTTGACCGGTGGATAGAGATTTCCCACAAAATTGTTAACCACAGTAATTAAATTCTGCAACAAAAATGATTGGATTGCACATTATGCTGTGGTCCCCAAGACAAGTGAGGAGGCACACTCTATTTAAGTTTTAATTCTAAAAAACCAAGAGCTGGCTTCATGCTTTTTAAATTCCCCATTAATGTGACTTCTTATTCTATTCGCGTTGTCTTCTTTGCTCGCGTTGCTGTCCCTGCCTCTGCTCCCCTCCTGCCTCTAATTCCGATGCTCTCTGGTCTCCTGGCGTGGTTCTGACATTCGCCTGGCAGAACATAAAACAACAAATATGTTCAGTTTGAGTGGTTTCCTGCAATGTTATTCTATCAAACTGGCAATTTGCGGAAGGGCTTTAGAGACAGCACACAATCCCTCAGACACCAGGGAGGTCTGGCAGTGGCTGCCAAGGCTTCTAGCAGGTTCTAGTATCTGCACACATATAAAACATCCCTTTTCTCAGGTTTATTTTTTATGCCTAATATCAAGCAGACTTCAGAGAACTTCTAAGTGTCTGGAGACCAATATGTCTAGCACCTCAAAACTCAAAGGATAATTTAGGATATTTTGGTACGTTGGTGCCTGGAGACCTGTTTTTTTGTCCTCCAACAATCACATAAGGTAATGAAATGTTAATCAAGACGTTTAAATTACCGATAACGGATGTGTAGCCTCCCGTAACAACAAGATGCAAAACTCATTAAAATGGGCTCTGTTTATTCCCTGTCTAGTGGTTTCCTATCTCCCCTTGCCCTGTTCTGACATGGGACATGTTCAAAGTAGTGGCAGCTTTGCACAATTTTATAATTTGATTGTAGTTCGGCTTGAATTGCAATGACAGGGTCTGAATTTGATCAAATGAGACACCTATTGCCTCAGGCAGGACTAGTGCACCCCAGTGTCATTGGAGATGAGGTACAGCTTTGTTTTAAGATGGAAGGTCACAGCCCCTCAGGGTTCATGATAATTCACTTCTTGTCCACAGTATAGAAAGACCCTCAGACCATAATGGACTAGTGTGGCCTGTCGTGTGTTATTTCAGTCCTCCAAGGACTGGAATCTTCAGATCCAGCACAGTGGCCTTTTTGTGAGTCAAATCATTTGTGTCCACCAAGGTATACAACCATCAGATACCTCTGTCTTCACTCCTCTGGGGAAGTAACACACACAAGGAGCTATTTTGGTGTGTCTGTGTGACCCCTCTCGTGTTCTGGGAGCAGTTAATGCATTTAGCTCAACTTTTTGTGTCACAGTTTGACACTGGGTTAGCCGGTATCTCCTTGGTTATTTTGCTTAAAAACAAAAGAGAGAGAGAAATGAGTTTAAAGATTCTTACTAGGAAAGACATTTGAATTAAAAACCCTCAGAGTTTTGACAGGGTTTATTTTTCAGCGTAGTTTCAGATTTACAGAAAAAGTGAAGAAAACACGGAGTTTCCATACACTCTTCCCTCACCCACCACAGGCGTTTAATCCTGTTGTTAACATTTTTCATTCTCGCCGTTCATTAGTAACAATTGATAAACCAACACTGATGTGTTATTACTAAGAGTCCACAGTTTACATAAGGATTCACTTTTTTGTTGTACAGTCCTTCAGATTTTGACAAATGCATCATGTTTCATGCTCCCCAGAATAGTCTGATTGCCCTAACCATGCCCTTCTTCTCCGTGTACTGTGGACCACTGCCCAAAATCATGAGAAACAGAGAAAATACTGAAGTGGACAAGGGGCCAGTAGCCAAGGAACCAAATAATGGCTTGTGTTTGGCAAACCTGCTACAAAAGACCTCTCAGGTATTTGAAAAGCAACAATCTCACCGTCAGGACTGAGGGGCACCCAACCCAGGCAGAGGGGTCTTCAGTTGCCACAGATACATGTAGAAACTGGACAATGAAAAAGGAAGATATTTTGGCAGAAAATTCTCTCTCACCTTCTCTCTGTGTCCTCTGCAAGTCTCCTGTCATGCCTTTCTCTTTCTGTATCTATCCGTGTATCTGTCCATCTGTCCATCCATCCTTCTATCTGTCTACATATATACCTGTCTATCTATCTATCTGTTTGTTTGTCATCTATCACTGGTTCAGTTTCTCTAGAGAACCCTGACTAAGTTGGGTAGGAACGAGACTTGATCTAGCTATTTCACCCTGGACAACTCATGTAACCTCCCAGGACCTCAGCTTTTGCTTGTCTGGGAAACAAAGGTGGGAGGATTGAACTGATGGTTGCTAAGATCTCTTCTTGTGTGTTTTTCCAAAAATGACTTCTATCTTCCGCCCCCTACCTTTGGAAAAGTCAATAAAAACATACATAAGATAATTAGGAGTCGAGCTTTCTCTTTTACATGAAAACTGAATGTAGACCATCTCAGAATCAGATAGCATGAAAATGAATTATTATACTATCTGGCTTTTTCTTAAGGTGTGTATTTTTCATGTAGCAATAAACTATGTAAGAAGTCATCTCCGTATTAGAGGGTTTTCATTGTTGAGTATGTGCTTCCTGACTTCTCAGGATATTCTAAGGTCCCTGATCTTTACAGCACATCACATCACTGCTTTTCGTAACTACCTGTCCAGCATCAGCTGGTGCTATTCCAGATGTTTTGGTTGCTGTCAGGCCCTTGGTTGTGGAAAGGGTTGCTCCCTAGGTAAAGAAGAAAGATGAAACAACAAAGCTGTTTTGCTACAACATAGGATTTCATAGTCAGTTATGGTCTGTGCTTCCTCTACCCACCTCATAGATTTCAAATGAGAGGTGGAGCTAAGCATGGTCTCTTCTTGGTCCAATGCAGATAACTGACAAGCCAGACTAATTAGCTATATTTATGGGTTCAGATAACAAAGCTGTAACAGGAGATGGAGGCTCAAGGTCTGCAGTTTTATTAGATCTCCAAATTGTATGCTGTCCTGGTTATAATATCTCTGGTTTGTGTTTTATGCATCTTAAATTCATCCCAAAACTTTAATAAGAAAGGCATGTTTTTATTAAAACAATATTGAAATTATCTTTCTATCCTTTCATATGCTTATTTTTTCAGGGTCTTTGAGTTTGTTTAGTTTTAATAAAAAAAGGTTTGTTTCAGTTTTTAGAAGAAACACAAGGAATATTACATACATGAATCTTAAAGTATAAAATTATTCACATTTCTAAATAAATGTATTTTTAGAAAAAATTAAGGTAGACTATAACAAAGTTTTAGCAGAAATTAAAAAACTGTTTAAATATTGGAAGGATTTCAGATATATGTATTTGTGTGGGGGTGTAGATAGACAGACACAGAGAGAGAGATAAAGGGCAACCCTGGTGGTATAGTGGCTAAGTGCTATGACTGCTAACACAAAGGTCAGCAGTTCAAGTCCACCAGGTGCTCCTTGGAACCTCAATGAGGCAGTTCTATGGTGTTCTATAGGGTTGCTATGAGTTGGAATCTACTTGATAGTAATGAGTATTTTGATTTTGAGATTTTTAGTGTTATTGTTGTTTTGGTATGTAGTAAAAATTGGCTCAATTCTTCAAATCAAGAACCTTAATCAATAACTTTGGGAAATCCAGATGCTAACTGTGACTTTCCCCCAAATGCTCTCTTTAATTTAGGGAAAAATATTCATTTCTTTTTATTTTTCTATGAGCCAAAAAGCTTGTTTTGAAATTGAATATATATAGCTTAATGACTAGAAGTATGGAAGTCAGTAAAAATACACACAAAAGCATTAGGAGCTGAGCTTTCCCTAGCAGATAAAATTTGATAAGTCTCTGTAAAAGGCTACCAAAGAACGCATGAAAAAAAAATGATCAAAACTTGCTGAATCCTACACATTTTCAAATATCTGTGATGCACTGGCAAGTAATGTCAGTTCAGTGACCCTATCTATAACAAAGACATTTTGTCAACAGTGCCCTCAATTCCATTCTATTGCTTAGAAGTTTGTGGTCTACAGACATCAATCATAATTAACCTTCGAGTGCTGAAGACATTGTTTTTGAATAGGGCAAAGAAACCACTGACTAGTGTGCAAGATGTCATTTCCTTTAACATTTCATTATGATAAGAGCTATTCTGGTTTGGAATTGCCAGTTGACCTTCTGATACATGTACAGTGTTTGTGCAATCTTGGCCAATTAACCTTTGCCTTGGAATCAAATTTCAGTTCTAAGTCTTTACTATGACTCTTCTTAGAGAGCAATAAAATATGAGTGCTTAGACACATAGGAGAAAGCAGCAAAGAAATCAAGACTTATATTCATTCTAGTGTAAATGAAAATGAAAAACATGTGCAGACATTGTTGGATAATGTAACTCTTTTGAATGCCAGTCCAAAGGTTTAACGAAATTTACAAAAAACAAACAAACAAAAATATTCATTGCCTCTGAATCAATTCCAATTCACAGCAATCCTATATGAAAGGGTAGAAGAGCCCCATCAAGTTTTCAAGGAACACCTAGTGGATTCAATCTGCAGACCTTTTGGTTAGCAGCCATAGATAACACTCAGCCACTTCACTACCCAGATTTCCTAAAGGTCCTTTATGCTTCCCATTATTAAGCTAATTTCATTTATATAGGCAAATACATGTGTTGAATACCTACTTTTTGCTAAGTATAATGCTAGATACCATGAACACATAGGTGAACAAGCCAGCATCTGTTATCTCAGGCAACTTATGATACTTGTGTAGGTCTAGTGCTATCTTAGAGTCATATGCGGGCTAAAGTAGTGACATTAAGAACGTGAACTTTAAAACTCTGACTCTTATTAGCCATGCTCCTAAATGCTCTGTCTCATGTGCAAAACAGGGATGATAATAACAGCACTCACCTCCCAGGGAAATTATGATGGGGAAAGGAGTCGTTGCTTATAAAGCACTTACAACAGTGTCTGGCACATTATAATAGGATACGATTTTTTTTTTTTTAATAAATAAACCCTGTCTTGGGAAAATGATTACTAAAAATAACCTAACCCGCTGTCATCAAGTTGGTTCCAACTCATAGAGACCCTATAGGACAGAGTTGAACTGCTTCCTAGGATTTCCATGGAGCAGCTGGTTGGTTAGAACTGTTGAGCGCTTTAACCACTGTACCATCATGGCTGCTGAGAAAACGGTTGGAGAAGGAGAAATTATTTTGAGGTATGTGGTTCATTTTTCATGGTAATAAGAATAACATCTTACACATACTAGATATTCATTCCATTCTTGCTGGAAGCCTGTGTATAAAATAAGGATTATTTCGTTTAGCACAGAAATCACTTATGTGGCATTCCCACAAAGGATTTTGTTGACCAGAGTTAGATTGGTTTAAGTTTCAAAACCATATACATGCTTCTTCAGTGAGCAACTTTCTAAGTTCTTAGGACTTAATTTAATTAAAAAAAAAAGTTAAAAAGACCCTGAAAGAAAGCAGATGTTAAGGCTCGTGTAAAGGTGTGGGAAGAAATGGACTACGTCTATAGTCTTCACAGAGCTAAGTAGTAAAGACTTACTAGAGAATCGGATCAGTTCCTCTAAGGTGAGTACTTCTGTAGCTACAGAAAAAGACGAATCCTCACTCCCCCAAGGCCAGTTAACACACCTACTTTCAAATGGTCTTTGTGTTCAACAGAACTCTCAAACTAAATGAGACATTCTGGTACACTGAGCAAGGATTGGAAACTCTGGTAGCATAGCAGGGAAGTGCTACATCTGCTAACTAGAAGGTTGGCAGTTTGAACCCACCAGGAGCTCCTTGGAAACTCTATGGAGCAGTATTGCCCTGTCCTAGAGAGTCACTTATCAAGTCAGTTTCAGTGGGTTTGTTTTTCAGTTAGGCAAAGACTCAGGAGCCTTGTTGGTGCAACAGTTAAGTGCGGGTCTGCTAACCCAAAAGTTGGCAGTTCAAACTCACCCAGTGGTTTCTGGGGATAAACATCTCGTGATCTGCTCCTGTAAAGGCTGGCACCTAGCAAATCGTATGAGACAGTTCTGCTTTGTCACCGGTAGTCACTATGAGCTGGAATTGATTTGACGGCATCTGACAGCAACAACAGGCAATGGCCATCTCCGCATTCATATTTCTGTAATTCATCCTGTTTACAAGTGCTTCTTTCTCTGTGCTCATTGAGAATTTCTTTTCAGGGAATTAATGCTGAAAGGAGATTAGAATCTTTCAAATCAAAGAGTAATCATTATTCCCTCCAGTTTAGTCTCCTTTATGATTCTTACATTTTTATCATAACTTTAGAAGAATGGAAGCTGTTTTATCTTCAGTTGTAACATCTAGAGATTTGGTGTTTCCCTTCTTAAATTTTAAAATGGTACAACAATACTTGATAAAGTGGAAACCACCAGATAAAGTCTAAACATGATTGCATGATATATAGGACCCTATGGAATACAAGCATCCCCCCACCTCTAGAATCTGTTCTTATACTACCCCTTGAAACAGATTAAAAAAAAAAAAAAAACACACACACAAATTCTTTGACCATTCTCCAGTCAAAGCCAAGGTCTTTGTCTTCTCCTGTTAATGTCGCTTCGTTAATGGTTCCTCCAACCAACAGAGTACAGTAGAAATCTCACTGTGCCGGTTTCCAAATTCAGTTTGTAACGACCCCAGCAGCTTTCACGTGTCCTCTTTTGGAACTCCTACTCCAGAGGAAACTAATCGCTATCTCACATGATCCCAACTCCCAGCCACTTCCAGGACAGGACCGAACTGCTCCACAGGGTTTCCAAGGCTAGAACCTTTACCGAAGCAGAACGTCACATCTTTCTCCAGAAGAGCGTCAAGGCTGCTGAGTTCAAACCACCAATCTTTTGGTAGGAGCTGACCCCTTAACTACAGCACCACCTGGGCTCTTCAGAGGGAACCAACTGAAAAAACAAACAAACAAACAAAAAAAAAACATGACGACCCTGAGACCACCATTCAACGGCAGAACTCAAGCTCACAACATGAAGACGTAATACGGAGGGAAGGACGCCAGGCTAGTCTGCAGCTGGTCCAGCCATCCCAACCTGCAAACTAGATTGTGAGCGAAGGAGCCTTCCGGTGATTCCAGCTCCGGTTCCTATCTTACTGCGTTAGAGCCTCCAGGGAAGACTGCCCAGTTAAGCCAATTGATCCCCAGAATTATGACGGACATTAATCATTATTTTAAGCCTCTTAGTTTGGGGGACAGTTGGTCATCCAGCAATAGATAACCAAAACATCTCCTTGAACATCTGTATGTTCCCACCTGCAAAGACCTGGTGGGGCAGTTGTTACGCGCTTGGCTGCTAACCGAAAGTTCCGCGGCTCTGACCCATTAGCCGCTCCGCAGGATAAAGACGTGGCAGTCTACTTGTGTAAAGGTCTACAGCCTGGGAAGCTATGGGGCAGTTCTGTATTATACAGGGTCAGAACTGACTTGACAGCAATGGACAATAGTTCTGCTCTCATCTATCTAAAATTATTTGAAATTACCTGAATAGGTTTAATTGTTTCTAAATAGCTTTCTCAACTAATCCTTCCTCTGTGTTGAGAGTTTTCACTCTAAACCTCAAGACTCGGTGAACTATTATACCCTTAAAGCTTTTCCTTCCTAGTTACCTCTGAATACCATCTCTGACTGAATACCTATCATCCATCCCTCTATTTAACAACAACAAAATAGCCTTTTACTTTATTTATTTTTAGTAATTAAAACAGCTCTATTATCATTCTTTACAGATGAAGACGCTGAGACACGAAAAGGTTATCTGGTTAAGATCAAACAGCTGGTAATTGGAAAGCTCACAATTCAAACTAAGCGAGTCTAGCTACAGAATTTGTGGTTTTACCAGTCCTATGTGCCTCAACCTGAAGCATTCCCTTCATCCCCTCTAGAGTTTCTCATGGCTTACCTTTCTTTACAGTTAGATTTCGATTCAAATGATTGTTCCTTAGAGGAATATTCACTGGTCATCTAACTCATAGAGTACTTTTCAACTTCCCTTTCAGGCAGGTCAAGTTCTATGTAACCACTATTTTATTTTCCGCATAATTTTTATCATACTGAAAACACTTCTTTTGTTTTTTAATAACAGAAATCTTGTCTTTTTTATTATCCACCGTATTCCCAGAGTTTAGAATATTGTCTGATATGTAATAGAGCTTAATTAATATTTCCCCAATGAATGAATGAATGCATCTTCATATCTTCTGCATTTTTACTGTGGGTACTGGTGGAATCCACCCAGATGTCTGATTATCCATAACTTGTCTCCCAACCACTCACCAGTGTTACAGTGACAATGCAATGTGAGTTTAACTTGTATTAGTGTAATTTTGTCTCTTGTTTTTTATTGGTGCCTGAGTATATCTGAGTTCTTACAGACATCTTTTTACTAAGGAAGCACCTTGTTTCCGGATAACTTAGTGCTTCCTGATAACTTTTTCAGGAAAAAAAGTGGTAGAGTTCTATACAGTATAAATTGTATTAAAACTAAATTTGTGCATGAAACCAACATTACCCAGAATTATGGTAGTGTCTATCTGGGTATTACAGAGGTGTTTCAGAAGTGGTCAAGACAAAAGTTACAGAAAAGTTTAAGGAAATTGTATTCTGGGTCATTCTTTTCCTTTCTCCCTTCCTCCCTCCCTCCTTCCCTTCCTCCCTACTCTTTTTCACTCCCTCTCTCCCCTGCCTTCCATCCCTTTCTCCCTCCCCCTCCCCACCTCCCTTCTTCCCTTCCTCCCACCACATTCACTCCTTGCCCCTCCTATTCTATTTTTCTTTCTTTCTTTCATAAAATATCTAAAGCAGGTTGTCATACCCGTTGATTTCTCTCTTGCTAGTGATCTCATGCCTTAACTTTTTTTTTAATTGTGCTTCAGGGGGAAGTTAATTTGTCATATGAAAATTCATATACGTATTGTTTTGTGACTTTAGTTGCAGTATCTGCACTGTGACAGCTAATGACACCCTTTCCACCCCAGATTTCCTGTGTCCATTCAATTAGTTCCTGTCTCTTCCTGCCTTCTCATTCTGCCTCCGGACGAGAGCCACACGTTTGGCCTCCTGTACCTGACCCAACTAAGAAGCACACTCCTCAAGTGCATTACGTTTTGTTTTACACTCCTGTCAAATCTTGGAAGAACAGAATTTGGGAAAGATTTCCATTCTGGCATAACAGAGTATCCGGGGGCCATAGTTTCAGGAATTCCTCCAGTCTCTGTCAGACCATTAAGTCTAGTCTTTCTAAGTGAATGTGAGTTCTGCTCCACACTTTTCTCCCAGTCCGTCCTAGACTCTGTTATGCTCCATCAGGATAGTCATTGGTTGTAGTCTGGCATCACCTAAGTCTTCTGTTATCCCTTCAGTGAAAGCCATCCTTCTCATCCCCCCTAAAACTGTTTTAATTATTTTGATACAGGCTCTGAATTACAGGCATGCTATTTTGCTTAGACCCTGCAGTGGCCTCACAACTCTGTCGTCAGCCTCTCCTTGTTCTAGTATGACTACCAAAAAAAATCTTTCTAGAGCACAGATCTCATCATATTCTAGCACTGATTCATACACCTACATAAGGCTCACTCAGTATATTACTGCTTCATGAATAAATGACATTCCTTAGAGAAAACCCATCTGTCATAGATTGAATTTCATCCCCAAAACACTTGTATCAGCCTGGCTAGGTCATGACTCCCAGTACTGTGTGATGGTTCATGATTTTGTCATCTGATGTGATTTTCATATGTGTTGTAAATTCTATCACTGTGATGTTAACAGGATGGAAAGCAGTATAAGATTAGATTATCTTAAGCCAATCTCTTTGGAAATATAAAAGAGAGAAGCAAGTAGAGACACAAAGGGACTTCATATCACCAAGAAAGCAGTGCCACAGTGAGAGCACAATCTTTGAAACTAGGTTCCTGAGCAGAGAAGCTCCTAGACCAGGAACAGACTGATGAAAAGGACCTTCTAGGGCCAAAAGAGAAATATTTCACCTGGAGTTAATACTTTAAATTTAGACTTCTAGCCTACTAGACAGTGAGAGAATAAACTTCTATATGTTAAAATCATTTAATTGTGGTATTTCTGTTATAGCAGCACTAGAAAACTAAGACATTCCATTTGAATTTCAATTTGAATTCTACTTTATTGCCTACTAAAATTCACAAGATAAATAATAGTGAAAAATCCAGGCCTCTGTTGATTTTTGGAAAGGGAAAAGTAGATGGCTTAAGGCATGCATTTTAATTCAAGGTTTTTCTAATCATACTTCTGCATTTTGGGAATTCTCTTTTAAATTATGATGTCAAGGTAAGATCTTTGATAAACTGAAAACAAATTTTATCTCAACTTCCTAGTAATAACTGCTACTTTTGTTGAGTTCCTTTCTCTGGACCAAGCACTTCTAAACATTTTACATTTATTTTCTCATTTAATCCTCTGCATTCTAATTATTAACTCTATCCTATGGCATGGAGAATGATGCTCAGATATGAAATAAGTTGCTCAAGGTTACACAACTTGTAGTGTTAGATTCAGGTTTGGAAGCCAGATTTCTGATGATGTATGTAAGACAACAAACTTCGTCTTCCTCTAGTCCTTCCTCTCCTCTCTCCACTTCTATATTTTCATCAATTCAAGATAAAATATTGAGCTCTAGTTGAAGATCAAAATGACACAGTCTCCACAAGAAGTGTCATTGTAACCTGAGCAGCCCCTCTGGGGTTGCTGACACGATTGGTGATCAGTTAATTCACTAGGAATCCAAACACCTAGTAGGGCTTTGCTGAGATGGAGATGTGGTGTTAGACATTGGAACCCAGAGAACAGAGCCCGGCTCATCCTAGGGAACTCAGAGCCCAAGAGAGCAGATTAAATAAGTCATTACAGTGCAATAACAGAGGTCAACACAATGTAAGGGATGGGATGAACTTGAAGATGAGCCAGAGAAAGCCTCCAATGTCCAAACACAAGTAACAGAGCAGAACTAATCTATAATATGTAACTAACAGTTAACCAGTTGCTGTCCAGTCAGTTTTGATGTGTGGTGGTCCCCACTGTGTCAGTGTAGAACTGAGTTCTACAAGGTTTACAGTGGCAGATTGTTTGGGGAGTCACCACTGTGCCTGTCTTCTGAGGCTTCTTGGGGTAAGCTTGAAACTTCAACCTTTCAGTTAGCAGTGACTGGCTGTTTACACCACCCCAAACCAAACCAAACTCACTGCCACTGAGTCAATTCTGACTCACAGCAACCCTATAAGACAGAATAGAACTACCCCGTAGACTTTCTAAGAAGCGTCTGACAGATTTGAACTGCCAACTTATTTTGATTAGCAGAGGTAGCTCTTAACCACTACACCACCACGGTTTCCTTACATCACCCAAGGACTGCAGTATATAACTGATTTATTTACAAGTAAAACAATGACTTTACAAAATTCATGTATGTGTTAACACATTCTCTTTGCTGGCAACTGTGTGGACTGTTTGGAAAACATACACTATGTCAGTCGTTTCACTGTATCAGCCCTGAGACTTTGAATACCCGTTTCCCCCAAGACGCCCCACAGTCATTTTGCCTGTGGCTGTAGTTTCTCCCTTTTTGATACTGATATCACAGCTCCTCAAAAGGCTTTGGGGCTGTATTTAAGCTACCCACAAAAAGTTAGTATTATTTGAAAGAGACCTTCGTTGTCAGAAAAGGACCCTGACTTTGAGGCCCACATCATCAGGAAATTGATCTCTTGGGTCTGTCACACAAGTATGAAGCTCTGCAGGGTACAGTGTAGTGTTACAGGTGCAGGTGCGTGGCTGAAATGACGTCCTGATGGCAAGTGAGGTGAGGACGCCGATTCCTTTCACAGCTGAAGACAGAAGTGTTCCGATGACATGGGCAACCACTGGCATGCCTTACATTCTTCAGTGTTGAAAACAATAAAAGGTGGGGGAAGGAGAGAAAAATCAAATTTCGACAAAGAGATGTCAGCAGCAAGTTTAATGCAGGTGCAACGTTCTTCAGACAAAGGACATTTTGTTTCTACTTTCTGTGACTCCATGAAAATCAGCCCCTGCTTCTGCTGCCCAGCTCTGTGTTTTTCCTTTTATCAGTTTAAGGTAGATTAAAATATTGATATCCTTCCTTGGCAAACCTATTTTTTAATGTTCTTAGCAAAACTGTTGAAGAAGTATTAACTTCCCCCAAAGCTGACCTTCCCTGGGTGTATCAGATTTTTCTCTACTAGAAGATTCTATTAGGTTGTTAAGTTTTGTGTTTTCCTGGTTGCTTTTACAGATTACCCCTTTCATGCATGAATTATTTTCCACTTGTCATTTTTTGTTTCTTATTACTGGAATACTTGATGAATCATTAAGTGCGTCTAAATTTTTGGTAGGTAATAGGAATTTTGAACAATATTATGTGGAAACATATGTGTCCCTCTGCACTATGGGAATAGGATCATCTACATTTATGTGGGACATGTATGTCCCTCTGGACTTCAGAGGTAGGATGATGGGACGAGAAATGCAACTTCCACATAACACACAGGAATCTGGAAGTAAACTTACAAGGGTGATTTTGCTGTAAAAAAGTAAAAAGAGATAAAGTTTTGCACAATCTCACTCCAGAATTTGGAGGACAACTACTTGGCCAACTGACCAACTTGACAGCACCTAACAACAACAACAACAACTTTCAGGACCTATCACCTAACACAATCAATGCCCTGTAAACACAATAATTTTGATATGCACCCCATTCTTCAGTTTCAGTTGTATAAGTCCCTATCTAAAAGTGCACTACAAGTGGGAGAGCAACTCCACAGGAAACCTGAGATACAGAAAATGTAGGTGGGTGACCATTATGTCCTTTGCTTATGGAAAGATTACTGAGGCATAGTTTTTACCACTTATTCTCTCTTGTACCTATATTTAAGTAAATAAAAAATTGTTTTTCATAATATATTTTCGTAATATCTCTTATAAACTAAAAAAAAAATTCTCACTGTTAGTTAAGATCAGATTAAGGGTATATTTTTAGGGGACATAAAGGTCCAAGTTACTTGCTTCACTTTATTTTTACAGTCAATAGCAGACTGATTGTAGGGTAATTGAGGAATATGGCTTTCTGATTGGTTTTACTTCATGATTGCTTAATGATTTACATATTCTGCTGTGATAATAGATTACCAGAGAAGGATTTCCTGTGCAGGTAATGGAGCTTCAGTTTAGATACTCTTTCACTGCTTTGAGGGGATCCTACAGAGTGTTCGTGTGTCCATACATTTTGTTAAATTTGCAGAGTAAGGTATTTTAACCCCAGTGGGCTGTACTTTTCCATCCCCAAGTTCCCTGTCACATTCATAACAGCTGCCCTCACCACCTGCAGGTGCTGTTGAAATAGTAGTGGCATATCTTAAATTGGGCTAAGATGGCACTTGGCACTTGGCTAAGGGGAAGTTGAGTTGGGGATATGGTGAATGGTTTGCAGTCATATCCATGTAAAGTTAAGCAATTACTAGCTGGCCTGGTGAAGGAATTCTCTCCTACTGCCCACTGGACCATAAATGGCATACCCCACAATGAGTGTCCTCAATTAAATGAATCACTGTACAATAAAACTTAGAATACCTTCTAATCTTACAGCTCGTGTATGACAGGAATTTGAGAGTTCCCAAAATTTAAGTAAATCTGAACATTTAAATGACTTTACTATTGCCAAGTTGTACAGATGAAGTCAACTTTTATAAATGTAAATAATAGTAAAAGTTGATCAACCATGCAGGATCAAAGACTGAATTATCTTCCCAAAATGTCGACAGACTACATTATAAAATTGTTGTCATATGAAACCATGATCAAAGAACATACAGCACAAAAGTACAGAGAAAAAACAGTATCATAGAAGTGGCCAGAGGGTTAATTATTGTAGTATGTCACTTTTGTTAATATTTGTGATGTTTAAAGTATCTATCAGCTTTTAAAAATGTATGATTGATTTTTTCATTCTAAATAAATACCTACTTTAATAACTGATTTTGATTTTGCATTTTTTTCTTGAAGAGGTTCCCCCAAATCATATATACTTCAAACTCCACCAAACCTGTTATCTGCCCGAAGATTTCAAGACAGATTTGGAAGAGGCCTTTTCATTGGCCAAAGGTCATAACTTGGAAAATTTAGCATTCAACAGTAATTATCCTTTCGGTTTAAGTTTCTTTTTCTTTTTCTAACTGTATTTTAAGCAAAAGTTTATAGAATGAACTAGCTTCTCATTATTAACTAGTATACATATTGTTTGTGACAGGGGTTAAAAACCCATAATATATCAACACTATCACTTTTCAATGTTGGGTTGCTTTTTACCAGATTTCTTGTCACCTCTTGTCTTTTAGTCCTTGTCCCTAGGCTGAAGTGTTTCTTTAGTCTCTTTTTCTTTTAAAGGCCTTCCTAATCTTTGGCTGAAGTATGAACCTCAAGAGCGACCTCATAAGTGAGCTAAAACCATGTCCAGGGGCCATATTCTTGGGGTCTCTCTACTGTCTGTCAGGTCAGTAAGTCTGGTCTTTTTATGTGAGTTAGAATTCTGTTCTACATTTTTCTCTAGCTCTGGTCAGGAATACCTATTGTGATCCCTTTCAGAGTAGTCACTGGCAGTATTTGGGCATCATCCAGTTGTGTCAGACTGAGTCTGGTGGTGACTGTGGTAGTTGTTGTCCATTAGTCATTTGAACTAGTCTGTCCCTTGTGTTTTCGGTTTTTCTTCGTTATGCCTTGCTCCTGATGGGATGAGACCGGTGGCATATTTCAGATGGCTACTAGCAAGCTTTTAAAACCCTAGACTCTACTCAACAAAGTAGAACAGAAAATTTTCTTTATAAACTGTATTATACCAATTGAGATAGACATTTCTCTCTAGTTCAGGTTTCTCAAAACAGCCAAATCAAGTGCACAAACACTGCGTAATTGGGCAACAAGAACTTAAAGCTCAGTGCCTATCCAGCCCCCACGGCCCTCTGTCACCAAGCCTTATCCTTTGGTGTGTCTCACCACTCTCTAACACATGTACGTACCAGTCTCACTAAACCAGTTACCTCCCACTCTTCTCACATATGTTGTAACTAGACACCTTGGGGTGTTTTCCCATCCTTGAAGGTTATGCTCTGTCTACCATCCCTCTCTGTCTCTCCCAATCTTATTCCTTCTCCAAAGCTTATCTTTAAGAAGCTGCCCATCACTCATCTAGCCCACAGGGTGGGATGCCTTTTTAGAGCAGCTAGATGGTTTTGTTTGGTGCTATTTAATAGAAGACTGAATGTCATTTGCTGCTGTTTCTTAGGTATCAGTCTTTTCTTCATGATTAGGCAATATGTTCTTTGAGGACAGAGACTGTGTCTTTGGTTTTCACTGGATTAACACTGTCTTTAGCTGCTAGAGTCTAGCATAATGCTGAACATATCTTATTTGTGTGTCTAATAAACTAGTTGGTTAATCAATAATTAGGTAAGTTCAGATATTCGAATGTCAAAATATATCAATTCCTTTCAAGACACATTGTATTTCTGTGAAGTGTTGTCTGTTTGTCCCATTCAGATTTTGAATTCCAGCTTTATTGTTGTTGCTGTTCGATGCCATTGAGTTGACTTCAACTCATGGTACACCGCTTGACATAATAGAACTGTCTTATAGACAAAGAGTCACTTTAACAAATTATGGATCTCCCTTATACTTAGACTCCCTTAACTTGAGAATACTTAGCACTTATATTGAAATGCTGATGATGAGGAAGAAGTTCTGGACTGGACATTCAAAACTTGGTTCCCAATCCTGGTTCCAGTCCTAAAGTTGTATGAATTTAGAAAAGTAAGCTGTCTTCCTTGAATCCTAGTTATATATCTTTAATACAAAAATTTATCAGGCCTGTTTTGAAAATGGAGTAAAATTTGTGACAAAGTATATTTATTAACTCTTCATTCATTCACTAGTATTGTCAGTGTTGTAAGAACGTCTTGGGAAAACTGGATAAGTAAGTAGGAACAAGAAGTTAAAGGGTATTTTTTTCCCTCTTACTGGCTCTGTGTTATAACTATTCAGGAAGAGGTGACTTCATAAATCTCTTCAGAACCTCAGCCAACATTTAGACCAAGATTCTAATTAAAACCAGAGTTAGGAGAGTGGACGTGGGCAAGCTATCTTCTTTACGGGCTATGTATTTTTTTTAATCTGTACAATGAGGCGGGGTGGGGAAGGTAAGGATGACTTTCAAGATTCTCTTCCGAACATGACATGTTGTAAATCTGCTTTATACAAGGTTAAAGTGTTAGAAGTCACATTCCATTCCATCTATTAAAGATATCATCCCACAAGTTTCTACTCCTACAATTATTTCTACTGTATTTTCAACTCAGTCTATAAAACTGTTCAAGTCTCAAACATCTTAAGGAAAAACAAGCAAGTAAAACAAATAATATTCTTTCAAAAGTGTCAACCTTCCCTCATCTATTTTCTACCTTCTTGATTGCTATGAGCCTTAGTCAACTGAATCACAGAGATTTGTTGTTTTTGGTCTTGCTATCACTTTATATTTCATACCTTTCAGATAAGCTTCTGAAGTGATCATCTAGCTAGCTCTTATTAGCTTCCTGTAATTAGGCTAGCACACTACATACCTGACAGTGATTTTAGTCTGTATTCTATATTTGGAAAATACATGTACCAAACTTGTCTTTAGGAAACAGCACATAGGGAAGTATTTTGTGATCCCACATTTCTGTGATGTTTGAATTTTGTGTAAAAAGTGTGTGTGACTTGAAAAATCAAGTATGACAATTAAGACACAAGGAAAGTTATTTGATAAGGACATAAGAGCAGATTTAAATATCATGAGGGAATATGTTTATTGTGTAATGTTGAATAACACATATGGCAAAAAGATACATATCTGGAAGCATATTTTTCTCATTCCTTTTTCTATGCTGAAACCAAATTCTCCTTTAATGGTTGTTACAGGCTATATTTTCCCTGTCTAAACTGGCAATATACAATATGTAAAGTCTTTAGAAGTCATATTGAACTCACAGAATTTGAGACTATAGAAAAAATTTAATCAGAAATTAAATGACTTAAACCAAGAAGGAATAGATTTTTCTGCTACTCAACCTTTATCAAATACGTTGCCTTTAGGAAAAGAGCAGTGTGCTATAAACACACACACACATACACATGAAAGCATTTAAATTGGAATCAAATAAATGCAGCAGTATCAATTTATTCTAAGCTTTTTTTTATCACTCACTTAACAAATATTTATTGTAAGCCTACTAGATAACGGTCATTTTGAACTAGAAATGTCAAGTTTATAAGAATAAGACTCTTGCCCTCAAAGCAGGTCATAAGCCCTTCAAATGAGACATGTGCGTGGAATTGTGAAGAAATGAGAGGAAACTTCTGACTTTGCCTTTGAGTAGATCAAGTGTTAAAAAAAAAAAAAAGGAAAGAAAGGGGTTTTTTTTTGTTTGTTTGTTTCCCTTTGATGCTAATAGGACGAATAGGTATTTATTATGAAGATATTGACAGTCTTGATGTTTAGCTGGCCATGAAGCAATTTGTGACCCTGGTGGCATGTGCAATGGTTACCAGCCCAGCTGGAGATGAGTGGGTTAGCGGTTCAGGCCCACCAGACACTCCTCAGCAACCTTTGGGGTGATTCTCCTCTGTCCTGTGGTGCAGTGTTGCTGAGTCCAGTCCGTGAATTAACTGGAAGGCAATGTTTTTCTTTTTTGGTTTTGGGCAATTGGGGAGCTAAGAATCCTTGTTAGCAAGTTGAGGGAGGTGAGGTTTGAAAGTTAGGCACACATTAAATTGCGTGGCTTTGAATGCTTTGGGTAAGTTCGACAGCAGTGAGGCATTGTTAACGATTAACAAGTGAAGAGCCTGGTCAGATTCCCCTTTATCAGTTGTGGAATACGGATTGCAGGAGGGTGGTCTGCACGCAATGATCCTTTAAACCAATAATTGGAACCTAATTGAAACCCTGATGGCTGTAGTGATTAAGTGCTATGTCTGCTAACAAACGGGCGGGAGGTTCAAACCTTCCAGGCACTCCTTGGAAACTCTATGAAGCAGGTCTACTGGGTTCCGCAGAGTCACTTTGCGTCGGAATCTACCTGACAGCCACGAGTTTGGTTTTGGCTTAACACGTGCCAGACTCTGTGCTAGGTGCTGGGTACACAAAGGGAAACTAAAACAGGAAATGACCTTGTTGCCACTTGGCTTATAGTCGGGTCCAGCAGGAGAGGCAGCCCGCAGTCAAATATCACGCTGGTGAATGTACAATAACAAACTGCAGTAAGTGTCCCAAAGGCAGGAACAGAGTTCATGAGGACTTATGACAAACAAATGTTACCTAGCTGCGGGACAGCTGACAGAATTCCCTGAAATAAACCAAATTCATGTGTATCCACAAAGCTATCCAATGAAAATGACTTTTGGTTTAATAACTTCCAAAAATGCAAGAAACTCTTCCAGACGTGTTTGTTTTTACATTTCTCTACTTGCAAAATAAGAAAATGGAATAATATGTTTAAATTTTTTTTTCAATTCCAAAGTTTCAATATTTTCTAAAATCTTAATATCATGCTGATTATGTAAATTTTATCTGTTATTAAATAATATTTTAGTTATTATTATATATATTATATGTAATATATAATATATATAGTATATATATAAATATATATAATAGATAAATATATAAATAAATATATATTTATATATATATAATATATAATATATATTATAAAGAACTCTGAAAGTATTTATGTAGCCTTAAACATTCTTAGTTTACAAAACAGGAAGCTGAACAATAAGCAAAAGCATACAAAGTGCCAGACTGTATATATATATATATACGTACATATATATACTTGCTATATATATGCTTATGTAACTGTTATCTGTGTATTGTATCTATCATCCCATGTAAATTTTAAGTAGTTTTCTGATGTGAGTATTTATACTGGAGAATTTGCAAAAGATGACAGGGACAATTTAAAAGTCTTGAGGTGAAAGCTTTAGGGAAAGAATATTCTTTTTTAGAAAACTATATTTATGCCAAGCCAAATGCCGTCGAGTCAGATCAGCCTTAGTGGTAAACCGCTACATTTGTTATCCAAAATATCAGAGGTTCAAACCCACCAAAAGCTCCTTGGAAACTCTGTGGGGGCAGTTCTGTTCTGTTCTATAGAGTCACTATGAAGTGGAATCTACTTCATGGCAACAGGTTTGGTTTTCTGATTTTTGATGTGGAAGATAAAGACACTTGGATATGGTCAGGATGACATGGAATAAAATAAATAAAGGAACCAATTCTTCTCCATAAGAAAAATAAATAAATCACACTTTGGACACTGGCAACTTAAAACGAAGGGCCCTGCTAGTACGACAGTCGAGCACTCAGCTGCTGGCCCAAAGGCGGGCAATTCAAACTTACCAGCAGCTTCCTGGGAGAAAATACCTGGTGATTTGCTCCTATACAGCCTAGGAAGCCCTATGGGGAAGTTCTATTCTGTCCTGTAAGATTCACTAGGAGATGGAATCAACTTCAACTTGACAGGATAGAACAACCACAGCTTAAAAGTAGGAGATGAAGAAGGCACGGAAAGGAAAGACACAAGCAGTGCAACAGCAAGCCAGGGCTGTGCGAGAATAAATCAACTAGAGGTGAGTCTCCGATACAGAGAAGGACTAAGGGGCTTTGCCAAAAGCCAAGTGCCGTGGAGTCGGATCCACCACGAGTCGGATTAGGGAAGACAAATACTTAGCATCAAACTGAAAAGTGTTCTTTTGATCAATACCATGGGAACTTCAGATCAAGTTTGAGGACTGAGTATTCGGCCAAGGAGGAGACTGTCTAGCTGACAGATAGCAATTCATAGATACATTAGATAAAGCGAAAGCAGACTAGACTGCCCATTATCTATTAGAAGGAGATCAAGCCAGCTTTATTCAAATCTTAGGGAACAGGTACCACAGAAGGCTCCAGTTTATCAAGGACACTCAGGTAAGTGAGACTTAGTGTATACATTTTTAGCCCCATTTTACAGTTAAGGAAACTGAACATAGAGATTAACAGTATATTTAGGTCACACAGTGAGCAATGAAAATGCAGGTAGGAAAGCCTTTTTATAACCATAAGGCAATAAATACGAGGACAAATGTCACATGCTAATTTTGTAGAGCAAAAAGGAAGGAAGAATCTGAATCCCTGCAGATCTCACCGAGCCAGTACGCTACCATCTCCACACTTTTTCTATGAGAGAAATAAACTCAAACTGGGTTAAGCCATTTTCATGGATTTCAATTATATGCAGCCGGTGACTTATTTTTTAGTAACAAAGCATTTGGTTTAAGTGTCACCACGTGCAGCATCGGCGAAGTGCAAATCCAGGCTGTTGTGTCAAGGAAAATGGTAGAAAAAGTTTAGTGGCTTGTGTTCTTTCTTCTGTTTTCTTTGAGACAAGCCCTACAACAGATGAGTGAGCCCAGATGAGAATTAGATTATCTGAAGCAGAGGTGAATTAGAAGAATAACTTGCTAAGAAAAAGAACTTCTGCATGAGACCTGAAGAGCAAGCTGAGTGAAATGTTCTTGATTTTAGCCTCCAAGTGTTGAACTAACCAAGTTTTTGTTTATCTCAAGCAGACTACAACTTGAAATGGGCAGCTTTAGATTAGCATCTTGGCCTTTTCCCAAGCCCTTTATGTAAATATAAGGTGATGATCACAGGGGGGAAAAAAACAGACTAAATATTTATATCCTACACAAAGATTGCCTCTAATAACTTCAAGGTAGTGACTATCAGGAGTTTACAAAAATGAGAAAATCATAGAAGCCGGAAGAAAAACACAGTCCCTTCTCCAGGGACCGTTCACTCCTGGTAGCGCAACCAAAGTACACGAGAAGTCCTGCCACACTCGCCTTTAAGAAGCGTTATGGGTATACTTTTTCCAAGACATATTAACTTGCTCTTGTAGTCCTTGGTATACACTCAATATTCTTCCCCAACACTGTAATTCCAAGGTGTCAATTCTTCTTCAGCCTTCCTTATTTGGTATACAGTTTTTACTAAGGAAAAGAATACTGGAATAGATGTGTATATGGCTGTTGAATAGCCAAAGGGGGAGACTATGGCAGGTCTGTGTGGCAGATTATGTGTGTACATACACACATACACGCACACACACACAAAAAAAACCATTGCCATTGAGTTGGGTCCAACTCATAGCGACCCTATAGGTCAGAGTAAAACTGCCCCATAGAGTTTCCAAGGAGCATCTGGTAGATTTGAACTGCCTCCTTTTGTTAGCAGACATAGCACTTAACTACTATGCCACCAGGGTTTCCATATATATATATGGAAAAATATATAAATACAATATACATATGCATGTGCATATACATATTATGACAGATGGATAGACAGACAGACAGATAAACAGAGAGTTTAAGGAATTAGCTTATGTTACTGTGGGGGTTGGAAAGGTTGAAATCTGTAGGCCAGGGAGCAGACTGGAAATTCTGGTAGGCTGTCTATGCTACAGTCTTAAAGCAGAATTCTTTCTCCTTCAGGAAACTTCAGGTTTTTCTCTAAAGGCCTTGAACAGTTTGTATGAAGCCCACCATTTAGAGCAATTAATTGCATCACGTGCCTTGTATCACTCTGAGAATGGCTATGCAACAGTTCAATGAAGTTGGAACCAGATACTGAAACTCCCATCATGGCAGCTATACTCAGAGTCCTTTCTACAGCAAGGGAAGAAAATAAGTTTTAATTAAATTGTATTAATTGGTTTAGCTGATCTGGAAATACAGTAAAAGCTCTGCTCTAATTTTTTTGTTTGGCTCAAGTCCACTTGTCCTTGACATGAGAACAAAGGAATGAAGCAAGAAAGGGCCTAGAAATGCCCTGGTCTGGAATTTTAAACTCTCCAAGGTCAAAGACCAGTGCTATCTCTGGGATGAACTTAAAATTCTGTTGCCAACTTAGAGAAGTCACAAGTGCAAGTGAGAAAAGAAGTGTGTGATTAAAAACCCTGCTTCTCTACAGCTCTGTAAAGCCACGGTGAAAAGGCAGGCATTCTTCCCATAATAGTGAGCACTTGTTAACAAAGGCTAGGACAAGGCTATGAAAGCAGCAGGGTATGATGACCTTATTTCAGCCCACTAAGCATAAGTTCTTCCATAGAAGGTAACTGAGATTTACCAATGAGTGGAATGTAACAGCTTGATATCATCATATGCAAAGAATATTTTTTTAATACACATAAAACTGTATTTGCAACTGAGTTCTGTGTCTGGGGTGTGGCATGTTTATCAACAGTATTTAAAAGAGATGTTATCTTGGTAGGCATCACACTGATGCAGTCTACATGGTGTGCATCCATGTTCCTGGGAACCACCGGACAATGAACAAAGAGGACAGAAGAAGAATTGAGGCCTTTGAACTGCAATGTTGGAGAAGAATGTTGAATGTACCATGGACCGCTAAAAGAACCAAAAGGTCTGTTCTGTAATAAGAACAACCAGAGTGCTCCTTGGAAGCAAAGACGGCAAGAGTGCATCTTACATACATTGGACATGTTGTCAGGAAAGATCAGTCCCTGGAGAAGGACATCGTGCTTGGTAGGGTAGAGGGTCAGCAAGAAAGAGGAAGACCCTTGATGAGATGGATCGACACAGTGGCCACAACAATGGGCATAAAAATGATTGTAGGCATGGCACCAGACCAGGCGGTGTTTCCTTCAGTTGTTCAGAGTGGCTATGACTTGGAACTGACTCAACGACACCTAGCAGCAACAATAACCACCGGTGGAAATCACTGATTAAATGACAAAACTCTAGAACACTTGGAAGATACTACATACAACGAAGAGCATTAACTTGTGCCCTCCAGAAAAATGTAGTGAAAACTTAGTGTGGCAAAAATGTATGTGAGGCAGCTGGTCAATGGGGGAAAAATTATAAGACATCACTTACAGGTGTTTGTATTGATGAGATTGTGTCTCTTTCTTTTGGTTTTAATCCATGACCAGGCTCTGAGAGATCCTAAAGTGTTATTTCACGATTTGTCCTTCACATACTAATCAAATCCATTGTCACACAGTCAATTTCAACTCTTAAGGCTGCTACAGGACAGAGTGGAATTGCCCCCGTAGGGTTTCCACTGCTGTAATTCCTTCGGGAAGCAGCCTGCTGCTTCTTTCTCCAGAGAAGACGCTGCTGAGTTGGAACCTTTGACCTTTTGATTGGCAGCTGGGTGTGTGACCACTGCATCATCAAGGCACCTGCTTAGTGCATGGTGATTTCTTTTTTTTTTTTTTTTTTGCATAGCGTGACAAGTGGCTCAGAGGAAGCAGTCTAAATATTGGTAACTCAGAAAAGCTTTACTTGTGTGTATTTCCCATCTGTCTTGTGTACTAGAACAAATTGTATCTCCAAACATAAATCATCTCTCCAAGAAAGAGCTGTATTAGCTCTTTCTCTTCTGTCAGAAGGTCCGTGTAGTCCATGGTTCAGGAATTGAGACCAAATGGTGTACATGAGACTTGGTTCTCCGTAGCCTGCAGGGTGGCTGGACTCAGCTTTGAGCGGCGGGCAGACGTCGGAGTGGAGGAAGATGTTCAGGCAAACACAGCTCCAGGAAGTGGTAACGTTTAGCTGAATGGAGAGGGTGATGTGGGTTGGGATCAGAAGTGGAAAGAAGGAAAATTAATGAAAAGGAGGACAAGAATCTGCTTTTACTTACCTGAATCCCCTCAGTCACCCATATGAGTCCTTCTCCCTCCTCCCAGATGCCCTGCCTGGCCCAGATACACACACACATAGTTTTTAAAAAATCAAAATGCCTGGTTTTGAAAACTTCTGACATGCAAAACCTTACAGATATGCTCACTTGGATACAGTTTCTTGTCTCTCTCCAAAATGAAGACTATTTCTCCTCTTCTAATAGACCTGATGAAAATACTAGTAGTTAAGGATCAACAATCCCTTGCCCACCTCCATGAGTGTCCACAGTTCCCTAAAGCCAACCCTAAGGTAAGCCCATGGGTGTCATGTGGAAAATCACCACCCCTTTCTGAAAGACTCCACCATTCAGCCTCCCCAGATAGGGTCTTTGATCCCATCACTGCTTATTACTAGAAAGGAGAATTCTTCAGTGTCTTAAAATCTCATCTGCCTCCCTTCTAGAGGAACAAATCCCTACAGGATGGTACGTTGTCTCCCAGATACACTCGTGGCAGTTACTCATACAGGGGAATTTCCAATGATAGCATCTTTATATATTACCTTCTAAATCCTTTAGTCTTCTAAAGGACAAGGATAAAAAAGCCCAACACAGAGATGTCTACAAAAAGTCATCATCCCTAAGAGCTTGTGTAGATATTCTGAGTTTTGCAGCTATGCCACATTCTTTCCCTTATTTGGGCCAAGGGGTCTGGTCTGGTCTTGGACATGGTGTCAGAAGGGATGAATGCTTGGTAAAGTAGAGAGTCAGTGAAAAAGAGGAAGACCTTCAACAAGATAGATTGACACGATAGCTGCAAGAATGGGCTTAAGCATAAAAATGATTCGAGGCATGGCACAGGACCAGGCAGTGCTTTCTTCTGTTGTGAAAAGGGTTGCTGTGAGTCAGAAGTGACTCAATGGCCTGTAACAACATCAGGGCGCCTATCAGCAACAAGACACCTGATAATAATAGGGCAAGGGGCCAGCTTCCAAGGATAACAGCAGAGGAGATGTTTACAAAATCCTTTAGCTTTTCAAATCTATTTCATCTGAATGCCCTCTGTTATCATTAAATGATGTCTCCCCCTAAGTATATGTTATATGCCCTAACATCTGCACCTTTGGTTAGAACTCCATTTTGAAATGAGTTGTCTTTTTTATGTTACTGATGCAGGATTAGTGTAGGATATATCTTGAGTCAGTCTCTTTTGAGACATGAAAGAGGTTAAATGCAAGTTAGAAGCAGACATAGGGTAAGGCAGATGCCAAGACACCTGGAGATCATCAAAGTACCAGGAAGCAGAAGTCAAAGAGACAATGACATTCCTCTAGACCTGACCGAAGGAGGAAGCCTTGTCCTAGAGCCAGGACCCTGAGTTCAGACTTCTAGCATCCTAAACTGTGAGAGAATAAATCCCTGTTTGTTAAAGCCATCCATTTGTGATATTTCCATTATAGCAGCACTAGGTAGCTAAGACATTCTCATTAGAAAGTTACTGCTATGTTATAAAAATACTATATTTTGTGCTAGTGATCAATTACCAGTTAACACAAAATTTAATGATTTAAAATGACACACACTTACTATTTCACTGTGTGTAAGGATCAGGAAAATGTGCATGACTTAGCCAGATCCTCTTCTTCATTGTGTCTCACTACTGTTCAAGCAAGGTATTGATCCCGAGTCAGCTGTGTGTTTCAACGGAAGGTCTGACTGAGGAAAGATCACTTGTAAGTACTCTCAGTGGTTTGGACAGCGCTTGGTGCCTTGTGGGTTGTTGAACTGAAGTCTTCAGTTTCTTGTTGGCTTTTGACCAGAAGCTTCCCTCAATTCCCTGCCTTGTGGGCTGAGAAGGTATTAGGGAGGACTTGTTCTTTGACAAGAGAAAGAGAAGCATCTTGATATTGGTGTTTTGTTCATATGACAAGAATATTTTGCTTTGCAATCTAACATGAACAGACATGTCTTTATGTATTAGTCAGCACGATCTAGCCAGAAGAATAGTTTATTAGTCGTATTTCTCTAAAATGAGTTTACACAGCTGTGATGATAATAACTAGAATTCTACTTCTCTGAATGGATGGTTGAGGGAGAACATAAATGACTGTCTTAGTCATCTAGCACTGCTCTACCAGAAACACCACAAGTGGATGGCTTTAAAAGGAGAAATGTTATTTGTCACAGTTCAGTGAGCTAAAAGTTCAGATTCAGCTTGCCAGTCCCAGGGGAAAGTTTTCTCTGTTGGCTCTGGAGAAAGATCCTTGCCATCAGTCTTTCCCTAGACTGCAAGCTTATGGGACACGGGGACCTGTTCCTTTCCAAAGAACATACTCAGCCCTCTATGCTGCTTCTTGGTAGTCTGAGCTCCCCAAGTCTCTCTGCTACGTTCTTTCCTTTGTAGCTCAAGAGATTGCCTCAAGGCACAAAGCAATCTGACTTATTGAGTCCTGCTCCGCCAACACAACTGCCTGCCACTCATCCTCCCTCACTAACATCGAAAGGACAGGATTTATACTGTGGAGGAACATAGCACAATAACAGGAATCAGGGCACAGCCAAACCACCACACAATTCCATCCATGACAATCACCAAGAGAGAAACTCTGATAGGCAGTGGTGGGGAAGATGAATGAGAACGTCCTGCTTGGGAAGAGCGGTGCAACATCACGAAAAGTCTGAATCCAGCTCATAGACTGAGGCTAAAAGTTTGGGCTACCAGCCATAGTGTTTGGATGCTGCTAAACAAAGACTCAGAGCTACACTTTAATCTCTTTCCTAGCACAGGAAATGGGAGAAACCACATGTCTTAGTCATCTAGAGCCAGTATGATGGAAATGCCACAACTGGATGGACTTTAACAAAGAGAAGTTTATTCTTTCATAGTCCAGTCGGCTGGAAGTCTGAATTCAGGGTGCCAGCTCCAGGGGCAGGTTTTCTCTCTGTGTTAGCTCTGGAGCAAGTCTTTGTGATGTATCCATCTTCCCTTGGTCTGGGAGCTTCTCCATGCAGAAACCTCAGGTCTAAAGGATGCAATCTGCTCTACTGTGCTGCTTTCTTGGTGGCGTGAGGTCCTCCACTCTCTGCTAGATTTCTTTCATTTTTAATCTCTTGAGAGATAAAACATAGTACAGGCCGTATCACAGGGAAACTCCTTTTATGTTGGATCATAGAAGTGACTTTAGTAAGAGTACTATAGTCCCACCCTAATCCTGTGTAACATAATCCAATCTTGCCCCCTTAACCACAGGCAGAGATTCAGATTTACAAAACATAGGAGAAAAGGAATCTCAAAATAGAGGACTACCCCAGAAGAACAGGAATCATGGCCCAGCCAAACTGACAGACACATTTTTAGGGGACAAGATTCAACAGGATACCACACGTCTGAGCTCTAGTCCAAGACAAGCCAAAAACAGTGCATTCAGAATGCTTCCATTCATCTATCCCAAGTAGAAAAAGTTCAGTTTATGCAAGTATCTTCCCTTGGACCATGTGAGGAGGAATAAAGGGTAGATATTTGGTTCTATTTCTTTTTTGTTCTGGTCTTATATATGTATGTATTAAAATATAAGTTTCTATGTAATGTTTCCATCCCCCAAAGATAAATAAAAGTCAGATTCCTAAAGATACTCATAACAAAAGACTATAATAACGACAGTTAATATAAAAATTAAAAAAAGATATTTTTCTATGGACTCTTGGGAAAAAAAAACAACATTGTAAGTCAGAGACTCCCTTTGTTGCTTCAAAAACCACTAATGGCAGACACTGCTGAAGTAAAAATGCCCCAAGGATCACTAATATATGCAGTAGTCTCTATCTACGTTTACCGTCTATTTTCTAATACGTGGTCTCACACAGGAGGGGTTCTGTCATCTTGATTTCCTTAATATCTATGTCTAATCCAATGCTGGATGACCAATAACTTCTTAAACGATTAAGTAAGTAAATTCTAGTATCGTATATATTTACACGTACATACACATTGAGATGTTATTGTTCTTGGAGATTGGAATTGGCAATTTCAGTCCATTTTCACTGCACAGTGATCTTCTGTGACACAGTCAGCCCCACGGAGTTTTCACGGCCGCAGTCCTGCAGAAGCAGATTGCTAGGGCTTTGTGTCCCAGAGTGGTTGCTTGGCTTCACGCTGGCAAACTTTGGGTCAGCAGCCAAGACGTAACTGTTTTGCCACTAGGACCTCTATATATTTAAACACAAATAGTCAAATACATGTTTTGTTAAACTTGATCCTTGTTAGGGATCACTCCTCAGTTCTTAATATTTCGGAACAGAGAATTCTCAGAATCGAAATGATGAATGCATATTTATCAGAGATTAAGAATAATGACATCACATTGTTCCTCACATCTAACCCTGACTAATTTTCACATATATTTGAGAAGGATGAATAATGCCGCCATGCAATTCATGCAAGGCAGAGAAAAAGAGTTATCATTATTTCTGCCTCAATGACAGATTTTGAGGTTACAGTGACTCATGAACAGCTGAGCAGCCAGTCAGAAGGAGCCACCGAAATAGCACGGAAACGCCCCCGTTCCCACCCCACGCTCGGAGCTGGAGCGCAGCCCCCCGTCCGCCCGCCCGCCTGCCGAGGTGGAAGCGTGATGTGCCGGGGAGGGAACGGCGCTTCCTGCGAGTTAATGAGCGGCTGCAGGCTTGGCAGGCGGAGGTGTCCCTGGCGGTCATCAGAGACAGCTCACTCTCCAGATCCCTGCTGAAAATGGAAATGAAGGGAAGCTAAGAACTGCAAGCCCCTGAAATGCTGGGCTCATTTGATTCAGACGACAGCATTTTATTTCCCTTTCAATGTGCAATTTCAGAAATCATCATCTAAGTCCCCTGAGCTAAATCATTTTATATCTGGTAAAATGTAATGCTAGTTATATATGGACACCCCAGACTGCTTTGCTCTCTTTTAAGAGGACTCAGAAACCCAGTGCCATCAAGTCAATTCCCACTCATTGTGACCTCAGAGGTCGGAGCAGAATTGCCTCATCGAGTTTTCAAGGAGCGCTTTGTGGATTTAAACTGCCTACCTTTCGGTTACCAGCCATATAGCACTTAACTACTAGGCCACTAGGGTTTTGACTGTAAGAGAAAGACGTATTTTATTAAAACATTTCTTTCACTCGTTTATATACATGAGAGTAGTAAGGCATAAATCCATAGCAGGCTATAGATGTCTTTAGAAAAAAAAAAAAAAACAGTAACAATGGGATATAGCCGAAGTCAGTCGTGGATTTGCAAACAAATTAGTCTTAGAATTCTTAAGGCGCTTAAACATATTCTTAGAATACTTAAAGAGCTTAATGATAATTTTTTAAAACACATTTGAAATTGTTACTAATTGTCCTGGGTCTACCAAATGGCCCTGAGCGGACAAGCTAGAAATTCCATCTGTAGGGTGTCTGACAAAGATGCACCTTTCCCTCTGCTGTCCAATTCAAATAACACAGTTAACCCAATGCAAATACTAGCTTCCAGTAACTGAAGTCATTCCTGTTCCTACACCTCTAGGGCTGGACTCGAGCAAGTCCATTTTACTCTCTGAGCCTGCTTTCATTAATCCCAGTGGGCTGGGTTCTAAGAGAAAATTTTAAAACCATTTCCTCCCCTCCAAGACCTTTGCTGCATCACTAAAGCTTGCAGTAACCCTCGCCACACAAGCACAGGAAAAGGACAGGCATCAAAATCTACTAAGATTTTTTTTTTTTTTTTTTTTTTTGACTATACTACACAGTATTCACAGATTATTGAGTCTCCTCGATGGCCTTACACCATGGATCCCACTTGTTTAATTTGCTCTGCTGGGCTGTTCATTAGTGTGTGTCGAAAGCTTTGTTCTTACTAACTGCACTGCTTCTAGAACATTTTTGGAAGCCCTGGTTGCGTACTGATTAAGTGCTCCGACTGCTAACGAAAAGACTGGTATTTCAAATCCACCAGGTACTCCTTGGAAACTCTGTAGGCCAGTTCCACTGTGTCTTATACAATTACTGTGAGTCAGAATCAACTCATAGCAGCGGCTTAGGGTCAGCGTCTAACTGTCCTACCTCCTTTTGAAAAGCAAAGTTAAATACAAAGGAATAAAGCTACTGAGAGCCTTTCTGATACAAGCAAAGGAGCCTGAAAAGGAGAAACATCTCACAAACAGAAGGCAGACCAGACATATTAAACCCGCACTTGGCCATGAACAACAGCCTGAATCTGCTAGAAGGACTTCAGCCAAAACAGAAGGTACTTATGGCCAGATGGCTGATACCCTCAGGCTGGAAAAACCTCTCCACTCTTCCTGTGGGCACCTGAATTCCACAGGTTTGCAGATGGCAAGAATCCCTGTATAACAGTTCCTTAGAGTGTTCACTGCTAGTCAGAGGCCTTACACATGGCCTGTGGCTCAGTACGCGATGATTTCAGTTCCTTGAACAAACCCAGATAAAATCGGAGGGAAAATGTTTCCTTGCTTATCCTGGACTACGTCCCACGAAAACGAGCCAGTACAGGCAAGTCAAGTTTCCTAGGGAGCCTTAGTAAAATGTGATATTATTTCAGGGTCTTCTAGCAGGCAGGAGGGGACATGGCCCACTCAGGCTTCAGCATGCTGTATGTTTACAAGACACAGAGGACTAGTTCTGAAAATACCCATTGCCTTCTCCTCTGCACTAATCCAGTGGAAACATTTTATTTGACCCGTGGGTTCATTTTAAAGTCTTTGTATCCATACAGTTTGTCAATAATTTACTTTTATCTGGAAGCTATGAGTACAGTGTGGATCCTGAAAAATTTTGATATTTTAATCAATTCAAAATATATATTCATTATATGTATTATCATTGTTTAAGTGGTGGAGCCGTTGGCTGCTAACTGAAAGATTGGTGGTTTGAACATACCAGCCACTCTGTAGGAAAAACATGTAGAAGTCTGTTTCCTTAAAGAGTTACAGCCTTGGAAACCCTATAAGACAGTTCTACTCTGCCCTATAGAGTCACTAAGAGTTGGAATTGACTCAAGAGCAATAGGATATATAGATACATAGATATAAAGATCAACAACCCATTGCTCTCAAGTCAATTCCAACTCATAGAAACCATGTAGGACAAAGTAGAACTGTTGTATACAGTTTCCAAGGAATATCTGGTAGATTCACATTGTTGGCCTTTTGAATAGTAGCCATAGATCTTATATACCAATATACAGATATACAAATATGTTTTCATATATTTGTGTATGTGTATGTGTGTTTATAGAGCAGCCCATGTAGGGCAGTAGTTAAGCATTTGGCTGTTAACCTAAAGGACAGCAGTCAAAATTCACTAGCTGTTCCTTGGAAACTCTATGGAATAATTTTTCTCCAAGGCCAGTGAGAGCTGAAATCAACTCAGTGGCCACAGGTCTGGTTTTGGTTCTATACACTTGTTAGTTGCCATCAAGCTGATTCTGACTCATGGTATATATTATAATTATAATTAAGGGGAGACCAAGCCAAGTCAGCTCCATCTGGTGTACCTCCAACTCAGGAAGCAGATTCTTGGCACAATTCTTTTGTTTCATATTTTGCCCTGCACTGTGTTGCCTAGTCTAAAATTTTACTAGACTAATATAGTACCAGCTAGGTGTTATCACTCCTGACTATCTAAAAAGTGGATTTTGATTTCATGGCTCAAGTGTTTTAAAAAAGCAATATTGGATGGAAGCTCAACTTCAGAATGAAATATTCTCTGGAAAGATAAAGCTGTTCACTGATCTGCCTCTAGAAAATCTTAATCTAGCATCCTTGACCTCTGCAGAGAGGCTCTTGGATAAAATTCAGAGTGACCAGAGAATCTTCTGAAATTACATGTCCAATGATTTCAGAGAATTAGCAGAGGGATACAGGGCTCAAACCTGTTTAAACCTAGCTTCCAGAATCTTCTTGCTTCATGTTTCTCTCTTGTTTGGTTTCTTTCCTCACCAATTTCTTCTCCAAAAATACGTCGTTACTTCCTCCACCCCCCTCGTTGCTGTTACTTCTCCTATTCTGTCCAGTCAGTTCCACAAACACTCACTTATCTCTCATTCATTCAAGAAATATTTACTAAGGGCCTACTATAGTGTAAGTCCCGTGAGGAGAAAAATGGTAAAAGGAGAATAGCCATTGTCTCAAGGAGGTTACAGTCTAATGAGATAAGATAATCAAAAACTGTTGTTGTTAGTTGCCAACAGTCAGTGTCCTAGTCCTGGTGACCCCCTCACATGGCACAGGACAGATTGTTCCATTGGGTTTTCTTGGATGTCATCTTGATGGAAACAGGTGACCAGGCTTTTCTTCTGCAAAGCTATGGCGTGGGTCTGAGCCACGAATCTTTAGATTAGCAGGCACTCTCAAACTGCTTGCTACCCAGACTCCAGTGAAAAGACTAGAAAACAAATAAATGGACTCTTATCATTTGAGATGATGACAAATGAAGAAGATAAATAAACTGATGAATCAGGAAGCAACGAGAGGCTCCTTCAGGTAGAATAGTCAGGTTAGGCCTGGTTGAGGAGTAATTGTTTTGAATTAACACTGGAAAGATGAGAAATATCTATCTTTGAGAAAGTTAAGGGAAAAATCATGCAGAGAATAGTAAGCATCAAGACCAAAAAGCTTGAGGTAGAAAAGAATTGGGTATATGTGAAGAACAGCACAATGTCCAGTATGGCTGGAATGTGACAGGAGAGGATCCTAAATGCAACTAGAGACATATGTCAAGATCAGATCTTCTAGAATATCATATCCCACCGGAACCTACTGAAATGCTTTCAATAGGGAACTGATACATTCTAATTTACAGATTTAGAATATCAGCCTGTTTTGTGTGAAATGGATGACAGGGTCAAGAGGAAAGAGCAGAGAGATGAGTTTGAAGGTAACCAGAGTAGGTGAGCATGATGGTGCCACGAAGGGGACAGTGACACTAAAGATGCAATGAATCCAGTGGACACAGCTGTGCTTTTTTAGATATAACCGCAAAGTTTGCTTATAGTTTATATACACAGGGCTGGAGTGAAAGCCAGGATCAATGGTTTAGATTGAGCAGTTAGAGGAATGGTGATGCCACTTTCCAAAGTGAAGAAAACATAAAACAAACAGCTTTGGAGGAGTAGGGAGAAAGGGAACCAATAATTATCCTAAATTTGCTATGTTAAAGTAGGCACTTAGACATGCAGGTAGGTAAGATGCTTTGGTGCTCAGGGTAGAATCAAGCACTGAGCTCCAGCCTACAGGCCTTTGAGTTCACGGGCCTGGGTACCAGCACCTGTGGAGAGATAAGAGTACTCAGAGCATCAAGGACAGAGTATTAAACATCAAATAAGGAGAAAACATAGATTGTTTGTACATTGCAATAAGTGACTATTACAGTATTGAATACCCCTGGTATTTTAAATTGCTTCATATGCATGTGAAAGCTGGACAATCATAAGGAAGACTGAAAAACTGATGCCTTTGAATTATGGCTCTAGCAAAGAATATGGAATGTATACCCATCCACTACCAGAAGAATAAAAAAAAAATCTGTCTTGAAAGAATTAGAGTCAGTATGCTTCTTAGAAGCAAGGCTGGTGAGACTTTGTCTCAGCTACTTTGGATACATTGTCATGTTCCTGGAGAAAGGCATCATGCTTGGCAAAGAAAGGGTCAAAGGGGTGAAACCCATCAAGATGGACTGACACGATGGCTGAGCCAATAGGCTTAAGCATGGCAACGATTGTGAGGACGGCACAGGACTAGGTGGGGCTTTATTCTGTTGTACATCAGGTAGCTGTGAGTCAGAACTGACTCAATGGCACCTAACAGGAATAACATTTGAGACATTTAAAGATAACTATACATTCTCCTGCCCTTGAGAAACTTGTTGTCCAAGGATGGAAATAGCAACATAAACAGATGACTTCAGAATAGTACATTATTATCTGTTGATTCATTTCCACCAAAAAGATATAGTCAAGTCCTATTCCCCAGTATCTGTGAATTTGCTCTTATTTGGAAATAGCATTTTTACAAAGAATCATTCAAGTTCGCATGACAGTCATACCGGAGCAGGGTGGGCTCTTATCCAATATGATTGATGTTCTTATAAGGAGAAACACACGAACACAGAGATGCAAAAGAAGATGGCTATGAGAAGCCAGAGGTGGACACTGGAGTTATGTTTCTAGAAACCAGGTGTGCCTAGGGCTACCAGAAGCTGGAAGAAGAAAAGAATCTTTTTTTCTTGGAGCCTTCAAGGAAGCATAGCCCTTACTCACACGCAGAATTAAACATCTAGCCTCCAGGACTTTGAGACAATGAATTTCCACTGTTGTAAGATGCTTCGTTTGTAGTATTATGTGACCACAGTCCTAAAAAGCTAGTATACACATTAAGTACTTTGCTTTTGGTTTAGATATCGGGCTGATCTTAATCTCCATGTATTATTATAGTGTATGATTATTATCTTTTTTAAAAGCACAGTTCAGACTGTATCCTCATTGTTTGTTAATCAGCAAATATTTACTAGAGTTTAAACTGGGCCAGGCACTGTTCTAGGTTCCAAAACTATGGTAGTGAAAAAAGCAAACATGACTACTGGCCTCATACTCTTATGACCAAAAGAATAAAAAAATCAAATCTGTTGCCACTGAGTGGATTCTAACTCACAGCAACCCTACAGGACAGAGTAGAATCGCCCCACAGGGTTTTCAAGGAGAACCTAGTGGACTGGAACCGTCAATCTTTTGCTTAGCAGCTGCAGCACTTAACCACCGTGCCACGATGGCTCCTGTAGAGTGACAGAAATAGATACTTCACAAATAATCATTGTTGTATTGTTAGTGGCCATTGAGTCCATTTTGACTCATGGTAACCCCCCAATCACAGTTCCAATTTAAATTACAGTTGAAAGATCAAAGACAAGTACACAGTTTTCTAAGCGTGAAAATCAAAGGAAACTGGTCTAGTCTGGTCCACTGTAAGAAATAAGACTTGAATCTGAAACCTGAAGAAGGACTGAAACTCAAGCTATCCTAAGACTCAGAAAAGAGTAAGCAGCAGCCTATGGAGAGGCTGAGACAGCATGTGACATGACAAGAAAGTGCAAGAAGGCAGCATGACTAGGAGGGAAGCAGTGAGTGAGGGGGAAATAACTGGGAAGTGGGCAGAAGCCAGATGCTGCTGACCCTGGAGGCCGTGTTGACAATCGTGCTTTTCTCTTATTATCTACCAGAAGCTACTGGAGAAAGTTAGGAGACAACATGGTCAGATTCGTCCTTTAAGATCACTCTTGTCATTTAAAAATTAAAAAAATACATAAAACTGTTGCTGTCAAGTTGATTGCTCCTCAAAGCAATCATGGACTGCCAAAAGAACAAGCAAATCTGTTCTGGAAGAAGTATAACCAGAATGCTCCCTGGGAGCAAGGACAGTGAGACTCTATCTCATATGCTTTGAACATGTTATCAGGAGAGAGCTGTCCCTGGAGAAGATGTCATGCTTGGTAAAGTGGAGGACTTACAGAAAAGAAGACCTTCCAAAAGGTGGCTCGACACAGCGGCTGCTGGAATGAGCTCAAGCATAGGAACGATTGTGAGAGTGGCAAAGGACAGGGAAGTGTTTTGTTCTGCCGCACGTGAGTTAGAACTGACTCAACTGGCACCTAACAACAACATGTAAGTATATAAGTGTCTCACTCTCCCTCTGTGTGTGCGTGTATGTACATACACACATATGTACATACACATACACACATACACACACACACACACATATATATACATATATACATCCTACTTTCTATTTTATACAGCTTGCTTCACTGGAAGGACAGGAAGGCAAAAGGAAGGAACACTGCCAATTTCTGGAAGGAGGAAGCAGTATTTTTGAAGGCACAATCTAAATTAGACTCAGTAAAGCAGGCAGGACTGATTGAGTATGCTTGCTCACTCTTCTTTTCCTGTAATCATCTTAGGGAAGGTATGGTTTACAAGGATAAGCATCAACACTGTTGAAACAAATAAAATGAATGAGAAAGCCATACCTCAGTTCCTCACTGCCAATCAGCATGCGCCCTCCTCACCAGCTCAGCGAAGGTGCTCAGTGCATGAATGATTCATGGTGAACCACCAACTCAGTACAGTCACTCTCTGAGAACACCAAGGGTTTGCTTACACATAATTACTCAGAACTGAGTAGGAGGCGATTCCTTTCTGGGATCCTGAGAGAGAATGGAACTCCAACTAGGGATGCCTTGGCAAAGTAGAAGTACTTTCCCTTGGACCTTTGAAATCTTTAATGAGTTGAATCATGTCAAGAAACAAAATAAACAAGGTTAAGAAACATCAGTTGGATGTGGTCCAAAGTCTAGCATGCTTAACATGGGACTTCTCCCATCACTGCTTAAACATTATACAATTCTCTAACAGCCAAGTCTGCAGTTTTATTTTATTTATTTTTTTCTTCAACAAGATTTCAAAAGCCAGCCACTAGCTGATGGTAATTAGCAGGCATCAGCTGAAGTTTATTCTTCCCATTCTTCCCAGGCATGCATAATTTTTGTAAAGAGAAAAGAAAATCCAATTATCCCCCAATCCAGCCGATGTGGCTCATCTGCTCTTGTGTTAGTTAGAACTTTAGAAATGGTTTCTAGCAACTGAAAGGAAGACACTGGGACTGGAGAACAGCATCCTATAACCCTGTTTATAATATTAAAAAGAAAAAGAAGCCTAGTCCCATGACCATTACATCTCACTGTACTAAAACCTAACACAAGAGATGCTGATTCTATAAAACATGTGACATGGAAGCTTGCTCATATCACAAAAAATAAAATTGATGATTTTCTTTCTCAACTCCCTCTAAGATTTTTAAAAGATTCCCTTAAAAATACTTGACTTGCAACTTCCCAGAAACAGTGAAAACAAAAACATCTGATATCATTCTTCAAATTAAGGAAGGTAGGAATCTCTACTTACAAGTTTGAAAATTTGGGGTCTCTGACAAAAAAAGATGCAGTCAGTTAAGTTATCTCAAGATATAAGTTATTCCTTGAAGCCTACATTTTTTTTGGAAGCTTCATTGATCTTTTAGTTCCTAGGGATGTTTTAATGCCATAAAATGATTAAGTAGAATTCTGGTAATGAAGTGTATTATTTATAGTTAGGATTAACAGTGTGTAGATCATATTTTTCTTCTGCACGTATTTATCTGTAAGGAATAAACTTAACTTTACAGGTGGCTCACTTAAAAGCTTCTTTACTTGTTTTCTATACAACAAAATTGTCTTACTGCAAGTGAATACAATTCACCTTTCCATTTTTAAGTGAATCTACATCACACCTTTCTAATAGCAGCATTATTCAATACTTTGTGTGTGTAAGCAATTTTATCCATCTATCTTGTTTCTGAATAGCATATTACTGTGTGCTGATAACTTCATGCTACACCTTAGAAGAAGTGTAGTCTCAGGATGCGAAGACTCTGGCTTTAGAGAATTTTCTATTAAATATGTGTCAGTATATTGATTATAAAAAGAATTTGCAGTTGCAATTATTTTCTTGTGTGGATAGCAATTTGATCACACCATGTTTCTACTAAAGGACCCGTAACAGACTTTGACTCTGCACAATTAAGCCCAAATTCCTCAAGGTAGATCTCCAGGCTCCTGTTGCAAGGTGTCACCATGTTCACTTGGTTTTCCCCTCAAAGTCAAAACTTACCTCCTATTCCATCAACACAGTCTTTTCACAGTGATGCTGACTTTCCTCTTAGGACACAGGTTGGCCCCGCACTTAGTATCCCTTCATCTTTTCATACATTAATTCCGTCTACCACTCAATGTAAGTATTTGTATTAGGTGCTTCACGGGGCATCATGGGGATAGAAAGATAAAAAAGTCACAGTTCAGAGTAGAACACAGACATGCCAAGGAACATATAAAGCAATGCAGTGTAGGAAGAGAATTTAAGATCTATTTAAGGAAATGACAACACTAGAATAGGTTTAAGTGTTGATTTGAACTTCAAAAGATGAGTAAGAGTCTACTATGAGCATTTAGATTTTCTGTGGTAAATTACTTGAAGTACATTGAAGATCTTCAAAAAATTGTTGAATAAAAGATCTAACAAAATGCTAAGTACTTTATTTTGATGTTTCTTTCTTTCCGACTCGATGGCACTTGGCTTGGCTTGGCTTCTTTTTCCTGATACTATTTTCTTTCTTAATCCTTTCTGCAACCTTATGAAGTAGAAAATGCTGTAATAGTAGCTCCTTGCCATCTAGTTGATTCTGACTTGTAGCAACTCAATAGGACAGAGAAGTGGCCCATAGGGTTCCCAAGGAAATGCCGTTAGTCCATTACGGATGAAATACTGGCCCAAAGGAACTTCATCCAGTAAGTGGAAGACTTGAAAGCCTATTCACTCACTGAGAGCTTTGTTCTTTCCGCTCTGCCTTCCCACTTGCTTCACAGTTCTTTGGAATTTCCTGATTGCTCCTGTTATAAAATTGAACCCAGAGCAGATACTCACCATCTATTATTCATTGATGAATAAAGTCATATAACCCAATGGCAAATTTATGACACAGCATTTCCCAATTCTCCAAACCAAAACTAAACCTGACGCTGTCGAGTCAATTCCAACTCAAAGCAGCCTTGTAGGACAGAGTAGATCTGCCCTGTAGGGTTTCCCAGAAGTAGCTGGTGGCTTTGAACTGACAACATTTTGGTTAGCAACTGAGCTCCTAACTACTGTGCAACCAGGGCTCCAACACGCCAGTGTCCTCTAAACTGGGCCTTTCTCTCTGTTAAACTTGCAGTCTTGGTGTTTCCCTTTCTTGAAATTTTCAGGGAATAAGCTAAATTACCTACATGCTTGCACCAAAGCATAAGCATGGTTCTGGCAGGGGAACAACCCACACTGCTCATCCTAGAGAATCGAAATCCTGAGCTAGAGGCAAAGGAGTTTTAGGAAGAGGAAGGGGAGGAGGAGACAAGTGTACAGCCCTTAGAAGAACACTCAGAAGCCACTTGACTGTTATACATATAATGTCAATTACTCTGCTAGTTTTCTCTATGGTCCTACAGTGTGGTGTAACGACTTTTGGTTGCCCAAGTGCTAATTTTCATGACCCATGTCAACATGTCACCTAGAATTATTCTCTTCCAGAAGGAACTAAAAATCTTTTACTCACTGTTGAGTTTTCCCAGATCTCTATTTATACTTAAGCAAGTGCCAGATAGTCTGTAGAATTCTGCAGGTAGTGGGTGGGATTTGGGAGGACATGTTCTTTCTCAAAGATATTTCTAGACTGTTCCATTCACTCTTTGTGCCCAGAAAAACAGTAGGACATTACTGGGTGGGCTGGTGTGTTTCATACAATGTGTTCTCACATACTTTCCACAAATGACTCAGGTAGGGATAAGCTGCATAGAATTCTGGTGAAGAGAAATGGGGAAAGAATTTGCAAACAGAGATTGTGACAGAGCAGTAGCCTGGTTCAGCATGAGTGTGCTTGTCCTGGAAGAGGCTGAGTGAGTAATCACGTCCCAGTAGTCACCTTGTCCAAGGAGAAACCAGGGAGACGCAATCAGGGTCCCTAAGTGCAAATACCATATGGACAAGCTGTATTAATTTCTCTAGGCCTTGGTTTCTCATCTTTAAATTAGGAAAATGAATGTCTATTTTTGCCCATTTGACCACAGTAGTGGGAAAGATCTTGGGCAAAATCAAGTTGACTACTACTTACTGAGTGTTTGATGAAGAAAGAGTGACTTACAGTCATTAGAGGTGGTATCCGAGAAAAAATAGATTGTTTCTACCCATGTTTAGTGCCCGGTATTAGAGATATGGTTATAAATAAGTGCTTTCTTGACCTGAAGGGTTCTCTTGGTAATTTAGGAGATGGCCAAGCCAAGTGCCATCGAGTTGGATCCGACTCATGGCAATTTAGGAGATAGATACTAAATAATTAATTGCATACCTAACTCACAGTCATTGAGTTGATTCTGACTCACAGCGACTTTATAGGACAGAGTAGAACTGCCCCATCGAGTTTCCAAGGAGTGCCTGGTGGTGGATTCAAACTACCAACCTTTTGGTTAGCAGTCATTGCACTTAACCACCACACCACCAAGATTTCCAAAACTGTGGTGCATCCCACCCAGAAACAAACCTACTGCCATCGAGTTGATTATGACTCACAGAAAAAGACTTATGGTATTAAAGAAATGGATAAGAACAGAACAAGATATTGTCTGGTCTCAAGAAATGCTTCTCTAAAGAAGCTGTGTCATTTAAGTTGGCTTATGAAAGATCAACAGTGAAGGGAGTGGCGGCAAAGATGTGGGAGACGCTTTCTAGGAGGAAGAAGCACTGCATGCAAAGGCTGGGAGGTAGTAAGTACATGGCAGGAACATAGAACTAGAGCAGGCCTTTGAGGCTAGAGAAACTCTACTAGGATGGAGAGCGTGTGGAGGTGGTGGTGTAACTTTTCAGAAGCAGATCACCAGGCCCTTCTTCCAAGGTATCTCTGTGTGAGTTTTAACTGCCAACCTTTCAACTAGTAGCTGAATTTGTGATGCCTAGGGGCTCCAAACCATTCACAAGTCGATACGATTACTATTGATCTAATTTATTAACTTATCTTAAACTCATCAACAACATCCTTCTGGGGCTGGGATTGAGAACAGGAGTTCCTGATGCAAACGACTTTGGTGATGTCCTGAATAAAATTAGGATCTGTTTTCAAAGAAAAGCCAAGCCAAGTGCCATCGAGTCAGATCTGACGCATGGTGACCCTAGAGGCCAAAAGAAAAGATCTGACTTGATGGCACTTGGCTTTCAAAGAAAAAGAGAAAGCAGCAGTAACATGGTGGAGATATTAACAAGGTCTGCCTAACACATAAAAATTAAACTGAATTACAATTACAGTCAAGCAAGTAGGATACGAACAGTCAATACTCAGAGTGTTTTCTGTAGGCCTGTAGCACCAACATCACCTTGGAGCTTGCTACCCTTGACCATCAAGGCTATTCTGACTCATAGGGACCCTACAGGAGAGGGTAGAACTGCCCCATAGAGTTTTCAAGGAGCATCTTCCTGGTGAATGTGAACTGCTGATCTTTAGGTAAATACACTTAGCTCTTAACTATGAGCCCAAAAAGTGTTTCTGGGAGCTTCCTGGAAGTGTAAATTCTTGGGCCCTACTCAGGACCTACCCAGAATGCCTGGGAGTGGTAGCAGCTAAAGTGGTAACCATCCCAGGGAGGTCGTGTTTCACACTCATGTTTGAGAAGTGCTGTCCTTTAAACACAAAACATGCCAGAATATTGAACAACACTTGTTGAAAATATGAGACTGGAGTGTGGGAGAAAGATCAAAGCTGGGCAATGAGATAGAGCAATTAAAATGCCTGCCTTGTGTCAGACTAGCAAGGAAGACATTGTGCAGGAAGCCATCTACCATCCTGCAAATCACATTACCTTCCTTATCTGCCGGCAGAACCCACCCTGCCTGCCAGAATAAGACAAACTGAGTTAAGATAAGACTACGTCCTGCAAAAGCTGTATGAATAGTATGTAATAAATAATTTACTAGGAACAGTGCCTAGGTCGGAAAGTTTAGAATTTGGAAAATGGTAAATTCTAGAACATTAAAAAAAATATGGAGATGAAGACAGGGAGTTGCTAGAAGGCTCACTTTTTAGCAGATTCAGAGTAACAACTCTACAGGCTTTTCACTCGCTCTGGACATTCCCAGAATGCTAACCAAAGAAGAATGCTTGATACAGCTGCAGATAGCTTACTGATAAACCTATCCAGAAAGATTTATATCCTAAGTGGTGAATACCTTCATGAAGCTGAATTGAGGCAAGCGGACAGAAGCTCTCTTGTATTCTCTTCAGGTGTACGGGTCCATGTGAAGCCATACCCTTGCTATACATGTTGCTGTTTAAGGACCACTTCGGCTGGGCTTGTAACAAGTTGAAGTGTTTTAAGGTGCAGAGTATATAATATAGAAGGAGCAAAATGTCTGTGAAAATCATTCTAAGAAGTCATGCGGAAAAGGAAATCTATGGATTTCTGCCACCCAGGTATATCTCAGAAGTCCCTATCTGGTGCAAACGGTTAACTTGCTTACCTGCTAACCAAAAGACTGCAGGTTCGAGGCCACTGAGCAGCTCATCAGGAAAGGACTGATGATCTGTATTCAAAGAATATAGAAAACCCTATAGAGCATACCTCAGCACTGATGCCCATGGCATCGCTATGAGTATGAATCAACTCCATGACTTTTTGGTGCTTCTGGTTCAAGTACATCCCACAGAGCAGCGGAAAGTCATCTGTGGATAACTGTGAGGATGGATTCCACCTAGGAGCAAAGAATAAGCCCCGCGGCCCACGGTATCTAGCCACCAAAGATCTGTTTTAGAAGGGAAAAACAGGGCTTGGGAGGGGGTTGGAGATAAAGGTCTTAACACTTTGGAGGCAAAAGAGAAAATCTCGCCAGGCCTCAAATGGTACCAAGAAAACAGAGAAAAGTTCAAGGAAGGTGGCATTTCCTGCTCGCAGATAGGAACTGGTGTTGAATGAGTGAGCAGAACTGCTCCTGCTGAGCTGAGGCCTGTTGTCAAGTCAAGCTGCCACGAGAAGGCGGAGCTAGTGCTCTCAGTTACCGACCTGAAGCGGAGTGGCGGTCCCCAGGAAGGGCATCAACCGGGAGGATCCGGAGCTCCAGCATCAAGAAGACAAAAAACGAAGGGGCGGAGCTCCTATTGTTAGAATAGCCTTGACTTTTAGGTCAGGCTGGAAAAGATATTAACGATTGGAGCTATTGCAATGAAAAAAACATCAAAAAGAGCGTAGAACTGTAGGGAGAAATGCAACAGCCCAACAGGAAAATGAATTAGGTAAATTTCTACTTCTACAGATGTGGAAAAATAGATTAGGTAAATTTCTACTACAGATGTGCGTAAAACCTCCGTTTGTGTTACCGTTATTCAGGCACGTCTCACCTTTCTCCAGAAATACACCAAAACCAAGCCCACTGCCTTCAAGTCGATTCCAACTCATAGCGACCCTGTAGATTTTCCACAAATCTTTACGGAAGTAGACTGCCACATCTTTCTCCTGCAGAGCGGCTGGTAGGTTTGAACCGCAGATCTTTCAGTGAGCAGCCAAGCACTTAATCACTGCATTACCAGGGCTCCTTCTCCGGAAATAGACACCTTCTCCCTCCAACCCCTGTTTCCCTGCAGCCCAAAAGTCTGGCTCAAAACTCCTCTCATCTCCTCCAAAATGTGTCTTGGCTCGCCTGAACCCTATTTGAAATGTGCTGTATAAATTTAGTTTGCATATTACTTGAGAAGTTTTCTTTCCATTTCCTCTTCAGTAGAGGTTCTCAAATTTTAGACCCATCAGGCAGACTTGTTAAAGCACAGATTACAGGTACTTCCCCCAGAACTTCTCTCTCGGTAGTCTGTGGAGGGGCCCAGAATTTGCATGTCCCACAAGTTAAAAGTGATGTGAGTCCAGTGATGACACACACTGAGAGCTACTTAAGTATTAAGATGTTTGAAATGAAACAATATTTTTTAATATGTTTGGTGTGTATTTTCCTCTTTTCCTGCTATCTCAAAGTACGTGCATACCCTACAACAACCGAAAAGCAAACCGATTGCCGTTAAATTGATTCTGACTCATAGCAATCCTATAGGACAGAGTAGAACTGCCCCCATAGCATTTCCAAGGAGTGTCTGGTGGATTCGAACCACTGATCTTCTGTGGTTAGCAGCCATAGCTCTATATCACTGTGCCACCAGGGTTTCCACATACCCTACAGGACCCATAAATTGCTGTGTAATCCAGCAATCCTTGATTGTTGGTGACGGAAAACAGCTGGAAGGACAGGGGTCAGTTAAACTTCATGCCAACCACCCAGTATATTTATAACATGAAAAGGCCAACAAAGAAGGCCCATAGGTGTGATGTTTCCTTTCTGTTTACCAAACACGAATCAGAGTTTAAACGCAAAATAAAAGACAGGTATCACACAAGGTGCAACTAAAGACAGACATGTAAGCCACAGCCAGAGATCAACTTGTTGACTGAGGCCATCATGCTGTCCTAACAGACAACACTGAATGTGGGGTGTCAGCCAAGCCAAGTGCCGTTGAGTCAGATCTGACTCTTGGATGATGTCCTGGACATAAAATTGACTAGTAACATGTAAGAGTTGAAACAAGGCATGAGGCATAAATTCATCATTATTTAAAGCAAGATGATCAGTTTTATCAAAGACAGATGACTAATTGAAAGCATAGTATGATTAGGATATGAAGTTAGGGTCACTTTTTTTGTTGTAGCAGTTCTGAAGTTTGTCTTTTAAGAGAAAAAAACAGTTTAAGAACTATGCATGTATTAGCAGTAGAATAGCCATTTAAAAATGTGTACACATTTTGTATATTATTTTATGTCAAATATAAAAGAATAAAACATTAATATACAATTTTTAGAACATCAGAAACATGACTAAAATTTAAAAATACTCACTCATTAAGCTTTTCGTAGAAACACGATAAATATTAACATTTTATTGTATTTTTAATCATTCTTCTAAGTATTAGAAATCCTGGTGATGTAGTGCTTAAGTGCTATGTCTGCTGACCAAAAGGCTGGCAGTTCAAATCCATCAGGTGCTCCTTGGAAACTCTACAGGGAGATTCTACTCTGACATACAGGGTCCCTCAGATCCAGGATCGACTCAATGGCCGTGAAGTTTTTTCTAAGCCTTGCTTTTGCTTAATTTTGATACACAACTTATATAGATATAATTTTGTATATTGCTTATTTTGTTAAATGTTATAGCATATAGATTTTTCCATTACTATAAACACTGCATTAGTGTATTTAATGTTAATATACATACTCACAAAATAGATACACTGTAACTTAATTAAATATTCTTTTATTGTTGAATACATTCTTTTTCCCTCTGTGTCTTTCTTCTATTGTAAACAGGAACTACAAAGATCACCACTATACACAAAAGTTTCTTGTATTTAAGATTATTTTCTTTGGATGGATTCCCAGATTCAGAATTACCTGTTTTAGGCTTGGAAATTTAAAAGATCCTTTTTATATTGTCCAGTTATTGCCCAAAGAGATTGTGACATTTCTCTGTCACACTAATAATACACTATCTCAAGTACTAAGTATGTTAAAAATGTTAATATTATATTTTATTAGTAAAAAAGGAATGTATCTGTTTAGGTTGTATTTCATTGTTCACTAATGAGTCAAACATTTCTCATGTTTATTAATGAGTTATATTTTCTGTTACATGTATTTGTTGCTGACTGCAATTCAAATAACTTTCCACTCAGATGTTTGTATTTATTCATTAAAAATATTGGCATACATTTTTGAGAATCAATAAAATATAAAATAAAATCTAAGACCATGATAACCGTTTTAGTTGATGCTAGATATCAATGTGTTATATACAGAATAAATCATAACTCCAAATTTTCATCTTTAGATCTCAGACACTGGCACTATATTCAAGAAAAGCAATTGTTGCATTAAGATAGCTACATACAACACAAGTAAACTGAAATTACTCCCAAGACAAGCAAACCTCCAAAGATATGGCAGACTTAAAGACTGCCACCCTCCAAAGGAAAAAGTATGCTTAACACCAAATGACATAAATTCTTAATTTACATGAATGATGAGAAGAGGAGTTACGTGTCCAATAGCAAACATCCTAAACAACTGCCTGGCCATTTCCCAAGCTACTTACTGGCCACTAGAAAGAACACATCTGTCATTCCACTGCTTACTAAACATTGCCTGAAAGAAAGCAAGCTGATTTCCTTTGCCCGGGGAAAGGTGATTAAGAAGGCGTCAAAAAGGCCAGCTCATCATCTGGATATGAGCTACATCTGGAATGCGTTGTTACTCAAAGATTCATCCTTTGAAGGACATACTTGATCTTAGTAATGAACAAGTCAATTGATCTCTGGGACTAGTCACAAAGGCCATAAATGTACACTCATTATTCTTAACTCTGTCAATGGCCTCTAAAGTTTCTATTTGGTCAGTCATACGCTGGTCACAGGAAGACACAAGGTGAGTGGTCTCCTTTCCCTAAAGCTCAGAAACTCAAGATGTCTCAAAATTGAGTTCATTACAATTTAATGCTGTTGTAGACCTTCCATAATAACTGCAGGATGTTGATGCTACACATACATGCATATTTAGTGGGTTTTTGGTTTGTTTATTTTTTATGTTCAATGACATTCTCTGATTAATTTACACCAGGGAAGATTTATCTTCCATAAGAACGCAGTTTTAAACAATTTTCATGCTCGTGCATCTGTAACCTACTTTATTTGCATCAATACTGCATATTTCTTTCCCTAGAAAAGTGAGAGTAATGGTTGTTGAGGAGAAAGCAGTCATTTCATTAAAAAATATATATGTGAGACCACTACTCTTCTAACACTTAAATAACTATGTTTGGAAGTATGAAAGTGTTTGTCTGTAGCTATTCTAACATTTCCGTCTCCTTTTCTTGCATTTCTTGTATGCCAAAGAGATGATGTACAAAAAAATTTAAAATATGAACTCCCACTTTCTCACCTTTCCTTTCCCTATTCCTTATGCCAGCTGGTCTACTGTTCCTTGTCTCTGGGGAATCTCACCAGCTTTGGTATCTAAAAGCCTAACCTCTTAGAACAGTAGCTCTCCTCTGAGTTGTTTTTGTCCCCTTGAGTTATTTGGTAATATCTGGAGATGGTTTTGGTGGTCAGTCTTAGTTGATGTTACTGATATCCAGTGAGTAGACACCGGGGAGACTGTTAAACATTCTACCGTGCTCAGGACAACACCCCACAGCAACTGATAATCTGATTCAAAACACCAGCAGTGCCCAAACTGAGAAAGTCAGTGCAGGAGCAGCAGTGAGAACTTTGCACAGAGACAGAGAGCATGGCAGAAAAGTTACAAGTCAATTGGCCTCTCTCTTGACATTCATGAAAAGAATTTTCATTGAAATGGGAAAGAAGACAGAGTGAGTGGGAGGAAGCAAGATGAGCAGAGAGATCCTTGGGATCAAAGACAGAAGTATACTCCCTCAAGTCCATTCCCTGTTTCCAGGCTGGAGTCTCAGGAAGCAGCAACGTCAGAGACAGGATGGCTGTGTGTTTGGGTTAAATGATAGGACCATAGAGAAATGAGAGTTTATGTACTTCATCACAGAGTTCTGGATGGGCTGCTAAGTCAAAGGTTGGAGGTTCAAGTCCACCCAGATGTGCCTCAGAAGAAAGCCTTGGTGATTGACTTCCGAAGAATTCTTCACCGAAAACCCAATGGAGCACAATTCTGCTCTAACATAGTCAGTCACCAAGAATCTAAGTCAACTTGACAGCAACCAGCAACTAGTATTAGACACAGAGCAGAAAATCAAGTGCCCCAGGTCTGGCTTGGACATGGTGTAGAGAGCGCCACATCTGAAAGAGTCATGCCAATGGAAACAAGAGACGCTTCAGAGGCTACCTGTGTAAGTTCATGCCCGAAGATCAGATGAGATGACAAATGTCTTGGAAGAGACTTGTGTGCCTCAGTACCTTTCTAATGTCCCTGAAAAGTAGATACAGCTCTGGAAAAGGAGGACTCCAAACTGACTGACACCCCAGGAAAGGGAGGTCATACAATGCAATGATGTTGAATTCTTATCTTGCACATCAGAGATTATCGTCTGAGATTAGGGTTCTCTTCTGAATTATACAGAGGGATCATAAAACATATTTATGTAAGTGTATTTCACATCAGAAGCACTGGTGATGCAAAGGTTAAAGTGCTTGGCAGTTAGCCAAAAGATTGGCTGTTGAAATCTACCTGCTGTAGCCGGAGAAAGATGTGGCAGTCTGCCTCTAAAGATAAACAGCCTTGGAAACTCCATGGAACCATTCTGCTCCGTCCTATAGGATTGCAGTGAGTTGGAATCGACTTAACTACAATAAGTTTGGTTTTGTATAGTCTCAAATCATTTGATGAAAAAGTAATTATCCTTTTCAGTTTGTCACACTGAGTTTGAATGCCAATCCAGCCAACCGAGTTAGAATAGGTATCACTAAATTTTAACTTAATATTGGTATTCTGTTCTATAATCTCCACTGCTTCTGTCACCAAGACTGTTTTATATTTTAATCTGTGTTTGTGTTTCTTGCTCACTGGCGTAAGTAGAGACAGGCTAATTTAGCATAAACTATCTGGTTTTAACTCATTTCAAATATTAAATTGCTTTAATCTCAGGGAGGTCTTAGGTTTTTTAATTTTTTTATATTATCTGGTGTGATAAGTATTGTTTTTAGGTATTTGATCTTGCTAATCTCAAAAAAAGAAAAAAAGAATGAAATGTGAGATTATGTAACAGCATGTAACAGACACTTCTGTTCACTAAGGATGGTATTGTCTTTCAAGGTGTCATAGTTCTGTTCATTTGAGTCTCCACCCAGAAACCTGTGAAATTTATCCAACTATTCAACAAGAATTCTGGACTCTGTTATCAAAGGAAAAGGACACGTGTTGGCACAGGACACATTACCATCTGCTGCCAGCCCCGGCAACAATCCAATGTTTGTGTACCAACCTCAAGCCAGAGAAAGGCTTTGTTCTTACAGAACATCTACTACACTGTCTCCTTTGGGTGCAAGCTGCTCCGGTGAATGGGGGTGGGTCCTTTCTCCCTCTTCTAGTATCAGTCTGCTTATTTGCTTTCTCCAAACACCTGGTGTCCTTATCTCTACTTGGAGACTAGAAATTAAGAAGAGAACCTGGAAATTTTCTTCCTTCCCCAGTGAGGACAAGTACTATTAGCCAATCTTTGTTGTTATACTCACCTGCCAAATAGCAAGTTGACTTGGGGGTAACTGTCACCGACACCTACCCTAGTTTCCTTCCAACAACTCTACATCAGGATTGGGTAACTTTTCCCAGGATATCAGAATTTAGAGCTGACTCTTCATTTACATTGTTAATGCCCTTGTTTACTTCCTTGAGGAACTGAGACATATTACACAAATTCAGTACATGAAAACATTACCTAGATATAAAGACATTTCTGGTAGTCCATAAACAAGTTCAATCCATGCTCCAAGCTACATAAAAGCATTTGCAATCTGTAAATCAATCATATTTATTATGAACATATTTTGTCTTCCTACACAGTCTGTAATTACTGGAAATGTGTCTTTTCTTCTCCTTTTAGGTTATATTAAGCTGCTTATTGTTCATTCTGGAAACTCCTTTCCATCTTTGTTACATTGAAGTGAAAGAGTTTAAAGTGATTTCTGATCTGCAAAGAAATTCATCTAGCATTATCCTTGGCCTTTACTGAAAACTTCTGCCCAGCTGGAAGTCACCATTATTTTATGCAAGCAGTATCACAGGAAGATGTCATTCAGAGATGAGAAAAAAAAATGGAATGATTTTAAATAGACCTTTACGAGGAGCAGAGTATCAGCGAGATACAGGGAGAGTCTCAATGAGATGGACTGACATAGTGGTGACAATAGTGAACCCCAAGAGCCGTGACTGTGAGGATGGCAGAGCAGCGGGCAAAGTTTCACTCTTTTGTATGTGACATCACTGTAAGTTGGAATCAGCTCCTGGATGACACAGGAAAACAACAGGAGAAACCTTATGGAACAGAGGAGATAATATTGAGCAGAGACTTTCCAATTGTTTCCATATTCCTGGGGGGAAAAAAAGCATTAGAATCTCTGAGGATTGAGTTATCAATCTGCTTAGGTTCCAAATTGTGGGTCGTTCTAAGGATATAGGCATTGTGCAAAAATGTAGGATGACTATACCAGATCACAAAATAAAAGATAACCATGTCATTATACAACTACCAAATTGAATCATTACATAATGCCAAATTACATCATTACATACCTACCAAACCACTGAAATTAATGGCCCAAACAAGTTGACAAGTAACCTTAAGAATCACAGCCAGCGTCACTCTTTTCCTCATTCATTAATACTAGACATTCATCTTTAATGCTTAAAATAGTTAGATAGTAGATTTTTTTTACTAATGTCATAAATGCAGAATGCCAGATAACCAGAGAGTCAATAAGTAAAGAATAGGTGTACTGTTAAAATACTTACATTACCCATCTTCAGAAAGACAACCCCCTACTTGTCTGTCAGTTTGTCATACTGTGGGGGCCTCTATGTCGCTGTGATGCTAGAAGCTATGCCACCGGCATTCAGACACCAGCAGGGCCCCCATGGTTGGCACGTTTCAGCTGAGCTTCCAGACTAAGACAGACTAGGAAGTGGGACCTGACGCTCTACTTCTGCAAAGAATTAGCCGATGAAAACCTGATCAAGATTATGAGATTATGACCACTCCAAGTTGAAAGTCACTCAGAAGACAACTGGGGAAGAGCTGCCTCCCCAAAGTAGACCTTAAGGATGTAGAATTAAGTAAAGCCTTCGGGACCTTTATTTGCTAATGTGGCATGACTCAAAATGAGACAAAACAGCTGCAAACATCCATTAATAATCAGAACATGGAATGTACAAAGTATGAATCCAGGAAAACTGGAAATTGACAAAAGTGAAATGGAATGTGTAAACACTGATACCCTATGCATTAGTGAGTTGAAATGGACCGGTGTTGGCCATTTTGAATCAGACAATTATATGGTCTGCTATGCTGGGAATGAAAATTTGTCGATCAATTGTGTTGCATTTGTCATCCAAAAGAACATTTCAAGATCTGTCTGGAAGTATAGTGCTATCAATGATAGGATAATATCCATACACCTACAAGTAAGGCCAATTAATACAACTGTTATTCAAATTCATGCACCCAACCGCTAAGGCCGAAAATGGAGAAGCTGGAAATTTTTACAAACTTCTGCAGTCTAAAAGCAATCGACCATGCAATCAGGATGCATTGATAATCACTGATGATTGGGATGCAGAAGTTGGAACCCAAGAAGAAGAATCATAGTTGGAAAATACGGCCTTGGTGATAGAAATTATGCCAGAGATCACATGATAGAATTTTGCAAGATCAACAACTTCTTGATTGCAAATATCTTTTTTCACCAATGTAAATGGTGACTATACACATGGATCTTACCAGATGGAATATACAGGAATCAAAGCAACTATATCTGTGGAAAGAGACAATGTAAAAGCCCCATATCAGCAGTCATAACAAGACCAGCTGTTCACTTTAGCCAATCAATTTCTCATTTTGCAGTTCAAATTAATCGGAGAAAATTAGAACAAGTCCACCAGGGCCAAAGTATGATCTTCAGTATGCTCATCTTATCTTGGAGTCCAGATTTGGTGAGTGGAACACTAATGATTGAAGACCAGATGAGTTGTGGAATGACATCAAAGACATCATCCATGAAGAGAACAAGAGGGCATTAAAAAGACAGGAAAGAAAGAAAACATGAAGTTCAACGAAAGGAGAGACTCTGAAAGTTGTTCTTGAGTGTCAAATAGCTGAAGCAAAAGGAAGGAATGATGAAGTAAAAGAACTGAACAGAAGATTTCAAAGGATGGATTGAGAAGACCTAGTATTATAATGATACATACAAAGAGCTGGAAATAAAAACCAAAAGGGAAAAACACACTTTGCATTTCTGAAGCTGAAAGAACTGAATGAAAAAATCAAGCCTCGAGTTGCAACAGTGAAGAGTTCTTCAGAGAAAATATTAAATGATTCAGGGAGCATCAAAAGAAGCTGGAAGGAATACAGAGTCATTGTAACAGAAAGAACTTATCACCATTCAACAATTTGAAGAGGCAGTGTGTGATCAGGTACCAATAGTACTGAAAGAAGAAGCCAAAGCTGCACTGAAGACCCTGGCAAAAATCAAGGCTCCAGAAATTGGTGGAATATACAGTAAACTTTTTCAACAAACAGATGCAGCACTGGACGTTCCCATTCATCTAATGCCAAGAAATTGGGAGGACAGCAACCTGACAAAATGATTGAAGAGATCCATATTTATGCTTATTTCCAAGACAGGTGATCCAATTGAATGCAGAAATTATCAAACAATTTCACTAATACCACCTGCAAGTAAAATTTTCATAAGGATCATTCAAAAGCAATTGCAACAGTATACTGATGGAAATTTCAGCCAGATTCAGAAGACTATGTGGGATCAGAGATATCGTTGCTGATGTCAGATCGATCTTGGCTGAAAGCAGAGAATAAAAGAAAGATGTTTACCTGTGTTTCATTGACTACACAAACGCGTTCAACTGTGTGGATTATAACAAATTATGACTAACACTGTGGAGCATGGGAATTTTAGAAAACTTAATTATACTCTTTAGGAATCTGTATCTGGATCAAGAGGCAGCCACATGAACACAACAAGGGGACACTGCAGTATTTAAAGTCAAGAAAGGTGTGTGTCAGAGTTGTATCCTTTCCTGTACCTTTTCAATCCATATGCTAAACAAATAATCCAGGAAACTGGACTATACAAAGAAGAACGAGGCATCAGGATTGGAAGAAGACTCATTAACAACCTGTGTTATGCTTGATGACACAACCTCACTTGCTGGAAGTGAAGAGGTTTTAGAACACTGATAAAGATCAAAGACCACGGCCTTCAGTACGCATCACACCTCAACATCAAGAGAACAAAAATCCTCACGACTAGATCCTTAAGCAACAGCACCATAAATGGAGAAAGGACTAAGGTTGTGAAGGATTTCATTTTACCTAGTTCCACAATCAACACCAATGGAAGTAGCAGTCGAGAAATAAAAAGATCCATTGCTTTGGGAAAATCTGCTACAAAGAACCTCTTTAGAGTATTGAGATGTCCCCTTCAAGACTAAAGTCCACCTGACCCCAGCCATGATATTTTCAATCACATCATATGCATGCAAAAGCTGGACAATGAACAAAGAAGACAGAAGAAGAATTGAAGCCTTTGAATTGCGGTGTTGGAGAAGAATATTGAATGTATCATGGACTGCCAAAAGAACAAACAGATCGGTTGGAAGAAGTATAACTGCAGTGCTCCTGGAAGCTCATGATGTATTTATTCAATATCCTTCACCAACGCCATAGTTTAAAGGCTTCAATTCTTCTCCAATCTTCCTTAGTCATACTCCAGCTTTCGCATGCATATAAGGCAACTGAAAATAACGTGGCTTGTATCAGGAACACCTTAGTCCTCAAACGCTAACAGAGTCCATAATTTGCTCCAGATGGAAGCAGATTACAACTTCCCCTCTGAAATGGAAGAAAAGCTCATGCCAATGAACAAACAGAATGGACAGCAGACAGTGAGATAATACCTAACGAGTAGAAGAAAATCCTGGCCCATGATCCAAGAGTCCAAGAAATTCCAGGCTTTCTCCCTGTTTCTCATAAAGCCTACAATTAATGATATAGCATGCTCAATTCAATACCACTGGAAATCCTTTCTAACCGATGAAGACTTCTGTAGTGACAATATCATTCCCACTTCATGCTGGGTCCAGTCACAGAAACAAGCACAGTCAGTCTCAGGTAACAGCTTTTCCTTGCCAAACTCCCATTCCTATTGGGGGGTGGGGGGAGATACTGGATTCTGTCCCTAGGGAAGACACCATTTGTTTTACATGATTTAGGAATCTGTATTTTGGCTTGGAGACAGAGGGCAAAATGATCCAATTCTCGGCTGTTTGGCTATCTAAAAGAGAAACTCACAATAATCATGGTGGATGCAACATAGAAGTTTATTACTTCTCATAGATAATTGCTGGATGGAGGCACTTCAAGCTGCAGTGTCTTAGTTATTTAGTGCTGCTGTATAACAGAAATACCACAAGAGGATGTCTTTAACAGAGAAATTTATTCTCTCACAGTCTAGGAGGCTAAAAGTTTGAATTAAAGGTGCTAGCTCCAGGGGAAGTCTCTCTGTCGGTTCTGTAGGAAAGTCCTTGCTGTTAATCTTCCCCCGGCCTAAGAGCGTCAGCATGAAGGAACTCTGGGTCCTCAGGGAATGCTCTGCCCCAGGCACGGCTTTCTCGGTGGTATGAAGTCCCCCATGTCTGTTCACTTCTTTCTTTCATATCTCAAAACAGGTAGATTTAAAACACAACCTGATCTTGGAGACTGAGTCCTGCCTCATTAACATAACTGCTACTAAGCCCACCTCATTAACATGATGGAAGTAGAATTTACAACACGTAGGAAAATCACATCAATGACAAAACAGTGGATAATCACACAATACTATGACAAAACAGTGGATAATCACGCAATACTGGGAATCACGAACTGGCCAAGTTGACACACTTTATTTTTTTTTATTGTGACTGAGTGAAAGTGTACAATCCAATTTAAATTTGCCTGCCAGCCTATCTGCAACTCCTTCTGCTCTCCTTGCCCAGTGACAGCACACCCCTCCTTTCTGTTCTACACAGGTCATATCCTCTTAACAGTATCCTGTCTCCTCCTCTCCACTCCCCTCTAGTAAGAGGCCAGTAGGACGGTAACCTACAGACTCACGGAACCATCAAGTGCACAGACGACGTGTTGAAACACATTTTTAAGGAGAACACAATTCAGTCTGTAACAGGCAAGAATTGCGACTCCCTTCTTTTTGGAAGACTGAGTTCCAAGGTTACGCTGTCTGAAAGCTCTCTCCGTGGGCCATCTTTCTTCGTTAACCTGCATGGTTCGTATTCGGTGAGCACTGGAAATTGTGCTTCTCAGGACTGCCGAGCTTTTGAAGGCTGTCTCCTGCTGATACTGGTTTGGACGTCAAGGGACTGCTTTTGGAATTGGATCAGAATTGTGTCTGTGTGTGCTTTACGTAATATCAATTTCACAAAAACCTATTGGGATTCCAGTTTCAGGGTTTGTTTTTTTTCTGGTCATTTTTTTGTGTCACCACAGATAAATATCTTACAGAATCAACATTTTTAAGGTGGAAGACACAGACCTTTTATTCATTCTGGGATCTGCCCATCCCCCTCACTAAGAATTCAGATTGGATCTCTTAAAGCCATTTCAAACAAAGAACTGAGACAGGAAGATGGCACTCTTCTGATCTTCACCTTCCAGCTGTCTCCAGGTGTCTGACAGAAAACATGTTAACCGTAGGTACTTGGGAAAGGCCCAGAGGGACCAGCTTGTCTTCTGTTAAGATTGTCCCTTTGCAACTTTTATTTAACACTTCTTAGGAAACCTGGTGATATGATTAATCACTATAGGAGCTAATCAAGATGTCAGCAGTTGAAGTCCACCAGGCACCCGATGACAGTTCTCCTGTACCCTATAGGGTCACTGTGAGTTGTTTCTATAGGGTTGGAATCTACTGGATGGGGATGTGGTTTTTTGGTTTGTTTGCTTCCAGTCTAAGGAACAAAAGAAATTAGTTTTTTTCAGATTAATAATGGCCAGATTACTGACCGCTTATGGTAGTGTTTACAAAGCGAAATCACTTACTGGGAAACTTAATGACCTCTCTGTTCCTCAACTGTAAAATGGGGCTAAGAATGGTATTTACTTCATTTTGTTGTTTGAAGATTAAACCAGAAACCAACCAAACTCATTGCCCATAAGTTGTCTCTGATTCATAGCTACCCTACAGGACAGAGTAGACCTGCCCATAGGGTTTCCAAGGAGTGGCTGGTGGATTTGAACTGCTGTGACATATGGTAAGCACCATATAAGTATAATTATTATTAACTTGGAGTCCCCAGAAAGTGCAAAGTTTAACACTCTGATAACTGAAAGATTGGTGATTCGTGACCACCCAGAGCACTTTGGAAGAAAGACTTGGCAATCTAGAACTCCAACAGCTGTTAAAACCCCTGTGGAGCGCAGTTTTCCTTTGATGCTCATAAGGTCACCATTAGCTGGAAACAAATCCATGGCAACGTTTTATTATGACAAGTAACTTACTACTTATAGTAAGATTGTTAGACCCTTGTTCAATTTGTATTGAAGGCTACAGCCTGCTACCAGACTGTTTTAGCTCAGCCCTGAGCTCACCTCTTGGAAGACTCTGCTAAACACAGGAAGTAACCAACCTAAGGTGATACCCTGAATCATTCCTACAGTTTTCTTAATGCTATGGCCATGGCACTTAGTTTGTTTGCCAAGACATCACCAGCCATAGTTTCATTAAATGTTGTGATGAAACAGCGTAAAAAGTGTATCTGGTTTTTCAGCTTCTATTATCTGTGCCCTCAGCATCCACTGGCCGACTATACTGTCACCATATATTTTAGTTTTTGTCACAGCCAGAACCCCACTTGCAGGCATCCAGTTCTACATTCCTTGAAGTTTGGATTTGACCACCTGTAGCAGACAGCCTAAATAGCAGCAGTATAAACACGATGAATCTCCACTTCTTTCTCTTTGCAGGAAAGTCTGGGTTTAGGGAGCTCAAACACAGCATGGCGACTCCCCTGTAAGATGTGGGACACAGCCAGCACCCAGTTTTAGTCACCATTCTAACTAGGATGCTCCCTCATCGTCAAGGTGAAAATCCACTGCCTTTGAATTGATTCTGACTCATAGCGACCCTGTAGGACACAGTAGAACTGTTCCATAGAGTTTGCTAGGAGCACCTGCTAGATTCCAACTGCCAACATTTCATTTGTAGATGTAGCATTTCACCACTATGCCACTAAGGTTTCCCTTCAAGGTGAAGAGCTAGTTAATTCATCCACCTCCTAAGAGCAGAAAGAAGTGAGAGAAGAGGGAGGTTGTGTTCCAGAAAACGAGCATACTTGCACAGAACTTGTCACAGAGTCACGTCTACCAGACGAGTTTGGGAAACGTGGTCTTTATTCCAAGGGGTATGCATCAAACCCCAAATTGGGTTTTCTGTTGTCCGTTTAAAAAGAAATTTGTAACACATGACCTGTTCCATGTCTGCTGCCAGCAAGTACAAAACTAAGCAGTGCATCTGTGTTCAATCTAAACATAAAATCCAGTAGCTTATATCAAATTAAAACTCTATTCTGGCAAAGTTCACAGTTTTCCCTTCAGATACAATTTCAGTTGCTAAAATTAGGATTAACTGGAATTTGTATTTTTTATTTTATTTATTTTTTGGAAATAAAAACATTTGCATTATTTTGTGTCTCAGGGCAAACACAGGCTCATTTTATTTACAGAAACAAAACATTTATTTTAGCCCATGTATGCTTCCTCAATCTGGATATTGTAAAACTACATTTTCAGATTAGTGACCAAGATATCACCATTAACAAAGATTTTTCATTATATTTGAAAATATGCAGGGAATATAAAAGACTGATAACTCTCGTAATTTTTTTTTCAATTTCTCTCCATGAAGCCAAGATTTCAAGGAGTAAAATCTAATAGCTGAGGTTTTATAAATACCCAAAAAATAAAAATAAAATAAAATAACCAGTGGGTTAAAGAATAATCAATAAACGTTTTGTTTTGGTTTTTCATCAAACCAGCTCTGCTGTTTCTACTCCTAAGCCTTTTATTTTTTTGGATGGTTGCTTTTGTTTGGTTTTGTTTGGGGTGATGTTCAGCATTTTGTGTCCTGATAGAAATTTTAATGAAACAAAAGCTCTGGTACCAAGTGGAGCCCGGAGGATGAATCAGGTAGGCGTGTGAATTCACAGTCGCGACTGCTGACAATTGGCTTGTGCTGCGGTGGCCCAGACGCCGCTCAGTCAGACATGGCAACAGAGAGGCATGTTTTGAAATGATCCTGGGCACTTTTAAAAAAATGCATGTATTTCGGAGATGAAACGAAAGTAAAATCTGCACGATCCCGAAGCAAGTTTGTGGCCAAACCTCTCGTGCGATTCCCGGTTAAAAGCAGAAGCTGAAAGCAGCAGCCTGAGAAAGCGTCTGCTCTGGACAGTAACCCTTAAGACGTGTCGCAAGAGATACAGTGCTTCCCTGCAACCCAGAAGAATTAACCGTTTCCTTTTGCAGTCAGTACAGTTCATAAATAGAGCAACAGCTCATTTATTTTCCCTTTCTTCTTTAGAGTGCTGATGTCGGCCTTAGGTATCTGCAGTTTATTAAACGACAACGAAAAGGGGAATTCCCGGTAGTTACTAGATGGTGGAAAAGAGATAGAATGAATTTGAAATGGTGAATATTTATGCCCTTACGTACTTGTACTTAACCTTGTCTGAAAAGGAATCAAGGCAATTCGCTGGAATTTTCAGCCCTGGTGGGCAGTGGTTAAGAGCTTGGCTCCTCAAAGTGCCGCATTGCCAATCCGCAGTAGCTCTTTGGAAATCCTGTCGGGTAGCTCTAATCTGTTTTATAGGATGGCTGTGCGTCAGCATCCACTTCACAACAAAAACCGTGATCTGAAGGTCTCTTCAAAAAAGAAGTTGCCCTCAAGTGGACTTGACTCCCGGTGACCCCAGTATGTCAGAGTAGAACCGTGTTCCACAGGATTTTCATTGGTTGATTCTTCAGAAGCAGATAGCCAGGCCTTTCTTCTGAGGTACTTCTGGGCAGACCCAAACCTCCAGCTTTTTATGGGACATCCAAACGCTATCCTAGGATTCCAAAGATCACTTATAGAAGTGGATAATGCTTTCAAGGTCTCTGTTTGTTATTGTTCTGTGATTAGGTGCTGTCAAGTCAGTTCCAACACATAGCAACCCTATGCACAATAGAACTAAACACTGTCTAGACCTGATCCATGCCCACGATCATTTTTATGTTTAAGCCCATCATTGCAGCCACTGTGTCAATCCATCTTGTTGAGGGTCTTATTCTTTTTCGCTGACCCTCCCCTCTAACTTTCTGTTTAGCAAGGTCTAAAACCAGGATGGCTTCCTCAGTCTCTGCTTACAACTGTTCAAAGGCTGCTCATTCTCAGTGACTAACTCCTTCAACATGGTGCTTAAGCCCTCCATGTCCTCAGCTGTTCCTCAGGTGGAGAGTCACATTTGGCCTGGTAGCATACGACTCAGGCAAAAATAATTTTTTTCTTCAAAAAAAAATTGATAAAAAGAAAGTAGATCCACATAAACATGTGCTTTACATGATGACTGATGAGCAATGAGGTTATTCAAGGTATTGGCAATTGTGGGCTCTTAGGTATTTTTTGTGTGTATTTAAGTATTTTTGTCACTTACTAGAACTTTCAGTGCTTTTTAATCCACAATTCAACTCCAGCTCATTTTACATGGCTCTATAGCAAGCCATTGGAACAATATAAATGCCCATTAAATGGTGACTTAAAAAATAAATTATAGTAGGCTGTAATACAGTACATATGGGATGATCTCATTTTATTAAAAAAAACTGTAATATGTAAGAATACATAGAACTGATCTAAGAATATCTGGAAAACACTGAGCAAGATATGAACGTTAGTTACCTTGAATGATATTATGGTAGGCTTTGTATTTGCCTTTTTCCTCCCTCCCACCGGCAGTAATAGTTCATTGCACTTTTTAATAAGCAAAAAGTAATAAAACAGGTCATTGGTGAAAGTAGCAACTTTTTAATCAATCAGGGCTTATTGTGTTTTGAGTGTGAGAGAAAATTTTAGTTTGATTCTTAATATCTCTGTGAAGCAGATTTTATTAACCCCATTTTATAATTGAGAGGGAACTTAGAGATCTCAGTATCACTCTAGGTCAAATTGCTCAGGAGTCTAGACACGGAATGTGACACAGACAAACTCCAAAGCCGTGTCACTGAATAGACACTGTATAAGGTCTGACAATTAAATCCGTGAACTTAGTTGTTCTAAATGCCACATACCTCGTTGCTGACTATCACTAAGGCCACCTTCGAAGTACTCGCCTTGGGAAGCTGTACACTGACGCCAGCGCCTAGTCTATCCTTCACAGTAGTTTGGGAACTCTTTCCCTGGAATGGCCATCAGAGCTGTCAGCCTATTGCCCTTGATGCCTCTGAGTGTCATCAAAATAGCTGCCTTTCAATATTTCCTTTATCTTTGGGTAAAGAAAAGGTCATTGGGTCCAGATCAGGTGAGCAGGGAGGGTGCTCCAACACGGATATTTGTTTACAGGCTAAAAACTCCCTCACAGGCAGTTATACAACTAAGTTCACAGACTTGCCACCGTGCCACCAGGCACAATGGCCATTCCACAAAGAGTTCCCAAATTGCTCTGAAGTGTGGACTAGGCTCTGGTATTGGTGCATAGCTTCCCAGGGCAGTATTTCAAAGGTGACCATAGTGAGATTAGCAATGAGGTATGAAGCACTTAGAACAGGTGAATTTCCAGACTTAATTTTGGGACCAATACGGCCTTGTATAGTCTGCCTCGTGGCAATCTAAGGGGTATGGAGAGAGACTGTTCCATAGGTTGTCCAAAGCTTCGACCTTTTAGAAGCTCATTGCCCATCGCATTTTCAGAGGCTCCTCTGGATGGATCTGAATCATCAGTCACTCAGTTAGCAGTTACACACTTAACCATTTATGTTGCATACTTGTAGACATGTCTGATAAAAGGGTGGAGGTTGGGAGCATGAACCAGATGTTGCTTAAAGACCACGGGCCCTTTAAAGAAAATCACCACAGGGAGGCACCAATCGGGCAGGTGGGCAGGCGACCTGACACAGGACCTGACACCTCAGGGAGGCCTATAAAAGGGAGCAGTTGTTTGCTATTCAAGTGCGACAGAGTCTGACCAGTTCCCCACCCAATACTCTCTACACCAGTCCAGAATATCTGTGCCTTAAATGGACAAAACCCCCCAAAACCAAAGCCATTACCATCGAGTCTACTCCAACTCAGAGAAACTCCATCGGACAGAGTAGATCTGCCCCATAGCATTTCTAAGGAGCATCTGGTGGATTCAAGCTAATGATGGCTTGGTAAGCAGCTGGACTCAGCCTCTATGCCACTACAGATCTTAAAAACAAAGCTGAGCTGTAATGATGATTACAGTACAATTTGCCATTTGATGTTAGACTTTGAAGCTGTGTCTCAAAGAAATTTCTCCTAGCTGAACATGTAAGGATAGGTTATAAACCTGAGTAGAAAATTTTTTCTGTCCTTTACTTGTGATCCACCCCTGCCATTGAGTCGATTCTGACACATAAAGACTCTGGTGGCATAATGGTTAAGTGTTACATCTGCTCACCAAAAGGTTCACAGTTCAAATCCACCAGGTTTCCTTCTGACCTGTAGAGTGACTGTGAGTCAGAATCAATCCAATGGCATGGGTTTGGTGAGGGTTTTTCCATGTAAATAATAAAGGGAGATCATTCATTTTACTCTAGGGACCATAACATATAATAACCTTTAGTGCTGTGCCAGTTTTCCTTCTTTTCTTTTTTTCTGTTTTTTTTTTTAATATGACTGAGTGAAAATGTACATTCCCATATAAATTTACATACCCACCTATATGCAGCTTCCACTGCTCTCCCTGTCCGGTGACAGCACACTATTCCTCTCTGCTCCATACATGTCTCATCCTCCCAACAGTCTCCTGTCCCCTCCTCTCCACCCACTCTCCTTCCTCTGGCCAGAGGTCAGGCTTGTGCCTTGGACCTCCATACTCAACCGTTGTTTATGTGGATCAGTAGACTCCTTAGTGGAAAAGCAGGGAGGTGACTAGCTAAGTGCAGGTATCCTACTTTGGACAGATGAGTGTCCACTTGTTCTCAGGATTGCACATGGATTAACATGATTGTCAGCAACATCTGTAAATAGAAATTTCTCAGATTCAAACCATGGCTCCAAAATGTATTTGTACGATTGATACCTTTCTTGACTCATACAAAATATTTATTTCCTTTCTTGTCCCATCATACGCTCAGGATTGAAGGAACCAATCTGTTCATTTATATTCCTTCAGGCGAAACAAATTGCCATCAGTCTACAGCTCGTGATCATTAAGTGTCTAAGTTAATAGGAGCTTTGCTTTACTGACTGTCTAATTTTATAAACAGCTCCTTGAGAGTCAAAACCTAGACCAGGATTTGCTAGTGATCAAAATCCTGAATAAGAAGACAGCTTCTTGGACTCATTGTAAGATCTTGATCAAGCTATCTAATATTTTTAAGCCTAAGCTCTTTCTATAAATAAGTATATAATCACCTGCTTTTTTTCTTTGTCACAGGAATGTTGAGAAGAGCGACTACCAGCAATATGTTTGTGTATAATTATAGTAAAACTTTAAAGTTAAAGTCAATTGGAAAGAAGGCACACTTCTATTTTTATGAGCCCGAATTTGCTTTTCCTGTTTTAAAAGAACCCAGCCTTGTTACAATTAGATTGAAATACATCACCTCAATTTAACTAAAGCCAACAAGTTTGTCTAGTAGTTAGGTGACAGCAATCTGCTTTGAGAACATTTTAATTAAATATCAACTGTTGTTATAAAAATGTCATTGATGTTGTTAAGTGCTCTCAAGTCAATTCTGATTTGTAGTGATCCCATGGGACACAGTAGAAGTGTTTCATGGGAATGCATAGGCTGTAATTTTTATGGGACCAGATTACTAGATCTTTCTCCCATAGAGCTACTGGGTGGGTTTGAACTACCAACCTTTGGTTAAGAGTCAAATGCTTAACCGTTTGTGCCACCAGGACCCCTTCTATGAAAATGAGTGGTACTTAGTTTGTGCTCCAAAGAATTTTGAATGTTGCTTCTTTTAATATTTGATCTATTTTTATATGAACACAATACCTTTATTTGTTTCATAGGTTTGTCTGGGGCCTGCTTAATACAAAGTTCAATAAATCACAGTTTCTATCCTAAACTGTATGTCTAGATGTAGTACTTAAGAAAGATAGTGTAGGAGGGTGGACGTAGGATGTGCCGTGGACACAATGGAATTGGCAGTAGATGTGCAGACAAAATGGAGTGTCGTTGGTGGTGGAGCAGAGCGTTCATTGGAGGGATGTGAACTGAGGTTGGGCAGGAAAGTAAGGCAGGTGGAGGTGCTGATGTGTCAGAGGGAGGGTATCATGACAGTCAGTAGCATGGACTTTGGACTTCAACAAACCTTGTCTCCCTCCCAGAAAGAACTGTTGGTATTGAGTCAATTCCAAATTAAGTAGACTCAGTGGTAATGGGTTTGGTTTGGGGGGTTGACCACTGGTCAACATTCAACCATTTCCGGAGATAGCATATGAACAAGAACCAAAGATATTGAAAGAAGCCTAAGCTGCACTAAAGGCATTGGCCAAAAACAAGTCTCTAGTTATAGACAGAATGTCAATTGAGATATTTCAATGAACAGATGCAGGCTGGAAGTGTTCACTCATCTACACCAAGAAATTTGGAAGGCAGCTACCTGTTCAATTGACTGGAAAAGATCCATATTTATGCCTATTCCTAAGAAAGATAATTCAACTGAATGCAGAAATTATGGAGCAATGTCATTAATATTATGTGAAAGTAAATTTTGTGAAAGATGATTCAAAAGTAGCTGCAGCAGTATATCAACAGGTAACTTCCAGAAATTCAAGTTGGATTCAGAAGAGGACTTAGAACCAGGGATCTTATTGCTGATGTCAAATGGACCCCGGCTGAAAGCAGAGAATTAAAAAAAAAAAAAAAAAAAATGTTTACCTGTGTTTTATTGACTGTGCAATGGCATCAGACTGTGTGAGTCATAACAAATTGTGGATAATGTTGTGAAGACTGGCAATTCTAGAACATTTAGTTGTGTTCATGAGAACCTGTACATAAATCAAGAGAGTCATTTGAACAGAACAAGTGGATACTGTGTGGTTTAAAGTTAGGAATGGTATGCTTCATAGTTATATCCTTTCACTATACCTTTTCAATCTGTACGCTGAGCAAATAAACTCAGAAGCTTGACTACATGAAGAACGTGGCATCGAGACTGAATGAAGACTCTGGTGACCTATGATATGCATGTGACACAAGCTTGTTTGCTGAAAGTGAAGATGACTAGAAGCACTTACTAATGAAGATAAAAGACCACAGCCTTCAATTTGGATTACTTCAACATGATGGGAAAAAAAGCCGTCACAACTGGGCAAATAAGCAGCATCATGAAGAACAGAGAAAACACTGAAGTTGTTGAGGATTTCATTTTACTTGGATCCACAATCAACACCCATGGGAGCAACAGTGAAGAAGAAGTATTGCATTGGGTGAATCTCTTGCAAAATACTTCTTTAAAGTTTTCAAAACCAAAGATGTCACCTGGAGGACTAAAGTGCACCTGACCCAAGCCATAGTGTTTTCCGTTACCTCACATGCATGTAAAAGGACAATGAATAAGGAAAAAAGAAGAACTGACACCTTCAAATTGCAGTGTCGGTGACAAATATTGAATTATAACATTGGCTGATAAAAGAAGGAACAAATCTGCCCTAGAAGAATCACAACCAGAATGCTCCTTAGAAGCAAGAATGGTGACACTATGTCTCACATACTTTGGACATGTTGTCAAGAGGGATCAGTTCCTGGAGACGGACATCATGCTTGACAAAGTAGCGGGCCAGTGAGAAAGAAGAGGCTCAGTGAAACTGGTCGATACAATGACTGCAACAACGGGTTCAAGCATAGCAGAGACTGTGAGGATTGCACAGGGCCAGGTAGTGCTTTGTTCTGTTGTGCGTAACATCGCTATGAATTGGATCCGACTCAAATGTACCGAACAACAACAACATCTTTAACCAAGTCTTGATAGGCCGTGGTAGTAGACCTGGAAGTTATACTCAGGGAATGATAGGGCCTAAACAAATATCTCTGGTCTATCTTGATAAGAAACCAGCTGCTGTTGAACTTCCTGATACATGTGCACACAAGATGGCACAGCGGAGGGGCTATAGCACTTCTATCGCCTCGTATATATGTAAAAGCTGGGCGATGAGAAAGAAACACTGAAGACTTGATGCTTTTCAATTGTGGATTGGTGAAGAGTTTGGAAATTATTATGGACTGCCAGAAGAATGAAAAAGTCTGTCTTGGCAGAAGTACAGCCAGAGTGCTTGTTACAAGTAAGGATGGTGAGACTTCATCTCATGTACATCAGACATGTTGTCAGGAGGGACCAGTCCTAAAGTAAGACGTCAGGCTTGATAAAGTTGAAGGTCATCAAAAGAGAGGAAGACCTTCAAAGAAATGGACTGACAAAGAATCTACAAGTGGCTGAAGCATAGCGACAATCCTGAAGATGGTACAGGACTTGCCAGTGTTTCATTCTGTTATGCACAGGGTCACGAAGAGTTGGAACCAACTCAGCAGCACCTAACAGAAACAATATGGACTGTCAAAAGAAAAAAAATCTGTCTTGAAAGAAGTAACAACCAGAAAGATGGTGACACTGTGTCTCATATACTTTGGATGTGTTGTCAGGAGGGATTGGTCCCTGAAGAAGGACATCATGCCTGGCGTCGTGAAATGAATTGTGTCCTCCTAAATTATGCACATTAGTTTGACTGGGCCATGATCCTCAGTATTGTGTGATTGTCTACCACTTTGTCATCGGATGCAGTTTTCTTATGTGCTGTAAATCCTGCTCCTAAAATATCAATGAGGAGGTATGGGTAGCAGTTGTGTCTGATAGCCAGACTATGAGATTGGATTGTGTTTTGAGACCATTTCTTTTTGTTGTTGTTGTTGTGATTGTGCGACAGTATACAATCCAAATTAAATTTGCGTGCCTGCCTATCCATACCTCTTTCTTCTCTCCTTGCCCTGTGACAGCATACTCCTCCTTTCCATTCTATTTATTTCATATCCTCTTAACAATCTTCTGTCCCCTCCTCTCCACCCTCTCCTATCCCTGACAAGAGGCCAGTAGGACAGCACTCTATAGAGTCACAGAACCATGAAGTACACATACCATATGGTCACGTTGTGTGCCCAAGTCCAATCCACTCCTGTCCGAAGAGTTGACCTCAATAACGGATTCTGGTTCAGCAGCAGTCATACTAGAGGCAGTTTCTTTTGAGATATAAAAGAGAGAAGCTAGCAGAGAAACAAGGGACTTTACACCACCAAGAGAGCAGTGCCAAGAGCAGAGCGCGTCCTTTGGACCCAGGGCTCATGAGGGGAGAAACTCCTAGTGCAGGGAAAGACTGATGGGAAGGCTCATCTTCCAGAGCTAACAGACACAGTTCTCTCCTGGAGCCGACACTCTGAATTTGTTTGAACTTTTAGCCTATTATGTTGTGAAAAAATAAATTTCTCTTTGTTGCAGCCATCTACTTGTGGGATTTCTGTTACAGCAGCGCTAGATAACTGAGACCCTCGGTAAAATAAGCACAGAGAAAACGAAGAAGGCCCTGAACAGGATGGACTGACAGCAGTGGCTGCAGCAACAGGCTCATCCGTAACAGCAGCTGTGAGAGGGCCCTGCCGTGTTCTGTTCTGTTGTTTAGAGGGTCTCGCTGAGTTGGAGCTGACTCAGCAGCACCCAGCAACAACACGTGTGCAGACAGAGGAGAACTGTCAAGTGCACGCCATAGGGTTTTCAAGGCTGTATCCTGTCAGAAGTAGGTCACCAGGACTTTCTTCTAAGGCACCCCTGAGTAGGTTTGAGTTGCCAACTTTTTGGTTAGCAGTCAAGTGCTTAGTTATTTACACCTCCTGGAGGTTTATTACAAAACCCTACTGGCATAGTGGTTAAGTGCTCTGGCTGTTACCCAAAAGGTAAGGAGTTTGAATCCAACAGGCACTCCCTGGAAACTCAATGGGGGCAGTTCTACTCTGGCCTATAGGGTTGCTATGAGTCAAAATTGACTCCACAGCAATGTGCTTGGTTTTGCTAGGTAGAGACTTCTCAAACAGATCCAGGTTGTGTCTGCCAAGTGATGCCATCTGTCTAAGCCTCAGGGTCTTTTCCTTTAAAACTGAGACATGAACAGTAATTCCTTACCAATGCACTCTAGGGAAAAGTGTCAAAATATGTGGACAGTGCTTAACACTGCAAGGTGGAAGAAGACTGAGAGGAGGAGAAGGAAGGAAAGGAGAGGACAGGGCAACAAGGGGGGAGATGATTCACAAAGGCTGTTATTTGTCATCCAAGAGATATGGATGAGCTCAGGGTAAACCATAGGATTGTGTCCTAAACAAAGCTTCAGACTTCAGGAAAATGGGGGGCCAGCGAGGAAAGAAAGTGGGCCATGAATCATAGAGAGACTTGAGGGAATAGGGACTTAATAGGGAAACCAAGGACTCTGAGTCCATTTAAAGCTCCGAAGTACATTAAACCTCAAAACATTGTGGAGAAGTGAGCTGGGGACCCTGCAGCATTCCTGAAGTCCCAGGAGAGGCAGACATCATCAGGGGAAATTCAGGAAGTAACTCAAAACTTAAGTGTGTCTCCTGAAGTACCGTTTCTTCATCCAGGAGAAAGACCATCTGGAGCACTGTAGACATTTTGATAGTATGTCTACCTTGTGTCCAGTTTGATTTAGGAAATGGGGAAATCACAGTCCTGGAAAAATGTGATAACACCTGGTGGGCCTCACAGTACAACATAGAAAGGATGAACATGTAGGCAAGATGCATGCACTGTGGTGTGAGCTAGGACAGGGGCATCTACCAAGGGACTGGGGAGCTCAAAAAGGAGTATATTGAATTCTGCCTGGGTGGAGACATGAAAGGGTTGGGAGAGTATCAGACCCTGGAATTGAACTTTGAAGGATAAATTGATCAGACAAAGCGGAGAGGCAAAGAATGTTCTGGGCAGAGGACAGCATAAGCAAAGGCATACAGATATGAAAGCAGATGGCAAGTCTGGGACACTGGGTACTGTGACAGAAACCCTAGTGGTATAGTGGTTAAGTGCTATGGCTGCTAACCAAAAGGTTGGTGACTTGAATCCACAAGGCACTCTTTGGAAACTCAGTGGGGAAGTTCAGCTGTCTTACAGCATCGCTATGAGTCAGAACTGACTCAATGGCAGTGAGTTTTCTTTGCGGGGCAGTACTGTGGTTATAGAATAAAGTGTTTGTACATCTGTACTGAGAGGAGGGGAGGAACAGAGATGAGATGAGAAGCAAGGTCATGGTTGTTATGTGTCATGTGTATTTGTAAATCAGGGTGTGTTTTTTTTTAATATATTTCTCAACATGTAATGGGTTACAATAATTACATGATCTACACATCTGCTAACCATAAGATCAGCAGTTTGAATCTGCTGGGCACTCCTTGGAAACTTTATGGAGCAGTTCTACTCTATCTTACAGGGTCTCTTTGAGTTGCAAGCGACTCAATGGCAGTGGGTTTGGTTTTTTTCATACTTACATGTAAAAAATCCCTAGTGGTACAACGGTTGACAGAGTGGCTACCAACATAATGTAAACAGTCTGAATCCATCAGCTGCTCCTTGGAAACTCTGGGGGGTCAGATCTGCCACTGCTCTGAGCTGGAACTGACCCCGTAGCAAGGAGTTTGGCTTTGATACTTGTATGCTAGCTTTCTATTTACAGAATATTTCTGTGTCTTAATTCTTGCAGCATCACTGGAAGATAGGTCTTGTCCTGATTTAGCAAATGAGGACAAAGTCCCAATGAACTTCAAGTTCCATGCCCAGGGCTGCTGCGCTCTGAGTGAAGCCAGCTGCCTCGGTCTTCATTCGTATTCAGCAAACATGTACAGTGTTCCCACTCCACTGCCAGATACTCCGCTAGATGCTGGGAATACAAAGACAGTGCTCAAAGGAGTTCACAGAGAGAAGGGAAAAACAAATATATCAACAGTATTTTATAATCCAGTGAAGCAAAATGTCCTATAGAAGTGTACAAGACGTTGTTCCTCAGAGTATGTGCAGAGGGACACGGGAAACAGCCCAGAGCAGGTGCCACCTGAATTACAGCTACAATGAGTAGGCATTTAGGGTGGGAAGAAGGCTGTTCCAGGCACAGGAACTGCACGTACAAAGCCATAGAAAGAGCATTACAGGAGGCCAAAGTGTGCGAAGTCCGAGGAGGACAGTCCCAGGTTGCAGACGAAAGACCAAGGAACCAGATCAAAAACTATCTTTGTATGCCATGCTCAGGGGTTTCAATTTGCATGCTGTAAGTGGCTGGGATGCACTGGAGGATTTTTAATTGTGTGAGTGACAAAATCAGATTTGTTATTCAGAAAGCACACTCTGGCAGCCGTTCAGTGGGTGGCATGGAAAGTGGTTACCCTGGAGACGGGAAGACCCACTGGCAAGCTATGACAATAATCCAGGAGTAAGAAAAACAAGGGTTGTGCCTGGAGAAATCAGCCGATTCAAAGCTATTTTGGAAGTAGAAGTGATAGTCAGGAGAGAGTCATTGGATAGGAATCTTGCACAGGAGGCAGAAACGAGGAAGATGGTCAGGTTTCTGGCTTGCACGTCTAGGTGAAGAGGAAACCCCTGGTCAAGATGCAGGCTACTAAAGGAGTAGCAGGTTTGGGAGAGAAGGTTATGGCATTTGAGGAGTCTCTGGAAATTTCAGTAGACGGTCTCTCTGGTTAACATACTTAAAACTCATAAGAGAGGTTACAACTAAAACTACAGATTTAGGGGTCATTGTCAGTCCATTGTTGCAATTTTCGCAGTCTCCAAGAATACAAGATCTGAGTACCACTGCTTCTACCCAATTCCATTTGCTCCATCTCTGAAGTAAGTACTAGTCCCAGCTTTGTCCCAAAGTACAAATTAGCAAAGCAGCTCAGTCAACAATGTGTGGGCAGTGCTCCGGGCTTTGGGAGAGGATGTTCAGTCACCATATGCATCAATATCAATGAAAAGGTCTGAGAAAGAATAGCTCTATTCTCTACTTGCTTTTGACCGTCAAATCACTCCTTGTCAGGAAGGTAAGAATTTACAGAAACTGCTGAAGAAGGTAAACTGGCCAGCCAAAAGAGTTGGTTTTTAATATTTGTTCTAAACCCTACATGTGGTTGTCTTTTGAAACTGCTAGCTCACATACTTGACCTGAATTCCTTTTCTAATTGGAAAGTCAATGTCAATTTTAATTATGGGATATAGTTTCTTTTGAAAAATTTCCTGTGACAATTAGTTTCCTCTTATTATTATTATTTTTTAACAAGAGGAAATGAAAATAGTCTAATGATATTTACTATGCAACAGATGCAGTTTGTATTCTAATTAGAAAGCAGTTCTTCAAGGAAAAATACTTGTGCTCTGTCATGGAAAAATTCCAACAATGCATATTTATAAACAAGCACAACAGAGTATTTTCTTGCAGGTAAGATAGGGGTGATCATAACGTTAGACTACAGTGCCGTCATCCTCAACGCTTGGCCAAGACACTAAAAAAAAAAAAAAATCAGTCATTTGTCTCCCAAACTGTGGTAGATAAGAAAGAATCAATCCATTTTTTTTTTTCCACCACCGTGCTTTCCTGAAGCTTCCTAATTTGGGTCACAATAGACAGATTAGGGAACTCATTAGCCAAAGCCTATGTTTTATCATCAGCAGGAATATCAAACTTAAATAGCATTTAAGAAAAAGGAAGCAAACTGTGACCGAAGCTTTATACATGGTCTCTTCATTGAAAGTCTCCCAATAATTTTGCTCTGAAGATAATGGGAGTTAGTTAACAAACTTAAAATTACTAAAACAGTAACAGTATTAAAACAGGACCTAACCAAAACCAAATCCACTGCCATCAAGTCGATTCTGACTCATAGAGACCCTACAGGTCAAAGAAGAACTGCCCTATAGAGTTTCCAAGGAGCACCTGGCAAATTTGAACTGCTGACCTGGTTAACAGACATAGCACTTAGCCACTACGCCACCAGGGCACATCATAAATCCTTTGTAACTGTTAGATGGTATTACTATCAATTAGTTATACATCTGCCTTCTTCCCCTGAGGAAACTCATTTGCAGGGAGGTTAAATAGAGAAGGATGGGATCTCTGGTGTTACAGCAGTTAAGAGCTTGGCTGCTAACCAAAAGTTGGCAGTTCCAGTTTACCCACTGCTTCTTGGAAGCATTATGAGACAGCTCTACTCTGCCCTATACAGTTGCTATAGGTCTGAATCAATTCAGTGCAATGGATTTGGGGTTTTGAGGGGGGTTAGTAAGAGATGAATCTGGATTTCAAACCCATTTGTGCTTACTTTTAGAATATGCATTGCTTCCATTATTCTATACTGCCCCTTAGTGTCAAATAATTTTAATCCCAACTGAAAGTAATTTTCCCTTAAAGCACATTGTCATGGAGAGAACCCTGGAATAGGTATAAAAATCCTGCTTCTGTCTTCTGATAGCTGAGTTCCTCATTAGTTTCCTCATTTGGAAAACAGAGACATCATTATCCACTCTTTTTTACCAAGATACAATTCAAACATATTTAATATTGTGTAATACATGACCACTCTTCATTATGAGTTTTACATATGCTACATCACTTGGCCTTTGCAATAGAGCTCATATGACCTAACAGAAAGCATATTGAACTTCCAATTCTACAAACTTGGAAATTTTAAAAAATTTCCTGTGTTAATAAAATCCTTGTGTTTCAGTGCTCTAATTTATAAAACTAGAAAGCTGCATTAGACTTTTTTTCTTTGAACAATTTTATGAAGTAGGGTTGTGTGGGGATTATTCCTAATTTTAGATATGGAGAAGGGCCCAAGGAAAATAAATAATTTTTCAGTGAATACATGTGATGTCCTAGAGCCCAGGTCTTTAACTGCTAATACAAGTTCCTTTTCACTCTACCAAGCTACACATTTATTCTGATGGACAAAAACACATTCATGGTGCTTAGTGTGAATGATAATCTGAGTCATCAGATGACTGCTTTTGCCTTTGGGTAGATTGATGCGCTTCAAAGCAATTAGCATCTATAATTGCAAAGCTGAGCTTTGAATGACAATTGGTGACCTGCCAAACCAAAACAGTTGGCACCAAGCTTTGTGACTTGTCCTTTGCCAGCAAGCTTCGCATGAACCCAGTGGAGTCCACCCTGCCTGTACCTGAATTGCCCTCTTGAAGAAGGTAATAAGTGTCGTCTTTCTTTTGAATTGGCTGGCACCCCGATATCAGCCATCCAGTGATATTCCAAAAGGCCATTGTCTTCTCTGGCTTCAACGTGTTGGCAATTCACCTGGAGAAAATGGAGTTTAATTTTAAGCACCTGGCAGTACCTCTCCTAGCTGGAATGAACAGAAGGGTCCTTAAGTCACCTAGAATATCACTGAGGGCTGTATAAATGTTCCTCAATATTTAAACTGGGTGAGGTGTCACAAAATCTCAGGTTTCACAGAAGCAGAGCTTCCACTATCAAACCTGTCAGGACCTAGGAGATTACCTAGCTTCATCACCTGATTTTTCGAACAAAGTCTTTTGTGCCATCATTTGAATCATCAGAGAAATAAGAGATTGAATCTAGAACCTGTATTTGTTGTTCTGTTTTAGGGAACTGTTAGGAAAAAAAACAAACAAAAAAACATTGCCATCAAGTCAATTCCAACCCCACAGTGACCCTAGAGGACACGGTAGAACTGCCACATGGGAAGTGGCAACTCTTTGGTGAGCAGCTATACCATTTAACCACTATCTCACAAATACTTGATGGACACCAGCTATACCAGCGGTGCTTTTCGTTTCCTAAAGCTTGGTATTGTTACATATAAAGCCAAGCTATTCTGGCTTTGTTTTTCTATGCAAATATCAGACATCTTTAGACATGCTGGAAACCAACAGCTAATAAAACGCAGCAGACTTCCTTTCCTTTCCTGTTCTAACCGCATCCTGATGGAGTCCCATTATCCCTCAGCCCCTCTAATCCACTCTTCACACTGTCATCACTGTGATTTTCTTAAAACCACCATTTCCCTTCCAAAAAGCATCCAACAGGGCAATTCGTAGCCAGCTCATATTTTTCTCATAATGTTTTCTCCCCTCAATCCACCCTGACAATCCATCTTTCTCAGTTGCTCTGATCTGTTTTTGCTTTGGATAGAATGCAAAGGCTTTTGAAATAATTAATGTAGTTCTCTATTGGCTCCATTTCAATTAGAAAACAACAGCATTTATTGCAGACAATGAAATGATACAATCGTTGAAGTTACGCCGGGGAGGTTTCACTCTATGCCATGCCCATCCTCAGCTCGTAAGCTGTCTCCTTAGCAACACTGGGGACAGTGTTCCCACCATGGTCCTCTATTCACAACTCCAACTTGATGGAAGATTATGGGGAGGGCCAATGCTCATTGACGATTCAGGGAGTCAGTCTTCTGGAATAAAGAACATGCCTCTGACTTCAGTTCCTAAGAAAGACCTAAAGCTGTTTGGTGTAACCAGGAGAATATGATTTTCCTGAGTGGCCTGTTGAGCAAGTTTCATTACTCTATAGTCTCAACATATGCAAACAGGACACAAACCGTTTCCCAGGCCCAAGAAAAGCAGATGGGACATTCTGCCCCTTCTCTCTTCGCCCTTGAGGCTTCAAGATGTAGTTCTTTTGTGAATCTGTTATTTCAAGGTTGCCCTTGATATCAAACTTAACCCAGTCTTACCCAGAGAAAAGCATGAGTTATGAAAAGAACACAGAAGGTCACTGAGTCCAACACCTGAGTCCAACACCTACCAGAGAGTGGCCAGTCTATAAAACCCAATAATGAGTCACCTGACATAACTGAAGAGAAAGAATTTGCACGAACTCAGATAGAAAGAGAAAACATAAATGGACACTTCTCTATGAGAACATACAGCATTGACACAGTAAGTCTTGTTTTCTGGTTAGTTAAGTAAATAAATGAATGAATCGATGAATCACAACTTGCTCTTGTATAGGAGTGAGCGCAGCATAATTTACTAATCTGTACATAATAGGTAAATCACCTATTTTACTATTCGAACTGATTCCATAAATAGCATTAAAGTTCTGAGAAATCACAGGGATTATTCTTTCAAGTAAAGATGGTGCTACCGACCTACCACCATCAGAAGTGTCTTTTATATGTGAGACAATGATTTTAATGCAACAAATGAGAACTTTTTGAAAACACTGACCTATATAGCTGGGAAGCAGAGAACATGTCACCGAAGTCAAGCTCATTAGCAGCAGTTGCCAACCATTTCCCTATCACAGCAACTTGAAGGTTGACCCACTCAAAAAAAAAAATCTTTCTTATCAACTATGTTGTTGCCTGACATTTTTCATCTTGACAACAGTAAAAAATCTACTATCCAACCCTTTTGTGCATCAATGAGGTACACGATGAAGTGCATTTAGTGGTAACAAGTGGCAAGAATGATGATGTCTGCGGTGTTACGGTTATGTCACCTTGACTAGGCCATGAGTCTTAGTGGTTTGTCATGGTGCAGTCTGACAGTTGTGTAACAATGTAGTCATCTTCCATTTTGTGATCTGACATAGTTATCCTCCATTTTTGCATAATGGTAATTTTTGCATAGTGATCTGGTCTTTGGAACCTAACCATATTGTTAAATGAAGGATGAGTGTTCAAAGATTTATGTAACCCAAAAACGATTACTTGTTGAAACTTTTTCCAAAATACAGTGTTTTTTTTCTCATGGAAATTCTTCAAAATATTCACAACTGTGTAAGTGATACAATAGTAGATCTAAAGAACACACACCTGTGTGCATATGCACATCCATTACAAAGAAAGAGAAAATAGTATGACTAGTATAATATTTAAGCATTTTCTAAAAATCATGATATTTCTAGAGTGCCACTGTCTAGATAATAAAAAGTTGAACAAATACGTACTTGTAAGATACGGTATAAGCAGAGGGAAAGTTATAGTAAGATTTTGGTACGGGAAGACTTACTTTTGGCTAAGAGGGGCTAACTTGTATCAGAGTAATTCTGTGCCAAGACGAACTATAAAACCTCAACTTGGAAACAACAACAGAAACATAAGCTAAGAAGTTGCTTGGGGTTACAGAACGCGACAAATGCAGCCAGGACCTGAGGAACAGAGAGAAGGGAGATGCTTTGAGGTAAGCCCATAGGCCTGTGGGGAACAGGGTAATTTTTTGGCACAGAGAATGGAAGCAAAACAGAAAATAGTGGCATGGAGTTTGTTGCATTCTCACTGTGTTGAAAGAGATAAAAATCAGTTTTAATTGAGGAAATTAGGAAATACTGGCAACTGGAAGACATGTTTATAAAGCAAAAAATGTAATGCTTAAACGGAAAACAAATCAAAGCCTTACCGACTCGACGGCACTTGGCTTTGGCTGTTGTTGTTAGGTGCCATCGAGTCAGTTCCGACTCATAGCATCCCTATGAACAACAGAACGAAACACTGCCCGGTGTTGAGCCGTGTCCACAGTTGTTTTCATGCTTAAGCCCATTGTTGCGGTCACTGTGTCCATCCCTCTTTTTTGCTGACCCTCCACCCTACCCAGCATGATGTCTTTCTCCAGGGACTGATCTTTCCTGACAACACATCCATAGTATGTAAGATGCAGTCTTGCCATCTTTGTTTCCAAGGAGCACTCTGGTTGGACTTTTTCCAGAACACATCTGTTTGTCCTTTTGGTGGTCCATGGTACATTGAACATTCTTCTCCAACACCACAATTCAAAGGTGTCAATTCTTCTGTTCTTCTTTGTTCGTGGTCCAGCTTTTGCATACATGTGATGCAACTGAAAATACCATGGCTTGGGTCAGGCACATTTTAGTCTTCTTACTTTTGAATACTTTGAAGAGGTCTTTTTCAACAGATTTTCCCAGTGCAATGTGTCTTTTGATTTCTTGACTGCTCCTTCCAAGGGTATTTTGATTGTGGATCCAAGTAAAATGAAATCCTTGACCATCTCAGTCCTTTCTCCATTTGTGACAATGTTGTTTACTGGTTCAGTTGTGAGAATTTTTGCTTTCCTTACATTGAGATGCAATGCATACTGAAAGCTGTGGTCCTTGATCTTCATCAGTAGGTGTTTCAAATCTTCTTCATTTCCAGCAAGTAAAGAGGTGTCATCTGTATAACACAGGTTGTTACTGAATCATCCTGCAATCCTGTTGCCTCATTCTTCTTCATATAATCCAGCTTCTCAGATTATTTGCTCAGCATACAGATTAAAAAGGAATGATGAAAGGATGTAACCCTGACACATGCCTTTCCTGACTTTAAACCATTCAGTGTCCCCTTGTTCTGTTTGCCCTACTGCCTCTTGATCCATATACAGATTCCTTAAGAGCACAAAATAAAGCTAAAAATCAGTTACCTAAGTACTCAACTAAAAAATCTGGGGAAAAGAACAAATTAAAGACAAATACAGAGAAACGAAGGAAATAAGAACTTAAAAAAAAGTAACAATGAAATACAGAGCAAATAGAAAAATGAGAATAGCATACATTGAGTCTTTGATAAAACTAATATAATCAATAAATCTCCAATAAGACTGGTTAAGAAAACAAGAGAAGGAAAATTCCATGGCACCTCTTTAAAAAGCTAGAAATAGAAACATCACACAATCCTGCAGTCCCACTCCTATGACGTCGAACAATTAAGTTCAAGAACTCATCCTAGAAAAGGTTCTACAGCCTTCTTTGTGAATATCACCACGGTCCCCTTCTTCGTACTCCCTTTGGAAAGCTACATATCAACACCAGCACCTAGTCCACCCTTCAAAGCAATTTTCTGGAATGTCCATCAGAGCTGTCGTCAGACGAGACCTAACAATTAAGTTCACGAGCTCATTCTATTAAAAGTGCTTTGAAGAGTTGACCAGGCGACTGAGTTGGTGCATAGCTTCTCAAGGGGAGTACTTGAAAAGTAACTATAGTAATACTCAACAATGAGGTATGTAGCATTTTTTTCTAGGTTGAGTTCACAAATTTAATTGTCAGACCTCATGTAAGCATGTACTAGAGAAATAAGAACCATCGCACAAGTAGACATGGCTGCACTCATGTTCACCACAGCATTGTTCACAACTGTAAAAAGATGGAAACATCCTAAGTGCCCATCAACAGATGAATGGATAAACAAATTATGACACACATAGTGGAATACTGTGCAAAAATAAAGAACAATGATGAATCAGTGAAGCATCTCACAACATGGATGACCCTGGAAAGTATTTTGCTGAGTGAAAGAAGTCAATCACAAAAGGATACATATTGTGTGAGTTCACTACTATAAAAGCCCAAGGAGAGGTTTACACACAGAAAAACACTCCTTGATGGTTGCAAGGGAGTGGAAATTTGAGAAGGGGAAATTACCAACTAGAAAGTCATTAATGTTGAGTCCTGGGGACCGTGATCTCTAGGAGCTTCAAGGTCAATTAGCATAACATAGATCATAAACAAAATGTTTACACTCTATTTTGGTGAGTAATATCTAGGGTTACAGAAGCCTGCAAGTGGCCATCTGAGATATATCTATTGGCCGCTGTATATTTGGAGCAAAGGAGATTGAAAAAACCAAAGACACAAGAAAATAATCAAACTCAGAACTAATGGACCATGTGAACCACAGTCTCTACCAGCTTGAGCCCCAAAGAGCTAGATGGTGCCCAACTACTAGCAGATGGTCCTAGACAAAGTAGATGGGGATCTCAGTAGATGGTCCTAGACAAAGCAGGAGAAAAATGTAAAACAAAATTCAAATTCAAAAAAAAAAAGACTAGACTTACTGGTCTGGTGGTGACTGGAGGAACCCCTAAGACTAGAGCACCATAGAGATTCTGCTAACTGAAAACTGGAGTTACTCCGGAAAGCTATCTTTCAGGCAAAGATTAGACAAGCCTATAAAACAAACAATAACAGACACGAGGAATGTTTTTGTCTTAACTGCCTAGTGCTCCTATAACAGAAATACCACAAGTGGGTGGCTTTAGACACAGAAATTTTATTCTGTCATAGTCTAGTAGGCTAAAAGTCCAATTTCAAGGCATCAACTCCCAGGGAAGACTCTCTGTTCTGGAGGAAGGTCCTAGCTGTCAGTCTTCCTCTGGACTGTGAGCTTTTGAGGCACAGGAACCTCGGGTTCTTCACAAAGCATGTTCTCTGTTACCCACACTGCTTGTTTTGCGGTACAAGGTCCCCATCTCTCTCCTTGCTCACCTTTCTTTATGTCCCAAAAGATTACCTTAACGCACAACATAGTCTTACACTGAGTCTAGCCCAGCTAACACAACTGATGCCCATCCTCCTCCTCAACGTCCTAGAAGCAGGATTTACCGGGAGGAACATCACTCAGTGTTGAGAATCATAGCACCACCAAATTGCTACATACCTTTTTGGTGGGACACAATTTAATCCACAACAGTGCTTCTGAGTTCAGTCACGTATAGGAGACCAAACAGTCATCTGCTCAAAAGCAAAGATGACAAGGCCAGAAGGGACAGGAAAAGCGGGTAAATGGGTGCCGAGAATCCAAGGTCGAAAGGGGAAAGCAAAGAGTACTGACAAGTGTGGGAATTGCAACTAATGTCACAAAACAATTTGTGTATAAAATTTTTGAATGAAGGAATAATGTGTGCTGTAAACCTTCACCTAAAAGACAATAAAATTAAAATAAATAAAAAGAGAGAAGAAAATACTAGACACAAATTATTACTATCAGGAATCAAAAGAGACTATGACTGCAAACATAATATAGTAATAGAAGGTTGTGAACATCTTTATGTCAGTTAATTTAAATTAGATGAAATGAACAAAATCCTTGAAATGAAACACATGCATAGCTTACCAAAACTGATACGAATAAAGAAAGAGGTTGGTGCTATCATCTGCTAAACAGACAGAACTCAAAATTAAAAACTTTCCCACACAGAAAACTCTGGGCCTAGATACTATAACAGAGAACTATTCTAAATAGTTAAGGGGAAATAATTCCAATCCTGAGCAAACTCAAACGGGGAATAATCTCCAACTCACTCTCTGAGGGCATTATAACTTTGACTCCAACACCTGGCAAAGACACACAAAGAAAAACTATAGCTCCATCTTTTTTACGAACAGAGACACAAAAATTCTAAATGGAACATTAGCAAATTGAACAATAGAGAAAAAGATGACATTCCACACAATTTGGATTTAATTCAAAATACAACGCTGATTTACTGCTCAAACGTTAGTCACTGTGATTCACTACATTAACAAAATTAAACTATATACCATTCTCATAAATGCAAAAAAATTATAATGCTTTACTGTCATTCATAATTGAAACAAACAAAACAATAATAAAGCACTGTAAGCAAAAGAGAAATAGAAAATAATCTCCTTAATATGATAAAAGGTGTCTTCAAAGAAAATCTATAGTAAACATCATATTGATAAAATATTAAAAGACTGCTTCTTAAGATCATGATGCAAATGATGATGACCGCATCAGCACTTCCATTTGACATTGTCCTGTGAGTTCCGCCAGTGCACTAAGCCAAGAAAACTAAATAAAATATATAAAGATTGGAGAGGAAGCATTAGTGCTTTAGTAGATCCAAAAGATAAGCTATTAGAACCAATAAGTGAATTGATCAAAGCCAGTGGATACAAAGTCAATACACAGCAATCCATTTTACTACTATAAAATACAATTTCTCATTTGAAAATAAAATTAAAATTCAATATTAAAATTAAAAATCAATACAATGTTATTTACAATAACTAGTACTGTAAAAACTATTGTGCATGAATGAAAAAAATTAAAAAGATCAAGATCAGTGTAAGATTGTTGCTGTTGTTAGGTACCATGGAATCTGTTCAGACTCGTAATAATCCTATGAAGAACAGAATGAAACACTGCCTGGTCCTGCACCACGCCCACAATCATTTTTATGCTGAAGTCGATTGTGGCAGGCACTGTGTCAGTCTTTCTTGTGGAGAGTCTTCCTCTTTCTCACTGACGCTCCACTCTACCAAGCATGACGCCCTTCTCTAGGGATTGGTACCTCACGACAACATGTCCAAAGTATGTAAGACACAATCTAGCTATCTTTACCTCCAAGGAGGACTCTGGTTGTACTTCTTCCTGAGCAAATCTCTTTATTCTCTTGGAAACCCATGATACATTCAATACTCTTCTCCAGCACCACAGCTCCAAGGCTTCAATTCTTCAGTCTTCCTTATTCATTGCCCAGCTTTTACATACATACGACGTGATTGAAAGTACCACAGCTTGGGACAGGTGCACCTTAGTCTTTAAGGTGGCATCTTTACTTTTCAACAGTTTAAAGAGGTATGTTGCAGCAGATTTTCCCACTGAGGTAAGTCTTTTGATTTCTTGACTGTTGCTTCCATGGGTGTTGATTGTGGAACCAAATGAAATTTTTGACAACCTCAATCCTTTCTCCATTTATTATAGTGTTGCATACTGGTCCAGTTGTGAGAATCTTTGTTTTCCTGATTTTGTGGCGCAATCTGTACTGAAGGCTATGGTCTCTGATCCTCATCAGTCAGTATTTCAAATCCTCTTCACTGCATAATATCATCTGCATAATACTGGTTGTTAATGAGTCATTCTCCGATCCTGATGTTTTGCTCTTCTTCATATAGTCCAGCTTTTTGAATTACGCACTCAGCAGACAGATTGAAAAGATATGATAGCATATGAACTCAACACACACCTTTCAGGACTCTAACCAATGCAGTGTCCCCTTGTTCTGTTCACACAACTGTCTCTTGATCCACGTACACATTCCTTAAGAACACAGCTAAGAGCTCCGGAATTCCCATTCTCAGCAATGTTACCTATAATTTATTATGATCCACACAGTTGAATGCCTTTATATATTCAGTGAAACACAAGTAAAACACCTTTCTGGTATTCTCTGCCTTCACAATGTAGGCCATATAAAGTATGTTGATTTATTGCTCAAATACTAGTCACTGTACTTCACTACATTAACAGAACTAAACCATACACCACTCTCATAAATGCAAAAATTATAAAACTTTGTTGTCATTCCTAATTGAAACAAACAGAACAACAATAAAGCACTGTAAATTTTTTCCATGTAATTCACAAATTAGAGGATTCCATATTACATGGAAGTCATTTCTACCTAATTAATCTAATTAAAATTCCTGCAGGTATTTTTATGGAATTTGAGAAGAAAAGCTATGATTACCTTGAAGAGGAAAGCAAATTTGGAAGGCCTATACTATCAAAGAAGTCTATGGCACAGCAGTTAAAGTGCTTCAGCTGCTAACCAAAAGGTTCCAGCCGCTCCTTGAAACCCCGTGGAGACTTCTACTCCCGTCCTTGTAGAGTTGCTGTGAGTTGAAACTGACTTGACCACAACAGATTTTTTGGGTGCATTCTTAGTCATCTGGTGCTGCTTTAACAGAAATACCACAAGTGGGTGGCTTTAAAAACTGAAATTTTATTTTGTCACAGTCCAGCAGGTTAAAAGTCCAAATTCAGGGTGTCAGCTCTAGGAAAGGCTTTCTCTGTTGGCTTTGGAGAAAGGTCCTTGTTGTCCATCTTGTCCTGGCCTGGGAAGTTCTGAGGGCTAGGGTCCCCTGGGTCCTTTCCAAAGGACAAGCTGTGCTCTTGGCACTGCTTCTTTCTTGGCGTGTGAGGTCCCAAGTCTCTGCTTGCTTCCCTTTCTTTCATATCCCCCAATATTGCCTCAAGGTACAGTGCAGCCACACCCATTGAGTGCCACCCCAGCACCCCAGTTGCCCACCCTCCCTCATTAATATCGTAGAGGCGGGGTTTGCCCCATAAAGGAGCATCACACAATAGTGGAAACTGCGGCCTAGCCAAATTTCTGTATACATTTGAGGGGGGGAACACAATTCAATCCATGACAAGTATATAATACTGAATGCTCTTAGTGCTGCCAAAATGCTCTTCAGAAGTGACATGTTTTCAGGAGGGACTAATCCCTGCAGAAGACTATGATGCCAAGTAAAGCAGAGGGTCAATGAAAGAGAAGAAGACCCTCACAAGACGAATTGACACAGGGATTGCAACAACAGGCTCAAACATCGCAAGGATTGTGATTTGGGCAGAGGACTGGGCACTGTTTCCTTTTGCTCCTGAGAGTCACTGTGAGTCAAAGTCATGGAACGGCACCTGGTAACAACATAACAGCAAGTGACAACACTTACTTGGAGCCACTGCAATTCAAATAGTTTCCTACTGATGAAAGGATAGATAATAAACACAAATAGTCCAGGAACAAACTCCACATATGCAATGTATGGCAAATATGTGATCATAATGCATTGGAATTGCTTACTTCCTCCCTCCTCACCCCAATAAATGGTGCTTACATAATGGATATCCATAAAGTAGAAAAGTGAACTTAAATCCCACCTCACAAATCATATAAGAAAATAAATCATAGAGGGAGCATAGACTAAAACATGAAAAGTAAAATAACACATTTGCTAGGAAACAGGCAGCCTTTTTACTCCCTTAGGATAGATTTGTTTTCAAACAGAACACAAAAGCATAAGAACTCTATAAGGCAACAATAAGTTAACTGTGCTTCATCAATTTAAGAGTGGTTGAAGCCCTGATGGTGTAGTGGTGAAGAACTCAGCTGCTAACCAAAAAGTCAGCAGTTGGAATCCGCTAGCCAGACCCTAGGAAACTCTGTGAAGCAGTTCTATTCTGTCCTGTAGTGTCACTATGAGTTGGAACCCATCCGTTGGGACAGGTTTGGGACCACTCTTTTAATGTTTTGTTGTTGTTGAGCTCTGTCCAGTCAATTCTTATTCTCTCCAATGCTCTGTGACAGAGTAGAACTGTCCCAGAGAGGTGACCAGGTTGTAGTCTTTATAGGAACAGATTGCCAGATCTCCTATGGACAATCTGTTGGGTTCCAAGAGCTGAGTTCAAATAGCCTTTCAGTTGGCAGCCAATCATATAACCATTGTACCACCAGGGCTCCTTTTTAATGTTTCAGAAGCTAGAAATAGAGATTACGTGTTTAAAAAAAAAAAATCAAAGTTTAAAAACTGATAACTTTAAATTTCAAAAATTTAATATATCTGTAAATTAGCCATATCTAAGCAGAAACCTGGAAACTCTGTGGAGTAGTTCTGCTCTAACTTCTAGGGTCGCTGTGAGTCGGACCCGACTCAACGGCAAGGGTTTTTGTTTTCTGTTGTGACTGAGTGCAAGTGTACAATCCAGTTTAAATTTGCACGCCTGACTATGTGCAGCTCCAACTGCTCTTCTTGCCTGGTGACAGCATACTCCTCCTTTCTGTTCTATACATGTCATGTCCTCTTAACAATCTTCTGTCTCCTCCACACTCTCTACTCCCCTCCAGAGAGAGGCCAGTAGGACGACATCCTATAGAACCATAAAGTGCATACACGATATAGTCACTCTGTGTCACTGAGTCCAATCTATTCCTGTCTGAGGAGTTGACCTCAGTAATGATTTATGGACTGGGGTAGCATCAGGTCTAGGGGCCATGCTCCCAGGGGAACTCCGAGGCCCCTGGGCCATCAGTGGTGGTCTTTTAGAGGAGTTCTCAGGGTGCACCCCTTTTTATTCCCATGTTGCCACTGAGACTCAACTTTGTGAGCTCCCCAACACGGCTGTCCCTGGTGATGGCTGGGCAACAGCTGGTTCTTCTGGTCACATGCTGATGTAGTCACCCATTTACGTGGGTCCGTCTTCTGGATTCTCTTTCCCCTATATTGTTTTGGTCTTTCGTGATCATCTGTTCTGGCTGAGTTGGGACTATTCGGTGTACCTCAGATGACAGCTTGCTAGCTTTCAAGACCCCAGACAGCACTCACTCTCTCAGCAATACACTAGTTATGCCAATTGGACTCGATGTCCCCTGAGAGAATGGTTCCTTGAGCAATGGGTTTTTTTATTAGCAGAAACCTGTGGTCTAAAAAAATTAAATACTATGGAGTCTCTCAAAAGAGATGCAAGAGACAATTACATGTTTGAACCTCAGTCATTCCTGTTTTAAATAATGCATTTCAATTAACACAAAAATGCATTTTAAAATAGAGAAGTTGCTTAAAAGAGAGAAATCAATCAAAATATCTATGAATCTTTGTCTTCACTCTTCTGGGTTGGACTTTTCTGACAATCAGTTTTGACTGAACTAATGCATTTATTCACAGCCTAAAAGTAGAACCAAATAGGCAGTAACATTCCATCAGGTAAAAAGCAAGTGAATGTATGTCATATATATGGAGACTCTATCTCAATCAGAAAACTAAAGCCATAAGAATGTACTCAGTGTCTATACTGACGGTTAGCCTTAGGGAATCTGTGGTGGTGTAGTGTTTAAGAGTTGCAGCTGCTAATCAAAATGTCAACAGTTCGAACCCACCAAGTGTCAGCTGGAAGCTCTGTGGGGCAGTTCTGCCCTACCCTATAGGGTCACAACAAGTCGGACCTGACTCGACAGCAGTGGATTTGGTTAGTCTTAGAGCTCTATCTCTTATTAGTACTTGTAGTTAGTATGTCATATGAAGTGTAGTTCCAATAAAAGAATTAGAACGATGTTCACACAGAATCTGTGTGTCACTCTAGTCCATAAAAAAGTGAAATAAAATAAGAATTGCTGCTGTTGAATTGATTCCAACTCATAGCAACCCTGTAGGACAGAGTAGGACTGCCTACACAGCTTTCAAGACTAAAATCTTTCCAAAACTGGAAGCAGACTACTATCTCTTTCTTTTACAGAGTGATGAATAGCTTTGAACCCCCTTCTTTCTGGTTAGCACTGAAGGACTTCACCACTGCTCTACCAGAGCTCTTCGCTCAAGTTCCTGGGTAGAGATAAATCAGCAAAAAAAAAAAAAAAAATCTGCAAAGACAGGAGGAAAAAAAACAGGCTCATGCCTTGAACTGCAAGATGGCAGGCCCAGCAGGTAGGAATGGCCACTTCATTTGTGAGACCCAGCCCAAGATGAAAATACAGGATCCTTGTGAAAAAAACTGTGATGAATTTCAAGACGGTGACAGCAGAACATTAAACCAAGCGCAGGGCCTACTTGAGCGTGGAACTCTGGGCAACTATGGAGTCGGTCTGCCCACATAGCTGGCCGTGTCTGCAGGCAAAGGGGACACCCATCAGCAAAGCACAGGTGTCAAGCTTTTTTCCCCACTTGCTTGTGGGGAAAATCACACCAACAGGAATGTTGTCTGTGAGGAAAGAGAACAATGGTGTGCGGTTTGTGCTGGGTGTGCTTCTCACAGGACATTGAAGAGAGGAGACTACCCCCACACTGAGTCTGACTGTGCTTTTACTTTACTTGAAGATCCAAAGCTGTGATTTTGGGGGTGCCCTCCCTTTTCTGCTTCCAGTCTTGAGCTTCTTGGAATGCCCAGAAAGAAAGCATTGTGTGACTTTTTTTTCCATGCCCCAGGAAGTTTTTAAACAGAGCCAATAGGAAACGATGCGTATGCATGTAAGATCCTTTAATTCCAACAACTAATATAGCAAATGAGGCTTACTATTCAGAATATTTAATACAAAGAACAAAAGAATACCATAGCATAAAAAAAAAAAAATGTAAGAATCAGTGTGAACTGTGTGCTATTCCATCCTTCTTTATCTGGCCACTTTATCTGCATGGATTTCTTCCAAGAGATAAGTCTTTCAATCAGAATTTTTTTTGTCCCCCTTTAAGAGTAGCAGCCCATGTCTTGTCAGATTTTGCATTAAAATGGCAGGTGAATCTTCCCCCTTTCTCTTATTCTGCTAAACTGTAAAAGCAAAGCAAGAACTTTTCAATGTTTCTTTTTATTCAAGACTGGAAAAAAAATGGTAGAAATATTTATTTTTCCATGCTGGGTGCAAAATAACCTGTGTCTTTAATTGGTTCCCTAAAGACATGATTAAGCGTAGATCTTTGTTTCATCTCAAGGACATAATGTGTAGATCTAAGTTTAAATTTTGTAGCATCATTTGCTATTTCCTACCACATAAGAAAAGTATTTCCAAAATCAATATCTACCTCTATTTACATTTCTTGGAAGGGAAGAATGAAATCGAATATGAGAAAATGTGACTGACAGTGAAGAGTGAGAGAGGATATTTATACCTGATCTCTCGCTGTCTACCCTGTAAAATAATAATGAAGCCAAGGTATTGATGATAACCATCACTTGCTTTTAGGTTCTAGGAACCACAGTCTCAGATGATAGAAACCACTAAGAAAAGTCTCCTCATGAATAATCTAGAGATGTTACAGGAGAGACTTTACCCAGGGTGTTCAAATGAGGAGTCAGTGCTCTGTAATGTAAAATAAGTACTTCGTTGGGATTTTAGGAAGAAGATATTTAGAGGCAACAGCAAACTTTGTATTTTCCTTAAATCTAACGTCTACCCTCTTCTTTCTTTTTTCTTTGAGATCCTTTCAATGTTGGGTGTTTGGTTTACTGTAGTTCTACATATGTTTTCGTCTATGCCATCCAATAACACTAAAGAATAAAAACACCTCTCTCATTGTTTGAGGGTGCTCAGACTCGTCTCACGAGAGTCTTTAATTTCCGTTACCATTTCTTAACCAGCCTTGTTCCCTTGGTCAGGTCTTAGTCTCTTGCCGGGAATGTACTTACACACATACATTTACTAGCAGACATTCCTTGCTAGCTAAAGAGTATATGTATAGGGTGGTTCTACTTTTTCCGACAGGGTGACTATGAGTTGGACTCAACTCGACATCAGTGCATTTGTTTCGGTTTTATGTATGTGTATATATACACACATGCATATATAAATTTTATCTATTTTGTTGTTGAGAATATACACAGCAAAACATACCAGTTCAAATTCCTACAAGTCAGAGGTTTTGATTTCATTCTTGGAGGTGTGCGATGATTCCTATCCTCGTTTTCTGAGTTACTCCTCTCCTGTTAACATAAACTCATCACCCCCTAAGGCTCCTACCTAACCTTTTGAGGTACTGTTGTCAGTTGGACCCCGTGTAGGCAGATCTTAAAAGAGCACACTGCTCAGGTAGACGTTCTCTACTAGCTAAACTCAACTATTGTTTGGTTTTTAAGAAGATTCAAGGCATGTTTTTAGTTTAAGGTTCAAAGATAATCTCAAGGCAATAGTTTCAGGAGTTTGCCACTCCTTCATGGCTTCTGTTCTGCCTCCTAGTTTGTTGTGTCATTTCTAGGGTCTTAAGAGTTTCAAGTGGCCATTCAAGGCACAAGAGTTGGTCTTTACTCACCTAGAAGATACGAAAGGTGTAGATTCTATATTTTTCCACAAATAATGTGAACCTTGTATGTTTACCAACCTTATCCTCCCTCTACAAGGTATTTTCATAAGCGTGCTGTGCTAATTTTTTTACAGTAACATGTAAAAAATATTGGCATAGAAGTACTTATGAAAATGCTTTATGGTGGGGGGCCACAGGTGGCAAACATACATAGAAGCTACACATTATTTGGGTAAAAGTACGGTAAGTTTTTCCATGAACTATTTTTTCATTTGCTATGAGACCAGAAGAACTGAATGGTCCCTGGCTACCATCACTGAACATTTTGATCAAAGATGTTATGTAGAAGAATCCTGATCAAAGGAGGAAGATGTAAAACAGAATTTAAAATTTCCACGGACTCTAGACTTTCACTTAAAATATTTTAATGGCCTTGATTGTCCTGAATCCAACTCCCATCTGTTGTACAGATAACTTTTAAGGTTTTAATTTTTAACCACATCTCCAGGCATGTCACTTCCCTTGCTTACAGGATAAAATCTTGCTTGTCATATAGACTCAGGGAAGTCAACAGAGTCCTAGGGGCCAAAGAAGAGATCAGAAAGCTTGACAAGTCAAGGTGTATCTAAATCTCTACCCCACCCATAGTGCACCCAGCACTCATCAGAATACAAATTTTCGTTTTGTTGTCTTTTCTTAGAATTAAAGACTTTTGATGATACACTTAAACACTAAAGAGAAGTCATTCTTTCTGATCATACCTTGCCCACCAGCACCATCATTGTTCCATTACAAGAGAATCCACTTCCAAGTTAAAAGATTCTTATGTGAGTAAGGGGACAGATAGATTCATTGGTTTGTATTTTTGAGCATTTAAGTTTTTTTACTTTTTTTAATTGTTGTAAAAATATATATAAAGCAGTATTTGTCCATTCAATATTTTTCACATGAGCAATTTAGGGACATTAATTACATGAATCATCTCGGAAGCCATCACTGATATTCACTGCCAAATTTACAAGTAGAGTTGTAAATGGATGAATGCTGATGTGGCTCGTAGGGCAAGGAGATAAAGTAGCCTGGTTGGACTAGTCCAAATTGTAGATCTTTAGCTAAGGGGCTATGAAGCAACGGGTTTTTTTTTTTGTTTTTTTTTTTGTTTTTTTTTTTATGTGGTCTTTCTGGACCTGGGTTTGTAACTCTCCCCAAGTGACTGCAATCTTGCAAGAGGTTTACTTTCAGCATAAGTGGTTTGTAGGGATTGATCAGTTTACTATACTCATAAGAGGTTTGCAAATCCATCAAATAGAATGGGCTAGCTTGTGATCCACCTAAAAGACTGGTCCTTTATGAAAGCCATGTCATAAAACTGACAAAGAGTGTTCCTATAAAAGTAGCCACTCTCATAGAGGTTTCTGGGAACCTCGGGATCAACAAGAGCCAGGAGAAAAGCATGTCCTTTGGATCTGGGATTCCTGCACTAAGAACCTCATAGAACCAAGTAAGAAGACTCACTGTCCTGGTAACATTGGAGACCAAGAGAAATGACTGCAAAGAGACAGTGGCAAGCACAGCAGAGCTGCGGGGCAGAGAAATCACAGCAGCAGTACAAGACGGAGAGACCATGTGACTGGCAGATGGCTGTGGTGGGCAAGTTTGTACACAGAGTGGAGCTAAGCATCTCTGGGTAGAAAGTCCCCTTCAGAGCAGAAGCATGAGCACACACTGTACAGGGGTTTCCTGTAAAAGTTTTGCCTTTAGAGCTATTGTAATCCCAGTCTAACTCTGGCCTTGCCCCAGGGTTGTCTGAAGGTGTGGGTTAAGAGCTGGACCAGCAAGCACAGAGCAGCCAGATCAAACCAAGAAAAGTGGTGGAGCAGGAAAGAGAACCAACATAGCCATACCACACCCAATCTGACCTCACAACACATATGTTGCGAGAAACAGAGAGAGAGATGCTTATTCACACCCGGTCCGTGGTGTGCCCACTTAGTGGCTCAAAAATGGTCATGTGTAACTTGGGAAGGGAAATCCCAGTTTCGTCGTGGTTAAGTAATATATCTGCTAACCAAAGGTCCACAGTTCAAATCCACCAGGTGCTCCATGGAAACTCGCTGGAGCGCTTCTACTCTGTTCTACAGGGTTGCTATGAGTCTGAATCAACTCACTGAAAGTGGACTTTAACTTGGAAAAAGTGTGCTGGTCCCTTTTAGATATAAGTAGATTCCTCCCTTTTCACGCTACATGGAAGACGTTTGGGGTTGGAGGAGACAAGTTCACTTCAAATAAGTTCCTATTGTCTACTGTGTGCTTTTTATAAGTAGTCAGTTCCAATTCACTGTTTACTTTCTACAAATAATAATAATGGCTTTCAGTTGCTAACCCTATGTTTCTTGCGTGTGTGACCAAATCTGACAGCAGAGCCTTCATTCCAGAAGTCTTTTTGCTGCTTGTAATGTTGAGGCATCAGTTTGGGCAACAGAAGCCCAGAGGTTTACTTGTGGTCCAGTCCAGATAAGCAAAATGGGTACTTCCTTAGGATCAGACTTGGTGGCACTTGGCTTTGGCTTGGCTTGGAATCAAAGCCCATACTCAACTGTGTATTTGACTAAAAAGCCCTTTCTTCATATAGAGCTGGTAATTTAGCACAGATTGTGCTACGTGAATCTGGAGATTCAGAATCCAGGTGGGGAAAAAAAAACTCTTTCCATTGAAGTCCATTAACAAAGACCTTTCAGCCCACATCAGCTCACAGTAGGCTTGTGAACATTTCCCTAATGACGATGAATGGCTTCAGTGCAGAACAAAAAGGTACAACCCAAGATGAGAAATGACATTATCCACAAGTGACCTTCATCACTTTTTGAAAGTATTTTTCAAAATCACACATTTAACACAGTCTTCACATTAAGGTTGAACAAAAAGATAACGATTCTCTGAAAGATGTTAATGAATTGTGTAAACATCACTTTATTTGCAACATAGAGCCAAATATTTCCTATGAATGAAAGATTTCTTTATCAAATTCCCATAGTAAAGCCCTTTACGGCATTCTCTAAATGAACGGAGTCACATCAGCCCTCAGTGCAACACTGTTGCCTTGTAGCTATAGGAGATTTTCATATGCCACCAGGGATTTTATTTAAGAACTCATCTTTTGACTATTAGGTATTAATATTTTAACCACTTTACAGACCTCTTGGGATGCAGGGTTCCACTGAAGCCTCTTCGAGTGTCACAAAAATGAATGTAAAATCTCTCCAAACTGCTCCTAGGACCAGATTAATTTCTCCAGGGAGAAACTTGGATCATGTGATCAGAAGAAAATCGAACTTTTTTCTCAGTGTAATCTTAAGATTTCTTAAGCAGTACATTAAGAACCAAAGACTTCTTTACTTTCTTTCAATAGAAGAAATTAAAGAAGAAAATACAATCTGTAGCTTTGAATAGCAATTTAACAGCTGACATAAAAAGGACTTCATAACCATGGAGATACTCGTTTTGACATGAAAACACTCCGTCAGAATGTGAACTCTGATCCAGCGCGTGAACAGATACTGTTTCCCCTGGTGCTGTTTGGCGAGACTTCACAAGGGAGGAACTTGTTTTCATCATTTCAGTCACTTAAAAATGAACAAAAACCTCATGCAGTTGAGGCAACCGAGCTCCCAGTTTTGACGAATGGATAAAATGTTCCCTTGCTAGATTTTTTTTTTTTTAAGTTTTTTAAATGTTTCTGACATCGTCCGATGTGTGCATGCCCGCACCACTACCAGGAAATCCAGCTCCAACTTGTTGCTGCGGAGCTTCTTTAATCTCTACCCACCCTTCCTGGCGTTGGCATGCTTTCCATGACTGCCATTTGAGCTTTAAAAAGGAAGGTGCTGACATCTGCACTAGTTTCAGGGTCTTCTTCCTGATGACTTAGCGTTTTAGGAAGGCAGGGTTGCCAACCCCACTGACCACAGAAATCACAAGATGGACTTAGGCTTTAAGAATTGAGCCAAAAGAATTTGAAGATGTGATAAAAGACTTTGGTCCAATCCCAATGCTTTTTCAAACGTGGTGGTAAGATCCTTCTTATGTAGCACTATTACCCCAACAAAGGTTGATGGGAACAAAAGGGGGAGTTTTTACTGACTATGTTTTGAACAGCTACTTCCGTTAGGTTTGAGAATCAGTCAATGCAGATGGTCTAAGAAGAAAATTCCAGACAGTAGCAATATGAATAAAAAATGTAATTAAAAATATCTGTTGAAAAAGGCAAAACATGGGGCACGTTCTCGGTAATCACCGAGACTTGGCTGAAATATTAAGGCAGGCCCTGACATGCTCTGTTAGCGTTAAGACTCCAAGTTTTTAGTAGATACAATGAGAAGGGAATGGTAGTCATTGATACCATTGAAGACACAAGAACAGCTGAGATTAACCCCTTGAATAGAAGAAAGGAGAGCTGAGGTCCATCCCCTACAGGTATGCTGGCCTGCAAGGAGAGACTGTGAGACAGGAAGAGCCAAGGTTCCTGGCTTCATTCCTGGGCCTCCATGGGTGGTGTGACGCTTTGCAAACACTCTCTGACCCAGGCTCTAGGAAACCTACCCTAATTGGTTTTAGGCAACGGTTTATAAACTGAAAGAGCTGGATAGCATTTGAGTTGATTCCAACTCATAGCAACCCTATAGGACAGAGTAGAACTGACCCACAGGGTTTCCAAGGAGTGGCTGGTAGATTTGAACTGCCAGCCTTTTGGCTAGCAGCCATAGCACTTAACCACTACACCACTAGGGAAGATTCTTAAGACCAAAAACCCTCTGTCGTCAAGTGGATTCCAACTCATAGTGGCCCCATAGGTTCACAGAGTTTCCAAGGAGTGCCTAATAGATTCCAACTGCCAGCCTTTTGATCAGCAGATGCAACACTTAACCACTACAAGGAAGAAGCGTAGGAAGAGTGATTTTCACCTCATGGCAAAGCCGTATATGAAGACAAATACAGCACCCAGAACGGAATGACGAAGATGTGAACACAGGAGAGGCAACAATTTCAGGTTTTCTTGTGTCTATAACATCTCTGCTTCATCAGTGGTCTAGAAACCACTCCAGAGAGGCGTGGGGGACAACCTCTGATAGCGAGCCGAGGCAGACCTCGCAGTGAATGCCTCTGTTCTGGTTCTAGGGACTGTTGGATAATAGTAAAGGCAGCTACGATGTTGAGGACACAGTGATTTGGGAAGAGTGATTAGCATGGCAAAGGCACAAGTGACCACACCTAAGGGTGAGAATCATCCCACCACTCCTGGTACTTAAATGTCACATGTACCTGTGCGCATTGTCCCTCACTTCAGAGCCAAAATAGTGAGGTTAGGTCAGAGGCACACATTATCACGAGAAGAAATATTTATCATTCTAAAACCACTAATTGAAAACTCCACAGTGGGGTTTCCTCAGAAAAATTAATAAACACAAAATGTAGATTTTTTTGTAGCTATGATAAGTATCTCACTTTATCATTGCTTATAATTTATAAACACCCAGTATTATTTTCAAAGGCTATTTTCAGTGAAAGTTACAGTTGTTTAGAATTTTATATTGTTCGGCAGATTGAACATTGAGGGATTCAAAATTGAACAAATAGGCCTAGCTGTATTTTTTAAATTATCATTATAGGCATCTCAAACGCATTACTGGACTTTTCCCCAAACTGTCATCTCTTCCCATGTCCTACATTTAAGAGTGTGCTACCTCTGTTAACTGAGTGGTCCAATTCTCATTTCTTCAGTTATCAATTTATCCATTCATGTAGCCATTCCTCTTTTCAGTTAACAAATATTTTAGGGTACAATATATGTACAACAATACATGTACAGAATACTCCAGGATAAACAACTCAGGTCACATTCCCATACCTATAGCACGTTCCACATCAGGTCGTTCACCAAAAACTCTTCATTTATCCTAACCTGCTTCAGTCTGTCTACTTCATTCCCTCTCCATTCCCACTGCCTTAGCTTGGGCCAGACTTTTTAACATTGGCCTCATTAATGTGTTGGACGAGATGATTCTTTTTGTGTGTGTGAGGGGCTGTCTTGTGCACTGTAGGATGTTTAGTAGGATCTTGAGACTCTACCCATTAGAGTCCAATATCACTATTCCCAAACTGACCTCTCATGCCATTGAGAACTGTCGATCTGACCATCACAGCCTTACTGCCGAAGCACTGAAATGAACTCTTAGCTAGTACTCTTCCACCCAATTTGTCATACACAATTTACACGCAATTCAGTTTTCTAAGCCATCTCTCAGTGCATTTCCACCTTCTCAGAGCATCCTACTGTGAACTGTATTACAAGTCTGTTTTGCACTTGTGTGCAAAACATTGGAAGCTCATTGCAGTGACGTGTCCACAGTCATAAAATGGATCAGAGCTAGGATTCAAAATCAAGCTTTGACGGAATCAAAAAATTGTGCTTCTGACCAATAAGCAATACTCTCTAGAGCAAGTATTCTAAAATTAAGAACCAAATGTAACATTCTCCACTTAAACTCGCTTGCTGGGCTTCCACAGCCTACCCCTTTTTGTAACCTGAATCCTGGTCATTTCTCTGTCATCATTGTCACTCCTACTTCCCACCCCATGTACCTCTGCACCGCTGACCTTTACACTTTTCCTCAAACATCAGTTCTCTTTCTGGATTCTAGGATTTTCATGAGTCACCTTATTTACCTTAAAATCCCTCTCTTCATCTTCTCTTCTCTAACTTCCTATTCAGTCTAACAGACTTATTTCAGGCCTCATCTTTCCTTCCAAGAAACCTTCTCCAACACCCCAAATGCACATTAGGGACACCATCTATTCCTCTCCATTATATCCTGTATATATTGCTGTGTCATTGTGCTACGTGTCTTCCATATGTGTTCCATTTGTCAAAAGCTCTGGCTTTAACTATGGGACCCTGGGCCAGTTACAGAACAGTTCTATGCCTCAGTTCCTTCATATATCAAATGGGGATAAAAACAGTAGTTACTTTGTTAGGTTCTTGCAAGAATTAAATGAGTTGTGTTAGGATGCATATACCAGGCAGGTTGGAATGCTAATACACGTATTAAACACCAAAAACCAAACCCATGGACATGGAGTAGAGTCCAGCTCATAGCAACCCTACAAAACAGAGTAGAACTGCCCCACAGAGTTTCTAAGAAGTGCCTGATGGATTCAGACTGCCAACCTTTTAGTCAGCAGCCATAGAATTATCCACTGCACCACCAGAATATTAGTTATTACTATTTGAACTCCAAAATTCAACTACACTCCTGGTACATGTTGGAAATTCAAACATCATGGAAGCATATTTTCACTATAACTTTCAGAGGAATTCCTCAGTGGAGACTCAGTTATATACTAGGGCATAATCAACTTTAATCGTGTCACCACATAGGTGGGGCAGATTTATTCAGGTGAGACAAGGGTCACTGTTCGATTTGACCCACCAGGATGAAGCAGACATTTATTAGTATGTCCCATAGTGACCGAAGCAGAACAGGAATCAATGTCCTGCCTTGCACTGCTGTGTTTAATCTTCCAGACTCAAAGTATATGCTCTCTAGAGTTATTACCACTAAGAAGACTCCTAAAATCTTCTGGGTGGTCTTTTATAACACTTTAATAGGCCAAATTTCTTTTTCTTTTGATTTTTCTGTTTCCTTCTTTCTTACATCTCATTTTCACGATAAGCAAAAAACAAACCAATCTAATTGCCATTGAGTCAACTCTGACTCATAACAACCCTATAGGACAGAGTTGAATTACACCATAACATTCCCAAGAAGCACCAGGTGGATTCAAACTGCCAACCTTTTGGATTACAGCAAGAGCTCTTAACCACTACACAACCAGAATTTCCAAATTTCTTGGCAGCCATTTATTTTTCCTGTTTTTATTCTTGTTTCTTCACTCTCTACTCATTGTGAAATTCTTTTATATGGCTCCCAAGCCATTTAGGGTCACCAAGTATTAGAACATTTTTTTAAAACTGGTTTTTATTGCTAAACAATGTACTGCCCGAACTCAAAGAAAACTGAGAAGATGTTACTGTAGACAAAACATTAATTTCCAGATTACTTGGAAAAAGTATTGACTTGAGGACACTGGTTAAGCATGATCCGGCAAATGTTTTCTATTTGTCTTTCAACAAAAATGTTCAATGTTAATAATATTAGACTGTGGACATGTACATACATTTTTACAGCTAGTAAAACTTTCCAATGGAAGTGGCGTAGACAAGTTTTAAGGAATGGTACCATTTAAACACATATCAAAGCCCCTTGGTCATCCATGGGTCCAATCATTCCCACAATATTTTATTAAATTGCTTCATCTGCCAAATGAAAGATTGCATTGCCTTGTATTACAAGGACTTCTTACAAAAACATAATCACACTAAGGAGAAGGATTATGATTTCTGTGAGAAAACTAATTCTAATTTTGTAAACTTCAGTGTAACAAAGATCTTATTTTTAACCTGGCATTAGTACAGGTCATTGTTGGGTGCCATCAAGTTGGTTCTGACTCAATGACCCTATGAACAACAAACAGAAATGCTGCCTAGTTCTGTGCCATCCTCACAATCATCGATACGTTTGAGTCTGTTGTTGCAGCTACCGTGTCAGTTCATCTTGTTGAGGGTCTTTTTCTCTCTTGCTGAGCCCCTTCTTCATCAAGCATGATGACCTTCTCCAGGAAATGGTCCTTACTGATAAGCTGTCCAAAGTACATGAGGAAAAGTCTCAACATCTTCACTTTTAAAAAAATTTTGGCTGTACTTCTTCCAAGACAGATTTATTCATTCTTTTGACAGTCCATGATATATTCAATATTCTTTGCCAACACCGTAATTCAAAGGCATCAATTCTACTTTGTTCTTCTCTATTCATAGTTCAGTTTAAGCATGTGTATGACCAAAAAAAAAAATCCACCCCCACCAAGGTGATTTCAGTGCATAGTGACTCTATAGACAGGATAGAACTGCCCCATAGTGTTTCCAAGGAGCACTTGGCTAATTTGAACCACCAACTTTCTGATTAGCAGCTATGCCATCGGGGTTTCCAAAGGTAGTCAGCTCAAGAGAACAACAGAGGAGAAGCACGTGGGCCATCAGTAGCCCAGAGACCCCTAACACGTCTGGGATTCCTACCTTTTCGGGCGTGGTTGTTACAGAGGAGTATGAGGTGATGGAAAATACTATGGCTTGGGTCAGGCACACCTTAGTCTTCAGAGTGACATCTTTGCTTTTTAATACATTAAAGAGGTCTTGTGTAGCCAATTTGCCCAATGCAGTACATTATGTGATTTCTTGACTGTTGCTTCCTTGGGTGTTGATTACGAATCTTGACAACTTCAATCTTTTCTCCATTCATCATGATGTGGCTTATTGATCCAGTTGTGAGAATAATTGTTTTTTATGTTGAAATGTCATCTATACTGAATGTTACAGTCTTTGATCTTTATCAATGAATGCTTCAAGACCACTTCGGTTTCAGCAAACAAGGTTGCAGCAATTGCACAGTGTTGATTGTTAATGAGCCTTTCTCCAATCCTGATGCCCTGTTCTTCTTCATACAGTCCAGCTTCTCTGATTACTCCCTCAGCATACAGAATGAATAAGTCCGGGGAATGCTACAACACCGACGCCCTGCTTTCCTGACTTTCAACCAGGAAGCATCCCCTTGTTCTGTTTGAACAACTACCTTTGGGTCTATTTACAGGTTATTCAAGGGCACAATTAAAAACTCTGGAATTCCCATTCTTCACAACACTATCCAAAATTTGTTATGATCCACAAAGTCAAACACCCTTCCATAGTCAATAAAACAAGTGTCAGCTAGGGCTGCCCTAACAGAAATACCACAGAGTGGATGGCTTTAACAAAGGAAGGTTCATTTTTACACAGTCCTGTAGGCTATAAGTGCACATTCAGGATGTCCACTCCAGCAGAAGGCTTTCCTCCTAGTTGGCTCTGGAGGAAAGTCTGATATTGCATCAGTCTTTGTCCAGGGAGCGTCTTCGAACAGGAACCTCAGATCTGAAGGATACGCTCTTCTCCCGGTTCTGCTTTCTTGTTGATGTGAGGTTCTCAATTCTCCGCTTGCTTCTCTTTCCTTTTATCTCTTGTAGGATGAAAGGATTAAGGGTGGGGCAAGCCATACTCCAGGGAAACTCCCTTTACCAGTGGAGCAGGGAGGTAATCCTATGAAGGGATTTACAGTCCCACCCTAATCGTTTAATATACAGCACAGGACAATCACAAAATATTGAGAATCATGGCCCAGTAACATGGCTACACATATTTTGAGGGGTACATAATTCAATCCATGACAATATCTTCCTGATGTTTTCTGCTTTCAGTCAAGGTCTGTCTGACTTCAACAATGTTACGCCTCATATCAAGTCCTCTTCTGAATCTGGCTTGAATTTCTGGAAGTTCACTGTCAAAGTACTGCTGTTATCATTCTTTTTATTATCTGTAGCAATATACAGGTTGAGAGATTATAATTTACTAAATATTTTATTTATTAAATATTTTAAAGTAGTTTCCACGGAAAAATAGTTTGTTTCTTAAGAAAATTTTTCCAAGCTTGACATTAGGTAAAATTCACTGTATTCCATTTTTACAGATGGTCTTGGAGTGAGTTAGAGAAAAGTGCAGGGCATACTGACCACAATGACTTCATGAGTGGTTTCTTTGTCATTTAGGAGAATGTTGGACCATATCCCTACAGGAATTATGTTAGAGCTTCTCTGAATTAAAAAGTGGCTTGAGTTTACTTAGTAGTTTAGGAATCATAAAATTTATATATAAGTGACTCATTGCCGTCGATTCTGCCTTCAAATGACCCTATAAGACAGAACGTAATTGCCCCATTGAGTTTTTAAAGAGAGCCTGGTGGATTTGAACTGCCAATCCTTTGGTTAGCAGCTGTACCACTTAACCACTATGCCATTGGGGTTTCCATATGTATGAAAAATTCAGTGGGGCAATTCTGTCTTATAGGTTCATAATAAGGTGGAATCGACCGAACACACACACACACACACACACACACAGAGCTACCACAAATTCATAAAACTACATTAAAAGCAAACTATTCATAAAATAAGGCATGTGTGTTTCCATCTTTCTGTGTATGTATACACATAAACAGGTTTTCTTGAATTAGAAAACTACTTTTGTTTTTGTGTTTGCTTGTCATTAATTCATTCTTGACCTATGGACTTACACTGGGTGTGACTTCTGTTATGCAGATGTCCCTTTGAAACACTGTGAATAGATTAATCTGATAAGGAAAGGTATCTGTGTACAATAAAACACCTTTGCTGTCAACGAGTGACTATCATGCCAATGGCAACAATTACCATTGTTCTGAAAGTTAATTTTAACCAGTGAAGAAATTAGGAGTTAAATGGAAATTACATCTCAGTGATGGGAATAGACCTTGGTCATTATCTGGCATCACAGCCATCAGATACATGTAAAAGAAGGTCTATTCTTTCTTGCAACAATTATTAGCTCAGCACTACGTACAAGAAAACCCTGGTGGCATAGTGTTTAAATGCTATGGCCGCTAACCAGAAGGCTAGCAGTTCAAAACTACCAGGTGCTCTTTGGGAACTCTAGGGTGGTAGCTCTAATTCCATCTGTCCCGTAGGGTCCCTATGAGTTGGAATTGGCTTGATGGCAATAGGTGTGGTTTTTTCAGGATTTTTTGTTTGTTTTTGTTTTCTCCGTATAAGGCACTGCGCTAGGCATGAGAATAAAAAGAATAAGAGCCGTTGCCTGTCTGCACACAACTTGCAGTGTATTAGGAAAGGCAGGAAATTACACAATAGAGTATGATATGGGCTCTACCTTCTAGTGGGATATCAGGAAAAGCTCCTCTGAGAGAGTGAATTTAGAACTGAAGTCTGAAAAGTAAGTAAGATATGATTGGTAAAGACTGGGAGAGGGAAAAGGAGTCAGGCAAGGAAAACAGAAGCAAGAGGCAGAATGGAGAAGTAACCTGTGTTTGAGCATTATTCTTCTAGATTATTGGCCAGATGTCGGGTAACACCACTTTGTTTTCCTTGATGGCTGGTGATGGCCTGCGAGATTGTGAAGCAGACCTCCACCCAGTTGGCCTCCACCCAACCAACTTCCACTCAGTCGACACCCCACCCTCCCTCCGTGCTCCCAACTGCCCACATTGTTCCCTACATCTGCATGTGGTCTTTCCCTCTAAATATTAAGACTTTGCCTGACCAATTCAGGCAGGATTTTGAGGATGAGAATACCTACCTGACCCTTTGCAATGCTGGCTTGCACATAAAACCTTTCATCTGACCCCAAAACTCCTGTCTCAGTGAACTGGCTTCTTGGGACAGGTAGTCGAACTCCCAGGCTTTTTGGTTAACATTAGTAGGGCTGCATTTTTTTCTGGGTAACACTTTCTTTTCCTTTTCCAGCTTCTAGAGGCTGCTAGCATTGCTTCAACCTCTTCTCCTATCATCCCACCTCCTTCTCTGACTTTCTTGCTTCCTTTTTTTTCCTTTGTGATCACCTGCATAATCCAGGCAAATCTTCCCGCCTCAAGATGACACACCAGCGGGTCATCTTTGAGGAAACAATATTCTGCCCATTTCTTTTGTAGAATGACATAAGAAAAACACCTAAGACCGAAACTTGAAGAACACTAACTTAAAAGGTAAGGGCAGAGAAGTGGAGACTTCACAGCAATCGTGAGAGTGGCAACATGGGAATTACAGAACGAACTGTATCACAAGAAGAGAGTTCTCAATCTTGTTTCTATCACTGAGATCACTGAGATCAGATGAGGACCTGCAACTGTTCTTCGAATTTAGGAACCAGAAAGTCACTGGTGACCTTTGAAAGACCAGTTTGAATAGAGCAGAAAAAATGAAAGTGTAGACTGGTTCTCTATAGTTGAGAAGGAACTCTGTGGAGTCAGTCAGTGAAAACAAATTTTCAAGAATACGGCTCTGGATAGAAAAAGAATGGGATGGGAGGCAGGGCCAGGTGCTAAAGCAATTATTACTGGATTATAATCAGAAACAGTTAAGTTGGAAAACATAATTGTTCTAGGTGCACTACCAACCTCATTGCTGAATAGCACTACGGTTCCTTTTGTAGTATCCTCCTTGGGAAGTTATGCACCGACCGCAGAGCCTAGTCAGTCCACTCTTCAAAGCAAATTTTGGAATTCTTTCAGGACTGGCCATTATGCATGGTGGCACAATAGCAAATTCACGAACTTAATTGTACAGTTATGTGTGAAGGAATTTTTAGCGAGTAATCAAATAACTGTATTGAAACGCCCTCCCTGCTCACCTGATCTGTCCCTCAGTGAATTTTCTCTTTACCTGAAGCTAAAGGAAAAACTGGAGGGAAAATACTTTGATGACATTCAAAACATCAAGGGTAGTAGGACAACTTTTCCGATGGCCATTCCAGAAAAAGAATTCCAAAATTACTTTGAAGGGTGTACTAAGTGCTGGTGTTATGCACAGCTTCCCAGGGGAGTACTTCAAAAGTGACAATAGTGATGTACGGCAATGAAGTATGTAGCTCTTTTTCTAGGATGACTTCATGAACTTAATTGGCAGTCCTCGTATATAATATATTTGAATATGCCGTGTAGTGGTAGAGATTAAATATAAACAGTGAGATGGATTAATTAGATTTAAGCCCATAAGAAAAAGGAAAATAAAGACAAATCTCTTTCATTTTAATATGGAGGAGCAGAACCAGGTAGAGTTGTATACGAGCAAATGGAGCAAATTTTTATCTGACTTCTTGTTTTCTCTATGAAACTACACCAGGTCAGTGGCTGACAGTGAAGGAGAGCTGTAGGTGGGAGGGGCATTGGACTTCCGAAAAGCATAGATAACATCTTAAATTTCTACACAAAGTAGGATCGTGTTGATCAGGAACAGCCTCATCTGGAAACGCCAAGTGTCCCGTCAACTTCGGAGACATTCGTAGTGTGCCAGTCCTGACAGTTGTGTGATTTTTCTCTTGAATTGCCAGGGAGATGATGGGCAAAAGCAGAGAAGGCAGCCACTGGGTGAAAACAAACTTACTAGGTCAAGAGGCTTTAGAATACCAGTAAAGCAATGGAATGAAGTTAGGGTTTGACAAGGTAAATAAATGAAGGCTGGTCTCTGTTGAGCCAACTCATGTATGTCAGAGTGGAACTGTGCTCCACAGGGTTTTCAATGGCTGATTTTTTTTAGAAATCGATTGCCAGACCTTTCTTCCAAGATACCTCTAGGTGGACTCAAATCTTCATTTCAGTTAGTAGTCAAGCATATTAACTATACCACCCAGGGGCCCCTGATGAAGACAAGAATGACATATCTTCAGGAGAAGAGAAGGCTAAGGGCTCTTAATAAAAATAAAGACACTAAGTAGTCAAAGAACTGGTAAGAGAGAGAGGTAGTCAGGAATGGTAGCTGAGAATGAGTCTGAATGTCTTGTTAGAGAGTTGACTTCATCCGGATGTGACAAGGTCCAGGGTGTGGCCATGGAATGGATGTCGGAAGTGGGCAAAGATCCTTGGTGGTGAGGTCGGCAAGGAACCTGGAGGCCAAGCTATTGGATGGAGTCATCCAAGCTAATGTCATGTTGAAGGATGAAAAGGAAGCTGTCGGCCTTGCATCAAGATCTTCCAAGAAACTCAAGCTGACTATATTATAAGCTACACTGACCATATCGTAAATAAATATGCAAGAAGGGAAAACGCAAAAGCTGCCCACAAAGGCAAAATGCATTTAGTCAATTATCTGAATAATTCAATTCAGAATGCTTCCTTTGGCTTTTGAGGGGAAGGAGACTGCTTTTATTAGCTTAAAGAAACTCCACTGGCTATTTCTAACATCTCCTTTTTTTTTGTCTTGTCCAAACAGCCATACAACTCACAGGCCTCTAGGTTTAAGGGTGGACTCACACCAGATCTATTGGCCATGGAAGGAAACAGAAGAATATTAGCAACTTTCTTCTGGTGGATTGTGCAAACCATTAAGAAGGAGCCACATGGAGTTTGGGCTGGAGCAGCAATAAAACCATCCCTGTCACTCACTCAGCATTTTGCACTCTGAGCTGTGAAAACATTGCTTGCTTACATCATATCTGTGGCCCCATAAGTCAGACCTGTCATAAAAGTACTTTTAAGACAGCTATCATGCTTTATACTGTTTAATATGCAATGCAAGATAAGCTGGCACCTTCCTTGCCCTCCAGGAGCTAAAATTATGGCCTTTCTTTGAGGTAGAGAGAGGGCTGTCTAGAATCCTAGATTAAACTTTCTGATTTGAACAAAGTTCAAGGAAATGAGTAAGTGCTTTTAAGTGATGATGGATAGATGGAATCTTAAGACAGGGTCCAACAGGGATGGCAGCATCCGTCTTCTTCCAACTCAGGGAACTAGGGCTCCTACTTACTGCCCACCTGCCTGTATCCCGACCTGAAGAAAGCACCAGGAGGAAGCATAACACAAACTGTGCATCTATGGAGGAAGCTTACAGTCTTGTTCGGAAAGTATAATTAAATTCATGAAACTAAGCATTTAGCAGCCATCAAAATCTTCTTGAAATAAACAAATTATGTAGATCAGAGGTGGGATGCACTCTGTTCACGCCAAGACGGGTAAAATACAGCCCCCACTCTTGACCAGCTGGCAGTCTGCCTGGGGGAACAGGCATGTGCACAGATACACTAGCCCGTATTCAGAAACATGTAGGGCAGAGATGCAGCATTGCTCACAAGAGAAGGTGGGAAACTCTTCTCGGCATGTGTTGGAACAAGGTCTGGAAACCATCCAGGAAATGTGTTGGAGGAGAAGGTGAGTGATGGGTCCTCCAGTTTCTGAGGTTTCCCCAAGTTCCTTTTTCTGACTGTCTAACCACATGGAAGCCTCTTCCTCAGTAATCTATAGCTTATGATGTACTTCTAGAACTACAGTGAAGATACCTAGGAGATTCTAGAATTCAGGGATCCAAAGCACACACTGAGATCCAGAATAAAAGAAGTGTTTATCCAGGTACACATGGCTCATGAAGGCCAAATTGTCAGTAGACACATGTTTGGAATAAGTGACTGCACAGGCTAGCCAGTTATGGGACAACTATGTAGGGCAAGAAGCTCAAGTTTTAAGATAATACTTACTTTTGTTACTCTTAGGATTCTACTCTATCCCATCCAGTGCCTTTAAGCTAGACATCCCTTAGCTAAAGGAAACTTTATTATCCTGTTTCCTTGTTTGAATATTTTGTACTTGCTTAGGATCTTTTTAAAACTGCAATTGAGTCATATATCTTGGGTGGGGACCCCAGTCCTACAGTGAGCAATTGTTTATTGGGAGGGACAGGCAAGACAGAGTCATCTTCCACCGTGAACACGACTGTTGATGTCTCAGAGGCTGACAATCAGGATTTTACACTTACTTTTGGAACAAAGTAACAACCAGATGCACCAGAACTCAACCCAAAAGGTCCACGTTTCTCAACATAGGAAAATCTAAGCCTAGACTATTGTAAACCAATTCTAAGTCAATTGTCGGAGTTAACAGGGCTTCATAGAGGCGGATCAAGGTCAGTGTTTTAAAAAAAATCAGAATACTTAAAGCTTGGGTTCTCAGAGAATGATACTTAATGACTTGACCAGAAATGTGTGTCAAAGAAAAATGAGGACAAGCTATAAAATGTTCTATTATCTGAAGGTAGTTTGAAGCTGAAATGCTGTAGAACCAACTGACCAATTTTTTTTTCAGGGGCAGGCGGGGAGCAGGGCAAAGTTGATACTGCCTTAAAGTTCTCATCATTAGTAAACTTACAACACATAGACAAACAGTTGCCATTGAATTGACTCCAACTCGTGACCACGTGGTCCTGGATCACCCTCATGATTGCTGGAATGTTTGAGGCCAACATTTTGACCTCTGCGCCAACCCGTCTTGCTGCGGGTCTTCCTCATCTTCACTGGTTCTCCGCTTCACCAGACAGGAAGTCCTCCAAACATGAAACATGATGTCCAAAGTGAGCAAGTCAGATGGTATTCTGTTACAAGCCATTAGATTTTCATTGGTTAACTTTTAGAAGCAGACTGCCAGAGCTTTCTTCTTAGTCTTAGTCTGGAAGCTCCACTAAAATCAGTCCACCACAGGTCACGCTCCTGTTACGTGAAATACTTGTGGCATAACTGCTGTTGTTACAGCAACAGGCAAGCTAACACAGTATGATAAACTGACAGATGAGTGGTAGGTGTTTATAACAGACTACCAGCCCAAAGACAAATCTACCGTCCTTGAATAAATTCTGACTCACAGCCACCCTATAGTGATTCTATGGGATATAGTTGTCTCTGTGTTTTCAAGGAGTGACTGGTGGATTCTAAGTACCAACATTTTGGTTAATAGCCAAGCTTTCAATCATTGTGCTATCGAGGCTCCAACAATAGACCTTAAATAAATACCAGACCTGAATTGTATCTGTACAAGGTCAGACAGTTAAGATCACAAACTCCTGCTAGAAAAAGTGGTGCACACTTTGTTGCTGAATATCACTACAGTTGCCTTTGAAGTACTTCCCTTGAGAAGCTGTGCACTGATGCCAGCACCCAGTCCACACGTGAAAGCACTTTTCCTAAGATGAGTTCATGGAACTTAATTGTCAGACCTGCATTTTCAAATAAGTAGGTATCCATTCACCCAGCTCTGACATCAGGAGTTATAGGTGGCATGTACATAGTATAAACCAATTGGACCGAAAAAACAGAGCCAGGATGCAGCTGTCTGCTCAGTGGCAATAGTCTTGATAGACAAAAGCAAACAAGAGTAGTGTTCTCGGGATTTTGAGATGTCTCACAGCCCTAAAGAGTGAAATGCCCCAAAATTATCAGTAGGGAGCTAACTGTCCTTATTTAGATTAATATATGCATGCTAAATTATTGTAATAATGACTGAGGTATAAGTACTAACCATATCCCAGCACTGTTCAAAGTACTTTGCATGTATCACAGATGAGGAAACTGAGTCATAGAGGGATAAAGTAACATGTTGAAGATCACACAACTACTCTGACCTCTAGGGTCGCTATGAGTCAGACACGAATCAACCGCAGTGGGTTTATGAGGAAATTAATTTATGAGAATGTGATCAATTGCCACTTTATCATCTTAGAAAAATTTGAGATTATTAATCAGAAAAAGAAATATGCATGTTTATATTAAAATTTGCATTTCATATACGATTTGTGCTTCAAATAAAACTATCCATTCAAGAGAGAGTTTTGGAAAACCCTGGTGGCTAGTGGTTGAGTGCTAAAAACCAAATCCAAACCCACTGCCACTAAGTTGATTCCATCTCATAGTGACCCTATAGGACAGAGTAGAACTGCCCCATAGAGTTTTCAGAGAGCCTCTGGTAGATTTGAACAAGGAGTTGGAAAAAGTTTTTTCAACTAAATGGTTGTTTGCTTTTTAACATGTTCAGGGTATTCCGGTAACTTGACTCCACTTTAAGAGGAAAAAAATGATATACAAAAGATATTCTTGTGTAAAATCAAATAATTTTAATAAAAATTTCATAGCTATTTGGATAAGTGATAAAAAGAAGTCAGAGATCATTTGTAACAAAGCAAAAGGAATGTATTTTAACATACGCACATACACATACAAACACACACACGTAAAGGACTGACAAAGACTAAGAGGAAAAAATGGAAGACTTTTAGTCATAAAAAAGCCAAGAAAGATTTTTTTTCCTACAGTTAACATGATTTCTTTTTGTAGTCACTAACACAAACAATACTTACGACAGGCATCACTATGCTAAAATGAAATTATATTGGGAAAACAACATACATCACTAAACTAATACTATGAATTTTGAAGAAACATCTCTATAACCTTCTTTTCACAAATCGTTAACATCTTTCATGCTTGTGGATTTCCTTACTATTATTTTCTTTTTAATCTTGTCTATGTATGAGAAGACCTTTTAAAATAGTCACAATGTTACCACAGATTTAAAAAGTTGATACTTTCATAAAACCAAAGAAAACTCTCCAAACCCATTGCCACTGAGGTGATTCCAACTCCTAGTGATGCTGTAAGACAGAGTCAAACTGCAGTGTAGGCTTTCCAAGAAACCGCTGGTGGATTCAAACTGACGACCTTTGCTTAGCAGCTGAGCTCTTAGCTACTGCCCCACAAGGGTGCTTCATTAGCGGTAACCAGATGTTTAAAATGTCTAGAATTCTATCTGAGTTAAACCTGAAACAGGATTTTAGAGTCTTTCATATTTTCTACTAGGTTCTAAGTCTTATAGTAACAGCAAAACTCTTACATTGGTGTGAAACCACAGCAGGATTAAGAAGCAGCTTAGACAAGCAGGTTCCCAGAGCTCTAGTCTGAAAGGTCAATAAACCTCACTGGAAAAAATCAAAAATATGGTGTCAGTGAATTCAGGTTTCCTCATCCAACTTCTTGAATAGCTGGAAAAACAGAAAATACCTGGAGTGGAGACAGATTTTTTTTAAGTCATCACCAATGTACCTTCTTCAAAGAATATTGACCTTTCTGAAGTCATATGAACTTATGAGGCATATGAAGTAGAAGTCCCAGATGAATTTCTGAAGACTCAGTGCACTAGGAGATTCAGTGCATTTTACTGGAAGGGGATTATTTGTTGGGTTATCTAAATTTTAAAAGGATTGTAATGCCTCTCAGGAGGTCGTATGATACGGGAAATGGGAAGTAACAAAAATATGCCATCAGTTCCTTACTTTGCTTTCTGTGCTTATAAGAATTTGTGGAGTATTAAACAGGATCCACGCACATAAGATAAAAAGACTGCATGATATAGACTGAGAATTCTCCCTCTTCCCTCGCTTTTCAGAAGCAACTAAGTTCTAGTTTCGTGAATAAATTTCAGGAAATATTCCACGTATTTCCAAAGTTATCCACAGAAATATCTTTTTTCACATAAACTATGTTAGGTGTCATTGAGTCAGTTTGGACTTATAATAACTCTATGCACAACAGAACAAAACACTGTGCTGTCCTGCCTCATGTCTACATTGGTTTTTATGCTTAAGCCCATTGTTGCGACCACGGTGTTAATCCGTCTCATCAAAGGTCTTGCTGTTTTTCCCTGACCCTCCACTCTACCAAGCCTGATGTCCTTCTCCAGGGACTGATCTTTCCTGACAACATGTCCAAGGTATGTAAGATGCAGTCTTGCCATCTTTGTTTCCAAGAGGCACTCTGGTTGTACTTCTTCCAGAACAGATCTGTTTGTTCTTTTGGCAGTCCACGGTATGTTCACCGTTCTTCTCCAGCACCACAATTCGAAGGCATCAATTCTTCTTCTGTCTTCTTGGTTCACTGTCCAGCTTTCACATGCATATGATGCAATTGAAAATACCATGCCTTGAGTCAGGAGCACTGTAGTTGCACTTTAGTCTTCAAAGTGACTTTTCACTACTTTTTACTTTTCAGATTTTCTGAAGGCAATGTGTCTTTTGATTTCTTGACTGCTGCTTCAACGGGCATTGATTGTGGACCCAAGTAAAATGAAATCCTTGACAACCTCGACACATGGCGCATGGCAACCTAGGGGCCACGGTAGAACTGACTCCACGGCACTTGTCTTGGCTTGACAACCTCAATCCTTTCTCCATTTGTGACAGTGTCGCTTACTGGTCTAGCTGTGAAGATTTTTGTTTTCTTGATATTGAGATGCAATCTATACCGAAGGCTGTGGTCCTTCGTCTTCATCAGTAAGTACTGCAAATCTTCACTTTCAGCAAGTAAGATTGTGTTGTCTGTCTAAGACAGGTTGTTAATGAGTTGTCCTCCAATCCTGATGTGTAATCCATTTTCTTAGACTATTTGCTTAGCATATGGATTGAAAAGGTGTGATGGAAGTACATAACCCTGATGCACACCTTTCCTGACTTTAAACCATGCAATGTTTCCCTGTTCCATTTGCACGAGTGCCTTGTGATCCATACACAGATTCCTTATGAGCACAATTAAGTGTTCTGGAATTCCCATTTTTCACAACATTAGCCACAATTTGTTATGATCCACACAGCCAAATGCCTTTGCATAGTCAGTGAAACACAGGTAAACATCCTTCTGGTATTCTTTGCTTTTAGCCACGATCCATCTGACATCAGCAATGATATCCTTGGTTCCACATCTTTTTCTGAATCCAATTGGAGTTTCAGGCAGTTCCTTGTCAATATACTGTTGCAGTTGCTTTTGAATGACCTTGAACAAAATTCTACTTGTGTATGTGTATTATTACACATAAACTCTAACACATTACATATGTTGTTCCATATCTTGTATTTTTTCACTTAATACATCCTAGAGTTCTTTCCATACTGTGAATATAAAATTATGTATGGTTTGTAATGGCTCACATGGTATGCCACTGTGTAGATAAATCAATTATTACATGAAACTGGTTGATGGAGGTTTCAGCTGTTGATAAACTTTGTTATAAATGATGCTCCAGTTAATAACCTATCATTTCACATATGTTCTAGAACACCTCTAGAAAGCTCCCTATAATTTTCATGAATTTAAATTCAGTTTCCTTTAACCCTCCATACTGGCATTAAATAAATATTCATAGAATATCAGGTTGAAGAAGGATGTGATCATTTTACCTATCGGGGATGCCCTTCCTCATCTCAAACTCAGTCTAGGGGTTCGTGTGTTTCTTCTTTTACGGTTCACATTTTCTGAAACACAAATCAGACACCAGGTCAAGAAACAGATTTGTTTTTTTTTTGTCCAGTAGGCTACAAGTCCAAAATCAGGATGTCTGCTCTGGTGAAAGGCTTTCCCTCTGTCAGCTTGGGAGGAAAGTCCTTGTGTAGCATCAGTCTTTGTTCAGGGAGCATCTTGGCACAGGAACTTCAGCTTTTTTACCCCTGCTGCTTTCTTGGTGGTATGAAGTTCCCAACTCTCTGCTTGCTTCCCTTTTCTTTCATCTCTTGTAGGATGAAAGGATCAAAGGTGATGCAAGCCACACTCCAGAGAAACTCACGTTACAATGCAACAGGGAAGTGACTTTATGAAGGGATTTACGGTAGCGCCCTAATCTCTTTAACATCCAGCATAAGAAAATCATAAAGTGCAGAGCAATCACACAACACTGGTGATCACAACCCAGCCAAATTTCTATACTTATTTTGGGAGAACACATATTCAGTCAATGACAGAAACCCTATAAAAGAAGTTCTACTCTGTTTCACAGGGTCACTATGAATTAGAATCAACTCAACAGCACCTAAAGATAGCTTTGGTATTTATTTAAGTACAAAGTGATCAATTTATTGCAATTGGAACTCTACCAGAAATTCCAAAGCCTGCTGGCTACCATCCACTTAGATGTGAAGAGGGTACTACAGATGGCAACCCTTGATGTACTGGGATGTGAGAAAGCTTGCCCATGCCACCCAAGCAGGGTTAGAAAGACAGAATTCCAGGGTCAGACACCAAGAACTTCTGGTTATTATAAGTCAATAAGCTTTTGTCAATTGTACCGTGAAAAAATGTCTTGCCAGAGGGGGTTGGATACTATTTGAGAAACAGATGAAAACACCTTTCTCATTGACTCTGAGTTCTTATTCTTCAAGGGCTGACAAGGACCTAAACAACTGAAAACCTCAGTAGATCTTCCACAACTAGAGTAATAACTTGCAAGAGAAAAGCGTGGCAGTCAAATAAAATATTTTAGGAAATATTATTCACTAGCTCACGTGGACCTGAGTCCTAACTGCAAGAATCTTGGAGAATATGAAATTGAGGACAAAGATACTAACAATGTATAATAATCATTGTTATTTATAGTTGTCTTTATTGAATGTTCTATATAATAACCCAGGTTTTGGGAAAGAGTCTTCATTTCAGTGCTTGTATGCTTTTTAGTCAAGGCAGTTTCTTAAGGATATTGTTGAATATGATATATATATGTTAAGATGTTAGGTAGTAAAAAAAATACTAAGTTAGAAACTATAAAAAGAACACCCTTGTTATATAACGCTGCTTATGCCCTAGCTTATTTAGATAATCTCTGGTTTCTGGAAGAATTACAAGTTTTGTAATAAGGCAAGGGACAGTTTTACAGAGAAGGAAATAATCACAGTGGTCTTTTTCACCTTCTATGTAATCAGGCACCATTGAATATTTAGCAGCTTACTGTCAGAAGCAGCTTCTCCCAGCACATTCTAAAGCATTTATGAAGAATGTGTTATCCTGATTTCTGAATTGTCAGCTTGAGAAAAGCACAGCTGCTTTCAAAGGAAAGAAAATTAGATGGAAATAAAAGAGACAAAGAAGCATTCCCATTGTTTGTGTAACTCTCTTCCTCTCTAAGTTTCCTAAGTCCATATGCTGTCAGGAAATGCAGTCTGTAACCTGATATGCACATACATCTATTTATAACTACTTCTGCCCTGTACATACAGAAAAAACAGGAAGGCAGTCTGATCTAAACTATCAGCAAAATCAAATGCTTATTGTGTATTCAATCGACAAAAATGTGTAAGATTTTTTTAAGAGAAAGAACAGAAATCTTAGACAATTTATTGTCACTCACGCGACTTTCCAGATGCCTTTTTTTCCCCCATCAGTTCAACAGTTTTCACACCCAAGCCTCTAGATCTGCCTATATTTCAGGCAGTGAGTGAAGTACTCCATATGGATCGTTTCATTTAATTTCGCACCAATCCCATGTAACAGGAGTGTTAGTGCAGAGCCTTTAAAATGCATAGCACATCTGACAAAATAGTTAGAAGACACTCATGGCCTCAAGGTTACAAAGCAGGAAGAAGCAAGGGAAGCAAACTGAGGCTGAAGGTCTAGTGGGCATTTAAGATTCTGGAAATCTCTGAGCTCTAGAGGTTTAGGATTTAAGATAAAGTGAAATATGGAAAACATTATGCTGGCCTACAAAAGATAGAATTTAGTAGTAAGAACCTCCTCTGCATCTTCAAGATCTTCAAGATCTGAAAAGCTACATTATCAGTAAAAGAGTAGGTTAGAAAATGTCATCTAAAAGCTGTAAGTTAAAATCACTGTCCCAGCTGAAATCTGGGTGAGGAGAAAAAAAATCTCTAAGATGTCTGTTCTCACAAAGATTTTGGATTCAGCTGTCTACAACTTACATGATCCAAGAAAGCTCAACTGAGAAATAAACTTAAAATTGTACTCAAATTTAAGGATACCTGGGAAAGGAAATAAGAATTCTCTAGGAAGAGACATACAATCTCCACCTAAGCTTCAAGTAATTGCAGGTATAGAGTTCAGGGAAAGATGAGCTCACAATCCACAATTACAAACCCAAGACCAACCAAGCCAACTTCAAAGAAAGTCAGCAAAAGCTACCAAAAAAAAAAAGGCCTTATCCAATTAGGGCATTAGGTATGTGAATCATCAGTTACAGGATATATGATAATTCCAACATTTGAATGTATGTTTGTAATGTTTAGAGACAGAACAGTAATTTCAAAACTAGAACAAAATTTAAAAATGTTCTTAAAAATGAAACAAAATAAAATAAATTTCTAGAAAGGAAAATACTATCCTTTAGCTTAAAATTCATTGAATGGGCTAAAAACAGATCAGACAAAGAGAACTAATAAACTTGAAGGTATAGCTGAACAAATTACATACTTTTCAGTACAGGAATGTGAAAAGATGGACAATATGGAAAAGAAGCTACATGAAGGGTATGAAGAGAAAGCTTGATATATCATTAAATTAAGTTTCAGAAGCAAAAGAAAAGAGTGAAGGAGGGATATATTTTAAAAATTAAGAAATGGGATATAAAATATATAGATGTATATACAGGGTAGCTGCCTTTTCCTGTTGAGTTATCAAAGTTTCTGACATATTTTTTCTTTTTACTGTACTTTAGATGAAAGTTTATAGAACAAACTAGTTTTCTCATTAAACAGTACAAACCCACTACTGTCGAGTCAGATCTGACTCTTAGTGATAACTAGAGGTCTGAGTAGAACTGCCCCACCGTGTTTCCAAGGAGTGTCTGGCAGATTTGAACTACCAACTTTTTGGTTAGCAGGTGTAGCACTTAATCTACTACACCACTAGGGTTTCCATTATAATAAAAAGAAAGTCCCAAATTTTCTTTATTATAATAAATGCTGCACTAAGCACTCTTCCATGCCAGTTGTTTTGTTCTCATTTCGTTTTCTTCCCTCCCACCCCCACTTTAATAAAATTAACTGGAATTGGAATGCTATAATAGTACATAAGCACATTTTAAATTCTGTCACGTATTGCCTCATTTTCTTTCAGAAATATCTATATGAGGATCCATTTTTCCATGTACTCGTCAGCATGGAGTAGTATCAACTTGTCTCTCAATCTGTGGTTGAAAATGGTGTCTTATTGTCTCCATTTCCTTTTAATTATCAGCCTGTTCATTCAAATATCCTTTTATAATTTTGTTATTTATCTGCATCTTTATCTGGGGATTTACAATGTTAATTACAAACAATATGAATCAAACAAAGAATACATGAAGACTGGCAATTAAGTTCATGCACTCACCCTAGAAAAAATGCTCCACACATACCTCACTGCAGAACCTCACGACACTCACCTTCGAGGTATTCCCCTTGGGAAGCTATGCACTGAAGCCAGAGCCTGATCTACCCTTCAAAGCAATTTTAAAACTCTTTTTCTGGAATAGCCATCAGAGCTGCTGTCTTACTACCCTGAGGTCTTGTACGTCATCCAAGTGTCTTCATTTCAATATTTCCTTTACTTTGGATTAAGAAAAAAATCACTGGGGGTCAGATCTGGTGAGTAGGGAGGTTGTTCCAATGTAGCTATTTGTTTACTGACTAAAAATTTCTTCACAGAGAACTATGCAATTAAGTTCATGAACTTGCCACCAGGTCACTGTGTGCAACTTTCATTCCAGACAGAGTTCCAAAATAGCTTTGAAGGGTGCACTAGCTGCTGGTGTCAGTACACAGCTCCCCAAGGGGAGAACTTCAAAGGTGACCATAGTGATACTCAGCAATAAGATATGTAGCACTTACAACAATTAAGTTCACAGACTTTATTGTCAGACCTTGTATATATTAACGTATGTAGCAGGAGAGCTGGTGGTGCAGTGGTTAAGATCCTGGCTGCTAAGCAAAAGGCCAGCAGTTCAAATCGACCAGCCACTCCTTGGCCATTCCCTGGGGCCATTTGACTCTGTCTTATAGAGTTGCTATGAGGAAGAACTGACTCAACGGCAATTTTAAAAAGTTGTCATCAACAACGAACAGTTTGTGTGTGTGTGTGTGTGTGTGTGTGTATACATATGTATTACCAGTTGCCGTCAACTCTGATTCATGGCAACCTTACGTACAACAGAACTAAATGCTGCCTTGTCCTATGTCATCTTCATGATGACTGATATGTTTAAGTCTTGAGGTTGTTATGTAATTTTGTCTTAGTGAGGATCTCCATCATTTGGCAGACCCTCTGCTTTGCAAAAGATGATGTTCTTTTCTAGAGATTCGTCTTTCTTGATGACGTATCCAACATAAGCAAGCCAAAGTCTCACCACCCTTACTTCTAAGGAACATTCTGGTTGTATTTCTACTAAAATATATATAAGAAAATAGTATAGACATTGCCCAAATCTATCACTATCCATTATATTTTACATATATACCTATATATGCACATTTAGTACTTATGATTTTGAGGATATTACCGAAACAAACTCACTGCTGTCAAGTTGATTCTGACTCATAGCAACCCTGTAAGACAGAGTAGAACTGCCACATAGACTTTCCAAGGAGTGTCTGACAGATTCGAACTGCCAGCCATTTGTTTAGCAGATGTAGAACTTAACTACCACACCAGCAGGGTTAGTCACTAATAATAAAAGTAGCTAGTTAACTGGTTACACAGTGATTGAAAGCTTGCCTGCTAACCAAAGGATCAGCAGTTTGAATCCAACAGCATCCTTAAGCCAAGCCAAGTGCTGTCAAATCGGGTATGACTCAAAGCATCCTTGGAAACTCTATTTATCACAGTGGTCTGATCGGCCACCAATCGTAGGACAGCGCAGAACCAGGTAAGCAACAATTTGTTACATTGTCACGGGGTCACCATGAATCAGGGGCTAATTCAATGACAGTGATGCCAATCATTGTTTCAAGTGCTGGAGCTGAAACTTGGATCAGGTGCTCTAAATTTCATAAGAAGCTCTTTTTCACAATGTCACAAAGAAAGAGATCTGCTCCTTGAGTTCCTTTGCAGTAGTCCACCATTTCACATAACAGGAGCTTGGCCAGTGCATTTTGTATATGAACTGGATTAACTAAAGCACTTACAGGAACTTTCCACTAGGTAAATCATTTATCTGCAATCTAAAAACACTGCATGCATGCCGGTCATTTGGATTATAGTACCATCTTGCTGCTTCTGCTTTTAGATGTTTTTAGAGTTATGGTAAATCAGATCTGCCTAGATGTTTCCCTCTGATTCTTGTTGACCTTTAGAAATAAAGCATAAATCTTTGTTGAGTATGTATTATTATCACTATTCTATAGATGAAGACACTGCGGCTCAGAGACATCCTGCAAGCCTACCTTACTGAGCTTCGTATCTCTCGCTTTTCAAATACAGGTAATAATGCTTCCTCTGCCAACCTCTCATACTTACTGAGAGGACCAAATAAAATAATGACTGGGAGAATGCCCACAAAACTAGAAAACATTGTATAAGTTAAGGTACTATTACTATGCTGTCAGAAAAACGGCACATCTGTACAATTTTTACTGCAACACAAATGTGCTTTAAAAAAGCATGTATTCTCAACATGTGATCTCATGTTGTTCTGAGCTCCCCAGTAATGGACTTGGAGGTAGAAGACCGAAAGCTACCAACACAGAGCTACTCAGTCTCTTTCAGTTGAAAACATTACCTACGAAGGTCAATCCATTCCTCGCAAAGTTAGAGCTCTCCATCAATGCTGCTGCACCTGAGCCACAGATTCTCCCCGTCCCTGGTTAACATGTGGGTATGAGCAGAAGCTTACATAGCCTTGCAGTGTCAGGGCAGGGATCGCTGTGTTACACCAGCTCTGGGCTTCTCTGCTGGCTCCACCAGCTGTTGACTACACTAACCTCATTTCACCTGCATCCAGTGTGGTCACTATTCCTGCTGCATCTGTTAGCAAAATTCTACACTAGCTTCTTCTCTCAGCCTGAGTTCCGCAACTGAGTCCAACCTCATTCTCTTTGCCTTTTCAGATTCTGAACCTCCATCTTAAACTCTACCTGACCTTGACTGAGGCTGCTCTCTGCAGGAGTCCCTTTTCTTCTGTCTGCAGCTCATAGCAGGACTACTGGCTCTCCCCACTGAGGGGCCTATGGAAATTCCAGACCTCTTTGGTGTGGTCGGTAGGTGCTAGGATAGTGAAGAAAAGAAAGGAGCCTTGCCACCTATGTCTCTGTCATGCCAAGCCAGCCAAATACCATCATGTCATACCACTATTTCTACACTTCTCCTTGTCAGCAAAGAATACTTGCCAGCCTATCTCAGCCATCATCTCAAACCATAAGCATGATGCAAGGGCATTCTGGTTTTCCTTCTGAGACTAGCTTATCTCTTATTTCTACCTCGTTCCTGACTTGAGTTTCATTGAGAAGATAGGAGAGAAACAAAGGAACTTTGCTTCTCTTAGCTGTTATCCCTTTTTGTGAAACTGCTGTGACCTTCTATGAATATTTTCCTTTTTTCCATATGGTAAATAACAGAGTAGCAAACCTACTCTTGAATGAAGAGGGTTTATCTGCAGGTATTATCCTCATTACAATCTGTTAGAGCAGCTGATGTCATGGTTTGAATTGTGTCCCCCCAAAAATGTGTGCAGCCACGTGGCTGGGATATGGTTCCCAGTATCTTGGGACTGTCCTCCATTGTGTGGTTTTGCTAACCTGTATGTTAAACTATTAGAGTGGGGCTGTGAATTCCTGCTATGGGGGAAGTTTCCCTGGAGTATGGCTTGCCCCACCCTTAATGCTTTTAGCTTGCAAGGAATAAAAGGAAAAAGAACCAAGGACAATTTGAGAAGCTCGCTACCATCAAGCAAGCAGCACCGGGAGCAGAGCGCGTCATTCAGACCAGAGGTTCTTGCGTGAGGACACTCCCTGGACAATGACTGATGCAATACCGGACTTTCCTCCAGAGCCGACAAGGGGAAAGTCTTTCCCTGGAGCGGACACCCTGAATATGGACTTGCAACCTACCGGACTGTGTAAGAATAAATCTTTCTTTGTTAAAGCCATCCACTCTGTGGTATTTCTGTTAGAGCAGCCTAGCTGACTAAAACAGAATCCCTTACACGTCTATGCAGGTAAGACGTACCAAGACCCTCCCAAGAGTCTGAAGCACCAGAGACCCCTTGCCTCAGGTATGTATCATCACCGTACACCCTGCTGTCTTGACTATAACTGACATTCACTGAAAGTTTGTTGAAGGAATCAGTGCTTGAATTCTCTTAATTTTTAGGTGATGAAACTGAAATCCTCAGCAACCAATGAGAGGTTTAGCCGGGACCAAGTCAAGCATTCAAGGTAACTTGGTACCTTTTTACCTAAGAGCAATACTAGAGTTGAACTACAAGTTCAACTCATGGAGAACCTGTGTATGTCAGAGCAGAACCGTACACCAGAAGGGTTTCAATGACTGCTTTTCCAGAAGTAGATTTCCGTTCCTTTCTTCCAAGGTGCCTCTGGACCAATTCAAACCTCTAACCTTTCGGTTAGAAGTCAAACATGTTAACCACACAGAGACTCCACTTTTTAATTAGTCTTTTTCAAATGCTGCCAATGAAGACCTTAGAATATAAGCACTAAACATTGGCAATAAGCCAGGAAGAAAAAAATAAGCCACCAAAAGTTCCCCACCAGAGAAGAATGAACGAAATCCAAAGTCAAGGTTTTAAAATTAAATTAATGTTACTTTTTATTTGTCCTTAGAGCATCAGACCAGCACAAAATCAGCTTGGAAATCTCTGAATATTGCAAAATGCCAGATTTCTGCCACGGTCAGCTATTTATCACTGAGAAGTGTCTTGGTCATCCAGTGCTGCTATAACAGAAACCACGCAAGTAGATGACTTTAATAAAGAGAAATGTATTTCCTCACAATCTAGAAGTCCAGAGTCAGGCATTGGCTTCAGGGGAAGTCTTTCTGTCTCTGCCAGTTCTGGAGAGATGTTCTCGTCATCAATCTTTCCCTGGACTAGGAGCTTCTGAGAGTAGGAAGCTCAGGTCCAAAGGAAATGTTCTTGTCCTGGTGCCAACTTTTTTTTGCTATGAAGTCCCCCGCGTCTCTTTGCTCACTTGTCTCTTCTATATCCCAAAAGAAATTGGCTTAAAACACAATCTAATCTTGCAGAGTGAGTCCTGCCTTGCTAACATAACTGCCTCTAGTCTTGTATCCCTAGCAATGACATGTGGGCATGGCACAAGACTGGGCAGTGTTTCATTCTGTTTTGCATAGGGTCGCTACGCGTCAGAGCTGGCTCGATGGCACCTAGCAACAACAACAAACTTGTCTCACTAACATCATAGAAATAGCATTTATTAACACCTAGGAAAAATCACATCAGATGACAAAATGGTAGACAACCACATGATACTGGGAATCATGGTCTAGTCAATTTGCTTTTGGGGACACAATTTAATCCATGACAAGGAGGGTGACAGAAAATATTCTTAGACAAATTTTCTCTAGATGATGTGGATGATATAGATGTATATAGAGAGAGATAAAAATGAAGTTGATCTCATAAAAATAGTTTATAAAAGCTGCAACAGAAATTAAAATCTATTAATCCTAAAACAAGATTATCTTGTTTCAGTAATTTAAAACTCATTACTTCTCAAGAATAATAATAGACCTTCCCTCCGTCTAAAAGATCAACAATATTTAGAAATCGTATTTTAAAAATGCAACTACTACATATAGATAATAACAAATAAGACATTAACACACGCACACACACAAAGACAAAACCTATTGCCATCGTGTCATTTCTGACTCATGATCACTCCATGTGTTACAGAGTAGAACTGCTCCATAGGGTTTTCTTGACCATAATCTTTACAGAAGCAGGTTGCCATGTCTCTTCTGTGGTGCTACTGTGTGAGTCAAAACACCAAGTGGTCCACAAGCAGCCAAACACAGACCATTTGCACCCAGGGACTTCATTGCAACACAATCACACTCATATACAGCATCCTGATAAACACACAGCAAAGACATTTGGGACCCAAAAGGATTATGTGTTTGAAAAGTGATTGTTTTTAATCAACAACGGTGGCACTGTTCTTAGGAAACAGCTCAGAAAGAAGTGGGATTTTAGATCAGTTTACGTTTCCAAGGGGGATTTAAGCAATCTTGCTTTCACAGGGTATGTGCCCTAACAGACCAAAGCATCAAGTACAATATTAGCAAGTTTACACCAAGGATTATGGACTTTTTGAAGGACATGATGACAGTCACACAAGAGGAAGTCCATTTTGTCCCCTTAGCTTCTACTTTCGTAGTCTACCCTCTTCTCTCCAGGCCTGTGTTGTTACCTTTCATCTTCTGAGAGACTGTGGCATGTGTAGGAATTGACTCGAATGCAATGGGACACGCTGTTGCTGAGATTTTCCAAGCTGTTCACTAAAAGCTCAGGCACTGGGGCATGAAGCAGTAAAGCGCTTCCACACATGGACAACATTCTGAAGTATGAAAATGAGCCCTAGAATTGTTTTCTTTTGAAGGTACTGTAATAAAGCTACAGACAGTGACACACTGCATGTGTGTGGGGGGGGGGGGTCCTGTCAGAAAAAGAAGAAGAAGGAAAAAAAAAACTTGTAAAATTCTACTCAGAAACTGAAAATGCATGTGAATAGGGCTTTATGTTGGATATTTATGGGGAATTTGGTTTGTTTTCTGATTCTGTTTCAACTTCTAGGGAATACCGTTAATGCGATTAATTAGCAAGTATTTATTGACTCGAAAACCTCGACAGTCAAACATATATGTTTTCTTTAAATGTATTTTTTCAGGTGAAACTATAAACTGGAGGTCTAACTAAGACCTGCTGTTTCTGAAATTTTGTGTGCACAGCCTTGGGAAGGAAAGTTGTGTGCAGCTTTACTTGTAATGATCAGAGAAAATTCCGGCGTTCTGTTCACTTCTTTCAAACATAGTCCTTGCTAAAGAACCGCAGACCATTTATGTCCGTGATAAACACGAAAGCCTGTTATGGAACTGGCTAAGGGAAAACTCAAATCAGCCCAACAAGTTTAGGACTTCATCTGTACCCTCTCCAGTTATTTCCAAATTTACACTCAAGCCCTGTGATGCATCACGCAAGTTGAGTCTTTTGACATTTTCTTACATGTTTCTTTTCCCTTACTTTATTAAGGATAAAAATCTCTCTTTTATAACAACATAAAGCAAATCAGCCTGCAAGAAATGAAAAAAAATAAAACAGTAACCTGGGCATTTGGTGTAAATGGAGGCCTGCTGACACACTGGTTAAAGCTCTAGGCTGCTAACAGAGCTCAGCGGTTGGAATCCGCCAGCTGTTCAGCAGGACCAAGATATGACAGTTACCTTCCCTGGAGATTTACAGTCTTGCAAACCCTACGGAACAGTTCTCCTCTGTCCCAGAGGATTGCTGTAAGTTGCAACAGACGCCACGGCAGGTTTGGTTAAGTGTAAAAAGAAAGAAAGAAAGAGAAATACATCCCCAAATGTCACGATTTGGTGGTGATAAACTTCTAAAGTCAGAACTGCTTCAGAATAATGAGGGATAATTTTGGTCCTCAGTTAGAGGATATTTTCTTCGAATGCTTCGGTAGAAAATAGAAACTACTTGTACCCTGAGAACATACACCAGTCTCATCATTGTCATCCAGCTGGACATTTTGAAATGATATGTTTGCATACTTATAAAATTGTAAGGAATGAAAAAGTCACAGAATTTTTTTAAAAAATATTTTAATAACTTTTTTAAAAACCTTATTGTGACTAGAAATGCATCCAGTTTGCAAATCTCAAGTTGTGAATATACATGTCTCCAGCTTGCACATCTCACTCCAGAAACAAGTTATTCCCTCAACATAAGGAACTCAGTATCAGGTACAAAGAAGCGACCAGCAATCAATAGCCCCGGGTCTAATTCTATAGCTCATAATCCTGACACAGCCAACACTCTCACTTACAGATAATACCCACACAAAAGTTCTCTTTTCCACCTCAAGGGTACAGCCTCTGAAGAGGGTCTTCCTCTGTGTGACCTTCCGCTGTACCAAGCATGATGTCCTTCTCACACACTGATCCTTCCTCATCTCTAGAATACTAAATATTTGTCAGCGTATCTTATGTACATAATGTGCCTTCCCAAAAGTGGAGATGAATAGGGCCTCCATCTCCCTTTTTATGATACTGTACTGTGTGTTTATCCAAGAGCTCACTGTCCAGAAAATGTCTTGATCATTTCTTATAGCCATTCTGCTATCTCCTCTCAACCTAGAGATAGAAACTTTCAAGGTTGGCCCTTCTCTTACTAAACAGTTGGGCTCCCTTGGCTCCCCCCTGGCTGTATTCCCACCTCATCATGGACCCTGCCTGGGAGCTCAAAGCCCCAAGCCACAGAAGGGTAAGGCAGCCACGTCAGTGCTGCTCCTGGCACCAAGGAAAATTATTTGCCACGAGAAGCAAATACAGTCCAGGCAGTGTCCAGAGTCTCAATCCCTCTCTTCTCTGTTATAAAAGGCCCTATTGTAGAAATACAAATCACTCAGAGATGGCATGTACAATGTCTAATCACTTAATAGCTACTGGGCATCTACTGGGTGTGAGCCCCAAACTAGAGTCAGTCCGTCCCTGATTCACTGGGGGAGGGGGAATACGACACAGATTTATAGGCATCTTTGGTTCTAGCCTTTTACACCAGGGCAAACACACATCCTTTGAAGACGTATACTCTCATGACCTACAAAGCACAAAGATATTTTTGTCCATGAGTAGCAAGATGGCAGATAGGCCACAAGCATGGTGTTCACATGGACTTAGTTTTGAATTTTGATAATTTATCAACTGCATGATCTTGGGGAGTTTACTGAATCACTCTAAGATCTTTCTTTGCAAAATGAAAATAGTAACTACTTCATCAGTTGTGGGAAACCCCGGTGGTGCAGTGGTTAAGTGCTCTGACTGCTAACCAAACCATCAGCAGCTCAAATCCACCAGGCACACCTTGCAAACTCTGAGGCAGTTCTACTCGGCCCCATAGGATTTCTATGAGTTGGAATCAACTCTATAGCATGATTTTTTGATCAGTTGTGAGGAATACTTCATCTAGGATACAGAAATACCCCAAAGCTGTGTGTGGTACACAGTAGGCCAACAACAATCGTCGTTGTCTTCATAATCTGTTGTTGTTGTTAGGTGCCACCAAGTTGGTTCTGATTCACAGTGACCCTGTGAACAACAGTATGAAACACTGCCCAGTCTTGGGCCACGTCCACAATCGTTTTTACACTTAAGCCCCTTGTTGTATCCCCTGTGTCAATCCATCTCGTAGAGGTCTTCCTCTTTTTTCACTGACCTTCCATTCTACCAAGCATGATGTTCTTCTCCAGGCACTGATCCTTCCTCATCTTTAGAATTCTAGATATTGGTCAGCATATCTTATATACACTGTCTTTTTGATCCCCCACCCCACCCCCACAAATTTCCTGCTGTATGTATTTTGATGGCACTTGGCTGGTTGTATGTATTTTAATCTTCAAGGTGGAATTCTTAGGTCTTTGGATTTCCTTTTGTCTCCTTTCTGGACATTCTATTGAAAAGATACACTGGTTTTTTCCCATTACCCCAGCTCTACCCTTTGGCAAGTTGTACAAAGTACCTGAATCAAGAAAATAAGATTAACATTCTTCTCGTGTTCCAGATGTCATCGACACCTTGACTTTGGTAATACACTGGGAACAGTAAGTCTTTTTAATGAAGGTGAAAGGTACGTGTTGTACTTCAATCTGGAACTTTTTTCACCTGAAGAATCTCTGTCACTAGAACTGCCATCCTGTCGTTTTAGACAGGACGAGATGTTTTTGCTCAGGTTTGCCCTTTTCCAGTACATTTTCAGCTAACTGCTGTTGGTAACCAAGCAGTTAAAACTACATCAGCACTAATAGCTATGAGCTCATCTTGTATAAAGACATTTTTAGTTAAACACCACAATCTTGGAAGAAAAAAAAAAGTTAGCGTGCTTAACCAGGCTGGCTTGGAATAGCTCACAATATGACGCATACCACAGGAAATAGAGTGGTATGAGGCACCTACAAAATATTTTTCAAACAAGTCATTGACGCTGTAGGCCCCATGCCTCAGCTTTAGGAAGTCACTTATTAAGAATCAACACCAGCCGTGCCAAGCTAAGCTTTTGCTCTTGGTGATTTTCCAATTGAATATTCAGGGCTCTGTCTCAGTCTTGTTTTCAGGGAAGTACATGCCTGGAATGTTAGCAAGCTATTTGCTGGAAAAAATGCCCACAACAGGCCCAATGTTGATCACATTAATGCGTTTGAGTGGGCATAGAGTGCAAATGATTGAAAACGCTTCCAGATCCCCATTGCAGGGGACAAAGCAGGCTCTGTTCTCTGATCTGATGGTCATTTTTTTCCAACAGAGGATGTGGAGCAGGAAGAGGGAAGAGTGCCAATCTCTGTCTAATGGTTCCAAACAGGGCCTAGCTGGGCCTAGCTCTCTGGATGCTGATGAGTGGGAAATGAAACACAGATGGGTCAGATGGGTAAGGAGAGGGGGATTACAGGTCAGGCCAAAGAGTTGGAATAAATTAAGTGCTTATGAGGTACAGAATGGCACATTGTTTAGTGAATGGACAGGGAAAAAACATTCCAGCATTGTTCGTCCAGTGAGCAGACCCAGTGTTCCTCCTCGCAGCCCAGTGTAGGCCGCAGCGATCCTCATCGTTGGGATATATGTGAGCAACATGGGTTGAAATGCAGCCAGTGGATGCTTGAAGCAGTTTTCTAGACTCCAAAGAAGCCAATTTTGTTTTATTACACAGGAGATGTAATTTACTGGGAGAAATGTTTGGGTTCATGTGTCAGATCCTAGAGAGCCAGATTTGGGGTTCCCCGGAGACCTCTGAGGAGAAGGTGAGTAACCACAAATTAATACAGCAGGGAAATAAAGTGACAAAAGAAATGTTTCATTGTGCCTAAAATACCGAACCAATTTCCTCCTTTTTTAGCCTTGTAAACCTTTGCTCACAAATCAAAGTACAGCTCAACTTAGCAAACTCAGCAGAAGGGTGTAGCGCAGACAACAAAAAAGTGAAGTTCAATATTCTTCCTTGTGTTAAGTGTCTTCCCATAGAGAAAGACAGCCACCAAGTGCCGTCGAGTCGGATAGAATGTCTTTTTTGAGACTATTACAAAATAATCCAAGTCGTTAGATAACTGATCATCAGAGCTCTGATAACCATAACGGATCTGCCCATTTTGAAATCCAAATGTGTTGAAGGAGTCGTGTCATTGCTGTTGCCGTGTGCCTTTGAGTCAGTTCTGACTCTTAGTGACCCGTGTGAAGAACTGCCACATGGAGTTCCTTGCCTGTAATCACCAGGCCTTCCCCCCATGACGCCCCACAGTTGCTGGTGAGTTCAAACCTTTCGGTTAGCAGCTGAGCTCTTGACCATCAAGCCTCCTTAAAGGAATCATACAATTCCAAAATGTATATAAGTGTGATTATTTAATATTATGTAATTATAGGACAGACTGAAGAAACTTTTTCTTGGAGGCACAAAACCTCCGAGAATGTTGAGGGCAGACAACGTCACATAGAGAAAACCAAAGTTACAGTTGCCTGCAGAATTAGAAAGTTCGAGAGCTTGGGATTAAATAGTTTCTTCTTTAGTATGACCAAAATCATTCTCAGAAGTTTATTTTCCTACTAGCCCTGTTTCCTTTTACCCACTTGATCTTTAATTGAACATCCCGCAGGCAAAGCTGGCGACAGCGGTTGTCCGCAGCCTCTGAGATGCTCTCCCTAAGCACATTAAGAGCTTTGCAGTTTATCGATCAGGCTTTGCAACTCTAGCAGCAAGGGAATATTATTCAAAATAATCAGTATAGACAGTCTGGATGGAGGATATCATGAAAAGGACAGTGATTCTCTTGATTATTGTTTCAGTGTGTTCATTTAGAGAGTGATGCTGATTATACGTCTGTGTGAAGCCTTTTTTGCCACTGTTTAAAGCCACTTCAAAGCCAATAGCTGTAGTACTTGTAATTTAAATATTTTGCCTCTTTTTCCCGGGCACTTTCCTCTCCAAAACTTTCATTATGCCTATGCTCTAAGTCTTGGAAAGGAGCCTCAAGAATAAATAACCAATCTGTAAAGCAAATCTGAAAGAGGACTATGACGCAAGCATCAGTATTAATAGTTGGGGGGAAGAAAATGACTGCAGACAAATTTCAAGTTTATGCTGAGCATCAAATTCATAAAACTGTTATTCATAGGAAGAAGGACAGAACATAAGAGACTAATGTCCAGTGTAGGATATTCACTGTTTCCAGTAAAATGGATGATTTTTTTTTCCAGCCTCCTTTTCTCTAGTCAATAAGAAAAAATGACACTGGGAAATGTTTGTGGAAAAATCTGAATGTCAGGATTATTTGGATCATGCTTAAATGACTGTGTGCTACATACAAAACAGACATCATTCTTTACAGAAAAAGAAAAAAATAGATGTACGGCATTGGGCTCCCAGGAGAGCATCATTTCATCTGGAACGTGCCTCCAAAGAGATATGTCAAGGTGGGAGGTGGGACTTGCTGGGACCAGACACTGAAGGTAATGGAGAAAGAGCAAGCAGGAGAGCCCTCTCGTGCTCCTCTGGGGACACTTGGCCACCAGGGGTTAGTCAAAGCTAAAAAAAAGTCACCAGTCACCACCATCCAGTCAATTTCAACTCATAGTGGTCCTATAAGTCAGAGTAGAACTGCCCCACAGATTTTCCAAACAGTATCTGGTGGATTTGAACTGCCGATCTTTTGGTTAGCAGATGTAGCATTTAACTACTATGCCACCAAGATTTCCAGCAGTTAGTAGTAGTTGGAAAATACACTTCCAGGCTGGACACAGAGCCAGCCAAACCTCTGAGCCCAGTACAGGACGCAGTGACCTCCATGAGGCAGAACAGCAGGGCAGCAAAGGTGAGACTTAGTCTCCACCATCCAGTGCTCTCCAGTTGCAGCCACGCCTGACGGTCCGCTCAGACTGATTCACCTTCCCAGAGGTTGGAGAAAAGACTAGCAAAGCACAGCTCCTTAGAGCAGGGGAATGAAAAGGACGTCTGTACCACCTGGTAGTGGCTGAATTGTGCCTCTTCCCTACCACTGCAATCTACGACGAGTTAGATTCCCAGCCAGTGTACCTGTGGATATGGTCCAGGAGTTAGCTTCTTTATTTTGTTATGTTAATAAGATCATCTCAGTGTGGGGTGGCTAATTCTAATCCTAATCTTAACCACTTCTGAGCTACAAAAGACCAGAATAGGTACACAGACACATATCAGGAGAAGAAGAGGACAGACAATGGAGGGAGATTCATCAATAAGCCTAACAATACCAAAGGTTGCTGGCAGCTACAGGAAGCTGAAACAGACAAGATAGAACCTCTTCCTAGAGCCAAGCGAGCCAAGTGCCATCGAGTCGGATCTGACTCATGGTGACCCTAGACCTAAATCCAGAATGTTAGACTTCTGAGCTGTGAAGTAATCAACTTCTATTCTTTAAAGCCACCCGTATGTGGTATTTCTGTTACGGTTACACTAGGGAACTAAGATCCATTCCTCCAGTTATTGTACTGCTAACATGGTATCAAACAAAAAACTGCCATGGAGTCAATTCCAACTCACGGTAACCCCACAGGACAGGGCAGAGCTTCCCCATAGAGTTCCCGAGGAGCACCTGGTGGATTCAGACAGGGCAGAGCTGCCCCGTAGAGTACCCAAGGAGCACCTGGTAGATTCAGACTGCTGACTTTTTGGTTAGCAGCCATTGCATTTAACCACTTAACCACTATGCTTCCAGGGTTTCCTTTAGCATGGCACAGTAAATAACAAGACCATCTCTTAAAGCAGGTCTCCAAATTATATAAACCCATGGACACTACAAAACTTAAATTCAACCTTAAAATTATCATCCGTAGTAATTTTATACAACTAACAGGTGATTCTTCATTTGCTACCTAAGTACTCCCTCTTACTGCAAAGTACTTCTGCAAGTGTACACTATGCTAATTACGTTTGTAGCGACAAGTTAAAAAAAAAAAAGTGTAGCACTTATGAAAATATCTCAAGGGGGAAGAGAATAAACTGGAAATAAATGTAGAAGGCATACGGCACTTGGTATTAGAAATGCAGAGAAAGATTTTGGTGGGGGAAGGAGAAGATACAAAACTGGTTTCTGGATATGTTTGATCTGAGGCCCTATGGAATTCAGACTGGTTGAACTAAAGGCCTCATGGTGCAGTGATTAAAAGCTATGGTTGATAACCAAAAGGTTGGCAGTTCAAATCCACCAGCTGCTCCTTGAAAACCGTGTGGAACAATTCTGCTCTGCCTATAGGGTCACTATGAGTTAAAACTACGCAACAGCTTTTAACAACAACAACAACAGATTTCAGGCAAAGCTATACATTTGGATCCATACATCTATGGTTCACTGATTTTTGATAAGGGTACTAAGTTCACCAAATAGAAATAGAAGAATATCTTCAATAAATGTAGAGTAAATTGGATTTTGACACACATAAAAATGTAATGGGATTTATTCCTCGCACCATGCACAAAAACAAGTTCAAAATGGATTAAGGAACCTAAACATGAAAACTAAAACCATAAAATTCATAGAAGAAAATGCAAAAGAAAGGCTATTGGACCTAGATTTTAACAAAGAATAAACTATCCAACATACATCTTTTTTTAAAGTGAAAATAGCAAAAGGCAAAATAAACAGGACTTCATAAAATTAAAAAAATTTTGTTCATCGAAAGATTTTACCAAAAAAGTTAAAAGACAAGCCACTGACAGGAGACTTTACCCACTGGTATTGAGTTAGGTCTGACTCATAGCAACCCCAGAGGTCAGGGTAGAATTGTGCCATAGAGTTTCCAAGGAACGCCTGGCAGATTCAAACTGCTGATCTTTTGGTTAGCAGATGTAACACTTAACCCACTACACCACCACAATTTCCTGGAGAATACATTTGATACTATAAATTCAAACTACTGACTGGAAAAATATCTTTGGAAACCATATATCCAATAAGAATGTAATAACCAAAATGTATATAAAGCTTCAACAACTTAGCCAAAAACTAACACAGAACAACAAAGAAAAGACCCAGTCAAAAAATGGGCAAAGAGTTCAAATAGATAATTCACTAAAGAAGATATTTATCTAAACAAATAAAAAAAGATGCTTAGTATAAGCAGCCATCACAGAGATGCAAATCAAAACTACAATATCTTTACTCTCCTACGCGGATGGTTCAGATAAAAAAACGGAATAACAAATACTGATGAGGGTATGAGAAAATTAGAATACTTGTCCATTGCTGGTAGAATGAAAAAGGCCATAGCCGTTTTCGAAAACAGAGTGGCAATTCCTCAGAAAACTAAAAATAAAAGTACCGTATGAGCCACCAACTCCACTGCTAGGAGTATGCCCAAGAGACTTAAAGGCAGTGACTCAGACAGGCGTAGGTATAGCAATGTCTGTTACAGCATTATTGACAGCAGTTCAAAAGTGAAAACAATCTAAATGTTCTTGAACGGGCAAATGTATAAACAAAATGCAATGCAATTTACAGTGGAATGCAGCGCACCCAGGGAGAGAAGTGAGGTCTGGATACATAGTCCAGTGTAGAAGGAGCTTGAAGCCATTACGCTAGCTAACATAAGTCAATCACAAAGAACAAATATCGTTTGACCTCACTCACACTGACTTTTTAGACAAGAATAGACCCATGTATAGAGAACAATGTTTATTAGTGGTTACTAAGAACTGGACGATGTCATGGGTTAAATTGTGTCCCCACAAAAATTTGTGTAACAATTTGGCTGGGCCATGTTTCCTAGTATTTTGCGATTGTCCTACATTTTGTGATTTTCCTGTGCTGTGAATCCTACTCTCTACCTGCAGTTAATAGATTGGATTATGTTAAAGAAGATTACAGTGGGACTGTAACACCCTTCTTAAGGTCACCTTCTTGCAAGAACATAAAGGGTGTTTCCCTGGAGTTTGGTTTGCACCACCTTTTATCCTTTTGTCTTACAAGAGATGAAAGGGAAGAAAGCAGAGAATTGGAGACCTCACAACAATAATGAAAAAGAACAACTACTAAAGCTGTTATGTACGACTAAGTATCTCATGGGATTTGGATTCTTGGTTGGGAAGTTTAGGATCATGGTTTCTTCTCAGTTATTTGTCATATGTCATGCTTAGTACTTCTGTTCTATCCATTTTGTTATGTAGATCTGGGGTCTTAATTGTTTGCAAGTCACCATCTAGGGAAAAACAACTGGTCTGTGTTCACGGGGAGCAATGGATGAAAGAGAGTCAGGAAAAGAAAGAAGAAATGGAGTATGTGTCTCATTGCCTCCATGAATAACTCCTTCTTTTACCATACGACTAGAAAAAGTGGATGATGCCTGGCTACCATGAATGAATGTCTTGGAAAAAATTCTATAGAAGAATCCTGATCAAGAGGGAAAAAACATAGGACAGAATTTCAAATTCTCATGGAATCCAGATTTTCTGGAGCCATGAAGGCTGATGAATTCTCAAAACAACTACCCTGAGGTAATCTTTAAGTCTTATTAAACTTTAAACCAAAAAATACCTCCTGCAATCCTCTTAAAACAAAACAACAGTTTAAATGTAACTAGTAAAGAATGTCCAACTTGAGCACTGTGCTCTTTTAAGAACTATCTGTATGGTACCTATGAGGTTGGTGCTCCTCAGAAACCCTTTGAGGCAGTTCTACTCTGTCCTATAGAGTCACTATGAGTTGGAATCAACTTGATAGTGGTAAGTTTTTTTTTTTTTAATATAGCATTAAACTGACAATATCAACTCAAAAGATTAGGTAGGAATCTTAGAGGACAGTGAGTTTATGCTATTGGAGAAGTAAAAACTCAGCAAATGGGTTGAAAATGGTTGCATAATTTGAAGAATGTAATCAATGTCACCAAGTTGTATGCATACAAATTACTGAAAACACTTCTGGCCAATGTAGACAGAAGCACCACTCTCTCTCTCCACAGAAAAGACTAAAAAATCTAAGAGACAAGCATTAGTCCTGGAATGTGAAGTATCAGATGAAGAAAGAAAGATCTTAGCCAAAAACTGAATGGAATAAGAAACTGACAGAAGTCACCTATTAGCTAACCCAGCACAGATTCACTACCTTGGACTCCTGTCAGAGACTGGCAGATAGGATTAACGGCAAAGTGGATTCATAGAAATCTCAGCAGGAGACAAAAAAAACTCCTGGTAACAAGCAAAATGTGCTTTCTTCTCCCCATTGCCCTACCTCCTGTGCCTCCTGGCTGGCATGGTGGCCTGGGTGGCTAGAAAGTACGCGCCACTTCGATTTGCCACACTCATATTGGAGATCAACAGATGAGCAATACGTGAAAGCCCTCTCAGGGGCTCCTAGCAGGACACAGACCACTCCCTAGAGCTGCCGTCCTGCACCATAGCAGATCAACTGGCACTGGCCATTGGAAAAGGATTTGAAAAGTATTGTGACCACAGTTAAGGAAATAACAAAGTATGGACAGCTCCCCTGCTCAGATAAACAAATAAAACAAAAAAGCAGGGCAAAACAAGCTGATCTACAGTCAATAAGCAAAGAAAATAACTACTGAATGGCTTGAAGACAGCAAATAATTTCAAAACATATTAAAAAAAAAGGAGTGGTTTCAAGAGATGTTCAACATAAAACACCAGTTTACTTTACAGTACAAGAAAAGGCACCAGAATTACCTGACAGAGAATTCAGATCTCTAATATTCAAAGTTATCAGACAGTTGAAACAAAAAGCTGATAAAAATGAGGAATAACTAGACAAATTTTTGGAAGAATTAAGGAATATAATACAGAAACAAAATTCCAAAATAAACTCACAACTAGAAATCATACAAAAACACCAATTAGAAATCCAAAAGATAAAAGTGGACAGACAGTATCCTAAAAGGGCTGAGGAGCAGGTGTGAAACAATGAAAGACAAGATCAGCGAAACTGAAGACAAACGTTTGGATACAACTCTATTTGAGAAAAAATCAGAAAAGAAGAACAAAGAGAAATGAAGAAACCCTGCAAATTATGTGGGACACAATCAAAAGCAAACTTTTCAAGTGAACAGTGTTCCAAAGCAGAGGGAGAAAAATGGAAAACCCAGAGAGGATCATTGAAGAATTGCTGACAGAAGACTTTTCTAATATCATGAAAGTGAAAAGCTGATGATCCAAGGAGCTCAACAGACCCCATATAGCATATACCGTGTATGCTATACAGCATACACCATAGAGTATATTAAAGTGTGTCATAATTACACTCACTAAAACCAAAAAACAAAGAAATTCTGAGAGCAGCTTGAGAAAAACTAAAAAAATCACATATGATGAGAAATAATAATAATCTTATTATTATTAAAATAAGAAGAAAGAAAACATAAAATCTCGATAAAAACAAGATCTGTGAAAACAAAAGAAATGAGAAAGAAATCCACAAATCAAAGGAATTCAGCAGAGGAGAGTAAGAAGAACAAAACAAATGTCAGCTCTGCAAAAAAAGTCTTACAAAATGATAGCAACAAACTTACACCAATAAATAATTGCACTGAATGCAAATGGTCTAGATGCATCCATAAAAAGACTCAGAGTAAAAGAATGAATAAATTTAAAAACAAACAAAACAACAAGATCCATCAACATGCTGTTTACAAAAGACACACTTTAGAAACAAAGATACTTGGTATAAGTAAAACAACAGACATACTTACCAATGAAACAGAATTGGGAATCCAGATACAAATCCATCCACCTACGGCCCAAAGTTCATCAAACGGGAAAACAACAATCTTTTTAGCAGATGGTGCTTGCAAAACTGGATGCCATTTCGTAACGTGGAGAAAACTGGAGGGCAATGTGCTAAGTGAAATAAGTCAGACACAGAGGGTTGTTTGAGACCACTACTATGAAAATTCATGGAAGATTTACATACAGAGAGAAACAATCTTTGATGGTTACCAGGGAGAGGAGAGATAGAGAGGGAAAGACTTTAAACAGACAATAGATAAATAGTAACTTTGATGAAGAGTGAAACAGTGAAAACTATTGGGGAAGCCTGCACAACTGGTACAAGGCAAGGTTATGGAAGCTTCATGGTCTCCTCCAAACTCCCCGAGGGACTGAATCGCTGGGCCGAGGGCTGTGTGAACCACAGTCTTGAGGAACACCTAGCTCAATTGCCATAACACAGACTATAAAGAAAACGTTCTACGTTCTACTGTGGTAAGAACCATCTAGGGTTTTCAACGACTGTGAGTGGCCATCTAGGATTCTCCACGGGTCTTACCCCTTCAGGAGCAAGGAAGAATGAATAAAACTGAAGATACAAAAGAAAGATTAGTTCAAAGGGCTTATGGATCACATCTGCAATGGCGCCCAACAGACTGAATCCTGAGCAGCTAGCTGGTACCCAGCTACCACTGTGACTGCTCTGGCAGGGATCACAAGAGAGAGAGAGCTGCAGAAAAATGTAGAACAAAATTCTAAGTCAAGAAGAACGACCAGACTTTCTGGCCTAGCAGAGACTGGAGAAACTCTGAGAGTAAGGCCCCTGGACACCTTTCCAGGTCCATAAGGAGATCACCTTTGAGACTCACCCTCAGCCAGAGATTAAACACGTCTATAAAATAAGATGTAACTAAAGGAGCATTCCAGCCCAGGGGTAAGGACAAGAAGGCTGGAGGGGCCAAGAAAGCTGGTAACAGGGAATCCAAGATTGAGACGCTCCAGTGCTGACCTGTTGTGGGGTTGTTAACCAATGTCATAAAACAGTATACATACTTAGTGTTTAATGAAAAAAATAGTTTGTTCTGCAAACCTTCATCTAAAGTACAATAATAATAATAATAAAATATTTTTAAAAAGAAATTGTTGAATTGGTGTATGTTCTGTTTTGTACATTCTCAATATCAACAAAAAAATAAATCATGTATATTAAAAACGCCATTCGTTTGACAGCTAAAATCCATGGTCTGTAGAACAGGACTGAAAATCAATTCTTATAATCCACAGTATTCTACTGTTGTGCTACATCATATAACTTTCCTGTAACCAAGGGCAAATTTGGAAGCCTTTTACCTAGACAGTCTCCCAGGAGTACTTCGACAATTTCCAAGACCTTGTGATACCACTTTTTTCTTTTGAGTCTTCAAAAACATACATGCAAACAGAAATGTGAGGACTTAGAGCCACAGTGCAGAAAGTTTCTGTTTCAAGAAAAACTTCAGATATAAGAAAAGAGACATTGGCTGACTATATGCAGAGCACACATGTCACACTGTCTTTAAGCTGTGGGTTCAGATTGATGCTCCTCCAACACCTTTTTCCTCTGGAGTCCCATCTAGAGTTTTTCGCCAGGCAGCTGACTACAGCAGAATCTAGAAAGCTATCTGTATTATAAAGAGATTGTCACATCCCAGGCTCTGTCTGTCTTCCTTAGCAGAGGTTTCAAGATCTCCTCCACATAATTATGAATAATGCTCTGTCCAGTCAGAGGCCAGATATATTGCTCCCCACTCAAGAGGAACTCTGACATTACTACTCTTAGAATTGTTCTTTGGAACCATTTAACAGAAAATCCCATTAATCCTGGAGATAAAATGTAATGACTAAGAGGTGTAGGTTAGCAGCCAGCAACCCAGCCCTAGACTCATGGTCACCCTGTGTACAACGGGATAAAGCTTAGTCTAGTCTTGCATCATTCCCCTGAATTGCAAATGACACTGCTGTAACCCACAGGGTTTTTACTGGCTGATTTTCAGGAGATCACTGGGTCTTCCTCATCTGCCTTAGCTGGGAAGCTCCACTGAGACCTGTTGAGTATCATGGCAACAGCCAATCTTCACTGATACACAGATGGTGGCTGTGCGTGACGTGCCTTGACTCTAAATCCAGATCACCTACATCCAAGGCAACAATTCGGCCACCAACCCACCGATGCCCACCAGCAAGTCCCCATGGTTGATGTTTGCTGTTGGTTCCAGCTCTCTCATTGCACACGGTTTCCTGTGCCATAATCGTTATGAGGGGAGATAACACGTTTTCTCTCCCAAGGAGCTGCTGGTGGATGGGAACTGACAACCTTTTGGTTAGCAGCAGGCTCTTAACCACCATGCCACCAGGATTCCCTGCCAGGCACATACCAGCTGCCACTGAGTAGATTCTGACTCACAGTGAACATATAGAACAAAGTGGAATTGCCCGATGATTTCCAAAGTTGTTACGTTTATGGAAGGAAATCATCCACTCTTTTATCCTACAGAGCAGATTGTGATTCCAAACTGCCAACCTTTTGGTTAGTAGTTGAGTGCTTAACCACTGCACCATTTGGGAGTTTTTGGCCAGGTGTACATAACCCAAACAAAACCTACTGCTGTCAAGTCCATCCCAACTAATAACGACCCTATCAAAAACCAAACCCACTGCCATCGAGTCAGGTCTGACTCACAGTGACCCTAGAGGTCAGAGTAGAACTGCCCCATAGAGTTCCAAGGAGCACCTGGTGGATTTGAACTGCCACCGTTTTGGATAGTAGATGTAGCACTTAACCCACTGCACCACCAGGGTTTCCCTATTGGACAGATAAAACTGGTCCATAGGGTTTCCATAGAGCTTCTGGCAGGTTTGAACCGCTGACCATTTGGTTAGCAGAATCAACCTTTTAACCACTAGCTACCAGGTATATAGCAGAGATTAAATTCAAAGGAAGAGCTTTTGTGACTCTGCCAGCTAGGCCAGTAATATAACCCCTAAACCATTTCAGCTCCACAGAGTCACTTTACAACACTTGAGTGTTTGCTGTAATGTTCAATTAAAGTCCAGCTCTGGTGGGAACAGCCAGATTTCCAAATGGTGACTTTATTGATTCAATAAAATTTAAGAAATTGTGCTTATGGAAAAACTCATTAACCAAAACTAATAAATAAGGGTTTACCCTGCAGTCTGGTTTCTCTTTATTTGACAGAATTAAAAATCGCTCTGGAACAACTTAGCTTGCTTTTTCACTTGTTGATTGAGCTTAATAGGTTAGCAAGTCTCTTTCTGTTCTAAGCTAGCCAACTCTTCTCTTAGCTCTTTCCTGTGGCTCTTGCATTCTCTCCATCTTCACCTGGCAGAGCACGTATTTATAAAGCGGTCCAGAGGAGGGCGGGAGGCAGAGGACAAGAGGGATGAGAACTTGTTACTTGGGCTGATGCAACAGCGTACAGCTCAGCCTAGCCTTTCGGGGTGGCAGCTTGCGCTGCCCTCAGGAGGACTCACCACTGTAGATGTGAACCCGTAAACACCATGTCCAGGCAAGGAACAATTTCACTCTCAGATACACGTTATGTCAGATTGCCATTTCTGTTCAAATCTTGTGTACATTGCAATGAACCCAAACTGTATATGTACTGGATGACACCTTCTGATGAATGTCACCTTCTGGCACAAACACTTTACTTTAGAAGCCTATTAGTCTGCAAAAGTTTGTCTGTTTATTTTACATGCATACTTAATATGTCAGGTATTTTTTAAGCAGAAATTTGTTAAAAGCAACTTTGAATATAGATATGCTATGGTCTTCAGCTTGAAGGACAACATCAGAGTTTATCAACATATTTTTGTTATTCTTCTTGGTCCCTTGGATAACTTGGGGTAACATCTAATGCCTGCAGAGACACCATGGAAGTCCTATCACTACCACCCTGGAATTTGTAGAAACCACTGTACACCGTACAATAAACATTACTATGTTTTAGTAATTGAGGTGTGAGTCTACTTGAGGGGTAACCAAAAAAAGAAACACCAAACCTGCTGCTATCGAGTCCATCCCAACTCATGGACACCCTACAGGACAAAGTTGAAAATGCCCCATAGAGTTTCCCAGGAGCACCTGGTGCATTTGAACTACACTTTTGAGTTAGCAGCTGTAGCACTTAACCACTAGGCCACCAGGCTTTCTGACTAAGCAATAGAGCTTTTTTTTTTTCTTCTACTAACAAAGTAACCATCTAAGAATCAAGTTCACTTCCCAAACCCCTTTGTTCTTTCTATTTATTTATTTTGTGCTTTAGGTGAAAGTTTACGGAGCAAATCAGTCTGTCATTCAAAACTTTATGCCCCAAATTTCTTTAACAACATTGGATGTAATCCCCACACTGTGTCAGTACTCTCCCCCTTTCTGTCCTGGGTTCCCTGTTCCCATTTACCCGGTTTTACTGTCCTTTGCTGTCTTCTCGATTTTGTCTTGGGCAGCTTTTGTCCATCTGGTCACCTATACGTGGATGAACTAAGGGACATATTCCTCACATGCTCTGTTGGCTTTATTGGCCTGTCTAATCTTAGGCTGAAAGCTGAAATTTGGTAGGATCTGCAGTCCTGATTTAGAGGAGTATCTCAGGCCATAGTCTCCAGGGTTCCTCCAGTCTCTCTCTGTCATACCAGTAAGTCTGGTCATTTTTGTGAACTTAGATTTTGTTCCATATTTTTCTTCCCATCTGTCCAGGAGCCCCTGCTGTGACCTCCATCAGAGTGGTTAGTGGTGGTAGCCAACAACATCATAATTTCATTTCATTTCAACTCATAAGTCCATTTATTTATTTATTAACTATTACTATATTGAATGAATTATCCACTAATGACAGAACTAGGGAGAAGCATGAACTTTTAGACAGGCAGGAATATTCAAACAAGTTCAGTGCATACAGATAAAGGGTAATAATTGTTTTATTTTTTAATATAAATTGAATGATTAAAAAAAAAAAAGCCTGAAGTTTATTAGATAAAGCCAAATCATTTTCCAAAGTGGTTGTATCAACCTATGCTTCTACCAGCAGTGTGTAATTGTTCCCTCTGCTCTATATTCTTGCCAGTGTAGATCTGAAGCATAATTCATAATTTTAGACATGAAAAATACCAAAGTAGTGTTTTATTCCTATATTAATTATTGAAATAGTGTCAAAGGGAAAGCTGTTGCCACGGTCTGGGCTCAACAGCTGGTTAACTTCTTCTCTGTCCTCATACTTGCAGCTGATCTCAGTGAGGCCGGCGGGTTTAAATGGGTGACCTCTGAATTTTAATCATTAGATATGATCTCTCACCTTCTTTAACTCGACTCTCTATTCAGCATCTTTCACTGTATATCTAGTGGAAATCTCTGACTTTACCTGCTCAAAACAAAATGCCTAGGCATTGTACCGTACTACCCTCCTTCCTTTAAATGTAGTAAATATGAAAATTTATATTTAAAATAACTTCTCAACCCTAAAAATATTACGTTAAATCAAATAAGCCAAACACAAAAGGCTATGTGTTTTATGATTCTACTTATATGTGATGTTCAGAATAAGCAACTCCATAGAGACAGAAAGTAGATTAGATGTTACCAGTGACTTGGAGACGATAGGAAATGACTGCCTACAAGTATGCAGTTTCTTTTAGTGGTGAAGAAAATATTAGAAAATCAAATAGTAGTGATATAAATATAGCAAAATCATTGATTTTTGCTCAGTAAAAGGGTGAATTTTATGGCATGTGAATTAAATTTCAATAAAATTGTTGTAAAAAGCAAGCAAATGAAAACATCTTAGCCTTCCTCATCTCAGAAAATTTTACCTGCATCCAGCAGTTACTCAGGCTAAAACTGTAACAATTATCCTTAAGTCTTTGCTAAAAATCTAAATTTCTGATAATAAATTTAAATGTGGCATCTGCCTCTCTAAGCCATACCATGATAAATTTGCATATAGTATAATTAGCCCCTTTTAGAGTATCACCCCATGAATTCTTACAAATGTGTAGTTGTGTGGCCACCACCACTATCAATATGTAGAGTATGCCCATCACTCTGAAAAAGTTCTTTCCTACTCTCTGCCCCTCCTCCAGCCTCTAGAAATCACTGTTTCATTTTATGGCTTTCAGATTTTGTCTGTTCCTGAATGTCGTGTAAATGGTATCATGTATTATGCAGGCTGCTTTTGAGTCTGGCTTCTTTCATTCGTTGTAAGAATGGGTTCTTTTTTGTATAAGCTCTAACTCACTTTAAAATTAGTCAATGTGTACAGCATAATGCTGTTTCCATAAAATTAACTTTAATGTAGATATATATGCACATTTGTATATATATTGTATGTATATATGTGTATACACACACACATACTTACACTACTGTGCCCCCAGGGCTCTGATCAGAGAATATATACACATATGCACATACATACATACATACATACACACACACACACACACACACATTGCCTTTGAGTCAGTTCTGACTCACAGTGACTCTACAGGACAGCATAGAATGGTCCCCATAGAGTTTCCAAAGTGTGCCTGGTGGACTTGAATCACCGATCTTTGGGACAGCAGCCAAGCACTTAACCACTATGCCACCAAGTTGTTAATCATTCTAAAATCACTAATCAGAAATCTGTACTTCAGTGTCACACTGGCCAATGCTTAAAAATTTTTAATCTAAGTTTGTATTAGAGGCATTTGTTAATTAGCATAAAAGATTGAAATTATTTTTCATTATGAGAAAAGTATGTTTTCAAAGAGGATGTGACATATATAGAACAGAAAGGAGGAGTGTGCCGTCACCAGGCAAGAAGAGCAGAAGAAGCTACACATAGGCGGGCGTGCAAATTTAAACTGGATTGTGCACTTTCACTCAATTACAATAAATAAATAAAATAAAAATATTTTAAACAGAAAAGGAGCACTAACCGAACAGGCCTTGAGTCCAGAGTTCTGACTGTCCCACTAACAGTGACTCGGATCCTGATTCTATTAGAAGTTGAGATACTCCTGTCTTTAGAATATTGACCCATTAATGTTAGATAAGTGAACCTGTCATACAGGGACTTGTCTTTGCCTAAAAGGACAGACAGAAGGAATGTCCCCAAACTTACAGAAGGAGATTGTAAGATAGCCGTTGTACCTAATTTCTAATAAATATATGTGTCTCAACTCGGTCTGAAATTTGCTCTTTGTAAAAATGTAGCAAAGCTTGGGAAAAGGGGTACGGAGTTGGTGCCCTATAACAGACTTCATAGAAAAGAAGCTGACATCTCTGAATGGCCAGACTGGCTTCAAGTTCAAAAGCAAACAGACAAAAAACCCAAAGTCATTGCCATCAAATAGAATTTTACTCCTAATGACCCTATAGGACAAAGCAGAACTGCCTCATAGGGTTTCCAAGAAACAAGTGGTAGATTTGAACTACCAGCCTTTTGCTTAGCAGCTAAACACTTAACCACTGTTTCACTAGGGCTCTAATCAGAGAATAAACTTCTCTTTATCAAAGTCATCCACTTGTGCTATTTCTCTTATAGTGGTACTAAGTGACTAAGAAAATTATCTCTAAAGATCTTACTGGCTACTGGTTTGAGAGATGTTTATCATGCTAAAGCAAGAACAACACATTTTGTTTTTTAATAAAGTATGTTGAAGTGAATTTTAGATTTACAGAGAAGTTGCAAAGTTGTTACATCAGATCCTGAATATCGTTCTCCGAATTTCCAATAATGTTGATATATAACAAGGTGCATTTACCAAAACTAAGAAGTTGACATTGGTCCATACAATTAACTGAACTTCAGATTTAATTCTGATTCCTCCAGATTATTTTTCCTTTCCAGGATTCCATATGGGGTACCACACTACATTAGTTGTTGTGTCCTGTAAATTTCCTCTAGTCTGTGACAATTTCTCAGTCTTCCCTTGTTTTTGATGACCTTGACAACTTCAAAAAGTGCTGGCCATGTGTTTTGCAGAGTGTCCCTCAATTTGTGGTTGTTGGGTCTTTTTATGATTAGATTGGAGTTACGAGTTTGGAGTAAGAATGCCACAGAAGTCAAATATCCTTATCACATCATATCAGAGAATTCATGCTGTCAACCTTGTTTATTACTTATAATATTAACCTTGATTGCTTGGTTAAGGTCATGTTTGCCAGATTTCCCTCTAGGGTGATTAAGAACTCATCTGCTAACCAAAAACTTGGCAGTTCCAATCTGCCAGCTGCAACTGGGAACCTTATGGAGCACTTTTACTCTGTATTACCGGGTCCCTATTAGTCGGAACCAACTCCACAGCAACAGGCTCGGTTTGGCTTCCATGTAGTTATACACTAGGAGGATTACTAAGTGTGTCCCACATCACAGTAGGGGAAGTAGAGTCCCCCTATGTCATGGAAGAGAGAGTATCTATGTGTATTATTTACAATCCGTCAGTACGAAAGACTTACCCTTCTGCAAGAAAGACGTGTCCCTCCTCCTTTAGTGAGTGAATCTACCCACGCATTGACTTATATCAGCACAGACTCATGGATGTTATCTTATGCTTTGTGCCAGAATCCAGTATTATTTTATTTATTTTATTGCTCAAGTTGTCCCAGCTTTGGCCACTTGGCTCTTTCATTTAACTTCTGTGCCACTTTGACATGCCCCTGTCAACTGTTGTTTTGCTTTGTTTGTTTGAACTCTTACTCTCTGGCACTACAAGACACTCAGTGCTGACCTGTACTTCCTGTCCTGGCCCCAGGAATGACTATTTCTCTAAGGAGCTCTGCTTTTTGTTTGTATTGGGCAATGATGTCTAGAAACCGAGAACTGGACACCGGATGTTGTACTCCATTTGGCTTTTAAAGAGTTCTGCTTGACTTTTAAAGAATGTCTTTATATTGCATTACATCTAGAGACAGTGGTTTGTACTGCGAAATAGGAGTCCCTGAGTTGCTCAAAGAGTTAATAAATTCAGCTGCTAACTGAATTGGGAGTTTGAATCTACTAAGAAACACCTCCAAAGTCAGGCCTGCTGATCCCACTTTAGAAAATTCACTGATCCCACTGAAAATTCCATAGAACACAGCTTCGCTCAGATATACAAGGGGTGGCCAAGAGTCAGAACTGATAAAAGGCAACTGGTTTCTGTTACTGGGAAATAATGGGAGATAAAGTGGATTCAAGGCAGATTAGAACTATTTTGTGGAAGCCCTTAATGGTCAAATTAAAGATTTTGGAGTAGATACTGTAGGCATGGAAACTTAACCAAAGGCTTTCGAGTAGTTAAGCAACATGATGAAACTCAGTGCTTCCAGAAGCTATATCTGGCACTTGCCCTAAAACAAAAACAGGAAGGCAGGATGGGACAGGAAAACTGGGTGAAGGGACATGGAGAGCCCAGTGCAGACAGGGAAAGGAGGAGAATGCTGATATATCTAGGGATGGCAGCCACTGTCACAGAACAATTTGTGACAATTGTGACAATTTTAAATGAGAATCTAATTTGCCCCAGACACTTTCCCCTAAAATGCAATAAATTTTTTGAAAAGAAGAGGTTCAGTCTGGAAGTTGTGTGTGCAGAATTGTCTTTAGGGAAGTGAAGGTCGAAAACAGAGAGACCAATCTTAGAGAAAGCTACTGCAAAAATCCAGGTAGTATATGATCAGGAAGCCCACTAGTATAAATAGCTATTCTCTATGAGATTACATGTTAGTAAAATGTTGAAACCAATTTAGAACAAAAATAAACTGAGATGATATAGGTTGAAAATAGCCAGAATATTTCTGGAACTTTCTCCGTGGCCTCCAGGAGTCTGATGAAGGGTAGACTGAACGAAGCTTGTAGTGATAGGCAAACAGTTGTGCTAAGGCAGAGAATTAAGACTAATTGTTGTTTTGCACTACTTCAAATAAAACAATTTTTATTTGACTTCTTTCTAAACCTAATGGTCACTGCCTCCTACAAGCTGTTGCTTAGCTTGATCTGCAAATGAAATAACAGATACTTGGGTTTCATTTATTAAATCCTTGGCAAGATATTTGCAGTGAAAAATGCCGTCTAAATAGCCACTAGTGGTAAGTAATTCAACTTTTAAAATAATTGGTAAGAGGCCAAGCTGACAACTTAGCAAAGCACATTAGAGAGGGAACAAGTCTTTTGATAGTGTGTTCACCTTCTCTAATAAACTCAGTAGGGATAAATTTGTGAGGATGAAAAAGTTTTTCAACTAGCTGATTTCACAACCTCTGTTCTCCTAGAGAAGAATCTTTTCTGTGTGATGAGGCTGAAGCAATCTAAATGGAAATATTGGTTCCCATTGCTTTCTATTGGCTTTGATGATAAAACCTCCTGCCACATCTATTCCCTTTTGATCTGCTTGAAAAAGGATGTTGGGAGAGGCGAGGAACAGGCTCCTTCCCTGACCAGCTGCTGGTACAGCTGTGGCTTGTTAAGGCCACAGTCTAAGGAAAAAGGCTAGCATGCTTCCTGTTTTATCACATTCTTACATTAACATTATATTACTGAGAAAAGTGATACCTACCCAGATGCAGAAATATGGCATATTCTGAAGGCCAAATGGATTGTAAAACTGAGGATCCAGCTATGTAGTTTCAAGAAATCATTAAGATGTTAAAGCTTATCAATCGGACTTTTCTTCCAGCTTAGCAATCTGCAAATACAGATCTGCTTTTTTTGGGTAGTATGCTTGTCTAAGATTGATGGGGAGAGAATTTGAATTCCCTGGAGAAACACACTTTCTGATCTCAAGTATCCAGATGGATTTGCATCCTAGATCCAAACTTAGAGGCTTAAGGCATGTTGTAGAGGGCACCAGCTGATACAGGGAATCTTAACCTTGACTCTCCCTGCTTTCCATTAAGGAAATGAGAAGCAACTCACTTTTTACAAGGTGTTAACTAAGCAGGGTTGAGCAGCCCAACCAAAAAAATCAAACATGCCCGAACACTTCGTGTTTATAAAAACAAACTCAATTAACATGCCTGGCTTCCCCTTTCAGAAACTGCAGATGATTTACTGCGTAGCTCAGGGCAGTCCAATTTTCCTGTAAAATGCATGTTCTGTATTACATTTGGCACATTTTAGGCCATCAACCTGTAATTGTTGAATTGAATTTGAATTGATTTGTTTTCCATGACAATTATAATGGAGGATTTCACGGAACCTGTGACTATCAACTGGCATAAAATACAGGATTTATACGAGTTAGAAGAATGAGTTTGTACTCCTGAAAAGAAGTGAAGCATTTCATTTTAATACCACAGTGTTCATCCTTCCAAAATCAGACTTAAAAGTAAGAAGACCAAATTCTTTAACAACTTGCTCCATCAAGTTGGCCCTCATGACAAAAGGACTCTCCAGAGTAATTTATGTACCTGTTATTCCATCTATACCTGATTATTAAAATTACTCTAGTAAATCCAATCTTAAAACTTTTCTGAATTTCTTTGACTATTTCCAGGATAATGTCTAATATCTTTTTACCCCCTTAAAATATGGGTTCAGTTATAAATAAAGTATATGTAACAATCATCACTGTACCCATCCAATGAAACAAAATCTACTAACATGTTTGAAGCTGTCTACCAAGCCCTACTACGTTACTGCCTCTTCCCCCTCTCCAACTCTTAACTCAAATTTTCTTGCTGACCTGTATGTAGCCTCTGGATGGTCGTAATGGGTTCTAATGAAAATGAGTTTCATCTTTAATTTTTGGAACACAGTCTTAAGTCAGTTTGTGACGAGTTTACGTACTCTTAGAAGATACTGGTTTTCTTAACCTTGTTGTAGAGACAGGGTGTTAGTTTGGCCCAAGTGGGCTCCAATTCATAGCAACCTTGTATATGACAGAATGAAGTGCTGCCTTGAACTGTGCCATCTCCATGACCTCTGATATGTTTGAGCTTGTTATGACAGCAATTGTGTCAATACATCTCAGTGAGGGTTTCCCTTGTTTTCACTGATTCTCTTCTAAGCAGGATGTGCTTATCCAGTGACCCATCTTTTCTGATAATTTATCCATAGTGAGCGGGATAAAGTCTTACAATCTTTACTTCCAATGAGCATTTTGGTTGTATTGCTTCAAAGACTGAATTGTTCATTCTTCAATCAGTCCACAGTATAATCAATATTCTTTACCAACACCCCAACATCACAATTGAGACACATTGATTCTTCTTCTATCTTCGTTTTTCAATATTCACCTTTGACACATTTGAGGCAACTTAAAAGAGAGGGGTTTGGGTCTTTTAAAGATTTTAAATCACTAAAACATTGACCAAAATGTGACTGACATTGTAGGGGCCTCGGAAGCCTACTTGTCTCATTGCACTAAGCAATTCAGTCTCCTCCCTTTCGTAGCCAAGCCCCAGTTATTCTTCAAATGGGACACTCAGTGCCACATGCTGCCTGTGTCCCAAAGAGGAAAGCAAACGTGTAACTTGATAATACGTGAGCCATAATTTTCCAGCCAATTTTCCCGAGCAGAGATCTGTTCCAGGTGAGGTATTACATACCAAGGCCAGGACAGGATGACCATTAGACTACAGACAAACATTATTTTTATTATTACTGAAATTTCTTTCTGTATAAAGCAAAGGAAGACTCAAATATTTCTGACTTTAATACAAAAAGGGCCCAGTGGTACAACATTTACATGCTCTGCTGCTAACCAAAAGTTGGTAGTTCTACCACCAGCTGCGCTGCAGAAGCAAGGACCTGGCAATCACCTGTCATCAAGATTTACATCCTAGGAAGTCCTGGGGTGAAGTTCTACTTTGTCCAACAGGGTCGCTATGAAATGGCTCAAGGACACATAACAGCAACAACAAATTTTAATGTAAAGATGTACAATTTATTATAAGTATGGATATATTGGGAATGCATGTATGAAAGTATTAATTTTTTCATTGCTTTCTTTCTTTTTTTTTTAAACTGGTAAGCGTATTCAGTGAAGAAAATCAAGAAACAACAATTTACATTTACCATTTTGTGACTTACTAAACAACAAGATCAAGACGTTTTATGTGTGTTGATTTCAATCACATTCAGGTAATACTTGTATAGTAATACACTGCTAACTTTTTGGAATTTACAAACCTGACCTTCAAGTCAGGTCTGACTCATAGCAACCCTATAGGTCAGAGTAGAACTGCCCCATAGAGTTTCCAAGCAGTGCCTGGTGGATTTGAACTGCCAACCTTTCAGTTAGCAGACAGCACTTAATCCACTACGCCACCAGGGTTTCCTTGAATCTACCAGGTGCTCCCTAAAAACCGTATGGACAGTTCCACTCTGTCCAATAGGTTTGCTGTGAGTTAGAGTTGACTCAACCACAGTTTAGTTAATGTACATAGATTAAATTATTTTCCTAGCTGTCTATGCAGCTAAAGTGGTATAGTTTCTGGAACTTTGAGTTCAGTTTGTTGTTGTTAGGTGTCACTGAGTCTATTTCAACTCCTGGCAACCTTGTGCACCACAGAATGAAACATTGCCTGGTCCCGCACCATCGTGGCTATACTTCAGCCTCTTGTTACCACTGTGTCAACCCATCTTGTTGAGGGTCGTCCGCTTTTTGCCAGTCCTCTGCTTTACCAAGCATGGTGGCCTTCTCCAGGGCCTGATCACTCGTGATAATCTGTCCAAAGTGTTTGAGATGTAGTTCAACTAAGAGAATAAAATTAAACCCTTGTGATTCATCGCATATGTGTTACACGTCTTGCATTAGACTTTAAGCACTTCACCCTCAGTACAAAAACAAAAAAACAAACAAAAAAACACCCACATTGGAAAGCTAATTGTGCAACATATTTTCAATTCTGTAAGTTTTCTTTATCTGCGATGGGGGGGTGGGATATTTTGATGTGTTTGGTTTCATTTGACAAACAGAAATTAAAATATCTGAAAGAGTTTTTCAGTTAAGAAAGGTGAAAAACAAAATTGAAAAGATATTATTTAAGCTTCAAATACTGAGCACCTGCTAGAGTACAGTGAAGACACTAAAAATACAAAGGTTGATATGCATGTTGTTTGGGCTGTATTTATTTCTTTTTGGTGTTTGTTCTTTTCATGTGTTAGATGTTAAGGAAAAAGTAATGAACAAATCAGCATGCATGTAAACTCTTTATAGAGTTTACAAGTTAGTAGAAGAAACAGCAAAGTTGAAACAAAATAAGGAAGATCTTGTGTGAGCAAGGTATTAACCAAACCTTGCAGGCTGTCTCTTCTGTAGCCTTCCGGCTTTCTTCGTTCTTTCAGAGTTCCACCTCTGTGGCCTCTGCGCCAGAAAGCAGATCCCTGGCCTGCTTCTCCATTTGCCTGTATCATGGGGCCACTAAGTTTTCTCATTCTTTTGCCCTGAATTCCCACTTTAAGCTTCTCTGTCTACTACCTAACCAACCTCATTTAGGTGACAACAGGTTATAAAGAGTTTAAATCAGTTGACTAATCCCAGCCCTCCTAAAGGTCTTCCCTGGAAATACAGTGATAACTCACAGAGAGTCTTTAAAAAGGGAGGTCGGGAGCAGAAATTAGGAGCACCAAAGTAGGCTAGAGGTGAAGGATTTTTATGAGTTAAGCACTACAAATACACAAAGTGTAAGTCATTTTACGTGGACATTTCCACGTTGGAAGTTTCATGTGGAAAGCAACCTGAATGGCTGACCTAGTGTACATTTCCCTTTTATTTGATTGATTTTCTAACTCGACGGCCCTTGGCTTTGGCTTGATTGATTCTTAAGTTATGTGGAGTACTGGCCATTTTAAACTTGTATATTAGTTTGTGTCACACTGGGAGCTTTTATGAGGGCCACAATGAGTTCCTTTGAATTAATTCACACGTGTTCTCTCTTCCAGTTTAAGGCTCTATAGAAAGCAAGAGCTTATATTCCTTCCAGAAACATTTATTGGATACTACCTGAAACAAGGAAATGCTAGTGACCTAGTGGTTAACTGCTATAGCTGCCAGCCAAAAGGTTGGTAGTTCAAATCCTCTAGGCACTCCTTGGAAACTCTATGGGGCAGTTCTACTCTGTCCTATAGGGTCACTATGAGTTAGTATTGACTCTGTGGCAGTGGATTTAGTTTTGGGGGTTTGACTTCAAACAAGGCCTGGTGATAGTGATGCAGAATACACAAAGATGTATGCACCAAGCATTGACATGCCATTTTAACCAAGAAATTGGAGATCATGTTAGATGAGTATTTGGTAATCTTAAAAGTGAATTTAGACATTGCTTTCAGCTAAACATCATACAGGATAGACAAATACTCAGCATCTATGTGCTAGCCTGTCCCCATTCCCACTTCAGCAGTCACAGACTTATCCACCTTACACAGTCTCCATTTCAAAGCATTTGGGAGACTCTCTGGTGGGGAGCGATTTAGGGAGAGATAAGAATAGTTGCACGTTTCATAGAGTCTTGGGTGTATTTTGCAGAGATGCTGATGATGATCATGATGATAATGATAATGTCCCCAGCTGTCGGCTGAAGTCCCTTTCTGGGAAACAGCTGGAAATTTATTCTCTAAAGATTGCATCTGGCTTGATTTGCCAGCACTCAACTCCCATTGATCTGGTTCTGTGCGAGGCCGCTGTACTCACAGTTCAAAGAGCAGGGAGGCCTGTAAAGAAATTACTGCCATATTGTTCCATCGGCCACAGTGAGCAATATATACGATTATAATTAGGAACACATTAAGGGAAGCAGCTCCGGGGAGATAAGCCGCTTGACTGCATACGCTTTTTGATGAGGGCTTAGTGCCCATCTGAGAAGAAAAAGATTAAATGTTTGTTACCAGTCCTTTTGAACTTGTGGCTGAACATGTGGTAAAGCATTTTTGATTCAAATTAAAAGCATCCTAGGATAAAAATAACCCTGTTCTCCCAGGCCTCTCCAAGTGAAACCATTTGGAGACTGATTTATTGTACAGCCCTTCACCTCTTTCCACCCGCGTGATTAACGTAAGCATTTCTGAATCCCGTGTAAGCCTGGACAGGTATTTGTCTTGTTACACATCTGTGGAACAAATGGCAGTACAAATTCTACACTCAACAGATGGAAGTTTTCAAAAGCCAGGCAAATTTAATTTGACTGTTCATGCAAATGAAACATTCTCTGAGCTCTTGGTCAGTGGTGTGGCTTTGCAGGTAGAGAGAAAGGGCTGTTGCATCAGATGACGTTAAAGGGCCAGAGATTCTGAAATTCTCGAATGGAACTTCCTAAGTCGAGCCGAGAAAATACAGACTGCTGCTGTCACACTGGAAACCCTGGTGGTGTAGTGGTTAAGGGCTACATCTGCTAACCTAAAGGTCGGCAGTTCGAAGACGTCAGTTACTCCTTGGAGACCCTGTAGAGCAGTTCTGCTCTGATCTGACCTGTAGGGTCGCTATGAGTTGGAATCACCTCAGGAGCAGAGGGATTATTTTGGTTTGCTGTCACACTGGACAAACAAGCAGAGGGAATGGCTGAAAACAGAACACAATGGCTTTGACAGCAAGCATCATGAGAGCTTTGGGATGGTTACTGCTAAGGAAAAAGGGTGGAAGGACACAGATCAGACTGCTAAGCCTCCATGGTAAGAGGAAGCAGGGTTTAGTGGTTGCTTCTGGAGGTGGGACTAGAACGTTTATTCCAGATTCAGCTTATTTCTCTGTGGCCTTGGACACAAGTGCCATCAAGTCGGATCCAACTCATGGTGACCCGAGGGGCCAGGGCAGAACTCTTAACTTCTCTGTGCGTATTTAAAATAAAATAATAAAATTAAATTAAAAAACACCATTGCCACCAAGTCTGTTGCAACTCATAATACCCCTACAGGACAGAGTGCAACTGCCGCATAAGGTGGTTTCTAAGGAGCACTTGGTGGATTCACACTGCCAAGCTTTGCTTAGCAGCTGTAGCTCTTAACCACCATGCCACCGGGTTTCCTGTTTATCTACCCATAAAATTGTGATCTTAGTGTTTATCCATTGCACAGATAAGATTTCACACCTTTCAAAAGTGATTCTGACCTACTTCAAATGACACTGCCTATCATACATTTCAAGGAGGAGGCCCTGGTGTCACAGGGGTATGCGCTCAGCCTCAAACTCAAGTCAGGGATTTGAACCCATTTGCTGCCTTATGGCAGAAAGACATGGTAGTCAGCTTCTTTAAAGGGTTACAGTCTTAGAAAACCTATGGGGTAGTTCTAATCTGTCCTATAGGGTCACTGTGAAATCGACCAAATGACAATGGGTTTGGAATCGTACATTTCGTGGGTCTGGAGATTTTTTAACCACATGGCATTATCTGCCAAAAGAATATATCAGTTTAAACTGGTTTTAACTGAATCATGTGTTATTTAATTCTTATAAACAGTGAGGTTCTTTACACTAACTGAAAAAGTAAAATAAATCACAATAGCTGCTCCCATTGGTTCATCCAGCTTTCCCCCACTGCATACATACACAGTGTTCTCGTTTCTTCTTCACTTTCCAAAATTTGAAAGCTTTTTCCCTCCATACAATCCTCTCTTTTTAAAGTGGAAGTGGATATGGTCAACAGCAGTAGTGCAAAACTACTGAAATCAATTAAAAAAAAAATTGGTAATTCCAAAACCAAACTTTTCAGCACTTCAGTTATCAAATTTCTGTCAGGATGCACATATTCTCTTTCGTAAAGTAGTATTTTCCAAATTTCCAGAGATTTTGGTAGGTGCTTGTATAAAAAAGCAATTTGGTCATATCATTTCAAAACATACTTGGTTTAACAAAGTAATGTCTCTCTCTTTAGTTTGATAATATGCATTGTGAAATTCTAAAAGGAGCAGGTCTGAAATATTTTCCTAACTTTCTGTGTACCTTTACTTTTAAATTGTTTCCGATCTGGTGTTCTGAAGAGCAGTCAGTAGAGTGTTTTGTTTTACTTCTGCTGCTATTTGCGAAAGACGAACGAAAGTGAATCTTTTAAATAACAGGGAAATGATTGTCACATCAGCAGCATGAAATTGTATTTTAATGAGATATTGTGAAGTTGTCGGGATTCATGGTAATGACAGGTTTGGAAGAGTCCTCTGTATGTTTAAGTGTGTGTGTCCATGTGTGAACATGTGGGTGTGAGAGAAAGAAAAAGAGAGAATGAGTGTTTGCCTTCTGAAAGAAGATTAAGGCAATGAATCTATTAAATAAATTTAAAACATTTCTGTTAGGAAAAAAATACCACATGAACATAGATAAAAATAACTGTCAAAAAACAGAATGGGTGAAAAATTTTGCCATGTGTTGTTCATAAAAGCTAACCTTGTCAACACAAAAAATTTCTTACAAATTAATAAAAGAAAAAAAGCAACAACTGGAAGGAAAATCAGCATAGGATATGACAAAACAGTTCACAGAAAAACAAGTGCAAATGGCTTTTACACATGTATAAGCTGTTCTCTCTGAATTATTAAACTGTATATTAATATGGAAAGAAAATTGGACAATTAGAGTATTCTTTTTTGCACTTCTACTGGAAGAAAATGTTATTCTTCTGTTTCATTTCTTTTAATCCTTTCCTGTAGGAATAATAATAATATTTGGAAAAAACGGTTCCTTCTAATAAAAACCAGTGCTAATTACTAAACAGTCAAACAAACCAAATGCATCATTTACGATAGTTTTATAAAGAAACATATTGCTCTTTGAAATTCCAATTAGTCAGGAAACTCCTGCTGCTTTATAGTCACTAGGCAGGGAAGGGAGACTTAAGACTCCACAGCAATATGAGAATAACTCACTGCTTCACCCTTAAATGACCAAGTTAAAAGGGGACAAGGGACATCTTTCAAGTAATAGAAGTATAAGTGAAAACAAAAATCCATTAACAACTTTTACAGCCGATAGCTAGATACCCACAGTGCCCTTCCTGGGAATGTCTTGACATCGTATATGTTTTTTAGGTCTACCTTCTTCATTAAATCATGAGTTTTTTCAGGTCATATACTATATTTTATCCATATTTTTCCTAGGATATTCTACTGTGTCTGAGGCACAGTAGTTACCTCTTAAACATGTAAAGAACTGAACTGACAACAGGTAATTTGGAACAAGAATATTTATAAAAATCTGTACTCTGATACTTACAGTATTGAGGTTAAATCTTACACTCATGTGAAGCAAATTCCATAGTTAGACTAGTGTTTCTGGCCAGAGTGTAGCTCATTTTTGCCTATAAAGTATTAGATGAAAGCATAAATCCTTTGAAATATTTATTCCGGGAATTAGCAACCATCCTCAAATGTACTGGTTACCTCAATGATTTATTTATTGGAACCAAAACAAGAAATTTTACAAATATCTTGGGAAATGTCACCACTGGTTGTAATCTATTTACATGATTTTGAATCTAGATTCTTCTACGTGTCATGAAATTATTCCTCAGAGCAGTGTGTCTTCTGGGAATGAAATAACCTTACCTTTTAAGGTTATTACCCAAGACTTTGATTACTGTGTTAAATACGTAGCCAAATAAATAAATCAGTGGAACAAAAATAGGGAATTTACTTTAATCTGCACTAAAAATTGGAACTTGGGCTGCATCAAGTCTGAATCTAGGAAAATTGGACGGCATTAAAAATGAAATGCACCACATAAGGATAGATATTTTAGGCACTGGTGAGCTGAAATGGACTGGTATTGGCCATTTTGAATCAGACAATCATAGGGTCTACTGTGCCAGAAATGACAAATTGATGAAGAATGGCATCATGTCTGCTGTCAAAAAGAACATTTTGAGATCTATCCTGAAGTAAAGTTCTGTCAATGATAGAATAATATCCATAAGCCTACAAGGAAGATCAGTTAATATAACTATTATTTTTAATTTGTGCAACAATCACTAATGCCAAAGATGAGAAATCTGACAATTTTTACCAACTTCTGCAGTCTGAAATTGATAACATGGAATCAGTACACACTGGTGAGGAACATGAAAGTTGGAAACAAAGAAGGATTAGTAGTTGGAAAATACAGCCTTGGTGATAGAAATGATGCTGACGATTACGTGATAGAATTTCAGAAGACCAACAACTTCCTCATTGCAAATACCTTTTTTTCAGCAGCATAAAAGGCAACTATACAGTGGACCTCACCAGATGCAAAACACAGAAATCAAACCAACTGCATCTATGGCAAGAGACAATGAAAAGCTTAATATCATCTTTCAGAACAATACCAGGGCTGACTGTAGATGAGACCATCAAGGGCTTGTATCCAAGTTCAAGTTGAAGCTAAAGAAAATTAGAACAAGCCCATGAAAGTCAAACAATGGCCTTGCATATATCTCCCCTTGAATTGAGAGGCTACCTCAAGAATAGAAAAGAGACATTGAACACTAATGAGCAAAGATCAGAAGAGTTGTAGAATGACACCAAAGACATACATGAAGAAAGCAAAAAAGACACTGAAAAGACACGAAAGAAGAAAGACCAAAATAGATGTCAGAAGAGACTCTGAAACTTACTCTTGAACATATCTGCTGAAGCAAATGGAAGAAATGATGAACACAATATTTCAAAGGGCACATTGATAAGACAAAGTAAAGTATTATAATGACATGCACAAAAAGCTGGAAATAAAAAACTGAAAGGGAAGAACACACTGGGCATTTCTCACGCTGAAATAGCTAAAGAAAAAATTCAAGCTCTGAGTTGCAACAGTGAACCATTTTATGGGCAAAATACTGAACACAGGAAGCGTCAAAATAAGATGGAAAGAATATAACTACTATAACAAAAAAAAAAGGTTGATATTCAGTCATTTCAGGAGGTAGCATATGATCAAGAACGGATGGTAATGAAGAAAGAATTCCAAGCTGCTCTGAAGACACTGGTAAAGAAAGAAAAGACTCTAGGAATTGACAGAACATCAACTGAGATGTTTCAGCAAGCAGATACAGCACGGAAAATGCTCACTCTTCTCTGCCAAGAAATTTGGAGGACAGCTACCTGGTCAACCAACTGGAAGAGATCCATGTGTGCACATTTTCCAAAGAAAGGTGATCCAACTGAAAACAGAAATTATTGAACAGTGTATTAAGATCACACACAAATAAAATCTTGCTGACTGTAATTCAAAAGCAGCTGCAGCAATACATCAATAGGGAACTGCCGGAAATTCAAGCAGGATTCAGAAGAGGCTTCAAAGCCAGGTTGCTGATACTAGAAGGATCTTGGCTGAAAGCAGGGAGTACCAGAAAGATGTGTACTTGGGTTTTATTGACTATGCAAAAGCATCCGACTGTGTGAATTATAACAAATTATAGATAACATTGTGAGGAATAAAAATTCCAGAACCTTTAATTGTACTAATGAAGAAACCTGTATGTAGATTAAAAAGCAGTGGTTTCAGCAGAACAAGAGGATACTGTGTTATTTAAAGTGAAGAAAGGTGCGCATCAGAGTTACATCCTTTTATCACACATACTCTGTACATTGAGCAAATAATTCATGCAAGTGGACTATACAAAGAAGAGTGTAGCATCAGGACTGGAGTCAGACTCCTTAACAATCTGTGATTTGCAGATGACACAACCTTGCCTGCTGAAAGAGAAGGCTTGAAGCACTTACTGACAAAGATCAAAGACCACAGCCTTCAGTGGGAACTACACATCAGCATAAAGAAAAGAAAAATCCTCACAACTGAACCACTAAGCAACATCATAATAAATGGAGAAAATACTGAAGCTGTCAAGGATTTTGTTTCACTTGGACCCACAATCAGTGCCTTTGGTAGCAGTATTCAAGAAATCAAGCAACACGTTGTGTTTGGTAAATCTTCAAAAAACATCTTGAAAGTGTTAAAAAAGCAAATATGACATTTTAAGGACTCAGGTATGCCTATTCCCTAGCCACAGCACTTCCAGTTGCCTCATTCGCATGCAAAAGCTGAACAATGAATAAGGAAAATAATTGATGTCTTTCAATTATGCTGTTGGTGAGCAATATTGATTATAACATAGAGTTCCAGAAGAAGGAATAAATCTGATTTGAAAGAAGTACAGCCAGAATTTTCATTAGAAGAAAGAATTGTGAGACTTCATTTCATGTATTGTGAACATGTAATCACAAGGGACTAGACCCTGGAGGATATCATATTTGGTAAAGTAGAGGATGAGTGAAAAAGAGGAAGACCTTTAATGAGATGGATTAAACAGTGGTTACAACAATGCGCTCAAGCATAACAACAAGTGAGAGGATGGTGCAGGACCCAGCGGTGCTTTGCTGTGTAGTACATAGGGTTGCTATGAGTTGGACTGATTTAGTGGCACCTAGCAACAATCAACAGTCTTGGAACCTAGGCTTCATCTTGAGTCTCAGGATGCACAAGTGGGTGAGTAGAGAAAGGTTGGTGGTTTGAACTCACTCTGGGTACCTTGAGAGAAAGGCAGGTGATCTGCTTGCTGAAGATCACAGCCTGAAAACCCCTACAGAGCAGTTCTATTCTGCACATATCTGATGACCATGAACCTGGACTGACTCGATGGCACTGTTTTTTGTACTTTTTTTAAAGGCCTCGTTTAGCCTGTCTTGAATGTATACAGGGATGTTGTAAAAAAAAAAAATGCTTTGCTAAAAGGAGATAAATTTTGATTCTTCTGAGTTTTAAATGCACTGTTAATATAACATCAGCATTAGAGCTGACACCTACCTATTGCATAATAGAGCTCTAGCCCTCAAAAATATTAACATAGACCAAGATTCTTATGAACAGAAAGATGATGCATGTCAGCTAGTATCTCACAAGTTTTCATGCATCTGTCTTCACTTGACATTCACATCGTCCTTGCCCTGATGTTCATATTTGGGAAATGCACGGCTCTCCCATCATTTCTACCCACTGAGCTGTTTGAGATGTAAATCTTATGCTTTATCATCTTGTGTTCTACTGTCTTCCTTTTCTTCTGAGATGTCAGGTACTTGTCATAAATACCTTCGATTTACAGATTTTGAAAGTAGCCTTTTGGTGTATTGCACTATTTGTTACAGTCTATTCTTTTAATTCCAGTAGTTACCGTAGAGAGATTGTGGTTAATGGATATATTTCCATCAGTTTTAAGATTAAAAACAATCACATGTTAGAGGAACAAATGAAAGAATCCTAGTGCATATGAAAGGTAACAGTAGTGGTTTAATTCATGGAGAAAATGATAGATTACTGAATCACTAGCAATGACCTTGTAGGAGAAAATCAACTTGGACCCAAGTCTTGCAGCACTTACTCTTTTAAAGTAATTTTAATAGTTTTCAAAGATTTAGGAGACCTCATGTGCAGTTTTAACCAACAGAGGAATTAAAAGAAAAGATAGACATACTGTACTCTTTAAAAACCAAATTGGTAAAAGATACCATACACATAACCAACTGACAGTCTTAGAATAAGATTTTTTAAAAATCTGATAGAAAAAAACAATTGAAGAGTTAATATGTAATATGTATTACAATAGATAGATGATGGATTAGATAGATAACTATGAATTGACCAAAAAGAAAAATAGCTATTGAGTTACAGGTGTAGGATCTTTGTAGGCAATACCCAGAGGAAAAAATCCAAATGACTAACAGAGGTACTAAAAGATTCTCGATTTCACTAGTAGTCGGGGATGGAGAATACAAAGGAACAATGTCATTTTCTCAGTTTGCTGTTACTGGCAAAAATTAGAAATAAGAACACTTGTTGTAGATTCAGATGGAAGAAAATGATGGAAATGGGAAGTTCAGTCGCCAACTCTTTCATAAAGCATGTGGCAAAGTCTAACAGATTTAAAATACTTCTCAGTCCAGAAATGCCATTCTGATCACCCTATGGAAATAAAAATGTCATATAAGAATATTCCATGCAATATGGTTTGAACATATTTCATGTATCATTGTTTGATGTAGCAAAAAGAAAACTGAGTGGAAACAAAGAAAAGCTTATTGGAAAGTGAGTGGTTGAATTCGTGCAGTATCACCTGGCTGCAAAATATCGCACAGCCATTAGAGATGAGAAAAGAGAACTATGGTATTTGATGTAGTTAGAAAGCATCTTCATGTGTTATTGGTAACTGAGCAAGTAAATTGAAAAATTTGTTATGATATTGTCTTGTGTATTAAAAATGATCAAAATAAATCTTATTATCTTGTGCATATTCTATTGATATATGTTTGTATGCACATATAGGTACCCCCAAATCCATTGCCATTAAGTTAAATTCAACTCATGGTGACCTATGGGACCAAATAGAACTACCTGACAGGATTTCCAGAACTATAATCTTTATGGAAGCAGACTGCTACATCTTTCTCTTACAGAGCATCTAGTGGGTTCAAACCACTTTCCAGTTGGGAGCTGAGTCCTTAACCATGTGCCCCCAGGGCTCCTTCATGTTTGTACATTTTGTTTGCAATTACATGAACATAGTAAGAGATACCAAATAAAAGTATTGTTATTATTGGTTACTGGGAAACAAGAGAAATGTGAATACACGCTAATGAACCACCTTCAATTTTACCTTTTGTTCCTGATTCCTGAGCCCTTGCTAGTCTATCCTTTACACGGATGGCTGGAGAGCCCTGCCCAGTAGCTTTACTTTTACCTGGATACGCTGGTGAAACTCACCCGGGTTGACTGACGGGCCAGCTTAGTGACTGATAAATGCACTAAAACAAGGAGGCTCAGAGGGGGCTGCCTGATCACCAAAATCAGGAGGGAAGGGTGTCTTTGGGGCACGGGACCCGAGGCTGAGAATCTCCTAGCTTATTAGGTAAATGCGCTCCAGCAGTGGAGGCACTGGCTGCCAAGGCTCCAGAAAAGATGCAGACAGCAAGCAGACCCAGCCAGTGGCAGCAGAGCATGAAGATCAAACCCCAGGCTAGAACTGTAACAATCTGAGAGCAAGGAGCCACTTGCAGAACAGGGCCCATCCAAGAGCTGACCAGGTGCGATCTAGAGAAAGCTGGAGGAGGCGGCTGGCAGCAGAACCTGCTAAATGACGTCACAGAACAGTTCTGGCTTGAAAGATTCCTGGTGAGTGAGAATAAACACTGATTTGGGGGGAAGCTAAGAAGGTCCCCTCTGAGACGTAGTGGGTCTTCTTCTTATGCTGAGGCCCCAGGCTGGGATCACTCTCTGAATATCTTTGTTTCTGTTTTTATACTTCTTAGTCATCTAGTGCTGCCGTAACAGAAACACCACAAGTAGATGGCTTTAAAAAAGAGAAATTTTATTCTGTCCACCCAGTAGGACAGAAGTCCAAATTCAGTGTCACAGCACCAGGGGAAGGCTTCCTTTGCTGAGTCTGGAGAAAGGTCTTTGCTGTCAATCTTTCACTGGACTGGATGCTTCTGAGGCACAAGGACCCTGGTCCTTTCCCAAGAACTCGCTCAGCTTCCACATATATCTCTGCTAGCTTCTATCCTTTATATGTCAAGCCCAAGAGATGGCCCCAAAGCACAAAAAAATCTTACCCATCAAGTCTTGCATCACCAACTCAACTGCCACCCAGCCACCCGCATTATCATCATAGAAGCAGGATTTACAACATATAGGAAAATCACACAACACTGGGAATCATGGCCTAGCTAAATTGCTACACGGAGTTTTTGGGGAACACAATTCAATCCCTGACACCTTCTCTGCTATTGAAACTGTTACTGCACTTACGATGTTTGTGTGTGTTCTCTGTGACCACTGCAATGAATTTTCATATCGAATAGACAAAGTGTACCACAGAGGTAACAGCTGATGTCAGAAGCTGTGGAGAAGTGGACTAAGAGGAGTGTATTTGACTTCTGCCTTACAGGACTAACCTTGTGCTGACTCTCATAGCCAAGATTATCATTTTGGTAGGTGTCCAAAAAAGTGCTCACACTGCAGCATGAATAAAAAGAGCTGATCAAGAGTAAAAGTTATAATAGGATTTTACTAAAAAACCTCTGGCACATATATGCATACATGATTACGTTTCTATAAAATAATATTTATGTATTTTTAAAAATTTCAAAATGAAATTACTAAAAAGGGAATAAAAGCACGAATACTAAGCAAATAGGCCAAAATGCCACATTTAACAAGGGTAGACTAAAAAAAAAGACCAATTTAATCAGTTAAATATTTCCTGACCCTAATTTTGCCAACGATGTCAGCTATCACTATTATAATGTTTCATAGTCTATCAAGTGCTTTGTCATTAATAATTTCATATAAAACTCACAACAACCTTGCCTACGACACACATGAAAATGGAAAACAAATACAAATTATGACAATTAAGTTCGCGAACTCATACTGGAAAAAGTGCCACAGCCTCATTGCTGAATATCACTATGGTCACTTTGAAGTACTCCTCTTGGGAAGCTATGCACCAGTGCCCGTGCATAGTCCACCCCTTCAAAACAATTTGGAAGTCTTTTTCTAGAATGGCCATCAGAGCTATCATCCTTTTACTTTTGATGTCCCAAATGTCATCAAAATGCCTTCCTTTCTGTGATTCTTTTATCTTCAGGTAAAGAAAAAAGTCACTGGGGACCAGATCAGGTGATTAGAGGGGCTCTTCCAATACAATTATTTGTTTACTGGCTAAAAACTCTCTCACAGACAGTGCTATGTGAGCTGGTACATTGTTGTGACGCAAAAGCCATGAGTTGTTTGGCAAAGAGTTCAGGTTGTTTTTTGTCCAACTGTTTCACACAGCCTTTCCAGCACTTTCAGATAGTAAACTTAGTTAACTGTTTGTCCAGCTGGTACAAATTCATAATGAACAAACCCTCCAAAATCATCAAAAAAGTTAGCAACATTATTTTGACTGTTGATTTAGACTAACTGAACTTTTTTGTCATGGAGAACTGGCTGACTTCCCTTGTGCCCTTTGACAATTTGTTTCAGGATTGTTTTGGTACACCCATGTTTCATCACTAGTAATAATATGGCCCTGAACATCATATTGCCTCTCCAAAATGTCTTGTCAAACTAACTCTCCTTTGCTTTTGTTCATCACTGAGCTCCTTTGGGACCATTTTTGCACACACCTTTCGCATGCCAAGATTTTCAGGTCAGATTTTCTTAACTGTTTCTCTACTGATGTATACTTGGTCTGCTATTCTTCTCACAGTCAGCTGACAATTTTGACTCATAATTCGATGAATTTTTGCAATGTTTTCATTAGTTCTGCTCGTTACTGGCTGCTCTGACCTATTTTCATCAGTGACGTTTTCTCTCCCTTCAGAAAAATATTTAATCCATTTCTACATTGTCATTTTCTTCATGGTACTATCCCCGTAAATTTAGACTAACATGTCCTTGATTTCATTTCCACTTTTGGCAAAAGTTGAACAAGAAATTTAATGTCTGTTCGTTGCTCTAATTCAGGCTCCGACATTCTCTCAATGGCACTCAAAAACACACAACAGTAATGAATGCCACTCAGCGAGACACTACCACACATCCACATGAACACAGCTGTGAGACACTGATATGCCAAGGTTATGAAACCTGACTGAACTTTTTGTACAGCACTGCCAACATAAGCAAAATCATGAACTTAATTACCGGACCTTGTATCAAGAATCGCTATCATTATGTGTGTACAATTCTATACAGTTAGTTCAAGAAATTAACAAACTTCAGCCTGGGCTTTAAATATCATCTACTAAGTGAAAGGTTAAATTACATTTTTTTGTTGAGAATTCCCTGTCGTTTTGCAAGCAAGCCATCAAAACTAGAACACTTAGAGACAAGACCATGTGTCTGAGAATTTCAGTGTCCTACTGATGAAGGCATGGATACTTTCATTTAAAAAAGACTCACCTGAGCTGAGAATGAAGGCTCACAGCTTCCTATCTTAACTTTGCTGAGAACCTGCAGTGTAACTTTGAGTAAATCACTTGACCTTCCAGAGCTTCAATTCCCAGTAGGTAATAGTCCCGGCCTTAACTCCCTCATTGTTTCAAACATAAAATAAGATGGTTGATATATGCGAAAGCACTTTGAAAAGTAAAATGTGCCACAGTATTATCCAAACAAGGCATTATCCTCTCAAATCTACTTACAAGGGGGTTATAAATGCAATACTGCAAATTAATGAGATCTTCATCTTCAGAGAACTTGGATTCACCAGGTACCATTGCAGTCTCACCCATTTTTTAGCACAGCATAAATTATATGCTCCATACTAGTGTTCAGTACCCTTTGGAAGCCTGAGGGGCAAGTGCGAGGTTGCTTAGTGTCCCCAAAATAAGTACCACTGAAGAAAAAGGAAGAGGGGTTAAGGAAACAACTTTGCCTGCCAGGTCTGTTCTCAAGGTGATGTTTGTTGTGTGTGCAGGTGTTGAGACTAAAGGAAGTCATGTCTAAAAATCCAGGTCTAGGCAGGAATTTCCATACCCTCTGGTTATTTTACTGAATTACTATAATAGCTGCATGTTCATGAGTTAAGTGTGAATATACGCAAACATGACATTATAAAAGAGGATACCTTTACCACATGACATGCCCACCTTATGAAATGAAACTTATTTGTTATTGCAATGAGGTCTTTTGATAAACATGTTGTATGGGCTTGGGCTCCTAGAATCACTCATATTTTAGAATTCCAGGTAGTAGAAAACAGTGTTTTCTCTTTCACAAGTGTTTATGCAGTGTGTCTTGGAAAAAGTACAACCAGAATATTCCACAGAAGCAAGGATGGAGAGAATCTGTGATAGGTACTTTGGACACATTATCAGGAGGGATCAGTCTCTGGAGAAGGACACCATGCTTGGTAAGGTGGGAGATCAGATAAGAAGAGGAACACAGTCCACAAGATAGGTTGACACAGTGGCTGTAACAATGGGCTCAAGCATAGCAACAATTAGAGGACGATGCTGGACCAGGCAGCGTTTCACCCTGTTTTGCATGAGGTCGCTATGAGTTAAAGCTGACTGCTAGTAACAACCCAGCAACAGCATATGAAATAATCGTTCTCCTGCTTAACACATCTTAGGAATGCCTGAAGAGACTGCCATTATTGTTTTTAGAACACTAGTGTTTCAGACTAAAGGAAGTTTGGGATAAGTTTAGGCATGGATTTTCTACATATGGAGATTCTGGCTCAATCTGGGAATTTTTAGAGGTATTTTATTAGAACTATGGAATTCTTTCATTACCTGTGAAATTTCAGAGGAAGAAAGATCTTTAGAATAAGGGTCCTTGGGTGCAGATGAATATCTTGGGCCTTATTCTTACCCCTACTCCAAGCCTGTCAAGGTAACAACAAAGCAGGGCACATGGTAAAACAAACAAACAAAAAAAATCATTCCCAGTCACCAAAGACCTCAGAGTTGCCAATCTCCATTTATCATGACCTCTGGCAGCCTTTGTCACTGTTAGGAAAAAGGTTTTCTCTGTGCAGTGTGGTTAGTAGTTGAGGACTGGCTTTCAGGGTCAGCATTATAGGATCTGAGACATTTCAGTTGATATCAACTGCTGTGTGACTTCGGGCAGGTTTCTTAACCTCTCTGATACTACTTCTTCATCTGGCAAATGGGCATAATAGTTGCTACCTAAAAATTTTCTCTCAATTAATTTGAAAAATGCTAAATTTAGTTAAGAAATAACTTAGAAAAGAGCTATAAAGTGAAATGGACCTTAGAAATCAAGGATGCCAGCTCACCACTCCCTCTACTCTTGACTTGTGATAGTCATTTAGAATAGTTCACATAGAGCTATTAGTAAATCTTTGCCTATGGCAAAGATAACCAGAAACATATCCTGTCCATATCTGGAAATGCACTTCTACAGAACTCCACATTAAGAGAATTATAGGACTGTTAAAATGCCCCTTATTTAAAATGAGCATAATAATTAGATTGCTTAACTTTATAAACATAAAAGTAAAATTTTTTTTTTTTTTTTAATTCTTTACTCTGTACTAGTCATTTGGAATCAGGTGATATAATAACAACTGTTTCATACAAGAAATTCAGTGTTTGTAAGAGAAGGAAACTTTTACCTCTGTTGCATTTTTGTTAGAAACTGAGCTTTGCAGATATCACTTTTCATGAATAATTCACCCCAGAATTTGACTCAACTGCTTTTTAGCTTCTGTGTCTCCAAAGACATTTAGAATTATGTCACTCGATGACCTAGCATACATGCATGCACACACACAGTCAAATGTAGTTAAATATTTTATAATACAACTTAAGTCACAGAAGATACTTATTTTTTATGAAATTTGTTTTATCCAATAAATGTTCTTTGTAAAAGAAATTAAAACACACTCCTAGGCAATTAGTCATTTTGCACTATGCTTTCCACACACATACAATGTTTGACCTCCTATTTCATAGAAGTATATGATTCACAGGGTTGGCCAAGAATATAGAATATGTCACAGACTGCCAGAAGAAGGAACAAGTCTGCCTTGGAAGAAGTACAGCCATAGTCATCCTTGGAAGCAATGACGGCGAGACTTCGTCTTGCATACTTTGGACATGTTATCAGGAGGGACCAGTCCCTGGAGAAGAACTTTATGCTCAATAGGGTAAAGGATCAGTGAAAAAGAAGAAGACCTTTAAGAACATGGATTGACACAGTGGCTGCAACAATAAGCTCAAACATAGTGACAACTGCGAGGATGGTACAGGGCCGGGAGGTGTTTCGTTCTGACATGGGTTCGCTATGAGTCGAAACTAACTCAGTGGCCCCTAATAACAACATAGGACTTATTATGCTACACAATCATTACATTGTTCTCTGCAAATCCCCAATTTCAGTATCAAAATGAATACAACTTTGTCTTCAAGATAGAGACACTAAAATACATTTTTTGTCAACTGATGCTTTATTCTCTTCATGCTCCGTTTGTCGGTTCAAGTCTGTGCAAAGGTGCCTTGAAAGAAAGGACTGGATTTCTATTTCTAAAAACTCAGCCATTGAGAAGCCTGTGGGCACAGTTCTACTCTGGCACACACATGGTCACCGTGAGTCAGGAATGGATTTTGGCATTTTTTAATTTTTTTTACTGTGATTAAGTGCAAGCTTACAATCCAAGTCAATTTTCCGTATGAAACCCCAAGCACCCAGCTCTCCGCAAAGCGACCTGTTCTCCTCACCCTGTGACAGCACACTCTTCCACTCTTTACTTCCAATATCTGGTCAACCCAACATTTGTACCCTCCTTTCCACTCTCTCCTCTCCCCTCTGGAAAGAAACCAGTGGGATAGCCTCATATATATATTAAACCACCTACAGTACTCTGTGTCCCCAAGTCCAATCCATTCTTTGTCTGAAGGGTTGGCTTCAGTACTGTTTTCAGCTTGGGGCTAGCACCAAGTCTAGCAGCCACATTCTCAGGGGACCCTCCAGATTGTTGGACCATCAAGTCTGGTCTTTTAATAGATCTCTTGATCTACATACCCCCTTCTCTCGTGCTCTGTCAGGGACTCCACATTGTGTTCCCTATCAGGGGTGTCTCTGATGGTGGCTTGGCACCAACTAGTTCTTCTGTTCTCCCTGATGTAGTCTCACAGTCATATGTGTCCTGCTCATTTTCCCTCAGGTCTTTAATTGTCTGTTTTCATCTGTTCCAGGTGAGTTGGGACCAACTGATGTTTCTCAGATGGCAGCTTGCTGCCTCTTAAGACCCCAGCTGTTTATTTTTTTAATGCAAGTTTTATACTAAAAAAGGAAACATTTCTGATAGTCAAATTAATAATAAAACATACTATCTACAAACTCTGATAGTATCTAAAACTATTTGTCTGGTAGAGGATTATACAACACTTTGTTGTATAAACAACAACAAAGCATTGCTTTTAAGTCAGTTATAACTCACAGTGACTTATTGGCAATGTTCTTTTTATGTTTATTGTATAGATTAGAATAATTTGTAAAAACTTAGTATCTTTTGTATATAATGTGTCTGATGAAGAGCTTATTTTTAAAATTTCTCTACTCACCCATCTACGTTGGTTTTCCCTGTTTACGTGTTTTGAAGTCCCAGCCTTCTGGTTAGCAGCCATAGCACTAAACCACTATGCCACCAGGGTGACTAGAAATGGCTCTAAACTCCTGGAATACCAGCACTTTCAAACACCATGTTCATAGTCTAGAAACTACATTTACCTGTAAGTACCCCAAATGAGAACAGTTCATGGTGTGAACAAATTGGCTTACACTGTACCTAAAAAAAAAAAGAAAAGAAAAAAACAGTTCCTGGAGTTGCTTAGTGTATCCCAACAACATTGAGACAATCTGAAACCAGAATGTGCATCTCTTCAGAAATAGTCACAAGTGACCTAAGACAAAAAGGCAAGCCTAGGGAATAATTCATTTATTAATTGCATAGCCAGCCAAGCCAAACAAACAAACAAACAAAAAAAACAAAACACCGTTTTCTCAAGTGTAATAAGGAAGGCATTTTTACAGCACCACTCTAGACTATTTTTATATTTTCTCACCTAATGCTTATAGAATTCTCCCACTTAACACCTATTGGTGGCAACTCATGTCTCACAGAGGCACTGCCTTCATTGGTATGATCAAGCCTGCTCTTGACTTCCGCTGGTGGAAACCTCGGGGCAAAATCTCAGAGAAGACAGTCCAGGACTGGAGTGGCAACTCCCATTGTTCTCAGAGACAGTATGCTGTCCTCCAGCTTTGCACACACCCATCACTAACGGATACCCCAATCTCATATTTACAAAGTGGCTGCTAGAGCAAGACCATCACTGCCTCATTCCAGATTGATGAATAACAGAGAACCATTTATTTCAGGGAAGAGAGAACTCCTGATACATGGGGCAACAGTAGAGGCATCACATCAGTCATAAAGCTCTTTGATTAAATATGCTACTAGGAAAAAAATCTGCTTATTTCAGTTATGCTTATCTGGCATACGGTACAGTGGTTAAGTGTTTGGCTACTAACCAAAAGATCGGTGGTTTGAATCCACCAGCTCTCCTTGGAAACCCTATGCAAGCAGTTCTGCTCTGTCCTATACGTAAGTTACCGTGGGTTGAATCTCCTCCACAGAAACAGGTCTATTTTTTGTTTTGTTTTTGTTTTCACAGAATAACATATTCCTCTACAGGTTTGTTCAGTATCTACAATTGGCTCAATATCTCATATTCACACCATTGGTCCACATTATCAAATTTAACAAAAATGTCCCATTTCTGAAAGCAAAGTTTTCAGTCTGCTGGGATTGAAAGATTGAAGTCGTCAGCCCTCCTGTGAGGTACTCTGAGCCACCACACCTCCCACAGAGACCTGATACGGAGAGGAAGCAAGATTTGTATCTCTGATGCCCATTAGCTGGTTTCCTTAGTACAGTACTTCACTCATTCATGTTCTGAGCAGCTACTGTGGGTCAGGCTTAGTGTCTGGGACACATCCATCAAGGGCTATAGATGTAACCCACTGTTTCTGAGTCAATTACGTCTCTTAGTGACCCTGCAGGACAGAGTGGAACCGCCTCATACAGCTTACAAGCAGCAGCTAATGGATTCAAACTGCCAGCCTTCTTCACTGCTGTGATACCAGAGGCATAAACACCACAGGATTTCTGCTCTCACAATCCTGTGTCTTTAGTATTAGGAGTATACAAGTGAGGAGATGCTGAAAGAGCAGAACGAGATAATGGGAACAGCTCAGTACAACATGCTGTGAGATCTGCTGGTGAGAGCAAAGCACACAGTCACAGGGATGGCACTGCTGCCGTTGGGTGTTATCCAGTCATTCATCCGTGTACTGAGCAGCTACTGTGTGCCGGTCACAGTACTGGGGACACATTTATGGAGAGATACAGGTGTAACCCACTGCTTTCAAGTCAACTGTGACTCACAGCTACCTTATCAGACAGAGTAGAATTATCCTATAAGGTTTCCAAGGACTAGCTGGTGAATTTGAACTGCCAACCTTTTGGTTAGTAGCCAAATGCTTAACCACTGTACCACCTAGGGGGGAAAAACATTTTGCCTGGAAAATAAGGATGCCTCCCTGAGTCTATTAAAAGTGTCTCATGAATACCAAAGGAGTCTCCAGGTAACGCAAATGGTTAAGCATCCACATGCTGACTGAAACGTTTGCCATTCAAACATTCCAACCCACCGCAGACACCACAGAAGAAAGACCCAGCAATCTATTTGAAAGGTCACAGCCACGAAAACCCCATGGAGCTCATTCTACTCAGCACATGTGGTTTACCATGAGTCAGAGTCAATTCAAGGGTAACTGGGAGGAAAAGAAAAATATTAATACTCACAAAGGAGCCCTGGTGGTACAAGGGTTAGGTACTTGGCTGTTTAACCCAAAGGTTGGGGGTTATAACCTACTCAGTGACTCCGCAGGAAAAAGATCTGGTTACCTGCCTTCATAAAGATTACAGTCAAGAAAACCCTATGGGGATGTTTTACTTGGTCAAGTGGAGTCACTATGAGTAAGAATCAAGTTGATGATCACACAGAATGATCATATCACTACACCTCCCATGGATGAAGCAGGTTTATATGCACACATACTAAGTACGAGCTTCATAGGACTCAATTAACTTCTCAAGCTATTTTATAATTATGTGTATGAGGCTGAAGAGAAGATCTTTTCAACCTCGTTTTCATAATTCTATTGTCTAGCATAATGGGAAATATTCAGGATATTATTAAATAGGTGCTTTTTTTTTTACTCTAAGTAGTGCTTACCTCCTAGTTTTTTTTTTAATGATTCCTTATACAAAAAATCAAGCTTGACTACCTCATTATTACACAGTTTTTTCTCTCCTAGTATAAAAAAGGATGTATCTGACACCCACAAAATCTAAGCCATGAGGCAGACCGATGCACATGTTGCCTAAGACATGGTTCAGTCAGACAGGAGTTCCAGTGGGAAGCCACCTCTTTGAGCACCAACCCAACCAAAGCCACTGTCATCTAGTCAATTCCAACTCCTAGCAACCCTATAGGACAGAGTAGAACTGCCCAGAAGAGTTTCCAAGGAGTGCCAGGCAGATTTGAACTGCTGACCTTCTGGTTAGCAGCTGTAGCACTTAACCACTGTGCCACCACGGTTTCCTCTTTGAGAACAGTGGAGGATAAAAAAGAAGTCAGGAGTGCCAGGCGATGATGACAGAACCAGATTCTTAAGTGTCTAGTCCTCACTGACCCCTGACATCTTGGAAGACACGAGAATACTGGAGCTAGTGATGCCCTCTCTCTACGTCATTTCAGGGAGGCTACAAGCCTGTAAGAGAAGATCCATATTTGTCTCTGGGGTTGCTTCCAAAATGTCACCAGCATGACAGTACAGCCCCAGGAGAGATGTCCCCAGATGGTGATCCTGAAAGCATACTTCCAGTTTCCAACCTGCTGCATGAGACATGCCTGGACCCTGCAAGCTCCAAGGAGAATACACAGGAACACTGGGAGTGGTGGCAGAACTCTGAGTTGGAAGCAACTGCAGCAGGGCATGTGGACCCAAGACTGTAGGCAAATGGGTAGGCCCCAAATGTCAAGTGTGAGTGCCACGTGGTCTCTCTGAAGGACACATGGAGCCAGCTATATGTCAGGAACTGCTGCAGGCCAGGACAAACCAACTTCCTCACTGCAAAGCTCCAGAACATTGCATGGCACAAGAACCTCCTTTCATAGAAGCCCCACTTCTCCCCGGCCACAAGATGACATGACTTCTCCCCGCTCCCTAATCCACAGATATTTGATACCATCTTGGGAAAGAACAGAAAAACAGTTAAGAAATCTGAAAGACTGAACATTTACCCTAAAGAGACTGAATCACTCAAAATAAATGATCTAATCAGGAAGAGACATAAATGCAGTCAATTAAGATTAAAACACCCAACCCTCATCCCAGTGCCACCAACAGAGTTAACGATCAGGAGAAAAATTTAATCATTACCAAAAGAACCATTGAAGCTTTTGAAAAGCCTAGGAGAGGAAATTACATGGAATACTCTTCACAGGGTAAATGCCATTGACCTTCCTACACCAACACCTGCCACTCAAAAACTGGTCCTTTGGGTTCTGAAGCAAGGTAGCCTGTGTTCATTTGTCACCTTGGGTAGATCATGGTAGAAAGAGGAGTTCCTCATTCAATACAGCTGGATCCTAGTAGAGGTCAGTGGCCTTCTCTGTACATTTGTTATGTTTTTACCATTTTTTTTTTATTGTTGTAAAAATACAGATAACACAACATTGGCCATTTCAAATCTTTCATGTGTACAGTTTTGTGAGATGAAATACGTCCACCAAGTTGTGCAACCATCACCAGTGTCTGCTACCAAATTTTCCACTCCTGTGAACAGAAACTCATTGATAGCTACACAATGGCTCTCCCTTTTTCCGTCGATCCTATGCCTGGCAACCACCCTGTAAACTCTGATTTTCATACATTTGCCTATTGTCAATATTTTATATTAGTGAGATCATGCCGTATGGGTCCTTTTGAGACCAACGTACCTCATTCAGTATAATGTTTTCAAGGTTCAGCGCATGGTGGCATGTGTCAGAGTCTCATTTCTCTTTGTGTCAGGGCAGTATTCCAACAAACGTATATACTACCTTTTACTTATGCATTCATCTACTGATGGACAGTTGGGTTGTTTTCCATCTTTTGGCAATTTTGCACAGTACTCCAAGGAACATTGGTGCTTCTGTTTGCATCACTGCTCTCAAGTCTTTGGATACACACAGACACACAGACATACAGACACACACACACACACACACACACCCCACATGAGGTCCAACAAAGTCTGTGAACTTAATTGTCACACACCTCATTGCTAAATATCACCATAGTCACCTTCAAAGTACTCCCCTTGGGAAGCTATGCATCAATAGCAGTGCCTAATCCACCCTTCTGGGCAATTTTGGAATTCCATCTGGAATGGTCATTGTGCACAGTGGCATGGTGACAATTTTGTGAACTTAATCGTATAGCTGTCTGTGAGAGTTTTTTGCTAGTAAACAAATAACTGTATTGGAACACCCTCCCTACTCACCTGATCTGGTACCCAGTGACTTTTTTCTTTACCCAAAGAGGAAGGAAATACTGAAAGGAAGATATTTGGATGACATTCAGGACATCAAGGGTAACCTGACGACAGCTCTGATGGCCATTCTAAAACAAGAGTTCCAAAATTGTTTTGAAGGTGCACTAGGCTCTAGTGTCAGTGCTCCAAGAGGAGTACTTTGATGGTGACCATAGTGATATTCAGCCGTGACTTATGTAGGACTTTTCTAGGACAACTTCACAAACTTGTCAGCCATCTATACATATCGTAGTGCTGCCATGACTAATTGCCACAAACTCAGCTGCTTGAAACAGTATAAATGTGTAACCTTACTTGGCTTTACAGTTTTGTAGGTTAAAAGCCTGACAGAGGACACTGTGGGCTAAAATCAAGTTGGCAGCATCCCTTGTTAAATGTTTTCTCAAGCTTCTAGAGCAATCTGCATTCCTTGGCTCACAGTCCCCATCTTCCGTCTTTAAAGCCAACCACAGCAAGCCAGATCTTTCTAACCGTCCATCATTCTGACCTTCTCTTTTTTCTCCCTCTTCCAGTTTTAAGGACACTTGTAATGAAACTGAGTCCACCTAGATAATCTGGGATAATTTCCCTATTTTTAGGTTAGCCAATTAGCAACTTCAATTACATCTGGAACCATAACTCTCCTTTCTTTCATAAAGTAACTTAGTCACAAGAACCGGGGTGTCAAGATGTAGATGTCCTTGAAGGGGGTCATTATTCGACTTAGCACAATGAATTTTCCAATGAATACATCTCGGTGCAAGTCACAAAAGCCCTTCAACAGAAAGCATGTCAAGCTCCTCTCTTCCGAATTTACCTTGTACAGATGATTTGTCATTTTAGAGCCTCAGTGAACCTCCAACTGAAATGCAAATCATGACATTTTCATTTGCTTTGTGAAAATTTTGATTAAATAATATTATAAAAATGATAGTATTCTGGAAAAAAAAATGAGGTTTTCTACATGTTTGGCTAATATATACTGCAAAGTCTTGTAGAAGGTCAAAAATAACCCATATGGGTCTTAAAAGCTAGCATCTAAGGAGCATCAATTAGTCCCCGTGCACCTGGAGCAGAAGAGAAGGAAAGATTACAAAGATGAGATGGAAGAGCATCAAAGTCAAGAAGAAAATGTGAGCCTGGGATATGGAAGGGCCCATGGACTACATCCTCACGAGACCAGAGAAACTAGATGGTACCTGGTCGGTCACCACTAATAACTGCCTTGAAAGGGAACACAATGTAGATGCCCTGATGTAGCAAGAGAAAAATTGGGGTACAGATCTAGAATTCTATTGTAAGACCAGGCTTGATGGTCTGACATCCTTATGTCTAAGGATGTTCCCTGAGAACATGGCTCCTAGACCCACTGCTAGCCCACAGTCGAAACCACTACTGAAGACAACTCTTCAGACAAAAACTGGACTGGAGTGTAAGACAATAGGCTGTTGGAGCAGCTCTTCTGCAGAAATAAGATGGGAGGATGGACAGAAAAAATCAAGAATTGGTTGTACTAATACGGGAAGTACAGAATGGAAAGGAGCGTGCTGTCACAGGGTTGGGAGAGCAGCTAGAGTTGGGTTTTATACGACAAATTGACTTGGATTGCAAACTTTCGCTTAGTGGAGATAAAATTAAAAAAATAATAATTCCCATCATTTATAACTGTGCCTTCTCAAACAGATGTTATGGTTCTGACCCACTGCCAATAGGAGAGTGTGTGGGAATAAAGACAAGAGGAACAGGCTCAGTCTGGGATCTCGGTCACTCTAGAGTTTCCTTTGAGCAATATCTAGATTAGACTCTTCAGACTCCTTAGAATTAATGAAAAACCTGGACAAATTCGCAGTCTTCCAGTCACTTAACACTACATCTTTGTCTGTAACACGCTGAAGCCATAATACAGGTAAGTGGGCCACTGTGAGTAAAAAATGAGGACTGTGTTTTTCAGACATTACCTAAAGAAAACTGCCTTTTTTAGAAGAAAGTCAAAAGAACTAAAGCCTCTTAATCTGAAACGCTTTTTGCTGAGTCGATATCACTCGACACCTCAAATAAATGATCCCATATATTGAAATGTAATCGTGACTTATTGTTGTTTATGTATTTGGCACTTCATATTCTTTTGCTTGTGTGTACTGATGCTACAAAGAGCCCTGGTTGCACAGTGATTAAGTACCTAGCTGCTAACTGGAAGGTCTGATTGGATCCCACCAGCCATTCCCTTGGAGAAAGACGTGACAGTCTGCTCCTGTAAAGATTGCAGCCTTGGAAACTGTATGGAGCAGTTCTGTTCTGTCCTCTAGGGTCACTATAAGCCAGAACTGACTCAGTGGCAATGGGTTCGGTTTTGGTACTGATGTTATGTAAATCTTCTTGTTAATTTATCAATTTGGGGGTCTTTACCCAACCATTCCTGTCATCCGTGGACTTTACTGATGTTCCTTGGTGATGCCAACTTTTTCAGAGCTCACATAGATGCACCTTGGAAAAAAGTCCTGGCGATCTGCTTCTGAAAGACAACAGTTTTGAAAACTCTATGGAACAGAGCTATTCTGACACACATGGGTACAACCATCTGGAGTTGACGTGAAGGCAACTGGTTTAGCTTTGGTTTAAGGACCGTATTATACTTACTGTTTCCTGCTTCCACCAACCTTGACAAAAAGCAGATGTATCACTGGAAAAGAGGTTATTCAGGGATGAATTTTTACATGAACTACAGATTTTACCTGGAAAATAAATCTCAAACTGTGTTCATCTGACCATGCCAAATTTCAAGTTTTCTCCCCTGGCTTATAAAGAAAAGAAAACGCTAGTGGTATACTGGTTAAGTGCTACAGCTGTTAACCAGAAGGTCAGCTGTTCAGGTCTGCCTGGCACCCCTTGGAACTCTGTGGGGTTGCAATGAGTTGGAATCGACTCAAAAGCAGTGGGTTTGGTTTTTAAGTATAAAGAAAAATAAGATCTCTCCGAATGTTTTTGGCTAAGGCAAGTTGCTACGAGTTGTTAGTTATCAGCCTCTGATAAATCTGACACTACCCCAGACTGGTTATGTAATCCATCACCCCCCTGCCTTGGAGATGGTTCTGCTTTTAGAATCTGTGTCACGTTAGGCTGCTGTCAACGAAACCAGCCAGGCGAGATGGTGACCTGGGCAGATCTACAAGTACTGGAATAGGGTCACTTCATGTTTTGTTTTGACTCAGTTGTGAGGACTGAGTATCGGATTTAGAGTCTAGGGTGTTAGAGCTTTTCTGATAAACATGTCAGGGTCCCAGCCAACCTGTTCATCTGGCTTTGCTCCAAGGAGCTAGCAGGGGATTGGTAGCAGCAGCAGGGTCTTAACAAAAAAAGTCTTGCAAAAGTCTTGGTCAACCAGTGGGAACTCTGTGGACTAATCCTGCCCATGAACTATTGCCATGAGTGAATTTTCAGTAAGTTGGCCCTCATGAGAACAAACAATACCTTGGGATCAGAAATATCTATCATACATGTGCACAAGGAAAACCAGAAAGCCTGGAAATGAAAAACTAAAATGTTAAAAACAAGTCTCTATTAAAAAGGTAGAGGAAGAAATAATCATGAACTCTTGCTGGGGCTTTTTGATCTCAAAGAAAATTGTGAAAACCGCTATGTAGGCAGTTCGGTGGTAGAATTCTCTCCCTCCACACAAGAGATCTGAGTTTAGTTCTAGCTAACATACCACACACACAACCACCATCTGTCATCGAGGATGCTAATCTGACTTAAGTAAGACTTCGAGGCCAAGATGCACTAGGAAGAAAGTTCTGATAATCTGCTTCTGAAAATCAGCTAGAGTTAGGGGCTGGCTTGATAGCAACTAAAAATAATACAGTCATTGACCAAATCACCTATTTCATTAAATGAATATTTGTGAAATTATAGAAAATATCTGATTACCAGTATGCCTCCTAACGAACCAATCTCTCACAAATTAATCAATGAGCAAAAATGTGATAACACTGAGTTGGAGCAGGAGAGTGTAATGATTTCATGAATAATGTTAAACAGTATAGTGAGTTACAAAATTATTTTTTTATAGATGCTACATTATTTCCCTGACTTATTTTCCAGGTAAAGTTTGTTTGAACTCGACTAGCGTGTCTAACTTCTGTCAGTTGCTCTTGTTCCTAAATTCATCTGATCTAAAAACTGACAGTCACTGTTCTGAAGCCATCTATTGGTAATCACGCTCTTGAGATTTTAACCTCCCAGAACTGGGCTTTTATTACTGTCTTCTTATAATCAGTTGAATAAATATTGATCTACAAGGTCCAATAATTAAGTCTCCTAACTTAATTGTTCTAAGTTCTACACACCTCACTGCTAAAGATCACTACAGTCACCTTTGAAGTACTCCCTTTCGGAAGCTATGCGCCAACGCCAGTGCGTTCAAAGCAATTTTGGAACTCTTTCTGGAATTGACGTTGCACATGGTGGCAAGGTAGCAAGTTTGTGAACTTAATTGTATAGTTAGCTGTGAGGGAGTCTTTAGCCAGTAAACAAATAACTGTATTAGAACACCCTCCCTACTCACCTGATCTGGTTCCCAACACCTTTTTTCTTTACCCAAAAATAAAGGAAATGTTGAAAGCAAGACATCATAGAACTGCTCCACAGAGTTTCCAAGGAGTGCCAGGCAGACCTGAACAGCTGACCTTCTGGTTAGCAGCTGCAGCACTTAACCAGTACACCACTAAGGTTTTCTTTTCTTTATAAGCCAGGGGAGAAAACTTGAAATTTGGCATAGTCAGATGAACACAGTCTGAGATTTATTTTCCAGGTAAAATCTGTAGTTCGTGTAAAAATTCATCCCTGAATAACCTCTTTTCCAGTGATGCATCTGCTTTTTGTCAAAGTTGGTGGAAGCAGGAAACAGTATGTATGATATGGTCCTTAAACCAAAGCTAAACCAGTTGTCTTCAAGTCAACTCCAAATGGTTGTGACCCATGTGTGTCAGAATAGCACTGCTCCATAGGACATCAAAGATAGTGTGATGACAGCTCTGATGGCCATTCCAGAAAGAGTTTCAAAATCACTTTGAAGGGTTGACTACGGGCTGGCATTGATACATAGCTTTTCAAGGGGAGTACTTCAAAGGTGACCATAGTGATATTCAGCAGTGAGGTATGTAGCACTTTTTCTAGGATGAGTTCACAAACTTAATTGGCAGACCTCATACCAAGCTATTTCAGTTCCAGTACTGGACACCTGGTAATGAAGATGAAATGTAGATTCATCCATGTGGTTAGAATTAGCTTTTCAGTCTACTCATCCTGGTTTAGAAATACCATGCTCCTTTATTTAAATAATATTTAAGCTATTCTGTTTTCTCCCTCATCTGGGATAACTTGTTCTTTTTTTCCATCAGCTGCAAAAGAGAGAGGTAAATTTAGCACTAGAATCACAATAATACTGAACATAGCAGTTCTTAACCATTTCTTGGATTTAGTAGAATTGAAACCAAACCCAAACTCACTGACCTCCAGTCAATTCTGATTCATAGCAACCTGGCAGGACAGAGTAGAACTGCTCTATCAAGCTTCCAAGGAGCACCTAGCACATTTGAACTGCTGACGTTTTGGGTAGCAGACATAGCACTTAACCACCACAGCCACCAAAGTTTCCTTAGTAGCATCAGTAGTAGGAAAAGAGAAGAGAATGTGCAAAGATATATAATAAGATATATAATACGGCAAGTAGACCACGAGTTTATTGCCTAAGAGTCATCTAGGAACCTTGATTAAAAACACTGACATCTTGATGAAACAAGTCAACAGCACCAAAACAACAGTTAGAAGAAAAAAGAGCCCAGAAGACAGAAGGACCCATATAAATGGGAGACTGTATCAATATGAGACAAGAAGAACCAGATGGTGCCCGGCCACCACCAAAGACAGTCTCAACCATGACTGGGGACACAAGGTAGAGTCCCTGAGGCAACACGAGGAAACGAGGTGTGCAATCCAAAAACTCTACTAAAAGACTTGAACTGATAGTCCAATGGCTTAGAAGATCCCCTGGGAACACTGACCCTAGACCTACTTCTGTCCCTGATTGGAAACTGGCACTGAGGTCAACTCTTCAGACAAGAATGGGCTGGACTCTGGGACACAGTGTGACCACATGGTGTGCACACCTATGCTTCTATGCATCTATAGAAGGCTGTCCTACTGGTCTCTTTCCGGATGAGAGAGAACAGGGTGGAGAGATGGGACAGATGCTTATTAAGAGGATACTAGATATACAAAGTGAAAAGGAGGAGTGTGCTGTCACTGGGTAGGGAGAGCAAAGGGAGCTGCAGATAGGTGGACATGCAAAACTGATTTTGGATTGCATACTTCCATTTAATCGCAATAAAAATTAAAAGAAAATCAACAGCACTTCTTCAACCCTCTTCCCCCAAACCCCCACAGGTTTTGGGGGGCCCTCTTGTTGCCCTGGTCACAGGAGGCAGTTCTTCCTTTTAATCAAATTTCCCCTTCCCCCAATTCCTCAGCTGCCTGCTTCAAGGAAAAACAGAGCCTTTGCTCAGCAGAGCAGTTCTCACTTTGATTCCTTTCTCTTGTACCCAGCAGCACATAGCCCGTGGGTGACAGCCTCTGATCCAACGTCACCTAAGGATTTCCAGGGAGGCTACCTGAAACGTGGGTGAGGAGGGAAAGGCCACTAGCTTAGAGAGGTTCCAGGGAATCTGGTTAGGAAACTGTGCCCACATATTACAAATATCTGATTTGGGTATTTCCCTTTCTTAAATGTCCCGAAGGTTGACTTGACTTCCTTCCTAGTTTCCGTGACAAATAGAGGAGGGAGCCTAGACTAATGGGCACATTAACATTAGGGTTCCTCCAGGGTCCAGCTCCTCTGAGCAATGTTACTTCTCTCTTTCTACTGCCTTTTTTTGTGTATTTTTTTTTTTAAAAAAGCCCTTTGTTCTGTTTTCCTGCATTAACTTGAACGTTTGTAAAGAGCTGGACTCAAAGATTGCCAACTCCATCCACCACCCAGAGCAAGAATGAGGCTCACTGTTCCTCTGATGACCACACTGAAGCCCACTCTTCTGTGGCTCTGATGGAAGCCCTGGTGGCATAGTGGATAAGTGGTACATCTGCTAACCAAGAGGTCGGCCACTGTAATCCACCAGGCTCTCCTCGGGAACTCTATGGAGCGGTTCTACTCTGTCTCATAAGGTTACTGTGAGTCAAAGAATCTAATCAACTGTTTGGGTTTTGAATGTTCCAGAAGAGCATTACACTATCTAGCCCTGCATCCTCCAACTCAGTATCTTTTCCTCACTGGCCCTGAAATTCACCCCTACAGCTTCGCTTTGCTTATCCCAGTAATTCTCTACTAGGTAGAGGGTGACATACACCCAAATCAATTTCTTCTTCCTAGGGAATGTATCACAGCAGTGTCAGGGAGCATAATGGCTTTGTCAGTTTGAAAGACTGAATCATAGTTGCTTATCTTCCCACATGGATTCCCTGGGTAAATGCAGATAGTTAACATGTTTGACTACTAACCTAAAGATGGCAGGTTCAAGTCTACCCAGAGGAAACTCAGGAAAAAGGCCTGGTATTCTAAATCAGCCATTTAAAACCCTATGGAGCGATGTTATGAGGTCGCACACATGGAATCACTAGCGTCTAGGGCTGCTCCATGGCAACTTGTCCTTCTTCCATTCCCCATCTTTTGCAACATAAAAACCAGACTAAACCCACTGCCATCAAGTTGATGCCTACTCACAGCTACCCTGCAGGACAGAGTAGAACTGCTCCATAGAGCTTCCAAGGAGCACCTGGGCAACTCAGACTGCTGACCTTCTGATTAGGAGTTGTAGCACTTAACCATGAAACCACCAAGGTTTCCACCACACACGTAGTAAGATGATGCTAAGAGCTGTTACTTTACAATAACACTCTCATTATGTCCAAGAGAAAGTTCACCTTGAAGTCATATGCCTATCCACTACCCATGGATTTTGCATCTTTCCTTCTTATTAAATCTCTGGCAGTTTTCTGAGCAAACATCTGGCAGACTTCTAAAATGCAAATCTGATGAATACACTGCATGGATTCTCCTTCAGCCCTGGGGTGAAGCTCTAACTTTGCGCCCCTCAGGCTCAGCTACTGCTGCGTCTCCACTTGCCTCCCACACCCTCCATTGTATGAATTCACTCCAGTGTTTCTGAAAAGACTACGCACTTGTAGCCCTGGCTGCTTAAAGCATGACACCTTTCTGCCTAGAACACCCTGCCTTAAATTGTCCTTTCTGAGTAATAACTTTTAACTCTTCCTCTGCCCCTTCATGGTTCAGCTCAAGACCACTCTTCTCCGGGAAGACCCCAGGTCTAGACTAAAGGTCCATTTGAGATCTACCCATAACAAACCTCGCTCACAGTACCAGTTACCATAGGGTATTGGAATCACTGCTTTTCTTGTCTATGATGTCTGCTGTATTATGGGTTCTTTGGAGACAGGGACGATGCATTGTTTGTTTATACACCCCAACACCTTCTAGTACAGTGCCTGACACAATAGTGGGTATTCAGTAAATATTTCCTTGTTGAAAAAAGTGCATGTCTTTAACTGAATGCCTACTTTCAGTCTATAAAATGGAAATAAACCAGACTTTTCTTGTTTTGATGAAAATTTGGGAATCATTAAAAGCAATCCAAACTGATTAGGCATATGTATTAACAATGCTGTCGACTGGCCAAATGCACAGAAAAGAAGTATTATTATTTTAAAACAGTAAGATGTTACAAGGAGAACTTAGTAAACACACGGCTGTCATTTGTGGACTAGGCTGAGAGGTAATGAGATCGTGTCCACAGGAGGTGTTTAAATAGACAGCCGGCCCTTTACGGTCCACAGCTTCACTACGGTCCAGTAGAATTACCACAGATCTGGGCAGTATTATGAACATATGAGGAATCATGGACATAAAACCAAACCAACCAAACCCACTGCCATTGAGCGGATCCTGACTCATAGTGACCCTACAGGGGAAAGTAGAACCGCCCATAGGGTTTCCAATGAGCACCTGGTGGATTCAAACCATTGACCTCTTGGTTAGAAGCTGGAGCACTTCACCACTACACCACCAAGGTTTCCAGTCATGGATATAAAGCCTGGTACAAATTCTACATTTATTTCATGGAAGTAGGACCTTTCTGCATATCATACAGCCTGTTACGGAGCGCCTGTCTCAATATTTTTTTTTGGCATCTTCCTTTTTATGCCTGGGATTAGTATGGGCCCACAGTACCGTCTGGGTGGGGTATTCCAAGCTTCAACCATGACCCTGTTTCATGGCTGGAACATTCCAGGAGGGTGACCTGGCAAACAACAGATCGTTCTCATTGGCCTGGTGGTATTTGTTTCCAAAGATAATTTGAGATTAGGCTGATAGACACTGCTGCTGACAAGCTAACCTGAGGAGACTCTTATTGACACAGGAAACCATGGTGGCATACTGGTTAAGAGCTACAGCTGCTAGCCCAAAGTTGGCAGTTTGAATCTACCAGGTGCTCCTCTGAAACTCTATGGGGCAGTTCCACTCTGTCCTAGAGGGTCGCTATGAGTCGGAATCAACTTGATGGCATCGGATTCGGTTTTCAGTTTTGGTTATTATTTTTGTCAGTCATCATCAAGCTGGCTCCCACTCACAGCCACCTCATGGACAACAGAAAGAAAGGTGACCCTGTGTCATCTTCATGATTCTTGATCTGGTCACTGTTGGAGCCACTACATGTTTTGACTGCTTTCTGGCCTAGGGGACTCAACTTCCAACACTACATAGAACCATATTCTGCTGTGATCCAAAGTATATTCATGGGCTAGTTTTCAGGAGTAGATTCCAAGGCCTTTCTTGCCAGTCTGTCTTAGCCTGGAAGATCCACTAAAATCTGTCCACCATGGGTGAACTTGCTGGCACCCAAAATACTGATGGCACAGCTTCTAATCTCACAGCAGTGTGCAAGCCACCCCCTAGCACAACAAATGGAAGGGTAGCAGATGGGATACTTCTTTCTCCCTAAATGTAGGTGTTGCATAGAGGCCCCAGGTGGCCGCGGAAATTTCTCTTTAGAAATTCAGCAAGTCCAGCTGGCAATGACCGAAACCCATCTTCACCTTGTAGAAACCCAATAAAGGAGGCAAAGAGAGAAAATTCAGAAAAGAGGATCCATTCTTCATCTGATGCATCCTGAGTTCCTCTTGGATGTGTGATGTTACAGGAGACACAAAGCAAGGTTGGCAATACCTGGGAAGCAGGGTCCCAGTTCCCAAGTTCCTGCAATCTTAACATACAGAACAAAACGTAAACATGTCAACAACTCTGTTCCACAAAAGGGGAAGACAAAAAAAATCAATATCTTGCTTTCCTGAACTGCAGAACTACTAATTGTTTCTAAGTGGACCATATATTTCAGTGAAGGAAAGTGAGCTAATTACCTTCCTTCCCTTTTCAGACATCTGTGAGAATGCAACGATGGGATGCGGGAAGGGATGGCTCCTTTTATGAAGGCTGGTTCGGGGAGAAGATAAAATGTATATCCTGGAGACACAATAAACAATGAAGTGAGGAGAGGAAACAAGAAACAAAGGCATAAAAAATAATTCCAAAGTGGGTAAAGACCCAGACACTGGAGAAATCACTGGAGCTGAAACTCATCAGAAAATACTTCTGCTCACATTTGCTACCCTCAGGAACAAAGCTGACCATACCCAAGTGTTTACTCAGTGCTTGGCATGGCAATAAACACTTTACCTGGATGATTCATTTCAATATCTGGTTATTGTTGTTAGCTGTGTTGACTTAATTCCAACTCATGACAACCCCAAGGTGTGCAGAGTAGAACTGTGCTCCAGAGGGTGTTCAAGGATGTGGCTTTTGGAAAGCAAACCACCAGAACTTTCAGCTCTGCGTGGATTTGAGATGCCAATCTCTTGGTTAGTTAGCAGTCCAGCACTTAACCATGTGCATCACCCAGGTACTCCTTAAGCAACTGGCTTAGATGACTACTATTGATGTCTCCATATTTCAAATCAGGAGTCCCGACAGTGCAGTGGAAACTTGGGTTGCATATCAGTTAGGAGCTATAGCTGCTAACCCGAGGGCCAGCAGTTTCCATCTCTCAGGTGCTCCTTGGCAACTCCATGGGGCAGCTGTACACTGTCCTACAGGGTCGCTGCATGCCAGAATCAACTTGACAGCAGTGGGTTTGGTTTTAACATAGGTAAGAAAGGAATGACAGCAAGAGATAAGTGAGGTGGAAAGTCTGCCAGAAATTCTACCAGACAGCATGATGGTGAATTCAAACGGAATTAACTGATCTCTTGTATAGCACCTGAAGAAACTGCAAGCAAGCAAGAAAGAAGGCACCTGCGAGTGTGGCAGACTATAAAGAGAACAGAGGAGAAATGATAGTTTTACAGTAACTTTTAGAAGATTATGAGCCATATTTCAAGTTGTTATGTTGATATAGGATGATTTATAAATTACAATTATGCAAATCTTCTTTATGAACTAAAATAGCTATCAAACCAGCTGCCACTGAGTTGACGCCAGCTCATGGCAACCCAACTGTGTCAGAATAAAACTGCACTCCATGCCAGCCAAGCCAAGTGCTCCATAGGGCTTTTCAATAACTTATTTTTTGGATGTAGAGTGGCAGGTCTTTCTTCTGGTGTGCCACTAGTTCCAGGTAAACAGGCACAGGAGTCCCTGGATAGTATAAGTCATTAACAAGCTTGGTTGCTAAAAGATTCAAGTTCTAAATTCACCAAGAGGCACCTAAAAAGAGAGGCCTGGTGATCTGCTTTCAAAAAAATCATCCATTGAAAACTCTATGAAGCAGATTTCTACTCTGATACACATGTGGTTGCCCTGAACTAAAAATCAGCTTGCTGGTAACTGGGTTTTACAGTAGTATACAAATTGCAGATGATTCTTACGTAACAACAAAATCACGGGAGACCAGAGATACCAGCCATTCTAATGCCTCACTAGTAGAATTAAGTCAAGCTACAATAGGTTAGGCAATTTTTAAAGTTACCCAGCTGCTTGATACCAGGCCCAAGGAGAGAAATCGGTTTCCTTAACTGTGTTGCAAATTAATAGCTAATAAACAATGTCAAGTTTTGATCATCCGGCATCTAAACTTCACTTAAAATGGCAACAAAGAGTAAAGGCTTCTCTATGGTTCTAGAATGTTTTTTCTCTATCTGTCTGAAGTTACTAATTACCTGCTGTCACTGAAAACAACCCTTGTGACAGCTGAAGAAATGGACTGGAAATATGGTTTGAAGTTCATAAAAAAACACAGGTGTTTCTTTGTTCAATTAAAGCCTAACAAGAAACTTAGTGGGATAAAAGGGTGGGAGGTGGCACAAGGGAAAAGGAAAAAATGATGTCATTCTCTGCCGGAACTGTCAGAGAACCCGATAAAAGCAAGGGAATAGCTTACTAAGCACTTCTTAATAGGGGATTCAGAAAGCTGAAGAGATGCATGACTACAGTTTATCCACCAAACTTCATCTTCCAGAAAATAACTCCACATATCAGAAAAATAATTTGTGAAGATTTCGCTAAAAAAAAAAAAAAAGATTGGAAGACAAGCAGGTTAAAATTTTTAAAAAAGACTGAAGTAGGCATCAAATTACAAAGTTGAGGGGTTTTTTTGAGCAAGAGAAAGTTTTAAATTATTTCTTAAAAGTTAATATTCTCATGTTGGGCTACTGCCAATTCAAAACCAAACTCACTGCCATCCAGTCAGTTCAGACTCATAGCAGAACAGAGCAGAATTGCCCTATTGAGTTTCCGAGGAGCGGCTGGTGAATTTAAACTGCCAACTTTTCGGTTAGCGGCCAAATGCTTAACCACTGCGCAACCAGGTTTACTGCCCAAGCCCAAACCTGTCACTGCTGAGTCAATTCCGACTCATGCAATCAGCAACAACAACAAAAACTTTTTTAGTTATTTTTCAATAACTATAAACTGCTTTTCAGAAGTCTTATAAACAGTCTACCCCAAAATTGATCTATATACTGTTGAAATGTTCACCTGAACACTGTCTAACTCTTTTCTATGCCATCAGGAATTCCATCTAAGGAAGAACAGTAGAGACATTTATTTTGATTGCCTCTTTTGCATATCACCAGGCAAAAAAAAATTCTCTGGCTCTTGAAGAACCCATGAAAAAGATACGCTGAGAAGCCGGACCTGAAGTTTCAGGAAGCTCATTGCGCCCTTCCGCGTCTCCATCATCTTTAAACCAAGGTACTTTCATAGTAGGAATTTTGTTTCGTGAACCCCTGCAGCAATGTTACTCTTCATCTCCATGACAACGGCTCCCTATCAACTTCTGAAGGAACTTGCCTGTATTGTAAACAAACCTCTCTTGGCAATTAGCCTGTTTTCTTTCTCTATCTCATCTTCTATCAGCTCAAAGGCTTTTGGTTCAAAAAGAAATAGGTTGCAGGTGTGTGCTTTTTCTTTCTTCACCCCCTCCCCCTTTGTTTCTGAAAGAGGTCGATCGTGGAGATTAAAATTCTCTGACTGGTGACTTTTAACAGTCTCACAGACTGAGGCCAAGTACCTGTGTGTACCTGTGAACCAGAATATGCATCATACCAACACAGATCATGTTTGGTCCCATTCTGAGACAAAACCAAAAAAAACCCATCGCCATCCAGTCGGGTCCGACTCGTGGCGACGCTATAGGTCAGAGTGGCAGTGCCCGATAGAGTTTCCAAGGAGCGCATGGCTGATATTCTAAGACAAGTTCCCTTGAAAATAGGTTTGAAAGTTGGTGCATTTCAGGAAGTAATTCTAAACACACAGAAAACACAAGAACTTGTGCCAACCAAAAATGAAGTCCAGGTAAGTTTGGTTTCCAACTCCCTCCGACTTCCAGAATCTTTCATTAACGGGTAAAGTACTCCTTATAGAAATAGTTTTGTGGCAAAAACAAGCCTTGCCAATGATCCAGTTGAGAAACAGGGTTTTTACTTCCTTACTGGGGGAGGGGGGCTAAGGGGGCTTGGGGAGTGACTGTTAGATATTTGGAAACCCTGGGGGTGTCATGATTAAGTTTACTAACCCCAAAGTCATCAGTTCGAATCTACCCAGCCTCCTTGGAAACCCTACAAGGCATATTCTGTTCTGCAAGGTCACTATAAGTCAGAATTGACTTAATGGCAATGAATTGGGTTTTTTTGTTTGTTTGTTTCTGAGTTTTGGTTTACTATACATTTACACTGGAGTTTGATGATCTTCCAGATCAGTGTACAATTTTGATCTGAAGAGTTCGGAATTGTGGTCAGACATATGTCCAATATAATAAATGTGACTTGTTTATAAATTCATTTACTTATATTACCTGTTGTTAGTTGCTGTCAAGACGTTACTAACTCATGGTGACCTTATAAATAACGACAAAACGTTGCATAGTCCTGCTCCATCTTCGTGGTTGTCGGTATGTTTAAGTCTAATCTACTTATGTTGTTTGTTTTGACTGAATGCCTCATCTATTGGATGAGGTGAAACCAGGTGAAGGCATTCATCTGGCATTATTCCAGATATCAAAATAGTCAAGCAGAAGAAAAGATAAAATCATCAAAATATCAACTTAAGGAGAGATCACTGGAAAACTAGTATGTATTTGACAAGAGTTGTAGAGAGGTTTACAGATCTCTGGTGGTTCAGTGGTTACAATGATTATTGACTGAAATGTCAGTGGTTTGAAACCACCACTGCGTCCATGGCAGAAAGATGTGGCACCCTGCTTCCACAGGGATTTACAGTCTCGGAAGTTCTACGGGGTCTCTATGAGTTGGAATCAAATAGACAGCAGTGGGTTGGTTTTGGATAGAGAGATCTGCCGTATGTGAACCAACCTCAGGTCTTCTTTGAAGGTATTACTTTATTTGCTCCTTTGTTTTTAATTTTCCTTGGAGTTCATGAGACACCACTTCACAAACAATATTGCAATAAAGGTCTTTGATGCCTCTAGAAACTCCAGATACTGGAAATCCAAGAGACCTTCTATTAAATAATACAAAAAGTTATGCTGAGTTTCTGTTGTGTTTTTTATTTTTTGTTGATATTTTTTAAAATGTTGTCTAGACTTACAGTGTGATCGAATAACAATTGAGTGCTTTTAATTTTAAAGTGTTGTTATGCTGTATCCCATGCTTTAAGTTGTATCCAGATAAGTAGAAACATATTTGTATGCAAGATTCTGCAGCTGCTGTTTTATTGTGGGGGGAAAAAAAAAATGTGAGACCATCCAGGGTTTACAACCGAGCTCTCACATTCAGTGACTATGTCCTTAAGCACTTTGAAGTCCCTGGGTGGTGGGAACAGTTTGTGCTCCACTGTTGACCAAAAGGTTGTCTGTTCAAACTCAGCCAGAGTCTCCCTGAAAGAATGATCTGGAGATCTGCTTCCATAAAGCTGATAGCCAAAAGAACCTTATGAAGCCGTGAGTGGCCAGGACTAACTCCACTTCTTTCCATGTGTATCTGTTTTTCTTAAAAATTCTGGTTTCTTGACACTTCCTAGCTCTGGAGATTACACATTAACTTATAGGAGCTACCGAGATAAAATCTCTATAGTCCTTACAGTCGTTTTAGAATCATCAAAACAAGTGCAGTGGCAACTGCCAACCCCATGCCCAGATGACCACCAACTGAGAGCCTTTGGACAGATTCCCAGTCCCAGATGCATATCCCCTCCAGGCCCCAGATGCCTGCCTCCAGCACCCCCCACCCCATTCTAGATACGTCTCTCCTCACCAGGCACTCATCTCAGGGACTCCCCCAGTTGCCCACATTCCTCCACCCCTCACATGTAATGTTTACCCTTAGCTGGGCATAAAAACTCCCAGCATACCTGAAGAAGGCAGACAGGCTCTACCCTGTCCCTTACATACCAGTATGCAAATAAATGTCTTGGTCATTCATACTGCCACTGTCTCAGTACCAGCTTTGTGGCAGGCAGCTCACACCTGTGTCTTACAGTAACGGTTCCACTCTGTAACACGTGAAGTAGCCATGAGTCAGAATCAACTTAATGGTAACAGTTTCGGCTTTTTGATTTTAAGCAAGTTATTCAGACTCTCAAAATCTGTTTTTTCAGTTTTCCATACACAAATTGAGAATAGTACTTAACCTCTCAGCATGTGATTGCAGGTGATTTGCATTTCCTTGAATAGCAGAAGAAGAACGTTATGGTCAAAGACATCCTAGAGAGAATTATCCAGTATAGTTGCTTTTATTTTTTTAGTTAAAGTCTGCAGTATTCTTTTTTTAAAACAAATGATAGGTGTGATAATGATGATTACAAATACTATATTCTACTGCATTATGAATAACCTCTGGCAAAAAAGAAAAAAGTATCACCTCACACAATACGCATATGATTCCATTGTTAACCACGTATTGTTCCCCAACATTGTCACACAGAGGTTTGCTAAAGGAGCACAGAATGCTGATATTGTAAAGTTAGTGCCACAGCTGCTAACCAGAAGGTCAGCAGTTCAAATGCACCAGGCACTGCTCGGAAACAACAGGGCAGTTCCACCCTGTAGGATTGTTATAAGTCAGAACCTTGTCATACATCAGGTAGGGCACGGAGCTGAGTTACTCCCCACTCCCCACCCCCTGCCCACTACCACCGATTTTGAGTGATAATAACCCTATAAGATAGAATAAAACCGCCCCACATGGTTTCCAAGGAGCTGCTGGTGAATTCAAACTGCTGACATTTTGGTTAGCAGCTGAGCTCTTAACCACTGCGCCACCGGGGCTCCTAGGAATTCAGAACACATACTAAAATTGAATGTGAATGTTGATGTGGTTAAGGCGGTCCAATCAGAAAACAGATTCACCTTCTCAAAGCAATGGATGATGAGGATGGAGTCAAATTACGTCCCTGTGAGAAGCAGCCTGGCTAGTTTGGTGGACCAAATCAAGTATTTGAAAATCACTTTCAAGGTTGTTCTAGAAATTCAGAAGAAAGGATCTGGACCAGAGGATCCGAGAGAGCTGATGAGGATCTGGTTGCCTCTTGGCAAATAAGAGAAAGCAAGGACTTGCCTCAGAAAACGTCCACCTCTCTTAACAGCTGTCCTTCTGCGCTCAGCGCTTCCCTGACACCTTCGTTTTGTTCTCTTCTGGCTTCTTGCTAATGAACGCATTTGGGGAAAACAAGGTCTTACAAAAGATTTCTCCCTGGAATTTTTTAAACTGACTGGACATCATAAACACCTGTTACCACCAAATCAATTCCAATTTGAAGTGACCCCCTAGGACAGAGTAGATCTGACCCCCTAGGACAGAGTTTCCAAGGAACAGCTAGTAGAATCGAATCCTCACCCTTTTGGTTAGCAGCCAAGCTCGTGACCTCTGTGACACCAGAGCTCCAGGAAATCTTACAAGATGCCTGTGTCTGTACTCTCTGGGCACCTTGGTTCATACTCACACATGTACTTATTCATTCGTTCAAAAAAATGTAGTGGTAGAAGGCTCAGTACTTACCGAGGGCAGTACTAAATACTGCAACCACGTGGGAAACAAGAACTTAGTGCTTGTCCCCATGCAGTTTCCTAGGTAACGGTGCATACAAGCTTTAATCGGACAATCACACAAACACGTGAAAAGTTTGGACTTGAGCACTTTTAATAGAAAAATTTGACATCTAGCATTTGGAAGCAATTTTCAAGGCAGACTTCCCAGAGGAAGTGAGGTTTGGAGCTAAAAGTTGAAGAAGACACAGTAGTTAACCAGACAGTCATCACATGTAGCTTATTGTCTGTTCCTGCTTACTAGGATTTAAGCCCTGCAAGGGAAAACTTCGCTGTCTCATTTGTCACGTTATCCTGGAGTCTGAAATTCTGTTTCAGTCAGCTAGGCTGCTCTAACAGAAATAGCACAGAGTGGATGGCTTTAACAAAGAAAGATTTATTCTTACACAGTCCGGTAGGTTGCAAGTCCATATTCAGGGTGTCCGCTCCAGGGGAAGGCTTTCCTCTTGTCGGCTCTGGAGGAAAGTCCGGTATTGCATCAGTCATTGTCCAGGGAGCGTCCTTACGCAAGAACCTCTGGTCTGAAGGATGCGCTCTGCTCCCGGTGCTGCTTGCTTGATGGTAGCAAGGTTCTCAAATTGTCCTTTGTTTCTTTTTCCTTTTATTCCTTGCAAGCTAAAAGCATTAAGGGTGGGGCAAGCCATACTCCAGGGAAACTTCCCCCACAGCAGGAATTCACAGCCCCACCCTAATCCTTTAACATACAGGTTAGCAAAACCACACAATGGAGGACAGTCCCAAGATACTGGGAACCATATCCCAGCCACGTGGCTGCACACATTTTTGGGGGGACACAATTCCAACCATGACAGTCACGTTATCCTGGAGTCTGAAACAGTGGTGAGAAGAGGCAACACTCAACAAATGTTTATTAAATGAGCAAATAGAAATGAATCAAACCAATAAAGACAAAAGGGAAGAGCATTTCAGATAGACTTTTGCAAAGCTTCTTTATATGGAAGTATCATGGTCAAGAAAAGAGATAGTAAGGGCCATAAAACTCATAAAGCTGTCCATGAGTTTGGGGACCTGGTCTACTAAAAAATAGTTGCCATGGAGTTGATGCTGACTCACGATGATGACCCCACGTGTGTCAGAGTATAACTGTGCTCCGTAGGATCTTCAGTGGCTGATTTTACAGAAGTGAATCATAAGACCGTTCTTCTGAGGTGTCTCTGGGTGGAACTGAACTGCCAACCTTTCAATTAGGATTTGCCCCACTCACAGACTCATGAGCTGTTAGAGGGATCATGGGAATCCCCAGTGCTGAAACAGCAAGAGGAGAAGCTTTTGATTTCCTTCTCCCTCCCCACCCCCCTTTTTTTCACTAAGGATCCAAGATTCCAGCACTTATCCGGACTGTAAAATCAAAGCATCTGCCATTGAGTGGGATTCCCATGGATTCCCACTCAAGGTAACTCCTGAGAGTCAGGGTAGAGCTGCGTTCCATAGGGATTTTTATGGCTATGACCTCCCACAAGCAGATCACCAGGGCTTTCTTCCCAGGTACCCATGGCTGGGTTCCAGCCACTGGCCTTCTGATTAGTAATCAAGCTGTTAACCACTTGTGACACAGGGGGACTCCATGTCTGGCCTGTAAAGGCTCTCAAAGAAACATCCTGTGGTTGAACTCACCACCTGCCTCTCTTACTATAGATTTAGTACAACATCTACGAAAACTGTGACCAGCTATTATGCTTGCATCAGAGTGAAAGTTGTATAAGTATACATACGAGGGAGCTGGAAGGGTGAATACAAAGAGATAAACATCTCTTCTCTCTCATCTTTACCTCTCACCCTCTTCTGTCTTCTTCAAGCTTCCCTCAGCTACTATGAAGTGGGTGTACGTATTTGAATTAGAAGAGGAAGAATGAGGGCAAAATTGTACTGGCCTCGAGTTTAGCCAGTCAATGTTTATTGAGTATTCCCCGTCTCGCCAGCTCTCTGCTGGCCTCCAGCTTTGGAGAAAGACCCTCTCCATCCTAAGCAGACAGCCATTGAATTGGAAAAATCAATGAGTTCACTGTGGCATTGTATATGAGTGCAGAGTGTATGAGTTTAATCAGGGGAGACTTCCTGAAGGAATAGACTTTTTTTTTCAGTATGGTTTGAAAGACAGAAGGAATCTGAATTATGAGAGAAGAATGGAGAGATAGAATTCCTGTGGGAAATATTTTTTCTTGGCACAATAGAAATATCGTCAAAGCCCACAGTCATTTAGAGGAAAATGAATCACCTGTGAGGCAGAATTCTGACTGGCCACGTAACTCAGTGGGAAGTATGGCAAACAAGTACAGCCCAACAGATCGTTTCCTTTATTCTTTTCAAGTCAGATACGATCCCTTTCCCTGACATACCACCAAACATGAACACTTTCATCAGAAAGAGGGCAATGGGCTGAAGATTAAAAGGCACATTGAGGAACACAGAGCAGCAAATTTCTCTAAATCGGACAATCTCTTGACCTAAACCACAAATTAGTAATTTTGACATTGACCTTCATGTCATCTTTTCCACTGCCGTATGGAAAAATTCGGTGTCATGACATCAGATTCTCTGTTTTTTATAGCACACAAACCATGAAAGTATCACACATATTCTACATAAGACTAAAACGTGGATGCTCCTCTGTTTGGTAGGCATTTCCCACCTGAAGGCCCAAAAATAAGAAATGGCACCGTCTGTAAGTTTGTGCTGTGGGTGTTTCAGCTCCTTCTGGAGCCACACCTGCTAGTCCGGTCTTGTGTCTTTTTTTCTCTCTCTCGGATAGTATTTCATTGCTTAGAGGCCTTTGAAAAGGCCACAGATAACAAACACTCTTTGGTCCCTTGCATTTCAATAGAATAACCTGAAACTTCTTATCATGAAAGTCCAGGCAGACTATGATATTGGGGAGGGACCGGGGGCTCCCAGGTCCTAGTTCCATTTATAATTTGATTTCTTTTAAGCAAAAAATATGTTACATGAAACTGAAATTTATGCCAAAAAATAATTTCTTCCAGCAGCGTCAGGGGCCTGCCTGAGTCTCCTGTTTTTCTAAAGTCAAAGCTCAGCACACTGTTGACATCATGTCACAGGCCCACAAACGTGGGGCCATGCAGAAGGGGACTGGCCAGACATCAAGGCATCAAAGGCCCCGTCTCACTGCAAGACAGCGCTGAAGTTACATAAATGCACGGCGGCAGGTCTCCTGAGCATGAGACTTTTAAAGAGCCTGTGAACAGCTTGCCTCTTTCACTGGTCAACTCAGCCAGCCTCTGAGGGGCAGGAACTCACCTGTGGTCACAGAGGACGTGCCCACATCCAGATGATGCCTGAAATTTGACAAGCCTTTAAAAAAAAAGAAAAGAAAAAAGGGAGATAATCATGAGGCCAGCTAAAGAGCTTTGATTTTCAAATGTTAATAGATAAATGGGGGGGCAGGGTGTGTGTGTGCATGTATTTAAAAGATCCCTCTTTGAGAGCATAATAGCTATTTAGCATGTTGTGACTTGCATGAAGTAGTGCCCCTGAGCTGTCACTTGGAAGGCAGTAACCGTCTTGCATAGTGCCCAGCCCAGGACCTGGTGCTCCGCAGGCATAGACACTCATTCCTGGCTGAATGAACGTATGTCTATGTGAATCTATGTATGTATGCATATGTATAGTAATTTTTTTGCCCTTTCTGTTCCCAGCTGAGGAATCAAGCAGTGCCGTTCCAAAACTGGCTAATGTATTAGTTTCCTCAGGCTGCCGTAACAAATTTCTTACAAACTAGATAGCTTTAAAACAAAGAATTTATTCTCTCGCAGTTCTACACACTAGGAGTCTGAAATCAACGTGTGCGTGGGTGAAGGTCTCTCTGGAAGCTTTAGGAGAAGACTCTGGTGGCACACAGGGATTTTTTTGACTTGTGACAGTGTAACTCCCGTCTCTACCTTTGTCACTACCTCAGCCATCTTACCTGAGTCTGCCTGCTGTTCTTATAAGGACACCCTTCATGACAAAATTAGAGAGGATGACCTCATGTGAATCGATTGTATCCGTTTTTGTTGCTGTTAGCTATCCCCCAGAGGTCTCCAATTCACAGCACCCCTCTGTACAAGGGAACAGACCCTGCCTGGTCTGGCACCATGCTCACAATTGTCATTATGGATGAGCCCATCGTTGCAGGCACTGCGTCACTCCATCTCACTCAGGGTCTTCTTTTTTGCTAATCATCTCCTTGAACATCTACAGTGACCTCATTCCCAAATGAGGTCACATTCTGAGATTCTGGGGGTTAGGACTTCAACATGTTGGTTGGGAGGAACAGGGGGCACATTGTTCAACCTGTAACAAACCCACTGCTGTTGACTTGATTCCAACTCACAGAGACCCTGCAGACAGGATAGAACAGCCCCATAGACTTTCCAAGGAGCACCTGGCAGATTCGAACTGCTGACCTTTTGGTTAGCAGATGTAGCACTTCACCGCTGTATCACTAGCGTTTCCTCAACCCAAGATAGCTACTGTGAATGAACAGTCCAAGCCCTGAGAGCACTTGTAATGTGCCATGCTCTCTTATGCCAATGCCCCTCTGCCTGTCCCAAAGCAAGTCAATTAATTGTCTTTGCTTTTATTTCCATTTATGCAGGAAGAGGTTGAAATACAACCTCACAGCAGAACCAGAAGGAAACTAAAAGGAGACATTGTCAGGCAGAACAATATAAGTCTGTAATATTTCATTCTAAAACATGTTTTTGCCAAGCAAGTTAAAAAAAAAAAAAAAAAGTGGCATGGTCAAAGTTGTCTGTAAGTTTCAAAACAACAACAATTGTTCCAGAAGCGTTTTGGGGAAAACCTCATTGTGAGTTTGGAGCTCCTGGGTAGTGCAGATGTGTAATGCACTTGGCTGTTGACCGAAAAGTTGAAGTTGGAGCCCACCCAGAGGGCCCTAGGAGGAAACTGCTGGTGAGGTACATTCAAAAAATCAGCCATCAAAAATGCTATGGAGCGCATCTCAACTCTGACACACACAGTGTCACTGTGAGTCAGAGTGAACCCAAAGGCAACCGGTTTTTGTTGAGAGTTCACAAAGACCTAAAGAAGATATCAGTAACGAAGGTGGGTTGTCTTAGTCATCTAGTGGTGCTGTAACATAAATACCACAAGTGGATGGCTTTCATGAAGAAAAGTTGAATCTTTCACAGTTTCTGAGGCTAAAAGTCAGAAATCAGGGCACCAGCTCCAGGGCAAGGCTTTCTCTGTCAGTTGGCTAAGAAAGAAGGTCCTTGTCACGCACCAGTCTTCCCTTGGTCTGGGAGCATCTCAGTGCAGGAACCTCGAGTCCAAAGGATGCGCTCCTCTCCAAGCACTGCTTTCTTGATGTGAAGTCCCCAGCTCTCTACTCCCTTCCCTTTCTTTTTATCTTGTGAGAGATCAAAGGTGGTGCCGGCCACACACCCGGGAAACTCCGTCTCCGTGGGATCTGGAAGGTGACCTGTGTAAAGGTGTTACAATCTACTCCAATCCTCTTTAACCTAAAATTACAATCACAAAATGGAGGACAACCACACAATAGTGGGAATCAGGACCCAGTTAAATTGATATACGTACTTTCAGGGGAACACAATTCAACCCCTGATGTGAGTGATATCCTACAAAATTACACTAATCTCAGTCTGGATCCCGAAATCAAGGCAAACTTTAAGACCTGACAGCACAGAAAATTATCTGTTAAGCAAGGAGTTACTAACTTCTTTGGAAACCCTGGTGGCAAAGTGGGTTAAGCAGTCTGCTGACCAAAATGTTGGCAGTTCAAATCTACCAGGCACTTTTTGGAAACTCTGTGGGGAAGTTCTCCTTTGACCTATAGAAGCTCTATGAGTCAGAGCCGACTAGACAGCAGTGGGTTTGCTTTTTTGGTTTTGGTTTTGGTCATATTAAAAGAAAACTCACTAACATCCATGGTAGTAAAAAAAATTACAGAGGAACATTGATTTGGGACTATATTTTACTGATACCTCGGCTCTGAAAGTATCTATTTTTTTTCCTTACAAGTACATTTGAATCTCACAAATATTGCTCTTCAACAAATCAACAAACATTTATTGAACTCTGTGTATTATGTGGCACCCTGGTCATGCAGTGGTTAAGAGCTCAGCTGCTAACCAAATGGTTGACAGTTCAAATTCACTAGGCACTCCTTGGACACACTATGGGGCAGTTCTACTCTGTCCTATAGGATTGCTATGACTGAGAGTCAACTGAATGGCAGTGGGTTTGGGTTTGGGGGAGGTTTGGTACATAGTGAGTGTCTGGCACTGTTGCCAAGCCCTAAGGGGCAAAAGAAAATTGACAGAACAGGTTTTCATCTCCATTGTTTTATTATCAACAAAGCTGGGCTTATCAAATAGATAGTATCAAATGGCACCATTTTGAATTGGTAAACAAATACAACATAACCCTCCCTGTAGACAGGTCTTAACAAAACAATGTGGCATGTGTTACCAATACAGCCAATCTGTGCAGCTGGCAGAATAGGATTATTTAGCCTTACCATAACCCTGGTGGATAGTGGTTATGTGCTACAGCTGCTAGCTGTAAGGTTGACAGTTCTAATCTGCCAGGTGTTCCTTGGAAACTCTATGGAGCAGTTCTACTGTCTTAGGGTCACTGTGAGTCAGAACTGACTCAGCGGCAGTGGGTTTGGTTTGAATTCCTATAAAACTGAAAATTAGAAAGGACATTCAGTAACATCATCAGAATTTGAATCCAGGTCTCCAGTATTTAGGCTGTTGCTCCTTTTATGACAGGTAAACTAGAACTCAAGGCCCCTTGGTGACCCAGCTAGCTCCACTGTTAACTGAAAGATTGGCAGTTCTAACCCACCCAGTGGCTCCATGAGAGAAGCACTTGGCAATCGCCCCCAGAAAGACAACTTATAAAACCCTGTGAGTCAGTTCTGTTCTGTCCCACGAGTCTCTGAGTTGAAATTGTCTCAACGGTAAATAACAACAAAGCTAGGAATCAGAAAACCACGATTTAATTGCAGTTCTGCCACTAACTTGCTAAATGACATTAAGCAAGTCCCTCAACTTAGGTTTTCGATGGAAATTAGATGGTTGGACAGATCTCCTCAAATGTGGTCTTTCTGGAACCTGTATTATTACCCGGTGCAGAACTGGACAAGCGATCGATAGCTAACTCTTCCGGCTGTTTCTGAAGCCACGTGTACCGCTGTTCTCCGTTCTCTGAGGCAGTAACACCTCTTTCCTGAATGCTCGTTATGTAAAGGCTGCATTTACAAAGCCTTCCTCAATTAAAGGATTGTGAAAAATCATTTCCTCAAATCCTCAGTCTACAATACTTTAGCTTCTAAACTCCACGCTGGTCATGTCTGTAAACAGCATTGTCTCGCGTCTTCTGTATCTCTCACTGCCCGTAGCACTTTAGTGCAGGTAAAATGCTTTTCCATATCGTGTCTCACTTGACATCACTAGAATGAAATACAGATCTTTACAGGCACCAGGCAAAGGCTCAATCTAAGCCTCTATCGCTCCCTAAACTAACATGGTCCTACATCCAGTCCTATTGTTAACCTACAAGAACTGACCGAGATAAGGCAGGGTGGGAACCTGACCTAGGGACAGCCAATCAGAAGGGCTTTTGTCTGTGAATCTGACCGGAGATAATTCATCAGCAACCAATCCCAGAGGCTTTCAATAGGAGAACAAAAAGTTCACTATTCCCTCAAACGCTGGGCAAAAAAAAAAAAAAAAAAGTTACTTTAACTCTCCAGAGCAACTTCAGGATTCCCACAAAACAAAGCTCAAGGGAGAAGACTTAAAAACAAACAAAAAAAAACAGATCTAAGTGTACTCTTTTTGTGTCTTGCAGTCAAAGAGAGAGGACAGCCAGGTATCTCTGTAACCTGGAATAACCTGTCCTCCAGAGAATATCCCCATAACTTCACTTACTTTAAATGTCAACAAAGTCACTGTAAAAAAAAGAAAATTATTGAGAGAATGATCCTAACATTACGCTCACAGATGGAATGTCATTTGTACTAGACACTCCCTTATTTTATTAAACTCAAGCAAGTCAGGAAAATTTATTCTTTCTTTTTTCCTTTTCCATTTGACTGCTCCAAAATATACATGTATTTTTAATATGTAATCAGCTATTTTCTTTTCCCTTATTTTATTTTTCTTTGAACATAGTATCTTACTTATTTTGGAATCCAGAGATGTCCCATCCATAGTTAGCATCAGGGATCAGAAAACATGCAGAAAACCATGGCCAACTGATGCGGGTCGAGAAGCATGGCCACTGGTAGAGAGGGGACCGGTACTCAGGGCAAGTCTGTCATTAACCCTCCTCAAGACGGGACTTTTGCCTTCACAAAGGGTAACAAACAACAAAGGATGCAAGGAAACAAAGCAAAATAAGCACACGCACAAATTTTGTAATACGGCACCTTACAGGAAAGGTCTGACTATTTTCTTACTTTACTTTTTGGTTTCTTATTCTTTTATTTCACTTTGCATTAGTTGCAAAATACAATAATCAAAGTAGTCCTGGACTTGGTTATCAAGAGATTCCAGTTCTAGTTATGATTTCAAAATATGATATTACTGTTTTGTGGCTTCAACCAAGTCATTTTCTCATTTAATTGTTCATCGTTCAGTGATTACTTATTATGTACGTGGTATCTTCCAAGTGCTGTGTCAGATCACCACTCTGAAAGTCTGCTATGTTCAGTACTCCTTTTGAAGACAATTATGTATTGAGTTCAGAAATCTGCACACTACGAGCCCACATATTGGCCACAAATTTGATAAGGAATTGGAAGCCAACCCGAACAGAAACTATCTGTTGGGCTTCCAGGAGAAATACCCCCTAAGACTTCTTTAGATAGATAATAACTAATGGAACCATTATATAAGAGTCTTTTTCTTAAGGGTTTTAAATGTCAAATATATAGACAGGAGAGCAGATAGTAGAATGAGAAAAGGCAAGAGCAATAGAGAAAGAAAGAAAGACACTCCCATATGCACAAACCATGAGACAACAGAAACCATGCCTGATTATAAATAGTAAGCAGAAGGAAAAGAGTTAGGAATGAGTTGCAAATGAAGTAGAGATTTTGGTGAAGAATAACTTTTACCTGCTGCCAATTAGACAAAATTCGGTCAATAAATGTTTGTCAGATATCTTCTAGGTGTAAAAATACAAATATAAGAAAAACAAAACTGCTGTCCAAATTAATCTAGGAGGGGAGTCATACACTGATAATACAATCCCATTGTTGTTAGATGCAGTTGAGTTCTGGCCCATAGCGACCCTGTGTACAACACAATGAAACACTGCCCAGTTTTGCACCGTTCTCACAATCGTTGTTATGCTTGAACCTATGGTTGCAGCCACTGTGCCAAGGCATCTCATGAAGGGGTGTCCTCTTTTTCATTGACTCCTTGCTTTGTCAAGCCTGATGTCCTTCTTTAGGGACTCATCCCTTATACTAACATGTCCAAAGCATATGAGACACGGTCTGCCATCCTTGCTTCTAAGGAGCACTCTGGTTGTTCTTCTTCTAGTATAGACTTGTTTGTTCTTTTGGCAGCTCGTGGTATATTCAGTGTTCTTTGCCAGTACCATAATTCAAAAGCATCTGTTCTTCTTTGGTCTTCCATATTCATTCTCCAGCTTTTGCATGCATATGAGGCTGTAGAAAACACCATGGCTTGGGTCAGTTGCACCTTAGGCTTCAAGATGACATTTTTGCTTTTTAACACTTTAAGGAGGTCTTTTGCAGCAGATTTGCCCAATGCAATGTGTCTTTTCACTTCTTTACTGCTGCTTCTGTGGGTGTTGATTGTGGACCTAAGTAGAAGGACATCCTCAACAACTTTCATCTTTTCTCCATGTATCATGATATTGCTCATTGCTCCGGTTGTGAGGATTTTTGTTGTCTTTAAGGTGTAATCTGTACTGAAGGCTGTGGTCTTGGATCTTCATCAGTAAGTGCTTTGAGTTCTCTTCCCTTTCCGCAAGCATAACACAGGTTGTTAATGAGTCTTCCTCCAGTCTTGATGCCCCATTCTTTTTCACATAGTCGAGCTTCTCAGATAATTTGCTCAACACACAGATTGAATAGGTACAGTTAAAGGATACAGCCCTGATACACACCTTTCCTGACTTCAAACCACACAGTATTCACTTATTGTGTTTGAATGACTGCCTCTTGATCCATGTATAGGTTTCTCATAAGCACAATTAGGGTTCTGGAATTTTCATTTTCCCATTCTATAATTTGCTATGATCCACACAGTCAAATGTCTTTGCATAGTCAATAAATCACAGTGAAGCATCCTTCTGATATTCACCACTTTCAGCCAAGATTCATCTGATGTCAGCAGTGATATCCCTGGATCCACTTTCTCTTCTGAATTTGGCTTGAATTTCTGGCAGTTCCCTGTCAATGTACTGCTGCAACCACTTTTGAATGATCTTCAACATCTTACTCAGGTATGATATTACCAATTATCTCAACATTTGATTGAATTAACTTTCTTTGGAATAGGCAGATGACCACCTACAGGATGGGAAAAAGCAATTGGCAACTATACATCAGACTGACGCCTGATATGCATAATATATGAGGTACTAACAAAATATCAGTGAGAAAAGAATAAATCATCCAATTAAGTGAGGGACAAAGGAGATGGACAGATACTTCTCTAAAGAGGAAATCCAGGGAGCCAAAAAACACACGTGGAATAAGCAGAAATATGAATCTCTTCCAGTCAGCTGGCCAGGTAGCTGTCTTCCAAACCTCTTGGCATTGAAATGTTAAGAACTTTCAGCACTGCATCCATTTATTGAAACATCTCAATTGGAATCCCATCAATTTTCTGGAGAATTGTTTTTCACCAGTAGCTTCAGTGGAGTATGGACCTCTTCTTTCAGTACTGTTGGTTCCTGATCATAAGCTACCTTTGGAAAAGGTTGAATAGCAACCTATTATTTTTGGTACAGTAGCTTTCTTCCTTCTGTCTTCTTTTGATGCTTCCCGAGTTGTTTATATTTTCCTCTTAGAATCCTTCAATATTTTTCAGTTCTTTTGGCTTAATCTCACAGACCGTGGCAATTGCTTGGCAGGTAAAATCACAAGGAGCTGTTAAGAGGAAACACCCGGTGGGGCTCAGTGAGGACTTCAACAGAGGGTGACACTGGATGGGAGATCTAAAAAATATGGAGGAATTAAGTGCGCATAAGTAAAATGGGAAGAACCGTGATATTGTGGAAGCACTGAAAGAGTGTCGGAGAACAGTAAAGTGAACCTGGAGAGTTAGGCAGAGGCCTGATCAGACAACGCCTTGTCGATCATTTCAAGGATTTGGGTCACTATATGATGAGCAATGAGAAGCTATAAAATAATTCCAGTAGGGAGAGATATTTTTTAAAATGATGATTGTGACTGTCACATGGTACGTACAGGAGGGCCTCAAGTAGAGAACTCTTTCAAAAGCATCTTCAAGAGTCCAGTGGTGAAAAGATGATGGACTAGACCAGTGGACTGGGCAGTATCCTGAACATGCAAGGCCTTGAGGTAGGGATATGTCTTCTTCGTCTCTGCAACCATAATGGGAAACACCCTATTGACACCACATAGACCCTCAGTAATGCTTGTGTTAGTACACATCTCAAAAAGGAAAGCTTTTTTTTTCTCATTACCAACATGAACTGTGATGTATAAGACATCCAGCAAATTTGTGCTGTTCAGTTTGTAATCTCAGCCATCTTCCTGAATCTGAAGATTATTTCATTTCAGCTTGTTCATCTTCAAGCCATCTTTTTTACCCAGGTCTCCTAACTATCCTTTGCATCCTGAAAGGGAACATTCTTCTCACTCTGTAATTATCAGCCTCTCTATCGCCTTCCTCTCTTCCTGTTCCAGACAAAATCATTTAGTCTGCTTACCTTTCCTCCTACAAATCCTGCCATTTCAAAGTTAATAGCTTCTACTTCCACTACCCACCTACCTTGCTTTATATTGTCTGTTAATTTTGCTTTCTTAGAAGTAGATTGCATCTATTCCACTTGTCCCTTTTCCCTTAGTATTAATGAACTTCCTTGAGAGTCTTCCTTCAATCTAGGCTTCTTCAACCAGTCTCCAAATTCTTTGCTGCTTAGGTGAGTGGTTTCAATACTCTCCTTGTTAATTCACCTTTGTTAGGCAACCATCAACTCAAAAACACCATTCTTACAGTGCAAAGGAGAGAATTATTGCTCCAAACATTTTTTTAACTGCTCTTTCACTTAAATTAAATTTACATTCTCCTGTCTTTCAATGGCAAGTAATGTGCACCTTACAGCCAGAAAAACCACACCTCCACGTATTTCTCTGAAAAGAATAGAATAAAAAGCCCACAAGCTTCATTCCTCTGGGTACCTCTAAGCATACTAGTGCTAGCTTCCTTCAGGAAGATTAATTCTGCTTTTTCTAATTGTTTATGCTCTACCAGCCTGCCTCACCTTCCATAACTTAATATTATGCATAGGTTGATTGTTCTTCTCAATTACACTCTTAACACTAATTACGTCTTCTCATTATGTACCCATCTCATGGCTCATTACAAGCTATTCACCTCTCTGAAATGCCGAGTACCATCCATGCTTCAGAGATGGTATAAGAGTGACCACCTATTGTTTATGAAAACAGTGAATGTCTTGTGAGCCTCCGTGTACCAGGGCTTGTGGATTTTGACTCAGCTCTCAAAGATACAACAATCTGAATTCCAAACCTTGTCATTCAGACTTTGTCAAACCACTTGCAGAAATAGCAATATTTATGACTTGCCTGATAAATAAACTAGCGCTTTTCAACAAAAAAAGAAATAAAGAAATGTAGCTGGTTTAATACGCATTCTAAATGAACTAGGAAACCCTGGTGGCATACAATGGTTAAATGCTACATCTGCTAATCAGAAGGTTAGCAGTTTGAATCTACCAGATGCTCCTTTGAGACTCTAGGGGCACAGTTCTACTCTGTCCTATAGGGTTGCTATGAGACAGAATTGACTCAACAGCAATGGGTTTGGATTTTTGTTTGTTTGTTTTAAATGAACTAAGCTGACTCTTAGTGTCGACCACTTCTCTAAGTCATTATAAACCTCATCTTCTGAAATCCTGAGCCATGAGCAGAAACCTACTTACATCTCTCAAGTCTCAGGGCTCACTTTTTTTTCACTCTCGTACATTCCACACTAATGGTGAAGGCCACCTGCCATCACAGCTTATTGATAATGGTTCAGGCTTTATATGAGGTCAGACAATTATGTTCACAAACTCATCCTAGAAAAAGTGCCACATACCTCACTGCTGAATATCATGTGGTCCCTGTCAAAGTACTCCCTTTGGGAAGCTGTGCACTGTCAGCAGTGCCTAGTCTACCCTTCAAAGCAAATTTCAAACTCTTTTCCTGGAATGGCCATCAGATCTGTTCTCGTATTACCCTTAATGTCCTGGGTGTCATCAACACGTCTTCCTTCCGGTATTTCCTTTATCTTTGGGTAACAAAAAAATTCACTGGAGGCCAAATCAGGTGACTAGGGAGAGTGTTCCAATACAGTTGTTTACTGGCTAAAAACTCTCTCACAGACAACTATACAGTTAAGTTCATGAACCTGCCACCATGCCACCGTGCACAATGGCCATTCCAGAAAGACTTCCAAAATTGCTTTGAAGGGTAGACTAGGCACTGGCATCAGTGAGTAGCTTCTCAAGGGGAGAAGCTGGAAGGTGACCTTAGTGATGTTCAACCGTGAGGTATGTAGCACTTAGAAGAACTAAGTTCACAGACTTAATTTTTGGACCTTGTATAGCTACAAGTTTCTTGGCTACCCCTAGAAATAGTAGAACAATTGAAAATATAGCCTTTTTTTCTTTATCAGTCCACCTGTCATGAGTCTTCTCTTTCAACCATGAAAGCTGTGGTGTTTTCCTAAAAACTAAAGAGACAGACAGACAGAACAAATGGAAGTTAAGTACTTCTACTTTCTCACTTGTACCTAAAGACATTTCAGACTCTTCTTCCCATGGCGAGCCTGTCTCTAGTGTCCTGGGGACCATAGTGGAAAATGTATACTTAACAGGGTATTCACCTCCCTGTTAGAGACACAGTTCAAGAAAAGATGTTACCAGAGCACATAATGTGCTAAAGTATTGGGGGACAAAATATACTTCTATACAAATACCTCCTTACGTAATCGCTGTGGCCCCAAGCAATGCTGTGTGCCACCCTGCCACCCTGACACAGTTGACCAGCGTGGGAGTGGCCAAGGCAATCAGAGTGAGAAGACAATGAGACCAAGCCCCCAGGGAGGTAGGGAGGCTGAAGGTTCACAGTCACTGGCAGAGGAGAGAGTGCAAACTAGAGCATGAAATAGGAGAAGATAAGAAACAGAAAAGGGAAGAAGAAATGGGGACAAAAACATCCCTGTAGACTAGGGTAATTAGCACGGGTCATGGATATCTTTTAACAGTCGCCTCGCTTACTTTTCCAACTTCAACTCCCAACACTTGTCTCCCAGGACCTCAGTGTTCATCCACTCCAAACTGCTGTGCTCAGCTCAGCATCCCAGGCGACATATTGTGACACCGTGACTCTTGCCTTTGTTCTCAGCTAAAGAAGACACAGCATGTAAACTGCTTTGTGCTGTGCCTAGAAGATAGTAGTTGCCTGGCTTTTATTTTTTATTTCTTTATCACTCAATGACATTCAACACGAAGAAATAAGTCACTTTGATTTTAGATGCAGAATAACTCTAAGGCCTTGCAGATAATGGCTGGGATACAAAAAAAAAAAAAACAAGAGCAAACTTGTAATGAACTTGATCAGTGATGAGTACACAGGCTAAGATAAGTCAGACGGCCCTGACAAAGTTTCTGGACATTCATTTCATGTTGAGTATCTATACCACCAAAATATGCCTTTATGACTAAAAAAAATAAAAAAGAAACAGTTTCTGTTTACCAATCAACATAAATTAAATGAATTCTTTAAAACATCATACATTTGATCCAGAATGTAGTTTTCATTACAGACACAAGAGTTCTTTCCACCACTAGCACCCACTGGTACATATCCAAAGAAAAGTTCTAAAGGTAATTCAACAATGTATGTTTCCAAGGAAAATGCACAAAGTGTACTAGGTGTTTATAGCAGACCTTTGGAAGAAAAATTGCGTAGGAGTGATCGATCAATGCAAGTTGTATGGTGGGTTTGATATAATGAATGTCAGTCCCAACTCACTACCATCAATTCTGTTCTGACTCACAGTGACCCTATAAGGACAGAGTAGAACAGCCCTATCGAGTTTCTAAGGAGAACCTGGTGGATTCGAACTGCCAACCTTTTGGTTAGCAGCCATAACACTTAAGCACCACACCACCAGGGTTTCTGATTGTCCGTCAGAAGAGAGAATATCGCTCAGGTTTTAGAGAAGAGGACCCAGAAGAATGTTGTTCACGTACTGCTACTAACACAGCAGACGTAGTTTTTGTCTCTGGATATTTCAGAGCAACTTGAATCCAAAAGAAATAAAGAGGGGGAATGTTTTTCCTGGCTACTTCTCTCGTGGCTCTCAGCATCCTGGCCTGGTGGGGCAGAATCACGTGACTGTCTCTTTTTGAGCTAGAGAACGTGGGAATAGCCCTTTCTCAGCTTGTGCTCGCAATCTATAAATTCCAGCCAAGCCAGATTTCACTCTCTCTCCAAAACTGTTGCTGGGCACTAACGCCAAAAGACTTGGGCTGCATACACTTTTTAAAGAAATCAATTACAAACTTCTTTTCTTAGCCAAACTAGTTGAACAACCAGCAATATTTTCTGTGGAAGCTTTATAAAGCCTCACACTGGTTTTGCCTGGTGTTTACAGGTCAGCCTTCTTTATGCACCAAGGTAGAAAATAGTGGATACCGCACAAGTTTTCACAATACGCACCCTTTTTTCTCATGCTGCCTCTGAAGGCTTCTGAATGCTAAAGACCAGCAATGGGGGACCAGCAGCCAAAACTGAATTCAAGGCCGGTCTCACTGACAGCGTTGTGGAGTTACTGAGGGAACAGCAAGATGAGGCTTTCAGCGTTTTGGGGTATCTAGGAGAAAATATTTAGAAATAGATCACGCTTGAGGAAAGTGTCGTTAGCTGGAAAATCAAGAAAGAGTCATGGTACCATTAGGCTGAAGGAAAGAAACTGCATCTGAGATTCCTAAAGGGTAAAGCCGTGTTTTCAAAACCACAAATCAGAGAGACAGAGGTTACTTTAGAAACAGAATCCAGGAGAAATTATGTCAAGATTATCCCCTGTTTTTAATTCATCAAATTCATATCAGCTACAGGTTGCCTTGAAAATATGGTTAAACTAATAATAATGGCTGGCTAAGAAGACAGGTTTCCATTTACAGGAATTTCAGGTTATGTGTGATGTTGGACCAATACTAATAGACGAGTTCTTAGATCTTGTGCAAGAAACTCAACTGCCTAAAGAGAAGAGAGAACAAGGCCAGCAGCGTAGACAACACCCCTAGCATCGGAACATGCTTCTCGGTTCCCTCCATATGCTAAGGAATCTGTGTGTTGTTAGGTACTTTCGGGGTACTCTGGCCCATAGCAATCCCAACTGAGAGAGCAGAACTACCCCATAGGATTTCCCAGGCTGTTATCTTTACTGGAGCAGATCATTAAGTCTTTCTCCCACAAACCTGCTAGGTGAGCTCACAGCACCAACTGTTTGATTAGCAGACAAGTGTCCCGGCCCGCGCCCCCTTTTGCCCGCAAAGGAGGAGACCGAGACACTTCTCCGTCAGGAGACGAGAAGCAGCACAGTTTATTTTGGTCTCATCGGGTTTTATAGCTCACAGTAAGCCAATCAATATTCAGAAAGCAGCTAGCACGCCGCGCAGTCTGGTTGTCATAGGCGCTCTTGATTCAAGCAGGCGAATCAGGAGAGAGATCACGCGCCGTGCATGTACTGTTCATGCTGTTTGTACTATTGTAAGGCAGTTATGTACTAGAAAGCCATATGAGGCCATTTTCCCGCTTCCCGCATCTCCTCCTTTTCTTTTATTTATAAGGAGGGGTACCCGTGAAGGTGCCTGTCTTAGGTCTTATCCGCAGTAGAATGCCCCTTACCCGTCCTCGGGATTTCCCCATAATTCAAAATGGGGCCCCTGTCTTAGGTTGGTGGCAATCTCGAGGATAGTTGCCCGTCATTGGCTACCCTTCAAGCATGTTTAGCCAGATTTCCGGCGAGGAAGCGGGATCATGTACAGCTACTACTGCCTGCGTGAGTACAAGGCGCTGACGCTGCTGTTGTACAGCAAGCTTTCTGGTGACACAGCAGAGATATAAACATAGGCAGCATAAAAGGATAGTGAGGCCCCCAGATCCTATGAGGCCCTTAAAGTAGTTCGGGAGTTTTCGAATGAAGCACAGCAATGTCCTGGCAGAGACAGGGTCGACCCTCGTTTCATTGACACGGGATATCTCTACACGTAGTTCTTCCAAGGTTTCTTCCATATTTTTGCTCCAGTTCGTTCGAATCTGTGAGGATAATACTCGAGAAAGATTAGCAGCGCGCGATAGGTTATTAAACTGCACAGGGGTAATACACAAGCCCGTAAAACGCCATTCACATCCTAATCGTGTGATACGATAGAGTATGTCAACTTGTTCTTGCACTAAATCTATGCGCTGGTTTAACATAGTTATTCCAGCTCTCAGTTGTCGATCAAGATCGTACTGAGATTGCAATGCTTGGGCGGTTGATGCAGATAACTGGTTCACAGTTGCAGCTGTTTCAATAGTTTGTGTGAGGGCCACCGCTGCCGCCGCAGCAGCGGCCGCTGAGGCCACCACCGCCACGACTACCGTTGCAGTGATGCCAAAATCCCTCTTAGTACGGGGTTGTAAACTTGTAGTACCAGGTGCCTCCACAGGCCAGGGAACATGGCGCGGCAGGCGCAATACAGCTGCAAGATGAAAGAGCGAAGCATTCCAACATTGTGTTAAATAGCAGGTTATATTTTGACACTGTATGGTGCCATTTACATATGATCCATTAAACACTAAGAATAAGAAAGGTGGGTGAACACAAACTGGGGTGGGGGGAAATGCCAGATTCTGAGTAGAATTGGAATTGTGTGGTGTAAAACGGGCGGTGTCAGGAAATCGGTCTGCTTTTGGAAGCGAGGTATTCCACTGTACGGTGCCATTTGCTATGAGGCCTCCCATAATCATACTCATGGGAGATATATCTGTACAACTACCATTTATACCGCACAGGAGCCATATATTAAATGGATTAGATATAGGGGGCAAAGTCGGATCCTGCCTTGTCCAATTTTTTCCAACATATGTTGCATTTGCCTCAGTGTTGATAACAGGACTAAACGAGAAATGCCTCCTAACAGCCCACCCAACATTTCCTCCCTGACACCCTGTCCATAGGGTAATAGTGGGCCATTCTCGGGGTGGTCTACATCGTGAAGCCCATCGCAGCTGCGGTGGGGCGCCGCCTGCTACCCTAAGGGGAAGGCGTCCCTGAAGCACTGTTCCGTTTGTACCGTTTTGCACATATTGCGGTGGGTCAAACCATCCTGCTGTTTGGTTATAAAGCAGGACACATGACGGATCCTTCGTTTCTACTTCGGAAAGGTTAGTAACTACCTTAAAACAAAGAATCCCCTTTAAGGAAATGGAGAAATTCGGAGATGTGAAATTTCCTTCTGATATAGCTACTATCTCAGGTTCATAGTATACAGTGGGCAATCCTAATGATGCATTAGTAGTGAATATTCTTGGAAATACTGAGGCGGTATGATGGACCGGGAGAGGGAGTGGGAGTACATCAAGAAAACCCCACCTATATTGGGGGGCTGCGAGACTTATCTGTGTGGTTGCCAGCAGCAGCAGCAGTAGAGGCAGCGTCATTGTTGTCTATCTGTATTGATCGCGTCAGGCGTTCCGGAATCCAGAGTGGGCTGTCGGCGTCCTGTGGAAAAACACAGACTGCCCCTCTGGTGGAGGTTATGACAGGTGCAGGACCCTGCCACTTTCCCGAGAGGGTATCCTTCCACATTACGGAGGACCCTGCCACTTTCCCGAGAGGGTATCCTTCCACATTACGGAGCGCGATCGGCGCGCCTCCGTCCCACTATGACGCTCCGCTGCTGATCGCCCTTCTTCGTTGAGGGATAGAAAATTAATGGTGAAGGTAGCTAGGGCAAGTCTGTTTTGTGGGGTATGCCCTTCTCCAATTCCCCCCTTTTGTTTTTGTAAGCATGCTTTGAGGGTTTGGTGGGCTCGTTCCACAATGGCCTGGCCTTGAGGGTTATATGGGATACCATGTGTGCAGTGGATACGCATGGTGGTTAAGAAGTTTTTAAAAGATTGGCTAGTATAAGCGGGGCCATTGTCTGTTTTAAGATGTAGAGGGGCCCCCCACGCGGACCAGGCAGCAAGGCAGTGCGAGATAACATGTCTGGTCGCCTCACCTGTGTGTGCACTAGCAAAGATCACACCAGAGTAGGTGTCGACTGAAACATGCACATATTTCAACCTGCCAAAGTCGGAGATGTGGGTGACATCCATTTGCCAAAGATGACAGGGTCGGAGGCCCCTGGGATTAACGCCCATGGGTGGAGTGGGAAGATGTGGGGCACAGGCAGTGCACCCGCGAACAATGTCGCGGGCAGCCGCTCGAGGGATACCAAAGTGTTGCGCGAGAGTCTTAGAGTTGACATGAAACTGTTTATGGAAGTCAGAGGCATTCTTGAGCGCTGATAGGATGATGCGTGCGCGCGTCAGCTGATCGGCAACAGCATTGCCTTCTGTGATTGGACCTGGGAGGGATTGGTGTGCTCGGTGTTGTGTGATGAAGAAAGGATGGTGGCGGGACAAAATGAGACTCTGAATGCTGTGGAACACTGTCGCGGCCGGGGAGTTAGAATCTATTGCGCCCGCCGCTTCTAGGCATGTCACTGCATTCACCACATAGGCAGAGTCTGAAATAAGGTTAAAGGGGGCATGGAGTTGTTGGAATACTAGCTCTACTGCTTTTAACTCTACAAGTTGAGCTGAACACTTGGGGAATAAATAGCTCTGGGTGGAATGCCCAGGGATGTGGATACTGCCTAAACCGGAGCTGGAACCGTCGGTGAAGACGGAGACAGCTCCCTCCAGTGGTTTTTTAGAGGTGATGATGGGAAAGATAACCGGGTGTCGTGTGTAGAACTGAAGTAGTGGATCTTTGGGATAATGGTTGTCAATAGGACCTGAGAAGGAGCAAAGGAGAATAGCCCAATCATCTACAGTGGTAGCTAATATTTGTACCTGTGTCTTGTCATATGGGGTAATTAACTTGTCAGGGTGATGTCCGAAGAACTGGTTTGCTTCAGTCAGCCCGATTAGAGCCAGACGAGCCACTGCACCAGGGTAATACTCAATGCTCCGTTGGGCCGAAATACGGGGGTGGATCCACCGTAAGGGACCGCCCTGCCACAGAACTCCGGTGGGTTGTTTTGTCGTAGCGAGGATGCATAAGGTAAGAGGGGCCGAGGGATCCCTTCGACTAAGGGAAGCTACGGGTAGGGTAGCTTCAACTCTGTTTAGGGCTCTCCTGGCTTCCGGAGTCAACTCTCGAGGGGACGACAATCCGGCATCACCCCTGAGGACATCATAAAGGGGAGAAAGCTCAGTATTGGTGAGCGACAAGTAAGGTCTAATCCATTGGATATCTCCAAGGAGCTTTTGGAAATCATTAAGAGTTTGGAGACAGTCCTTTCGCAGCGCCACCCTCTGGGGCTGGATAGTAGTGGGTGAAATTTTGGAACCTAGAAATTCCACGGTAGCACCGCGCTGCACCTTTTCAGGGGCAATGTGTAGTCCTGCGGCAGCTAGCGCCTCGGTCAGGGCAAGGAAGCACTGCTCCAGTGGGTCAAGAGAGGGAGCAGCAAGAAGGATATCATCCATATAGTGAATGCAAGTGACCTGAGACCACTTTGTAATCACTGGTTGCAAGACTTTAAAAACAAACAGTTGACATAATGTAGGGCTATTAGCCATACCTTGTGGTAGTACTGTCCACTCATATCACTGATCGGGAACTGCATGGTTAATAGATGGTAAGGTAAATGCAAAATGTGGGGAATCCTCTGGATGTAATGGAATGGAGAAAAAACAGTCTTTAATATCTAAAGCTAGGACCTTCCATTTTCTGGGGATAGCTGCAAGGCTAGGAAGACCGCGTTGGATAGGGCCCATCACTTCCATGGCATCATTAACAGCGCGAAGGTCCTGCAAGAGTCTCCACTTTCCTGATTTTTTCTTAATTACAAAAATAGGAGTATTCCATGGGGAGGTCGAGGGCCGAAGATGGCCTTGGTTGAGTTGTTCCTGAACTAACTCTTGGGCAGCCTTCTGTTTTTCCATGGGGAGGGGCCACTGAGCTACCCATACCGGCTGTGTGGTGGTCCATTTTATTTTTATTTGCTCAGTGGCCCGAACCGAAAACCCAATCCAGCTTTTCCTTTATTACCCTGTGGGTCGATCGGCTCAGGTATACCTTGTAGCTCTTTTCCCAAACCCTTTCCTGGTGTATACCCGGATTTCAACATAATTCGTTGGGCAGTACCCTGGGGCAACTCCAAGGGTGCTTCCTCATTAGTGAGGCGGAGGCCCAAGTAAGTAAGTACTTCTCTTCCCCATAGTGAAATAGGTGTATCAAGGACATAGGGCTGGAAAGTTCCCTGGTGGCCCTCATCATCTGTCCATCGTAATTGCTGGGCGCTTCTTTGAGGGGTGGATGCATAGCCAATGCCTCTCAATAGATCTGAGGAGGACTCTAAGGGCCAGGGCTTTGGCCAGTCTTTTAGAGAGATGACACTGATGTCTGCTCCCGTATCAAGAAGTCCTGTTATGGCATGTCCATTTATTTTTAAGGCATAAACAGGGCGCTGTCCTAACTCTAGCGACAGCATGGCTAAGGTATCTCCGGACGATCCAAATCCTTGGGACCCTCGAGTACAAGGTTCAGATGGAAATAGAGTATGTTTACTGGGGAGCACAAGTAATTGGGCGATCCGATCTCCAGGGGAGATGGCGGCAATGCCTCGGGGAGATGAGGCCATAATTTTGATAGTCCCCGTAAAGTCCGAGTCAATTACCCCTGGGTGGATGATTAGCCCCTTTAAGGTGGCACTGCTCCGTCCTATGATCAAACCCACTGTGCCTTTTGGAAGGTGTCCTTGCATGTTGGTGGGCAAGGCTTGGACCCCCATTTCTGGGGTTAATACGAGTCTGGAGGTGATACAGAGGTCCAGTCCAGCACTTCCTGCTGTGGCTCGCCGGGGCACTGCGGCCGCAGCGGTTGGCCCTGGCCTGGCTTTACAAAGCTGACTGTTGTCTCGGGAGACTGACTGTGGGCACCATATATTTGCGGGCCCTGGTGCCGGGGGCCCCGCGTTCCGTTTTTTGGGCGTGCACCAGGCCCGCCAGGGGATGGTAATGGATAATCCTCTATAGTTGTTTTGGAGAAACATGCCGAGGCAGCATGATTTCCCCGCCGACAGCGTGGGCATAGTAGGCCCTCCGCCGATGTCGACACAGGGCCCCTACTTGACCCAGTTGTCGCTGGTGGTTTGCGCTGAGAGCACTCCCGCTTAAAATGGCCTGGTTGGCCACAGTTAAAGCAGCCTGCAGTCTGTAATCTTTGAGTTTTTCCAGCGGGGGAGGATCGCATAGCAGCAACTAACGCTGCAGCCAATCCAGAATTGGTGAGATTTCCGCCCAATTCTCGACAGACTCGCATCCAAACCTCAATGCCTTTGCGCCTATGGGGATTAATAGCATTGCGGCACTCTTTAGTACACTGCTCATAGACAAGTTGTTTCACTAATGGCATGGCACTTTGAGGGTCGCCGAAAATCTTTGAGGCGCTATCGACCATGCGCGCTACAAAGTCGGAGAATGGTTCATTTGGTCCCTGAATAATTTTTGTTAGGTTGCCTGCAGGCTCCCCCCGATTAGGGAGGCTCTTCCAGGCTCGTGTGCAGATTTGGTTAATCTGGTCATACACTTGTTGAGGGTAGCCTGTTTGAGCATTCACAAAATTACCATACCCCATCAGCATGTCCACCCCCCAAGCTGGCTGGTTTGTGGGAGGGGCGGCATTCTTAGCTGCCTGTTCTATGGCAAGGTCATGCGTCATGGATTTCCAGTCTAAAAACTGCCCCGAGCTGAGGCATGTTTTTGCTAGATGGCTCCAATCACTAGGGGTCAGTGCCATGCTATGCAGGCTTTCCAGCATTCCCACCACAAATGGAGCAGCCGGCCCGTAGGTCTTGACTCCTTCTGCTATGTGTTTGACAATTTTCCAATCCAGGGGCTCATGGTAACGATTGCCTTGAGCATCCAAAAAAACTGGGAAGGCACTGTGGTATCGGCTCCACAAGGTGGGGCAGCGGCTCCGGCCAGACAGAGGCGGGGCCGTGGGGTTATAGGGAGGAGGAACGCTATTGTTCTTTGTTCTCTCGCCTGCGCCTTGAGGCGAAGGCAAAGGGCTGAGAGATGTTTCCTGTAGTTTATGTGTTACTTCTCCGGGGTCAGGCGGCTCTGTGTTTCTGACCCCCCCTTTTTGCTTTCTATGATCTGGGGGTCGCACCCTTCTAACTCCTCTATCAGGATTATTTGGGTGGTAATCCCTTAACTCCCTCTCGTCTTTATCGTCCTCCTCACTATCCTCCTTCTGACTAGCCTGCTCGCTCCCCTTTTGTGATAGCTCTTCCTGCACTTGTTCTAAGGCGTCTTGGCTCCTCATCAGTACCTTTTCGAACACTCCGGATTCGTCCTCCAAGCAAGTGAGGATCAAAATCCAGACTCCCATGACTCCCGGGGGAAGGGTACCTGCAGTGTCCGCACGGGTGAGATCTCCCCCAAGTTTGTTCCAGGCACTCACCGTGAGGTGGCCCGAGACAAGGAACCATGGAGCCGCTTCTTCTACGGCTCGCAAGAAACTTTCCAAAGTCCTTCTTCTAACTTCCATATGCCGCTGCTTCAGTAAAACCTGCAGCGAATCTACCAGCCTCTGACTAGACGGCTGGTTCCCCATTTTTGTTACTGTTCTCTTCCCTAGCCTATGCTAGCCCCTGGTCTATGCCAGCCCCCGGTCTATACCGGCCCCTGGTCTATGCCAGCCCCTGGTCTATGCCAGCCCCTGGTCTATGCCAGCCCCTGGTCTATGCCAGCCCCCGGTCTATGCCAGCCCCCGGTCTATGCCAGCCCCTGGTCTATGCCAGCCCCCGGTCTATACCGGCCCCCGGTCTATACCGGCCCCTGGTCTATGCCAGCCCCTGGACTATGCCAGCTCACCTTTCCGGGCGTCCCCGAGGTGAGGGTCGCTTCAGGTCCCTGTTCGGGCGCCAAGTGTCCCGGCCCGCGCCCCCTTTTGCCCGCAAAGGAGGAGACCGAGACACCTCTCCGTCAGGAGACGAGAAGCAGCACAGTTTATTTTGGTCTCATCGGGTTTTATAGCTCACAGTAAGCCAATCAATATTCAGAAAGCAGCTAGCACGCCGCGCAGTCTGGTTGTCATAGGCGCTCTTGATTCAAGCAGGCGAATCAGGAGAGAGATCACGCGCCGTGCATGTACTGTTCATGCTATTTGTACTATTGTAAGGCAGTTATGTACTAGAAAGCCATATGAGGCCATTTTCCCGCTTCCCGCAGACAAGCACCTAACCATGGTGCCACCACAGCTCCTTGTATAGGGAAGTTTTTATCAAGAAAAGCCAGTAAGGACCTAAAGCTGAGCTTTGGCTAAAAGTTGGCTAATCAACTCTCCCACCAGGCGTGCTCCTCTCCAGAAGTCCGCTGTGTATCCAAGCCAGAGACTGTTCTTTCTGTGCTCATCCTATTCAGTCCTCTCCTAGTGCTGTTGCACTTCCCAAACATCTCTTGAAACTCTCCATATCTTTCCTTTCTATTGCCCCTACCCCAAACTCTCCAGATCGCTGCAGTGGTTTTTTAGCTGGTCTCCCTGTTTCTTGTTGTGATCCCACACCTGCAGCCAGTGTGATTGTTTTAGTCATCTGGTGCTGCTGTAACAAATGCCACAGGTGGATAAGTTTAATGAAGAAAAGTTTATTCTCTCACAGTTCGGTAAGCTAGAAGTCAACATTCAGGGCAATGGGTGCAGGGAAGGTTTTTTCTCTCTGTCCGCTCTGGAGGAAAGTCCTTGTCATCAGTCTTCCTCTGGTTGGGGAGCACCTCAGTGCAGGAACCTCAGGTCCAGAGGAAGTACTCTGTTGCTGGTGCTGCTTTCTTGGTGGTATAAAGTTTACAACTCACACCCCAGGGAAGCGCCGTACATGGGATCAGGGACGTGACCTCAGTAAGGGTCTTATAATCCCACCCTAATCCTCTTTAATCTAATGTAGAACCACAAGCAGAGATTAGGATTTGTAACATACACAAAAATTACAATCTCAAAACAGAAAGTAATCACACAACACTGGAAATTATGGCCAGTCAAATTGCTGTACACATTTTAGGGGGGCACATAATTTAATCCATGACAATGATTCTGGAAAAATATGACCATATGAAACGAATTTCTCACTACTTGTAGATAAGGGTCTGAAAATTCCAAATGCCAAAATCAGATGTTGACTTTCTAAATTGTTAAATTGTAGTTTCAATCAAAATAGCAACCTCCCTAGATCTTTTAAATAAAAGCTCAAGAAATGACTAGAAAATGAGGCAGCCTAACAGTTGAGATGGTGGGGAATGCTGTAAAGTCATTTCCAATTCACAGTGACCCTACAGGACTTCCCTATAAGTTTCAAAGGAGTCCCCGGTAGATTTGAACTATTAACCTGTTGGTTAGCAACCATAGCACTTCACCACTCTGCCACCAGGGTTTCCTGCAGTTTGAATGGAGTTAGCTCTTGCTGTAGATTCAGAGAACTTAAAGAACCTTCCAACCTACACTGAACTACTCCTTCTTTAACGATATATTCAAGGTCTACTCCTCATTATTGCTTTTCCAGGGGCTGGCATTGGGACTCAACGTAGTCCAAAGGATAAAATGTGACATCTGAAGGAGGAAGAAAGGATTATTCCGAGACAGAATTCCTAGTATGTATATGTTTGTTCTAAATTTGAAGGAAAGCGATCTCATATACAGTATTTTGATAGTAACAGATTAAAGAGAGCAGACGAGAATTATGAATCACGCAGCAGGCATCATCGATACAGGTGCCATCAGCACTAAGATCTATACGGAATGGGCTCACCCAGGCAGCTGGCTGTAGTTCAAACCAGTCACCGAGCTAGATGATTCAGACTAAGATCAAACACGAGATTACAGTAGGTGACATCAAAAGGCCAGGAAATCCTTCCTTGATGTAGAAGGAGGAATGAAAGGACTTTGGGAATAGGAAACAAGATTGGTACATTCAACCCACTTTTTCATCAGCTTCACAACAGAGCCCAAAGACAACTATCTCCCTTGTCACTGGGGAGGGAAGCAACCCAATCTTTAAAACATGCTTAATCACCAGCCAGAGTACGGTAGACTGATGTTAAGGAATTTGGGGAAAGGAGTCGGGAAGTGGACTTTTAAGAAAGGGCTGGGCCTGAACATGTGATAAACCCATGGCCATCAAGTGGGGTTGAACCATAGTGACCCTAGAGATCAGAGTAGAACTGCCCCGTAGAGTTTCCAAGAAGCACCTGGCAGATCTGAACTGCTGAACTTTTGGTTAGCAGATGTAGCACCTAAGCCACTATTGTCACCAAGGTTTCTAAAAATGTGATACATCATGGAAATACCTCTCCTGCAGAAAAAGGTCTGCTTCAGATAGGATAGCCAAAAATGAAGTTCTCACCTCCTTTGCCCTCACACTATCTCTAGTAAGACTTGAACACGTTCCAGGTCATTTCCCTGGTTTCTCATTATCAACAGGATTCTCATGTTGGGGCTATCAGCCATCCTCCTTCCTGAAGCAGCCCGGTGCTTTTTCAGCAGAGTTATGAAGGAGGCCATGGTGGGCTCTCCCACGTGAACATGCCTACTCCAAGCCAGGCTAGACCTTAGCACTAAGGTTCAAATGCTAAGGACAGTGGACCAGAAACAAGAAAGAGTCTCAGATGTCACCATTAAGTCCTACATCATTTATCAACAGATTCCTGATTGTGTGAATCAAATAATTCTGTTTATGCCATTCTTACTTGCAGCCAAATGCATTCTTAATGGTTTCTCTGGTCAGAGGAACTGCCTTACAAAGTGGTAGAACTGTACCAATTAAGAGATTTGTAACTGGTTGCTGTTCAACTGATTCAGACTCATGGCAGACTCACATGTTACAGAGTAGACCTGTTCCATATGATTTTCTTGGCTGTAATCTTTATGGAAGCAGATTATCAGAGCTTTTTTTCCACAGCATTGCTAGATAGGTTTAATGCGGCAAACTCTAGGTTGGTAATTGAGCACAGACTGTGAGAAATGAGGTAGTATTTTACAACGTTCATTTTCTGCTCTAGACCAAAGATTATGTGCTGATCTTTCTCCCCTAGGCAAAATACATGGAACTGGGTAGTGGCTTGGAAATACTGGTGACATACTGGTTAAGTGCTACAGCTGCTAACTAAAAGGTCAGCAGTCTGAGTCCATCAGCCATTCCTTGCAAACACTATGGGGAAGTTCTACTCTGTTCTACAGGGGTCGCTATGAGTCAGAATCAACTTGACAGCCACGGGTTTTTGATTTTTGATTTCTTTGGCATGCTGAGCTCTATTGTTCTATAGGTTTAGTCATCCAGAGAGCAATGTTTCTGTTAAGGAAAAATTAACAGCCTGGTTGAATTGGAGGCTGAGACTAACACTTGGTCATTTCAAAGTGCTCATGCCACTGGGCAAATGGACAAATCTTAGCAGATTGCCCAGTTAGCTTCCTACACTGTCAGGACTACAGGTAAAGGTAAATGGAAGACTCCTGCCACCGAAGCAGGCAGCATCACCAAGGACTCAGACACATGCTCCACTGAGATGTGGCTCCTTCCACCGGGTAAAGAGCTTTGGCCAACTAAGGTGCTGACAGAAGGTAGAAGGAATCTGCAGTTAACAATGGAAGAGAGAAGTCAGTTATAAAAATGAGAAATAAAGTCTCTAACCACAGTTCTTGTTTTCCATATAATGTGACAGATTTTTTTCTTTCTCCCTACTCCCATCCCATTGTATATGGAGAATGTTATCAGTGGCTAAATGTAGCTGTTATTCTTTCTGTTGAAAAATAACAATGCAGGCCCCCAGTGGAGCTGGAAGAGGAACAAACTAATCATCTCTGACTCAGAGAGCATCTGAGGAAGTAGAGGAGATACACTAACACAAGAAGAAAACAGTAAAAACTTTCGAGGGTGTGGTGAAGACTCATGAAGTAAGTCTTCCCAGAAAGAAGAGCTTCCTGAGTATCAGAGAACTCCAGAAACAGTACACAGGCAATGCAGCAATCCAAGTTTAATGGAGTGATCCTATCTGCACAGACGGATGAAGTGCAAGAGTATACTGCTTCAGGAGAAGTGGGAAAGAAAGAATAGGTAAAGACAGAGAGAGAAAGGAGAAAAGCATCTAGGCTTGTGTGTGAGAAACCAACTTCGAGTGATGATTTCCAATCTGGAGACAGGCTAAACTCTAACAAAAGACACAAAATGTCCCTGTCTCTCTGTTGTTATCCCCGTCAGAGCCATCAGTGGTGGCAGCCAGGCACCGTCTAGTTCTATTGGGCTTGGTACTAGAAGCAGTTGTTGAGGTCCTTTAGTCCTTCGTACTAATCCTTCCCTTGTATCTTTCATTTTCTCCAATTTTTTTTGCTCCCGAAGGAACGAGACCTATAGAGAATCCTAGACAGCCACTTACAGGCTTTTAAGACCCAGACACTATTGACTAAAGGAGAAACATAAGACATTTTCTTGACAGACTAAGTTACACCAGGTGAGCTAGGTATTTCCCCAGACCATGCTCCCTGTAGCCCTCAGCCCAGCAGTTTGGTCCTGCAGGGAATTTGGACGTGTCTATGGGGTTTCCCTGACTTTGTCTTGCCCAAGTCACACTGGTTTCCCCAGTATTGTGTACTGTCTTACCGTTCACCGACTTAGTTGAAGGATTAGGCAATATACTGTCTATCGTCTTTTTGGTGTTTTTCCATCACCACACTTTCCTTCCCTCATAACTATCAAAGACTTTTCTTCTTGTGTGTAAACCTTTTCATGATGCTTTAGAGGAGTGGTCTCATCCAATATTTGTCTTTTTGTGATTGACTTATTTCACTCAGCATAAGATCTTCCAGTTTCCTTCACGTTATGACTATTATGCAACAATAAAGAACATTACCACTGTTCCTAATTGTTGCCTAATACTGCATCTTGTGTGTCTGTCACAGTTGGTGCAAACATTCACCTGTCACGGATCAGCTAGTTGTCGCCATCTTTTCAGTACTGTGAACAGTACTGCAACGATACAGATGTGCGTGGGTCTACTCATGCGACAGCTCTTACTTCTCTAGGATGCGTTTCTAAAGAGTGGAATTTCTGGATCATTTAGTATTTCCATTTCTAGCTTTCTAAGGAAGCACCATGTTGTTTTCCAAAATGGCTATATCGTTTTGCATTCTCACCAGCAGTGTGTAAGAGTTTTGACCTCCCTGAAGCCTCTCCAATATTTGTGATTTCCTGTTTTTGTGATTCATGCTGGTAACATCAGGGTGAGATGGTATCTCACTGTGGTTTTGATTGGCATTTCTTTAATGGCTGTGACAGTGATAGTGAGCATTTTCTCCTGTGTCTGTTGGCTGCTGGAATGTCTTCTTTGGTGAAGTATCTGTTCATTCCCCCTGCTCATTTTTTAATTAAATTCTTTGCCTTTTTATTGTAGAGGTGTTGGATTTTCCTGTAGATTTTAGAGGTTAGATCTTTGATTTTCAATAGACAATTTTTTTTTTTTCAGTCAGTAGTTCCTCTTTTTACTCTCTTGGTGAAGTCTTTTGAAGACTGTAACTTAATTTTGAGAAGATCCCCATTATCAACTTATCTTCTGGAGCTTGTGTGTTGTTGGTTGTTAATACCATGTGTTAGGGCTTCTGGCATTGATTCTATTTTTTCTTCTATGATCTTCACAGTTTGGGGCTTTATATTTAGGTCTTTGAAGCATTTGAACTAGTTTTTGTCCATGGTGTGAGGTACAGGTCCTGCTTCATTTTTACACAGATGAGCGTCCACTTTTGCCAGTCCCATCTGCTAGAAAGTCTACCTTTTTCCCATCTGATGTACTTTGAGCCCTTGTGGAAGATCAGGTGACCACAGATGGATGGATTTACATCTCAGATTCTGTTGCATTTCAATTCTGATCAATGAGTGTGTCATAGTACCAGTATCAGGATGTTTTCACAACTGTAGTTATATAACAGATTCTGAAGTCAAGAAGTGTCAGTCCTCCTACCTTACCCTTCTTCTTCAATAGACTACTTATCCAGGGCTGCTTCTTTTCTACATAAAGTTAATGACAGTTTTTTTCATATAAGAAGAGGTTTTATTCAAGCCTGATACAAACACCAAAGACCAAACAATACTGTTCTGCTTTCCATGGCATTTCCTGTACTCCCAAATTCTTAGAGCAGTTCAAAAATATTAATGATCTCTCTAAATGACTGTCATATAATATGACTGTGCCATCCTCACTTTTTTTGCACTTAATAAGAATAAAGTGCAGAGCAGTGTAACGGCTAACGCAAGCAAGTGAGATTCTAGAATCCAGAGTAAAAACCAGAAACTAAGGATAGAAGTCTAGTTTAAAGAGAGAATGAGAGAGGCAGAGTCTCTTCATCCTTTTGGAGCATAGACGATGCTTTAATAATCGGTGTTCTCTTCAACCTGTGATGTAGGCATTAATCACCTGGGAATGACAACAAGAAGAAGAAAGGACTGTGGGAATTGTTCATACCTTAATGGAGGGCAAAAGGGACTGTCTCTTATTTTCCCAAATTATTTTTCTTCTGCTGAAACATAAAAGCACTTTTACCAACACAAGAAATTTTGGCAAAATACGTTTGTCCCAAATAAAAAGGAAGCTAGCTGCATTTGCACAAACTAGAAATACAAATTGTTTCTTTTGCAGTTACTTCTATCTATAATTTCAAATCAGCTCATGGCTTCTAATTTTCAGGAGTAATGACAGGGGTATGACAGCCTCAGCTCTTTTCTCGGCATCCAGAGCTTCTGAGGAGTTCAGTGCAGCTTTGCTTGTGAAGCTTGCTGGAATCTTCAGAACAGAAACTTCACAGTTGGCAGCAGGTGGCAGGGTAGAGACTTTAAATGACAGCAACATTTCTTCCCAGCAAGTACAGGGTTAAATTATGAATAAACCAACTTCTTTTTCTTTCTTTCTTTTTTTTTTTTTTAAATAAAGAACTCTGTAGAGGTGACTAGTTAATTAAGGACATTCAAATCCATTGATGTCTTAGCTAATTCACTTGCCCCCTTTTTTGACCTAAAATAAGCCAACTAATCTAAAACATGAGGTTTGTTTTTTTTCCCCTGAACCAGTGAAGCCACAATTTGTCACTCACGTCATTTAGTACCGCACGTTGCCATAAGTCACCTTAATGTAGCGCAAATTCATGGCTATGACATTTAAGGTTTCTAGGATAGCCAGCTTAACGAGAAATAAATAATTTCTCTTGTTCAGCTAATACCGGTTGGTGTAGAAAGGTAATCCAGATGTGACTGCTCCGTCTCTTTTGTGGAGAAAGGAAAAACCCTCAACATCTGCTTCGAATCTGTTTCTGGGGGAAAAGGCTGCTGTCTCTCCTCTAATCATGGAAGGATCTGTGGGAGCAGGGAAGATATGCAGTGCTGTGTACCTTTAACATTCACATCTCAACCAGAAAAAAACAAACAGAACACAGAAGCTTCCAGGAATGAAATGTTGTCCTGCCGTCACATTCGGGTCCGACCTTGCACACTTCTGTTCCAAGAAGTAAAAATGCATCCAGAATCGGAAACAGCACACCATAAATATGTTTAATGCCGCTCCCGAGTTACCAGTGGCAATAAGAGGAACTTTTATGGATATATTTTGTCCTTTTCAGCTTCACTGTTGTTTGCAGGGCTGGTGGGAACCCCTGCAGGACACTCATAAATGGACAAATTTACACTCTGATTTCTGCGAAGTGTCCCAAGCCACATCTCGTCGCAGTTGCCTTGGTGCTCCACTCACCCCTGTGACGCCAGTGGGCACAGGTCTGAGCCGTACACCTTCACCCCACTCACATCCACTTTCCTGCGGTGCAAATCAGCCCCTTGCCATTTATCTGAAGGCTGAAGGCTTGGTTTTGATTTCTTGGCTTCTTTCTTTGCTGGGATGCCTGGGTATTCATGCATTTTCTTCCTTTGGAACCACCCACAGACTTCTCCAGATTCAGAACTCAGACCCACGTCCCCACTGCCGTGGAGTCCAACTCTTGAGGGAAAATCGTGCAGTCTCCTCGAGCTATTGATATCTGCCTTTTCCTGTTTGAGTCATTCACCTATACACATTTGCAAAGAACCAATGTTGAAAGTAAACAAAACTGGGATCTTCTTTCAAAAACTAAGTCACTTATGTCGTATTCAACTCTTTAGGAACTATATTACACACCCAAGAAATAGAAGGACAACACTTTCTTGTGTCTGTATCAAAGCAGAGAAGAAACCCACTGCTTAAGCTGATAGAGAACTATTAAAAACAAAAATTGAAAAGTAAGGATGCAATTTAAAAAAAAAAGGCTAAATCTCAGTGGCTTAGAAGAATAGTGTTAATTATTTGTTTAATCTTTTTTCCCTTTAATTTGTGGTGGTTCATATGTCTGCCCTGAGTGGCTTCCCAGGATCTCAAGCTAACTTTCTTCTGCACTGTAAGATAAACCCGTTGCCATCTGGACCTTATAGGACAAAGTAGAACTACTCCACAAGATTTCCTGGGTAGTAATCTTTAAAGGAGACTGCCACATCGTTCTCCTGCAGAGCAGCTGGTAGGTTCTACTGCTAACCTTTGGACAACAGTTGAGTGCTTGATCACTCTGCTACTAGGCCTCCTTGTACTAGAAAACAAACCAAAAAAAAACCATTGCTACTGAGCTGATTCAGACCCGTATTAATCCTATAGGACAGAGTGGAACCGTCCCTGAGTGTTTCCAAGGAGCCAAAGGTGGATTGAAACTGCCAGACTTTTTGTAAGTATGGAGCTCTTACTACTGTGCCCCCAGGGCTCTGTACTGTAAAATAAACCAAAAAAAAAAAAAAACATTGCCATCCAGTCGATTCCTACTCACAGTGATCCCACAGGACAGAGTAGAAATGCTCCATACAGTTTCCAAAGAGTCCCTGGTGGATTCACACTTCTAAGCTTTTGGTTAGCAGCTGCAGCATTTAACTGCTATGCCACCAGGGTTTGCCTGCTGTAAAACAAACCAAAGCCAAACTCAGCACTGTTGAGTCAATGTCGACTCCTAGCAACCCTATAGAGCAGAGTAGAACTGCCCCACAGAGTTTCCAAGGAGTGCATGGTGGATTTGAACTGCCAACCTTTTTGGTTAGCAACTGAGCTCTCAACCATTGCCCCTTCAGCCTCCTCCTTTTGTAAAGCCATCAATAAAAACTCATAAAATCTAAATGGCAAATGTAATTGAGGAGGGAATGGCAAAGGGATCTACTAATTACTTCGTAAAGTACTGTTTATTCTTTGGTTATTTTTTGCATTTATCGTGTGATTTTTATTTGTCTATAAATGAAAACTAAACCCACTGATGTGCAGTCTATTCTGACTCACAGAAACCCTATAGTACAGAGTAGAACTGCCTCATTAGGACAGAGTAGAACTGCCTCATCTAATTCCCTAGTTATTTGTATGTGGTCCAGTGCAAACCATTGGCCACTCCTTCATGTTATTTCTTTCTTTGGATTTTCCTGGGTTTGATGTTGTTTTTGTGTGGTTGTTTTTTCTAGCAGGATGTTGCCCACTTACTGTATATTCCATATATTTTTCATGCCTATAACATAGCATTTCTTCATCCTAGCTTCCAGAACGTCTCTTACTTTATTCATTTATATTTCTCTATGCTTATAATTAACAAAAAGATCACACTATATTTAAAGACTCTCAAATCTCATGACTTCTTCATACAAGTATTGCAAAGTTTTCTTCTGGTCAAGTGAAAATGAGCATCGTGGGAGAAATCGGATACAAGCCACACCTGAAGCCCCTTCTTCAATCTGCACATCTTTCGAGGGGGGTCCGTGTAGAATACGCATTTCTGGTTTCAAGAATGTATTTTATGTTTTTGATATTTTCTCCTTGCCTGTTCTGAGAAGGGTCTGCAGATGAGCCCCCCATACACTGCTCTTTATCATACTCTGGGTATTCTGCAAGCTCCTATAGAGTTAATCCACAGATATTCCTGGGTTTTATTGTTTATTTGTGTTTTGTCCCCCACCCCTCCCCGATGGATGACAACACATTTTGGGGTGGGGGGGGGAAAGGCCTAGGCTCTGGAGAAAGGCAGACCAAAGTCAAACTCGGCTCAACTACTCAGCCAAGGTCCGTTACTCAGCCATTTGGGTTGTGATTTGTGCCTATCTGATTTGAAAGCCAAATTCTTAAAAGTCTTAAACTGAAGCCTTATTATTCTACTTGGGGACCATCCTCGTACACTTTCTGGAGCGCAAGTCTAGATATTTCTACACAAACTTAGCCTGTGCTATTTCCACACTAATCAGAAGAGTGTATTTTCAGAAGCTTTAGCTGTAGATAGCAGACACGTTGAAATTACAGCACAATGTGGACCAAGTGCAGACAAATCTAATTTGAGTGTCCCTCAAGAAAACAAATTACATCTACCAAAAAAAAATAATAAAACAAAAACAAACCTGTTGCCATCGAGTCAATTTTAACTCAGAGCACCCCTACAGAACGCAGTACAACTGCCCCAGGTGGTTTCCAAGAAGCATCTGGGGTATTTGAACTGCCAACGTTTTGGTAAGCAGCCTAACTCTTAACCACTATGCCACTAGTGTTTCCAAATTATGTCTAATGCGTCCTAAAAAGGAGCCTTGGTGGCGCAGTGGTTAAGAGATCAGCTGCTAACCAAAACATTGGCAGTTCGAACCCACCAGATAGTCTGTGGGAGGTAATCTACTTCCATAAAGATTTACAGCCCTTGAACTGACTCAACAGCATGGGTTTCATTTTTTTTTTTTTTTTTTTTTTTTTTTTGGTAGCGGTTCTTGAAGTATGCCGGCAGCTGGGAGTGTCTCACTCTGGGAAACAGCAACCCTGGGAAACAGCAACTAAATTTGTCAGTAACGGTAAGAGGTCTGACTGATCACCAGATAGAGATGTCGTTCCACCCACCCAGGTCCTACGCTGATCCAGCCTATCCTAGCCCTACACTACTGCTGTGGATTGAACTGGATCCCCCCCTCCCCCCCACTCCAAATATGTGTTGTAAATCTTAACTTTTATGTCTACAGCTATAATCCCATTTGGAACAAACAGTGTCTTTTTTGTGATAGTAAGGCAAGATTAGTATAGGGTGTATTTTGAGTAAATCTTTTACAAAATATGAAAGTAGCAGATTAAGGAAGCTCAGATGGAAGAAGATAAATGCCAAGCCACAGGGAGATCTCCAAGGAACCAGGAAACAGCAGCTGAAGAGACCACGACGTTCCTCCAGAACCAAGAGAGAGAAAGCCCACCCCTTGAGCTAGCACCCTGAATTCAGACTTCTAATTTCCTAAGTGAGAGCACATAAATTCCTGTTTATTAAAGCAGTCTGTTTGTGGTATTTCTGTTACAGTAGCACTTGATAACTAAGACCACTGAGTCAGCTAGGACTGCTCTACCAGAAATACCACAGAGTGGATGGTTTTAACAAAGAAAGGTTTATTCTTACACAGTCTGGTAGGCTACAAGTCCATATTCAGCGTGGCCGCTCGAGGGGAAAGTTTTCCCCTTGTCGACTCTAGAGGTAAGTCCGGTATTGCATCAATCTTTGTCCAGGGAGCATCTTGGCGCAGGAACCTCAGGTCTGAAGGACGCGCTCTTCTCCTGGTGCTGCTTTCTTGATGGTGCGAGGCTCCCAATTCTCTGCTTGTTTTTCTTCCCTTTTTTCTCTTGTAGGGTGCAAGGATTGAGGGTGGGGCAAGCCACATTCCAGGGAAACTCCCTTTACAGTGGAGCAGGGAGGTGATCTTATAAAGGGATTTACAGTCCCACCCTAATCCTTTAACATACAGTACAGTAAAATCACAAAATGGGGGACAGTCACAAGATACTGGGAATCATGGCCCAGCCACATGGCTACACATATTTTCGGGGGGACAAATTAGATCCATGACAACCGCTATCAATACTGACGTCTCTGTGACTAGATGAGGGTGTCTTGACAGAAGACCTTGACACAGGTATAACATCTCCAGCAAGTTTCCTAAATGAAGTCAACTGTCCCATCAGAGGGTGATATCCAAGGCTGCACTGGATACATGGAGCATCCTTCAGATGGTAGGGCAACTGAGATAAGTGTGAAAGTTTGATCTAGTCTAGAGTTGTTGTTCACTGCCATCGAGTCAGCTCTGACTCACGACCACCCTGTATACAACAGAACTAGCGTTGCCCAGTCCTGTGCCCTCTTCATAATGGGTGGTATCCATCAGCTCATTCTTGTGGCTACTGTGAATTCTGAGTCTTTCTACCTTCAGGGCTCATCCTTCCAACAGTATTCTATTTGGATCCATAGGGTTTCCACTGGCCAGTTTTTGAAACTAGGTCACCAGACTTTCCTTCTTAGTCTGTCTTAGTCTGTAAGTTCCACTGAAACCTGCTGCGGGCTGCTAGGAATGTGCCGTCCCATTGTCTGACTGATGTAGGTTTAGGCTTTTCTTGGGCATGGCAGAACCTCCGGGATAGTCTGGCGTTTGTCTCTCTCACTCCTTCCTCTTATCTCCCACGTTACTGATACTTCTGCCCAAACATTTAGGCCTTTCTCGAGTATGATGGAACCTCCGGGAAAGCCCAACCTTTGCCTCTTTCCCCTACCTCGTACCTTGATGGTACTTCTGCGTATAGATCAGCCAATCATGAGGTGCCCCAGGACCACTGTAACCATTTTTGGCAAAATAGACTGCCCTGCTACCATCGTCCTGATTGTAACCCTATAAATAGTTTCCTATTGAGGAATGGCAACCATTGTTCTCCATAGAGACCTTGGTGGAACCTGGCCTCAACTTCATCTTGTGTGATGTGAGTGAGTTTTTTCTCATCCCCTTTTCTGTCTCCCTCGGATATGGGTTTTTCCCAGCATTGGTCACTGGGCTGCCGGATGTAATAGAAACCTATCCACCATGGGTGACCCTGCTGGTATATGAAATACTCGTGGCATAGTTTCTAGCAACATAGCAATAACAAACTACCACAACACTACAAACTGACAAGCAAATGGGGGCCACCCAGAGTAAACCACCTTGTTCTGCTGAGTCACATTCAGTGCTGCTGGCAACACTGAACAGTCTGTCTCTGTCTTATTAGCTACCTAGTGCTGCTGCTTTAATAGAAATACCACAAGGGAATATTTTTAATGAACAGAAAGTTACTTTCTCACAGTTTAAGAAGCTAGAAGTCTGAATTCAGGGGCCTGGTTCTGGAGAAAGGCATTCTCTGTCTCAGCTCTGGAAGAAGGTTCTTGTTCTTTGGTTCCTTGGTGTCTTCCTGAGGCTGGACATCTGTCCCTCCTCACCTCTGCTGTCTTCTCTAAGCCCAGTCTTTCTATATCTCAAAAGCAATGGCTTGAAACACACCCTACACTGATATGGTCTTTAATGTAACAACGAAAGCCCATTCCCAAGTGGGATTCTAAACCCGAGTGTCTTATACCCTGTTGTAAAATTCCTGGGATTCACAACACATATTTTAGGAGGACACAATTCAACCCATAGCAGTCTCCAATAGGATTTAACAGAATAAATTTACAAGTTATTCTCAGTGAATGGTAACGAGGCAGAAGAGGTGAGGACAGGCGGCAGTTGGCTGAAATCCGGACTAGGTCATCACTCAGATCTCAGACAACTGGAAGAATTTCCTGCACATGAGTGGGAAATAGTACAACAGTCATTCATTTTTAGCTTTCTTTCATATTCAAAGAGACTTTGGCTCTTTTTGCCAGCTAGTCATAAGAAAGTTCTTATCTGACTACAGGTATGAATAGGTATGAAGACATGAACTGAGGTGTGAACTGAGAAAGGAACATTAGTGAAACAGTGCGGGTGGCTCCAAGATCCGGGTCCCCTTCACGTGTGACTCATTTGTGCCTCAGACCCTGCTGATGTACTATTTTGAATGATCGTGTCCATCTTACATCATATTGCTATTGGACACAGTCCCCTTTATGAACTGTTCAGTCTGAGGGAACCCAGCTCCTGATGGGCAGCTGTGTCCACATGGCCACTTGCTCTGACTCTGTGAAGGCAGGGCATGCCAAGTTGCTTTTGGATTAGTGGGTAGTTCTCTGCTATAGACAGCACGGCCTTACTGAAAAATTCTAGAGGTCTAGACTGTGGTTTTCCTGACAGAGTTTGACATGAGCTCCACATACCACTTAACTGTGATATCTCTCATACTATTAGACCAACTGGGTCATCTGGCTTTAGGCAGCAAGAACGCTTGAAATGCAGTTTGGAGATACCACAGAGTTCTTTCCTGCTCTGGGTTCCGTGATAATTTGGGTTGTTATAATAGTCCCAGGTATGGGATATGCAGCTTCTGGAACCTAAAGTGGCCTAGCAGGGGTTATGTTTCCTTCTTAGTAGGAGAGAGGTGCCAGATACAAAAAAAATGCATCCTGTTCTTTAGAGAAAGTGAGCCCAAATCTCCCCAAGCACTATACTCCTGAAAACTTCATTGTTGTGTTGAATGCTTGAATCTTTTTAGAGCACGTACTTTACCAAATCCCCTAACATACTTGCCATGTTTTGTCTCTATCATCTCATGAATAAAACATCATCAATGTAGTGAATCAACGAGATGTTCTGTGGCATGGCTAGATGGTCAAATTCTTTCCACCTATGACAGAGGTTATGAGAGCCAACAGAGTGCTGGGGAAAGACTATAAGATATCTGACATCATCTATTTCATGTGAATAAGAAGTGCTTCAGATCCTCCCTTCTGATAGAAAAGATCGTTTTCAACACATCGATTGAACGTCTATCTGAGGCTTCTGCTATACCCTAGCCAAGTGTGATGATGAAGGTTGTGTCTCTGCTTGGCTGGGCCATGATTCTCAGTGGTTTGGTAGTTGTGTACTGATATAGTCTGACAGTTATTTAATGCTGTAGTTACCCTCCATTTTGTGGCATAATGTAATTACTTCCATAAAGTGATCTGATGTGATTAGCCAATAAGTTGTAAGGAGAGTTTTCTCTAGGGTGTGGCTTATATCTGATATATATAGATGTTCTGGCAAAGTTTGCTGGCTTCATTGCTTATGCTGGATCCTGCAGTCAACTCATCATTATCTGACCTCCAATTTTGGGAATTTGAGCTAGTGGCCTGCCGTTATTGTCTGTCAATGTTGTATTCTTTAGCCCCCCCACCCCCAGGTGCATGAATCAGCAGAAGCCTCCAACCTGATGCCTGACCCACAGGCTTGGAACTTGCCATCCTCTACAATTGCATAAGCCATTTCCTTGAGATAAACCTGTCTTTCTCTCTCTCTCTCTGCAATTATTGGGTACTTAAGAGTAGCTCTAACCTCTGTTATTCCCCCTAGGATGTGATATTGGTTATGACTGACTAGTTTGCCTGGTGGCAGAAGTTTCAGAGTCTTCCACTTGGCCTTCCCAATAAGGTTACTCTTACCTGAGCCCAAGGAAGTAAGGAAGAGGTACTGTTAAATTGCAAATATGTCCCATCAATAAACTGTCTCTACATTTGAGGACTGGTGAAATGACCTCCAGGCTGTTCATGTACCCAGTAGAGCTAAAGTGAAAAAAATCTGGGCTAGGATTATATTTATTACCTGGTCGTCATACATCTCCATGTGCTTACTGATAGGGAGTATAAAGAGGATTTATGTCCCTGCTATCAACATCAATACAGAACTTGTCCTGAAAACATTTGAGTCAAATAGTCTTCTTTCTCACCTGTTTCTCAAGTAAATGGCTGTAGATATTTTTAGGGCAAGAACTGAGGTACAGTTACTGCCTACTATTGTAATGGTATTGCAAAGTCCTCCCTCTTTAGGAAAACAGTTTCTTCTTCAGTCAATGGTTCTGAGTTAAGACCTGGCTCAGGTCTGAAAATTCAGTGATCTTGACTTTACTGGGGCAATTGTCCTGCTTCTTGGTTACCCACAGGTGATTTCTTTATTGCATGAAAGAATACCCTTGTTGTCTGCCATTTATCTTGTACCCGGAAAAGTCCAGCATTCTGTTAATTATCTCCATAGATCTGTGTCCTGACTTCCACTCTGAACTGATGTTCAGGTCACCTGATTTGAAAATTGTGCTCACCTTGATGCCAACAATTAAGCACAGGCACTTGGCTTTTGTTATTTTTGGATTCTTTAACCCCACTGTTTCCAAGACAGCCCAGTTTTCTAACAGTGTCTTCTACCAGTAGCCTTGTCTTACAAAGAACAACCATCACTGAGCTTTTCAGTGGTATTGGTGTCCCTCTTTCCAGTGTTTTATGAGCCCTGCCGTGGAGCATAGTGGACTGGTGAGTTTCCCTGTATAGTGTTTCTGTCTTTCTTCCCCACGTCTCTACTACTCACTGCCACTGAAGGCCTGGCACTTCTACCTGACTTATTGTATGTAATTGCTCTTTCTAGGCTTCTAAAAGCCATCCTAATGGTGTAATAGCACCATCTCTCTCAGTGTTTGCTAGGGTGTTTAAGTTATCCATATGATAGAAGAGTACTCCCATACTGAAATATTCTCCTTATACTCGACAGCACTTGGCTGGTGGCTATCCATCTTATATTCTCTTTTCCTTGATTCGGGTCCCTCAGAGTCCAGGCCCTTTTATAGTCCTCTTGGCCATGTTAGCACAGAAGTCTTTTCCTTCATAGAAAACCCAGTTTATGCTCTGGTGTTCAGATGGGTTGGCCAAGGGACAGTAGAACCTGGGGGGGTCACCAGCTGTCTTGAAGGGCAGAGCTTCAAACAAGGCAGGACTGTTATCCGGCAACAGCAAGGATGGAGCCAGCTCTTCAGGTCCAAAGGATTCAGGGGAATTCAAGATCTTTTTGACTATGTCAACCCGGATTTCCCAATCCCAGGTATCAAGACTTCCTTTCTTCACAATTAGAGCACTGACCTTGCCAGAGCAGATTTTCCCCAGGTAAAAACTTCTCTAGAGTGCTACAAGTCTTTTAGTTAAGGCCTGGAACACCAATCCTTAGCCTTTTGGGGGGTAGGGGGCACTTCAAGCTACAAAGGACGAGAGTCTCTTTATAAACTCGCTTACGGGCTTCACCTTAAAAGGGTGATTAATCACCTTCAGCCTTTCGTTGTCATGATCCAGTGCATCAGCAGCGATCAGCTAGAGCTTTGGGGTCTCCATGAGTCAGCATTGACTCCATGGCACTGGATTTGTTGGATTTTATAATCTTTATAATTGCTTCTTTCCTAAAACTTCTCAAATGCCTGAGACAGAAGAACCTCAAGTGCATTCTCCTCATTTGGTATCTGTCTTAGGCATCTAATGCTGCCATAAAAGAAAAACCACATGCCCAACAACAGAGGAATGGATAGGTAAACTATGGTATACATACTCAATGGAGCACTATGCAATGATAAAGAACAATGATGATTCCAGGAAACATCTCATAACCTGGTTTCAACTGGAAGAAATTATGTTGAGTGAAAGTAGTCAGTGACAAAAGGATAAATATTGTATGAGACCCCTACGATAAGAAATCAAAAACAGACTTATGCATAGAAGAAAAGACTCTTTGATGGCTGCAAGGGAGGGAGGGAGGTCAGGCGATGGGGGAGGGTTTAGATTAGATAGCTGGTAGAAATTTAGTTGGGTGAAATAGGTGATAGCACACCTTAGAAACAAGAACAATATTAAGTGGACTTCAGCACAACTTGAATACTCCTTCCATCTTAACCCAATATTGCAAAGACAGAGTAGTTGGGGCAGGGGGCAGGGGATCATGCTCTTAGGTGAAATCGAGGCCAATTGGCACAACTAGCATTTTGCTAAGAGGGCTCTCTGCATCCCACATTGGTGAGTGGCGTCTGGGGTCATGAAAGCTGCCAAACTGCCATCTGGGGACACAGCAAGTGGTCCCAACTCAGCAGAAATGGATGCTCCCCGAGGACCAAAACGACATGGGGAAAGAGAACCCAGAAGACAGAGAGACCCACGTGAGTGTGTGCCTACATCGACTTGGGACTGGAAGAACCAGATGGTGCCTGGCCACCACCAGTCATAGCCGCGATGGAGCTCACTAAGTTGAGTCTCACTGGCAACACAAGAATAAAAAGGGGTGCACCCTGATATCTCCACTAAAAGACCACAATTGATGGTCCAGTGGCTTCGGGGTTCCCCTGGGAGCATGGCCACTAGCCCTGATGCTGGCCCTGTCCGTAAAGCATAATAGAGGTCCACTCTTCAGACAGGAATGGATTGGACTTGTTGATGCAGAGTGACCATATATTGTGTGCACTTTATGGTTCTATGCATCTATAGGATATCATTCTGCTGACCTCTGGCTGGAGGACGGGGAGTGGGGGGAAAGGAGGGGAAAGGAGACCTTTGGGAGGAAGACACATGTATGGAGCAGAGAGGAATAGTGTGTTGTCACTAGGCAGGAAGAGCAGTGGAAGCTGCATATAGGCGGGCATGCAAATTTATATGGGAATGTACATTTTCACTCAGACGCAATAAAAAAAAAAGAAAAACCACAAGTGAATGGCCTTAAAAAAAGAAAGTTTATTCTGTCACAGTCTAGTGGGATACAAGTCCAAATTCAGGGCATCAGCTCCAGGGGGTGTCTCTCTCTGTTGGCTCTGGAGAAGATCCTTGTCATCAAATCATCCCCCAGACTGGGAGCTTGGAAGTTGCAGGGACCCTGAGTCTGAAGGATGCACTCAGCAACTGGCACTGCTTCTTTCCTGATGGCAGGAGGTCCCCAAATCTGTGCTTGCTTCCCTTTCCTTTATATCCCAAGAGACTGCCTCAAGCCACAATGCAATCTCACAGATTGAGTCCTGCCTCACTAACACAACCTCCACCCATCACTCCCTCAATAACATCATAGAGGCAGGATTTACATCCTACAGGGAAATCACACAGTATCAGAAATCAAGGCCTAGCCAAATAGCTACACACATTTTGGGGCTGACTCAATACAACCCATGACAATATCCCAGTCCAGTTAATGACCAAGGAAAGCTTTAAAATTACCGTGCTATGTTTTATCAGAGCATATCAGCACTTCAAATACCAGTAATGATGCAGCCCTCATAGCCAGAGCTATGAATCAGTCTTCACAGTCCATTTTAGAGTTTGATACCCAGAATCCTTTCAGGTCTTAGTTCCCTGGAAATGGACATGGGCACAGAGATTTCATGCAGAGAGTTTCCTGGGGAGAGCCCTAGGAAACAAAGCTAACAGGGAGTAAGGAAAGTCAACTGGACAGAGGGAGGAGGTGAACTGGGATACAATTTCAACAGAGGCTTCAGTCAATCCTACGGAAAGCTTTGGGGCTAATGAAAGCCTTTACAACTGTCCTAGAAAAAGCAAAGAGGCAGGATCCTCTTGCCTCCAAATTCACTACTCACTGGTTTTGGAACATCTCTGGTGAAGGGGCATGTACTGAACAAGCTAATGCCCATTAAATGCACTGCCATTGAGCTGATTTTGACTCATAGCAACCCTGTAGGTCAGAATAGAGTTGTTCAGGGCAATTCCTAGGAAGACTCAGCTATGCCCTTCCATCAGCCAGATCCCCCTGGCAGGTATGCAAATTACTTCCTTGATCTTGAACGTGTTTATCTGGATAATTCACTGCAGAATCCACTCTACTGTTACTATATAATTTGCTTGTAAGTTACTCTTTTCATCCATTCCAGCACTGTTCAAGGGACCCTTTGGAAAACCCTGCAAAACAAGAGGTCTAGGGGTCCCCAAGGGCATCTATGAGTTTGGTGATTCACTAGAAGGACTCAGGGAGCTCTGCTTATAATTGTACTCATGGCTAATATTTCCTACAGTGAAAAGACATGTGACAGGAACAGCAAGAAAAAACACACAGGCAGAGTCTAGAGAAATCCATGTACCACATTCTCCTGCTCTCTCCCTTCCACGAGGAGACATACCAAATGTGATCGTCTTTCCAGCACCCAAAATTGCCATCTGTGTTCAATGTATCTACCCACAGAAACCCTCTTGAGACTTAGAGCTCTGAAGGCTAGTTAGACAGGCATCTTCTACATAGAAACTACCAAAATTCATGACTCACAGCAGGAAAGCAGATATTCAATATAAACCACATGGTTTGTACAACTGAGGTACAGTGAATCATCCTTATCGGTTAGGTAGCTTCTTCAGTGCCAAGTTCCCAGGCAGTAGAAAGGGCTTGTCTTGTAAGCAGGCCCTTCTAAACACAGCAGCCTCGGATCTGACACGTTAACACTTCAGTACACATAAAGTTAAGGCACTTCTTGGATTTACAATGTGGCAACACTTCCTTTATTTGTGAGCACATACACCTTGTAACCTTTCGTTAGAAAAATATGGTACAACAAGACTCAGTTGTTTTTCATTTTTTGTTGTCTACTCTCACAAGGAAATTACTGAAGTTGTCTCAATGAGAGAGAACAAAAGCATAAGATTTTCCATAATTATTCTATCTTATATCATAAAATGAGATATTTTTCAAGCTTGCTACTCTTGAAAATCACTGCTGAAGATTAGAGAATACTTAACTCTCAAGTACACTCATGAGACAGGAAAAACTGACATGATAAGTCAGTTATCACGTACATAAAAGACATAGTCAAGTCAAGGAGGGAAGTGATGACTAGCCAAGTTCATTCATTCTGATTATATGTGGGTGTATTTCCGCCTTTGGCCCTTAATACTGTGGCAAAAGAAAGAGTTCTCCTGTTCATCTCAATGTAAATGTGTCAGTTTTAGGCAATTTAATCTCTTCTGATAGAAAAGAGTTCTTTTCAGGAAGCCTCTTTGGGGGCAACTCAAAGTTCGAATTTACATTTGTAGTATTTCTGCTTCCCCTCCCTTTCCTCCTGTTCAAGGGGGCATCTGGGTTTGCAGTAAGACCAAACTCTTTGCCAGTGCAGTATGATTGATATGGCCTGGCCCCCAGTCCCTTCAATGCTGGTGCTAGCAAAGGGTAGCCTTCCTGCTTGGAACGTGAGCAGTGTGATCACACACTTTGCTGAAGTCCATAATGCCCATCATACAGAGGAAAAGATAGTTCCCTGGGCAATGCACCTTTGCATTCTGCCTGTGTGACAAGCACCAATGTCTTATTACCAGCCATAAAAGCCAGTTATTTTGGTTATGTTGCAAAGGCAAAAAGCATACATTTCATTTAGCTGTTTGGACTGTGAAGAAACCGATTCTGCTGTCCTTGGCATCAGCATACGTGAAGGGTAGAGCCACTAAGGAAAGGGGTGGAAAGTACACCTTCAGTCTTCCTGAGGGGAAAGAAAGAACTAGGTTCATTCCTTCCTTGAAAAAGTTAACTAAGTGCTAATCACTACAGCAGCTCTGGTGGTACCCTGATTAAGCACTCTGTTGTTAACCAAAAGGTTAGTGGTTCAAACTCAAGGATCCATGGGAAAAAGACCTGGTAGTCTGCTTCTGTGAAAAATCACAGCCTAGAAGACCCTGTGGGGCACATGGGATAGCAATGAGTTGGAATCGACTCAGCAGCATGCAACAACAAGAAAATTTGCACCCTTTCAAAATTGTGGTCTTGACCTCCTCTTTGGCCTCAGAAAAAATTTTATTTGTCTTCCTAGAAATCGAGGAGAGATGCTCTTACTGCCCTCTCTCAAGCCTTGTGTCAGAGAAGCCACTTATTTTACTAAAAGAAAGACCTATTATTTTCCCGCTACTAGCTTTAATATTTAGCACTGTTTTTAAAGCCAATATTGTTTTTAACACATGATATTTAAGAATGAAGACAAATAGAAGAGTTAAATCACGCAGAAAAGTAGACGGTGAGTTTTGCTTAAAACTTGGTATGTTTCTGCTACTTTCTCTACGACAGTTTAATTCCAAATGCTACCTGGTTGTTTTTCAAGGCAGAAAATGACAGAAGTCTATTTGAGGGAAAAAAATAGAGCAAACCACAGTAATATATCCCCTTGACTCCCCCTCCTACCTGTCTTCCTTCTGCAAGTATGTTTGGATAGATACTAAAAGAAGATAAAGGCATTTGTGGATAAAAGACATTCTTACAGTTTGCAATAAACATTCTCTGTGTTTTAAAAAATACATATATCAGGCTCAGGAGGAAGACCAAGGAAGGAGCTGTCCTTTTATTATGTAGGATGAGTAAGAACAGACTAGGAAGAAAGGCCTGGCAATCTACCTCCAAAAATTAGCCAATGAAAATCGTATGGGTCACAATCAAATACTGTCTGACACAGGACTGGATGAGGAGCTACCTAGGTTGGAAGGCACTCAAAACACACAATGACTGCAACAATGGACTTGAGCGTACCGATAATAGTGAAAACAGCACAGAACCAGGCAATTTCTGTTCTATTGTACTTAAAGTTAGAACTAGCCTGGCCCCTAGGGTCGCCATGAGTCAGACCCGACTCGACGGCCCTTGGCGGCTATACTTAAAGTTGTCCTAAGTGAGAGCTAATCTGAAGACAACAGTTACAACAATAATGGACAACAGTAAAAACAAAGAGATTTTCTTCACATTTTTAACTCAAGCCTAGTAAAAAGACCAATTTCAGCCTGATAACCAGTGAACAGTGGGCAGAAGTCATTCCAAAGAAGAGAGACAGGTGGATCAAGAGCATCTGCAACTAAAACTGCTTTCAAATCAGTATGCAAGCTTTGAAGAAATGGTCAGAGGTTTTTAAGGCTCTGTCAGCTACTAGTTTAGAAAATTCAGGGATACTTTGTGAGACATTCTTAAGTCAGACTTCATGAAATCACTATCAAAGTACTTTAAAAAGCCACAAAGTTATTCACCTGGAAAACTTGAATTGGCCACAAGGAACAAACCAGCAATCAGATCAAGACCACAGTCTTGAATCCTACATATACTATCTAGCCTCCAAGAAGTGGAAAATGACAGATATTTTCACTCTAAACTGTTGATAACCTAACCCTTATAACAAAATCTGAGCACCAAATTTAGAGGGACAGAGAACTGCTATGGTAAGTTGGTAGGAACTCACGTCCCATGGGGAAAAATCCACTGTTGTTGAGTTGATTCCAATTCACGGCCATGCCATGTATGACTGAGCAGAACTGTTCTCTACAGGGTTTCCTGGGCAATGATCTTTACAGTAGAGATCGCCAGGCCTTTCTTTCATGGTGCCATTATGTAGATTTGAACCAACGACTTCCAGATTAGTAGCTGAGCACAAACCCTTGGCATCACCCAGACAGGGAGGAAGATACATTTAGGAGATCCCTTCCTTCTTTTGATCCCAAGATCAGGCATGGAAAACAATACTGTAGCAGGCTAGCTTATAAGCTCCCAAATCCTATAGTCTTGTGCTCCCAACTAACTCTCCAGGAATTGGTTCATCTCCTCTTATCTCTCAAAACACAGCCAAACTAGGTTTTGGAATGAATACATTATTTCCTCAGAAGCCAAGTGTGTGTTGCCTTTGCATAGTGCATTGTGTCACCTATCCAGACCTTGAGAATGGAAGGAAGAGTGGATGGGCAGAGAGGGAGCTCTCTCCTGTACCAGAAGAGGCATGTTTCTAGGTGCTGGTGGATAAGATGAGGGAGTAAAGGGTAATGCCTGAGTTTACTTCAACCAAAACTGTCAAGAACGTCAGTGAAGTTTGGTAGTTAAAAGCCCAGACTCAGGTGCCAACCTGTGACTGGAGCCACTGTATCCAGCTGCTTCGCTCCATAGTTTCCCCATCTGCAGAGTGGGGATAACAATAGAACCCACCTCACCAAGTTATGCTGAGGATTAAATGAGACCTTACACAACTACACAACACAGAGCACAACATTTAGTAAATGCCCAACAATTGTTAGCTGATCCAACTGTATGAAGAAAAGAGAGCTCCCAGCACTTCCTGCTGTGAATCCTCCCTCTGGTGCATATTCTCCTTCGAGTAGCTTGAATGGCCAAGGTGCAGAACCTCCTTGGGGAGGTAGACCAGCAGTCCTTCTTAGCAGGCAATGGTTTTCTTTCTGTGCCCTCCTGTTTTAACCACCCTCTCAAGGCTTTTGGTCTGAAACTCTCAGTTCAGAACAGAGGAGAAAAATAATAAGGGACTCTCCTCCCTCCTCTTTTCAGCTTCATGAAGATGAATTGCTAATTGGAAGAAATAAGGCAACACACATTTAGTGATTACATGGAGGACAAAGAACATACATATCTAATTAGGAAAAAGTAGTATTTGCTTGAAAGAGCAGCAAAAGAAAACGTGGTGGGTTGGATGAGAAGTAATGGAGTTAGGAAATGACTGTCCATCAGTCTGAGAGGAAACAGACAGTATAAATCTCCATCAGCCCTTACCTACCCTGGCAACGTTTCGCAAACTTCCACCTTCAAAGTGGTTGACGTCGCCCACTGAGAGCTCAGCTAGCCTCCTGGACACTGTGGGGAAAACTCTTTAGATCCCAACCTGGGAAGAAAACACCACTCCTCAAGAAAACACCACGGCTCAAGCAACTCCAAACTCAAAGCATTCAACTGTGCAGTTGTTTAGGATCTAATTTTTGACATCAGGTTTCACAAAGTTACAAGATTAGAACCACTGGCCTGGGACTGAACACTTAACTGATCACATTTGAATATCATTTTTCTCAAATAAAGAAATGATATAGGATTGGTAAGTGGGAAAATATGGCGCTGGTGACAGAAATGATGCCAGAAATCTCATGACAGAATTTTGCAAGACCAATGACTTCTTCACTGCAAACACCTTTCTTCACCAACATAAATGATGACTATACGTGTGAACCTCACCAGAAAGAATACACAGGAATCAAATTGAGTATATCTGTGGAAAGAGATGATGGAAAATCTCCCTATCAGCAGTCCAAACAATACCAGGTGCTGACTGTCACTGACCGTCAAGGGCTCATATGCAAGTTTAAACTGAAAGTGAAGAAAATTAAAACAAGTCCAACAGAGTCAAAGTATGACCTTGAGTGTATCCTTCATGAGTTTAGAGATCATCTCAACAACAGATCTGATGCACTGAACACTAATGACCAAAGACCAGACAAACTGTCAAATGACATCAAAGACATCATCCACGAAGAAAGCAAGCATCATCAGAAAAGACCAAACTGGATGTCAGAAGAGACTCTGAAACTTGCTCTTGAATGTCAAGTAGCTAAAGCAAAAGGAGCGACAAAGTAAAAGAACTAAAGATTTCAAAGGGTGGCTTGACAGCACAAAGAATCACAATGACACGTGCAAAGAGCTGAAAATAGAAAACCCCAAATGAAGAAACGCTCTGCATTTCTCAGCTGAAAGAAACGAAGAAAAAATTCAAGCCTCGAGTTGCCATAGTGAAGGATTCTATGGGGAAAATATTAAACAACTCAAGAAGCATCAAAAGAAGATGGAAGGAATACACAAGTCATTGTATCAGAAAGAACTGGTTGACATTCAGTCATTTCAAGAGGTAGCATATGATCAAGAACTGATGGTACTAAAGGAAGGAGTTTAAGCTGCACTGAAGACATTGGTGAAAAACAAGCTTCCAGGAATTAATAGAAAACTGATCAAGGTGTTTCAACAAATGGGATGCAGTGCTGGAAGTGCTCACTCATCTATGCCAGGAGGACAGCTACCTGGCCAACCGACTGGAAGCGATCCATGTTTATGCTCATTCCCAAGAAAGATGATTGAACTGAATGAGGAAATTACCGAATATCGTCGATACCACACGCAAGTAAAATTTTGCTCAAGATCATTCAAAAGTGACTACAACAGTATATTGTCAGGGAACTGCTGGAAAGTCAAGCTGGATTCAGAAGAAGACATAGAACCAGGGATATCACTGCTGATGTCCGATGGATCTTGGCTGAAAGCAGAGAACACCAGAAAGATGTTTACTTGTGTTTCATTGACTATACAAAGGCATTTGACTGCATGGACCATAACAAATTATGGATAACATTGCGGAGAATGAGAATTCCAGAGTGCTTCATTGTGCTCATGAGGAATCCGCACATGGTTCAAGAGGGAGTTGTGGGAACAGAACAAGGGGACACTGCATGACTTACAGTCAGGAAAGGTGTGTGTCAAGGTTGTATCCTTTCACCACATATTTTCAACCTGTATATCAAGCAAACAATCCAAGATGCTGGACTATATGAAGAAGAACAAGGCATCAGAGTTAGAAGAAGACTCATTAAGAACCTGTGTTACACAGATGACGTGACCCTGTTTGCTGGCAGTAAAGAGGATTTGAAATACTTATTTATGAAAATCAAAGACCACAGCCTTCTGTATGGGTTGTGCCTCAACATCAAGAACACAAAAATCCTCACAACTGGGCTAGTAAGCAACAAAACTGTGTTAAACGGAGAAAAGATTGAGATTGTCAAAGATTTCATTTTATTTAGTTCTACAGTCAATGCCTGTGAAAGCTGCAGTCAAGAAATCAAAAGAAGCATCACACCAGGAAAATTTGCTGCAAAGGACCTCTTTAAAGGATTGAAAAGATGTCACCTTGAAGACTAAATCAGAATCAACTCAATGATAACTAGTTATACTACTGCAAGCTCCTGTTTAAAACCTGTTACTGTTGAGTCCATTTCAACTCATAGCAAACCCTACAGGAGAGAGTAGACCTGCCCAAAGCTGCAACTGATAGATCTGAACTGCTGACGTTTCAGTTAGCAGCCAAAGCACTTACCGCTACACCACCAGTATTTCCTACTGCAAGCTGGGCATTATTACTGTGCTTCTGGCATTCTGTTGACCTTTTCCTCCCTCATGAAACAAGGAAATTTGAATAAATAATCTCCAAGTTACTTCCTAACTCTGTAATTCATTAAAAGAAAAGGCCTTCCTTCAAGGCCGAGATCTGACGAGAAGTGTACCCTCTCAACATTTGGAAATATCCTGCCCCTCTCTCTGGGAGGGAGACAAAGCTGGGATCTGTCGGGGAGCTGGTTGTGGGCTGGGAAACCAGGCAAGTGTGAACTCTAATCCTGGTGCTGACACTGACTTCCTCCTAACCCTTGGAGTCACTTTGTTTCTGAGTTTCCATCTATGCAACAAGGTTAATAGGACTCATCAATCTCCCAGGAGGGGTGTTCACATCAGCTCAGCATTTGTAAGGAGCTCAAGCCTCATTTCGGAGGGCTTGTGGCAGATTTACGTGGAGGGTCCCTAAGAAACAAATAGCATTAAGGTTGAAGTTGTCGAAAACTGCCTTTAGAAAACTAAACCTCTTTTATCATCTGTAACATAAAACACATTCTTTTATTTGTGCAGCTATTAGGGAAAAATATATGACCCAAGTTCAGTCATTTTAACAGTTACAGGAGCAATCTACAAGAAGCTACACAGTGAAAGAGGTTCTAGAATATATGACATTTTAAAGTTCTACAATCTCGAAAAGCAAATTTCTCTTTCTTTTCCTCCTTTTATTTTTTGTTAAATGTTACCTTTACCCGCAGACTGATAGCTCGCACCTAGCATACTGTTTCGCATCTTCATCTAAGGAATCAGAACCTTTCACCCTGTGGAAACATTTTGGGAGAAAGAGAATTTTTTCAGAATTGGCCATTTTGCCCAGAAGTTGAGAGGGTGGAACAGCAGAACACAGCAGGAAGTCTCTCGGACCTATACCTGTCTGTGTGGTTAAATCATTTGCCTGGTGAGCTTCACGTTGCCATGACTTTTTCCAGAGATTTCTTTCCCTGTTAAACATATATCTATATTAATACATGGAAACCCTGGTGGCGTAGTGGTTAAGTGCTGCAGTTGCTAACTATGAGGTCTGCAGTTCAGATCTGCCAGGCACTCCTTAGAAACTCTGCGGGAGCAGTTCAACTTTGTCTGTAGGGTCTCTATGAGTCGGAATCGACTCGACGTCAGTGGGTGTGAAGTTTATATATTAATACGCTGTTACAGGACGTGCCTAATCTGCTGTGATGAGGGTGCAGTGGAAGTCGAAGAGAAAAAAAAAGGGGCGCCATTCAGATGTGCCCTCGAGGCTGACTTTGCCAGTCGACTGTCACCAGCAGTTTTCTGATAGTGTTCTCGGCACTTTTTTACTCACTCCTTAGAGTAATCACTTCTGTCCTCCCCCTTCAAAGCAGTGAAAGCCCCTTTTCTTTGTGTGGGTGAGTTGTCCCTATGATTTTTTTTTCACCCCTCAATCCCTAGCTGAATTTTTTGGCTGCCTTTCTCAGCCTGTGATAAATCAAGGGACTTCTTTTTCCCACTCAGAACTCCATTATGACATCACACCAGCTATACAAACCACAGAGTTAAGCAAACAAAAGAATTTTTCATTTTCTTTTTCCTTCAATAAAGCTCCATTTTCTGTCACCCTACAACCTTTTGACCTGGTTCCTAATGGCACTGGGCTCTCAAGGGCAGAAGTTCAGCCGTAGGTTAAGTCTGTGTGTGTATATGAGGAGGAGGGGGCTGGTCTGCGTTCACTTCCTGTTGTCCCCCGTGCACAAAGCAATGGCTTTCCCAGAGCCCCCAGATCCCGCCTGCTGAGTTAGGCCTTCCCCTGCAAGATAGGCTAGAAAAAGAAGGCTGTGTTTCCCTCTTTGCCCAGGCACCCAGCCTTTTGTCTCTGCTACAGCTGAGCTGACATTAGCTGAGTCTTAGAGTTGAGAAGGTCGGGGAAATCTGTGCTGTGATGGGGGCAATTCCCTTTGGTCAGAACAGTTTCCCAGATTCGACTTCCTTACATTGGATTCCCTATGGCTCTTGAATGTTGCATGAAAATATAATTCGGGTTACTGCTGTAAACGTTTGAAGCCATTGGGAAACCACCTATGAAAAAGCTGAATCGCCAAGGAAAAACAGAATCTGTGGGGAAAGTTTACATCTGAAATAAAGAAATCACACAATTCCTTTCTCCCCTGCAAAATCTCTCTCTCTGTGTCTGTCTCTCTCTCTGTGTGTGTTCCTTTCAGTCTCCATATCTGACTTACTACTGCCTTACTCTTTCTATTTCACAGTCCTACAACCTTTGGTCCAGGAGATACACACTCTACCAATAGTATTTGGGAAGTGTTACATGCAAGTGTTAATTTATGTATTTGTTCTTTATCATCTATCCACTCACCCACTTATCCATCCACCCATCCATCCATCCATCCATCCATCCATCCATCCATCCATCCATCCATCCATCCATCCATCCATCCATCCATCCATCCATCCATCCATCCATCCATCCATCCATCCATCCATCCATCCATCCATCCATCCATCCATCCATCCATCCATCCATCCATCCATCCATCCATCCATCCATCCATCCATCCATCCATCCATCCATCCATCCATCCATCCATCCATCCATCCATCCATCCATCCATCCATCCATCCATCCATCCATCCATCCATCCATCCATCCATCCATCCATCCATCCATCCATCCATCCGTCTGTCTATCCCAGCTACCCGTCATCTTTCCGTTTTATTGGGAGAGGCAGCTGCTTGCAGAAAGCCCAATGTCCAGCCTATGGAAATACGTTGATACTCTTAAGTAGTTCACTATGGCTGCAGCAAAGGGTCAGCCAAACGGCAGGTGAAAACTGGACTGCAGAGATGTAGTGATCGCCGACCACTCCTAAGACAGGTCCCTGCGGCTCGTCTGCCTCCCCCAGGCTTCCTCTGCACTACCCGTTCCAGGTGCCCAGTGACTGTATACAAATCTCTGCAGTACCCTGCAGGGATCCCATTTCGCTCACATTCCACTGCTCCTGAAGGATACCACAGAAAGGACACTGATTTGGTTCATTATCCAGAAATACTGATTTACTGTCCCCCATAGTTCTTTCTTTCCCCTCGGTGTTAAGTAATAAGCATGTAATTAGCTTCTGACTTTATCTCAGCTAAGCAGACAGATGAATCCTATGCAATTCTTCCCTCCTTCTTTTGCATTTTTCACTGGGATTCCAAGTTATATGTGTCCCTCTGTTGCTCCATCTCTTGTTCTGCCTTCTAACATATGGTGTGACAGATCAGGACAACGGATCATTGTGGATGGGCCCCACGTGTGAAGACTACACTACTGAGGCAGATCAATGATCATGCTGGAGTGGTGCCACATTCTGCCATTCAGGGGCCAAATCCGGATGCTACTGAGGAAGACATTAAAAAGAAAGAAAGAAAGAAACCCGTAGGCACTTAATTGTGCAATGTTATACTTTCCAGGGCCAGCTGGTGATCAAATTATGAGGTGAAACAAGAGGATTTATAATCCTTGAAATTTTATCTGAGCCTGTGTTGTCACAGAAGTATTCCTGGCCATGTGGCCCATACTTTGTGCAAAGTTCCAAGAAATCCACTAGAGTAGCATGTCATGTGAGTCTCAAGGGTGAATTTCATTTCATCTGTTTACTTCCTGTTATAACAAAAGATAAGATGCCACAGAATACTTCTTTTCCACTCATTATTTTTTCTTTCAATCTAGGTCTTCTTCAAGTAAAAGGTATTCTGTCCCTAAAACATGTGATGGTTCTTGCCAACGTGGTTTAACATTTCTTGTTGTAAATCTTTCTTCACACAGCTGTTCCTGTTCTCTATCTGAACTGTCACACTTTCTTGCTTAGGATTACTGTTGTTGTCCTTGTTCTGGTGTACGATAAGCATTTCCAGAACTTTCACAGTGACTGAATGTTTTTCCCATCTCTAATTCAAGGAGGAACTGACAGAGGAGCTGCAGCAGTGGGCTCAAGCCTAACAACGATTGTGTGCATGGTGCAGAACTGAGCAGTGTTTTGTGCTTCTGTGTACAGGGTTGCTATAAGTCAGAACCAGCTCAACCACATCTAACAATAACAACAACAACTCTAGGATCTATGCCAAAATTCAAGTGTATGGGACGTAGATTGCTGTATATGTGGTTTTACTTCAATGCCAGCAGAATAATCTACATACCAATCCCTAAATTCCTCTCTACCTCTTTATAGAATTTAAGAGCAAAAGAAATGCTTCCTTGAAAATCTGTTAGATCTCAAGTATTTAAAGGATGTTGTATAAAAATCAGTAAGAGTGAAATTTTAGATACAAAGAGTTATCATGAATCTGTGAAGGGAGATATTGAACAGGAAGCTATAGATAGACCGGAGGAGACTAAAACACCTTCAGTGGTGTTTCATGGGTAAGTGTTGCCCAAATGCATAGGTATCCAGAACTGTAGGTACTTTAATAAACAAAGATATTTGAAGGCAAGAGAAAGACGGGAGCAAAATCAAAGTCCTAGGCAATGACCTGAACAATTCAGAAGATTGAAAATGAAAGAGGAAATGAAAAGACTATCTTTAATACCATTTAAATAAACAGTGATTGATTTAAGTCATTATTTGAAAACTAAGTTTGTCACCAATGGGGCCATATGACTGTTCAGAAAGGACATTAAAGGAAAAAAGAAAGCTTGTTCCTTCAGCTGTCTAAAGATGGGTGGCAGCCAAGATAAGCAGAAATATATAGTTCTACTCCAATGACCACATCTGCATGGCCGTGTCTTAGAGGAATAGATACACATCACAGCTAAAAGCACACATTGAAGCTTGACTGGCTGATTTCAAGTCCTGGCTTTGCCATTTACTAGCTGGGGTAACTTGGAGAAGCTACTCAACCTCTTCATGCTTCAGTTTCTTCTGTACAGTGAGGATAGTGTTATTAGTTCTTATCCAAAAATTGACGGTAAGGACTAAAGGCATGTATATATATATATTTTAACCACAGTGCTACCATATGGACACCTGGTTGCACAATGGTCAAGAGTTTGGCTACTAACCAAAGGTCAGCAGTTCGAATATACCAGACACTCCTTGGAAACCCTATGGGGTGGTCTACTGTGTCCTATAGGGTTGCTATGAGTTGGATTTGAAGGCATAGGTTTGATGGTTTTGTTGGGGTCCAATCAAATCCTTTATCCCTACATTTTTAGCACCTCAACTCCCTGTAACGGAGGTTATGAACACAACTCACAGCAGGCACTCAAGGACATCTACTACTCTCCCAAAACTCATCTACGCCATTTTGCTGTTGGTAATCTGTTCAATCCAATAGGATAGTTCAGTCAAGTGCCTACTACAAATAAGATTTTTCTTCCTTTTCAGTAAAAGCAAAGGTAAACACAACAGAGATACAAATGACTATAATCCCAGGCAGAAGAAGAAAATAAAGAACAATTATACGGATAGACTTTCTGCAGCAGATGGTGTTGCAATTAGACCTTAAAAGGCAAATCAAATTTTCAAATAACATCTGTTACTAGATGTTCTTCACACATGAAAAAAAATGTATAAATTGACAGTGGAAAATACAGAAAAACCCAAAGGAAGAAGTGAACTCACTCCTGCTCATTAAGAGATAGTCAAGGTTTTGATAAGCAGAGACGAGGAGAAGTGGTTATCAAAGTGATGGAAACACTGGGAGCAAAGGCAGAGAGAGAATAGGTGGCCCAAATCAGGGAGCATGTGGACTTAGCTGTATTGGAACACAAGGACAGCTAAGACATATAAAGAGGAAAAGGAGTTAGTATTGGGCAGACACAATACCCAAGTGAGGCACTGGGCTTAAAACATTGAAGATGATACAGGAAGCATTGGGGGCTAATGGAAGAGATTTGATTGGAGGAGTACTTTCAAAAGATGCTTCCAGTTATATTCTACAAGGTAGCATGCACAATGGTAAAACCTGTCTGATGAAGCTTTTCCAATTGTCCAAGTGGGCTTGTGAGAGCAGAAATGGAAATTATATGGAATACTCAATGAATAAATGCATAAATATCTCTGGAGGGGCAGAAGGGACAGGATAATGCTCTGCATATCATATGACAACCTTCTAGAAAAAAATACATCATTTGAAAAATCATCCAAATGTATTTTCAAGCCCAGATCTAACAAAAAAGGTACCATGCTTTTAAGACTCTCTGCACTCTACATCGGTGAGTGGTGACTGGGGTCTTGAAAGCTGCCAAGCTGCCAAGCTGACATTTGAGGGTACAGTAAATGGTCCCAACTCAACAGGAATGTGGGTCTCTACACCAACTTGTGACCACAAGAACCAGATGGTACCCGGCCACCACCAGTAATAGCCACAATGGAGCTCACAAAGTTGAGTCTCACTGGCAGGAAGAGAATAAACAGGAATGCACCCCGAGATCTCTGATAAAAGACTATAGTTGATGGTCCAGGGGTTTCGGGGTTCCCCTGGGAGCATAGCCCCCAACACTGATGCTGCCCCTGCCCATAAATCATAATGAAGGTCAACTTTTTGGACAGCAATGGATTGGACTTGATGATGTAGAATGACCATATCTTGTGGGAATTTTACGGTTCTATGCATCTATAAGATGTCATCCTGCTGACTTCTGGCTGGAGGAAGGGGAGTGGGTGGAGAGAAGGGGATAGGAGACTGTTGGGAGTATAGGACATGTATGGAGCAGAGAGGAGGGGTGTGCCGTCACTGGGCAGGGAGAGCAGTGGGAGCTGCATATAGGTGAGCATGTGAATCTATATGGGAATGTACATTTTCATTCAATCATAAAAAAAAAGGTACCGTGCTCTTAGATAGATACACCAACGGTTCTTCACCAGAGTAATCTTATGAGTCAGTATAGGCTAATTATGCTGCTGTAACAAACAATCCTCAAATCTCAGTGTCTTGACAGATTTAAATTTACTTCCAACAAGGGTTGGCTGACTGAGATCTCTGCTTCATGTCTCCTAACTCAGATAATCAGAGGCTCCATCTCACAGACACTTTCATATTCACCAGTGCTGCGGGGGGAATGTGGTAAATTACACACTAGTTCTCAAAGCTTCCACTTACATTCCGTTGGCAAGGCGAGCTCACTTAGCCACATGTAACATCATATGTTGTGGTGGAGAAGTACAATGCCCGCAACTATCTAGGAAGATGGTGAGACTAGAATATTTTTGAAAGGCAGTACTGATATACTTTCTTCAGGAATTTTTCTTGACATAAAATGTTAAAAATTCAGCTTTATAGTTTTCCGGCTAAAGTAAGATTATAACTACTTAGAGGTAAAGGAGATAAATATCATAGAAGAAACAGCCTTTAGCACCATGTTTGTGGTATAAGGTAAAGAAGAGATACTTTTTTTTTGTTATTTTATTATTTAATATGACTAAGTGAAAATGTACATTCCCGTATAAATTTACATGCCCACCTATACTCAGTTTCCACTGCTCTCCCTGTCCGGTGACAGCACACTATTCCTCTCTGCTCCATACATGTCTCATCCTCCCAACAGTCTCCATTCCCCTCCTTTCCAACCACTCTGCTTCCTCCAACCTATAGATGTATAGAACCATAAAGTGCATGCAATACATGGTCACTCTGTATTGCCAAGTCCAATCCATTTGTGTCCAAAGAGTGCATCTTCATTATGATTTATGGGCAAGGGCAGCATCAGGGCCAGGGAACAAGTCCACTTATGAACACAGCACGATTAAGAAATTGGGAAGTATTTGATGTAATTTGCCAAAGCCAAGTGCTGTCGAATAATTCTATTAAAGATCACAAGAATAAAGATGATGATTTTACCCTTGAAGAGAGTCACCAGGTCTTGGTCATCTTCCTTTGTGGAACTCTTCACAAATACAACCTAAGATGCTAAGGGAACTTAGAGCTCTGTATTAAGGAGCTTCACAGTATAGAAGAAGAGAGTTTAGCAATGAGAGGACCCGTTCCTTATGTAACCTCATTCATGTCACTTAACTTCTCCAGCCTTCAGTTTTCTCATTATACTCAACTTTTAAACCATGCACGGAACTTCTGCTATGTGCCAAGTGCTGTAGACGCTCTAAGTTATAACAGCATCTGAACAATTACCATGAGACAAAGAGACTCATTGTTTGCATCCCAACTCTAACAGACTGTGATACTTCAAAGAGGATCCGAATAACTGGATTCCCATCCCTGTCAATGAGGTGCATCCAAACATATTTACCCAGTGTTACTATACATAGTCTGTAGACTATGGAACTGTGAAGAGTTTTACTAAGATCCACTATCACTGGCCTGGCAATCACTTTACCTTTTCTAGGTGAATAAATAGGTGAAGAAAACTTGATAAACGGTTGATGGATCCTAGGCAGTCTGGAAAATTAATTGTGTGTAAGAATAAGCAGATCATGGAAATGCAATTTACAATGATAATCAAGAGGTATATTATCTTGCCAAATTCTAATCAACTTTTAACTACCATGAATAGAGATTCAGTTGTTGGTTGATTTTTTTTCCAGTTTATGTGTTTTCAAGTGATTTGTGATTTTTTTTTAAATGTCTTCCTCCTTTTTTTTAAAAGGATCCCTGGCAAGTTGACATACATATGGTGCACATACGGCCTACTCCTAATTGATTTAATTCAAAAGAGGACCCAGGGGAAAACTCTGAGCATTAGTTGTTGGAAAGCTTTGGGGAATGTTTATTTCAGAGCGAAGAGTCTAAGTGAGATACCGTCAGAGTATTGCAAATGAAACAGGCCCGGTGTAACCACACGTAGGGGAAGTATCCATATTATCAATCATCAGGATCATTTTATTTGTAATCTATTTACTACAATTTTAAGAAGTTAGGATAATTTTAACTCTAGGTTGACAGAATAACATCATTTTTTTAATATACATAAGTAGGATGAGCAGATTTTAATACAAGAAATTAAAATAAAACACTGGCACTGAATTTCCCCCCAAATGTCACACCCCAGGTAGAGCTGTACTGCCTAACCAGCCAGTGTTACCCATTTAAAGATCAATTTGCCACCATTGCAGAAGGTGCCTACATTCACGTAATGCATCCTCCACCTGACAGAGATAATTCTGTAGTTAAACTACTACGGAAGAAATGTGGCAATTGACTGCATTCCTTCCTTACAGACAGCCATAAATAAAGCCATGTGTCTATTGTCTGTTTGTTAAATGGCTCTTAGATGACAGCAGCGCAGCTGCAACAAAACTCAAACCAGCTTGAGTTCATGCTCATTATTGTCCTTGCTGGTTCAGATCTTACAATGAAGTCAAAACACCAGTCATTTGTTGATGATGACCTTATTGATTTGGAACTTATTTGTGTCCTTAATATTGCATCACAGACCTGAATTGTAAAAACATGATCCTGGCCATGACCCTATCCTTGCTTTTGTGACAGTAACAGCCTACTTTTTGCCAAAGACACACCAGCTACATCAGTCCTTCTGAGGGACACATGGGAAATGTGAACAAAGCATGGTTGGTGTAAAAGCTGATGAAGACACAAGGTTCCTATGCTGAGTCCCGAACTCCTGAATCCTCCTTACCTGCCTTTTTCCTGTTCCCCACCAGCAATTATTTTGTATGTATGTGCTAAGAATGATGCTGTTGTTAGCTACTGCTGAGCCAGTTCTGACTCAAGTGATCCCGTAGGACAGAGGAGAACTACCCCGTAGTGTTTCCAAAGAGCAGCTGGTTGATTTGAACTGTTGCTTTCTCAATTAGCATCCGAGCTCTTGAGCACTATACTACCAGGGCTCCAAAAACAGAAAGAGATGCATATTCCAAAATGAAATTCATATTTTACATCTTGTCTCCTTAACTTTTTATCCTGAAGCCTGTTACTGATAACTATTTGTTAAACGAATGAAAGGGAAAACAATCCCATGGCTTACACACGTGCATAAAGAGCATCTTTACGTACTGTCAGTACTAGAAGTAATGAAAATAGCAGTATAGCTACCATCTAGTAAGTGTTTACAAAGTTCATTGCTAATGTAAACATGCCTTGAGCTAAACAATTTGTGTCATTGAATCCCGACAACAGTCCTATGAGGAAGATCTTGTTGACTTTCAACTAAGTTCAGTCACTTCAGTAGGATTTCACCAAAGAATCAACACTGCTTTTGACAGTGCAGTATGACTTCATTTACAACCTCCTGCCTCTTCCAGGAGAAGTTCAATGATACTACATTGCTCTGGGAAATTATTAATAACCCTGTGTTCATAGACTATAAAATAGAAGGGATGGGGTGTAGGCCTTTGATTCTGGAAATGGATTGCTGTCGAGAACAGAGTGAGACAGGAGTCCCAACATATTTCCAAGTGCCTTTACTAGCTTTATTCCCTGAGAAATCCTCAGAAGAGTTATTATGGTCCCATTACTAACATCTTGATCATCCTCACATTCCTTGTAATGGAATATAACACCATTGCTTCATTTTCTCAGAAAACTTGGGAATTTTCCGTTAGGAATTCACCCTGAGGAAGAAGAGTTTACAATCTGCTCTGTGGAGATCAACATTTAGAACACCTCTGCATCCTAAGGTCTTACAAAGAGATGGATCATAAGATCATAGCAAACAGCACTCCAGCTAGGTAGGCATCGTGAATCACTAATTTCCTTCCTGGAGCTCACGTAGTCATTGTACAAAGAGGAAAAGGAGACCTGGCAGATCTCTGTCCCTTATGTGTCATGACAGTGCACCTTGTTCTCCCAGGTGGGACCCAAAGAGGAAGAATCAGTTCAAACATTATTTTACAGCCAAATGTTAGTTCATGTATCTGTTTTATCTGTTAGTTCACGCATCTCTTTTAACCATTCATTCATGTGTCTATTTTAGGGTTACAAATATTGCTACTGTTATCTCTGATGCCAGCTGGTACTTGAGCTTTCCTGACTTCCACAATAAATTGCATAATTTTAACATAAATCATATCACTAAATTTTTGACATTGTACATCCAAAGTGGCCCCTTAACTTAATAACAGAAATCCTGCAGACTCACAACAGAGGTCTCTTTTGCAAACCTTGCACTTGGTCCTCCTTTGAGAACAGATGCAAAACTGGAGTTCATTATCTTTGGAGAAGTCTGTTCACGGAATCCCGCCTGAAGACATTCTGGTTTTCTCCCACGAGCATCTCTTTAGCCACATGGGCACAGTGATCATCCATTGCAGAGTTTTCCAGACAGTGCACTTTCAGGGGACATATCAGCACACTCAGGCTCATCAAACCATGGTTCCTGATTTGAAATTTGAAAACATGGCCATGCGACACATGTAACCACTAAATAACATATGCTGAATACAGTGTCATCTCTACCTGAGTCTGTGATATATTGCACCATATTTTGAAGGGAGCAGAGATGCACATTCCTATCGAAGAAAACTGCTCAGATGACAAGGAAATTCACACCACAGGTGTTAGCAACCCTGCTTAAAATAGTCGCCTCACCAAGGAAAGACAATTCAGGTAAATATTTGCACAGTGAACAATTTAGTTCTCCCTTCCACATAAAGATCAAACATCCACAGGTCACCTGCACAAGTTGCAGGTGTTGAAACCAAGTCTGTGACCCTGAAGAGCATCTTTGTCACCGCTGAATGACCTATGCATCCAAAAATGTGCCCTATGTCTACAAGGAGTTGAGTTTCTGAAATTGTCTCTAATGAACACAAAGCGTAGGACACACAGCTGGCTCACATACCACCTGTGGTGTCAGACTGCTTCTCTCAGGAAGGTTCTGGTTTTCTGATCATAAGACACTTGTCATGCTGGTCATATGTGGGGGAAATATGAAGCAAGAAAACCAGTGACTAGATTCTGAACCTGACTTGGCCACCAGGAATGTGTGGGTTTAGGCAAGTTCCATTGCTTCTAGGTCTCTTCCTATACCAGATGAAGGGATTTGATTACATAACCTTAAATGTCTTACCCATTTTAAAACTCCTGTGAATATACGATTTTGTAACCAAACAGGCAACTTGCTTCGGTTTACTCTGAGATGGTCTTTGGAATTCTATTGATTATTAGATACCTCAGAGAATTATTTGGGGATTTTTTTTTTTTAATTAGAAAACTGAATGCACCTATGCTCCAAGTCTCTGCTACACCATGAACGTCATAAACAATTACGTACCTGTTTACATGCACAAGATTTTTGTTAGGCTTTACATTCAAGCACAGGCACTAATTTTGCAAATTTGGTTCAGCAGTTTTGCAAATTTGGTTCAGCAGATCTAGACATAGCTAAGAAAAGAGATCCACCAAAACACCAAACTTGCTGTCATCTAGTCTATGCCAACTTGTAGCAACTGCCGCATAGAGTTTCCAAGGAGTACCTGGCAAATTTGAACTGCTGACCTTTCGGTGAGCAGCCATAGCACTTGACCATCGTGTGACCGGGTTTCTAGAAAAGAGATCAGAAAGCTTATTTTATGGTAACAAAGAACTGGAGAAAGCTAAAAAATGCTTCTTTCATCTGCTTGAATCCAAGATTGCAGGAACATTGCGTTTGAGTTAGGGGGATTCATTATTCAACCAGAACAAATGGTGAGTTGCAGAGAGGTGGATTCAGCAGTGGCCAGGAAAACACCCTGGAGTCTTTCAGAACCCTCTAAGGTCTAGAGGATATGTTGCCTCAGTTAAAAACCAATCCTTACTAACAAAACAACCAGAAAGAGAAACAATGTTCATACTGGTGCGTTGTGAAGAGTGTAACCAATGTCACTGAACCATCTGAGTCAAATTCTTTGAGTCTTTGAGTGAGAACCTAAACTGCCACATAAACCTTTACCTAAAAGGCAAGAAAACTCTATTTTTTGTTTTAAAAAAAAAGTCTCCAGGGTCAAGCTGACCCCTGCCTGACAAGCAGTTCTGACTTAAACCTATCACTGCAGCAGAAGAATGACACCAGTTGGAGCACCGGGCACACATACCACGGCACCTGAAATCATAGGACAAAGGGCAATATAAGAACCAGTATTTGCACGAGAATCGACACCAAAGCAGTTTCCCCTTCACAATTCAAACTTCACCTCGTAAAACTGGGAAGATATTTTACAGAGAGCAGGTGTTTCGTTTCGCTTTCCATTGCTCTCTCTTGCTCTCTCTCTATGTGTTTGTGTTTGTGTTTGTGTTCGTGTGTGTGTGTGTGTGTGTGTGTGTGTGTGTGTGTGGTGCTTTCCCCTCAGCACAGGAAATATTAAAGGCACACAACAGGCTGCCAAAATCCAATTTTAGCCAGAATCACAGAGCCTGACATGTTGGAAGCTTATAAAATGTTTTCCAATTTCAGTAACCACGAGGAGCCATACAACCTACACCTGGAAATGCCAAGCCTGAAATGGAAACAGGCAGCCGTTTATCTGCATTCCACTAGGAGCTGTAAAACTGTCCTGGGACACACGGAGGAGGAGCCGGGGCTCTTTCCGTGTAGAAAGTACTCTGTAACAGGAGAAGTTGCAGTTGGCAAACAAGTGAGGAATGGCCAGGTATGACCCCTCAAAACAATGCAAATAGGTTGCTATGAGCCAGAATCCACCCAAGGACAACAGGTGCAGGGTATTGGAGACGAAATCTTTCAAATACACTGTTCCGGTGCCATGCGGCTCCATTAAGACCCACCTTCTACCACCGAGGCTTTCTCACCCAGATCAACAGACCCCCTCCTGGTTACACAGCTCTCCCTACTCATAACAGGCTCTGTAAAGCAGCAACTTCCTACATTAGCGTCCTTTCCCCCACTTTTCCAGTTTTGCCTTGTCCATCACCAACGTGGAAACCCTGATGGCACAATGGTTCAGTGCTTCAGCTGCTAACCAGAAGGTCGGCAGTTCAAATCCACCAGGCGCTCCTTGGAAGCTCTATGGGGCAGTTCTACTCTGCTCTACAGGGTTGCTATGAGCCAGAGCTGACTCAGCAGTGCGTTTTGGGGATCACCAACCTGGGAGAGCTCACAGTCCCTTTTTTCAGCCTGTTCTGCTGGTGTGATGATTCATACTGCTGCCTTTCACTGTCAGTCTTCTTATGAGCAGGCAGCAAGGCAGTCCCCAACTGATGGCCACCCTATACATGATGCCATCAGATCACTGCGATCCACGGGTTTTCACTGGCTGGTTTTTGGAAATATACCACCAGACCTTTTTCGCTAGTCTGTTTTAGTGTCACATCTCAACTGAAATCTGTTTAGTGTCATAGGAACAAGAAACAAACCACTTGTTTGTCATTTGAGGCCTGTGTATTCCTACGAATAAATCAGGGAACTTGGCCAGAAATTACATCAGGAATATGTCAGGAAACATGGTGAGAAATTAAACCCAGGTATCCTACATGGAAAGAGAGAATTCTAGCACTGAACCACCAGTGACTGCCCTCTCACTCTTAGCAGTGCCTCATTTTGGAGGATAAATTAGATGGTCACCTTCTCTCTGTTACATCTAGACTACCATGTTTCTACCTCTAGAATACCATCTGTTTCTGCAAGAGGAAAGTATCACCTCTTTCTGAATAGCTACCACTTACTCCACTAACCCTGCTCTCCCTCCAAGCTCCAATAGACTCTTCCATTTCGGGGCTCCATATGTCTGTGTGAGACTTCTCTAAAGTCTTAGACTCAACAAAAAATGAAGTCATCTGTCTCTCTTCCCCATGTATACCAGTTACTCTTCTGGCGTTGTTACTTCTTTTAGAGAAAGCCAATAAAGTTCAGTATCTCAAAGTCATCTTATCAGTAGAATCACATGTCCTTGTTCGTAAGTTCTTCTGGGCCAAGGTGTTCCAAGCCCACCAGTTACATCTCTTTCCACTAAAAACACCCTCAACCCTAATCTTTTCTCTCATGGACTATTATAAAATTCTTGCTTGGAGCTGTTCAAAAACTGGCAGTGATTCTACAGTTCTACTAACTTAATTAAACCCTCTTAGGCTTTCAAGGCCTTGCATACTATGGCTTTGATTCAACTTAGAGATCTTCTTCTGCTCTAAAATCTCATGATTTTATAATTCGACTCATATACTTCCTAATTCTCTTATTCTTCCTTATTCTCTTATTCCTTATTCTCCTTATATTTTAGGCTTCAGGTGAACTAATCACCTATATCAAAACCAAATCTGTTGCCATCAAGTCACTTTCAACTCACAGTGACCCTGTAGGACAAAGTAGAACTGCTCCATAGAATTTCCAAGGAATGCCTGGCCAATTTGAACTGTGAACATTTTGGTTAGCAGCCATAGATCTCAACCACTACACAACCAGGGTTTTCAGTATACCTATAAGGCCATTTATAGTCTGAGAATAATCTGTAATTTCTTGTTTTCATGGTCTCACTTGTATCATTGCATCAGCCAGAAATATCCTCCCTTTTGTTTCTGCTGTTGAAGTCTGCCTTCTTTCTTCTAGGACCTATTCAAATGCCATTTCCTCATTAAGTCTTTCTGTTCCCACTCTACCCCAAATAAGTACTGTTGTTCTCTCTTCTCTGCCTTTACCACTATGACTTTCATTCAGAATTCCCAGAACTCTGTACCAGCCAGCTCCAAATGCATGTTCCATATTGCTGCCAGATGGATCTTTCCAGACATGAATCTCCTCATTGCGTTGCTTATCTTACAAGTTATCTGTGATTCTCTTTTCCACAGGACAAACCTCAACGACCTTAATACAACATATGATGATATGACCCCTGTCTACTCCCCAAATTCAAGTCTGGTGCTTACCCATTTCATGCTTCAGCAGCACTGAGTCTCACAAATTTTTTCCAAATAGGCTATTGGGCTTTTTTTGCTATTGCCTCTTCTTGACAATAGTCCTCTTTTCTTTTCACCTAAATTCAGCTCTGATGGCAATTACTCTGTGACATTTTCTTCAGTCACTTATTTTCTCTATCCTCTCCACTCCAGTCAAAATTAACTTTTTTCTTTGAATATTTCCAGACAGTGACTATACTATTTCAGTTATCACAGAACATTTTATTTGCTTAAGTTTTTTTTTTTTTCCTACTACATTTTAGGTTATCTAAGATAGGATTAGCACCCTAGTGGCACAGTGGTTAAGAGCTACAGCTGTTCACTAAATGATCAGCCGTTCAAATCCACCAGCTACCCCTTGGAAATCCTGTGGGGCAGTTATACTCTGTCCTATAGGGTCACTGTGATTGGAATAGACGGGACAGCAATGGGTTTAGTTGTTTTGTTTCCAAGCAAGACTGGAGTTCCTGGGTAGCACAAATGATTGTTTGAAGACTAATCAAAAGGTTTGTGATTCAAACCCACCCAGAGATATCTTGAAAGAAGGCCTGATGATCTTCCAAAAGGTCATGGCCTTCAGCGCCCTGTGGAATGCGGTTCTACTCTGTGCACGAGACCTTCGTGAGTTGAAAACAGTTCATTGGCAATGAGTAGCTCTTACTGATTCTTAGCAAGAGTCAACATGGCCAACACACCATGTTTGGTAATATTACAGTGAACTAAGGTTGCTAACTGAAGGTTGGTCCTTGCGGGGCGGTGGTAATTCCATGGTAGAATTCTCACCTTCCATGTGGGAAACCCAGGTTCAGTTCCTGACCAGGGTAATTCAGGCACAGCCACTGGCCACCCGTCAATAGAGGCTTATTAAGTTTTGTAAGATTCCAAACTGAAATTCCAGACTGACAACCTTCTTTCAAAAATCATCCAACAAAGCCCTATTCACAAAATCTAGTTCCTAACCAGTTATGGGGATGGCACAGGGCTGGGCAGCATGTTATTTTGCTGCCTATGAGGTAACCATGAATCAAGGGCCAACCTGAAGCACCTGGCAACAACAACAAGTTGAGACTTACGTAGTGGTTAAGAGTATGGACTCTGAAGACAGAAATCTTAGGTTCAAATCCTCTTTCTTCTACTGACGAGCTGAATGAGCTTGTGTATAAGTTAGCAGTGAGGCTGTGGGTTAGTCGGGGGCTCTGCTGATCTGGGTCACACGTGGCTGACCGGGGCTGGGCTTGCTCATGTGTTTGCAGTCAGTGATGGGTGAGCTGGACCTGGCCAGTTTGGGATGGCCAGAGCGCGGTAACTCATTTATTTTTCTGCCTGTGATCTCTCATTCTCCCATAATCCTACTTGGGCTTCTCCTCAGGGTGAAGGCAGAGTTCTAGGACAACTGCAGAGGTATATATGGCTTCTTGAGGCCTAGACTGGGAACAAGCACTGTGACACATTGGCCCCAATCTATCAGGAAAGCAAATATAGCCGAGATTCAAAGAGTGGGTAAAAGATATGGATGTGAACCAGTGTGACTCAGATGGGAAAACTCAAGTCAAATGGAATTATCTTAATGACCCCCAGGAAGATGTTTTTGCGTCTACCATACGGCGAAGGATATAAATTTCCACTGGTTGTTGGTACATTCCTCTCTTCCTCTAAGGCATAAAAGGGGAAAGAAGTAATCACGTAGAAAATTAAGATGCAGTTGGAAAACTTGCTGCACCCAAGGAATATTCCCTGATATTAAAAAACAAAGTTAACATTATAAAGAAAATCAATAATTTCAAAGAAATTCATGTGCTTTTTATCTAATTAATGACTAATTAACAACCATTTTAGTTATAAAGTGAAGGAATCAGAATAGGTTGTATTATGGATAATACATAAATGTACATAATTCTAAATGATTGCAAAGAATAAAAGTATTAGTGCACTTCAGCAGAATAAGCACGAATTGTCTACTATACTGATGACGACAGGAAGAAGACTACTCTTGGAATGACACAGTCAACCAACTTTACTCACAGCATATTATATTATTTTCTTTTGTTCATTTACGTTTCTTTCTTCCCTTACTATGAAGTGATATTTTTGTTGTTGTTGTTGTATTGAAAAGGGCCCTTTTCCTTATGACTGAAATTTTGTTATTTGAACTATTGCTTAACCATCTGTTGAGAATGCTTTTTGAAAATGGACAAAAAATCTTTCAGAAAAATAGTTTCTCCAAATATTGCATGAAACAGATCATTAGCATCTGTACTTTGAGCTACTCTGATGGCTTTGGCTTTGGCAATGATAGATGTAGGATAAAATATAAAGAACTATATAATTTTTACACCCTCTCCTCACTTATTAACATGGTTAGTTTCCAAAAACCAGATCGTTTTGCCAAATTAGTGTTATATGAACATGGAAGATGACTACATCAGAAAACATCCAGGAGGATGACTACATCTCTATATAAATATCAAATCACATCCTTACGTAACTGCCAAATGACTGAGAATCATGGCCCAGCTCAGCTGATGCACAACCTTAACCTTCAGCCAAGCCAAGTCAAGTGCCGTCGAGTCGGATCCGACTCATGGCGACCTTCAGAGCCAACGTTAATCTCACCTCCCAAACTGGCATGCTTTACGGTCAGACATACATCATTAATGGACAAAATAGTCAGAGTAGATTTTTTTAGTATTATTAATGCAAAATATTTGGTAAGAGATAACCAGTAAGGAGAAATGCTAATACAATCATGTTTCAGCATACATATGTAATTTTAAGAAAATAATGAGGATACTTTAGATAATTTAAGTATCACTTTGAAGAGACTGGTAATGTCAACAGTGCATTTATCAGAATATACAAACAATAAAACTTGAAAGCAGATTCATGATACTAAGAAGCCCACGATTCAATGAATGGTAAAGTAACTTTATTAAAATAAGCATTTTAAATTATTACAATTTATACATGTAGAGTAAATTTATATCCCACTTAATTTTAAGGCATATCTTTTACACAACTGGAATATCCCTTTTACCTTCCATATTTCACCCAAAGCCAGTTTCACAGTATGACTGTCAAACCAAAGGCTCTCAGACTCATCATACATATTTACATATCATTTCACAAGTTGACTATTGTTTTTAAAAAACAATGTGATGGCATGAACAATATATAAGCACTCAGGCATATGTATTTCTTAAACACGTATGTCTTCCACCAGAATGCTGTGGACATCAAATGCAAGGCTTCTGAGCAGTCTTACATGTATAGCAAGAGGCTATATCAGAAGGAGAACAAGATTTTTGAAACCTGGGAAAAGGAGAATGCCATAAGTCAAAAAATCATTCTGGGATGTCGTTGAGTGGAGAGTCTGGTACATGCTGAGGGCGACCCTCGTATCCCATAAAGATAGTAGACAGATAAGTGAATCCGGGCCCACAAGCGCGCACCAATGCCGCAGACTGGCGTGGACACAGGCAACCCCTTTATGCCTGCTCCGACTCTGGCTTTCTGCAGCTGCTGTTTTCTGAGTGTTGTCTCCGGGGCAGTTTCCTGTTGCCATAGCTGATGGCCTGCCCACGCCTGCCTGGGCCTTTCAAGTGTCAACACCCCCAAGCCTGCTGCAGTGGTCAAATGCTTGTTAATGAGATATAGCAGCTGGGTAGGGTGAACCACTGAGACGGATAAAGGAATGCCGCTGGTGCAGGAAGCGATGCCTTTTGAATCTTTTCAGCAGGGTGAAAGCTTTCAAATCAAAGAGGGTATGTTGTATTCATTAATAAACCCAAGTTCCCATGCAGTCACATTAAAGCCAGCAGTTTAACTTTGCATCAGACAGGTGAATTTCCCCCAGATTTTACCCTGAAAGACAATGAACAAGAAAACAAGGCGTCCCCTGGGGACAAAGCCGCACTTCCTCATCTGTGGGTCTGACCAGACTGCTAAACCAAGCAAGGAGTTGCCGCATTCTTTTTCAATTTATCCTTTTGTCCATTTATTTGTGTCTCTCTGTGTGCGCGCGCGCACACACACGCACGCTGCGTGTTTGGAAGCTCATAGCAACCGCTCCTGCTCTATTCTTTCTCGAGTCTTTCAGCCTGAGCATTCTGTTTTTATTTATCGATTTATTTTTGCTTTCAAAACCTGACTTTCAAAAACAGAATTAACAACTTAACAACTAGGTGAGGGGGCGGGGGGAGGCGGGGAATGTCCCTCGGTGGGGGTGCTGGCCCGTAGGATCTCTGCTTCAGACGGAACATAGCTAAGCGGTTCACCCCGCACCACCCTCGCCAGCCTGGAGCTGAGACGGTGTCTCCAGGGGGCTGCGGAAGTCGGCAGCACTAGGAGACAGCCCCAACAGCTGGGAGAAGCCAGAACTGAGAGGGGGAAAACGACACCGAAAGCCTCGAACTGGCAGGGAGTCCTGAAGACAATGTGGAGAGGAAAGTATTATTTTAAGTGCGGCTGCTGGAAAGTTGGACCCATAGGGAATGAAAATAGCCACAATAAATAGCATCAGAAATGGATTCTCTATTTTGGGGTTTTCTGAGAGAATTCAGAATGAAAGACATAATTTTAGAAGTAAAGCTATGTAACTTTGGAGCAACTGAGATATAAAGATATTTTTGTGTCTCAGCTGCCTCCATTTTTCCTCAACAATCTTTTGAATCGGCTAATAATTCACAGTTAACTGAAACACTACAGAACTGAAGCATCATCTACTTATTATCTGGTGGCGCAGTGGTTAGGAGTTCAGCTGCTAACCGAACGGGCAGCAGTTCAGATCCCCTAGCTGCTCCTTGGAAACCCTATGGGGCAGCTCTGCTGTGCCCTATGGGGTCACAAGGAGTTGGAATCAACTGAGTGGCACTGGGTTTGGTGTTTGAGTTTAGTCTATATAAAAAAGACAAATGGAAATGCCACTATTGGGTAGTAAGCAAGGCACTTAAAAATATATACATGGCGGAGAAGAGAGAGAGTGAATAAGCAGAGCGCAAAGTGTTTCAAGAGCAGTGAAAGTTTATTGGATGATACGGTAATGGTGGATACAGGACATCATGCATTTATGAAACTCAGAGAAATAAATGACGCAAAGAGTGAACCCTACTGTAAACTATGAAGTGTCATTATGGCACTTCCTACCTACTTAAAAAAGACCGTTGTCAAATTGTTGGGCTTTGAGAACCTCCATCTCCTCCTGCCCCTATGCTGAGTCTGTACACCCCCAAGAAACTGCTGGGCATTGCCATTTCAATTAGCGTAGAGGTCACAGCAGCCAATAATGACAACCTGGCTTATCTGCAGCGCCCCCCCCCCCGACACCGGAAGAATCTGCCTGTTTTTTTACCAGTGTCCAATCCAATCCCCACAAAAACCATTTGCCACAGAGTTGTCTTCAACTCATGATTCCAACTCTGGGTGACCCCACGGGTGTCAGAGTAGAACTTGCTCTGTAGGATTTTGGGTGGCTGATTTTTCCAGAGTAGACTGGCAGCCCTTTCTTTTGAGGTGCTTCGAAGTGGACTCTGACTTCCAGTCTTTTGGTTAGGAGGTGACTTGTACCTCCCATTGATGCACAGTCCAACCCCATAGTGCACTGAGAGGAGTACCAGTGACGCTAACCATCCAGTGTCTCCCTGGGAGAAGGACCTGACAGCCAGCTCCCATAGAAATGACAGTCTAGAAAATCCTACAAGGCACCTCTACTCAGTCACAGTCCCTGTGTGACAGGGTGTGACAGCACCCAACAATGACGAAAATATGGTGAAATGTGTCTACCTGTAGCCTGCAACACTCCATTCAGCAGAAGGATAGAACACACAATCACATCTCCGTGCTGCGTAAACAGCTCGGATCTGCACTCTTTTGCCTGATTCCTCTGCCTCTGAATTCAATGAATCCTAGTGGCGATTTTGGAAGGCAAAACCTTAAACAGTACAAAATCATCATGGTTCGTGTATATAACAAACAGAACCCTCCTTCCCCAGAGCACACATGTATTTGCTGTACCTTTGGCATTTGCTGTACTGTGGCATTTTGTGTCCCCTCTCTTTTCTGTCCCTCCACCCCGCCTCCAGTTTTCACCCCATTCTCTCCTTTGTTTTGCTTTATGTTGTTGTCACTGCAAAAAGGTTTTGACTTAAAACTGAAAATATTCTGAGGGACAAGTAAGTAGCCCCTTCTCAAATACAGCCTGCAATAACATGTCTGGATTACATTAAAGAGTGCTGGAGGGGATCCCAAAAAACAGGGTTTGCACAGACAACCTGACAGGATTCTAGGACACCATTGAAAGAGCTCCTGTTACCTAACTGAATTCAAGCTAATCAGTATAATCCGCCTGACAATAACGTTGTCTGACTCCAGGAACTTGCAACCAAGCTGAGAGGAAAGGGGAGGGCTGGAGGAGCCCACTAGGATGTTCCCAGCCTAGGCCACATTTGGTTTGAAGTGAGCTGCCTTTCCCTATGGCTCTGCTTTTGAACAATGTGGACCAAAAACTTTCATAGAGTAAGATAATGTCGATTTATTAAGGCTAGTAAACTTCACCTGGAGACAAAAGAGCGAGAGAGACCTTGAAAACAGACCAATAGCAAAAGTTCAAATCCCAGGAAATGAGTAGCAGTGAGAGTACGTTTCTTGGCAGGAGAAGTGCATTAAGCTAAGAAGAAGTTTTGGGAAAATGTTTGAACCAGTCTCAACAGAATGAAAAATGTTTCTAAATGATCCCTTTGACTAGTTTCCTCTTGAATAATGTTAGGATTGAATGAAAGGAGAGTGGAGGGTGGTTGAATCTTTCAAAGGTAGCTTAACCTTTCCTGTGTGTCTTTAGTCCATTTATAAGAGTTTGCTTCAAGACTCTGAAGTGCAAGAATGCAAGACCAGACTATGGGTGGCACTAGCTCTAAACTCCTTGATGTCAAGTCAATTCCAACTCATCATGACCCTGGAAGACAGAGTAGAACTGGCCTGGACAATTTCCAATGAGCAACTAGAAGACCAGAACTGCCAACCTTTTGGTTTTAGCCAAAGTTTTAACCTTGATGCCACCAAGGTTCTGTCACTGGGTCTGCTGCTTCCCAATTCTGGGCTGAATTAGTAGGTTACACAATACTTCTCTTTTCAAATCTCCCTCCCACTCAGCAGAAAAAGAAAAAAAAAGTCCAATGTTTGCAATTGACATTTTTTGGAAAGAGCACTTCTACAGCAGGATTTTTGCTTGAAATTCACTGTTTATTCAGGATAAAGGAATGTATATTTTAACACTCTGGCACAGCTTCATTTCAGTCTGTGCTATCCAGGAGAAGGAGGGCTGATAACATAGAGCAATATTCTCATTTAGGGTCGTATTCTGAAAACGAAATATAGGAAAAACAAAGAGCACTAGAGGGAGATAGAGAGAGAGAAGTTGAGAATTAGAAGTATATCCTACGGCCACTAAGTAATTCTGGTGGGATGACCAGTGACAAAACAATCTTCAGTGGCTAGAATACCAAGATGGCCCTGCTGATTATTGGAACTGACTGAAATTAGATGACTACTTCTTATCTCGTTCAAAGCTCTACTTCAGAGGAGTATTATCAACTTTTCAAGTGGACAGCAAAGCCTCTTGGTGCCTTAGAGAACTCAAGAGTATGAAAACTCCAACAGCATTCTACTTGGGATAAATGTAGGTTGTTATCTGTTAATGGAAGAGAAAATAGCTGCTATTCTAACCAGGGGCACAAAGTAAATCCCTGGGAAATCAAGGAACTTCATTAGAAGTCTGTTGTACAGAGTGTTTTGGTGAAATCAAGTTTAATTTTAAACTGGAAACCTGCATATTATATGACAGCAGAATCATTAAAATTTGTTCCAGTAATGTTCTTATTCATTCATTCATTCACTCAAGTATCCACTGGGCAACTATCATGTGCCAACCTCGCTTAAAATGACAGCAACAGGGCAAAGAACGAGATGGATGAGAATCCTGTCCCTCTTGGAGCTTGCATCTTAAAGATCATTATTATTTTGCTATATAATCAATACAGTCATGCTGAGGCTACGGAAGCTGGACCTAGTCACCCCTGCTGGTCATTTTACTCTAACAAATTACCTGTAACATACAATGCTGAAAGAAGTCCTAGTGGCAAACTGTTTAAAAACCCAGCAGCTAATTGAAAGGTTGGTGGTTTAAATCCATCCAGCAACTTTGCAGGCAAAAGACCTGGAGATCTGCTCCTCTAAAGAATACAGCCTAGAAAATGTTACAGGGCAGTTCTACTCTGTCACGTTGGGTCACTATGACAAAAAATCAACCAGATGGCACCCAGTAACAATAACACACAATGCCGAGGCAGTAAGATGGCTCTACTCTATACAGAGACCTCTGGAATGATTTAGTCCCTATTAACCACAGGTTAATTTGATGGTGGCTTTGTGTGTTTGGATGGGGAGAAGGAGGCATTTTAAAGTATTGAATTGAAGAAGTATCACAAAGAAGTGTGTTATTTCAGAGGGGGAGAGGGTGAGTCCTTCTACAGCCACTCTATATTTTTCCTTCCCAAATCACAGGGTTCTCTGATGGACATAATTTATTTTTCTGGAAGCTGCTAGAACATTTCCTTCAAGGTCAAGTGGCTGCAATTCACCAGACTCAAGGCAGGGACTAGTCTCAAAAACAAGGATGAAATACAGGAAAGTTATAATGAAGACCAAGTCCAAAGAATAAGAGAGGCCAATGGAGGGTCCCTGCTGGTGCGGTGATTGAATGTTTGACTGCTAATTAAAAGGTTGGCAGCTCAAATATAGCAGTTGCTTCTTGGAAGACCTATAGGGGAAGTCTACTCTGACTTATAGGGTCACTGTGAGTAGAAATCAACTTGGTTGGTGGCAGTGGGTTTGGGGTTTTTGCATTTCTTTTTGTTGGTGAGGGTTATGTCTGGTGCAGGACCACGCAGTTTTGTTCTGTTGTATACAGGTCACTATGAGTCAGAACCAACTCAACAACAACATGTACGACAACTCAAGGACTCATAGGGACCCTTGAGGATAGAGTAGAACCGCCTCACTGTGGTTTCCAAAGCTGTAATCTTTAGAGAAGAAAACTGTCACATCTTTCTCCCACCAAGTGATGGGTGGGTTCCAACTGCCATCCTTCAGTTAGCTGCCAGCAGCATTAACCACCACTATCCCTTTTAAGATTGCTGTGAATCAGAAGCAATTCCATAGCACTCAACAACCACCACCACAGCAGCGTGTGTTATAAGGAGACCAGGATGGTGCAAATGATTAACCTGCTCAGCTACTAAGGAAAGGTTGGATAAAGAGTCTGCCCAGAGGCTCCAAGGAAGAAAAGTCTGTTAATCTACTTTCAAAAATTCAGCCATGAAACCCTCTGGAGTACAATTCTACTTCGACATACATGTGGTCGGTGTGAGTCAGGATCAGTCAACAGCAACTGTTCGTTTGGTGCATAAAAATAGGCAAAGTATTACCTAGGAGTAACAAAGCTTGAACTGAAACCATAGAGAGGTGACACCCTTTAAAAACTATAAACAGTAACCAGTTACATTTTATGTCAGCTTTAGAGCAAGAATAAAACAATCATTGGGACAAATCCTTATCTTTAAAGATAAGGACGAAAGGATTAGATACAGTACATGCACTGTATTTTCAAGTGCAAGGACAACAAGGAAGTTCTCTATACAAAATGCCCATCTGTTAGAAGTACTTTCTTTCATTTCTCCACTTCACCTAGCATTCAGCTCTTCCCTCTACAGTGCCCTGAATGTTAGTCCCTATTTTGTTTTTGAACATACTCTCCTGAGAAACCAGTAAAACAGTGGCATACAGATTGTAGCCGATTTGATTATGCAAAATATTTAGGTTTTCTAGACCACCGTCTGTGTATCTGTGGTCTCCCTTTTCCATATAACCCATTCCTGTTGAATCGCTTCCAGCTCCTAGTGATCCTGAAAGACAGAGTAGAATTGCCCAATAGGGTTTCCAAGGAAAGCCAGGTGGATTCAAACTGCCAACCTTTTGGGTAGTGGCCATATCTCTTAGCCAACAGGCCACCAGGGTTTTCTTTTCTGTATAGTACACTCAGAAAATAGCACACTTGGAAAAGAAATATCTAAAAAATACAACCAACTAACAAAAGAACTAATGGATATATCAGAGACTGATATTAAAGAAAGAAGTCTACACATTTTCATCTCAGAAAAAACCCAGTAAGAATGATGTTCAGCTGTTCACACACAGTATCAATTTCTGTTGTTATATTTAAAGATGAAAATTTAAAAATATGAGCGGGAACATAACATCAAAAAATGATACCTCATTTTTCTCACATTTGTCGAAAGCTCTTTGAGAGCAGTGCCAAAAAAACAAAAGAACACTGCTGTCAAGTCAGTTCTGGCTCATAGCAACTCTGCTGCACCTGTTTCATCTATAAATTATTTTTTAACCATCCATGTTGATTCGGCAAGTGCCATTGTTGTCATGTTTTGCAACTTTTTTTGCCAAAAGTGACACCGTTTTTCTTCTTCAGGCTCAGTCAGTGCGGTAAAGGAAAATGCAACACTTTCACCAAACCAAAAAGGAAATCCCAATCTGTTGCCCTTGAGTCTGATTCAAAGCCACCCTATAAGATGGAGTAAAACCATCTCACAGATATTCTAGGGACCTGGTGGATTTGGACTGCAACTTTCTGGTTAGCAGCTAAGTTCTTAAACACTGCGTCCCCGGGGCTGCCAGCCTTTCTTCACTCAACAAAAAGAAGCAAACTAAACAATGCCAAAGAAACCCAGAAAGAAAGCCCAAACTCACCGCCGATTCTGAGTCATAGTGACCCTACAAAAGGAGTGGAAGTTCCCCCTCAGTGTTGAGGCACACCTGGTAGATTTGAACTGCCAACTTTTTATTTAAAAGCCATAGCACTCGACCATGAGGCCACCAGGGATTCCAAATAATGCAGTTCTGGGGGCAGGAGGGAAAGAAAACATCTCTTTTTGAAATCATTAAATTCAATAAACTTGTTTGTGTCAGGTGGTCCCAGGTTTGCTTTAGAAGCAGATAGCCTGCTTTGTGTGATATTTTCAAGAGGTTGTACAGGTCTGAGGGAGCCCCGGGGCACAGTGGTGATGAACTTGGCTGTTAACCAGGGGTTCAGAGGTTCCACCTCAGCAGCTGTTCCTGGGAGACAGACATGGTAACCCACTTCCATGAAGATTTACAGCCTTGGAAGCTCTACAGGGCAGTTCCAGTTTGTGTGATACGGTCCCTAAGAGTCGGAATCAGCTGGACAGCAATGGGACACTGGTCTGAAGGCCCTGATGGTTCAGTGGTAATTCTTGGCTTCTGTGTGGTAGATGGAAACCCTGGTGGCTTAGTGGTTAAGTACTATAGCTGTTAACTGAAAGGCCGGCAGTTCAGATCCACCAGGTGCTCCTTGGAAAGGCTAGAGAGCAAGTTCTACTCTGTCCTACAGAGTTGCTATGAGTTAGAATCAACTTCCTGGCTCTGGGTTTGGCTTTTTTGGTTTATGCGGTAGATTCAGGTTTCATTCTCAGCCAGTGTAACTCATGCAGAGGAACCACTTTGATGTCAGTAGAGGCTTGCATGTTTCTGTGATACTGAGGAGGTTGAGAAGAGCTTCCCGACTAAGATAGACCAGAAAGAAAGGCCTAGTGATCTACTTCTGAAAATTCAATTGAAAACCCTGCATGTCTCTGTGGGATCCGACCTTTGAAGTCAGCATGGAGTAGGGGGCTGACTCAGCAGCTGCTACTAACAATAACAACAGACAGACAGGTCTGTGAATAAGGCAGCATCATTTGGTGAGGATGAAAACACACAAAGATAGCGCCCAGCTGGGTGGTGGTACCATGTGAAATGTGGCTGGTGCAATCCACTGTCTCCCTAATAGATTGAGCTACAAGTAATATGAACCATAAAAATGATTGATGTGATCAGATTAATCATGCCAAATTATAATGCAGCCATCACTTAGATGCCCCAGCTAAAGCGCATATTGCCTTAGTGCTCCCAGAATCTAAGAGATGCTTGAAAGTTGTGACTGAACACAGGTGTTCTTTATCTAACAAAAGAGATTAACAACATTCTGTACCTTCAAAACAAAACAAAAAAATATGGGCTAGTTCTAACTACAGTAAGATTTTCCCAGCACATTACCCCTATAGTAGAAACCTCTTGGAGTATGTAAGGGTTATAATATATACAGCATTGGGTGATTGGAAAACAACTCCAAAAATACACTCATTACATCAGTCACATGGTATGCGAAATAGAAGACCTCTTCTAGTATAATTCAACAGCCTTTACTGAATCTTAAGTTCAAAGAACTGACTGGAGAATACTCTAGGTTCAAAAATCCACAAAGCAAAATGGAAAGCAAAGAACAGCAGTAACAAATCTTAAAGACCCTGAATCCAACAGTCATCAGATTGCAAACCTCTCAAATGCAGGACTTTCAATCGCCTACACTATGTTTTAATCTATATAATGTTGACTATAGGGTATGGCTCATTCAACATTCACAATTCAAGTTTGACCTTTCACTTTCTTATCTAGAGAAAATTTCATTTTCAAGTATCTAGGGATATTTGAACTATTCAAACTATTTCAAGAGAACTTTGGGCACTTGTCACCTAAGTTCAATCGCTAACAGTTGCTGCCACCTATAGGCCCAGTCTCAAGAGAAGAGCCTGAAACTTGAACAGAAGACTTGCAAGTTTTAAATGTACAGTGCAAGAAAGCAAGCAAATTTTCCTTTTTCCATAAAAAAATACAGTTGGTCCCCATAGACTGTTGAAACAACTTGCTGGTCAAAATGGAATTCGAGAGGACAAATTTAGTTGGTTTTATCACTGACTTTATGATGGACAGGAGCTTCAACGTAGTGGCTTTTCTGTTCCCAAACGACCAATCAAAACAAAATGAATCTAGTTAGCTAGGTCTTGAGTCACATCTAACTATGGCTATCATGGCTATATGATCTATATAAAAATAAGTAAAAGGGAAAAATTTTCTCTTGTGCGTATTAGTACGTATCACATGTGAATCTAACATTCTTTAGATGGATTTCCTCTTTTGTACATTGTGGGAACTTGTCCCTGAGTCAAATGAAGTTAAAAGAAAAGATAAAAAATTGTCTTATAAAATAATTCAAGGCATAGCTGATCCTCAGGATATTTTGTCAGTAAAATAGAGAGATAATAATCACTACCTTAAACGATATTTTAAACATTACTGGTCACAGCTGATTCTGACCCATAGCAACCCTGCCGGAAAGAGTAGAGCAGCCCCACTGAGTTTCCAAGGAAGGCCTGGTGAATTCAAACTAACATTTTGTTTAACAGTCATAGCAATTAACCGCTATACTGCCGTTATAAGATACATTAATATACATATTTATGTTTGTGTGTATATAAGTATACATTTTAAATGAATATATATATTCAAGAGCATCACAGAGCAGGTACAAAAACATCAGCCCTATTACCTTCGTTAACTTTATGATCTTCTGGAAGTCATTTTATAATTGAATTTCTGCTTTATTGGTAAAGTGAGGAGCTTTGACTAAGCAATTTCTAGTTTCCTCCTTGGGTGAATGTTCTTTAAGTCACTTCAGTTTAAAATTCTCTTTACTCACCCCAGCTGGTCTCATTTGTGCATGTGAGCTACACTTACACTATATAAATAACTGAGAATCAGTGCCTTCCGGCATATTTCCTCTGTATCCCAGGGCACTCTGAAAACCAAAAAAGGAAACAAGTCTGCCTGGTAGATGTCCATTTCACTGTTGCTAAAATACGGTTATCTATCTTCTTGAACTAACGGTGACTTTGAACAAGTTACTTGTGTTCTCAGATTCCTCATATTTAGAATAGAGATAATATTTACTTTGAAAGCTATAAGATTAAAAATGGTAATATATATATATACCCAACACAATGCAAATGGTCAAACATTAATCCTTTTTGTTCTTAGACCTCAACTGTTAACTGAACTTGAGTAATCTTTGGAATGTAATTTCACCTATTTTTTTTCCTTCCAGTAGTGAACTAGTCTATGCGTACACATAATTTCACAAAATATTTCTTTTAATATTGAAGTGCCTGGTGGATATGAACTGCTGATCTTTCGGTTAGCAGCAGCAGCTCTGAAGCATTATGTTAGGCTTGTTATACTAATTTTATGATATTGTGCAAGAATTTCATGATTGAACTTTTGCTTCATAATTGAATGCTTTTATTTCTCTCCTCCTGCCTTTTCTTACACTTCAAAACCTAATGGAGAATTGTTCCAGAAATCCATGAAAAAGGAAAAATAGTGAAACCAAATGTTACCTAAAGTTTTTTCAAACCTTAGAAAATGAAATGTTCTGATTCAAGCTTTTCACCAAGATTTGGAATCCAATAAGAACATCTGCAAGAGTGGTGCGTGAACAGTGTAGAAGTAGAGTGAGATTAAGATGAGAGAGGCACAATTATCCATCTAATTAAAGAGGAGGGTAGCTTTGGTAGTCAGGGGAAAACCAGGAATTTTCCTCATGAATTTCTTAAGGAACTCTGAGTGTTATGCTCCCCTCTCCCTGCCCATCGAAGATAAAATAATAAAACAAGGTTTTCAAATTGACAGATGTTTGAATAGATAAAACTTTTAAAATCTGAATTTTAGTACATAAGAAAAACAGTAGTTGACACAAAAAAAGCACAGTAATATGTTTATCAATCTAATTCTTTATAAAGAGGGCCAGTTATTTGAAAACATCAATAGAATAAAATATATAATTCAGAAAGTATGAAAGGATGCTTGTTAAAACTCCAGTTAGTATTGTTGATAGACCGTTGGTTTTATGAATCAATCCTACCCACAACTCCTGTTTCTTAAACAACTTCCAGTGATTGGTTTGGGGTAGTCACGTGACCCGATTCTGGCTAGAGACACATAGCAGAACCCCTAAGCACGAGTTCTAGGAAATTTTTAAAAATGTATTGATGCTTGGCATTGATGTTTTTGATATAGAAAAAGTATAGTTTCAGTTCACTTGCCTTTTCCTTTTCTTGTTTGAAATATGGCATGCCTCCCCTGGTGGCGTACAGCACTTGGCTGGCTGGCTGGCCCCTGGTGGCGTAGAGGGTTAAGTGCTAATCTGCTAACCGAAAGGTCAGCAGTTCAAATCCACTAGGCACTCCTTGGAAACTCTATGAGACAGTACTACCCGACCTCTAGGGTCGCTATGAGTCAGACTGACTTGATGGTAGCAGGGTTACACATATAGGCACTGTCTTGTGACCATGAAGGAAGGAACATGAGTAAAGACACCTGCCCAGTACAGATGGTGGAGTCCCCAAATGAAAAGAACCTGTTTATCAGACCAACTCCACACTGCCTATTTACAGACTTCTTGCTGTTAGAGATAAATTAACTCCTTTGTGTTTATGCTACTGTACTAGATAAATCTCCCATAAAGATTACAGCTTAGAAAACCCTATGGGGCAGTTCTACTCTATAGAAGGGGTTGATATGAGTTGAAAATTAAGTCAACAGTACCCAACAGCAACAAGCTGGATGTTCCACTACTCATGATCAAGCACATTTAGAACTGATACAATCACCTCAAAAAGGTTCTAAAAGATAGTTCATCAATAAAACAAGAACAGATTGCTATGAAAAAGGAACAGCCAGGAAACTTAAAAGAATTTTTAGGATTTCCACATAAGATCAGTAAAATTTAAAAATAATAATAATAATAGAAGGGGTAAAGAGTAAAATCAATTTCCCTGATTATAAAACAAAAAGCAAAAGTAGAAAACATAAGAAAAATGGCAGATAAATATACAGGACATGAAATCAGTCCAATAATTTTGCCCTGTGACAGGAGAGGATGAAAGAAATGGGAAGATATAATCAAAGAAACTGATTTATCTTTTCCAAAATGAAGAAAAGACTAGATGTCAAATTGAAATTAACACCAAATATCCAACAAAATGAACAGAAAAAAAATTTTCTATACTTTGGCATACTGTAGGGAAGTTTCAAGTTTCTAAGAATGCTGAATGGATCCAAGAAGCTTCCAAGAAAAATTTTATCTATAAAGAATTTATTATTAGTCTTTTCATCATCAACAGGTACTTAGAAAATTAAGAAATGCATTTAAAGTTCTACATTTAACAAAATCATTTGAGTATGACAGTATAATCAAGAATCTACTCTATGTTTTTATATTAATCATTAAACTGTTTTCAATCTTCACCACTCTTTCTTCTCTTAACATGCGTCTAGGCAAACTGCTAAAAAAAAGTCTGTTCGTGTTCCTTCCATAGCAGTTAAGAGAAGTTCAAACCTTTATCCAGGCCTCATCTCCTTAACCTTCTTAACAATAAAAGCTGAAGTCTCTTTTCCCTCCCTACATTCAGTATGTTTCTGACTGGCATAGGAGGCTGCTCTACTCTCCTTGCAAAACCTCAATGTATGAGTAATAACTGATATCCTCTTGGTGAATGTATGGCATCATTAGTCTCAACATTCAAACCAACTTTAGGTGGAAGTTGATCCCACCCACTGAAAGGCAACCACAAGACAGATGACAAGACAAATATATTTCCTAGCATGAAAGGCCTCAGAAACTTAATTTTTCATGTCATCTTTCTGGAAAAAATCTACTGAAGTTAATCTCCAAAATAGTGTGTAAAATTTTCCAAAGATAGCATCCATGTTAAAAAAAGGGAGGGGGAATAGAAAGGAAATTTGATTCTAAATATCAAGTACTTAATTCAGAAGTCCAGTTATGAAAGGAAATTCTGGATTTCTACAGAGATCCAGAAATGAGTCAGGTCAAATTAGAACAGGAAATGAAACTCTAAGAAGTCAGATATAGAAAAACTTCAAGACTAGTAGCATGATTAAGAAATTTAAACTTATTTGTGACGTGATATAAAACATGTTTCTTAGATCAGAAACAATAAAAGAGGGATGAGTAAAAATTTCACAGGGAAAACCCTAATTAAAAGACACAGAAGTTTCAAGTATGCAGCAAATTAAATGTAACCAGCAAAAATGAGAAATCATTTTGTGCAACTAATGGCATGAAGTAAAATAAATATTCCATCTGAGTCTGATATTTTGTTGTTGTTGTTTAGTGATAGAGTTATATTTTTCCCCCTGTGTCAGATCATACTATTGGGTTCTTCAGTAATAAAATATACATAATCACTGTGTTAGAAACACTTAGTTACTGTAGAATCAAACTCTAGACAAAACATAGAAGATTTATTTATGATTTCATATTAGACTGTAATTATTTAAAAAGAAATCTTAACAGTGAAAACCAAGGACTTACCTAACAGACACCTGAGATGAAGTTAGGAAAGATAAAAGGGAAACAGGGTAAGGACATTTATGGGCTCTTCTCCTGTCCCTGGAGGAACAGGACATAATGGCTTAAGCACTTTATTTAAAATCAAGATTAGAAAACAAACAAAACATCTTGCACAAAGTTGGTTTCAAGTCATGGTGACCCTGAGTTATGCAAACAGTTAGTGCATCTGATGGATAATTGAAAAGATGAAAGTTCAAGTCTACCCAGAGATGCCTTGACAGAAAAATCTGAATATTTTTTTCCAAAAGCCCAGTGGAGCACAGTTCAACTCTGATACATGTGAACTCGGCATTTAAAAATTAAAAATAGAACTACCAATAATAGATAACAGAAAAAACTTGGGAGGAGGGGAGAAAAAAGGATACAACAAAAAAGTACATTTTCTTTATAGAAGATCACCATTAAAACTGTTTATAGTCGTAGATCATAACACAAAAGACATTATTTTGAGTTCCAGTAGTCACCAACCACCTGCACTAAAAATGAGAAAAGTTAAAAATGGCTACCTCTAAGGAGGGAAATGGGGAAGAAAGAAGTGGTTGGAAGTCAAATTCTTTATTATATTTTCTTCTAGAATATTTACTCTTTTTTTTTTTTTTTTTACCATAATCTATGATACATTTAGGAAACGATAGTGCTATAGTGATTAAGTGCTACGGCTGCTTACCAGAAGGTCAGCAGTTCAAATCCACCAGGCATTCTTTAGAAACTCGATGAGGCAATTGTACACTATCTGTAGGATTGCTATGAGTCAGCACTAACTCTACAGCAGTTTGGTTTTGGTTTTTTAATAAGCCCTGGTGACATAGTGCTTCAGCACTCAGCTTCTAATCCAAAACTCAGAGGTGATCTTCTAATCCAAAGGTCACCCAGCAGAAAAAGCACCTAGCTATCTGCTTCACTAAGAGGTTAAAAAAAAATGATGTTGCAGCCTAGGAAATTCTATGAGACAGTTCTACTCTGAGACCTCGGGTTGCTGTGAGTGGGAACCAATTTGAAAGCATGCAACAATGATACATTTACATATCCTAGACTGTTCATTTGCTAGTTCTCTGATCTATGTGATGTTTTGCAAATTACTTAGCTTCTCTGTGTTTCAGTCATCTCGTATGTAATACAACAATAATATTTGTACCACTTCATAGATTGTTATTTGAGATGAAATTAACTAACACATGCAAAGTTTACAAATTTGTGCTCAGCACATTAAAAAAAAAAAAAATCATTGCCTTCATGTCAATTCTAACTCATAGCAACCCTGTGAGGCAGAGTAGAACTCTTCCATGGGATTTCCAAGGAGCAGCTGGTAGATTGAAGCTGTAGGCATTTTGTTTAGCACCCAAGCTCTTAACCACTGCCCAGTGTCCAACACACAGTAAACACTATGCAAGTGTGTGTGGTATTGATTTTTTTTAAAAAAGGAAGTCAAATAAAGGAGTAAGCCCTAACTCTTCAAGAGGTGTGTCATTGACATGTTTTCCCTAGAAAAAAAGTGAACAATTCTAGTATCTGAGTCTTATGTCTTAACAGTAGCCAACAGTAAGTCTGTACTACGTAAAGAACACCTAGGTCCTGTTATCCATGCTGATTTTGAGATCTGATTTCTGTATTTTGTCAAATAGACCTGTATTTCTCCTAGCATATCAGCACTTGAGATGGTGGTGGCAAACTAAATGATCAGGAAGAGAGAAATCACTTGGTGACAGCTTTGCAAGCACAATTAATAATCTTTTTCCCTTCATTAACTCTAGCCATCAAACACAGTTGCAAATCCAGCTGCTTCTCAGGAGCTGCTTCTCAGACAACTGGTAATGTTGACAATTGGTGAAGCGCAAGTAGCACATTCATTTCTTGGTAAGTCGTTATGATTTAGGCCCAACCTTCCAGTTTCTTTTACAGGGCATACTACAAGAAGAAAACTCATCAGAATACCAAGAAAATACGTAACTTGATTTTATTCCCTTTAAGTTGGAAGCAAGGCATGAGCCTGATCATCTTATTACTTGAATCTCTGGCCCATTATATTCCAAATATTGACTACTGCATTTTAGCTACATTTTCCTTAAGTGGCTTGATTTTCATTAATGGTGATAAAGGATGAGAGGTCTGTGTGACTTACAATTAAATAATAATCCTATTAGCTGGCCACAGATGTAGGCTTTAGCTTTCATTACTCTGATCAACAGATTGGGTTTGGAGGCAAGTAGCCATCATTTGGGACAAGGTCCAGCACTAGACGGACTGAAATGGTTTACAGTTTCCCAGAAAAGAGAAACAAATCCCAAGTCCAGTGACTAGAACCAAGGTCATGACCAGAAGAGCAAGAAAGGAAAACGGATTTATATCATCAGAGTCTCTTCTGTGTGACAATATTATACAATCACTTCACCTGGTTCGTTTCCTTAATCTTCTTAACAAGACTGTGAAGCAAGTAGTAGCAATCTTACCTCACAAATGAGTAGTCAAAACAGTAAATTGCCCAGTGTTACATACAATGAAAACTGTAGAGCCAGAACTTGAGGGGACTGCCTTGTTTTTCCAGGTCTCTCGAGCTTTCCACCTTTAACACAGTACGGTTACCATCTTTCTATCACTTTCTGTTTAGTGCAAAATATTTGTGTTTTCCTTCTCTGATAGATTTCCACTTTATACAGGTTCCAGTTTCTGCAGGTTTTCCTGTGTATATTTTTCACAAATGGTAACTAAAAGGAAACAGAATTATGAAAGTACATGACTCATCCAAAAAGAAGATAAAGAGCACAAAGAACAGATGAGACAAATAGACAACATATGGTAGTATATGGTAGAATCCAAATATACCAGCAACTATACATTAAATACAAATGGTGTACACATTCCAATTAAAAGACAAAGTCTATAAATTGAATTCAAATTTTTGAAAACTGCAACTGTATGAGGAAACCCAGGTGGCATAGTGGTTAAGAGCTACAGCTGCTAACCAGAAGGTCAGAAGTTCAAATCCACCAGCCATTCCTGGGCAACTCTGGGGCAGTTCTACCGTGTGCTATGGGGTCACTATGAGTCCAAGGGGCTCAATGGCACACAACAGCAACAACAACTAACACCGCAGCTGAATGAAGTTCACAAAGGATGTACTTTAGAAATAATGGGACAAAAAGCCTTAAATTAAAAGGATGTAAAAAATATATACAAGGAGCCCTGGGATCACTGTGAGTCAGAATTGACTTGACAGCATTGGGTTTGGTTTTTGGTGGGGGCAAAGTAGTTAAGTGCTTGGCTGCTTACAGAAAGATTGGTGGTTTGAACCCACCAGCCACTCTGCAGGAGAAAGATGTGGCAGTCAGCCTCTGTGAAGATTCACAGCCTTGGAAATCCTAAGGGGAAGTTCTACTCTGTCCTACAGGGTCACGATAACTCAGAATCAACTCAATGGCAGTAAGCTGGGAAAAAGATATAAATGAAAACACTAACAACGAAAATGCCAGAGTAACTGTACTAACATGAGGCAAGGAGGACTTCAAGTCAAATAGTACTAGAGATAAGACATTTTATAATATGGTAAAACCTGTGAAAGCCAGCTCTCACAGGTTTTACTGTCATAAAATTGCCTAATTAACAGAAGTATATAACCAGCATTATTTGTAGGCATGAAATAACCTGGCCTCAAAATACAGGGAGGAAAAATGCCAGAAATGAAAGGATAAACAGCCAAGTTCACAATTATAAATAAAAATGTAACATCTCTCTCTAAGAAATGGATAGGGCAAAGAGAAAACAAAAAGAGAAGTATAAAATATTTGGGTAACAGAATTAACAAATGACATAGCTGAATAATAGACATTGCCCAATAACTGATAATTGCATATTCTTTTCAAATGTGCATGGAACATATACCAAAATAGACTATATGATGAGGTATAAATCAAGTCCCAAGAAAAGAATTCAAATTGTTTATAACATTGTTTCCGGTGACAGTAGAGTTAAGGCTGGAAATAAAAAGTAAAATATATGACCAGAAAAACCATCGAATGTTTAAGCAGTACTCTTTAAAATAGTTGGTACATTGAAGAAGCTATGAAAAGAGTATTAGAAAATGTCTGAACTAAACAATAATTAAACTATCTCATATAACTTATGAGACATACAGGGGCAGATTACATAGTAAGCAAGATTCACACAGACTAATCTGTAGTACACAATTTCCATAAAGATTACAGTCTATGAAACCCTGTAGGAAACCTTTATGCCACACTGGGTCACAATGAGTCAGAATCGACTCAATGGCACCCAACAACAACAGCAACATGATGCTTATATCACAAGATTGTGGTGTTTGAAAAGAAAAAAAAAGAAAAACATGAAAAATTCTTAGGATAATTTAGGGAGCCAATAAATGTTAATTACCATTAAACAAATACCCAGGAGCCCTGGTTGCACAGTGGTTAAGGGCTGTGGCTGCTAACTGTACAGTGAGCAGTTTGAATCCACCAGTTGATCCTTGGAAACCCCATGGGACAGTTCTACGTTGTCCTACAAGGTCACTGGCCAGCACCATGCTATGACATTCCTAAAATGCCTTATTGAACATGTTCCTTGACTTCTCCTTCCCTTCTTTTTTCTTGAAATTCTGAATACGTAGGAAGGGTTGAACAAGTGTTTAATGAATGTCAGTAGAACAGAGCAATGTGGTAGAATGAAGGCAACATGAATAATGTTTGAAGTAAGACTCGATTTTGAGTCTTAGCTTGAAAATTTTTGACAGTCATCTAGCCCTTCTAATTCCCAGTTTCCTTACCTATAGAAGGAACATAATATTATATGCTCCATAGGTCATCATTGGAGAAAATGTTTGTAAAATAAAGCAATTATCATTATTTTTAGTATTATTATTATCTGGTAGTAAAACTATCAATTCAATTAAAAAGTAACCAGTCAAATAAATTGGGATGATAGATATAAAGACATGATGAAACAGACTATTTCAAATGGTCAGCTTTTCCGGAAGTACAGCCAGAAAAAGTAAAAGAGAAGAAAACCAAGCAATGCGGATGGAAGAAATAGGCTCATCCAAAAAATTTAAGCCAGTGCAGGAAACACAGACTGTAACAACCAATTTTATTTAATATTAACTCTTTTCTCCATTTAGACAATGCCACTATTTTCTTTGGGGGGGGAAGGCATCTTCTTATCTCATATCGAATATTTTACCAGATACAGAGCTATGGAAACAGGATAAAAGGGCTACTGATTTCTAACCTTGGCAAAAGCACTTCATTCTCACTCTGCGTTTATCACTTTTATCTGCTAAATTACACTGATGACAAACCAAACATAAGACCTCAGTTAAAAAACACGTAACTAAAAAATACAAGTAGAATAAAACCAGAATATAAAAATACGAATTCACCAAACACTTTGTAGCACTAACTGAAAAATAGAAATTTGTTTTAGACTGTGGCCAAAGAAATCCTTTTAAGAGTTGTCGTTAGCTTTGACTCCAAAGCTGGCAATGTTTTGTAAAGTAAATTTTGTATTTATGTAAAGTTTCGGACATGATTATACATTACCTTAGAAATTCCTGAGAGTTCATGAGTTTGTTCGGCGCCTATGTGGCTTAAACATGTTATTGGACGTCATTAAAAGTGTGATGGATGAGCATCTAAGCGAAGTGCAATCAGCCGCAGTGAGCCAGTCATTAACCTGAACTGGACCCAAGAGTGGCTCACCTACCTTGGCTTCAGAATTCTACACGAAAAATAAGCCAAAGACAACTGGTCTTTCATCTAGACGAACAATAATTTAATGTTGTAAAAACAAAACAAAAACTTCAGAGAAACATTTATGCTTTCAAGTCTAATCGATATTGAAGAATTTATCTACGAACCTTACCAATGTGTAAGCTTGGTAAATGAGGGTGTATGCAGAAATACGCTAAGTAATGGGATGTTCTAGCTGAAACTGTTCTTCCACGTTTTTCATTTTGTTTTTCCTTACAAAACCTTATTCTCCAAAAGTGTTGAAAAAGTTCTCATATTAAAGGGCAAGCAGACTTTCTGTTTCTCTAGAGTTAGAAACTTGGTTTCTGCTTTGGAGAAAAGGGTTCCTTCTTATTAATTGATTTCTGAGATGTAGACCTTGGATGACACCACTTGTCAAACTGATTCTGATTTATGGTACTCCCGTGTGAGTCAGAGAAGAACTGTGCTCCACAGAGTTTTCAGTGGTTGACTTTATAGAAATAGATCACCAGGCATTTCTTCTGAGGCACCTCTGGGTGGACTGACACCAGCAAGTTTTCAGTTACAGTCAAATGCGTTAACTGTTTGCACCATACGGGAACTCCAAGCCCTAGCTTATTCCATGAGAAATCCAATGAGCAGCTAGGCTATACTACCTTTAAAGAAAGGTTTTCTTGTGGGCAGAGCTGTCTCTCAAATGAGGATTCTTTTGGTGAAATATCTTTCTTCCTGGATTTGGGGGAGTATAGCTAGGAGAAACAGTACCTATGGCATTCTTCTTGGGGAGGTAAGTTGGCCCCAGCCAGCCCAAAGCAAGAGGGAGAAGCTGACCGTAACAAAGGGAAACCAGCCAGTAGGTCAGCAGAGAAATATCCACTAGAAAGCCAGTGAAGGGCACTGGGATTGAGGACTCTGCAGGAGTAATATTTATGCTCATCTTGAGTTTTGCGTGCAAATTTCTTTCTGACTCTTTAAGTCTTAGTATAGTTACAGGTTTACAGGCAGCAGGAAATTCAAGGACAAGCTTGGGCTATTCTCGGAAAGAAACAGCATTAGAGAGCAGTAGCAACCTGCAGGTAGTTGGAAGTCTGGTGGCCCACGGTGACTTCTGCAAGAGAAGGGCAATTCAGAGCTTTCTGTGGGCACAAAGGAAAACAAAGATGAATTTACATGACATAGGGACATTCCTGAAAACACTCTCAGAAACTTTTGATGAGGGAACCTAAAAAGATGAGGGCTTTCGTGGACGGGCTTGACCGGGGGCTCCTACCGTTACACCACACCACTGCTAATTCGTCTTTATGTGGTGACTTCTGTGTTGCTGTGATGCTGGCAGCTATGGCACTAAAATTTCCAGTACCAGCAGGGTGAACCAAGGTGGACAGGTTTCAAAGGAACTTCCAGAGTAAGACAGACTAGTAAGAAAGGACTGACAGTCAACCTCCAAAACTTAGGCAATGAAAACCCCATGGCTCATAACAGAATATTGTCCAACACAATGCTAGAAGATGAGCCCCTGCAGTTGGAAAGCATTCAGAACGCATACTGGCCACCGCAGTGGATTTGAGCATAATAATCACGAGGATGGTGCAAGACTGGGCAACATTTTGTCCTGTGCCGTGGGGTGGCCACGACTGTGCCGACTCAACCTCAGCTGTAACAACCACCACTATACTTTGAATGCAAAAGCATAAATAACCTTATTTTGTCATCGCAGCCTGATAAGACCCTGACATGTGTCTTATAATCCAAGTGAAGTTCTTTCCCTCAACCCAAACATCCCTGCATCTGTTGGGAGTGCTTTCAGGTAGCATGGTATGTGCTTGTCTAAGGGATTCTCCTTACCCTTCAGAAATGGCTTTGAAAACTTGTCTGCATAGGAATGATTTGGGGCATAGGACAAAGATTCCTTTTACTTTCCTTCACAAATCATTATTTATTTGGGGCTAAGTTTTGAGATCTTACCCTTGTCGTTTTAGTCCGTTATCCTAACCAGTATTTCTGCCAACATGGCACCCACTAAAAAGGATTATATTTGCGTGGCATGCTGAGGTAAATCCAAACTTGTTGCTATTGAATCCAGTCCAACTCACAGTGGCCTCATAAGACAGAGTAGAACTACCCCTGAGGGTTTCCCAGAGCCTAGCTCTTAACCACTGCACTACCAGAGCTCTTGCTGAGATAAAAGAGACTAATTGTGCTAAAAATGACTGATCCCATTTACCACAGATGCAACCACTTTCCCCAAGAGTTGAAAGGAATCCATATGTGGGTCAACAGTTGCTAAAGTCTGGGCCTATGGTGTCCTAAACCGTAGCTGTTAGCCTCAGTAGCACTCAAAACTTTGACAATCCAAATTAAGAAGAGCTGTGTATGAAGACTCACAGTGTCGCCGTGAGTCAGAACCAACTCGATGGCATTTGGCTTGGCACGTGTGTACACTGTTGTTGTTGCTAGTTGTGGTCGGGTCACCTCTGACTTATGGCAACCTCGTGCACAACAGATCAAAATGTTGTCCATTCTTGAACCATCGCCACAACTGTTGGTATGCTTAAGTACACTGTTGTGGCCACTGTGTCTTTTCAGTTTTTTCCTAACCTAGGAAGCTCACCTCGCTGCAGCACTGTATCAGACAATATGCTATCGTGACCCACTGGATTTTCACTGGCTAATTTTCAAAAGTAGATCACCAGACTTTTCTTCCTAGTCTGTCTTATAAAGTATGGCAATTAAATCCACAAACTTAATAACTACATTCCTCAATGAGCTACTTAAAGTGCTATAAAATTGCTAAATGTCACTACAGTCATTTTCAAAGTGCTCCTCTTGGGAAGCTAGGCACCAAAGCCAGCTCCTAGTCTATATTTCAAAGCAATTTTGGAACTCTTTCTTGAATGGTCATTGCACACATTGGTGAACTTAATTGTATAGTTGTCTATGAGGGAGTTTTTAGACGGTAAACAAATAACTGTGTTGGAACAACCTACCCTCTCACCTGACCTTTTTCTTTATCCAGTGACCAAAGGACTTTTTCCTTTACCCAAAGATAAAGGAAATATTGAAAAGGAGACATTTAAAGACATTCAGGACATCAGGGGTAACATGATGATGGCTCTGATGGCTATTCCAGAAAGAGTTCCTAAATTACTTTGAAGGGTGGACTAGGGGCTGGCTTTGGTGCATAGCTTCTCAAGGGGAGCACTTCAAAGCTGACTCTAGTGATATTCAACAATGAGGTATGTAGCTCTTTTGCTACGGTGTGTTCACAAACTCAACTGGCAGTCGTTGTAGTCTTGAGCTCCACGGAAATCTGTCCACAATGGGTGATCCTACTGTTACTGCAAACACCCACGGCATAGCTTCCAGCATCATAGCAACATAGAAGCCACCACATAATAACATGCTTACAGATTGGTGATAGAAGTATAAACTACACACTGGATTCTGAAGATTCAGTATGGGGAAAAAAGTACATTATCTCAATAATTTTTATATAGATTACATGTTGAAACAACATGTTGAATATACCAGGTTAAATAAAATATTAAAATGATTTCACCTGTATTTTATTACTTCTTTTTTTATAGTCCAGGAGGCTGCTGTTGCTGCATCACATCAAGTCAGATTCCAATTTACAGCAATGCTATATGATTGAGTAGAGCTGTCCCAAAGGGTTTCCTAGACTGTGATCTTTATGGAAGCAGATTGGCAGGTCTTTTCTTACGCGTAGTGGCTGGTGTGTTCACATCACCTGGTTTTACATTAACAGCTGAGCAGTTGACCATTGGGCCACCAACCTCAGGCTTCTTTTTACTTTTTTAATGTAACTAGAAGAAAACTTTTCATAAGCCCAGAACCTATATATATGTCTCGTATTGTATTTTTCTGGACTACACTACTCTGGACTATTTTCCCCTATTGACTTACGAAAGGCTTTTGGTCTGGATATGCCAAAGACAATCTGTCAGCTTGTGACACGGTTTCCCTCTTGTTGCCTCCATTATTCTTTCACCTTTATTTCTGACTCTTTGGCGAGAAGTCACTGCAATCCCAAAATAAAGCTTTCCTTTGATCACATGTCCCTGCTAACCATCATTTCGGCCTACTTTCTTATTCAGTGAGTTAAGAGGTTTTGACTCACTACCCATTCACACCTGGAAATTGCTCTGTTTGGTCTTTTTGTCTGTTCTCTCTCTCTCTCTCTTTCTCTCTCTCTCTCTCTCTCTCTGTCTCACTCTCTCGTTTTAACAATTCTACTCTTGTTTGAGTTCTCTCTTCCTATTTCCTCCCACGTCTTCAGTTCATGATGGTCTGTAAGCAGTTGGCCATCTCTCTTAGCTACTATTCTCCAGTGATGTCAAACTCACAGGCTTCAGGACTTGCTCTGCACCTAGCTTTTCACTCTCCCAGCCCATGCATTTCACACACCTCTTCTCTTCAGAAACTCTGATGGTGTAGTGATTAAGTGCAATGACTGCTTATCCAAAGGCAGGCAGTTGAAATCCACCAAGCACTCCTTGGAAGTTCTACAGGGGAGTTTTACTCTGTCTTATAGGGTCACTACGAATTGGATTCAACTGGATGAGAATAGGTGGGTCTCCTCTGCAGTGCTCAGCTCATACTTATTATCTGAGAAACATTCTCATTTTCCCATTAAAATATCTTCTTAAAATTGTCCTCTCTTTCTGTGTGTTCTTGAAATACCCTCAGATTGCTTCCAGATTCAGCAATCATCTGCCTTGCCTACTGCCCTTGTGTATCTGGAATCTTTCCCTGCAGGTCACGCTGCTATCCATTCCCCACTCCCCAAGACCCTCAGGAAGCCCTCACACAATTGGTTTTCAATCTTTTCCCCCAAGTTCTTGCTTACCCTTCACCTTAAAAATGCCAAATATTATTTCCATCCCTTTCTGTTTTTCACCTTTAACCTCTTTAAGCGACTCCCATCCACACTGTCTGTACTTACCACTTATCTCATGCATAAAATCCTAACCCTGATCTCACTGTCAATAACCAATCCACATATCCAGTAGCTCTAATAGAACGTGTGGCCAGGATATATCATCAACTTTATCCAAAACTGAACTTACATTTTTTACCTCACTTCCTCAATCCCTACATTCAAACAACAGAGGATTTAAGGTATTCACATGTGCCATTGGCTTGGTCTACAACACTGCCTGGTCACCATCTCTACTGAGTTAAATAAAACTCTTTGCCACTGAGATGATTCCAACTCACAGCCACCCTATAGAACACAGTGGTACTACCCCACAGGGTTTCAAAGAAGATGCTAATGGATTTAAACTGCCAGACTTCTTGGTTAGCAGCCAAGTTCTTAACCACTGTGCCACTAGGGCCCTATGGTGTTGAATCAAAAGACAAACTCACTCACTGCTGTCAAGTCAGTTTCAACTCAAAGCAACCCCATAGACAGGGTAAAACTGCCCCATAGTTTCGAAGGCATGACTGGCAGATTTCAACTGCCAACTTTCTTGTTAGCAGCTGTAGCACTTAGTCACTACATCACCAGGGTTTCCTTGTGTTGAATAGCCAGCCAAGTGCCATCGGGTGTGTTGAACAGTGTTCCCAAAATCCATGTTCATCTCGAATCACAGAATGTGACCATATTTGGAAACAGGGTCTTTGAAGGTACAATTACTTTAAAGTGATTAGGGTGGGACCCAAATCCAATGACTGGTATCCTTATAAAAAGAGAAGACACACAGAGGCTCAAAGAAGATCATTTGGATAGAATAGCATGTGATTAGATTTATACTGTCATACTGCAAGGAATACCATGCGCATCAAACCAGACCAAATTCCCATTTATCAACACTACGCTTCCCCTTGATAGAACTCACCTAACTGCAATTAAAGAATTATACGCGTAAATTTTGTCTGATGTCCACCCACCTTAACAGACCCACATTCCATGAAGACAGGAACAATGTTTGCCTTATTCTCTAGAAGGTCCTCTTCTACCCTCATATACCAGCTGTCCCCCTACCCCATCCAAAGTCTCTGAAAACAGGTCCTCAAAAAGACTTTAGTCAGTGCATTTATGAAGTCTGATTTATTCTCTTTCCAATGCACATCACTCCTCATCTGGCTGACTATAGCAGTTTTTTTGTTTGTTTTAGGGTCTTTTTTTTTTTTGGAACACTTAACTCTCCTTCCTCCTCTCCTTCCTCCTCTCCTTCCTCCTCTCCTTCCTCCTCTCCTTCCTCCTCTCCTTCCTCCTCTCCTTCCTCCTCTCCTTCCTCCTCTCCTTCCTCCTCTCCTTCCTCCTCTCCTTCCTCCTCTCCTTCCTCCTCTCCTTCCTCCTCTCCTTCCTCCTCTCCCAGAGAGTCTGTACATGGCTGCAGAGCCAAAATAGTCATTTTGAATTACGGGATCCGTCATGTCTACCTTCAAATCCTTAGTTTATCTACTAAGCGTTAGACTCCTTTTTTTCTCAAATGGAGATAATAATTCCAGTCGAAGTTTTGATGATGCTTACATGAGATAGCAAACATAAATCACCAAGAGCAACAACCAGCCCTAATAGGCGATCACACATAGCAGGTGAACAGCTTCTGAAAGGGAAACTGGGAGGGTAAGAACCCTCACACGCTGCTGCATAGGGCAGGAGGACACATCGTAGATGGCCGTAGAGGGGTACCTTCTGGGGAAGCATTGAAAGTCAGAGACTTGGCTGGAGCACGTAAAACTAACTGTGCTCCAGCAGTTTTACTAAGGGCCACATCTGTAGTCACTCCTGAGATAGCAAGGGAATTGGGTTCAGACAGCAAGAGGTTAGAGCAGAGAAGGAAGAAGGGGAGGAGGGGCAGGGTATAGGCTGTGATTGTGTCTTCTCAAACCAAAAAAACCCCACTGCCATCAGGGTCGCCATGAGTCGGATCCGACTCGATGGCACTTGGCTGGCCATCAAGTCTATTCTGACTCATAGCAAGCCTATAGGACAGAGTAGAACTGCTCCATGACGTTTCCAAGGAGTACCCAGTAGATCTGAACTGCTCACTTTTGATTAGCAGACACAGCATGTAACCAGTATACCACCAGGGTTTCTGTATCTCCTAAAGTCCCATACAAATAGCTGATGTATACTACTCAGTGTGAACAAGAAAATAACGACTCAAATTACAATTTATCTTCCAAAAACAAATTTCTATTAAAATGTTCAATTCACTGATGTGGACAGCTCTTTATTCCATAAGCAAGGTAATATAGTCCATAATTTAAATAAGATAACAACAAGTAGCTTTAAAAATAAATCAACTGAGTGTTCTTTGACATAGGCCAAAGTTTTCTGGAATATACAAAATAAAACACCTTATTAGCTAAAGTGAAAATCAAATTATCTGATGCATCAGAAATGTGTTTAGTTTAAAAACAGCCTTTTATTGTACTCTTCACATTCTGAGGAACAGGTGATGTTTTTTACAAATAGGCTCTGACCTTACCTCAAGATAAGGAAAAGTCCTAACAATTAACATTCATTCATCTGCGGAATTCAAAAATCTAGCCTCCAACAAAATTTCATGCATGGGATGGTTGCTAGAAACTTTCTGAAACTGTACAAAAATATTAGCCTTAAATGCAATTTTCCCCCACCACAACCACCCCACCCCAACAACCCCCCAACTCTCGGAAAGAATATTGGTAAATTTTCATCAGATTCTTAACAGATCCAAAGTCCCCAAAATGACTAAAATCCAGGGACAGTCCTCTGCCCTTACATTTCCACAGAGGAGGTCTGCCTTGGAAGAGATGACATCAGAAGCTCTTCCTGCCCATCTGCCAGAAGAGAGAAGTAGCACTTTTGCTTGGTGAGGCTGGACATCTCTAGACCTTTTTCTTCCTGTCCTTCGCGAGCAGTTGAGACTACTTTGACTCCAAAACAGAGAGTGGCTCCACTCTGTCTCTCTCTCATGGCTGCCAGCTGCATGGATGGAACCAGGGACAAGAGTGTCCTCTCCATTATCTCCTCTCTCCTAGAGCATGTCTAAGTTAGAGCCCCGGGTCTGTCTTCTACAAAGCTGAGAAGACAGGCAAAGACTTTTCAAGGCACTGGATGGGAAGGTAGCCTCCCCATAGATCAGCTCCAAGGTTGAGCTGTGTGAGAAGGCTCACCAATTGGGCTTTCATCTTAGCAGTATGTTTTAACGCAAATGCACTGGGTTTCCATGATTTTAGAATAATTGGACCAGTGTTAATACTTTCATTGGACTTCAGGTGTTTCTTCACTGGCTAGAACTCAGGAAACTAGATAAGTAAGTACCTGGGAACCCAGAACTTCAGTAAGAACTTCTAGAACAGCCTTTGCAACCTATGAAGTATTATCTCCTTTACCATCTGCAAAAACCCTGAAATTTAGATGTATTATTCTAGTATTTCACATATGAGGACTGTTTAGGACATAAAAGCTGGTAAATTGTAGGACTAAAATTCAAACGCAGATCTTTTGTCTCCAAATTCTTGGCTCTTCACATCTCCTTGTCCAAACAAACACAGAGCTAAAAGTCCTTCTTCTCAGCATAATGTTTGTCCATATAGTCTATTCAGATACTGAGATAGGAAGAGAATCCAATTTCCTTCCAAGTAAGCTTTTAAAGTAGCTACCATGTAGGGAATACCTCTTCCTCTGATATTTAAATTACACTGACTTCCTCCTATCATCTCTATCACTTTTGTGACCCTTACCTAGTGGACACCACATGAAGATTTAAATCACAGAAATATGTGGGAACAGAGGTAGACAGAAATGAACATGTGACCAAGTTAAGTATTACAATGAAATGTACCAAGACCTGGAGTTACATAACCAAAAGGGACAGCATGCTTGCCATTTCTCAAGCTGAAAGAATTGAATAAAAATTTCAAACCTAGAGCTGCAATTTCAAAGGATCCTATGAGCAAAATATTGAACAAAGCAGGAAGCAGCAAAAGAAGACGGAAGGAATAGACAGAGTTGGTATAACAAAAAGAAGTGCTGAATGTTTGACCACTTCAGGAGATAGCACATGATCAAGAATCAGTGATGCCGAAGGACAAAAGCCAAGGTTAGCTGAAGACATTGTTGAAAAACAAAGCTCCAGCAATCCATGGAATGCTGAATGAGATGCTTCAACAAACAGATGCAGCACTGGAGCTGGAGGTACTCAAACAGCGATGACAAAAAATTTGGATGACAGCTACCTGACCAACTGATGGAAGAGTTTCATATCTGTGACCATTTCAGAAGAGAAGTGATCCAACAGAATGGGGAAATTATCAAATAATGTCATTAACATCACATGCATGTAAAATTTTGCTGAAGATAATTCAAAAAAGTTTGTAGCAGTACCTAAACCAGGAACTGCCAGAAATTCCAGATAGATTCAAAGGAGGACATGAAACCAGGGGCATGATTTTTGGTGATTTTTGACTTAGATGAATCCCAGCTGAAATTACCAGACAGATGTTTACTTTTCTTTTCTTGACTATGCAAAGGCTTTCAAATGTGTGGATCGTAACAAATTATGGATGACACTGAGAAGAATGGGTATTGCAGAATACTTGACTGTGTTCATGGGAATCTTGGTGGCATAGTGATTAAGAGTTACAGCTGCTAACCAAAAGGTTGGCAGTTTGAATTCATCAGGAGCTCCTTGGAAACCCTATGGGGTTATTCTACTCTGGCCTAGATGGTCCCTATGAGTCAGAATCTGCTGGACAGCAATGGGGTTTTTGTTTGTTTGTTTGTTTTCCTTCTATGCTGTGCTCATACAGAACCTGTCCACAGACCAAGAGGAAGTCATTTGAACAGAATAAGGTATAGTGTGCAGTTTAAAATCACAAAAAGTGGGCATTAAGGTCATATCCATTCACCATATTTATTTAACCTGTTTGCTGTGCAAATAATTTTAGAAACTGGACTGTCATGGATTGAATTGTTCTCCTAAAACAATATGTGTAGAAATTTGGTTGGGTCGTGCTTACCAGTATTGTGTGATTGCCCTACACTTTGTGATTTTCCTATGCTGTATGTTAGAGGATTGGGTGGGGCTGTAAATCCTTTCCTAAGTTCACCTCTCTACTCCATTGCAAATACTGTCTTCTTGGATTGTGTCTTGCACCACCTTTTATCCTACAAGGGATAAAAGGAAAGAAATGCAAGCAGAGAGTTGAGAACCTCGCATCATCAAAAAAGCAGAACTGAGAGTAGAGCTTGACCTTTAGACCTGAGGTTCCTGTGCCAAGACATTCCCCAACCAAAGACTGATACAAAAGGACTTTCCTCCAGAGCTGACAGGTAAAATCCTCTCCAGTAAGGGGCATCCTGAATTCAGACTTACAGCCTACCGGACTGCATGAGAATGAACTTTTCTTTGTTACAGCCATCCACTTTGTGGTATTTCTGTTACAGCAGCACTAGCTGACTAAAACATGGACTCAACGACACACAATAACAACAAAGGCATGGGCCCAATGCATTAATTCCCACCCATGAGCATCAGAGAATGAGACCAAATCAACTAACTTCTCACTAAACAAATAGTATGGAACTATCACTGACATGATTTCTGCGATTATAGGAAAAGGAGCACATGTTATAAGAATCTCTAGGAAAAGGAAGATCAGGCTTCAAAATAATGGAGCCATCCTTTAACACTAGTTTTGTTACATGTACATTTACTTAAATCCCCACTTAATTCCTTTGATAATCGGTATCCTCATGTATGAAGTAACTGATAATCAGTTACCCCCCATTTAACCCAAAGTCCTCTATGCATCTGTCCTATCATAGCTCAGTCCCGTGCCCTCTCCTTACCGTTAACACTCTGAGCAAGCTTGCCTTTTATTTGGGTGCTCTTAAAGGCTGTTTCTTAAAATGAGATTACGTGGAGACACAAGGAGAATTAGACAACTACCTAGACTAATGTATTGGTAAATAACTGAGATAAGAAACAGAGAATTGATCCGTGATTAAGAGTATGGGCTTTGGAGACAGATATGTTGTTGTCGCTTGATGTCCTGAATGTCATCAGAATGTCTTCATTTCACTATTTCCTTTATCTTCGGATAAAGAAAAAAGTCATTAGGGGCCTGATCAGGTGAGGAGGGGGAGTGTTCCAATACAGTTATTTACAGGTTAAAATCTCCCTCACAGATAGTGCCTGCTGTGTAAACTGGTGTGCTGTCATGATGCAAGAGATAGGAGTTGCTGGCAAAATTTCAGGTTGTTTTCGTCTAACTTTCTCATGCAGCCTTTTCAGCACTCCTGAGTACTAAACACTGTTAACTGTCCAGCTGGTGCAAATTCATGATGTGCAATCCATCTGATATCAAAAAATGTTAGCCATATTGTTATGACTCTCGATTTAGACTGATGGACTTTTTTTTTTGTCATGAAGAATTGATTAACTTCCACTGTGCACTTTGACACTTTGGGGGTCGTATTGGTACACCCATGTTTTATCACCAGTGATAAAATGGCCCCAAACATTATCTTGCCTCCCCAAAAGATCCTAGCAAGTTTTGACTCTCCTTTGCTTTCGTTCATCCATGAGCTCCTTTGGGACCATTTTTGCACACCTTTCTCACGCCAAGATTTTCAGTTCAGGTTCTCTTAACTGTTCCTCTATTGATGTTTACTTGGTCTGCTTTGCTTCTCACAGCCAGCTGGTGATTTTGACACACAATTTGATAAATTTTTGCAATGTTTTCACCAGTTGTGCCCCTTACTGACAGCCCTGACATCTTTTCATCAGTGATGCTTTCTCTCCCTTCAGAAAAATGTGTAATCCATTTGTACATTGCCGTTTTGTTCAAGGCATTATCCTCATAAACTTGGACTAATATGCCCCTGATGCCACTTCCACTCTTGCCCAGTTTAACAAGAAATTTAATGCTTGTCTGTTGCCCTAATTCAAGCTCTGACATTCACGTGACGCAAAAGTACTCAACAATAATAATGAACACCACTCAGCAGGACACTGCCATGTGTCGACACAAACACAGCTGTGAGACGTTGATACACCAAGGTTATGAAACTTTACTGAGTTGCTTCTACAGTGCTGCCAATGTAAGCACACAGTGTCAAGCTCACGTACTGAATTGTCCAACCCTATATATCAATTTTTCTTCAGTCTTCCTTTTTCATTTTCATTAACAACCTGCAATATACAAATGACACAACCTTTCTGGACAAAAGGGAAAAGAACTGGAAGTACTTACTAATGAAAGATCAAAGAGTAAAACTTTTGGTACAGATCACACCTCAACATAAGGAAAAGAAAAGTCGTCACAACTGGGCCAAGAAGCAACATCATTACAAACAGATAGAGATGAAATTGCCAAGGATTTCATTTACTTGGTTCCGCAATCAACGCCAGTAGTAATCAAGAGAGCCAATGGCTTATTGCAGTTAGCAAAAGACCTCTTAAAAAAAATGGTGTCCCCTGGTACTCGACGGCACTTGGCTGGCTTGGCTGGTGACTGGGGTGCCCTGATCTAAGCCATAATATTTTCAATTTTTTCATGTGCATGCAAAAGTTAGTCAATGAAAAAGGAAGACTGAAGAAGAATTGACATATTTTCACAATGGTGTCGGAGACCACTTACCAGTATCCAAAAATTAAAATCCTACCTGACTACACACATATTCTGAGTGTGTGTTTCATATGTGTTAAGCCTTGGCTTTCTCATTTGTGAGCACATTGATTGTAATGCTTCCTTCCTCTGGTCACTATGGGATTACATGAAAAAATATATACAACATGTATGAACCTTGAAAAGTTTATGCTGCGTAAAATATATCAGATGCAAAAGGACAAATATTGTGCAATTCCACTTACATGAAATATCTAGAATAGGAAAATTTGTGGAGACAGGAGGTGGATTAGAAGTTACTAAAGAATCAGGAATGAAAGAAAAGTAAGTTATGGTTCAGCGGTTACAAAGTTTATGTTTGGTATGATGAAAAATTTCTGGAAATAGATAGTCATGATAGTTGTCCAACATTGTGAGCATCATTGAATTTTATTCTTAAAACCCATTAAAATGGCAAATTTCAAGTTACGTATTTTTTGCCATAATAAAAAAAATGCTTCCACAATGTCTGTGAGATAACCCATCGCAAGACTCAATTTCCACCCACAGTGATGTTGTAGAACTGCCCTCCTAGGGTTTCAAGGCAGCGGTGGATGGATTCAACTTGCTAACCTATTGATTAACCACTGCACTACCAGGGCTCTGTTAGATAGTGTTTAAGAATAAGAAATACCATTTAACACTTATTCTGTGAAGATTGACCTATTTCCTTAGCCCAAACAAACTTTGCTAAACCTGACAGCATTTTGCTTGTGCTAGTCTCGTGTCATTTTATAGCCATTTATTTCTGATACTGGTGCATACGTATTACCTACTGTTCTGGAAACTTCTTAACAGAAAGTCTTCCACTTTGTACATGTTTGCATTTTCTTTAATGACCTGCAATAACTTGCTGCATAAATTTTTTTCACAGATAAAAGGAATTTAGATTCAACATCATGGCTTCTGGAGCACAGTGGCTAAAGCACTCAGCTGCTAAAATAAAAGTTGGCAGCTGGAACCCACCAGCAGCTCACACTGGACAAAGATGTGGCAGTCTGCTTTTGTAGAGACTTACAGCCTTGGAAACCCTATGTGGTAGTTCTACTCTGTCCTACGGGGCTGCTACAGATTGGAGTCAACTCCTGTGGTAGTAGGTGTGGGTTAGCCTTGATGTCACTGGTCTTGTTATTTACCCGTGACTGATGCTACTGGCATTTAAAGTAGAAGGCTGTCATCGTCTATACCAGGTTGTGTTTTTTACATAATCTGCTTTTCAGTGATGGATTTCCAGCTTCCCTGTTGTGTTTTAGGACTAATGAAAGGAAAGGATAAAGCCCTAGAGAGGCTCACAGAGCGTGAGGAGAACAGAGCCTGAGGACATAGACCACACAAGACTTTTCCTTATCATTATTTGAGTTAAAGGAACCAACTGAAGGAGATGCCACAAAGACATCATGTTGAAGGCCAGTTGACTAGAGGCAGAGGCTTTCAGCTACAACATTTTACAAAACTCTGGATCACTTTTCTCAGTGCTTAGTTAATTTTTAAAAGAAGAAGGAGGAGCAGGAGGAGAAGAAGCAGAACAACTCCTGCTCACAGACAGATCTTCCGAGGAGCATATTTATGGTAAGAAGTCTCTTCCTTGAGCCAAAACACAATTAACATCTCCGTATATGAAGGTCCATCAACCAAGTCATTTTTAGTGATAATCCACATGAATATGGCTTTTCTAAAATGTACATTAGATCAGCTTCCATAGCCCAGTAAAGCACTAAATTTCAAAGGGAAATTTCATTAAAGCATCATTCAGAAACAAAAAAGTGTCTTTATGAGAAAATAAATCCAATCAAACAAAAAGAAAAGAAAAAAAGCCCCTCCCCCCCCACACCCTCCTCCTCCTATTTAACAGTCAATTAATCTCATTTGTTTGGGGTTTTTGTTTGTTTATTTGTTTGTTATTCCTGCCTGAAAAATGTGGAATGACCTCTACAGAATCTTCTTAGTGGTTCTGAGTGAATCAGTTACTACTGATGCCATTTAACAGTTTACATTTAGGAATCTGCAGGACAATGTCTTTTGACTGAAAGCCAGTCATACCATGTGTCTTCATATTTCAGGGAACCGGCAGAATTCGCCTGGTATGCTGAGGAAGTCCTATGTGTTGTAAATAACTTCCCTAAAGTCTGATTTGAAAGTGTTCTCTTCCTGATTTCATCAATAAGGTTACTATGTGACTTTAAAAAATTCCACTGCTCTAGGAAAACTTCTGTTTCCTTTTATGCCCAGATTTAGCAGGTTTTTCAAAGTCCTTGTTATTAAGAAAAGTTGTGGCTGGAAAAATGGATAAGTAGTTACAACTATTCCAGGAAGCTATAAATATTCTAGTTTAAGATATTTAAGAAATCATCCTCACCTTTATTGTTTCCCAGGGCCCACCTACCACCAGGAGCTGCCCTCCCAAAGTGAAGTGGATGGCCCTAAATGATCATAGGTAGGTTTTAAAAAATAAACACAAAATTAGTTTCACACCTACTTAGACAGCTTAGAATTTTAATGTGTGAAGTATGCCAGGACTCTACAGTGAAATAAAGCTTTGCATTCAAACTGATGTCAGCCAATCAGTAAACAGTACCAAGAGCTGCCCATTTTATAATTATGGAGCTTACTCTAAGTTGGAGATTTTACTTATTAATGAATAAAGCACTACTTGACCCAGTTTTGCCATTTCTTCATAAGAACCTTGTTTTTAAGATGTGTTAAAATAGCATGAAGTCCCTGATTTATGCCCACTAAATCCAGGAAACTCAAAGTTAATCCTCAGAACTATTTGTGTCTAGTTTTGCAGCAAACATTCTATATAAAACCATGCTCTGTTCGAGGATAAGGCAGAGTCAGGAGAACGTGGCAGACTCGCCTGCATGCTTGGCTTCGTCCACATCAATGCTCCAAGTTGTACTTAGACAACTCTGTCCAGATGTTTTCTGTTGTCTCTCTGGTTGTGCCATAGCCTTATTTCAGTCTTTCTATTGTCATCCTAGGAAACCTTGGTGATGTAGTGGCAAAGTGCTACAGCTGCTAACCAAAAGGTCAGCAGTTCAAATCCACCGGGTGCCCCTTGGAAACTCGATGGGACAGTTCTACTCTATCCTCTAGGATCACTCGGAATCAGAATCCACTTGATGGCAGTGGGTATTATCACAGGGCTGCAGAGTTGGAATCACAATAGGTTTCTTGTTGTCCTAAAATCAGTCCCTGGTGATACAAATGGTTAAGTGCCTGACAAACTCACCCAGAGGTGCTTCAAAGCTTCTGAAAGGTCACAGTCTTGGCATCCTACGGAGCAGTTCTTCTTTGCTTACCTGGTGTCACCATGAGTGGAAACTGATTCACACCAAGTAACAACAACACTTTCCTCTTTGATTAAACATTTTTTGCATCCAGGGATATTGACCAAGTACCCGGAAACAACTGTCAGCACTCACTGACCAAGAGTCCCTGGGGATGGGAACTCTCAGACTGGGGGAGGCAGTGACTGTTAATTTGTAACTCTTGCTCCTCTTCTTCCTCTCTCCCCCAAATTCCTCTCATTTGAACCACTTTTTTAGACATACCAGATAGTGTGGGAAAGTTCTTAGTGAAAACAAGACAACACCAAAAACAACTGGAACGTGATTCTGAACAAGATTGCTGTTTCCCTTCCTGGAAGGTCCTCCCTGTCGTCTCTGCCTGGCACGCTTCTACTCATCTTGCAAATACCGTTCATACTCTGCATCTTTCATCAGGTCATTCCTGCCCTTGGGTCTCAGCTTCTCCAAGTGGTATGTCAGGGAAGACATTCACATCTCTAAAGCCTCCTCTAGTTGCCAGATACTGCCTCACTGCGCCCTCCAAAGCATTCTGTGTTTTTCCAGCTCTCAGCTGCAGAAACAGTTTTCTGCCCCATTCATCTGATACTTAACATGGACTGACCGACACTCTCGGCCACATGCTACCTGTAAGACCTGGAGGCAGTTGCTTAATCTCTAAACCTCAAGTTTCTCACCCATAAATTGTGGATCATAATACTAAGATCCGACTCGATGGCACTTGGCTGGCTTTGGCAATACTAGGTGGCATACATGATGGGAGGGACATTAGCGGTACAGTGGGTTAAGGTGCTCAGCTGCTCACCAGAAGGTGAGTGGGTCACACCCACAAGCAGCTCTGAGGAGGAAAGATGTGGCAGTCTGCTTCTGTTATAGCCTTGGAAACCCTCTGGGGGCATCCTACTTTGTCCAATACCATTGCCAGGAGTCAAAATTGACTCAGTGTTAATGGGTGTCATTTGTTTCTCTGTATACATGATGGAGTTGTTTCAAGGATGACGTGATAAAAGGCATGTAAACAGCACACCACAATGGCTGACAGTAGGTGATGCACTGTGCACCACAGTGTCCCGTGATGGTGACGTAATTTCAAAAACTCAGCCATTGACAGCCCTGTGGATCACCAATTCAAACCGAACCCACTGCCGTCAAGTTGATTCTGACTCATAGCAACCCTATAGGACATAGTAGGTAGAATTACCTCATAGAATTTCTAAAGAGTTCCTGGTGAATTTGAACTACCTATCTTTTGATTAGCTGTCATAGCACTTAACTATTACCTGCTAGCGTTTCCAGTCACCAAAAATAAAAATTAAGAGAGAGAGAACAAAAAACTCTGTGGAGCATTGCTCTACTCTGATGCACATGAGGCCACCATGAGCCAGCATTGTCTCAACAGCAAGTGGTTTGGGTTTGGTTATTTTCCAATATATATTAGCTAGAGCTATTTCTGTCTATTTTTTTCATGTGTAGATTCCCTATAAGTCCAAATATGATCAAAAACTACTTGAGTTGAAAATTCACAACACACCTGTATGCCCATCTTGCTTATTATAATTCAGCAATATTCAGTTGATGTACTTCACTGTTACAGCTTTATGTCTTAGTTTCAATCATTAACTCTTCTGGATGTGATTATTTCTACCTGTGAAGGTATGACTTCTGCCAATTCAGCCCTTAACATCGTAGGAAGATAATGATCAGGACAATATTAGGAACTGTTCGCATTTCCAGTGTTCTGTAAATATTTTAGAACAGCAGCCCATAAAGAAAGAGTGGGTTGGCCATAAGCCAGCCTCCCACAAGAGAAACAGTGAAGGCTGAGCTGAGCTGCGGTGGAAGTCCACTTGCTTGGAGGCTGGTTGTTGTGTGCCTCCGCTACAGGGAGCATTCCATGCACACCTCTGTGTGTGTGTGTGTGTGTGTGTGTGTGTTGTTCACTTGTTTTCAAGTGAGGGAACAGGAAGAAATGGAGGGAGAATGAAAAGAGGAAAGACACAAAAAAAGGATAAAAGAAAGAAGAAAAGGAGAAAGATGAGAAGTGAAACAAGGAAAGGGAGCCAGAGGGGGACTGAGACAGAGCGATGCGAAGGCCTTCATGGGGCAGAAGTGAGGCGACCAAAGAAGAAAAGGCTATTGTGGACCTGAAGCTGTAGAAAAAAGCAGCCTGCCTACCTCGTCTCAAAAATGTTACAGAGAGACATGTGGACGACTTCAAAGAAGGTTTCTCTCTGAAGCTGTGATTTGGTTACCTGTGTAGTTAGATGCCACCACCCTACTTCCCTCGGTCTTACTGCACTGGCTTGTTGTTGCTATGATTCTGAAAGCTATGCCACCACTGTTTCACATACTAGCAGGGTCACTCATGGTGGACAGGTTTAAGTGGAGCTCCCGATTAAGATTGACCAGCAGAAAAGTCTTGATAGTCTATATATTTCTGAAAACTAGCTCAAGAAAACTTTATGGGTCACAGGATAATACAAGAACACTGGCTTGCTTTGGACATATTATCAAGAGAGATCAACGCCTAGCCAAGCCAGCCGAGTGCCGTCGAATCAACACCTAGAGGCAACGTTATGTTTGATGAAGTCATGGGCCAGGATGGGCCAGGAAGACCCTCAGGGAGGTGGATGGACACAGGAGCCACCGAGACAGAGTCTAATATGTCTGCAGTTATGAAGATGACACAGGACTAAGCAGTATGTCTTTCTGTTGTACAGAAGGTCGCCATGAAGTGAGTCAGAATCGACTCTACAGCAGCCAGTAATAGCAACTATGTATTTAGATTACAATTCGTATTTGATGGAAACTTCTCTGGTAGAAGAAAAGATGATGGATTCTCAGACTAACCTACTGTTGTCAAGTCAATTCCGACTTATAGTGATCTTACGGGTCAAGGTAGAACTGCCCCAGGGAGTTTCCAACGAGCTCCTGGTAGGTTTGAACGCTGACCTTTTGGTCAGCAGCTGTAGCGCTTAACTACTATGCCGCTGAGATTTCCTCTCAGACTAAAGGAAAGCAGTATTTCTAACCTGACTTTTCAGTAGAGGCCTCGTCACAATTCTGATGACAATATGTATGCAACCAAAAATAAAAAAAAAAATAAACCACTGTCATTGAGTCGATTCAAACACACAGCAACCCTATACGACAAAATAGAACTGCCCCGGTAGAGTTTACAAGGAGCACCTAGTGGATCCGAACAGTCAGTTTTTTGGTTAACAGCCATAGTGCTTAATCTTTATGCTACTGGAGGTTTAGTATATGTAGCAGACATATGTTTTTAAGATACTTTTTTCAACCAGGTGCTTCTTCTTCCTCTTCCACACATCAAAAGCTTCTAAATTCCAGGTTTTGCAGAAGAAAAAAGAGCTCAGACTGTCATGGCTTCCTAGTGGTCTGTATGGGCATCCTCAAGAGACGGTATTATTGAGCAAGGAGTTTTCGAGCATCTACATCGGTATCTTCTGGGTTGCTGAATAGTTTGCCCTCAGGCTGACTTAAGAACACAGTCCTCTTACCCAAACATTGCCCTACTGAGGAAATCAATCAGACACCAGGCTTGAAACCCAGAATGTAACATGAATGGCCTTCTGTGAATCCAGGGTAAAGGGTGGTGTTGTTAGCAGTTACCGAGTCTACTAGGCAGATCTGAGTACGCAGACAGTGATTAACACACCCAAATCCAATTCCACCTACTTCCTGGGAAAACATGGAGGTGTTTTAGTTCTGTCCACATCAGCAGTTTATTTCTGTGGCCTACAGAAATTTCCAGTGAAGATTAAATCTGTTGCGTAGGAGAGACCTAACAGAGATCCCTATAAAATATTATTTCTAAAACAAGGATGATTATGAGTGAGGTTTTTGGTTTTAACTGCAAATGTAATCAGTGAGCCTAGCTGCTTCTCTGACAGGCTCTCAGATTTACTGGAATGCTTTAGCTCCCACAAGGGAAGAAATCATTTCCTGTGAATTCCAAGTTCTGCAGGTTACTGAAACGTAGCCGTTTCCTCTTCTTGCAGAGCATGCTCCCTGCTACCTTTGCAAGGGCTGCTTTTCTCTGCCATGTAGCTAGGGACGTCCTTGGCCCATAGCCATGGAAGTACACTGCAGGAGAATCTTGTATCTGGGTACTGGGCCAAGAACTTTTCGCTCTGAGAAAACGTATTGGCCTCTAGAACTTCAATGTTATCTAAAAACAGACACTTCGGTTTTCAAGGAGTTCTCTTGTGAAATGTGCAGCTATGTTATGCTTTAAGTCATGCCCTATCTCAAGGTGGAAAATAAGAATGCTTCAAGGGTGAGAGAAAGTGGAATATTTATACTGACTGCAGTTGAGTCGATTCCAACACATAGTGACCCTATAGACAGAGAAGAACTACCCCGACAGAACTTCCAAGTTGACCAGTGGATTTGAACTGCCAAAGTTTTAGGTCACTGCTACAGGTAGCACTTAACCACTACGCCACCAGGGTTTCCAGAATGTATATAAACTTTCCTATGCTCGTACGTATTTTTGGAAACCCTGGTGGCACAGTGGCTAAGTGGTATGGCCGCTAAACAAAAGTTCAGCAGTTCAAATCCACCAGGGAATCCTTGAAAACCCTGTGAGGCAGTTCTTGTCTGTCCTGCAGGGTCACGGTGAGTTGGAATTGATTCTACGGCAATGGGTTTGGGTCATCTGTGTTTCCATTGCATGGCTGTGGGAAGCTCTGAAGTTCTGAATCCAGGACAGTCTGAGATGTTGTGGTGTCGTAGAGTCAGATGGCTTAAGTTTAAACTGCAGCCGTACCACTTCTAGGTGTGTGACGTGGGTAAATTTCTTGACATTTCTGAGTCTCAGTTGTCTTGTTTGGAAAATGGAGATTTAACAGACAAAGCAAAAGAAAACCGACTCCTGGGGTTGTTAGAGAAGAAAATGATAGAATGTAATAAAAGGCTGAGCAACGAGGATATAGTCAATAAATAATAGCCTCCATGATGAAAGGTCAGGTTAGTTAAAGGACTTGATATCAAAAGAGAGTCATTATGGGAACTGAAATTCAGTTTTCTAACTTGTTCAGTGATCTGTTAAACTAAATCACCTCCCTGTTAAAAGCTTCTCTTCCTCCAAAGATTTTTGAAGAAGTTAATTCTCATGTTATGTTACAGTCAGTTAGCTAAAGAATGTAATTCTTCCCCCCAGGACAGGAGAATAGTGGTGCATATACACTAACTTGGGAAAAGCTGAGTTTATGAAAAAGAAAAGTTTTTATCTGCCATCATCCCTCCTCGTGCTTTGCTCCTTGAGCCCTTCAGTTCACCCCTAACAGGCCTTTGTCTATTTGGTTTCCCCCATAGAGTCATTTTGGAACTCCTGGTGGTCTCATTGTTAAGTGCTACAGCAACAGTGAAGTTGCATATGCTTTGGGTTTCTGATCTGTTTTCCATGGACACTTGCACTTGGTGATTTCTCTTAGTATGGGGACTTTAACTGTCATCTCTATGTTGACTGACCTCAGATTTATCTATCTAGTCTGGCCCTCTACTCTGAACTCTGGTCTACTTTCTCCAACTGCTCATTGAGTATCTCAGTCAAGAACTACCTCCATTTTCACAGCAATGAAGTGTAACTTTCGGTTGTTTTTAACTGCAGACTTACAAACGATGGCTTCATTTCTCTGGTTCCTCAGACCCCAAACCTGAGAAGTCACCTTTCCTTCTCCCTTGCCAAGCCAACGCCAAGTGCCGTCGAGTCGGAATATCCAATTTATCTGGATAACTTAGTGATTCTGCCATCAAACGCATAGAAATCCAATGGCTTCTCAACAACCCCCCTCTCCACCATCATTTCTCACCTTGATTTCAGCAATAATCCCAGAACTGGTCTCCCTGCTTTCATTCTTGTTTGTCAGCCCTCACAATCCCACCTAAAGACTCTTCTTACAGCATCCAGATTATGTCACACCTCTCTTCAAAACCCTCCAGTGGCTTCCATCTCATTCAGAATACTACCAATGTCTTTCCCATGATCTGCAAGACCCTAAATGATCTTGCCTGAAGGGATCTTTCCATTTTTATCTCATCCCACCCTCCTTTCCAGAGGATGAACGTGGTACCCCTTAAGCATACCAAACACGCACTCACCTCAGGACCTTTGCATTTCCTATTCCATTGTGCTGCAATGTTCTTCTGCTAGATTTCTTTACGTCTGGGCTTGCCATGCTGTCAGAAAGGCTTTCCATGTGAACTTATCTTGAAAAAGCGCACAACCAACACCAACGGCAACACTTCCTTAATCTGCTATTTTTTAACAGCATGTATCACCACTTGACTTACTGTATGTTTATTTTTTATGCCTTTGTAGCCCCTTTCTTGTCACTAGAATTAAGTTCAGTGAAAGCAAAGACATATTTATTTCCTACTAGATCTCCAGTACTTAGAACTCCGTCTGTCACAGCAGCCGCTGCTGTCATTGTTAGCTGCTGTAGAGTCAACTCACAGTGACTTTATGTACACAAGAACAAAATGCGGCCAGTACTGTGTCATCTGCACTAGCACAGGCGTGTCTGAGGCCGTCATTGTGGCCCTGGTTCTAATCTGGCTCTCCAGACGTCTCCTGCAACCCTACTGTCCCTCTACTTCACCAAACATAATGTCCTCTTCCGGCAAGTGATGCCACTCTTAGTGACATCCGCAAGCAAATGAGTCAGACAGTGTTGTGTTATGATCTGGAAGGTTTTCGTTGGGTAATTTTTGAAAGTAGATCTCTTGGCCCTTCTTCCTAGCCAGTCTTAGTCTAGATGCTCTAGAAACTTGTCCACCGGGAGCACCCTTTCAGTATCGGAAATACCAAGGGCGTAGCTCCCAACATCACAGGAACACTCAAACCACCGTAATGTGGCGAACTGAGAGATGACGGTGAACAGCTACAGTGGGCATCCACAAAATCTATTTATGTCTTAAAAGACATGTACCTTTTTATTTTTTAATGTTTATTATAGGAGTTGGAAAACATGCAAATTAGAGAAAATGATTTAATGGATCATCCTTGACTACTGAGTGAACTTTAACAATTATTAATGTGTAAAACACAAACCAAACCAAACCCAGTGCTGTTGAGTCAATTCCAACTCATGGCGATCCTAGTAGGACAGAATAGAACTACCCCATAGAGTTTCCAGGGAGCTCCTGGAGGATTTGAACTGCTGACCTTTTGATTAGGAGCCATAGTACTTAAGCACTGTGCCACCAGGATTTCCATTAATATAGTCCCACTGCCATCGAGTTGGGTCCAACTCACAGTGACCCTACAAGTCAGAGTAAAACTGCTCCATAGAGTTTACAAGGAGTATCTGGCAGATCTGAACTGCTGACCTCTTGGTTAGTAGATGTAGCACTTAACCCGCTACATCACCAGGGTTTCCATTAGGATATACTTAATCTTATTTTACACATCAATCACTCTTATTTTGTACATCCCACCAAACTTCCTTCCACACCCATCCCAGTACATAGTGTTAAAGCAAACTTTGTCAAGTCATTTCATCTGTACATTATATGAGTATTTTAAATTGTCCTGTAAAAATTTCTGCCATTTTTGCTCACAATGAGTAATGTTTGCAATGCTTATTTCCCCATCTCTTTACTTATACTGGAGGCCTCATGGTGCTGTGGATAAGAGCTACAACTGCTAACCAAATGGCTGGTAGTTTGAATCCACCAGGCTCTCCTTAGAAACCATATAGGGTGGTTCTACTCTACCTTATTGGATGGCTAGGAGTCGGAATTGACTCAACAGCAATGGGTTTTTCTTTTAATTTACTCATACTAAATATGATCATATAAAAGTACTCTTTGTCAGTTGTCCTGGTGAGAAAACATATCAATTTGGTTATTTTAAAATTAAAAAAGAACAATGAGTGAAAAGAAAGTTCTTGAAATCCATGATAATGTGTCTCTTTTTTATCTCTGGGACCCGTTACAATTCAGACACCAATATTACAACAATTTTATATTAAACTAATTAGATTTATTTCCTTCTAGTTTTTAGTCTGTGTTATATACTAATGTACAGTATCTCATGAAATTGTAGAATCAGAGCCCACTATAATCATATATTTTAAAAAAAAACAGTTACCATTGAGTCTCTTCTGACTCACTAGAACCTCAAGCATGTCAGAGTTGAACTAGGCTCCATATCATTTTCAATGGCTGATTTTTTTTAAACCAAATCACCAGGACTTTCTTCCAAGATATCTCTGAGCAGACTAGACCCAGTAACTTTTCCCTGATTAGGCAAGTGTTTTAACTGTTTGTACCACCCAGGGACTCCCAATCACCTCAGTGCATGCTATTAAAAGAACCATTACTAAGTAAAAATAATAACATACTTACTATTATTGTTATTCTTTTGATTTTACCAGGATCTCAGGGAACATGGCATGCATGGAAAAACTGGTGAGAAAAGTAAATTTCTCATTCGTCACAAGTATATTTTGAAACTGGTTACCTCAGTAGATAACCTTATGAAAAACCTTTTGGAGGAGACTTTTCTCAGTCTTTTAAACCATCTTCCACCCGATTCTGGAAGCAGACTCCAGCCCAAGGTGCTCCCCAGCCTTCTTCTGTTGTGGGACTGGAAACAGATTGCATCCTGGCAGGGCCCGGTTAGGTCTGCGCTGGGTGGGCTCAGGTTGGCGGCTCTGGAAGTCTCCCAGAATGGCTCTGTGACTCTCTCTGGAGAAAGCCTTCTGTTCTCAGAAATGTTAGCATACTAAACATCTAGCCACAGGGAAGAGGATGGGAGGGGTTTGGAAAAGAAAATGTAAAGACAAATGGGAATATTCAAAAGCAGAAGAGAAAATCCAGTGCTCAAAACAACATTCTTTAACCTAGACTAGCTATAAATTTTCTCTCTTGTTGATTTCCTGTCTTGGAAAGGGTCCATGAATGACACACACACACACACACACACACACACACACACACACACACACACACACACACACACACACACACACAATGCTGGTAATTCAACTATGACTTTTTTTTCCTTTAATGTAAATCTAGTACCATTCGTATCTGAAATATGAAAGACTTCAAAATCTCCCCTTGTCAGTTTACCAAAAATCTTAACAACCCATTTAAAAGACATAGAAATACATGCAAAGTCCAGGCAGAGGATGATGAGGGTCCTGTCCTTGCCTGTCCCTCCTGAGTGCTTTGGCAGTGACTCTCGAAGCTTCTGAGTCTGTGATCACATCTAAGCTCCTTTCTTCCCTGCCAAGAATCCGCTGGTGGAATCCCCGGTGGGATGCTGAGTGGAACAAATCTTTGTCGGAATTTGCTTAAGACCACAACCAGCTAGATTTCTGGGAGGGAAATTTACACTGACTGTCATTCAGGAATCTAACAGCAGGTCAACAATTTCCATGCTCCATGTAGACGGATGTTAAACAGATCATAGATGTCACCCCTTGTTAATCAGTGTGGGACAGAAGTGAAGGACAGAACAGACGTCTGCAAAGATTGAGGCCCCTACTCATTGGCACCTACTGCTACTCCCTGGGAGGGTCCTGCTGTTTCCAACCGGGTCCTCTGGATAACTGTGACTCCTGCCATCCATGATTCTGAGTGGCTGACTGTGCAGAAGGGGCTTTTCGAATGTGGGGCTCTCTAGAGGACCTCTAGAAAGCTCTAGCAATAGTTGTCATACAAAGTTCAGAGACCAGCCTTTTCAGGGTACTTGTCCAGAGCCTCTTGGGAACATAAAACTGGGTAATACTGTACTTGACAAATTGCTAGCCATCCTCTCAGCACCTTTAGAGTTAGGCCTGAGGATATTGCTGAACTCTGCTTTGACTGAAGGTGGGGTCTCTTAATCCCCAAAGGAGCCCTTTCTCAGGCCAGAGGGAGAGGAAGGGGGAGTGGAGGGGAGGGGAGGGGAGGGGAGGGGAGCGGAGGGGAGCGGAGGGGAGCAGAGGGGAGGGGAGCGGAGGGGAGGGGAAAGACCTTACTGTTTCACCATGTCTGTCTTCTTGATGTCATTCCAGAAAATAAAGACACTCATTAAGGAGAAATAGGGCCGCTTTATCTAATTACCTTAACAGAGGAAGAACAATTCCAGCAGTACCTCAACTGAGATGTGTTCATTAAAACCTTTTTTACTTCTTTCAGTTACGTAAATTCATATTTCAAAAAATTGGGGAAGTTCACTGTTTAAAGTTTCTGTGTTAGGAATTCATTTAAAAAGCACATATGTCTTTTGAAATGAGAAGAGTCGCCTACATTCTTTTGTTTCATTAAAGTAATATTCCCTTTCACAAGTTCCATAAAAATCAAAATAAAAAGTGTTATATTTAAATAAAAGCTATCTTAGAACTTAGAATAGTTGGTTCTATTTATTCATTAAAATGGCCCAGTGAGAAAGTTATGTAAATGAATCTGCCCAGAATACAGCTCATAACTGATGGCACAGTAACTACAGCTTGAGGCTTCTGGCGCCCAGGTTATTACCACTGACAAAAAAGAAGAGGCTGTAGTAGCACCTCACTTAATAAATTATTTGTAAATATACTCTTTTCATAACACAGTTCCTATTTTAAAAAGAACTAAAAACACTTTTGAAAATAAAGACTTCAAGCAGGATGTGAGGCCTGTCGTCTGTCCCTCAGGCTCTCCGTTCATCTCTTTGTCCCTCTTTGATGTCGGTCTCTCCCTCTCCCCACTGCCAGATTCCCCTAAGCGCTCCATCACCTTTCTCTCCACTAAAATGCAGAGCTCAACGTCAGCTAATAACAACTGAAAAACCTTTAGTGGAACAGAGTTTCAGGATATCACTCATTTAAAGCAGTAATGGTTTAAAAAAACTTTGTTTTTCATTGTGTTGGAATAAGTGTTTTGCAGTCTATAAATGAAACATCAGATATAAGTAAACAGATGGTGATCTTAGACATTTATACATGTATATATATACCCACTCACTGCCATTGAGTCAGGTCTGACTCATAGTGACCCTAGATGTCAGAGTAGAACTGCCCCATAGAGATCCCAAGGAGCAACTAGTGGAGGTGAACTGCCAACCTTTTGATTAGCAAATGTAGCCCTTAACCCACTATGCCACCAGAGTGTGTGTGTGTGTGTGTGTGTAAGAACTGCCAATTAAGTTTGCAAACTCTTACTACAAAATGTGCTACATATCTCATTGTCAAATGTCACTACAGTCACCTTCAAAGTACTCCACTTGGGCAGCTATAGTCCAGCCTTCAAAGCAGTTTTGGAACTCTTTCTGGAATGGCCATCAGAGCTGTCATCATATTATCCTTGACGTTCTGCATGTCATCAAAATGTCTTCCTTTCAATATTTCTTTTATCTTTGAGTAAAGAAAAAAGCCAGTGGGGGCTAGATCAGGTGAGTAGCGAGGGTGTTCCAATACAGTTGTTTGTTGACTGGCTAAAAACTCACTCACAGACAACTATACAATTAAGTTGGCGACCTTACCATTGTCACATTGTGTGCAATGGCCATTCCAGAAAGAGTTCCAAAATTGTTTTAAAGGGTGGACTAAGCACTGACATCAGTGCATTGCTTCCCAAGGGGAGTATTTCAAAGGTGACTGTAGTGATATTCAGCAGTAAGGTTTGTAGCAATTATAACAGTTAAGTTCTCAGACTTAATTGTCGGTCCCTGTCTACAGGTTTTTTAACCTTGGGGTTTTTCTTCCATGGCTTTTTGGTGGCAGGTGGAGGCAGCATAAGCTCAAGATACCCCTCATGGAGTGTTGCTACTGTTGTGTGCTGACCCGCTGGTTCCAGCTCATCATGACCTCATGTGACAGAGAAGCACTGCTTTGTAGGGTTTCCAAGGAGCAGCTAGTGGATTTGAACTGCCAACCTTTGGATTAGTGGCTTGAGTTCCTAACCACTGCACCCCCAGGGCCACTGTAACCTTTTCTTGCTTGCTTGTTCTTCCCTGATGTGCAGTCTCTCCCTTTTTTCCACTTTATGAATGTCTGTGTGTTTTTTTCTTCTGCTGTCCTAAGACTCATCCCCCCAAAAACCAAACCCACTCCCATCAAATCAGTTCCAACTCATAGCAACCCTATAGAACAGAGAAGAACTGCCCCATAAAGTTTGCAAGGAGCACCTGGTGGATTTGAACTGCCAACATTTTGATTAGCAGCTGCAGCACTTAACCACTACGCTGCCAAGATAGACAAATATATAGCATATTTAATTTCATTTCTGATGCCATTTTGGTATTATTACCCTTTCTCTCTCATGAGCTGCATCAAATTTTAATTTTCATAACTTGGAAACACAACTCATATATAATGAACATATGTCAAAATTTTATTCAACTCATGAATTAATGAGGAAATCAGTAGATGATAGTTTTTTGTTTTCTGTTTTCTTTTTAAAATATTTTGAGGGCTGAAAAAAAAATGGGACATTAGAATAAGATTAGGTCCCTGGATGATGAAAATTATTCAGCACTCAGCTACTAGCCAAAAGTTTGGTGGCTCAAACCCACCCAGAGGTGTTTGGAGACGGGTCTTGCAATCTGTGTCCAGATCATCATGGCCTTAAAAGCCCTATGGAACAGTGCCATACTGCGCGCACGAGGTCACCATGAGTCAGCCTGATGGTAACCAACCACAACAGAATGAGGCGGCTAGTTTAAATACGAAACTGGCTCATGCCCTACGAGGCAATAAACCATTGCTTATCTTTTCTACCAGGCAGAAATCATTTGCATTTCTACTGGACAAAAACTACAAGTTACCTGCCCATGGTGTCTCGCCACTAATTGATAGTAAATAGCAAAGCCAAACCATGGTACATTGGCTTACAAAATGAAATTAATTTTAGTTCTTCCTAAAGTACGGTGCTGAAAGATCATGCGACCCTTCTCTGGCTGTAGGTTTTGAATATTAATAGGTTTGGATTTTTTTTCTTTTTTCTTTTTCTTTTTTCTTTTTGGTGAAAATAAGAAAGAAACTCTTACCATTCTGTTTTTACTCCAAAGCAAATTTATCAGGTTTTTTCCAATATTTAAAAGGTGCCATTTGAACACATGGTTTCTGTTACCTGAAGTATCAGTGTACCATATGGTCTTTTAAACGAAAAAGAATAAGGTAACACGTTCACCTAAAAATATTTGCCGGACAGGTCTGTCATGCCCTGTGGTGCAGCACATCAGAAGTGAGCCCTCACTGAAGATCCTTAAGACAAAAAAGGTGAGTAATCAGGAACCATGACTGATAGATACAGCTCATGGCAAACCAGAGTTGAGTAAACTGTGAAAAATTAGAATTAAGAGGTATGCAGATCTGGGAAAACAGAAAATTAAGCTTCAGGCTAGGAATAAGTTAGATGCAAATAGCCAAAGTCTTAATGAGCCAAGAGGCCTCAAAGGTCAAGATAGATGGAATAGTCAGATAGATGGAACAGTTAGACAGATGAAACAGTAAGATAGATGAAATAATCAGATAGATAGGGCCACATAGACAGACTGGATTAAGGGCACTACAGAGAAGAAACACAAAAGCATTCAAGGGGCCTTGACCTTAGCCTGTGCTTGATGCCCCTCATCGACCCTGTTGCGCAGCTATCTAACACCATAACGGAAGGCTCCATCCTGGGTCGAGTGCTTCTCAGCTAAGTGGACTCTCCTGTCTGCTCCACTGCTTAGAAGCTGGGGATGCATTTTGACAGCTGGAAACCTACAAGATAAAATAATATTCCCACATTCCTAGAGTCCTGGTCCTCCCCAAACTAAACCAAACCTGTTGCCATCGAGTCGACTCTGACTCATAGTGCCCCAACAAGACAGGGTAGAACTGCCCCAGAGGGTTTCCATGGGGTAGCTGGTGGATTTGAACTGTCAGTTTTCTGATTAGTAGCCAAAGTCCTAAGCAGTACAACACCAGGACTCCAGTCTTCTCAAAGGAGGCCTATTATCTTCTCAAACTAAACTACCTATAAATACTGAACTGAAATGAGCTAGATCCCTCCAGAAACTGACATTTGATTTCTGAATCATTCCCAAGTTTTTATTTTTTTTGCTTTTTGATCTCATCCACATGTCACTTTCTTAAAATCTCTAAGGGAAACGATGTCACTATAAGGACTAAGGTGCACCAGACCCAAGCCAAGATATTGTCCAATTGCTTGATACACATGAGAAAGCTGGACAATAAAAAACAAAAAGAGAAAAACTGATGCTCTCTAATTATGTTGATGAAGAGTGTTGAATACACCACGGACTGCCAAAAGAACGAACAAATCAGTCTTGGAAAGGTAAACACATAAAAATCAGTTGGATTCTTGTATATCAATAAATAGAATGCCAAAAATGGAGTCAGGAAAGGAGTATTATCTAAAGCAGCCTTTAAAAAAGTTAAACACTTAGGAACAAATCCGCCTAAGTACCTAAAACAAAACTACAAATACCGCGAGAAACCAAAAGAGACCCACATAAGCAGAAAAAAATACCATGCTCATGGATAGATCGACTTAACATTGTAAAAATGTCAGTTCTACCCAAACCCACCCACTGCCATCGAGTCAAGTCTGGGTCATAGTGATCCTAGAGGTCAGAGTAGAACTGCCCCACAGTTTCTAGGGAGCACCTGACAGATTTGAACCACCGACTTTTGGTTAGCAGAAGTAGCATTTAATCCACTAGGCCACCAGGGTTCCTAAAGCCATCTACAAACACAATACAATCCCAATCCAAGTACCATCAGCATTCTTTAACAAGATGGAAAAGCTAATAAGTAACTTTACATGAAAAGAGGCCCCAGGTGAGTAAAGCACTATTGAAGAAGAAGAAGAAAGTAGAGGCCTCCTACTACCTAACTGATCTCAAAACCTACTATACAGTTATGGTCGCCCAAACAGCCTGGTACTTGTACAATGACAGACACACTGACTAACTGAGCAAAACCAGGAACTCAGATGTAAATTTATCCACCTATACTCACTTGATCTTCGACAAATGTATGAAGTCCATCAACTAGGGAAGAGAGTCGTCTTTTACAGTTCTCAAACCATGTATAAAAACTAATTTAAAATGCATCAAAGATCTAAATAGAAAACCAAAAATTATAAAAATCATTGAAGAAAACAATAGAGGCAATACTAGAGGACCAAAGACAGGGCATAAAATGACATAAACCGTAACTAATGGTACCCGAACACCAGAAAACAAACAAAGTAACTGAGATCTTCTAAAAATTAAGGACTTATGCTCATCTAAAGACTTCACTGAAAGAGTAAAAGGAGAACCTTCCAGGGGGGTGGGGAGGGAAATAACTATGACAAATTCAACAAAGCTCTCATCTCTAACAGAGCTCTTGTATTTCTAAAATCTGCAGGAAAACCCAACACCTCAGCAACAAAAGACAAATAATACAGTTAAAAGATAGACAAAGATATGAACAGACACTTTACCCCACCAAAATATTCAGGTAGATAACCAACACATGAGATGCAAATCAAAATTACATGAGATGCTATCTCACCCTGACATTATTGTCATGAATCAAAAAAAAAAAATGGAAAATATTGCCTTTCAACCAAAGATTAGACAGGCCTATTAAACAAACAATAACACACATTGCTCCATCACGGGCCCTAAATGGCCACGCCAGCCCAGGGACAAGCACAACGTGGAACAGGAAAGCTGGGTAGATGGAAATGGGGAATCCAAAGTCGAGAAGGGAGAGTGTTGACATGTCAAGGGACTGGCAATCAATATCACAAAACAGTGTGTACTAATTGTTTAATAAGAAACTACTTTGCTCTGTATACCTGCAGCTAAAGAACAATATTAAAAAAGAAGTTCATGATAAACATGTATATCCCTATAAGAAATTTTTTTTTCTCACTTAAGCTAGTTTGTTTAGAATGTATTATTTGCAACCCAAAAATGCTTGATTAATGTAATTTAAACCATTCTAGGCTTTTCCTGTCTTCTTTCAGAAGCACATTTTAAAAAAATAAGGAAGTTGCTGTCGAGTCAGTTCCAACTCACAGTGACCGTGAAAGACAGATAGAACTGCCCTCTAGCGTTTCCAAGGGGCACCTGGTGACTACAAAGTGCTGATCTTTTGGGTAGTAGCTGTGACATGTGTGAAAAACAAAACCCATTGCTCTCAGGATGGTTCTGACTCACAGCAACCCTAAAAGAAAAAGTAGAACTGCCCCATAGAGATTCAAGGAATACCTGGTAGATTTGAACTGCTGACCTTTTGGTTTGCCATGGTAGCACCTAACCACTAGACCACCCAGGTTTCCTGTAGCACTTACAGTAGTACTGAATGACATGGATTGTTACTGCTGTGTTTCTTTTCTCTTGGTCTCCAAACGAAAGGAAATGCTGATACATTTTACATTCATCTGCACTGAAAACTGGAAACCCTCTTGGTGTAGTGGTTAAGTTCTATAGCTGCTAACCAAAAGATCAGTAGTTCAAATCCACAGGCACTACTTGGAAACTCTATGGGGCAGTTCTTCTATGTCCTATAGGGTCACTATGTGTCAGAAACAGCTCTTTGACAATGTTTTGTTTTGTTTTTTTAACGGACACTGAAAATTCTAAATATCTATGAGCAGAATGTATTAACTTTTAATTTCTCAATAATATAGTCTGAGCTAATTCAGACATCCTGTAGGTAAAACTTGGATGAGTGTAAGTGAAGTCCTAGGCACAAAGTTGGTTAGAAGGCAGCTTATTTGTTTTATCTCTCCAGAAAGATTCTGAGCAATTTGCCTAACATGCATAAAGAAAGAGCTGGTCAAGAGGTACCATAAACCTCGACCTTATCACATACAAAGTAACTCAGGAAAGACCACAGGGAACAGAATTTGGTGTCACTTAAAAGCTGCCTCAGAAGGATTTAATTTTTACTTACTGAGAGTCTTTTGGAGTTTCTGAGTGGTACAGACAGTTAAGTACTTGAGTACTAGTGGCTGAAAGGTTGGTGGTTCAAATCCACTCCAAGGTGCCTCTGAAGAAAGACCTGGTGGTCTGCTCTGAAAGGTCTCAGCCATTGAAAAATCCTAAGGTAGTCAGTTCTGCTCCACACATGGAGTCACTGTGGGTGAAAATTAGCCCAGTGGTAACTAACAAGAGCCTTTTACTAAAACTTTCAGAGAGAAAACACAGTGGCCTTAAAGCTGCTGACGTAACCTTAAGATTCACTGGCTTGCAAAGAAAGAGTGATCTTGACCTCAGGCAGGTAGAATACCTTTCATCTTGACCAGCCACTGGAACTACCCTAGATTATCTCAAACGATAGCTGCAGAGAGAGCATGCCTGAAGCTGTATGGACTCCACTACCTGCAGTGTGCAGCGATCCATTACAGGCCGGGGCTGCTGCGACAGGTCAGAAAGGCCCATGGGTGGCAGGGACAGGAACTGTCATCAGAAAAGAAAAGCCAAAAATAGCTTTGCTACCTGACCTTCCGCCTGCCATCTCAGAGAGGTGTGTCACCTTTGTTCTGTGATGACAAGTTTCTGTTTTTAAGTTTAGGGGTAGGATAGAGAAATGTCGAAAGAAGAATGAAAATTAAGGAGAGTCTTAGTTAAACCCTGGAAGCATAGTGGCTAAGAGTTATGGCTGCTAACCAAAACATCAGCAGTTGAAACCCTCTGGACACTGCTTTAAAAGTCTATGGGGCCGTTCCACTCTGTCCTATAGGGTCACTGTGAGTCAGAATCTACTGTATGGCAACTTTTTTCCCCCTCTTATTTATTTAGTGGAGCTGTAGCAGAAATACCATAAGTGAATGAAGGTCATTAACAAATGAAGGTTTATTCTGTCACAGTCTAGGAGGCTAGAAGTCCGAATTCGGGGCACGAGCTCCAAAGAAAGGCTTCCTCTCTGTCAGCTCTGGAGGAAAGTCCTTGTCTCTTCAGCCTGTGTTTTCTGGCTCCTTGGAGATTTCCATGTTGCTTGACATCTATCTTCCCCCATTTCTGTTTCCTTTATCTGCTGCTTTTATATTTTTTTAAAGATTAAATCAAGCACAGGCTACACTAATAGCTGTCTAACTAACATAACGAAGACAATTCTTTCCTACATGGGATTACAACCACAGGCACAGAGGTTAGGATTTATACCACAGATGCTAGGGAGAAATAATTTAATCAGCAGTGAGGGGTCAGGGTAATGAGAAGAATCTAAGCAGGAAAGGGAGAAATATCAAGGTTAGCCCTTGTGAGGGAGGCATTGGTGATCAGTTGTAGAATTCTTGCCTTTCATGAGAGAGATCTGTGTTAGATCCCCAGTCAATGCATCTCATAGGCAGTCAGCGCACCACCCCACATTTCAGTGGAGGTTGCATGTCACTATGATGTTGAACAAGTTCCAGCCGAGGTCCCAGACTAGGAAAGACTAGGAAAAAAGGCCTGGCAATCTGCTTCTGAAAAATCAACTGATAAATACTCCATGGCTCACAATCGATCTGCACCCGATCATGGAGTTCAGAACAAGGCAGTTTCTCTTTCTGTTGCCCACAGGGCCGCCATGAACTGGAGGCCGACCGCAGGGCAGCTAACCAGATCAACAGCCTCTGCGCAAGGAAAAGTTCAAAGACAGAAAAAACAAATGAACAAACAAAATCCAGGGGAAAAGGAATCAGAAAAGACTTCAAGGAACAGAAATATCTCACATAGGTTTAGAAGTTGCTTCAGGTGGGGTGTTCAATGCAAATATTCCTTCCAGCTCTCCCCTCAGAAAATTTGAGTCACACCTGCCTTCCCGAACAACAAAGACTCTCTTGTTGCAGGAGAAGAACTAGCCTGGCCCATTCATCAGAGGTGTGACAATGACCAGTCTCTCAGTATGAGAATATTCCGTGACTTCTACTTCCTAATCAGTGTTCAACTTTTTACTGCTTATATGCTGACCTCAAGTAAACTTTAAGCATGACAGAAAACTAGAGTTCATCCATCATAAGCTCAGCTTTGTTATTTTGCGTGTCTATATTCATTTCCCAGGGCTGCTGTAACAAATTACCACAAACCAGGTGACTTAAAATGACCGATTTTTTTCTCTCACAGCTCTAGAAGCTAGAAACCCCAAAACAATGCATCCACAGAGCCATACTGCCTCAGAAGACTGAGAGATACTCCTCCTGTCTTCATTATCTAGTGCTACTGTAACAGAAATACAGCTGGATGATTTTAACAAACAGATGTTTATTCTCCAACAGTCTAGGAGGCTAAAAGTCTAAATTTAGAATGCCAGCTCCAAAGGCAGGCTTTCTCTCTCTCCCCTGTGGGAAAGTTCCTTGTCAGTCTTCTCCTGCTCTCAGCACAGGGATACTGGGTCCAAACGACACACTTTGCTGTTGGCGCTACATTCTTGGTGGTAGGAAATCCCTCTGTCTCCCTGCTCTCTTCTCCCCTTCATATCTCAAAAGACTTGACTGAAGGTACAACTTTGTCTTACAGACTGATCTCTGCCTTATTACCATAACTACTTCTAATCTTGCCTCATTAACATCATAGGGGTGGGATTTACATACATAGGAAAAACCACATCGTATGACAAAACGGTGGACAATCACACAATACTGGGAATTAAAGCCTAGCCAATTCAACACACATTTTGAACAACACACACTTCAATATATAATAACTTCCTCGCCTCTTCTAGCTTCAGGTGTTAGCCAACAATTCCTGGTATTCCTTGGCTTATAAATACGTCACTCCAGTCTCTCTTTCTCTCCCCACATGGCATTCTTTCTGTGTATCTGAGCCTCTGTGTCCAAATTTCTTTCTTCTTAAAAGCACACAAATAATATTGGACGTAGAGCTCTTCCAGTCTAGTATAACCTCATCCTAACTTGTTTGCACTTGCAAAGACCCTGTATCTAAGCAGGTCACATTCACAGGGTTCAGGTCGACATACATTTTAGGTTGCCACTATTCAACCCAATACACCAACTAGAGTTAGGTGTTACTCAGACCAAACGTGAAGCAAAGAGGAATGAGCAATGGTAACAAGAACAGCTCCACAAGGCAGCAAGGGCACAATGATAGAGGGAAGCTTAGGACTTCTCCAGGCTGTAGAATTAGGGGGTTAAAACAACCATCTCAGTGTAAGAACCAGGGAACCTCCAGTTGAAGTCTGGTTTGCACAGAGGTAAAGAGCTTGTTTACGTTACTCATTTGTTGCTGAACTTGTTTTGGAATATGTTTACAATCAGTTCTGCTATATTGTTTGCTCAGAAATCACTTGGTTGATATATTAGCATAACACAAATTTTGGATTTGGGATTTGTTTATGCAAACTTAGTCAAAGAGAAACACAGGGTGAATGCAGAAATTGAAACTGAACTGTATAGGAATACACAAAACACACACACACAACCTTCAAATATCGACCAGCTAGCTCAGTCCTTCCTTTCTGTTATGAGCCACAACAGTGCATATTTGGCAATACACCTTTCTGTCCGGTTATGCAACTTTGCCCAGCAGGGTGGTTCTTACAGAAGCATACGTCGCTTTACAGCCGGACTCAGTGGTCTCGTGAATTACAATGCTACCATTTCACTCTTACAGGGCAAGGACTCTTGTTGGTTGCCAAAGAGTGGATTCTAACTCGTGACGACCCCAAGTGTCACCCAGTAGAACAGCTGTTGGTGGGTTCAAACCACCTACCTTTCAGTTAGCAGCTGAGAGTTTAACCGCTTCACCACGAGGGGTCCTTATAAAGCTTAACAGTAAATTAAATTGAATATAAAAGCATAAGACAGAAGGATTCATTTCAGGGACTTTATGAAATAGAAGATAATTAGAGGCTACTTGAGAAGCAGGAAATTCTGGTGACGTAGTGGTTAAGTGCTACAGCTGCTAACCAAGAGGTCAGCTGTTGGAATCCACCACGTGCTCCCTGGAAACTCTGTGGGGCAGTTGTCCCCTGAACTGTAGGGTCACTATGAGTTGGCGTCTACTTGACAGCAACAAGTTGGGTTTGGGTTTGTGAGATGGGACCCTGCTAATGCAGTGGTTAAGAGCTACGACTCTCAAAAGCTTGGTGGTTTGAATCCATCAGTTGCTCCTTGGAAACCCACTGGGACACTTCTACTCTGTCATATAAGGTTGCTATGAGTCAGAATGGACTCAACAGCAATGGGTTTGGTTTGGGTTTCTTTTTTTTTTTGAGAGACACAAATAGGCATGAATAGAGACATCACACGTGGAGAAAGGGTAAAGAAACCAGCTTCTCTGCAAGGGCAAAGTCAGGATTGAGGCCAGAAGGAAATGAAGTTGCATAAGGGGATACAAACCAGTTTAAGGAAGGATATGCATGCCAGGCAAAAAAGAAAAAGAAAAGAAAGAGTTTCCACCTCCCCCTTCCACATCCCTTCAGGCGTGTTCTCCTACACCCTGTTCCAGCTTCCCTTCCCCTAATTCCACTTCCATACTCCTGACACAAAACATGGAAAAATGCTCCAGACTTCCAGTTCTGTGAGCCCTCTTTCAATTCCATTACTGCAGATCTGTGTTTTTAAAACAAGCGATGTAGCAGAAGTGATTGTAAATATATTTCCTAACAATGACAAGTTTAACAAACACTGGATGTAACTTCAAACTTCAGTGAATTTGTTCTGCAAATCAGATATCAAATGGAGCTTTCCAGGCCCTTGACATCCAGTAGAATTGTCTTAAATGGCTGGTTAGACAGCATGGGGAAGTCCTATAACTCTTGTAGATTTCCACGGTCTTGTTACTTGTGGAATCCGTATCAGTGTCGTGGTTAAGAGCTACAGCTTCCAACCAAAAGGCTGGCAGTTCAAATCCACCAGGTGCTCCTTGGCAATCCTGCGGGTCAATTCTACTCCATCCTTTAGGGTCACTATGAGTCAAAATTGACTCAATCATGAGTCTTTGGGTTTTATTACCTCGTAGGCCTCTTCATTTCCGGGGTTCTGAATTTGCTGTCTCTGCATTGTCCCCACAGAATCAGGCCTTTTGAAAATGTGCTGCCTCAAGGAAAACAGAAGCCATCTGAGAAGGATCTGGGGCGGGCGGGGACCTTAGTGATCCTCGAATGTTCTAGGGTTTATATTGGTCTTAACAGTTCCTGGATTCCTATTATCCTTAATCTGCTGAACCATCATGGGTATTCTGGAAGGGAACTGAAGTCATGTGAAGGAACAATCATTGTAAAATTTGTTTGGACCGGGTGTTTTGGGAGATCATACACCTTTCCCAGCACCACTCCTTTGATACACTACAATGTCTACTTACATTTGCCTTTAGTTTTACCTGGGAACTCTGATGAAACTTTCTGGGCATTTGAAAGTCTTTATAATCCAGAGGAACAACGAATTACGACCATCTAGTCTCATTTAGAATTTGGCTGTCGCTTTCACAGCAGTTGTTGGTTTCACAGTCTTCAATATCTAGGATAATTGTTGGATAATTTCTCCCTTCCCTATGGGATATTTAGAGTTCAATTTAAGTGCGCACCATTCCCCTCACCCCTCAAAGGGGTAACGAGAATGTTCCTGTCTTGTTTTAACAAGTGAACAGTCTGCTCCAACTTCAGAGTCAGAACTTCCCTCTATAAAAAGGAGGCTGTTAGGTGTAACTTTAGGGCCCTATGAGAAAAGCAGAATGTCATGCCTCTAAGTGTTCCCCCCCCCCTTTTACCCTTGTGAGTCCCTCTCATGAGTTAATTTCTTTCATAGACTATCTAAGGCCCTTACAGAGCAGTCCTGTTCCCTGAGAAACACACTGGCACGCAGTTAATCATTAATTCTGTATGGTCCACATCTGCTGTCTGCGGTCCTGTGGATTGTTGGAGAGACTTCCTCCCGTTAGGATAAACGCTGCCATGTGAGGGTCACTGTTGGATGTTTATCTAACCTATTATCAGCAGTCCAGACAAAGTTGCATAGCCTTCCTTTAACAAGCCTGAGTTGCAGAGCTCATGGTGCTTAAACCTACAGAACTACAGTAGGCTTTTTTTTTTTTTTTTTAATGGCCAAACAACAGCTGCAGTGGCGGAGTCTGCAACACACCCTGGCTGAGTATGTGCAGACCTAAAAACAGGTGCACCTCATGACTGTTGTGTTGTGTGCTGAAAAAAAAAAAGAAAAAGAAAAAGAAAAAAGAAATGACACTCGTTTCTTTGTGAGATCAGCATTTATATAAAGTATGAGTTGGAGGACTGTAAAGGAATTTGGAAACATGGTCTGCTGAAATACCAACGTTTTCAAAGAAGCAATCAAGGTAGAATTTAGACTAGCAAGAAGAAGAGAGATTACTTTTATTCGACTGCTACTCAGTAAACTGCTTTATGAATACCCAAGGAGCCAGCCAACCACATAATAATAATTCCTTTTAAATAGCAGGCAAATTAAGTCGTATCGTCTTTCTTCTCTTTCTTGGACTTGATAGGGCTTTTAATTATTTATTTATTTTTTTCCATTTTAAACCAGTTAGGGAAAAGCTGAAATTAGGCTTTGTGGGGCTGGAGGAGAGGCAGATTTGAATGTGATCCTGTTCAAATAATCTCTTCCAGCCTCGCTGGAGGGTGGAAACGAGGACTGGAAAGAGTGAGCCTCTGTGCCCCCGCCGTCGGGGCCACACCTTGGCAGCCCCGCCGCCAGGAAGGCTGGAACAGGAGGGCCCCGCTAATGTCAACGCTGTGTGGCTGTTGCAACTTGAAAGTTACTTGCAGAAGTTTACTTAAAAATTAACACTGCAGTCATACAGAAAGGGGAAAGGAGCATGTGTTGTTTCCAGACATAATTGAGATTGAACGCGAACCAACTCCGAAACAAGCGTTACTTTCCGCGGCCGTCCAGAAGCCAGCTCCCCTCTGCCAGAAGGGAAATATCGCAATTGCCGTGAACACAAAGTGCTCTGTATGCGGCCTGGGGAGAGAACCGGCCCTGTCGTTCAGGCCGGCCATTCATCTTTGTGTGTCCTCGTGGCAGAAGTAGTGTGAGAAGGAAGACGCGTCCCTTCCAATGGGCACAGTGCTTCAGGGGTCTCCAGGGTCTCCAGGGTCTCCAGGGCCAGCTGTGTCTGTGGCAGGGCTCACACGGGAAAGAGCCTGAAGATTCCATCCAACATGATACACAGTTGTCAAGAATGCCAGCTTAGTCCCAAGCCTTCTGAGCATTTTTGCACTTCATACCGAACCTAGGAGCCCTGGTACTGTCATGGTTAAGTGTTTGGCAGCTAACTAAAAGTTGAATGGTTCAAACTTACCCAGTGGCTCTGCAGAGAAAGACCTGGCCAACTGCTCCCATGAGAATTGGAAAGATTAAAAAAGAAAGCCCGTTGCCATGGGGTCAATTCCAACTCACAGTGGGTCTATAGGACAGAGTAGAAATGCCCCATGGGGTTTCCAAGGCTGTCATCCAAATCCTGGTGGCATAGTGATTAAGTGCTATGACTGCTAACCAGAAGGTCACCAGTTCAAATCTACCAGGTGCTCCTTGGAAACTCTATGGGACATTTCTACTCTGTCTTGTAAGGTCGCTATGAGTCGGAACTGACTCGACAGCAGTGGCTTTGGTTTGGTTAATCATTCCAGAAGCAGGCTGCCTCCTCTTTCTTTGTGTGTTCAGCTCGTGGGTTCCAACCACCAGTTTTTCAGGTAACAGCCAAGTGTCTAACCAGTGTGCCACAAGGGCTCCTTCATAAAGATTACAGTCCGTAAAGCCGAACGGAGCAACTCAGTCACAGGAGTCACTATGAGTACCGATCAAATGGACACCACCTAACGCAACGAGCAGGGCCTTACCTTTCCCTCAGGACTCTCAGCAAGGTGAGCAGCTGCTCACTGAGGAACCCAGCCACGAACCTCAAGAGACAGTAGTCAGACTCAGCAGAAGCAGACATAAGAAAGCTCTCCTAGGAGGACTGCCAGTTAGAAACACCCTAAATCTGGACCTTGAGCATACCCAACTTATGCAGCGTTCAAATAAGAATAACAACACAGCTGCTTCTTTTTGTTAGAGAAGTTTCACATGTATTTAGACACTTGCAGCTAAACTCCTAGGGATGTGTGAGTGGCTACAATATATTGCTCAGAGATGAAAAAACTCACATGGCCACATAGGAAGTGGGGCCTTTTCCATCAGGTAGGTTTGCAGGCAAACCAGGCTCCTCCACCAAGAATCCAGAGCACACTACTAATCTCTAAATCATATTTCCTGCCATTTAAACTATGCATCTAAAGGCTTGCGATACCGACTAAATGAAGCACCTCTTAGATTTCTTTTTTCTGTTGACTGCCAGGTCTTTGATTTAAATAAAAATAAGAAAAGAACGTGGACGTTTATTAAAATAATTATGTTAGGTACAGAGGCAACATTTCAAAACGATGACTTTTTAATACCATCATTTGTTTTGTTTGTTTTGATAAGGAAGGTTGTAAGAGTTTGAAACAGGATTTTCAAGGGCGTTGGTTATTTTTGGAAACCCTGATGATGTAGTTAAGCAGACGATTGGCTGTTCCAATCTGCCAGGCGCACCTTGGAAACTCTATGAGGCAGTTCTACTCTGTCTATAGGGTTGCTATGAGTCAGAACTGATTTGACATTAGTGTCTTTTTTTCAGGAGGGTTGGTTATTTTAACATCATGCACCCCATCTCCCAGCCCACAATTATATTGACTTGAGAAAGAACTATTTTACTACTGAATGAAATGGTTAAAAAAAAAAAAGTTGATAATGTTCATTCAGCTGTTCTAAACATATTTCCCTGAAATGTCTGAATATTGACAGAGTGTTTGTAAGGGTAGATAGAAGTAGTTCATAGCCAAAACATATTTCTTTGCTAGACCAGCGGCAGCAAGAGGTCTCGGGTGAGACTGGCAAATGAGGCATTAAATCTTCCTAGATTTAGCTGGGGGAGAAGAGGTGTCAGAAGCTAGTCAGCCTTCTGAAGGCTGAGAGATCAAAGGAGCCCAAGTCGTGCAGGAACAAGGGCATGGACTTGTCCATCAGCCAGACTTGCACGCAAACCTGGTTTTGCCACCAAGAACCCCAAGTACATGGTCTCATTTCTCTAAACTGTATTTCCTGCAGTTTGAACTGTATGACTAGCGGCTTGCTGTGACAAATGAGGGAAGCAGGGGACACTTGAAAAGCCTCAGCACTAGGAGGGTGAGGCAAAGATTAGCACAACCATGATTAGAAAAACACACACACACAAAAAAAAACCCAGTGCCATCGAGTTGATTCCAACTCACAGCGACCCTATAGATTAGAAAAAGGTCAGCAACAAAAATGATGAGAAGTCATAGCCACAAATTTAAGTTTCCAGTAGCCCCCGAACTGCCAAGAGAGCCAGAGATCAAGTGCTAGACTCGACAGACAGTCAGTGCTCATAGCAATCCAAAACTCAGATCCAGTGAAGAAAAACCATCAGACCAGAGCCAGCATGTCACCGTGAGCTCACCTATGTGTCATCTCCATCCCCAAAGGGTAGAAAGTGATTTGTGGTATGAGTTCCTTTGGGCCTATGAAGCTTCTGTAACTGCTGAGGCGAACGGGAACAAAGCTACGTAGACAGTGGGCAGAAAACAGAGGTTGGACTCTGTAGAACACATTGAGCCGTCAAGCCAATTCCAATTCATAGCGATCCTTTAAGACAGCAGTAGAACTGCCTACAGAAGTTTCTAGATTGGAAATATATATATACGTGTGTGTGTGTGTGTAATGCCTTAGGTAAAACTTTACAGGGCGAATTACTTTCTCCTTAAATAGTTAGTATACAAATTGTTTTGTGACACTGATTACCAACCTCACAAAGTGTCAGCACTTTCTATTTCTCACCCTGGGTTCCCTGGTTCCCTTTTATCTTTGCTTTTGGACAGGTGTACCCATGAGTCTTGTATACATAATTAAACTATGAAGCATATTTCTCACATTTGTTATTGTTGGCCTATAAAAAAACCAAAAACCCCAAACCCACTGCTATCAAGTTGATGCCAACTCATAGTGACCCTGTAGAACAGAGTAGAACTGCCCCATAGAGTTTCCAATGAGCACTCGGTGGATTCAACCCCCAATTTTTTGGTTAGCAGTCATTATCTCTTAACCACAGGGCCACCAGGCTTCCCCTTTGGCCCTATAGATCTGTCTAATCTTTGGCTGGAGGGTGAACCTCAGGAGAGACTTTGTTAATGAGTTAGGAGTGACCAGCACCATACTCACAACGTTTGCGATCCCTGCCAGAGCAGTCATGAGGGACAAAAAGGTACTACCTAGCTATCTGGGGCACAGTTTGGTAGAGGCTCTGACAGTTGTGCGCCATTAGTTCTTTGAGCTAACCTTTCCCTTGTGCCTTTAGTTTTCTTTATTCTTTGCTCCAACCAGGATGGGACCAGGAGATACATCTTAGACAGGTGGCAGCAGGCTTTAAGACATCAGATATTGCTTGCCATAGTCTGAAATAGAACATTTTCTTTATAGACTATGTTACACTGGTTGAGTTAGAGGTCCCCCAAGACCATGGTCCCCAGCCCTCGCCCAGTAGCTGAGACTCTCTGGGCACTTGGATGTGTCTGCAATGTTTCTGTCTCTGCCCTGGTTCAGTTGCACCATTCCCCTCAGTGCTGTGCACTGTCTTACCATTCACCAGAGTTCTCACTTTTCTGTTGTCTAATTGTCTTCTTTTCCTCTCTGCCCCTGCCGTTCTCATAAACATCAAAGATGCTTCCCTTCTGTGTGGAAATGTTTTCATTTGTTTTTGTAATGGTGGTCTCATACAGTGTTTGCCCTTTTGTGATTGACTCAGCATTCGATTGACTCCGAATTTATCCAATAATTCAGATGTTTTGCAGACTCATCATTGTTCTTTGTGATTGAGTAGCATTCCACTGAGTGTATGCACCATAATTTGTTTATCCATTCATCTGCTGATGGGCGGTAAGGTTGTTTCCATCTTTTTGCAATTGTTAATGATGCTGCAAAGAACAAGGTTGTCCATATATCTATTCGCACGATGGCTCTTATTTCTCTAGGATATATTCCTAGGAAGAGGATTGCTACACTGTAGGTATTTAGGAAGCACCATATTATTTTCAAAAAAGATTGTACCAGTTTGCATTCCTGCCAGCAGTGTAGACTGAAATCTTTGCAGGAGCAGGTGGTCAGGTCTTTTTTCTGTAAAGCGACTGGTGAGTTCCAACTGCTGACCTTTCATTTAGCAGCATGAACCAAACCATTGTGCAACCAGGCTCTTGGAAAGAAATGTAGGTGAATATTACTGAGGGCAATGGTAGAAATCTTACCCTCCACATGAGAGGCTCAGTTAGAGTCCTGACGAATGCCTCTCACGCCCAGCCACTACCTATCTGTCAGCGGAGACTTGTGTGTTGTTATGATGCTTAGCTCTCGAACTAAAATGAACTAGGAAGGAAGGCATGGTGATCTACTGCACAAAAATGACTAATGAAAACCTTATGGATCATAACAACTCACTCCTGTTGTGCATAGTGTTGCCATGAGTTGGGGCAACTCGAGGTCAGCTAACAACAGTAAAGGGAATAATAACATATTGGCAGAAATACAAAATGAGATTCCAAAGGCGATAATTTTGCAGCTTGGATACACAGTAGTGATGCCATTGGTAATTCAGTGGTAGACTTTAGTGTATATAGTGGTCTGTCAAGGATCCCTGCTGGTTCAGTGCTTAAGCCCTTAGTTGCCAATCAGAAAAAGTCTATGGTTCAAATCCATTCAGTGACACTGTGGAAAAAAAACTTAGAAATCTGCTCCCTTAAAAATTACAGCCTAGAAACCCTGTGAGGCAGCCCTATTTTGTCACATAGGTAACTCTGAGTCAGAATTAACTTGATAGCATGCAACAACAATGATCTCTCAGTGTATGCAATGGTCTCAATGACACATGTCATGAAAAGCAAGAGCTACTTGTATATTGATGCCCTTGGGTGGTGCAAATGGTTACACTTTTGATGACTACTAGCCAAAAGGCTGGTGTTTTAAATGCACTCAGGTCCTCCTTAGAAGACAGGGCTGAAAATCTACTTTTAAAACATCACAGCCTTGAAAATCCTATGACACTCAGTTCTACTCTGTGCACATGGGGTCACCATGAGTTGAAACTGACTTAAAAAAAAATAACAACTTCTATATTTACTTCCTGAAAAGAGCACTAAATGTGGAAATGTTAATTTACTGGCTTTAATCAGCACAAATTTATTCTCTTCCAATTCTGTACCTCAGAAATCTCATGAGCTAAAATCACGGTGTCAGTAGAGCTGGGTTCCTTCTGATGGCTGTAGTAGACGATCTGTTTTCAGTCTTCTCTAGAAGAGGCTCTCTTCATTCCTGGGCTCGTAGCACCTTCCTCCATCTTTAAAGGCTAGCACTCTAGCATCTTCCAGTCTCCCTCATTCTGCCTCCAACTCTCCTGCCTCCCTCTTGTTAAATCTCCTTGTGATTACAGTGGGTCAGTCCACCAAGGTAGTCCAAATTGATTTCCCTATCTCAAAATTTTAATTTACTTCCATATGCAAAATTGCTTTTGCCATGCAAGGTCCAGCAAGTCCTCAAACTCAATTATTCTAAGTGCTACATACCTCATTGTTAAATATCACCACAGTCACCTTGAAGTACTGCCCTTGGGAAGCTATGCACCCATGCCAGTACCTAGTCCACCCTTCAAAGCAATTGTGGAACTCTTTCTCAAATGGCCATTGGGAATGGTGGAAAGGTGCCAAGTTCATGAACTTAATTATATAATTAACTGTGAGGGAGTTTTTAGCCAGTAAACAAATAGCTATAGTGGAACACCCTCCTTGCTGGCCTGATCTGGCCCCAATGTTGTTTTTCTTTATCCAAAAGTCAAGGAAATATTGAAAGGAAGGCATTTTGAAGACATTCACAACATCAAGGGTAACATGACAGCTCTGATGGTCACTCCAGAGAAGGAGCTCTAAAATTGCTCTGAAGGGTGGTCTAGATACTAGCATCAGTGCATAGCTTTCCAAGGGGAGCTCTTCAAAGGTGACTATAGTGACACTCAGCAATGAGATATGCAGCACTTTTTCTAGGATGAGTTTGCAAACTTAAGTGGTAGTCCTCATATTCAGTGAACTAATATGTGACATCTTAGGAGGTGTTTCTTCTCCTTATAGTACTCTTTAAATACTACATATTGTGACAAATACATTACTAAATTCTGTCTTCAACTTGGACCTCGCCTCTGGGCTCCATACTCAGTCGTCCAATCACTATTGCACATCCCTACCTGAATTTCTGGTTGCTCTCTCAGACACAACATCCCCAAAATCAAACTGTTGGGTTTCATTGTATCCTCAGCTGCCAGAAAAATCTGTCCTCCCTAAAGCCTTCTGCTTCTCCATCCGTAATAAGGGTGATGATTTCTGTGCTCAGACCAAAAATCTCTCAGACTTTTTAAAATCATTACTTTTTATTTCAACACTTTAAATATGTCTTTTTATTGTTTTCTGACTTCCATCTGTTTATTCTGGTAAGATACATACATAAAACAAAAATTACCATTTTAAGTATACCATTCAGTGACATTAATTTGCCATGTTATGTGACCATCAACACTATCTGTGTTCAAAAGTTTTTCATCCTCCCAAACAGAAACTGAGTGCCCTTGAGGTGACAACCACCCATTCACACTCCACTGGACCCTAGCAACCACTAATAAAATTTTATTTTATTTGTCTCTTCTAGACATTTGATAGAGTTTGATTCTCTTCTTGTTTCCTTGTATGTGTTCTAGACATTTTCTTTGTGATTTCCATAGAGACAACATTTAACATCATAAATTTATAACAGCTTAGATTAAGTTGATACTAATATAACTTTAATAACATACAAAAATCCTTATTTCTGTATCACTTCTCCCTTTAGATTGCTGTTATCATAAATTACATCTTTATGTATTGTGTACCTGCAGGGCAACGGGTCACTTTTGTCTGTGCTTTCTTGCTATGGTCTTGTAACTCCCACCCAGCCTTGGGCACCTTTGGGGATCATTCTACTCTCTCCTTGTAGGATCTTCATGAGTGAAGGTCTGAGTTTAAGACACAACTTTTTCTTAATATTTTTAAAAGCATTCAACTTCTTCACACATAAACATAAGTGAAGTGTAAAGTCTCACCAGATATTTGAGTCAAACGAGTATCATAAACAAGAAAGAACTACACAGACGTGCAGAATGATCACGTGGAGGAAGCAGAGATAATTCTGACACCACAAGAAAGTATCCTTGATAACTTCAGAGAGACAACAAAACAGAATGAGTGATAATGACCAACTCATGCTTGTATACCAGAAAAAGAAACCATAGACATACAAGAGAGAGAGAAAACGGGTTACGTACAAAAGAATGAGCATGAAACAAGTATCAGACAGTCTGTCAGCACGGATGACGACTGTGCTGGAAGGTAGTGGAACAATGCCAAACAAAAAGGAGAAAAGATTTAACCCCTCCCCCCCAAAAGGCTTAAAATGGTATAAATCTATGACTATAAAACCACCAATAAATACAGGTTCATATATGCAAGCATTCAGAACATTTTATCAACGTGCATTCTATTTGCGATTGGTAAGTACTACCGAGTTAGTTCTAACATACAGTGACACTAGGCACAGCCAAACAAAACACTGCCAGGTTCTTTGCCATGCTCTCAGTCACCGTAGTACTGAAGCCCACGTCAATCTACCTCATTGAGGGTCTTCCCCTTTTCCACTGAACCTCCACCCTACTAAGTGTGATATCCTTCCCAAGGTGCTGATGCCTCCTGACGTTTCCAAACGATACAAGACATAGTCTCACCATACTTGCTTCTAAGGAGTATTCTGCTTGTACTTCTGAAAACATCCTATGTGGGAAAAAGAAAATCTACTTAAATAGGAATCCAAAAAGCAGAAGACATAAAATCTAAAGCACAGTGTGCTTAACCCAGAAATGTAATAACAAGAAATTCAAGGATGGTAGCCTCAAATTTGACCAAGAAAACAGTAGTTTTAAGTTGAATACCAAGTCAGCTAAAGCTATATAGCATGCCTACAGAAGGAAAATCAATTTATTAAAATGATTAATATGAAAAAGAACACAAACTATTTTGATAATGTAGTAGAAGTGTGTCTCTTAATAAGAAAAAAAGAATTAAATTGCAAGCTTCAGAGGAGAGAAAAAACACAGTTAAAACCAGAAAATCGTGGTGCACATGTGACAGACTCTCCGGGATGGTTCTATCACGTCTATAGGATCACTGTGAGTCGGAACTGACTCAATAACAGTGCATTTGGTTTGGGATTTACGTACATGGTGAACCTAACTGTGCCACGATTTTGTGCATCTGATGAAGCATAAGAAATCAGAATTCACTAGGCATTGACTAAGTGGTCTCTCTCAAAGACCACAAGTTTTGTGATAATTTGATTTCTTTATGATCTGGTTATTTATAAAGCAGCAAATATCTATCATGTTTCAAATTTAAAAAATAAACTACTGATCAAGGCAAAGGAAGGCTAAGTTATTCCAAAGAGCAGAATGAAAACATTATAAACTTTAGTTTCACATGTAAACATGAAAATAAAACCAAGAAAATTAAGAATCTGGAAAGGTCCGGATAAGATGCAACAAAGGAAAGAGCAAATTGTCTAAAATTGATAGATTAAGAAGTTTAAGAGATTATTATGTTAAGTTATAAAGAAAATTTAATATACTAAATTAAATTAAATTAATAATTTATCAATTATAACAAAAATATGGTGAAGGGGGAAAGTAGAAGAAACTACAGTTAGCTAAATTCTTCCTATTTCTTAAAGGAAATTAATAAAATATTGTCTGAAATTGATAAATCAAATCCTGAAACCTATGTAAGCATACTGTTAAAGACATTAAGTTAACTCTTAAAACCTGCTGAAGCGAGAATCATTTTAAGTGGTTTCCTCTAAAAAGAGCTAAAATTTTTACTCTATTTTGTGTACTTCTGTGCTACCTAATTTTTTTATTGCATGCATGTGTTGTTTTTGCAATTGAGTAGATACATACATATTAAAATATTAGCAATAAACTGTATACTTCTAGTCCAAAAATATTTTCAAAAGTATATACAACTAAATGTTTGTAAGTCTGAAAGAAATACATATGAATGCCAAAAGAAAAAACCTAAGAAAGAATTACGGCACAGATTCCTTTGAGATGAACTAGCTCATCAGGATATAATTATAATTAATCAAATGAAACACTTCACAATATTACTTTCATTTTTAAAGCCACGTAATAAACATAAGTTCATGTTTTGTCTCTCTGTGCGCATAAATGAGTTTTTTGGCTCCGAAAGTCAAAGCTCTTAAAATTGCCTTGCCTCCCCCACGAAAGTCTAATCATATCTGATGGGACTGTTGGGAGGATTAAATAAGATAGCTTAAATAAAATTGCATGGCCCTTGTTAGATATTCAAAGTAGCTAGATTATTTAGCGCCAGTGTTTACCTGGAAAGCCGGGTTGCATAGTGGTGAAGCGTTAAGGCGGCAAATTCAAAAGTCGGCACCACCCACTCCTTGGAAACTCTGTGGAGCTCTTTTACTCTGTCCTGTAGGGTTACTATGAGTCAGAATAGACTCAGCAGCAATGAGCACTGTTTACCTAATGCATACCTGTCTGTATAAGAAAAGACTTTCTGAGATGGTGTAACAGAGAGGTCACAGGTTTTTTTAAACAGGGACTTCAGTTCTCCTCCTATCTCTGACACCTGTGTGTCACTTAGGAAAGGTCATGTAACTTTCCCAAATCTCAAGTTCTGAAAAATAATACTCAGGATGAGCCAGCATGAATTCATCAGTAAATTATGCCGATTCATGCAACGATATCTTCAGAGGATATTAAGCTGTTTGCGCTTCTTTTACTTACAGAAGATGATCCCAGACAGGTGAAATATTGTAGCTAGAATTTTTTCTTCTTTTTTTCACTATTACTGTCTGTTGACACCTGTCATGTATAACAGCTGAATCCTTAGTGTATTTGGGGACTCTCAATGTCTTCTACATACCCTATTATTATAAGGAATACTTCAATACTCTCTGAAGATATCATTGAGATAAATTAGCATGCTTAGAAACGTTGCGGGACCTTTAAGTCACCCACATCAGGAGTATTGACTAAGTTCCAAAAGCACCTTCCTATTCCAGAGGTTGAACATACGGAGTACGCATTTCCCCAGGCTATGTTGCTCGTAGATGGAGACACCCGATCTCAACTCTGCCAATCGCAGCGCCAGACTTGGATTATAAAATTGGGACAGAAAAGTGCAAGGGCCTGGGGTGTTCCCTCTCGCTCTCTCTGTCTGTCAGTGGCTACAGCAGTGACGGCTAACCTACCCAAACTCAATGCCATCAAGTCAGTTCCAACTCACAGCAACCCTACTGGACAGAATAGAACTGCCCTACAGAGCTTCCAAGGAGCATCTGATGGATTCCAACCGCTGACCTTTTCTGGTTAGCAGCCATAGCACTTAACCACTATGCAACCAGGATTTCCATTGCAGTGACTACAAGCTCAAGTTCCTGATGAAGACGTAGTCTCAGTACAAGTTGTCACTTTTCCTGTTCAGAGGAAGTGAGAGCAGCCATTTATTCACAGTAAGCCTGAGATTTGATTTTGGATGGCCTGCCTGGAAATCTAGTCTTGAATCTGATCCTGTAACCACTCCAATAGCTACTCAATACCCTTAATAACCTCCTCGCTGCATGCAAATTGAGAACTTGTCTGCAGCACTGTGCTGTCATTTCCTAATGTTGATGCTGTCTCTTCCTCAGGCCTTACTCTTACCCAAGCCCAAATTTCTGCAGTAAAAACTGAAGATCTCAGGAGAAATCAGATAAGGTTGCTGAAGCTATGATCCATAAGATTATAGGACAAGAATTTGAAATTGTAATCACAGATTACAATTAGAAATAATATGAATCCTACGGAATGGAAGAGGTCCAAAAAGACCTCAGTTAGGTACCTGTCGCAAAAATTAGACAAAGGACAGCTCCAGAAATTGCAGAAAAATAGACTGTGTTGAAGTCCAAGAAAGAAATACTAATATGAGCTTCTAGAATTTACTATAATGGCTATCATATGACATAGTCATTACACTACGAGTTTTTAGAACAACAAAGAATATTCACTATGAGCCAGCATGAATGGACTAGTAAATCATGCTAAATGAACCTAACACCCTTTTAATTACACTATCATTTACCTAAATAATAAAACTTGTGGACTATGAGACTATAAAACATACAGTGAACACAGATTTCAGCAAGATACTGGACAAAGTTGCTTTGGTGTTGCCCATGAACAAGATAGAATTACACCACTTGTATGACAATGCACTGAAGAAAGCTGTAGCTGGCTAAAAGATCAGTCGACAAAAAAATTAACTGATAGGCTTGTATCAGCTAAAGAGAAGTCTTAGGAGGTTACCAATAGGCTTTGTTCCATTGCTTGCCCTATTCGAGGGTTTTATTAACAATGTAGGTAAAGCTATTGAAGGACTGCTGATAAAATTCTGAAGAAAGCAAAAGGCAGGGAACGAAGGTCAGTACGCACCTTCAGCTGTCCATTTGTCAGACTATGGAGGCTTACGTGGTGCTCTGATATTGGAGGTTAAGCCACCAATGTCTAAATACCAGCTGGGTTACTTGTGGTGGTCTCAGCCGAGCTTTCAGACTACAACAGACTGGAAAGAAAGGCCTGGTGACCTACTTCCAAAAATTAACCAATAAAAAAATGTACAGATCATGGAAGACTGTCTGATACTTGCACTTGTTTATGTTGGACTTGTCATCAGGAAGGACCAACCACTGAAGAAGAACATCGTACTTGGTAGAGCAAAGGGTCAGGGAAAGTGAGGGGCATCCTCAATGAGGTGAATTGATACTATGGCTGAAACAATGGACTCAACATACCCACTACTGGGGAGATGGTGCAGAAATGGGCAGTGTTGCCTTCCGTTATACATGGGATCACTTTGAGTCAGAGCAGACCTCTGGCAACTTACAAACTGGTCAATGCAGCAGTGTCTTCTTTTACTGTCTAGCAAAATTTTGGCACAGTGTAGCTGCTCAATAAAATTTTTCTACATAAAGGAATAAAAAAAGAATGAATTAGGTGATCTCTCTCAGGCATGACATTTTTCTTTTCTAATAAAAACAATACATGTGTATTCTTAAAAAATGACTGATGTGACCTAATGGTGATGCTGGCCATGGGTCTGTGCCTGATATTTTCCATAAAATGTGTCTGATAACTCTTGGGTTACTCATAAGGTATATTGAATGCAATATACACACAAAGGGTCTAGCCAAGTGTGTAGCATATAACACAAACCCTAACAGCGTAGTGGTAAAGAGCTATAGCTGCTGACCATAGGTTGGCCGTTCATATCCATTGGGCCCTCCTCAGAATACCTATCAGGCAGATCTACTCTGTCTTTCAGGGTCTCTTTGAGTCAGAATCAACTCGGTGGCAATAGGTTTGGGTTTGGGTTTGGTTTGGTTTGGTTTGGTTTGGTTTGGTTTGGTTTGGTTTGGTTTGGTGGCATTCACCTGGTCTCAGTGACATGTAACTACCACCACCACCATCACCATCATCATTACATGGTGAGTGAGGTAAGAAGATAAGGAGCCTAATTTGGAGGGATTCTCTGTCCTTATTTATGTACCTGAACCATTCAGCCCAAATATATCTATTTAAGGTATTGAACTTCTTTTAATTTACACTTTAAAAATAAATAGAATGGTAATGAAACTGTTCTGTATCTTGACAACAGTGGTAGCGCTCCAGTTGTATGAAAAGGGCAAATTTCTCTATATCTAAGTTATTCTGTATTTCCAAATAATAAACAGGAGTGTGATTAGATATGTGTGGAACCAATCATAATAGTAAAAATTAATTAGCTCCCCCTCACTCCCTGCAAAAACCACAAAGGAAAATACATTGACATCGGAAGTAGAGCTTCTTCCTTTTAATGCATAAAATCAAAATAACAAATCCATTGCCATCGAGTTAATCCCAACTCATAAGAGATATCAAAACAGCTATACTTCTCTCATTCTAGGTAAAAATAGTTATTTCAAGACAAGCAAAAAATATATACAATGCTGTAAAGCCGTGGACCGACTCTCAGCTCTTTCTTTTAAGGTGCTAAGGAAAGTGTGGCAATTACAATCCTTTATGCAGACAAGGGAAAACCCCGGTAGTGGTGTGGTTTTAAGAGCTATGCCTGCTAACCAAAAGGTCAGCAGTTTGAATTAACCAAGCACTCCATAGAAACTCCGTGGGGCAGTTCTACTCTGTGCTATAGAGTCACTGTGAGTTGAAAGTAACCTGATGGCAAAGGGTGTGGTTTGATTTTGGGTTTATCCAAATAAGGAGACCTGGTGATGCCAACAGTAAGCATTCAGCTGCTAACCCAACAGTTGGCAGTTCAAACCTACCCAGTCATTCCTCACAAGAAAGACCCAGCAGTCTGCTTCAACCGAGATCACAGCTAAGAAAACTCTACAGGACAGCTGCACTCTGTCACATGGGGCCACTATGACTCAGCAACACCTAACAACAATAACAACAAATGTGAAATAAACTTATCGTATCACATGTGTAACTTTATGGTTCCCAATGCTTTAGAAGGAAATGTTAAGTTAATTAAAAATGGTTATTAAATGTACTAAATATAATACTACTTAGATACTAATTTTCATGGTTTTGCACTGTAGTAACCTCTGCAAAATTTTATTATCCTTTTGAAGAATCCACCAGTGATGCATATTTGAGAATACTTCTAGATGTTAATGATATTGCAAGCCTAAAGAAATTTACACAAACATGTATCAAAGAAGAGTGCAGGAATATATGTAATTTTGTGTGTTTATAGTTCAAACAACAGTTTCCTCAAACATGAAAGCAGCTGTAACTCCTGATGTGACAACATACCATGTGGTCACAGAGAACAGGAAAGCCACAACTTTATCTTAAAAAGAGATGACATTTCAAGGTACACTTTTATTTATAGTCATTGACTATTAATTGTGGCTATGTTTTTGACAATCCTGACTGCCATCTAAGGAAAAGCAAATAGAAAACAATGGAAAGTTATTTGCTCCAGGCTAATAACTAAACTTTTGTAGCAAATTTCTTGTTAGTACTTGAAAAGAAAACCAACAATTGATATTTTCTAATCCTCCTTTAAGGACTCAAACCAAGGTTACTCAGAGATTGAGCTAGTCATGCTAAATAAATACACCAGAAACAGGAACCATTTGAATTGAATTTGAACAGCTGTCTATGATGTCTAGACCATAGATGATACTGTAATTCAAAAACAAAATGCTAAATGATTAAGTATTTCCAGGGCCTAACACAGAAGCACAAAGCAAACTTATTTCTTTATAAGCTGCTGGAATTCCCCAGATACTTCTAAACACCTGTTTCAAGGAAATATTTTCTATGTTTAAAAGCTGAATTTCTGAATTAACGAATTTCTCAATTTCTGAACTAAAATGTATAAGAGAGCAATCGGCAAGGGTGAGAATTTTTTTTTCCCCTAGAGAAAGTCTTCCAAACGCAACTAAATAAAAGGCAGATGGCAAATTGGAGGCAGGTGGGTAGAACTATGAAAGACTTGCAGTTCATTTTTTGTTGTGAAAACCACTTATAAACACTAGATCAAGTTTAATTTGTATATTTCAAATCAATGAGACTAATCAAAAAGCAGAGTAGCTTACAGGCAGTCCTTCTCTGTGTGATGAAAAACTTTTCCATCTTAGACACTGATTAGCCTAGTCACCCATGGCAGAGTCTGCTTGAGTTGGGTGATGGTTTACAAGCAGACGTGACAGATGAGTGTACAAATAACAGTAGGGCCCTTTAGTCCCATAGGGATCTTGTAATGCTATGTAGCACAAAACCGTCACCTAACAGTTGAGTATGATGCACATTTCAGGTCTCTACAAATTAAAAACAATACGCCAAATTGGACAACATTCAAAGCAAAGCAAAGCAGATAATTAAAGGGTTGGAAGACAAAGCCTGTGAACAAAGGCAAAAAGCACTGGGATCACTGTGTTTCATTCCTTCAGGGCAAGAGTTTTGTGTCCCTTTTCCGCCACCTAAAAGAAGCCCTAATGCCAAAGTAGTTAAGTGCTCAGCTGCTCACTAAAAGGTAAACTACTTCAGGGGAGTGAGATGTGGCAGTCTGCTTCCCTAAAGACTAAATCCCAAAAAAAACCCATTGCCATGGAGTCTATTCTAACTTACAACTACCCTAAAGAACAGAGTAGAATTGCCCCATAGGATTTCCAAGGAATGCCTGGGGGATTGAAACTGCCGACCTTTTGGTTAGCAGCCACAGCTCTTAACTACTATGCCACCAGGATTTCCCTCCATAGAGATTACAGCCTTGGAAACACAACGGGGCAGTTCTACGCTGTCGTGCAGGGTCGCTATGACTTGGAATCAACTGTACAATACACAACAACAAGAACAGTGAGTACAATATATCAGATGAAATGGGACCTTGTTGAAACCTGTTGGTTGGCACAGGGAAGAAAATCATGAAGACTGATACGACAATCATCTTACATGTAATGGGTTATTACGCTTCACACAGTAATCAGCTGTCTCTGTTTCCACTCCTTGCAGAGAAAAGTCAGAAGACACCACTACAGTCAATGCAAGGGGCTCTGGTGGCACAATAGTTAAAGTGCTCAGGTGCCAATGAGCAGGGAAAGGAGTAAACTTCTGATATGTGCAACCACATAACATGAGTCTCTTATCCAACGCATTCAGTGAAAGAAACTGTATTCAGAAGAGTGGGTGCTACATGACCCTTCATGAATGAAGTTCAGCACTTAAAACTGTTCTATGTTTTTTAAAAAAGTAAGAACTGGTAAAATTAACTGAAAAGTAACACAAGGAAACTCTCTGAATGGAAAAGTTCTGTAAATCGATGGATTATGAGAGACACAAGCATTTGTCAAAAATCTTCAAATTATTTTGTACTTGATACTTGTGCAAATTTTATAACAGAACTGTTAGCAGAGGTTTTTTTCCCCTTCTTCTTTCAGATGTATTTTGTCTTCTTGTAACCTCTTCCTTTGTTCTGGTTCTGAATTCAGAATGACTACATCTAGTCCTCACTTCATGTAAAATACAACCCAGCACAGTGAAGTACTAAACTAAGGCATAGTCCAGAACAAAGAAGGAAAACTTTTAAGTTTCAGCTTGCAAGGTAACTTTGGTCCGTTTGGCTGAGTTTACCTGGGACACGTTTAGCAACAGAATTTAAGGCTGGGTACAATCCTAGCAAGAAGGTCTGGTGGCAAAGTGGTTAACGCTTGTCTGCTAACCAAATGGTCAACGGTTCAAACTCAACAGCTCATCTGTGGCATAGAGACGTGGCAGCCTGCTTCTGTAAAGATTCCCATCTTCGAAATCCTATGGGACAGTTCTACCCTGTTCTACAGAGTCCCTATGAGTCAGAATCAACCAAACGGCAATCAGTTTAGTTTGGCTTTTTGGTTACAATCTCTGCAGTAGAGAGTGATCTTTTCCCTCAGGTAAGCAGGAGGAATAGTAAGTTTTGTCTCAGACCATGTCTTTCAACTTTGCTTACCAAAAAAAAAAAAAAATCCATTGTCATAGACTGGATGCCAACTTACAGTGAATCTACAGGACAGAGTAGAACTGCCCCATAGGTTTTTTTTGGAATCACATTTTTCTCCATGGAGCAGCTGGTGTGTTCCAACCTCTCGCTTGTCACTGACCACTCAGTCACTGTTTAACCACTGCACCACCAGCAGGAATGGACTGATTACTCAGGAAAAAAGGACATTTGGGTTTGTCCTTACTTACCAGTCTCTACTGTGCAATTTCACCTGTTGGTCACCAGGCCCAAACAGGTGAAACTGGGCACTACAGATTTGTAAGCAAGCCCAGGTAAGCACGTGTGTCCTTGTTTATTGGTTAATTCACTCCTGGCAGGGATCCTTAATTCTGATCTCATCAATGGCAAATCTTATTCTGCAACATCTGAAGCTGTGCTTTTTATGTGCGCTTGTAACATAAGCATCGTTAGGTCTGTATAAGGGGGCATGGTCACACCTTGAGTTTTCTTTATACTGTGCTATAATAGATTAACACCAAGCCAAGAGAGGATGAGCTGGCATGGAGACAAGTGATGTTGTTGAAAGTTTTTGTAATTATACATTCCAGATGTGAAACTACAGCCTCTTTCTTTTACTGATTTTTAAAAAATAAGATAATCTGAACTTATACAATGTATACATATATTGTAAACAACTATAAAATGAACACCTGCTACGCATCACTCAACTAGAATATCAGAAAACATCTGGATGACGTCACTGGGTGTTTCCTCTTCTTTTCTTCCTCTCCTCATTCCAGGGTAAATGTGCATATTGTTCCTTTGATCTACCTTATATTTTTACAATATATGTATGTACCCCTAAGCAATATATCGGAGCCCTGGTGGCAGAGTAGATAAGCACTCAGCTGCTAACCAGAAAGTCAGCACTTCAGGTCCTGTAGGGCAGTTCTACTCTGTCCCATGCGGTCACTATGAGTCAGAATCAACACAATGGCAACAAATTGGGTTTTTAAGCAATGTATTCATAAATTTTATGGTTTTGTCCTTAAAATAACTGGTGTCATACCTTGTATTTTCTTCCATGATTTGCTTTTACTAACTGAACATTGGTTTTTAAAATCATCCATGTTGATATTGATAGCTATAGTTAGTTGACCTTCACCACCATCAGTGACTCCATTCTGTAACACTTGATCTACTCTCCTCAAAATTGGTTATTTGTGTTGTTTCCAATTTGTCTCTATTACAACTAATGCTACTACAAATAGTACACATGTACATACATGTTTTTAATGTTTCATGGAAGCTAAATGCTTTGGCTATGGTTCAGCACATACTCAATTTTTCAACACCATACCAAACTACTTTCCAAAGCTGTTGCACCAGTTTGCACTTCTATCCACTGCATGTAGGAGACTACTTGACAAACACTTGTTGTTATTCTCTGTTTTAAAGCAGATATAAAATTCTAATTCTCTGTGGTTTGGAGAACCTTGATGTCACAGTGGTTTAGTGCTACATCTGCTAACCAGAGAGTTAGCAGTTCAAATCCACCCGACACTCCTAGGAAATTTAATGGAGCAGTTTCACTCTGTCCTAGACAGTTGCTATGAGTCAGAATTCACTTGATGGCAATGGGTTCGGTTTGTGATTTTAGGTTTGCATTTTATGTTATCAAGGAGGGTAGGCAGATTTTCATATCTTTATTGATCTTTTTGGTTTCTTCTCTAGGAATAGCTTACCTATACCTTTTGCCCATTTTTTCTGTTGAGTTGCTTGTGTTGGTCTTATTGGCTTCATTATCTTCCAGGACTTAAATCTTTTGTTTTGTACTTCACCCATATTTTTCACAAGTTGTGGTGTGTCTTGTCACTTTTTAATGATGTCCCTTGATAAACTAAACAGATGTTCTTAATATAACCAGAGGTGAATTATTGATCTTTTCTGTAACGATTTTTCTTTGCTGTGTCTTGTTGAAGAAATATTTCCCTATTGTGAGGTCATAAAGATGTTCTTCTGTGTTCCCTTCTAAAATTTTTCATAGTTTTGTTTTTTACATGAATATATTGAAAACATCTGGAATATAGTTTTTAGTATAGTGTGAAATAGGGATTTGATTTCTTTTTTTTTTCCTCCCACATGCAAAACCAATTACCAGTGCTTCAGCACAATTTATTGAGGAGTTCATCTCTTTCCACTCCTCTACAGATATTTCTCAAATTCCCAGAGAAGAGCAGGAATCTCAGTTTCTTCACTTTGGGGAATCTCACCATCTTCCACTGATCTGCTTATCCTTCTCTGTACTAACATTACATTTTTTCAATTGTCCTAGCTTTAGAACAACTCTTGCTGTCTTTAAGGTGGATCTCCTAATCTTGTTCTTCAGGTGAATCTTGGCCTTTTGCTCTTTTATACATAGTTTATAATAATTTGTCAGGGTCTGTGGTGCACGTACAAGTTGCCTTAAAGGCTGTCAACAGATCTCAAATACCCACCAGAGCACTGGGATCAGAATTCCCCCCAGTGTCAGGAAGCACAGTTAAGTCCACATAGCCTGACCAAGTCACACACAGAAAACATGTGCAGTACGGCAATAGTTCTCTTTTCTTTTTCACCATGTATATTTTTCCTATGATTGCTCTATTTTATCTGAATTTCCAATTTCGTTGGGATAAAGATGCTCATAATATTCTCCTGTTGCCTCTGTAACATCTGTCCATTTTCATCCCTGAACTTCACTGCTTGTGGCCTTTCCTTTTTCCTGTATAGTAAGTGGTGCAAATGGTCGTTTTTGATATTCCATTTTGTTTCTTGTACATTTTTTTCAATTTCACCTATTATTTGTCTGACATGTTGTATGCATAATTGTATTATATTCTCTTTCAGATAAATCCCAACAGCTGAAGCTCTTGAGGGTCTAAATCTATTATTTCTACCCTCATCACAGGTTTTCTTCTTTGGTGATAATCTATTATGAACCTTCATAGGATGAAATTTGGAAATCTGTGGAAATTGGTGGCAGTCTGGGTCTAGGATGCTTTACTTCAAAGAAACTTGGGTTTGCTTCTACTGGATGCCAGATGAAATTATTGATATGGAATGCCATTTATTTAAACTATTAGCTTCAGGTGTGTAAATTACATCACTAGCACAAATTTGATGTGCTTTCTGTGCAGTGGAAGCAAGTGTATGTGCTGATCTGATGCTGAACAAGTTTCAGTGGGGCTTCCAGATGAAGACAAGACTAGGCAGAAAGGCCTGGCGATTTACTTCCAAAAAAAACTCAGCCAGTATAAACCCTCTGGTTCCTGTGACTATCTGATCCTCAACCAGTCACGGGCATGGCACAGAACCCCGTAATATTTCTTTCAGTTTGACAGTGTCTTTATGAGTCAGTGGCCAACTGGACTGTAGCCAACAACAACGACATCAGTTTGAATTCCAGACTCTTCTGAGAGTAGACGTGTAGAAAGGAGCCTAGTGATACCACGGCGAAGTGTTCTACTGTTAAGTGAACGGCGGACCATGCGAATGCACCAGCCCCTTTATGGGAGCAAAGACCTGGCGATCCGCTCTCCTGAGGTTTCAGCCTAGGAAACCCCAAAGGGCAGTTCTACTTCGTCCGATGAGAATCAACTCCACAACCCACAACAACAGTGATTTAAAAAAAAAAAAAAAAATCGTAAATCTCCTGTTAATGTGGGCAGAAACAAGTTTAATTGCTGCTTTGAGCAGGCAGATTTTTTTGCTGTTGTTATGGCCACATTTTCACTAGAGGTGTAGCTCCTTCAAGTTCCGTGAAGGTCTCAAGTTCAGTGAAGGTCTCAAGTTCAATTGCTCTCCTTACAGACCCAGTTCCTAGTCTCCCGTTTTCTCTCACTACCATTAATTTCCAAACTCTACATTTCTGGTTCTGGCACTTGCTCCCAAGGCAGTCCCAGCTTCCTCTTTTACCTGTCACTCTAGTTTCGTCTGGTTAATTTATGCTGACTCCTTTTGTTTTCCTGTGTCTCTTGGGGATTTCCCTTCGTTCTTTGGGATCAAAGCCCGGCTTCAGACTGGTTCTGCCCAGTTCGGTAATGGCCAACAAAGCAAACTCCAAATGGCCCTGAATGTTTAAAATGTGGGTGAAGTGTAGAATGATAAGCAGAATAGGAAAAAATACCAGTCACAGTCCTGCTAGAGTATCAGCGGCTGCACATGCATTGCCTAGCACACAAACTTCTTGACTGGCAGAATCAGATGGACCAAGCTCAGCTCAGAGATAGCAGTTAACCACGCAGCTTTGAATGTGTGCCACTTTGCACAGTCCTGGCAATAATCCAGCCTCCTGCATCAAGCGCCTAAGGGCTCACCACACCTCTTCTGAGTCTCCCTTTCCAAGGCTTCAATCCGTAATTTTCCCCACTTTTTATCATTCCACTTCACCCGAATCTTAAAAATTTAGAAACCTGAGCCTGTTCCAATTCTGCTTTGCCAGCTGTGGCTGAACGAGTTAAAATTGGTTCTGAGATCCGGATATAAGCATTATGTGAAGACCAACAACTAAGTCCGCGAACTTAATTTTCTAAGTACTACACGCCTTATTGCTAAATATCTCTACTGTCACCTTTGAAGTACTCCCTTTGGGAAGCTATTCACCAAGACCTGCACCTAGTTCATCCTTCAAAGCAATTTTGGAACTCTCTGGAATGGCCACTGTTGGCGGTGGCAAGTTCACAAACTTAATTGTACAGTTGTCTGTGAAGGAGTTTTTAGCCAATAAACAAATAATTGTGTTGGAACACCCTTGCTACTCACCTTATCTGGCCCCCAGTGACTTTTTTCTTTATCTGAATTTAAAGGAAATACTGAAAGGAAGACATTTGGAAGACATTCAGGACACCAAAGATAATACGATAACAGCTCTGATGGCCATTCCAGGGAACAACCCATACTCACTGCAGTCAGTCACAGAGTCAGAGACAGAAAGAGTTCCAAACTGGCTTTGAAGGGTGAGCTAGGCTCCGGTGTCACTGCATAGCTTCCCAAGAGGAGTACTTTGAAGATGACTGTGGTGATATTCCACAATGAAGTGTGTGGCCCTTTTTCTAGGATGAAACTCCTACACACACACACACACACACACACATACGAGGACTGGTAAGTTCAGGAACTCTTCCTGGAAAAAGGGCCACATACCTCATTGCTATTTTTTTAGGCTGCCATCTCTGGGTCTTCACAGATGATGAGTCAACACATATACAAGTTATTCGTATCCAAACTTCATGAAATTTCTCAAAAAGTAGATTATTTTTTTCCATTTGTTAGCCAAACTATACTTTCCTTCCCACTACTATATCCCTACATGACACTGACTGGATGCCTGTCATAGTTCTTTAAATATGTATCCTTGACATTACTAGCAATCTTTTAAAATATTATTACCTTTTACTATTTGTTGTTCTTGTGTGGCACAAACAATTAGGAAGCTTGGCTGTTAATTGAAAGGCTGAAATTCCAACTCTATCCAGAGATGCCTTAGCGGAAAGACCTGGCGATCTACTTCTGAAAACTTAGTCGCTGAGAACCCAGTGAAATGCATTTCTACACTGACACCCATGGGGTACCATGAGTCAGAGCTGACTTAACCAGTTTTACTCTTGGGTCATTCTTTGTGTTTATTTCATTGAGCCTGTTGTCTATTCTGTCACATACAGTGTGCCAGACAGTATTTCTTTAAGTCCGTTCTAAAGAACATGCTTACAATTCCAGCTATGGTAACTTCTGTAATACTTACTAAAAGTTTATCTTTCTTGAGTGTCTGTTACAACGGGATAAGAATTAGAACAGAAAAACATCTCCTACAGTTAGAGCGAATCTAAAAAAAAATCCTAGAGCTTAACTAAATTGGACACCAACTTGGAAAAACATCAGTATGATAGTTTAGAAAAATGAAATCCAGAGTGCAATTCAGCTTCCTTGAGAAAATAACGTTTTGTCAATTCAAGAATAAATACATGTGGTAATAATCAAAGGGTTTGTTTCTTTCCTAAATTATTATTAAATATCCCCTTATGCATTCATTTTAATGGTTTACTTCTTAATTTACAGCTCAATTTTATATATAATTATTTCCAAAATCTGATAGACTTTCATGTACTTTAAAGAATTCCTGATGGTTTATTCAGTTAATAACTGAAAGGTCACTAGTTCAAACTTGTCAGCCACTATATGGGAGACAAACTTGGGGATCTGTTTTAGTGGTTAACAGAAAGCCCACTGCCACTGAGTTGGGTCCAACCCAAAGTGACCTTAGAGATCAGAGTAGAACTGCCCCATAGAGTTTCCAAGGAGTGCCTGGTGGATTTGAACTGTTGACCTTTTAGCTAGCAGATATAACACTTAAGCCACTACACCAAGCAGGGTTTCCATCTTAATGATTACATCTTTGGAAACCTGCAGTACAATGGACCGTTTTTTTATGTGGCCTTTCCAGCCATGGCCTTGTAACTCTCCCCCACATGACTAGACAGAACTGTGTAATAACAGTCATTGTGTGTCACCAAAGGGGGTGGTCAGCTTTACCGTTCTACTAGATTTCAAATGAGCCACCGTAGAAGGGGCAGATAACAGAGCCCACACCACCAAGCCAGATGAGGCTGGTAGGAAAGACTGGCAGGAGACAGTGCAGTGGACTTCCCAATCTACAGACTGGGAAAGCTGAGTATCTTCGAGCAGAGACTGACTTTCAGGGAGAACCCTATGCCTGACCCGTGAATACGGCACTTAGCAGCCTCCATAACAGCGGGAGCCATTTCTCTGAGTTCGGGGAGGTCTTGCAGTGAGTTAGGAAACCCACAGACATGCGGGAGGGTACTGACGGTGAATAGAATGATTGATGTGTGAGATGACTGGGTGGCACAACACCCTGGAAAAGCTGGGCATTTGGGACATTGGTAACCACTGTCCTAAAGGAACCAGATTTGTGTTGATCTTTATAAAATAAATCGTTCATTTAAAATCCTATGGAGCAGTTCTACTCTGTCCACAGGGCCCCTGTGAGTCAGAGCTAAACAGCAATGGGTTTAGTTTGGGTTTATGTACTTCAAATAAAGAAGAAAACAGAAAAACGTAAAGAAAGTAAAGGAAAAGGAGAACATGAGAACAGGCAAGGAAAGTAAAAAATGTAAAAGATGAATAAAGAGGAAAAAGGAATTGGAATCAGAGAGGGAGTCTGCGAGGGAGAGGAAATTTGAGGTTGAGAATCTGAAAGACAATGAACAGAGCGATATTGTGCGAGGAGCGTAGGTTAGTAACCTATATGTAAATCACCACCAACTCTCCTAAAATTCTACTTCTTATCTGAGAGAGGTACTTATAATTGATATTAATAATACCAGACTGGCATCTGTAATTACTTCCTGGACTCTCATATTGAATGACTCAGAAATATCTCGAAATCAACAGTTCTAAAATCAAACCAATAATTGTCCCTAATTCACCCTCCTCCCCCAAATGTATACATCTAAACCTGCTGCATCTGTATTTCTCATCAAAGTAAATAGTACCCCCTCCTCGTCACGCTAGTCAAATGCAGTAAAGTCTAGTTTCTCTCATTCCTTATGTGGAGACAGGAAATATTACTCAGCTTCTCCTGCCATTCGGTGTGGCCGTGTGACTGATTTTACGTGTAGGATGTGGACAAATATATGTGCCACTTCCAGTTCTTAATCTTTCCCACACCCGCTGTCTTCCTTTGCACACTGCCCAGATGCAGAGAACCCAGCAGAAGACTCTGAGACTCTAGGATATGACAGTGACGATAAAAGAGAAAAGTCTTGATCACTGAATGACTTCCTAGCCCACCTCCCCAAGGCACATTCAAATATTAATTTAAAGATTTACCTTCCCTGATTAATACAAATAGTAGTATCTTGAAGTGGGAGGCTGTAATAATAAAAGTCTAATACATATGGAATTGACTGGAGTTAGAAACAAAGCAAAAAACAAATAGCTTCCGCTGGTGTAAAAAGATGGCATCATGTTATGCCATGAACTTAACTAAGCAGTTTTCTGTGACAATTTAGAGGACAGACCACATATAACAAAAATTTCCAGATCTAGAGAGAAGAGAATCAGAATTTTATATGTTTCATGGCACTAATTTCCATAGGCAAGGTATTGCAAGTAAGAGATGAGCTTAAAAAAAGAAACATCAGAAGGAAAGAAAAGCAAGAAAAGCCCACTGTTACTAGTCCTCTAAAAGTGAGAGAGAAGCTCGAGAAAAACTTAAAATAAGACCAGTAAAATTTCTCAGTTAAACAGTGTAACTCAACCTCTGGGAAAGATTAAGGATATTAACGTCTTTGCCACCACTAGTTGCCATCCCATTGATTCCAATTCACAGCAACCCCATGTGTGTCAGAGAAAACTGTGCTCTATGGGGTTTCAAGGACTGATTTATTGGAAGTAGATTGCCAGGCTTTCCTTCTAAGCCACCTCTAGATGAACTTGAACCTCCCATCTTTTGATCAGCAGCCAAGTTTGTCAACCATTTGCATCTCTCAGATAACCTCCGTTACTCTGAAAGAAATATGACAGTGAAAAAATCTTTTTTTTTTTTTTTTTTTACTGCAATACTGTTGGAGAGAAGAGGCTATCTGAGCCTTTGATTTTTCCTTTTTTTTTTATTATGATTGAATGAAAATGTACATTTCCATACAAATTTGCATTCCCACCTATATGTGGCGCCCACAGCTCTCCCTGCCCAGTGACAGTACACTCTTCCTCTCTGCTCCATACATGCCTTATCCTCCCAACAATCTCCTATCCCCTCCTCTCCACCCACTCCCCTTCTTCCAGTAAGAGGTCAGCAAGATGACATCCTATAGATGCACAGAACCATAAAGTGTGCACATGATATGGTCACTCTGTGTTGCCAAGTCCAATCGATTCCTGTCCAAGAGTTGACCTCCATTATGATTCATGGACAGGGCAGCATCAGAGCCAGGAGCTGTGCTCCCAAGGAAACTCTGAGGCCCGTGGACCATCAACTGTAGTCCTTTAATGGCACTCTCAGAGGGCACCCCTTTTTATTCTTGTGTTGCCAGGGAGACTCAACTCTGTGAGCTCCATCATGGCTATTACTGGTGGTGGCCGGGCACCATCCAATTCTTCTGGTCACAAATCGATGTAGTCACTCACTCACATGGGTCTCTCTGTCTTCTGGGTTCTCTTTCGCCTGTGTCATTTTGGTCCTTGGTGATCATCCGTTCCTGCTAAGTTGGGACCATTTGCCACACTCTCAGATGGCAGCTTGGCAGCTTTTAAGAACCCAGATGACACTCACCAATGTGGGGTCCAGAGGATCTCTTAGCAAAGTGCTAGTTGTACCAATTGGCCTCAGTTTCCCCTGAGAGCATAGTCTCTGGCCCACACCCCAGCTACTCTGTCCTTGTAATATTGGATTAAGGTGGGAGGAATAATCATGTTATGCTGAAGTCTATTTAATGCTGATTTTCTTTCTAATGTGTGCTGTCACATTTTAGAAAAAAAAAAGGATATCTTTGAGTGTGGTTATTGGCAGCAATTAGGTCAGAAGCCTACTACTTTTTTGAGGAAATTGTACTGGTACAGAATTTATAAACTTGGTCTTAAAATTTATGTGAGTTTTCATTGTGCCATGGAACACTGCTCAAACAAGAATGAGATATGAAAAACATGACTCCCTCAAGAAAACAAAACTCCCCAAAATCTATTGCAGACATGGCCGTGGAAAATACAGACACAGAAGAACCTCCCTCCCAAGAGGGCAAAACCAGGCATTGTGGATTAGAGAAACCCCCTTAGACAACAGAACTGGACTCATAATGAAACTTTTCCTACCTTCAGGATAGTGGGCTTTCACAGTACTCATTTGATGGATTTCAGAATTGCTACAGATCAGTGATTTTGTTTCCTCTTCTTTCTCTTTCTGAATGAAAGTGTATATTTGAGAGTATTCAGCAGTTGTTATAACAGAGTGGGCCAGTGGGGTTAGGAAATTTGTCATTTTAAGCTGTAAATCACTGTTGTGGACTGAACAGTTCCCCAAGCCCATATGTGTCAATTAATTAAGCCATGCATGATTCCCAGTACTGCGCGATTGTCCATCACTTTGTCACCTGATGTGACTTGTCTATGTGTTGTAAATCCTGCTTCGATAAGGTTAACAAGGCAGGATTAGAGGTGGTTATGTTAATGAGGCAGGACTCCATCTACACAGTTAGGTTGTGTCCTAGTCACCAGGTACTGCTCTAACGGAAAATACCATGAGTGGAAGGTTTCATGAAGAGAAGCTTTTATTGCCACAGTCTGGTAAGCCACAAATCCATTAACAAGGTACAAGTCCATTCAGAATAGGAAATCACCACAGTCCAGTGGGCTGAGTCCACATCCAGTGAGAGCATCTCAGCACAGGAACCTCGGGTCCAAAAGACGTGCTCTGCTCTCGGTGCTTCTCTCTCGGTGGTATGAGGTCCCCAACTTCCTCAACTCACTTTTCTCCCTTATATTCCACAAGCTTGAGTCCTGCCTCACTAACACAACTGCAAACCACTCTGCATCATCAATATCACAGAGGCAGGATTCACAACACATGGGAAGAAGGGCACCATATTAGAACTCCTAACCACGTCAAATCAATACATGCATTTTTGGGGGGACACAATTCAATCTATGACAGGTTGTATCTTGAGTTAATCTCTTTGAGACATAAAACAGAGACATGAGCAGAGAGACAGGGGCGTATCCTACCACCAAGGGGGTAGAGCTGGAGTGAAGCTCATTCGTGGACTTGGGGTTCCTACACCTGGAGTCTCCTGGAGGGGGAGGATTGACGGCAGGGAACTTCCCCAGAGCTGATGGGGAAGGAGGGCCTTCTCCTGGAGCTGGCACCCTGGGTTCAGACTTCTGACTTCTTGGACTACTGTTGTGATTGTTGTTAGATGCTACTGAGTCACTTCCTACTCAGAGCATCCCTAAGTAAAACAGAATGAAAGACTACACTGTCCTGCCACATGTCCATAATTGTTGATAGGCTTGAGCCCACTATTGCAACCACTGTGTCAGTCCATCTCATTGAGGGTCTTCCTCTTTTTCAGTGAACTTCTGCTCTACCAAGCATGATGTCATTTTCCAGAGACTGGTCCCCTCTGAAAACATGTTCAGTACATGCAAGGTGACATTTCACTGTTCTCACCTCTAATGAGTATTCTGGCTATACTTCTTGCAAGATAAATTTACTCATTCTTTTAGCAGTCTATAGTATATTCAAAATATTCTTCACTAACAGTGTAATTCAGAAATATCAATTTCCCTTCTGTCTTCCATAGTCATTGCACGGATTTCATGTGCATATGAAGTGACTGAAAACACCATGGCTTGGGTCAGGCACACCTTAGTCTTCAAGGTGACATCTTTGCTTTCCCACACTTTAAAGAGGTCCTATGCAGCAGATTTTCCCAGTGCAATGTGTCATGTGATTTCTTGACTGCTACTTCCGTGGGTGTCGATGGAACACTGTGAAGAGGGGAATTTGAGAACTCTTAATTGTGCTCATGAAGAAACTGTACATAAACCAAGAGGCAATTTTTTGAAAAAAAGGGGATACCGTGTGGTCTAAGGTCAGTAAGGGAGTGCATCGGGTTCTACCTTTCACTACATATAATCAATCTGTAAGCCAGCCAGCCAAGTGCCGTGGAGTCGGATCTGTATACTGAGCAAATAATATGGGAAACTGGACTATATGAAGAGGAACACGTATAGTCAATAAAACACAGCTAGCTGTCATTCTGGTATTCTCTGCTTGCTGCCAGGATCCATCTGATATCAACAATGATATCCCTTGTTCCACATCCTCTTCTGAATCCAGCTTGACTTTCTGGTAGTAGCCTGTTGAATGATCTTTGGCATTAAATCTCACAGAGTTTTTGGGAGGACCTCCTGATCAACAAGAGCCTGGAAAAGAGCACATCACTTGGAGCCAGGACCCCTGCTTCTGAGAAGCTCGTACACCAAGGCAGAGGGCTGTACTGAATGGTGACATGAAGCGGACAGCACGGAACACCGAGAAAAATGGCCAGAAGTGCCGCAGACTCAAGTGCCACAGAAGCGAGCGTGGAGGAAACCCCAAGATGAGCAGACGGCAGCTGTGGGCAAGGTGGCCCCCAGAGAAGGTAGTGGTGGTGGGCAGAGCTGGCCCACGCAGTGGGGCTGGGCACATCCAAGTGACAATTGCCAATGGAGCTGTGCACCCCATAAAGGGGAAGAAGCCACAAGACTGGGCTCGTGAAGACTGAGCAAAACAGGTAATAGACTTGAGTACATCCCACCTGAATTTAGAAACCATCTCAAGAACGGATTTGTGGTACACTGAACACCGCTGACTGAAGACCAGATAAGTTATGGGGTGACATCAGGGACATCATATGAAGTAAGAAGTAATTTAAAGGGCAAGAAAGAAAGGAGCAAAACCAATGTCAAAGGAGACTCTGAAGCTTCCTCTTGAACACAGAGCAGCTAAATGAAAGAAAGAAATGATGAAGTCAAAGAGATGAATAGAAGACTTTAATGGGCAGCTCACTGAGGCAAAGCAAGATGTTGTAATGGAATGTTCAAAGACCTGGAGATGGAAAATCAAAAGGGAAGAACACACTCAGCATTTCTCAAGCTGAAAGAACTGAAGGAAAAAAATTAAGCCTTGAGTTGTAACATTGAAGGATTCCAAGAGAAAAATATTCAAGAATGGAGGAAGCATCAAAAGAAAATGAAATAGAGTCATTGTATCAGAAAGAATTGGTCTATATTCATCCGTTTCGACAGGTAGTACACGATCAACAGCCATTGGTACCAAAGCAAGAGGTCCAAGCCATGCTGAAGGCATTGGAGAAAAACAGGCTCTAGGAATCTAGGAAATAACAATTGAGATGTTTCCACAAACAGAAGCTGAGCTGGAAGTGCTCACTGGTATGTACCAAGAAATTTGCTAGACAAGTACCTGCGCAACCAAGAGAGCTCCACATCTGTGCTCATTCCAAACAAAGGCACCCAACAGAATGTGGTATTATCAGACAATATCTTTAATACCACATGCAAGGAAAATTTTTCTGAAGATCATTCAAAAGCTGTGATAGAGAACTACCAGAAATTCCAATTAGATTCAGAAGAGAATATAGAATACGAGATACCATTGCTAATGTCAGGTGGATTCTGGCTGAAAGCAGAGAATACCGGAAAGATATTTTAGGCTGTTTTACTGACTATACAAAGGCATTTGACTGTGTGGATCATAACAAATTATGTGCAACATTGCAAACAATGGGAATTTCATAACACTTAAAAGTACTCAGGAAGAATCTGCATATAGACAAAGACTCAGTAGTTCAAACAGGATTTAAAGTCAGTAAAGGCATGCATCAGGGTTGTATCCTTTCACCACCGTTATTCAATCCATATACTGAACAAATAATCCAAGAAGCTGGGCTACATGAAGAAGAGTGGGTATCAGGACTGAAAGAAACCTCTTAACAACCTGCAGTATGCAGAAGACACAACCTTGCTTGCCAGAAGTAGAGGACTTGACGCTCTTGATGAAGATCAAGGACCACAGCTCTCAGTACGTATTACACCTCAGGATAAAGAAAATAAAAATCCTCACAACTGGACGAATAAGCAAGGTATGATAAACAGAGAAAATACTGAAGTTGTCAAGGATGTCATTTTACTTTAATCTGCAGTCAATACCTACGAGTGCAGAAGTGAAGAAATCAAACAATGCATTGCATCAGGTAAATCTGGTACAAAAGAACTTTTTAAAGTTTTCTTTTCTTTTCTTTGCATCTCTGGTTTTTTTTTATTCTCCTTTTTTCTGAATAGGATGAGACCAATAGATGTATGTTAGGTGGCTATACACAAGGTTTTAAGATTTCAAATGTTACTCACCAAAGTAGGATGTAGAACATTTTCTTTATGACCTACATGATGCCAAACGACCTAGATGTCCCCTGAGACCAAGGTGTCCAACTCCCAGTACCATTAACTCTATGCTTAAAGGTATTTGGATGTGTTAAGGAAGCTTCTATGACTGTGTGGCCTATGGACTCTGTTACATACATATATACATATACATATATGTACATATTGTAATACAAATATGTATGTAAAGATATCCATAGCCTAACCTGTATATGTACAGAGGTATACCCCCATATGTGCTTCTTCCCCTATGCAGCATATATATCTACCTCGGTATCTATGCACCTGCCTGTAAGCATTCTTCATTTTCACTGCTGTTGTAGCATTATATAGGCTACAGTATTTACTGTGGTTGTCCCCCTCCCTTTTTTCCCTTATGTTCTTCTCAGTGCCTTCATTTGCCTTAGTCAAGTCTCATTACCACCAAGAAAGAAGCGCCAAGAGCAGTGCTAGTCCTGTGGACTCAGAGTCCCTGTCCCAGTAACCTCCTAGATCGACAGGAAGAGTAGTGACAAGACATAAAGAGATCTGCAAGGAATGCTGGCCTCACAGATGTTGAAGGGAACAAGCTCTTTCCCCTGAAGCGGACAGCCCTTCCCCTGTGCTCCTGTAACACTTTTTAATACTCCTGCTTTATCACTGACCCCATTGTGTTTTAACATTTTGTTTACTGTTTCTCTCTCTCTAGAGGGTAGCATCTTTGAAGATATTTTCTTCTTGTATTCCTGGTGCCTAGCATAAGTCTTGAGTTTCTTGAATAAGTAGAGATAAAGTCACTGATACCCAAAATGTAGTTGAGAAAGAACCAAAATAGTGAGATTCATGCTGGCAGCATGGAGTGGTCAAAAACACATGAAGTCTTGTCAAAGACTGGAGTTCTGTAACTACCTCTGAATGCATTGAACAAAGCATTCTCTAGCTCAAGGACTCACTAGATCATCTGTAAGTATTTTCTGAACTCTAAATAAGAGAGATTGGCCAGACATATACTTTCCATATCTATTTATGTTAGGAATATGTGGGGGGTGGGGGGAGAGAAAGGAAAGACATGCTACAATTCATACAGTCAGCATCAGACCCTTTGCGGAGCTTCTTTGGCATTTGCTGCAGTCTCAATAGTTCATGGGTGGTGCAAACACTTAGTGTATTAGACTGTTAACCAGAAATTTTGAGGTACAAGTCCACCCAGAGGCCCTTCAAAAGAAAGGCCTGGGGATCGACACATGAAAATCATCTATTGAAAACTCTGTAGAGCACAGTCTTACTCTGACACACACGAGGATCGCCATGAGTTACAGATTACTCAGCATTAGCTGTTTATACACACACACACACATATACATTTATATGTATACATAACCAGTTTCCTGTCACACATTAGCAGCAGCAATACTTTAGAATAAGTTGTCAGCTATCATCTTCTTCTTCTATAAAGTAAAAACTTGGTTGCCTTTCCTAAACCCTGTGCTTTCACGAACACAGCCTTTTTATTTTGGCTCTCTGATCAGTGTCCAGATTCCCAGCTAGTAAGAGCTTCTGAAAGAGTTTTGATATTTTGCTGAGAGTTACCTTTGAGTATGTAAACAGAAGTACATTGGATTTAAGATAATTGTTTTGTAGTCACAATTTTGCTACTTCATGAGAAATATCTTATTCATAGGAGGAAAGTTGCCGGTGATATTTGGCTTGATTCAGCCCAACTTGGAAAAGGGTCCAAAGCTGTCATAACTGATACTTGCCCAAGTTCAGGCTCAAAGGGTGAAAACACAAGCATGTTATCAAGTCATCATCTCATTACGGCAGTCAGCTGTATGTGTGCGCGAGGCATGAGCATGTCTGTCTACTCTAAGCCTGAGAACAAACCCTTAATGCCAATAGTTACCAGGCTACTGGGAAAACAGAAAAAGCTAGACTGAGTTAAGATTAAGATTCAACTGTCTGTGCAAGGAAGTTTAGAAAGTTTGAAAAAAAAAAACAGGACAAAACAAATTGTTGTGGTGAGGCAAATCGACATTAAGTTGTTTTCTCATATTTGTACTTTGAAATAGGCACACCACAGTAAACAGAGGGTCTTCCATTAAGGGGATCCTATCTCTGAACTTGAATAAAACAACCTGTGTAAATGATATACTTTCAAATGTTTTCTTATTTTGCAGTGCATTTGATGGTATTAGGTGTGGAAAAGAACTTCAGGTAAATGGACGCCACGGCATCTTCCAAATGGGGCCAAAAATAATCAGTTCTCATAGCCTGATATGTTTTTTCTACTGACAGTCACAGCCTCTGCTTGCTCATGTTGGAAAAAATAAGGGCCAAAGATTCTGCCAGACCAAAATCCACACCAAATGGTAACTTTTGGGGGATGAAGTGGGTGTTCTTCGATCTCCATTGGATTCTCATTGCTGCAGGTACAACCGTTTTGTTTGTTAATAACAGCTTTCATCCCAAAATGGGTCTTGCTGCAGAAGATAATTTTTTGACCAAAAGTAGGTCCACTTCCAATTGCTCCAGAGCCCAGTCAGCAAAAGCACAACATAATATATGGTTGTTGGACTTCAGTTCTTGAGTTAAAACAATTTTCTAAGGGTAAAGCTTCAAGTCCAGACGCAAAATCCACCAAACTGTGGTTGAGGAAAGGCCCAGTGCTTGTGCTTGGCAGGAAATGGATTGGGATGGATTCCTGCGTATATTCTGAGCAACGGTGGAGATTTTTTCATTGGAATGTGCGGCTCATTGACACGCAGGCATTGTGTCACTGACAACAAACCCAGCTGCCTCAGGTTTCTTTACTGAAAGTCAAATTGTTCTCTCGGTGGGATAATTACGTGCACCGTAAATTCCACATAACTCACCAAATGCTTGGCAAATGGAACAGCCATTTCGATAACAAACTTTAATAAAAAAATTTTTACATATTATGGAATCATGTAACTTTTCATGGCTATTTGTTACGACTAAACAAACAAACAAAAATGTGATAAACATGGCCACTGTAGTTTCACAAACACGGCCACCATGAGCTGTCAAAAACATAACGTCCTTCTTGGAAGACCCTTCATAACAGTTTTTCAGAAAAGGCAGTTCATTCACAAGTATACTTGAATGTTTTTGTTTGTTTGTTCGCTTATTTGCTTTTAGCAAAGTAGATTCTGGTTAGGAACACATCCTGAGGTTCTTTTTCTCTGAGAAACTACACCTTGTTCCCTTTTTATGTTAGGAACATATGTTAAATCAAATCAATGTCAGAAAGTTGTAAAGCAGGGATTTATAAACAGGGATTTTCTTTCTTTAACACAGGATTTTAATTGTTGGGGAAACTTAGACCCTGCTTCCCCCTCTATCAGTAAAAAGTTGCAGAAATTATAATTAGGCTGTGGAAACAGAGACCAAAGCGTTAGTTTTCCAAGAATTCTGTACGATAAATCTAGGGTCATTTAAAACTGTAGAAATTTCTATTCTATTTGGCTACAATCTCCCAAACAGGCACTATTTGTGGCTGAAAATATAATTGCTCTATTTCTCTAAAGTTTCAGAAAAGCTAAACAGATAAGCAATATTCCAATGAGTGAATGCCTGGGAATATCCACCAACAAATGCAATAATTGATTTGGATATTTGTGGAATCTAATTTCTCTAAATGTAATAAAATAACAATATTCATTTGCATATGAATACACACAGAGATTTAAAAATTATGTAACAAGAAAACCAAACCTATTGCCATTGAGTCAATTCCAACTTTGTGATTCCATGTAACAGAGTAGAACTGTTCTATAGCGTTTCCTGTCTGTACTTTTAACGGAAGCAGATCACCAGGGCTTTCTTCCACGGCACCGCTGAGCGAGTTTGAACAACCAACCTTTAGGTTACCAGCCGAGCATAAACTATTTGCCAGATACAGTGTTAGAAGACAAGCACCCTGAGTTGGAAGGCATTTGAAATCAACTGTGGTCTCAGTGGCACACTTGACAGTGCCAGCAGCCACAAAGATGGCACAGGACTGGGCCCTGTGTCATTCTATGACACATGGGTCCTGCACAAATCAGAGCTGTCTCAACAGCAACTGCCAACACCATAGAGGGGCTTCTAAAAATCTTAAGGCCCTGCCTCTCAGACCTTTTCTCCTATACAAAAAGGGCCTCTAAAAATCACAAGGGCTTTGCTCTCAAGTATCTTGATTCTCAATACTAGATGAAAAAAATAAAGTAAGAACTATCACAGAAAGAAATGTGGGTATGATTTTTGACTAGTGAAGTAGATTATGATCCTATACACATAAACCTGCAAGGTTTTTAGAATTATACTTATTGGATCTAAAGAAAAATCTGATCATTTGCAGTTAAAAGGTCTTACTGGATGGGATGGGGGGCAGGGGACCACGCTCTTAGGCGAAATCGAAGCCAATTGGCACAGCTAGCGTTTTGCTGAGAGGGCTCTCTGAACCCCACATTGGTGAGTGGCATCTGGGTTCTTAAAAGCTGCCATGCTGCCATCCGAGGGCACGGCAAATGGTCCCAACTCAGCAGGAACGGATGCTCACCGAGGACCAAAATGACATGAGGTAAAGACAACCCAGAAGATAGAGAGACCCACATGAGTGGGTGCCCACATTGACTTGGGACCGGAAGAACTGGATCGTGTCCAGCCACCACTAGTGATAGCCACGATGGAGCTCACAAAGTTGAGTTTCACTGGCAACACAAGAATAAAAAGGGGTGCATCCTGAGATCTCCACTAAACAACCTCAATTGATGCTCCAGCAGTTTTGGGGTTCCCCTGAGAGCATGGCCCCCAGCCCTGATGCTACCCTTACCCATAAATTATAACGAAGGTCCACTCTTTGGACAGGAATGGATTGGACTTGGCAATGCAGAGGGACTATATATTGGATGCACTTTATGGTTCTATACATCCATAGGATATCATCCTGCTGACCTCTGGCTGGAGGAAGGAGAGTGGGTGGAGAGGAGGGGAAAGGAGACTGTTGGGAGGATGAGACATGTATGAAGCAGAGAGGAATAGTGTGCTGTCACTGGGCAGGGAGAGCAGTGGAAGCTGCATATAGGTGGGCATGTAAATTTATACAGGAATGTACATTTTCACTCAGTCATATTAAATAAAATAAATTAATTAAATTAAATTAAAAAAGGTCTTACTGGGCACAAAAAAAGCTGTTTTTGAGCTAAGGGCATACGTCTGGAGAGATGAGCCTGTCACATTACAATTCTAATCAGCTTATATACAGTACAAACTGTTCGATTTTCCAAAAGGAAAATTTTAAATGATTGTCATTCATTTAATTGACAGTAGGCAGCTTAGACTGGCTCATTAAGTTGATATATCCACATTGTATATCCTAGTTTTAGTGTACGGAAACCCTGGTGGTGTACTGGTTAAATGCTGTGTCTGATAACCAGAAGGTCAGCAGTATGAATCCACGAGGCACTCTTTGGAAACTCTGTGGGTCAGTTCTGCTCTGTCCTATAGGGTCTCTATGAGTTGGAACCAACTTGACAGCAGTGGGTTTTTTGTTTTTGTTTTTTTCTTTTAAATAGCCTAGTATGGCCTATCCAATTATTTAAGCTTTTCCCAGGACTGCTTTTATCATGAGTTTTAGTTTCTAGGCAGGGTTGAGAGTTAAGTTTTAAAGGGGCAAGGCGTAGGTTCTTTAACAGTCCAAACTGAAGGAGACAGAAATTACAAAACAAAAAGAGGATTTGAACTCTTGACTCTGTGGAGAAAAAGCAGGCTAAGAAAACTACTCAGCTGCACATACGGACCACTTCTTATGGAGAAGAAGGATATTACAGTAGAAAGAAACAGAAGGGTCCAGAGGAAAGAGCCAAGAGCCACAGAGTCAGCCTCAACACCATAATCCAGGAACAGGCAACACAGGCCCAGTCGGGTTTCAGAATTGCTATGTAACAATGACTGCCTATGTGACTTCTGATTTTCACCGTTTTGAATTGGAGTGGCTTTTGTGATTAACTCAGCTCAGTGGTGGACCCCTCACCTTCCAAGCTGAAGACCCAAATTCACCTCCTGGTCAATGCACCTGAGGCATGGCCACTACCTGTCTTGCAGTGGAGCCTTTTATGTTGCCGTAATGCTGACCAGCCTTCATCAGAACTTTCAAGGGTGAGCTAGGAAGAAAGACCTGGCAATCTACTTCCAAAATCCAGCAAATGACATCACAAAATTTACTAAGAAAATGTCCTGCATCCCACTTTGACGATGGCATCTGGGGTCTGAAAAGCCTGCAAATGGCCATTAGGAAGCATCAGTTCATCTCAATCCACCTGGAGCAAAGGAGAATGAAGAATACCAAAGACACAAGGAAAAGACGAACCTGAAGGTTAGATAGGGCCACATAAATCCAAGACTACATCAGCCTAAGACTGAAACAACTGGATGGTGCCCAGCTACCACAAATGATCATTCTGACAGGGAACTCAATGAAGAATCTCTGTTGGAGTGAGAGAAAAGTGGGATGCAGAATTCAAACTCTAGTAAAAAGACCAGACTTGATGGTCTGACAGACTGGAGGGTCCCTGAAAGATGTGGCCCCCAAAATGCCTGTTAGCCCAGAACTAAAACCATTCTAAAAGTCAGCTCTTCAGACAAAGATTAGACTGGTCTATAAGACAAAACGATATTGGTGAAGAGTGTGCTTTTTGACTCAAGTAAACACATCAGACTAAATGGGCCACTCCTGTCTGGGGGTGAGATGAGAAGGCAGAAACGGGCAGAAGTTGGCTGAAAGCACATGAGAAATAGAGGGTGGAGACGAGGAGTGTGCTGTCACGTTGTAGGGAGAGCAACTAGGGTCACGTAACAAAGTGTGTGTAAGTTTTTGTATAAGAAACTAACTTGAACAGTAAACTTTCACTTGAAGTGCAATAAAAAATATATACAAATAAAGAAGAAAAGCAGCATCAGACCTCAGCCAGTGAAAAGTGTGCAGATCACAACAGTCTTATCCTGTTGTGCACTGGAGTCACCATGGATCTGGGATGGCCTTGATGGCAGTTCACAACAACACACCCATTTTACCACTTTATATTGAGTGTGAGGGTGTAAATAATATATTTCTCAGCACATAGATCTTCAGATTGAGGAGAATCATACTCAGGGGACTTTGCCTGAGGAGCCTATCTACATCTGGTCCCAATTTAGATTATGGGATCCTAGGCTTCAAGCCAGTGTCAAGAAGAAGGAGATTCTGTGGGCCTTGGGATACGTGAAAGTGCTGTGAATTGGGGAAGAATGGAAATGATTTGTGGCCAAAAGTCAGCCTACAGTAAATCAAAGTTGGCTACAATTTCTTTCCTACTTCTTCCATTGAATCTTGACCAAACTTCAAACCAAAAAAACCTGTTGATGATGAGTTGATTCTTACTCCTAGAGGTCCTATAGGACAGAGTAGAACTGCCTCATAAAGTTTCCAAGATTTTAATCTTCATGGAAGCAAAGTGGTTGGTGAGTTCAAACTGCTGACCTTTTAGTTAGCAGCTGAGTGCTTAACTACTGTACCACTGGGGCTCCTTTGATTGGCTCTAGACCCACAAGTTCACTTGAATACAATGGAAGTAAGATATGAGCCTGTATTACGAGAAATTCAGAAATTCTGAGCCTGTATTACGAGAAACTTTGTAGCTTCTGCCTGGAATATCGGACCAAAACTTCCGGAAGCCCTCAATCACCATGTAAAATATCTGTCCATCTTGAAACCACCTAGCTGTGAGAAGTGTAAGTCACCTGCAGACCCTATAGGACAAGACATCATCTAGAGAAAGAAAAAGGCCAGAAAGCACCAAGGCACCAAACATGAATGAAGAGGCCGTCCCTGAAGCAGGTGCTTCCACTGTGGTTGTCCCAGATCGTGCCATGTGCAGCCACTGACAAATTCCTGATCTACATTGTTGAAAAGAAAAGAAGGAAGGGAGAAATGATTATTTTAAGCCATTAAGTTTTTACAGTTTGTTCACTCTGTTAGCTACCTAGAGCCCAGTCCTTGCTTGTTTCTCAGCATATTCCTTCCTAGGTTAGAATCCTTCTTCTTCTTGAGCATCTTTCCTAAGAGTTTCAGTCTTGTTAAGGCTGCTGTATGATATACAGACATGTACTTCTAGAACTGCTCTAACTGTAGAACTCTTGCTATGAATGTTTCCTGTTTTACATTAGATTATCACTTGTATAACATTGTACCACAAACATAACTGCTCCTTATAATTTTATTCTTTCAAATTTTATTTTCAGAGCTAAATTTGCATTTCCACAGAGTATTCTATGTGCTAACCGCAGCATATGCTGTGTGTTACCCATTAGCTGGTAAATGTCATATTGTCCCCACCCTTTCTGACAAAAGCAGATGAAAATTTCAGCAGGCTATCTTAGAGGACTGGCCAAGATGATTTTGTCATTTGGCTGCAAAAACCACAAGCTTCCCTCCCTTCTAAAGGTTGCAGCTAAAATTTACCATCAAACATCTCTGAACGGGCATAATGGACAAAGAATAGGTTCAAATGTGTTTAAAGCATCCCAGTTTCTAGAAGACCACTTCCAATAGAGTTTGTATTTTTATCTTACTTAGCACTTTTACTCCCTTTTTTGAGATTCTATTTGACTTTGCAGAGTTTCATAGAAACATCACTCTGTGTAGACTCAGGTAAAATGAAATCCTTGACAACCTCAACCTTTTCTCCATTTATGACAATATTGCTTACTGGTCCAGTTGTGAATACTTCTGTGTTCCTGATGTGGCCTCCTTGAGAGGGTGACAATAAAGCAAGACCTGAGAGGCAACAAAGTGTTTTGCTGTGTCTGGAATGTTCTAGGCCAGTGTGAGTGGAGTGCAGAGAGCGATGCTGGAATCTTTGGACATGAGATCAGAAAAGTCAAGATCTTGTAGGTCATTATAAGGACTCTGTCTTTTATTCAGAATGAAATCAGGAGCCATTGCAGACTTTACTGTGAAGGGCTGCTGAGATCTGACTGTGCGGATCACTGGCTGCAGTATCAACAATTAGACTGTAGGGGAAGCAGTGGTAGGTACAGACCAAACCCAAACCAAATCCACGGCCTAGTTCAGTGGATTTGGGACTTGTTCCTTATAGCAACCCTATAGGACCAAGTAGAACTGCACCACAGAGTTTCGGAGGAGCATCTGGCAGATCAAACTGTTGACCCTCTAGTTAGCCAACATAACACTTAGTCACTACACCATTAGGGTTTCCAGTAGGTGCAGGGAGACCAGTTGAAGGTAACTACAGTGTTCCAGGTGACAGTTTATAGTGACTTGTCAAGGTTTGTTGCAGTGGGCTGGTGAAAGTTAGTGAGACTCCACATGTGTTTTGAATATAGTAAGAACATAGTAAGAAAGCACGTCACTCTGGCCAAGGGAGGGATCAGTTCCTGAGGAATGATGGAGACCTTTAAAAGCCTCTTGTTACCACTTGTATAACAGAGTACTAGCCACTTTTTATGACTCTGGGCCTCTGTCAGTATTTTATTCAGATTCTAATGCATTCAGTGTCCAGGCAGATCCCTTCTGAAATGCACAAAGCTCAGCAGAATGGAGTTGGAGCCTCAATGTTATGTAGGTTAGGGATTCTATCCAGTGATGTTTCCCAAATATGCTAGCTTTATAAACTTTTGTCTTTTTTCCCTCTTATTTCTTGAGATAAGACCTGCAAGCGTAAGTATGGCTTTTCTATGTAATAGCTAGTCAGTCCTGATAAGTTTGTTTTGATTTTTCTGTGCCGCTTTTGGAAAACCAGAGGTTCCACCATGTAAGCTAATGGAAGCAAAAGCAAACTCCCTGCTGTCAACTCAATTCTGACTCATGGTGACCCCACAGGACAGAGTAGAACCGTCCCATAGGGTTTCTAAGGAGAATCTGGTGGATTTGAACTGTCAACCTTCTGGTCAGCAACCAGGCTCTTAACCACCATGCTGCCTGCGCTCCAACCTAATGGACAAGAATTTGCAATAAATTATGTAACTACCTCACATCTGTATGCTCTCGTAACACACACTGGTGATGCCAAAGTACCAGTGGCGGGTTGTATTACAAGGCCGTATTTCTCAAGAATCAAATTACCAACCAAAATTTAAACACATTCAGTTAGGAAGCATGCATTTCAAGACTGAAAACACATACTACTTTAAGAAGTTTTTTTTTTTAATGCAACTTGACTAACAAAAGAGTTAAGACGGTGACAACGGGCCATGCAGATGACACAAGGAGGCTGCATGGTTATAGTGGATGAGACAGAAGTGACCTCAGTGGACCATGAAACGTGCAGGACCCACGGAATCAATCACTGTTGCATCAGAGCCTGGAGCATGTGGTTCCAGAACTCCAGGATGAAATAACACAGAAACTAGACACACACAGCTTTTGAGACTCTTATTTAAAATTCCTCTTTCCTGAAAATAATTATACAATTTAGAAGGTCGAGCAGGATACCCTTTATCTTGAATTCTAGATTCAAAAATTTGATGTTTATTTGAGTATTTCACATGTTCTCCTTTTTACCATAACTAAGACTTTAAAATGAAGGGCCAAAATTAAGTGCAGAAAAGATGGAAAACTCCAGAAAACACATCCGCCCCATGAAGAGTGTGCTTTGTCACTGGTTGGCTGCTACACATCCATCTTTTGGTTTCTTTCTTGGCTTCTAAGCGCCTCCGAAGTATTAAGGCTGTAATCCACTGGGATCTCCACTCAGATATATTTGGCATATGTTTATGTTTGGGGAAAATTTTTCACTCAGTACCTATCTTATTAATAAAGTGAGATGGTAAACTCCATGAAGTAATGTGGACATGAGCATTAATGCAAAGGTCTCCTAAAGCAGTGTCTTCCCAGCGACATCATTTTCCACTGGCTTGCCCTCCATCCACCCACAGAAGCACAGCCAGGCCTCGTCTCTCCAAGTGTCCATTTAATAAAGAGGAGGAAAAACTGAGACGCTAACAAGGAAGCTGGCTTTGCCCTACTTGCCTTATTTCCCTTATTTGCCTTACTCTTGTTCCTTTTTGTTTCTCAAGGAAAAGGAGAGATGTCTCCTAAATCTTCAGACAGAGACACAGACTAGAACTGTAAGTGTTCCCCAAAGCCTTTTTTGACAGATAAAGTTTTCATGTTTCACTTAAATGTAACAAACTACACGTAAAATGCAAACTAAGTGACTTTACTTCTGCCTTCAGAATTAATATTCTCCAAGCAGATTGGTGTGAATTGTAACAAATCATGAATAACATTGAGACAAATGGGAATTCCAGATTACTTAATTGTGCTGATGAGGAAACTGTCCATAGATCAAGAGGCAGTTGTTCCAACAGAACAAGGGCATACAGTGTGGTCTAAAATCAGGAAAAGTGTTCATCAGAGTTGAGGAACATACTTATTCGATCTGTTCACCATACTTACTCAATCTGTATGCTTAGTAAATAATTTGAGAAGCTGGACTAGGTGAAGTAGAACACAGCAGCAAGACTAGAGGACAGAAGACTCTTAAACAACATGCCTTATACAGATGACACCACCTTGCTTGCTGAGAGTGGGGAGGACTTGAAGCAGTTACTGAAGAAGATCAAAGACTATGGCCTCAGTATGAATTATGTCTCAACATAAAGAAAACAAAAATTTTCTGAATTGAACCAATTAGAAACATTGTGATAAACAGAAAAGATCGAAGTTGTCAAGGATTTCATTTCACTTGAATCCACAATCGACAGCTATGGAAGCAGGAGGCAAGAAATCAAATGAGTCACTGCAGTGGGTAAACCTGCTGCAAGAAGCTTCTCCCAAGGGCTCAGAAGCAAATATATGCCTTTAGAGGTTAAGATGCTCGTGACTGAAACCGTGGTATTTTCAATCACTTCATATGCATGTTAAAGGTAAACAGTGAATAAGGAAGACCAAAGAAGAATTGATGCTTTTGAATTATGGTATTGGCGAAGAATGCTACATATGTCATGCACTGCCAGAAAAATGAAAAATCTGTCTTAGAAGAATTACAACCAGAATGTTCCTTAGAAGCAAGGATGGAGAGACTTTCCCCCACCTGCTTTGGACATCCTATCAATATGGGCCAGTCTTTGTAAAAGGACATCATACCTGATAAAGCAGACGGTCAGTAAAACAGACTGATAATACAATGGCTAAAACAATAGGCTGAAATACAGCAATAAAACTGAGGTGGCGTAGGACCACGCAGTGTTTTGTTTTGTTGTACATAAGGTCACCATGAGTCAGAACTGACTCCACGGCACCTATCAACAGCATTGTTGTAGTCAGCTAGGGCTGCTCTAACAGAAATACCACAGAGTGGATGGCTTTAACAAAGAAAGATTTATTCTTACACAGTCCGGTAGGTTGCAAGTCCATATTCAGGGTGTCCGCTCCAGGGAAAGACTTTCCCCTTGACGGCTCTGGAGGAAAGTCCGGTATTGCATCAGTCATTGTCCAGGGAGCGTCCTAACGCAAGAACCTCTGGTCTGAACGACGCGTTCTGCTCCCGGTGCTGCTTGCTTGATGGTAGCGAGGTTCTCAAATTGTCCTTGGTTCTTTTTCCTTTTATTCCTTGCAAGCTAAAAGCATTAAGGGTGGGGCAAGCCATACTCCAGGGAAACTTCCCCCATAGCAGGAATTCACAGCCCCACCCTAATCCTTTAACATACAGGTTAGTAAAACCACACAATGGAGGACATTTCCAAGATACTGGGAACCATATCCCAGCCACATGGTTGCACACATTTTTGGGGGGACACAATTCAAACCATGACATCCCAAATTGTCTTAGGCTGGGTTTTCTAGGGAAGCAAAACCAGTAACACGTGTAGGTATTAGGAAAGATTTATAATATATATATATATAGACAGATAGATAGATACAAATATAGGAAACAGCTCACGTAATCACAGAAGCTGAATGTCCTAAGCTCTGGCACAAGCCTCACGTGTCCACGGAAGCTGAGGAACCCAAGGTCAGCAAGTCAGAGACCAGAGTTGCAGATCACCGGTTGTGTGGGTCAGTGGATCCCAAGCTGGCGGCGAGCTGTTGTGTAGAATGTCTCAGAAAATGTAAGAGTATTTCCAAAGCTTTGAGGGCTAATGTAATGTGTTCTGTTGACTTGCCTGTTGCCTGTTGGGATGTCATGGTTTGAATTGTGTCCCCCCAAAAATGTGTGCAACCATGTGGCTGGGATATGGTTCCCAGTATCTTGGAAATGTCCTCCATTGTGTGGTTTTACTAACCTGTATGTTAAAGGATTAGGGTGGGGCTGTGAATTCCTGCTATGGGGGAAGTTTCCCTGGAGTATGGCTTGCCCCACCCTTAATGCTTTTAGCTTGCAAGGAATAAAAGGAAAAAGAACCAAGGACAATTTGAGAACCTCGCTACCATCAAGCAAGCAGCACCGGGAGCAGAACGCGTCGTTCAGACCAGAGGTTCTTGCGTTAGGACGCTCCCTGGACAATGACTGATGCAATACTGGACTTTCCTCCAGAGCCGTCAAGGGGAAAGTCTTTCCCTGGAGCGGACACCCTGAATATGGACTTGCAACCTACCGGACTGTGTAAGAATAAATCTTTCTTTGTTAAAGCCATCCACTCTGTGGTATTTCTGTTAGAGCAGCCCTAGCTGACTACAACAGAATTGGTACCGTGGGAGTGGGGTGCTGCTCTAGCAAATACCTAAAATGTGGAAGCCACTTTGAAACTGCGAATGGATAGAAGATTCAGAAGGAACGAAGAAGGCGCAGATGGTGAGAAACAATGGAGGAATGGCAGCAGCGGCAGCGGCAGCAGCAGAACCAGAGGCAGCGCTGGAGCCAACCCGTGGAGCGAGAGAGGTCAGTGCCTGCGCAGAGCTTTCCTCGTGGAACGGGGTGCCTCTGGGCACTTGAATCGGTGAGCTGGCCTTGCTGACCCACGGAGTGAGAGAGTTGAGTGCCTTTGGGCAGGACGCTTTCCAGCAAGAGTGGGGTGCCTCCGGGCACTTAAACCAGTGGAGCTACAGAGCTTTGGAATACTTGCCCGGCAGGGCAGATGTGGGCCTGAGGCCCAGGCCATGCGGCCATAGGAAGCTGAAGCTGAAGAGGCAGATAGCGTGAGAAGCTGAGCTGCCTCAGTCTCAAGAGGTATGGCCATGACCTCAGGGGTTTGAAAGGGTGGAACCATGGCGTGCTGTGTTCGTAAGGGTGGAATTGCCACTCAGTTGGGCTTAGGGTGCTCCTAAAGCCGATGGGACAGAGTTTCTGTCCAAGTGGGCCTTGAAGGCAGAGTTGTAGCACGGGGCTGGAGGTCTCCACTCAGAAACCTGAGAATGTGGCCGATACCTAGAGTCTGGAGAGCATTGCTGTTGTGTAGAATGTCTCAGAAAACGTAAGAGTATTTCCAAAGCTTTGAGGGCTAATGTAATGTGTTCTGTTGACTTTCGTGTTGCCTGTTAATGCCTTCTAAGTTTCACAGATGTAGAAGAGTTTTTGTATTTTGGACTTGGAACTGATTTAAGACTTCTGTTATATGGATGGACATAATTTTGCTATGGTGAGATGAATGTGTTAAATGTTTTGTGATGTGATTTTTGGGTTGTCAAAGGGTGGGATGTCATGGTTTGAATTGTGTCCCCCCAAAAATGTGTGCAACCATGTGGCTGGGATATGGTTCCCAGTATCTTGGAAATGTCCTCCATTGTGTGGTTTTACTAACCTGTATGTTAAAGGATTAGGGTGGGGCTGTGAATTCCTGCTATGGGGGAAGTTTCCCTGGAGTATGGCTTGCCCCACCCTTAATGCTTTTAGCTTGCAAGGAATAAAAGGAAAAAGAACCAAGGACAATTTGAGAACCTCGCTACCATCAAGCAAGCAGCACCGGGAGCAGAACGCGTCGTTCAGACCAGAGGTTCTTGCGTTAGGACGCTCCCTGGACAATGACTGATGCAATACTGGACTTTCCTCCAGAGCCGTCAAGGGGAAAGTCTTTCCCTGGAGCGGACACCCTGAATATGGACTTGCAACCTACCGGACTGTGTAAGAATAAATCTTTCTTTGTTAAAGCCATCCACTCTGTGGTATTTCTGTTAGAGCAGCCCTAGCTGACTACAACAAGCATCAAAGCAGTAAACTCAGTTTCCATTTGTTTCTTTCACTCATCTGTCACAGTACTGTCTTTGGTATGTATTTCTGTTTATTCAGGTGAAAGTCCACACAGCCAAAGATACCCCATATACATTTCAATGACATTGATTACATTCTTCAAGCTGTGCAAGCCTTTCACTGTCATTTTCCAAATTATGCACCACCATTATCTCCAACTCACTGCCCCTAGGTTTTCCATCCACACTGTTGAGTTGCCCTTCTCAATTTGTTCTCATTTAGACCAGCCTTTGCAAGAACACAGGTGCTCAAAGCAGATGTATCTGACTACTTAAGGTAAGCTTTTTTTCTTTTTCTGTTTCTCTTTCTTTTTCTTCTTCTTACTATTATTTGTTCAAAGAAGACTTCAGGGAACAGTTTGGGTTTAATATTTAAAGTTCAGAAAGCATCTCAGGACCATAGCTTCAGGGGGTCTTAACCTTTTTAAAACAAACTCTCTGCAATTCATTTCCAATCCTAGGTGTCTACCATGGCACTGAGACTATACTCCTTACTCTCAAATTGCAAGAGTAGATCTGAACTCTCTGCTTCCAGTGTTTCTCCTTCACCCTGGCTGCCACATTACTCTTCCGACCCCAACCACTTCCCCGCGTCAGGCCCCTGCTCCCACCCTACTGTCGTTCCCCAGTGCCTACAGAATTAAGCCCACAAAGCTTTACATTAGCTGACCCCTGGTGGCCACCTGCTGACTCACTGTACTGGATTCCAGCCTTGACTTTGGCTGTGGAGAATAATAGCTATTCATTCAAAATGGAACAGTTTTTTGTATGTTCCATAAAACATGTTTTGGTGAAAAGAAATTCAGCTGAATATATTTTGAAGACCATAGGAAGGAAAAAGTGTCTCTGTACTGGTCCAAGTCAAGGATGAGTCAGGAGTGATGATGGAGTCCCTTAAGGTGGCAGCCAAGGGCAGTGGAGACAACACAGAGAGGGTCAGGGACTAGAGTGGACGCGTGCCATCGCAGGACTGTCTTGAACAGACCACGAAATGTGCGGTAGCCCAGGAAAGCAAGTATCAGGGCAGCTTTGTGTTCTAAAAGGGGCTGAAGGTGAAAAATTAATAAGGCGGAAGCCTTTGCTTTCACACCTATGGAAAAGAGGATCAGGGAGGAATAATATGGTGCTCCCCAGGAGATGCTAGTCTCTTGCATGGTTCTTTTAGTAGGAATTGCACATGTTAAGGTATGTTCTTCTCCATTGTTCCCCCCTTTGAGTACTACCAGCAACATAGAATTTTTTGTACCAAGTTTGAGCGAGTGTTCCTTGATTCATAATCTAACTGGTCTCTGACCTTATTTCCTAAAGGCACAATGTTGTAAGTTAAGATTCCATCCTTGGAATGGAACATAATATAAAAATAGCAAAATTAATCAGAAAATAAACCTTTAAAAATGCCCACAAAATTTGCTTTTACAAACATTAAGAATGTAAAACCAAATATTTAATGTCACTTCTTAAATGCTCCTGTGGGAGATATTTTTTGTTTTGTGGTCTGGACAAGCTAAAGAGTCCTAAAATGTAAGCGTGAAAAAGTTTTAACATGAAACTATTTTAGTCTCAGTTTCAGCTGAGGTCTTACACAATCATTGCCAACCACTTCAACATTCAAAACCATAATCCCATTTCAACCCCCTTATGAGGCATAAAAAGGTTGAAGCTAGAGTTTGGAAAGAGGATTTCTTTAGAGAAAATCACAACTATGCAGAGTTTCTGTTCACCCTCATCACAACAGAGAGGGGGAATTTGTTGGTTTTTCGATCATTTCAATTTCTACATGTGCATGTGATAGATGGACAACAAAACAAGAAGAGAGAAGTGGTGCATTTGAATTGTGGTTTTGGTGAAGAATATTAACTATACTGTGGACTGCCAGAAGAGCAAACAAATCAGTCTTAAAAGAAAAAAAGCCAAAATGTTCCTTAGAAGCAAGGATGGCAGTCATTACTGCAACAAGACATTATCTCACCCCTGCAAAATGGCACTGAGGGAGAGAGAGAGAGACAGAAGGGAGGAAGGGAGGGAGGGCGGGGAAGGGGGAAAGAGGGAAGAAAGAGAGAGCAAAGAGAGAGCAAAGGAAGGAAGACAGAGAGAGAGAGAGATGATCCAGCAATCCTACTCTTAGGTATAGACTGTAAAGACAGGGGTGGATTATCCAATTGGCAAGGTAAGCAAGGTAAACTCAAGATCTTCAGTAGTGATAATTTCACATCATAAGTTACTGTAGTGAAAATCTGGTAAAACCCATGTGAAATTCTTCACTATATATTAGGAAGCAAGCATGAGAAAGCCCATGTTTGTCTTGCTTACTGGGTCATCCACTCCATCAGGGACTGTAATTTGAAAAGAAGCTTTGATTCTCTAAGAACATACTACAAGATGGGAGAGAGACAGATGCCAGTCATACTTGGAAGCAGAATCTTTGATGTGGCAAAATATATAAAATTGTTCCCTATAATTGATCTGGTAAGCAAGGCAAGCACTGTGCTTACCTTGTCTACTGGATAATTCACCCTTGCCTAGAGCTCTAACAGCAGTGGTGCAAATACACATACGTGGTCTGACAATTAAGTCTGCAAACTTAATCATTCGAAGTGCTATATACATCATCGCTGAATATCACTACAGTCACCTTCAAAGTACTTCCCTTGGGAAGCTATGCACAAATGCTAGGGCCTAGTTCACCTTTCAAACCAATTTTGGAACTTTCTGGAATGGCTATTGTGCAAGGTGGCATGGTGACAAGTTTGGAAATTTAATTGTATAGTTGTCGGTGAGGGTGTTTTCAGCCAGTGAACAAATAACTGTTTTGAAAGACGCTCATTACTCACCTGATCTGGTCCCCAGTGACTTTTTTCTTTACCAAAAGATTAAGGAAATATTGAAAGGAAGACATTTTGATGACATTCAGGACATCAAGGGTAATATGATGACAGTTTTAATGGCCATTCCAGGGTAAGAGTTCCAAAATTGCTTTGAAGGGTGCACTAGGCACTGGCATCAGTGCATAGCTCCCCAAGGGAAGCACTTCAAGGGTGCTATAGTGATATTCAACAATGAAGTACATAGCAATTTTTCTAGGATGATTTTGTAAACTTCTGTCCTTCTATGTACACTTGTGTCCTACAACATTATTTACAATAACAAAAAGGTGGAAATGAAGTGCCACCAACAAATGAATGGATAAACAAAATGTGGTATATACATACAATAGACTACTACACAGCTATAAAGGGTAGTGACAAGTTCTCAAAATACAGTGTCGATGAATCTGAAGGGCCTTATGCTAAGTGAAATAGTGTATCACAGTAGGACAATTATTGTCTGATCATACTTTTATAAGAAGATGAAAAAAGGTATACATACAGAAATTAGTGTTCACTGGTGGTTGCCATGGAGGAGAGGGGAAGTGAGGGGAAATCACTCTCTAGACAGTAAATACTAATTATTTCTGGTGATGGGAAAGGCAGCAACAAATATGGATGAAGTGGGTACAACCTGACCAAGGTAAACAATGACACTAAAAAATGCATAAAGGACTAAATGATAGAAAATATGCAATTTTACAACAACATAATAACAAACAAAATATATGTGTGGTTACACAGGTAGATATGTATGCATGTGTGTGTATAGGAATGTATATGTGTGTATACACAGGTGCACATGTAAGTATATTTGTAGCCATACATATATAAACATATTTTGCTTGTTAGTTGCCATTGAGTTGGTTCCGACGCACAGCGACCCTACGCACAACAGAACAAAACACCGCCTGCTCCTGCACCACACCCACAATCATTTTTATGCTTAAGCCCATTGTCGCAGCCACTGTGTCAGTCCATCTTGTTGAGGGTCTTTCTCTTTTTCACTTTCTCTTTTTCACCAGCAAAGTCTCATACAAGGTCTGACAATTAAGTTCGTGAACTTGCCACCGTGCGCTTCATTGGCAGCCCTGTACGAACAACTTGGTAAAATTTCATAACCTTGGTGTATGAGTGTCTCACAGTTGTGTTCCTGTCAACATGTGGTGGTGTCTTGCTGTGTGGCGTTCATCATTGTTGTTGTGTCTTTTTGTCTGCCATCGCAAAAATGTCAGAACTCGAATTAGAGCAATGAACAAACATTAAATTTTTTGTTACTTGGCAAGAAGATTGAAAGTGAGATTAGGGGCATGTTAGTCCAAGCTTATGGGGATAATTCCATGAAGAAAACAACAGTGCATAAGTGAATTAAATGTTTTTCTGAGGGGAGAGAAAGTGTCACTGATGAAGAGAGGTCAGGGCGGCCAGTAATGAGCAGAACTGATGAAAACATTGCAAAACTTCCATCCAATTGTGCATCATAATCATTACCTGACTGTGAGAGGCATAGCATACCAAATAAACATCAACAGAGGAACAGGAAAATCTTGGCACGAGAAAGTACGTGCAAAAACAGTCCCACAGGAGTTCACTGATGAACAGAAGTGGAAGAGAGTCAGAGTCTGCCAAGACCTTTTGAAGAGGCAAAACGATGTTTTAGGACATGTTGTCACTGCTAATGAAACATGGATGTACCCAAATGACCCTGAAACAAAGCATAAGAGTGCACAACAGAAGTCAGCCAATTCTCCACGACTGAAAATTTCCATCAGTATAAATCAAAAGCCAAAATGATGTTGCTAACCTTTTTTGATATTAGTGCGATTGTTCATGATGAATTTGTATCAACTGGACAAACAGTTAACCAAGTTTACTCCTTGGAAGTGCTGGAAAGGCCGCATGAAAAAGATGAAAACGAGCTGAACTTTTCGCCAACTCACGGCTCTTGCATCACAACAGTGAACCAGCTCACACAGCACTGTCTGTGAGGAAGTTTTTAGCTAGTCCTGATCTGGCACCCAGTGACTTTTTCCTTTACCTGAAGGCACAGGAAATATTGAAAGAAAGACATTTTGGTGAACTTCAGAAATCAAAGATAAGACAATGAAAACTCTGATGGCTATTTCACAAAAAGAGTTCCAAAATGGTTTTGAAGGGTGGGCTAGGTGCTGGCATCGGTGCTTGGCTTCCCAGAGGAGGACTTCAAAGGTGACTGTAATGATATTAAGCAGTGAGGCAGGTAGCACTTTTTCTAGGATGATTTCGTGAACTTAATTGTCAGATCTCGTATCTTGACTATATGAACCATCAGGTTTACATGATTGATGACGTAGGACATACCAAGAAGAAAAAGAAGTTTAGAAGCTCCATTGATTACTTTCTTTTTTCTCTTTTTAATTTAACTTGGAAAGAATGTTACCATTATCCAACAAAAGAAGCCAGCCAAGTGCCGTCGAGTAGGATCCAACAAAAGAAAGATACCAAAAACCAAACCCACTACCACTGGGTCGATTTCAACTCATGGCAACCCTGTAGACCTCATAGAACTGTTTCATAGAGTTTCCAAGGAGCACCTGGCAGATTTGAACTGCTGACTTTCTGGTTAGCAGGCATAGCACTTAACTACTACACCACCAGGATTTCCAAAAGTAAGGTAGAAGGTGATAAAATCCACTTTGGGTATGTTGAGTGTGGAGTCTCCAGGGGCACGCCCAGTAGACTAGAAAGGATGAAAAGGGAAAATAGATGAGGTCAGTGACTGTGCCATCTGTTCTTAGTGCTTTCTGAGAATCCGAAGCTTCAACACATGTGGCCTTGCTGTACTGTCCTACATATTGCTGAATCACCCAAGTTAAACAGGAAACCCTATACAAAGGCACAAATCTATGAAAAAACTAGTCTTGTATCTGAAGAACCTGTAATTTAGCAGGGAATTCCCCTCTAACATCAGGCTTCCAGGAAAGCTTATAGATTTCTGACCTGAGCCTTTTGCCACAGCCTCTGGAACTTGCAGTGTTCTGCTTGTTGCCTTCTGTTCCGGCCCTGAGTCTGTGCTTCCTGCTCACCAGATGTCATTACACTGCTTTGTCTTGGCACCATCAAGTGGGCTCTTCACAGCTCCTGGCAGGCTCCATCCTGCTGGGCCTGGCAGCTCACTTCCTTCTGAATCTGTGTAATAGTAATTATTTCCAGTAAGCTGATTTCCCTCCCAGGTATGTGCGCCTTCATGTTCTGATGCCCTATACTCACAGCTTGGCCAGGGGAATACCAGTCAGTGGGTTGGCATTTACTCCCCAGACCTCTGTTTTAGCATCTAAAGTAAAAGTTGTATCCAACTTCATCTGGTAAGGCCAGAGGAATCACTGGCAGCTTCTTTACCTAAATGGCAGGTGTAGTTTGTTTTGGCCCATCATGCACAGTTCATGCTATAAGAAATGAAAACATCTATGATCTCCAATCGATAGTTTCTCCTGCACAACATTTCCTTTGGAGAAGACTTGTAACATCCATCAGTGGTTATCAGCCTGGCCTCAGAGGACTGGAAACTGCATTATTCATCTCCACAATAATCTTACGCATATTGTTTTATGCATATTTAAGAATCTTATTCTGAGAACAAACCTACAGGCTTCATCAAACTGCCAAAAGCATCCACTGTACAAAAAGTTAAGAAATACTACCAGACCAACTGTCTGATTGCAGGAGTCTACTCTTGGATTCATTAGCATGTTTGAAATACTAGTTGATTACCTAGGGAGGCATCTGAAATCCTGGTAGAAGCGTGGTTAAGCACTCCAGCTACTAACCAAAAGGGTGGCAGTTCAAATGCACAGGCATTCCTTGGAAATCCCGTGGGCAGTACTACTTTGCCTTTAGGGTCATTAGGGCACAGCATCAACTCTATAGCAATGGGTTTTTGTTTTTGTTTTCTTTTGTTTTTGTGGGGGTGGTTTAGAGAGGTATAGGATACTTTGTGGAAGGAATGGAGAATATCAAGATGTGTTAAGGCATGGACCAGAGCAATCCACAATCGACTTTGGGAGAATAAACCTTTACAAGCTATCCACTTAAAAGTAGGGCCACATCACTCTCTACCACATCACCCTATTCAATTTCTTCATAACACAGTACTTATTATTGTATCTGTTCACATTTTATTTGGCAGGTGGTAAGACTGCATTTTACATACTTTGGAAATGTTGTCAGCAAAGATCAGTCCCTGGAGAAAGACATCACGCTTGGTAGAGTGAAGGGTCAGCAAAAAAGAGGAAGACCCTCGGCTAGATGGATTGACACAGCGGCCACAACAATGGGCTTAAGCATAAAAATGACTGTGGACATGCTCCAACACTGGGCAGTGTTTTGTTCTGTTGTTCATAGGGCCGCTATGAATCGGAACTGACTCGACGGTACCTTACAACGACATTATTTGTTGTCTATCTCCTCCATCAGAAGAGTTGTCATTTTATTGACTGCTATATCTCCAAACCTGACTCATAGTAAGAACTCAATAAATATGTGATCAATGTATCAATGAACAAATGAACAGAGAGATTAGAGATATTTCAAGTCCAAGGTAGGCAGTTCAAATCCACCAGGCGCTCCTTGAATACTCTGGGGGTCAGTTCTACCCTGGCCCCTAGGGTCGCCATGAGTCGGATCCGACTCGACGGCACTTGGCTTGGCATGGGCATTTTATGCAGCACTGTGTCAAAAGAATTTCTGCTTCTCCTTTCTAGATATCCACTTCTCTCTCCTCTCTCTGGAAGTCAACACCGAAAAAAGACCCTAAAACGCTCTCTGTTGTGAACTGAATTGTGTTCCTTCTGAAAATATGTATGGAAAATCTTAACCCCAGTCAGAATCAACTGGACCACAAAGGGTTGGGTTGGTTTTGGTCTTCTACATGTTGATATAAGAAATCTTATCTGGATAAAGGGTTCTCTTTGTTATGTTAGTGAGCCATGTCAGTCTAAGGTGTATCTTAAGTCAATCACTTTTGACACATAAAGGGAACAGTTTAGGTACAGAAGAAAGGAAACACAAAGGAGGGAAGATACACGCCCATGAAGATGACCGAGGAACCAAGGGTGATGAACAGAAAAGAGACAAGGACCTTTCTCTAGAGCCAACAGAGAGAGAAACTTCTCCTATAGTCAGCACACTGAGCTTGGACTTCTAGCCTCCTAAATAGTGAGAAAATAAATTTCTGCTCATTAAAGCCTTTCACTTGTGGCATTTCTGTTATAGCAGTACTGAGAAACTAAGACACTGTCATCCAAAAACTTCCCTCACTAACACACCGCAGTTCCCGTTTTTCTTCCTCTTTTGTCTTTCCAGAACCACTTCGAACTCTCCCTTCACCTACCCTGCTCTCACCAGTGACCCTCTACAGGGACAGCCCTGGAAAATGTTGTTTTGCTCCTGCTCTAAATGCTTTTCCTAAAAGCAGTAGCAACCCCCAGAAATTCTAGTGAATTTTTCTGTCTTATCATACACACTTGAAAAATCAAATGAGAAACCCAGCGCTATCAGGCACAGTATACTTTCAAAGAAGGGAAGGATCAGCTGGCCCCAGAGTTGTCAAGAACGACTTCGTGGCAGGAGTGTGACTTCAGTTGGTGCTTGAAGAATTAGGTTACAAGGAGTCCAAAGTGCACCCTGTCCCAGCACTGGGCCCCACGCACTACAGATCAGCATCTGTAGCCCACACTGGCCAGCACGCAAAATGGTCCAAGAAGAGAACTGGAGCTACTATTTAAACAAGCCCAGAAGGATCCTCAGGACTGTGGGTCCATTCACAGCTTTAGTTCAAATAAAACTGAACTCCGAATTCTCCAAGTAAACCTCATCACCTCTCAAACACTTATCCTTTTAGCAAACCATGGCGTCTTCCCTGATTTATAAAACCTTTAGAAGATGCTAAAGGGCCTGGAGGTAGATATTCAGTTGCAAATTCCTCCAGGCCTCCCTGTGCTGGGACTCTACAATGACAGTTATACTAATCTTTGGTATTTGCCCTGGATTTTTCATCCAGGATATCCAGAAGCTTTTCACACGTATTATCTTGTTATAATTCTTATTTTAATTTCGCACCTGAAAAATACTTCAGGAGGGACAGAATTGGAGATGAACATAGAAGAAAATTCTAGCTCATAAAAAATAATCAAACACACTGGCCTGACGGAGACGGAGGAAACCCTGAGAGCACGCCCCTAAATCAAATCCATCGCTGTTGAGTCGATTTTGACTCATAGTAACCCAAGAGGGCAGAGTAGAACCACCATGAGGAGACCAATCATTCTTTGTTGAAGCATTCCACTTGTGTCTCTGTTACAGCAGCCGCAGATGAGTAAGATAAGCAAAAAGGAAACATTTAGATGTAGGTGAAGAGCAGGAAAAAAGAGGATGAACAGGGAGGGCATAGAACTGTTTGACAACATGACGTCAGTGACCAAAGAGAAAGAGATGGTTCCCAAATCTAAGGTGAGCTTACTGGACACAAGTGTAGGTGGACTCGGCTTAAATACCCAGAGCAGCTATCCAAGAAGTCATGAGGCTAGAAGTTGCCACAGTAGTGATCTTTTATTTTAGGAAACAAGTGATAAGTATTTTAACTGCACAACAAGACTGAGGGAAAAATTAACTTTGATTCTTCTACCACCTCAAGAAAGCTTTGCTAGACCCACAGTAGAGAGTACAACATACATGCATTCTGAGGTTATTTAGCAGGGACGGTCCTCAGATGCATTCTTTGCCACCTTTTCTGATTCTCTCTTTCTTACTAGGAGAAGTATGTTGGTGTCTCCCTTTTCAGCTCTCAACAATTCGGGCCTCCTTCTCCTCTCTTCAGTGGCCTTCGCTCAGTCTTTCCATCCCCTTGAGCCCCAGCCTCAACCCCAGCCCCAGGAGTCTTCCATGTCCCCTTCTGTCCCTGTCCACCTCAACAGCTAGCTCGCTGATGTGAATTCACTCTGTCCCTTCTCCCCTCTACCAGCAAATGAGCTGAGGACAGTGAGAGCATTACTCTTCCAAATGTCACCAGATGCCACTGGCCACCTGTGGCTCGTGGTGATCCTGTATATGTCAGAGCTGAACTGTGCTCTACAGGACTTTCAGTGGCTGGGTTTTCAGAAGTAGACTGCCAGACCTCTCCTCCAGACCACCTCTGAGTGGACTCGAACCACTAACTTTTCAGCTAGCAGCCAAGTCCATTAACCATTTGCACCCACCAAGAACTCCTTCCAAATACTAGTGTTTTTAAGTTAATTTTTCTACTTGCTAAACTCAATCTCACAAATGTCATCTTTATTTCTTGCATCTAATCTGTCTCTCTCTAGATTTAGTGAGACAAGACGGGCACATTCTGTTCAAAGAAATGAGTCATTTAGAATGATCTTTTTTTTCAATCAAATTACTCTCATTTGTGGTTGTTTTTACTCTACATGTAAGAAACACAGAAGCCTGATCTTTTTCACTTCACAATCTAGTCCCTAACTCTTCCCCTCTTTTTTTGAAAGTAAAATATACATCTTACTTTTCTTCTCCTGACTTCTTCTTAGTTCTGTCTATTTAAAACTGTTGTAAAAAGACAAAAAATACAACTTCTCTCCAGGTCTGATTCTTTTCAATCAACTCACCTCCAACACGAAAAGCAGAATACTGAAACATATTTTTGGCTCTCTTTCAAAAGAAATATTGTTTCCCATCCCTCTTGCAGCCAGTTCCTCAAGCCAAGCATTGATCCCAGGAGATCTGTGAAGTTTCCACATCTCAATTACTTACTTTAGAGTTTAAGGGAAAGAATCTTTCTAAATTACCTGATCCTAACTGATAAGTTTAGGTAAAATGCAATCATTTCTTCATTATACTCCTTCCCTGGGACTGGAGTTCCCACACTTTTCCTGTAACTTTTATACTTTTCTATTTTTGATACAAAGATTATTATAATAATGTAAGTCCTATAAAATAAAACTGACTGCTTTCCTTTATTTTCCAACTAGCCACTCTACTTATCTTACTAATATTCATTTTGTCCTCCAGGAGCCCACATACAGGGGATGAGACTGAAATGTCACTAGGTATCCACAGAGCTGCACATAGGGGAAAGTCTGACATTTCTTAGATATGGAAGTGGAGAGGCACAGGAGCAGCTGGGCCATGACTTGTGAGGTAACTGTAGTCCAGCAAGCAGAAAGGTTGAGGGGTTGGGAGTCAAGAAAATTTGAAACATGGGGGAGAAAACATGTAATAAGATAAGACATGGTTAGTGCTTGGCCTTTGCAAAAGTACAGTCATATGAAAGGGAATGAGATGTTTGGGGAATGGGCAGAAGTTTAGATTGGCTGAGACTTAGTGCAAGAATAGCAGGTGACCGGCCAGCTAGAGAAACCACACTGTGTAGGAGTCCTAAGCTGTACATGAGGATTTAAGCTCCCTCCCAAGCAATGGATGATTTCTGAGAAAGAGATGGTCGCAACCAACGCTTCGTAGCTATGATGACACAGGCAGCCTCGTGGGAGGGGCTGGTGGGGGCAAGTCTGGCAATGGCAGAATCAGCTGGATTCTTTCTGAGAGAGGGAAACTCCAAAAAATCAACCCATCACCATCAATTCCGACTCATAGAGACCCTATAGGACAGAGCAGACACACCATGTAGGGCTGCCAAAGCTGTAATCTTTATGGAGGCAGGCTACCACATCTTTCTCCCATGGGACCGCTGGTAGGTTCAAATTGCAGCCAAGTGTTTAACCACTGTGCCGCAACAGCTTCTTAGGAAGACAGAGAGAAAAATAAAACCAAACCCACTGCTGTTGAGTAGATTCCAACTCTTAGCGACCATATAGGACAGAGCCGAACTGCCCCACAGGACTTCCAGGAGCACCTGGTACATTCAAGCTGCCAGCCTTTTGGTTAACAGCTGTAGCTCTTAATCACTACACCAGCAGAGTTTCCAGCAAGAGAGACGGAAGATCTGAAGTAAGAGAGTGGCAGTAGCATTGAGATGGAGGACTGTGTATGAAAGATATTTCTGAGGTATCGTTGGTCTTGCTGACCAGGTCATGTGAGTGGTGAGGGAGAAGAACGAACCGGGAGACTACTGACATGGCTATTTCACTGACGAGTATGGAGCATGCAGGTGAAGAAACTGATGCGACAGATGAGATAGGATGCTCAGCTGGAGACACTTGATGTGGGCCACGGGACATGTCAACAGAGGTATTCAGTAGGCAGCTGCATAGTCAGGTCCAGAATTTGGGATTATAGGTCAAGACTTGAAGGTTAACATGGGCATCACTAATAACATATGGAAATCCTGATGATCTGTAGTGAGTTAAGTGCCATGTCTGCTAACCAAAAGATCTGCAGTTCAAATCCACTAGGTGGTTCTTGGAAACTCTATGGGGCAGTTCTGCTCTGAAATCCTGGGTCACTATGATTCAGATCCGACTTGACAACAGTGAGGTCCTATATGTAACAACACTTAGGAGTCCTAGTGTAGTTGTCAAGAACTCATGTACTTACCAAAAGGTCAACAGTTAATATTCACTAGCCACTCCCTGGAAGCCCTGTGGGGTGGTTCTACTCTGTCCTACAGGGTCACTATGAGTTAGAATCAACGTAATGGCAATGACTTTGGGTTTTTTGGTTTTTGGCTAGATGGTAGTTGAAGTCATGAAGCCGTGAAATCGGTGTTGTTTTTTTTTTTTAAAGCAAATACATAGGATAAGAAGGAATAAGGGTCAACTATAAAATTAAACAGGACACTAAGAGTGCCTCTTAAATCCTTTTGGGTGATGGACCATTTAAGAAACTGTTTAAAGCTATGTACCATCTCTCTGGAACAATATGCATGTAAACAAATTTTGGCGCATAATTTAAGAGGATTCACTGATTAGATGGTTCAGGGATCCCAAGTCAAAGAGGGAGAGGAGAAGAACACAAACAGCCAATTTCAATTTATCCATTCTGCAATTATAATCTTTCTTGGGTTTTTGTTTGTTTTATTTTGTTTTTGTTTTCTTGCCAGAAGGAAGCCAGTGTAGTGTTTCTATCTATCAAAAAAAGTTTCAAATTCTATCACTATGGAAGGTTTGACTGTTTCTGGACATGTCTGTCTGGGGCATTAGATCATTAACAATACCATTAATTATTCCACACAAGTAAAATTTTGCTGAAAATTATTCAAACATGGTTACAGCAGTACCTTGACTGGGAGCTGACAGAAATTCAAGCCAAATTTAGAAGATGACATGGAATGAGAAATATCCTTGCTGATGTCTGATTTATCTTGGCTGAAAGAAGAGACTGCCAGAAAGACATTCACCTGTGTTTTACTGACTATATAAAGACATTCAACTATATGGATCAAAACAAATTGTGAATAACATTATGAAGAATGGGAATTCTGGGATTCTTAATTGTTCTCCTAAGAAACTTGTACATAGACCAAAGCCAGTCATTTGAACACAACAAGGGGATTCTATATGGTTTAAAATCAGAATAGGCATGCTTCAGGGTTGTATCATTTTCCTGTCCTTATTCAATCTGTACACTCAACAAATAATCCAAGCAACTGGACCATAAGAAGAATAGGGCGTCAGAATTGGAGGAAGACTCATTAACAACCTGCAATATGCGGGTAGCAAAACCTTACTTGCTGAAAGTGAAGAGGACTTGACACATTTACTGATGAAGATTAAAGACCATGTCCTTCAGTATGGATTACACCTCAACATAAAGAAAACAAAAGTACTCACAACTGAGCAATAAGCAACATCATGATAAGTGGAGACGAGATTGAAGTTGTCAAGTATTTCATTCTACTTGGATCCACAATTGAAGCCCATAGAAGCAGCAGTCAAGAAATCTAATGACATAATGCATCAGACAAATTGCGGCAAAAGACTTTTTTAAACTGTGAAAAAGCAAAGATATCACTTTGAGCACTAAGGTGTGCCTGAACCAAGCTATAACATGCAACCCGTGTGCTCAGCAAATAATTTGAGAAGCTGGACCATACGAAGTAGAACATAGCACCAGGATTAGGAAAAGATTCATTAACAGATGTTTCTGTTGATTTCTTTTACTTTATCTTTTTCTCGTCTTGCTTTAGCTAGTCTATAATCAAGAGCAGTTTCACAGTCTCTTGACATCCATTTTGTTCTGTTCTTCCTTTCTTGTCTTTTTAACAGCCTCTTGCTTTCTTTATGCATGATATGCTTGATGTCTTTCTACAGCTAGTCTGGCCTTCAGGCATTAGTGTTCAATGCATCAAATCTATTCTTGAGAAGGTCTCTAAATTCAAGAGGAATACACTCAAGATTGTACTTTGGCTCACAGACTTGTTTCAATTTTCTTCAGCTTCAACTTGAATTTGCATATGAGCAATTGATAGTTTGTTCCATAGCCAACCCCTGCCCTCATTCGGACTGAGTTTCTCTTTTGTCTTTTTCCACAGATGTAGACAATTTGATTTCGGTGTACTCCATCCAGCAAACTCTAGGCATGTGTATAGTTACTATTTATGTTTTTCAAAAAAGTGCTTGCAATGAGTAATTTTTTGATCTCACAGACTTCTATTAGGCAAACTCTGGCAGCATTTCTATTACCAAGGCCATGTTTTCCAACCACCAATCCTTCTCTGTTTCCGGTGTTTGCCTTACAATCACCGGTAGCTATCAATATGTCTTCATTGCATGTCTGATCAATTTCAGACTGCAGAAATAGGTATAAATCTGCAATTTCTTCGCCTTTGGTCTTAGTGATTGGTGCATAAATTTGAATCATAGTCCTATAACTGGTCTTCCTTTAGACATATGGATATTATCCTATCACTGACAGCACTGTACTTCAGAATAGATCTTCAAATGTTCTTTCGTTAATGAATGTGACACCATGTCTCTTCAATTTTTCATTCCTGACAGAGTAAACTGTGTGATTGTTTGATTCAAAACGGCCAGTACCAGTCCATTCCACTCACTAATGGTTAGATAGCAATCTTTATGTGTTCCATTTCATTTTTTAGGGTTTCCAGTTTTCCTAGATACATACTTCATACATTCTACATTCCATTTATTAATGGATGCTTGCAGCTGTTTCCTCTCATTTTGAGTCATGCCACATCAGCAAATGAAGGTCCTAAAAGCATGACTCCATCTACATCTTTAAGGTCTATTTTACTCTGAAGCGGTAGCTCTTCCCCAGTGGTATTTTGAGTGCCTTCCAACATGAGGGGCTCATCCTCTGGCACTGCATCAGGCAGTGTTCTGTTGCTATTTCTAAGACTTTCACTGGTCAGTCTTTTCAGAAGTAGACCTCCAGGCATTTCTTCAAAGTCCACCCTGGTCTGGAACTACACTGAAACATGTACAACATGGGTGACCCTGTTGGTACTTGAAATACCAGTGACATACCTTTCAGCATCACAGCCAGTGAATGACCCACAGCAGAATGATAAACTGACAGACAGGGTAGTTTGAGATGATGGAAATGTTCTAAAACTGAATTGTAGTGATGGTTTCACAACTCTGTAAGTTTATTGAAATCCATTAATCATATACTTCAGTGGTTGAAAAGTATCATATATACACTATACTTTGATAAAACTGGTTTAAGAATGTTACCTCTGGAAGCAAATCATTGCCTCAGGATTTAGAAATGGAATGGTGATATTTAAATGTATTCTTTTCACGCTATTTAGAACTTGCATTCAAAAAAAATCTGTCCATAATAAAGTTTATTAAATCAAGCTGTTACAGACAGTCAGATTGATTCTTTTCAAGGAATCCTATTGCATTAGCTCACTGGATTGTATTAATTGTAATTGTACAAGAGATTTAGTCAACAGCTATCTTCCATTAACTACTGTAGAGATTGTTAGGGCAATTTCCCATGGTCAGGAGGGAGCACATGACTGTGGGAGGTTGATGCCTTCAGTTGATACTGAGAGGTTCACTCTATTGTGCTACCATGCCACAGACAGTTGGAGTGGTTTGGCTCAACATAAATGGTGTTTTGTCCTTACCAAGTATTTGCTTAAGAAGAACTATCATCATTATGCCATTAGGCTGAATTTTAGGACTTAGGCTAGTTTTGCTGGCTTTAGGGTGGTGTATTTATGTTTGGCTTTCTTAAGAGTTTAACCACAGACCATTAGTGAAAGCAGTACAGAAGCTTATAGAGCTATACAGAAAAATCTGTCAAAAAGAATTGAGAGATCTCCAGCAATGTTTCCAAGGCGTTTTCCATGAGTTACACAATTACATTGACAGATGTCTCTAGTCAAAAAAATAAAGAAAGAAGGAAAGAAACCTACCATGGTAGTCAAAACAGCCTGATAACTGATACAAAAACAGATATATAAACCAGTGGAACAGAATAGAGAATCCAGAAATAACACCATCCAACTATGAACAGCTGATATTTGACAAAGGTCCAAAGGCCATGAACTGGGGAAAAAAAGTCTCTTTAATAAATGGTGTTGGCAAAATTGGATGTCCATCTGCAAAAAACTGAAACAAGACCCAAATCTCACACCTTACACAAAAACTAACCTGAAATAGATCAAAGACCTAAAACTCAAATCTAAAATGAAGATTATGGAAGAAAAAAAAGAAACAATAATGAAAGTTCTAATACACAGCTTAAACAAGCTACACAATGTTACTAAGAATGTAGAAACAGCAGAAGAAAAAAATAGATAAAAGCAACTACTGAAAAACACTTATGCTCATTCAAAGACTTTATCAAGAGAGTAAATAGATTGACTACATACTGGGAAAAAATATTTGGCAGCCACGTATCTGATCAATGTCTAATTTCCATAATCTACAAGGTACCACAAAACATCAGTAAGAAAAAGACAAATAATTAAACAATGGGCAAAGGAGATGGACTCTTCTCCAAAGAAGACACCCAAGCAGCCAAAAGACACACAAGGAGACGCTCATAATCATTAGCTATTAAAGAAAGCCAAATCCAAACTACCACAAGATACAATCTCACTCCAACAAGGTTGGCCATAATCCAAAAAATAAAAACAACAAACACTAGGAGGCTGAGGAGAGACTGGAACTCTTCTACACTGCTGGTGGGAATGGAAAATGGTACAACTTGTTTGGAAGGCAATTGGGTGCTTTCTTAAAAAGCTAAAAATAGAAATACCATATGATCCAGCAATGCCACTGCTTGAACTATATCCTACAGAAATAAGGGCTGTCACATGAACAGATATATGCACATGGATTTTTATTGTAGCACTGTCCACAATAGCAGAAAGATGAAATCAATCCAGACAACCACCAATAGATGAATGCATAAACAAACTATGGTATACATACACAATATAACACTATGCAATGATAAAGAACAATAATGATTTTATGAAACATCTCATAACCTGAATCAACTAGAAGACATTATACTGAGTAAAATTTGTCACCATTAGATTCTCCATGCCACACCACACCAGCAGATGTTGTTGTTGTTGCTGTTAGATGCCATCAAGTCAGTTCCAACTCTTAGTGACCCTATGTACAACAGAATGAAACACTACCCAGTCCACCATCAGATACACACAGCAAATTACAGATACTAAGAAAAACAAGATTAAGTTACATTGTTCTGCAAGGAAACAGGAAGTATCTGAAAGTTGCTTTTCACCTATAAATTTGCCTGGAATCCTCTAGTCTTCACCCAGGAAGATTCTGATGAAAGGGATGGGACGAATGTCATACTGGCAACAGGTAAGTCCCTGTTAGAAGATTCTGACATTACCCACAAGTGGGAAAAAGGCATATATGGGGATTAGCAGAAAGGATTAAAGGTAGAACACGTCCTTTCAACAATCTATCCAAATCAGTTTGCCTGTAGGAGTTGAATTGTAAACAAAACAGCAGCAGCAACAACAAAAAACAGTTGAAGTTGAGTGGATTTTGACTCATGACAATCCCAGGGGTGTCTGAGAACTGCACTCCATAGGATTTTTAATTGCTGGTTTTTCAGAAGCAGGTCACTAGAGTCATCTTTTGAGACACCTCTGAGCAGACTCAAGCTTCCAACCTTTCAACTGAGCCAAAAGCATTAAATGTCTACCACACAGGGACTGCAAGGAGTTAGATACTTCCTACTTAATATTCCCATATCTCAGGGGATATTAGTAGGTTTAAATGATTATCACAATACATTGTTTTCTTTCCCCTGTTCTTGATCAAATCCTCAAATATATAACTGCATCTTAAATATTGTTCTAGACACAGATATCTACTGGATGAATGTGTCTAATAAAACTGAAAAACAATATGAATGGAGCTGGAAGACATGCTGAGTGAAATAAGTCAATCACAAAAGGACAAATATTATATGGCCTCACTGACATAAAAAGATAAACATACAGAGAACAAAGTTTAAGAGTGATTATCAGGGACAAGAGGGAGGGAGAAGGGGGTTGGTTAACTGTACGGAAATAGTTCATCGATTAAGGATAGCATTGCACAGCTGATTATTGTTATTGCTGTCAATAAGTCATATACCTGTAAAAAGCTGAATTAGCAAAAGTGGTGTGACATACACAACTTACCAAAAAAAAAAAAAGTGTAACTGCTGAGGTTGCTTATATACAACCAAAATCCTCTCGGGATTTGGTTTCTTGATTTGGAGCCTTTGAATTACGATTTCATGGGACATACCTGTTAGCTGGCCTAATAAATGTTTAGTGCCTCTGTTCTACCTCCTCGTTTGATGCTTAGTGCCTGGCATCTTAAAAGCTTGCAAGCAGCCATCCAAAGCACAACAGAGGAAGGAGTCAGGAACAGGAGGAAGATGTGGAACATGTGGCTGATTGCCTCTGTGGACAACTACCTCCTTTGCCTCCTAGACCAGGACTGGATGATGCCTGGATGCCATTGTTGAATATTTTGATCAAAGATTCAATAGAAGAATCCTGATCAAAAGGGAGGAAATGCAAAACAGAATTTCAAGTTCTCATGGATTCTAGATTTCTAAAGCCCTGGAGAGTGGATGAACCCCTGAAACTGCTACCCTGACATAATTTTTAAACCATAAACCAAAATTATGCCCTGAAGTCATCCTAAAACTAAAAAATAATATAGCTTAACTGATAAAAACGTCTGCCTTGAGCATTACGCTCTTTTAAGAACTGTCTATATAGAACCAACTTGACAACAGCAACTCAAAAAATTAGACAGGAACCGTAGAGGGCAGTGAACTTATTTTAATGATGAGAAGAGAAGTCAGAAAAGTGGAATGAGGATGGTTACACAGCTCAAAGAAGGCAATCAATGTCCCTAAGTGATATATGTAGAAATTAACTGGTATACTCTTTGCTGTGTATATTCTCAACAACAACAACAAAAGAAGTATAACTATATTTTAAAAGAATAAAAACAGATATTGAAACAAAAAACAGACTGTAAAGTAAGATTATTACAGAATTTTTTGTGAACAAAAGTAATTATGAAGTGAAATGATTTGTTGGTACCTATTACATTGTTACGTTGCTTAACAATGCATCATACCTAGAGAAAGAATGATCTCATTTGAAGGCTTTTCATCAGATTTGACACTCAAAATCTATTTATTTTCGTAAGCCAGTTGCTTATGTAATGTGCGGCCTACGACATGCCTGTATCACCAAAAAGACTCATGTTATCACTAAGAGGTTTTCTAATGAATGTCACGTTGAAGAAGCTTTCAAGCACACTTAAGCAATGCTTCTGCAAACTTTGACCCAGCCACTCTATTATGTCGAATCTAAATACAGGCCTTTGCGTGTGCGGTGTTTTTAATTCTTTGTACTGTATTTCATCTGTACTTACTGACACTTATCTTGCCACCCACCCAACCAGTTATAACCGAATTTGTATAATAGTTCTTTAAAGATTGAAATTATTTACCAATATTATGTAATTTCAGATCTTAGGCAATACATTATAGTTAGACTCAAGGTGCTCTTGGATCTGGCTCGATGGCACTTGGCTTGGCTGGCTCTTGGAAAGAGTTTAATAGAATGCACCCAGTAAATAGTGCAATGAATGAAGCATAAGAGACCATCCTCTAATTTGGTGTGACTTTAACTCATCATCACAGTTTTCACAAGAAAGTTGAACTCTAGTGAAAGAGACGAAAGGAAAGGGTAATAGGCCCAGATTGGTTCCTAATACTTTTATGAGGATTTCACCAACTGCCATCAAGTTGAGTCCAACACTTGGTAAACCCCGTGAGTGTCGCAGTGGAACTGTGCTCCATAGAGTTTTCAATGGCTGGCTTGTCAGAATTAGGTTGTCCGACCTTTCTTCCGTGGTACCTCTAGGTAGACTTTAAACTCCAACCTTTGGACTAGCAGCCAAGCATGCTGACCATTTGTACCACCCGGGGGCTCCTTAAGACACTGGTTTCTATGAAATTTGAAGTACATTAAGAAAAGAGAAACTACTGATTAAACCAATTATCACTAGCCCTTCCATCATTGTGAAATAATAGGAGAGCGAGACTTGAAGTCAGCTAACATGGATTGGCCAAGTGAATACCTAGCAGGGAAGGGACTACATTCCAGGACAGCCGTATATGTCACATGATTATATAACAGTGACAAGGAGTAAAAGAAATAACATGAACTTCCTTTATCCTGGACAATTTGGAAAATATTTAGCTCCACTCTCGTTAATGACTATATGCCAAAAGTTTCACAATATCTGATCTAAAATAAATAGATCTCTTTTGGTTTATTTCACTTTATTCAGTTTTTTTTGTTTTTTGTTTTTTTAAAGATTCCATTGAATCTGAAGCCAAGAAAGCTCTGCATGGTCCTCAAACAACAGGAGAGCTCACCTGCCCAGGTAGGAAGATAACATGGCTCACTGCTCAAATATACTCTACCTACCAAAAAACCAAACCCACTGCCATTGAGTCAATTCTGACTCATAGCGACCCTAGAGGACAGGGTAGAACTGACCCATAGAGTTTCCAAGGAGCACCTGATGGATTTGAACAGCAGACCAAAAGTCAGCAACTGTAGACGCCACCAGGATTTCTTACTCTACCTACCAACCCACAATCCACCAGACACTCCTTGGAAACTCTGTGGACTCATTCTAGTCTGTCTTATAGGGTTGCTATGAGTTGGAATTGACTTAACAACAATGGCTTTGATTGTTTTTTTAAGTGACTCATAGTGGAAGCAGGAGAGAAAAATGATGTCTCATTTAGTAACAATTTGGCCAAAGTTAGACTAGCTTTTGTGAAAAGCACAAGAAAGAAAGGCTCCAAGAATGCTTGAAAAACAGTCTTAGAGAAATTCAACAACCCCTCTCAGAAGCAATAAATGGGAAAATCAACATTTAGGAGTCTCTTTAAATCTTCTAAAATAAAATCATGATTAGAGAAGTGTAAAACCTAAAATGTTTTTATACAATGATTTTATTCTTAACTTCATAAAGTATTATAGAATTCTTTTCCAAAATATAGTTTTAGAAGAATTATGTGTCATCAAAGGAGTGTGAGAAATATTTTACCGAATCTTTTTTTTCCCCGAAGACCAGGGTGAGTAATAAATGTTTATTCTAAACTCAGAACAAGTTCAGTTAAGTTGAATTCTGCTCATAACCAAAGTATTTTCCCATCCCTTAAGCTCACATACTATTTTACTCATCTAAAAATTTATACTGTCCTAAATTGCTAAGCTTCCCCTTGGCCAGTGTGCTACTACTTTAGAATGACCTTTTCTCAAACTATCCTAATACTCAGCAGTGATGTGCAGTGAGAGAGCATGCAGCCTCGTTAGACAGACCTGAACCCAAAATCCACTGCTGTAGAGTTGATGCCAATTCATAGCGACCCTATAGGACAGAGCAGAACTACCCCATAGAGTTTCCAAGGAGCACCTGGTGAATCTGAACTTCCAACCTTTGGGTTAGGAGCTGTACCACTTAAAGACTGCCCCACCAACGTTTACAGACAGACTTGAAACCACATTTTTATTACCTAGTCATGATATGGATCCGACTCGACAAAACTTGGCTTGGCTTAATCATGATATGACTTGAGAAACCTGTTTAGCCTATTTTAGCCTTGGTAACCTCATCTGTAAAAAGTGGATAATAATAACTTTGCCTTATAAAATCTTTAAGAAGCTCCAGTGGTACAGTGCTTATGTGCTTGGCTGCTAACCAAAAAAACCGGGTACAAATCTACCAGCTGCTCCATGGGAGAAAGACATGGAAGTCTGCTTCTGGAAAGAGTATAGCCTTGGAGATCCTATGGGGCATTTCTACTGTGCCATATTGGGTCTCTGTCGATCAGAATCGATTTGATGGCAATGAGATAAGGTCATTTTGAAGATTAAGCAAAATAGCTTACTTAGAGTATCCAGCACATAAAACCAGTTGTCATTGAATCTACTCTGATTCATAGCAACCCCATGTGGGTCAGAGCAGAGCTATGCTCCACAGGGTTTGTCCTGGATTGAACTGTGCCCCCACCAACATCTATCAACTTGGCCACATTACAATGTCCAGTATTGTATGGATTGTCTACCATTTTGTCACCTGATGTGATTTCTCTATGGGTTGTAAATTCTATCAGTATAACGAGATGGATTAGCAGCAGCTATACTGATATCTAATCTACAAGATTACACATTGTTTTAGACTAATCTCTCTTGAGATAGAAAAGAGAGAAGTAAGCAGAGAGACATGAGGACATCACACCACCAAGAAAGTTGTATGAGTGGTAGACACCATCCTTTGGACCCAGAGTTCTTGAATGAAGAAGCTTCACGTCCAGGGGAAGATTGATGACAAGGACTTCTAGAGCCAATAGAGAAAGCTTTCCCCTAAAGCTGATGCCCTGAATTTGGACTTCTATCCTACCAGACAGTGAGAGAACAAATTTCTCTTTGCTGAAGCTATCCACTTATAATATTTCTGTTAGGGCAGTACTAGATGACTAAGACAGGGTTTCCAATGGATTATTTTTCAGAAGTAGATCACCAGGCCTTTCTTCTGAGGTGTCCCATAGTAGATCTTTTATATAAGTTTGCATCCTTCTTCTGGTAACCCTGTCAATAATACAGTTTAATACATTTCATGAGTCTTCATAAGCCTAAAGTTTTACTGAAGACCATAGAAGACAGGGGACTAGAGATAGCATCTTTAAGACGGTTATACTTCTTTTGTGCATTGAAGGAGTTGCGTGAGGTATGAAAAGGTTTTTTTCCCTCACACACCACATTCTGTTCTACCCTTTCCAAAGGAACTTTCATAATAATAATCCATGAAAGTTATACTTTAAAATAATGTCAGTGTTAACGAGAAAGAGGAACTTTCAGTTTACCTTCTTTCATTCTACAGAATTTCGAACAATAGTTAAGTTGGGGGGGAAGCTACTCCTTTAGTGGAACATTTATGTCTTCCACACAAAGAAGGGTCTTTCTACTTTCACATGAAAACCAGTGACAGTCCAGTACCTTCTGAGAGTCCAGGCTTTGGCATAAATGGAATGCAGTACCTCTGTCATGGACTTGGTGGCTCTCATGATGGACCCCAGATGCTCTTAATGGTAAAGATAGCTCCAGTCCTTCCAAGAGCAGCAACCATCACCACAGGGAGGACAGAGACTCTGGCAGATGCTACCATAGACCAAGCAGCCCTGAGGGCACAGTGGGTAAGCACCTGGCTGCTAACCAACCCAAAGGTCACCAGTTCAAACCCACCTGTTACTTGCTGGTACAATGATGTGGCAGCCTGCTTCTAGAACTAATACAGACTCAGAAACCCTATGGGGCAGTTACCCTCTGCCCTATGGGCCACTGTGAGTCAGAACGGACTCAACAGTAGTGGATTTTGTCACCCATAGACTGCAGGCCACAGGCTTACTTGAGAAATTCCTCTCTTAGGGACTTCAGGAATACTTGAGTGCAGAGGGACTTCTGTTTTGCAAGTTCAGCAATGGCTGAAACGGGACTCATTTGTAATACTGCTGCTACCAAAATGTATCTGCCAGGCACTGTTCCAAGGGCTTCGCTCACAGTAACTCCTGTAATCCTCACAACTACCTCATGAGGTAAATGCTCTTATTATCCCCATTGTATGAATCAAGGAGCTGAAACTCAGCTTAAGCGACTTGACCAGGGGCACATAGCTATTGAGTTGTGCAGCTACACTTGCAGGCTGGCAGTGAGGCCTGCAGAGCCCACATTCTTCATCTCTGTGCTCTGCAGTCTCTTGGCTTAGTGAGCTGGTGAAGCTTGGCACTGGAAGTTATGGGCACATATAATGCACTCTCAATTTTAGAAAATTGTACCTACAGTACATAAAACAACCAAAACCCCAAACGTATTGCCATCGAGTCAATTCTGACGCATAGCAACCCTATAGATGGAGCATAGCTGCCCCACAGTTTCCAACGATCCCCTGGTGGATTTGAAAAGCTCAGCTTTTGGTTAGCAGCTGTAGCACTTAACCACCATGCCATCAGAGATTCTCACCTAAAACAAAGGTGAAAAAAAGACCACAACTCTGAGAGCTGCCTTACAGGTTGGTTTTATATTTTTCTTTTTTTTTTTTTTTTTTAGTTATTGTGATTGAGTGAAAATGTACAGTCCAGTATAAATTTGCATGCCCACCTATGTGCAGCTTCTGCTGCTCTCCCTGTCCGTGACAGCACACTTCTCCTATCCACTGTAGATATGTCATGTCCTCCTAACAATCTCCTGTTCCCTCCTCTTCACCCTCTTCCCTCTTCCAGTTTTCTGTTTTTCTTTTTGCCTTTTTAAAATATATACTACCCAATGTTCCTGTCCATAACTGTCACTTGGAGCTATTTAAAAACTTTACAGCAATTACATTTACTTTACATTACACAGTTCTTTGTGACATCTTACAGTCAACCCCAACTCTTAATTTTATAAATGTTTTGATGGAGGAAAACATAAATTCCAACAGTGTTTCACAGTTCAGGAGATTAGGATAAAGAAAAATAAAGACAGAAATGATTTATTCAACAACAAATAATGCCCTCATAGGGAAATGTCTGGTATATGACCACAGATGTTTGCGAAACTTTACCAGATTTTTAAATTAAGCACCTAGAAAGAAAAGGAGCACTGGTGATGCCATGTTAAGAGCTCAGGCTGCTAACCAAAGGTTGGCAGTTCAAACCCACCAGCTGCTCCTTGAAAATCCTGTGGCGCAGTTCTACTCTGTCCTATACGGTCACTATGAGTTGGAATCGACTCAATGGCAACAGGTTTAGTTTTTTGGATTTTTAAAGGGAAAAAGTATAAAAGGCAAAAGAAACATATCAAATACTGCAAAATATCTAATGCAGAATTCAAGGTAAATCTCAAGCTTCATGAATGCGAAAACAATGGTTTTCCAGAATCCCCACCTCACCACAGATGGAAGGCCTGAGCGACGGGATGAGGACTTACATTTTCATTGGCAAAGTCCTGGTTTCCAGTGGGTTATAAATGCTATTTCCTGAAGAAGAGACTCAGTCTCAGATTCTCCTATAAAGATGAACTGCGAGGTGTTGCAAAATACAGCACAACACCACCGAATACGTACAGCAGTGCTGGACAATAGAAGCTCCCACATCTGTGTATCCAGTATGGCAGCCACTAGCTACATGAGGCTATCGAACACTTGAGATGTGATGAGGGAGACTGAGAAAATGAACTTGTAAATTTATTCCATTTTAATCAGTCTCATTACAAATAGCCACATGTGAGTAGAAGCTACTGTACTGGGCAGCACTAATCTAGTACCTTCCTATAATTTCCCACCTGACAGTTCCAATTTTAAAACCATGCTTGGAATATAGCATCCCTGCACTGTGGCAAACGACTCTGGAAGAAGGAAGGAAGAAACATATCCCTCTAAGATACGTCTAACAGTTCGTCCCTCCCATAGAGCCACCCTCCTACAGTAATATTTAATTTCTTTTAAAAACTCTCTATTAAGTCTAGTAAATCCTGATCCTTGAAAAAACCATGTGCCATGTGAAGAGATGTATGTTAACTTGAGTGTTTTCTTTGATTACCGACTCCAGCAGCTTTTCTGACTTTTCTTTGATGAACAGCAAATTATGAGGAGGGTTCTTATTAAAGTCCTCCCAAAATAATGAACTTTTACCCTTAGCCCCCCAAAACATGAACACGTGTCCCTTCATTTATATACCTCTCATCAGGTCTTTCATAAGCGTTTCTCAGGCACCTTTTTCATGGTTTACTCTTACATCAACGTTATTCAAAGGATTTCAAAATCGGACTACTAAAAAGTTTGCCATTTGAAACGGCCCCATGGTACCACATGAGAAAGGCCTTGCTTCCGTAAAGACTACAGTCAAGAAAAACTCCATGGAGCAGTTCTACTCTGTGACACATAGCATCTTTTCAAGTACGAATTGACTCTAGGGCAACAGGCTTGGTTTCAGGGTTTTTTATGCTTTGTTTTGTTTTGCTTCTAATATTCCGTGACACTGAGAAGAGTGAGGGGAAGACAGATGTGAGGGAGTGAGCTACCAGTCTCCACACACACTTTTCTTTCCAGTCCAAGCAGGAAAACGGTGATAAAAAGACTAACTGCAGACACACTGTACCCAGCAGGCGCCAAAAGCTGCTTTTAAGATTGGCAGCTCCAAAAGGCATCAACAGGAATCCTCTGGGTAATTACTCGTTCGGAAATGTCCTCCCATTGACTGTGACAGACATAACCCAGCTGTGCTTTGTTGAAGGCCCACAGAGGCGGGCAGCCGGGCCTCCGCAGCCACAAACAGCGGGCCAGCTGCAGCCTGTGTGCCGGCTTCCTCATCCACCGAGCTCTCCTGCTGAAGACCTGCCAAACGCTGAAGCAATTAATCACATGGTATAAGTGGATCTAAAACGTCTGCAATGGCCTGTGGAAGATTAACTGAATCTATCGTATTTCTAGCCTGATGGGGGAAGGAAAAAAGAGTGCCTTTCTATGGCTGAAAGAGTCTCAGTCAAGTGAATTGCAAAGTTCTCAGGCTGGTCATTCCAAATCGGACTGGAATTTAACAGAATCTTCTGGCCAGAAATTCTGATTCCTCAGTGAGAGACAGAAAAGGGACACAGATATTTGCCGTTATGAATTACCGGTTCTGGAGCAGAAAAATATATACAGTGCATAAAAACAGGTGTTTTGATGTCCTCAAAGAGCCATTTGAATAGCAATTTTTAAATTCGTTCTGCCTGTAGTTTGGAGGGGACCCCGGTGGCACAGTGGTTAAGCATCTGGCTGCTAACCAAAAGATCAGCAGTTTGAATCTAGCAGCCACTCCTTACAAACCCTGCAGCAGAGTGCTACTCTGTCCTACAGGATCACTAGAAGTTGAAATCAATTCAGCGGCAGCGGGTTTGGATTTTACGTTATTTATTTATTTGGGGGGTTATCATCTGCATGGAGTCCTTGGGTAGTGCAAATAAAGTGGTGAGCTGCTAACAGAAAGGTTGGGAGTTTCAGTTCACCCTGAGGTGCCTTAGAAGAAAAGCCTGGTGATCTAGCTCCCCAAAATCAGCCATTGAAAACCCTACGGAGCACAGTTTTATTATGATAAATTTAAGGTTCTCAGGAGACATCAGCCTGACAGCAACTGTTTTTTGTTGTTGTTTGCATAAAACAGCGTCACTGCCCTGATAGCCACCTCTTTGTGGAGAAGAATTTCGGTCTCTGTTCAGGGTCACAGGGAATCCCATGACACGGGGCCGCTGACCTCCAGCTGGGGCAAGGGGAGGGCACAGCCATTCCTTTCTGTCCGATGGCCTGTTGGGGCTGGCTGCAGCTCTCTAAAAGTCATCAGCCTTGGGCTGGCAAATAGCTCAGGTCACGCTCTACAAAATCTACTACTGCCCCACGGTAGCTGCGTGACGCAGTCACTCCACTGAGGATAAAGGCTCCTGGTGACGCTAGCTCTGCTGGGCTGTAAGGGGCGGTAGACTTCTGTCCCAAGGCTCTCAACTGATTTGGACACCTGAATCAGAGGAGACCAGTGGTGGGAAAACACAGTGTCTCGCTCTATGGCTCTATCGCTCTTACAGTCACTGTCCCAGACCCACACCTCCAGGGAAGCAGCAGGGGACGGTTCTTTCTTAAAGGAAAAGAGTTATGCTGCTTTCTTAACCCCACCAAAATGTCTAAATCTCTGCCTGGTAGCTCCTTCAGAAATGCACCACAGCCTGATTTGAAGGCAAGTTAACTTCTTTCTACTTTAAACTTTCCATTTATGTAAAAAAGAAAGAAAGAAAGAAAAAGAATGCTACTATTTTATTTAAAAAATAAAAAGCTTTGCTTACATAAATAACTTCTCAATAATAGTTTCTAAATAACCTCTAAGGCACATGCTAACTAGTCTAAGCAGAATGAAAGACCCACATGTTCTTTTTCTTTTTATTAATATTCTCTTGTGTTTTCCGTGAAGGTTGGCACAGCAGTTCAGATTCCCGTTCAGTAATTCCTACCCAAATTCTTCAGTGATGTTGGTTACATTGCTCACGTTTGAGATCATTCTTCTTATTTCCGTTCTGGCTGTTCCATTTCATTCGCCTAGTTTCCCTGCCCCTTTACATTCTCACTGCTGGTGTTAGTGGAGTCAGTTACAAGTCAGAGCCACTCTACGCACGACAGGAAAAAAGACTAGGATGAAGAACCTGGCAGTCTCCTTCTAGAAAGAATTAGCCAGTGAAAACCTTATGAATAGCAGCAGAACATCCTCATTAGTGCTTTAAAATAATTGTTGACCATTTGGTCACGTACAGATGACTTTTTAAGGGATCACACTATTCAGAGGTAATATTCTTTATTTTTGTGTGCAATCTGTAACTTATCTAGTAGGTGACCTCAGGGACTAGTTTGGGTTTAAGTTTTAAAGATTATCTCAGGACAATATTATGGGGGAATCCTCTAGTCTCAAGCAGTCCAGTAAGTATGGATTTATTTTTTTTTTTTTAAGAATTTCAGGTTCTGTTCCATATTTCTCTCCCATCCTATCAGAATCCACCCAGCGTGGCTCTGATCAGAAAGATCAGGGAGCAGGTGGGTGTCATTGAACGCTTCCGGTCTCAGGGTAGTTGAGGAGGAGATTACGCAGACTGTCAGTCCTGTGGACTAGTTTCTTCTTTAGGCCTTTGGCCTTTTTTTCACTTTTGCTCCAGAAGAACTATCTTAGATGGCTACTTAAGAAAGGTCCAAAAAAAAAAAGCTAGTACAAAATGTTTGTTGACATTTGTTTTCAGAAAAAAATAGTAACATGGATATAGAAGAAAAAAATAGGAAACGTGCTAAATTAGCTGTTTGTAGGGGGAAAGGACATTGAGAATTCTTGCTCACTATATTTTACACTTCTGGAATGTCTGAATTTTTTACATGTTAGTAGTTCGGGGAAAATAAAGATAGAATATAAATAAATAAATGGCAAAGCCAAGCCCTAGCTGTGATTTGAGGATTTGAAAAAAACAAAACAAAACCCTCTAAGCCCCTTAGGACCTTCGTCCTGAAAATGTGGTCCCCTGAACAGCGACATGAGCATCAGCCTGTGTTCACCAGAAATGCAGACTCTCAGACCCCACCGTGCGCCTATACTCAGCTTCCCCTCAGGTGGAAGAAGCTCTGACCACCCAGGCGAACCATCACCACCTTCAGCTGATGCAGATCGTTTTTGAATAAAGAAAATCTAAAAAGCCGTGATGACCTATGTTAACTATCACCACTTTCACCTGATAGGTGTGTGTTTTTCTTAATAAAAATATAAATTCTAAACAGGAAAATATCTGCATTTATTTTCTTTTACAACTTGAACCAAAGACAGCTTCTTTTCAAGAACTGATTGTTTACTATTCAACAGCAATGGAGGAAGCTGAGCACCAGGCCCTTCTCTAGATGCCAGAGAGAGGGAAAAAGGGGGAGCAGGTGAGTCATCCCCCCAGGTGCAGTCAAGTGAAACACTGCTGTATAAATACAGAGGAAACAAAGGATTGAGGACCATCATCAAACATTTGTTGGTTGTCTCATTCAGCTGAATGAAGAATATTCAACCAAATCTTTGCATACCAGACAGACTTTTTCTCATTCAAAAACAAAGGAAGGATATTGGAACAACAAATTCTGACTTAACTTGTGAGCATCAAGGAAGAATACATTGGTCATATTATTAAATAAAAAATATTAATATTTAATATTATTATTACATTAAAGGGAGTTGGGAAAGTCACCAAGTAGTCTCGAATTTATCATATTAAAGTCAAAAAAAAAGGAAAGGTACAGGCAGATTTTCTTCCTTCTTTGCTGTCTTCCTTTCTTTTCCCTTTCCCTCTTTCTCCCTTTCTTTTTCTCTTGGCCAGATTTTAGAGAAGTCCCAGGACATTAATCCAAGACTCTAAAATGCACTGGAATGTTCTAAAATGAATCATTCAGTCTATACATCTGATCGTAGTTGAGATTGACAAAGGAGAGACACACAGGGAAATGTGTATCACTCAGAAGAAGCTCTCTGGTGATCTCCAATGCTAAATGGTCACTTACAAACAGCCAAACAACAGGCATCTGATCAAGAGTTTATGCCACTGACCTGGTGTCTTTATATTTGATCTATCACCTATGTGAAGATACAAAGGATAGAAGCAATTTTATTCATAAATCCAACTCATAAAAGCAGGTTGGTGAGCAAAAGTCGTAAAACTTGTTGAGGGAGATTTTCCTGTGTGCTTCCTTGGGAACTGAAGACAGGTGTATCGATGGTAAGAGAAATGCCACACTATGCTGATCACTTTCTGAAGGAGGAAGAGAAAAGGCTGGATTCAAAAATGTTCTTTGAAGTATTGTGACAGGCATGACTTTGGTGAACAGCCCCAGAGTGTGGAGAGAGAGAGGACACAGTGACCATTTAAGAATCAGAGGCCAGCCACGCCTACAATCCTAGAGCCTGCCCACACATCTGGAACATTTCAATAAGGCTGGGCAGATAAGATTGACAGCTTCACATCAGACACAATTAGAGGGACGAGGGTTTCAACCTCTGATTCGTGAGATGAAAGCAACATATGACAAAAGCAGAAATAATAGCAACCCTTAAGAGAAAAGTGAACAGGACGGAGATAGTTGCTAAATAAATAAGAGGGAGCCACCAAAAGTCACTCTCCTTTGAACCCAGCGAGGCCTTGACAACCGTCAATGGTCTTCTAACATCCTAGTCTGTAGAAAGTGCTCAACGGAATCTCCCACCCACGATTCTAGTCCTTATTATTAGTTGTCGTTTCTAAAGAACAGTATCATAGTTTATTAGTTGATCTTTATAATACCCAAATGAAAATATATGGAGATTGCATTGAAAGTATGGTTCTAACACACAGCTTTTCTTTCTTTTCACACAAAAAAACATGGAAAGAGCTTCCAGTAAAGTGGGTAAAAGATGATGTGTCACTGGTATTACCTCAGATACTGTCCTCAAAGCACTTTAAAAAAAAAACAGTGTTGTCTGACTAGCAAGCAATTGACTTGAATGCACTTGTTTATATTCCATCTCTTTCAAGTCAAGATTTGAAGTGACTTATAGCAAAAACATGCATAATGAAATTAGCAGAATACAAATGGTTTTTGGAAAAGTAAGACTCAAGAGAAAGAACACAGCAAACATCATCACTTTACCCTCTAGATTTTGCAAGACTGCTACAAATGAGTTGCAAACACTGCTCCGGTTTTTCTGGTAAAATATAATTGTTCTTACAACCATGAAAAAACATTAAACTTTTCCCTGTGAAATGATGTAGGAAAAAAAAGTTCATGCTGTTTGCTTGCTTGCTTTTGTTAGTGTTTTAGACAGCGAGAGTCAGCGTTAATCCCCGCCATCTCTGAATTCCTCTAGCATTTACAGGGCTACCCAGAGGGTGTCCTGTGGACCAACAGCATTGGCATCATTCAAAAGCCCGTCAGAAACACAGGTTCACAGGACCCATCCCAGACATACTGAATTAGAAGCTGCATTTTAGGAAAACAGATTGTGTGTTTGTTAAAACTGGAAGGCACAACACTGCAACTGATGAGCATACATTGTCTTATGTTTCGCAGGAATGGTTTCCATAGGTGTATCTACTCTGCCGGGGGAAAAAAAAACGATCAATTCTTTAAAAGCAGAAACAAGCTGTAGTCTTTTTTTGGGGTCACAACACCAAGCAGAGATAACATTGCTGTTAGGTGCCATTCGACTCAGTTCCAACTCATAGTGACCCTGTATTCAACAGAAGAAAACACTGTCTGGTCCTGTGCCATCTGCACAACCATGGCATGTCCTTTATTGCAGCTGCTGTGTCAGTCCATCTCACTGAAGGTCTTCTTCTTTTGTGCTGACACTCTGCTCTACCAAGCATGAGGTCCTTTTCCAGACTGGTCCCTCCTGATAACATGTCCAAAATATGCGAAATGTATTCTCACCATTTTTACTTGTAAGGAGGATTCTGGTTGTCCTTCTTCCAAGACAGACTTTTCCATTTCTTCTGGCAGTCCACAGTATATTCAGTATTCTTCTCCAAAACCACAATTTAAAGGCCTCAGTTCTTCTTCAATCTTCTGTATTCATCATCCAACTTTTGCAGGCATATGAGGCAATGGAAAACATCATGGTTGAGTCAGCTCCACCTTGGTCTTCGAGATGACATTTTTTGCTTTTTAACTCTTTAAAGAGGACTTTTGCAGCAGACTTGTCCAATGCAATGTCTTGTTTGATTTCTAACTGCTGCTTCCATGAGTATTGATGATGGATCTAAGTAAAACAAAATAATTGAAAACTTCAATCTTTTCTCCACAAGAATTGAATAAATGCATGAACAAAATATTTTAAAATGATCATGAACAGAAAAATAAAAGAAGGTCAGAGGATCAAAATCTAGCACCAAAATCAATTCATACAATTCAAAATTATAATATGGATTATACATTTTAATAACTCAGTATCATTTTAAATAACATTAGTAATAACAACTAATATTCTTATCATTTATTTGTGAAAGACACTAATAAGCATTTTTTATTATCTTCTTCTGTGTGATAATGTTAGCCTCCTTTTATAAATGAAGAAACTGAGCCTTAGATTAAACCAACTATCCAAACTATCTCACTTGGGATGATATAGCTTGAAAGTGGTAAAGCTATAATCTAAACACAAGCTTCCTGATTACAAAAGCCATATTTTTAGCCACAGTTGTCTAAAGAGAGCTTCTGGTCTGTGAGCTCCTGAATGACATAAACCCTAGAACCACATTTGGACATCAGGAGCAGGAAAGCTCACAGTGGAGTGAGGAAGTGCATCTGAAAAAAAACCAAAAGGAAAGAACATGCTTAGCATTTCTCAAGCTGAAACAACAGAAGAAAGAATTCGAGCCTCGAGTTGCAATAGTGAAGGATTCTGAAGAAAATATTAAGCGACTCACGACGCATCAAAAGATATAAAGAATTCAGAGTCACTGTACTGGAAAGAACTGATCAACCTTCAGCTATTTCAAGAGGCAGTGTATCAGCAGGAACCAATGATACTGAAGGAAGAAGCCAAAGTTGCATTAAAGGCATTTGTGAGAGACAAGGCTGTGTGTTACCCAGTAGGTATTCAAAGACCACCTGTCAGAACTCTGCCATCAGGCAGATCTGATTTTGACTTCCGGTCTTAATAATCTGAAGACTTTCAAGTAAGTTGCGTAACCTATGTGCACCTCAGTTTTGTCAATTGTAGAATGAGTATAATGATGTTACTTTTATTAAACTATGACAGTTCAGTGACATAATGTGTGTAAATGCTTAACATGGCTCATGGGACAAATAAGTGCTCACTAAATCCGACGCGACGGCACTTGGCTGGAAAATGCAGCCAGAGATACCAACTTTCCAGTGAGGCTGCATTCATTCTCAGGGTTTATCCATGACAGCTTAGCTTTTGATTTTTCAGATGGACAGACCAAAAACAACACAAGCTAACAGCCTTTCAGTGGTACATCCAAGACTCCAGCAAATCCTCTGGCTGTCCTCCTTTTTCAGAATTCATTGGAAATGGTTTTTCTTTAATATATTTAAGTTGCCTGGGGTGTCTTTTTCCACCAGAAGCCATCCCCATCAACCTCTTAAACCACCCCCACGGCTGAGTAGGTTCTCTGCTTAAATAACAAAGAAGACCTTACAGTACAGCTGTAGACACTAAGGTCGAGTTACCATCTTCATTTGTGAAGAGGACTATTTGCACCATTTGTTTCTCCCACTGAGTTAGGACACATACCCTTTTGTAATCTGGGCCATCATCCAAGTCAATCCAGTTGCTACTGAGACTATTCTAACTCATAGACTGCTGAATTAACCAACCCCAAATTCAGATTTCCTTGAGCCACACTGTCATTGGGTTCTTTACAGTTCTTCACCAAAGACCCAAAGAATATCTGATAGAGAAATTACCTGGAAACACAGGTCTCCTGAGAAAACTGATCCAATGAGTCTCAAAGGGAAGATGCAATCATATAGGGTGGTAGGGTATCTGAGGACACCCTGACCTTTCCCACAGCTGTCACTAAAACTTGACAAGACACAGTACAGTGTAGTGGTTAGCAGGAGGTTGCAAACTCTGAACCATGAACTAAATCCAGTTTGTGGCTTCTTTTTATCCAGCCTGGGAGCTCAGGCTGATTTCTACATTTTTAAAGGATTATTTTTTCAAAAGAAAGAAAAGAGGAAAATGCAACAGAATCACATGTGTTCCAGAAAGCCTAAAATATTTACTATCTGGCCCTTTACTGAAAAACATTGTCAAACCCTGGCTAAGAGCATGAACTCTGGAGCTCTGCTGCCTGGGATGTGGACATCTTACCAGCTACATATCCTTGGGCAAATCACTTAACTGCTCTATAATCCACTTTCTTCATCTTTATAAGGAGATAATAGTATTTACTGTACTTGGCAAAAGATAGGTCCCAATTAAGTATTGGCTTTCATTATGCTGAGGCAAAGTCAGGGAAGTAACTCAGATCAGCTTAGACATGATGTTTTTTGTTCTTAATTGTATCCCCAACACTTGGCATAATACTTGACACAGAGTAGATGCCCAATAAGTATTTACTGAGTTCGAGAATGATTGTGGAATGTATTTTAATACTGACTTTTCAATATATTCATTTTCCATATAAATATGTACCTGTTGGATAGACAACTTAATGAAAAATGTTTTAATAAAATAAATATTTTTTTACATAGATATTTCATCTCCCAACAAATAAGTTACAAGACAAAAGAGAGAGAAAGAGAGATTGACGGGGAAACAAGAAATTAAAGGATATTTGATAAATATACAAACCAACATAATGTATAATCGTGATCTGGTTTTGATTCAAGCAAGCAAACTGTTTAAAAGTGTTATTTGTTAAATAATTAGAAATTTGAACATAGAATAAATATTTGATGATATGTCAAAGGATCACTGTTAATTTTTATGTATGGTAATTGTTATGGGTTGAATTGTGCCTCCCCCAAAACATATGTTGTATATCTTAACCTCTGCCTGTGTTTATAGTCCCATTGTGAATGAACTGTGTTTGTTATGTTAATGAGGCAGGATGAGATTAAGTATCAGTGAGGATTAGGTTCTGTTTATTAGGTTTATGAAGCAGGATTAGAGCTTATTTTCAATCTCTTTTGAGATATAAAAGAGATTAAACAAGCAAGCTAAGAAGTAGAGATGGAAGACGAGAGATGCCAAACCACATGAAGAGAGTCAGGAGCAGAAGCTCAAAGAGACAAGCACTTTTCTTAAGTCAACAGAGAGAGAAAGCCTTCTCCCAGGGCTGCCACCCTGAATTCAGACTTCTAATCTACTAAACTGTGAGAAAATAAATTTTTGTTTGTTAAAGCCACCTATTTGTGGTATTTGTTCTAGGAGCACTGGATAACTAAGACAGTAATGTATTTGATTATACTAAAATGAAGAATCCTAAATATTTTCAGATACAAATTGAAATCTTTGCAAATGAAAAGATACAATGCCTGGAGTTGGCTTCAAAATGATATGCTTGAAAGTATAAACCCAAAACTCCAAGCCCATTGCCTTAGAGTTAATTCCAACTCATAGACCCTATAGGACAGAGCAGAACCGCTCCACAGAGTATCAAAGGAACAATGAACTGCCAACCTTTTGGTTAGTAGTCATAGCACTTAACCACTGTGCCATGCCCCCAAAATGGAGAAGATACAAATCTCTCACAGAGAAGAATTCCAGAAAACGTATGTACATGCTCTCCCCTCAAGGAGGTGGAGCTGAACTCACCCTTTCATAGGTGACTTTCTTCCAAAGTACACAGTATGGAAAAAGAGTAACTACAGTTACTGATAAACATGACCTCAGCCAAATGATTAAGGTCAACATCAACAGTCCTAAATCATACACCTTTGATATGGTATCAGACTGGTCCTATGTTCCTGTGGTCTTCCTTCAAATAACTCATAACCACAGTCTTCTCATGAGAACAGCATCAGACAATTTTTCATAGTGGGGCATCCCACAAAGTCTCTACCTGACTACCTGCTGCCTTTGAGTCAGTTCCGACTCACAGTGACTCTACAGGACAGAGTAGAGCAGCCCCAGAGGGTCTCCAAGGAGCAGCTGGGGGATTTAAACTGCTGACCTTTTGCTAGCTGCCAAGCTCTTAACTACAGTGCCACCAGAGCTCCAACTAGTCTCAATATTTCCAAGTTTTCAAAAAACAAGGAAACTGCGAAGAGTCAAGAGGAGTCTTAAGACATAACAATGACGATGAAAATATAATGTGGCACCCACGATGGGATCCTGGAACAAACAAGTGACATTATGTGAGAACTAAGAAAATCTAATTAACCTATGGACTTCAGTTCATACTAACGTATCAATACTGATACTTTATTATTACATCACTATTAGCTCATCAGTTTTAAGAAATGTATCATAAATAGTGTTAGATGTTATTACGGATTGGATTGTGTCCCCCCAAAAAACATGGGTTACAAATCCTAACACCTCTACATGTGTGTGAAAGCTGGACAATGAACAAAGAAGACAGAAAGAAAAATGATGACTTTGAATTGTGGTGTTGGAGAAGATTGTTGAATGTACCATGGACTGCCAAAAGAACAAACAGATGTGTTCTGGAAGAAGTACAACCAGAGTGCTCCTTGGAAGCCAAGATGGCAAGACTGCCTCTTACATACATTGGACGTGTTTTCAGGAAAGATCAGTCCCCGGAGAAGGACATCAGGCTTGGTAGAGTGGAGGGCCAGTGAAAAGAGGAAGACCTTCAAGGAGATGGATTGACACAGTGGCTGCAACAATGGGCTTAAGCATAAAAACGATTGCAGATGTGATGCAAGACCTGGAGGTGTTTTGTTCTGTTGTGCACAGGTTTGCCATGAGTTGGAACCAACTCAACGGCACCTAACAACAACAACATACTCTGGATGTAATCTTACTTGGGAATTTTTGTTGTTGTTGTTGCTATGTTAGTAAAGTCATATCACTGTAGGGTGTATTTTAAGCCAATCACTCCTGACATATGAAAAGACCACATCAGGCATAGAAGCCGGCAAGCACAGATGGGGGAAGACAGATGGAGGTGGACACGGAATTGAGGAACACAGGCTGACAGAAACAAGGACATTCCCTCAGAGCTGACAGAGAAAGCCTTCCTCTAGTGCTGGTGCCCTAAATACAGACCCCTAAACTCTTAAACTCTGAGAAAATATATTTTTTTCATTAATGTGACTTATATGTGCTATGTCTGCTTAGCAGCATTAAGAAACTAATATAGATGTTAATAATAGAAGAAAAAAAACCCTGATGACATAGTGGTTAAGTGCTACATCTGCTAACCAAAAGATTGGCAGTTCAAATCCACCAGATGCTCCTCGGAAACTATAGAGCAGTTTCACTCTGATGTACAGGATCACCATGAGCTAGAACTGACTCAATGGCAGTGAGTATGGCTTTTTTTAATAGGAAAAAACTGTTCTAGCTATATGGGAACTTCCTGTACTATCTTCTCAGTTTTTCTATAAACCCAAATCTATTTTAAAATACGTTGTTGTTTTTAGGTGCCATCAGGTCAGTTCTGACTCATAGCTCCCCTCTGTGCAAGCAGAACAACACACTACCCAGTCCTGCACGATCTGCACAGTCGTTGCTATTTGAACCCACAGCTGCAGCCACTGTATCAATTCATCCCATTCAGGATCTTCCTCTTCTTCACTCACCCTCTGTTGTACCAAGCATGATGTGCTTCTCCAGGGAGTGGGCTTTTGTGACAACATGTCTAAAATCCATAAGATCAAGTCTCCCCACCCTTGCTTCTAATGAGCATTCTGGCTATTCCTTTACCAAGACAGATGTGTTCATTCTTCTGGCAGTCCATGGTGTATCTAGCAGTCTTTGATAGCACAAGAATTCGAAGGATCAGTTCTTCATCAAGCTTCTTTATTCGTTGTCCAGCTTTTGCATGCACATGAAGTGATTGAAAAAACATGGCTTAGATTAAGCCTACTTTAGTCCTCAAAGTGACATCTTTGCCTTTTGATATTTTAAAGAGGTCTTTTGCAGCAGATTTATCCAATGCAATACATCATTTAATTTCTTGGCAGATGCTTCCATGGGACATTGATTGCGGAGCCAAGTAAAATGAAATCCTTGACAACTTCAGTCTTCTCTCTGTTTATCATGATGTCCCTCATTGCTCCAGTGGCCAGGATTTCAGTTTTCTTTATAATGAGGTGCAATCCATAGTCCAGTCCAAGATCTTCATCAGTAAGTGCTTCAAGTCCTCTTCACTTTCAGCCAGCAGTGTTGCGTTATCTGCATATCGCAGATTGTTAACTAGTCTTCCTCCAATGAGGATGTACTCTTCTTTGGTAGTTGTCATGGATTGAATTGTGTCCCCCCAAAAATAGGTGTAGCCATGTGGCTGGGCCATGATTCCCAGTATCTTGTGACTGTCTTCCATTTTGTGGTTTTCCTATGCTGTGTATTAAAGGATTAACATGGGACTGTTAATCCCTTTATAAGATTGCCTCCCAGCTATACCGTAGAGGGAATTTCCCTGGAACTCGCACCCTTAATCCTTTCATCCTGGAAGAGATAAAAAGGGAAGCAGGCTGAGAGTTGGGAACCTCACACCACCAAGAAAGCTGCACCAGGAGAAGAACGCGTCCTTCAGACCTGAGATTCCCGTGCCAAGATTCTTCCTGAACAAAGACTGATGCAATACCAGACATTCCTGCAGAGCCAACCAGGGGAAAGCCTTGCCCTGGAGAGGGCACCCTGAATATGGACTTGTAGCCTACCAGGCTGTGTAAGAATAAACCTTCCATTGTTAAAGCCACTTACTCTGTGGTATTTCTGTTAGAGCAGCACTAGCTGACTAAAACACTAGTCTACATTATATTTAAAATATCATCTACTTAACATTATGGGGAGGAGGAATTGATAAAGGAATAGATGAAACCAAGTCTGTCCTAGAAGTAATAATTATTGAAGCTAGGTAACAGGAACATAGAGGTTCCTTACACTGTTCTATTTCTAAATATGTTTGAAAATATTGTATTGAACAAGTTTTAAAATAAATAAATACCAGTGAGAAAAGGTTAAGACATATTGTTCTGTATTATATTACCCGTCTCCCTCCTCTTCCCTCACAGTTCTTCTTAAACATTAGTAAATTTACCAACAACCAAAAAGACTGGAAAGAAGAAGTTTGGTTTTGATATGTAATATCAATATAAAGCAGCACTGGTTTACTAAATAGAAGTCTTCTCAGGCGATAATTATATCTACTACAGACAGTGGCAGCTGAGATCTCTATTGCATAGAGATCTGTCTTCATCCAAAAATTTCCACATGACATGGATTTGTAAGTTTGTAGAAAAACTGTGGAAATTAAATTGTCCTTATTTTGGGGGGAACTCCTACCACCAACAAAGTAGTGCCAGGAGCAGAATGCATCCTTGGAACCTGGGATCCCTGTGCTGAGGATCTTCTAGACCAGGGGAAGATTGATTAAAGACTATTCCCCAAAACTGACAAGAGAATGACTTCCATTGGTGTTGGCACCCTGAACTTGGACTTCTTACCTCCTAAACTCTGAGAGAATAAACTGTTAAAGTCATCCACTTAAGATACTTCTGTTATGGCAGCACTAGATACAAAGGAAGAATTCCCGAATTGATAAACTGTCTAACTTTATGACTACTGTTTCATATTACTTTGCCAACTACAATAACTAGGCTTTCAACCAAAGCTGTGATAATGGGCTAGTAAGTGTCTGTGACTCACTAATCACCACCGTATTCCCAATTCATAATAATTCCCATGACTTATTCCATAATGGATGTTTACGAAACATTTTTTTAAAAACATACATATATTTTTATCACCTATTTTGAAGTCCTTTGCAATTGAAGTAAACATCCGAATAATGGTACTTGGTATGTGTTAAGAATTGAACTCCATCCTCTAAAAATTATATGGGAAATCCTGATGGTGTAGTGGTTAAATGCTACAGCTGCTAGCCAGAAGATCAGCAATTCGAATCTGCGAGGCACTCCTGGGAAACTCTATGGAGCAGTTCTACTTTGTCCTTTAGGGCTGCTGTGAGTTGGAATCTACTCGACAGCACTGTTTAAAAAAAAGAATTACATGCCGTGAATTCTTATCCTTATAACTGGATGTAATCCCATTTGGGAATAAGGACTTTGTGTTGTGGTAACGAGTGCACGTTAGCGTAGGGTATGCTGTAAGCACTTACTTTTTGAGATTTAAAAGGGCAGATTAGCAGAGAGGAAAGGCAGTACAAGTACAAACAGAGGACAGCAGAGCCATGGGGAAACCTCCAGGAATGCCAAGAATTTTACTGTAGTTGAGATAAGCACTGTCCCTGAGACAGGACAGGAGCAGCCTTCTTCTGGAGGTAGCACCCTGAACTCGGACTTCCCGCCTCCCAAACTATGCAAAATAAATCTCTGTGCTGTAAAGCTACCCACTTGTGGTCTTCATGTTATAGCAGCATTAAGTAACTCTCAAACATAATTGATTTTCTGAAACAGTTTACATTCAGACAACTAGTCAAACTACCTAATCAAATGCAGTATTAAAAATGAGTATCTTACAATAATACCTAACAGTGAGTATCTTTATGCCCATTTTTTAAGGGAAATGGAGACAAGGAGAGGTTAAATCGAAAACACAGAATTGGTGAGTGATGAAGCCACATGTGTAGACACAAGTCTGAAAGTTAAAGCCTATGGTTTTTGCATAACAGTCATGCTTCACTTAACAACCACAATATGCTCTGTGAAAAAGGACATTATGTGATTTGGAAATTCTGTGAACACCACATTATGGGTAGTCCCTGGGTTACAAACAGTTGAGTTATGGACAACTTGTACTTAAGAATGGCATGCCGTAAGGCCTGTTACAGTGAAAAGTCCAGTTAAATACACCTGACAGCACACTTTGGAAACAAGAGACACGAGGTACATTTTGCTGCATGTGGAAAGCTGTTGCATTCGCTACACCCTTTTATGTCCACTACATCCTCATTCTCCAACCAGGATTTCTGAAGTCCATTATAACGTTATGGGACCACAGACATATATGCAGTCAGATGTTAACTTGAACAGGTAATAGGAGTGCATTAACCAAAACCAAACACAATGCCTCAAGTCGATGCTGACTCATAGTAACCGTACAGGACCAAGTAGAACTGCCCCACAGAACTTCCAATGAGTGCCTGGCAGATGTGAACTGCCAATCTTTTGGTTGGGAGCCATAGAACTTAACCACTATGCCACCAGAATTCCCATGAACACATTACTATATATCAACTACTGTACTTCTTAAATATTCTAACCAAAGCTGAAAACTGAAAAACCTAAATTACTCCATTTCCCTTAACCAGTTCCTTCTGCCCTTCCTTCTAGGGTATAACAAGGTGACTCAACACTAGTGATCTGACAACTATATCACGTTGAAAGCAATGTACACAGACCGGGTTTTATTCTGGTTTTCCTTTACTTCCCCTGTGCAACTCATTTTTCTTTAAATTTATCAAGACACTACAGTCCTTCTCATTGCACTGTCACTTGATCTTCAACAAATGTTTTCACTTTTTTTTTGTCACTGGCATAGTCTTGGTGATTTAAGGGTTTTTTGCTAATATTTATTAAAGGTGCTAGACTGATAGTGTGCAAAATAAAGACGTCAGCAAGTTTAACTGTTCAAGAAATTGCCTTCAACAAGAATTATACAGTAGTTGTAAATTTGTTAATGCTGTGGGAAAAATGCAGAAAATAAGTTGCAACAATGGGACAGTATGTTCTAAGGGTCACTCAGTCATTTTGAACCCCACTTCTTTCACTCATTTGTTCCTTCAGTCATTCTCTTATTCACAAATACTCATGAAGCATATACTAGGTGGGAAAACACCCTGAGAGAAGCTAAGGGAGTAACTGCCATGTACATGTCATCCTAGACAAAGCGGTTCCATCCCAATGACTACTGCACTGTAAGGTGGTTCTGATGTAAGTTGAGTACATTTTTGTTGTTTGTGGTGTTGTAGTTTTCTTTTTTATTTCCTTTTATTACAATATCTTTATAAATCCAATCTTTCTCTTTGGGGATTGGAAATATTACATTTCAGAATAATAACATCAGCAAATTAGGTGCTATGACACATTAAGGAGAAGGTGGGAAGGAGAGGAAGGAAGGAGGGGAGGGAGGGAGTCATAATAATTGTCTTCACAACTTGAGTATGTAGCAAGTACTACCTGTGTAATGCCTGACTCTGATTAATGATGAGTACTTAAGCAGGTAAGATACAGACCTATAAAAAAATTTTAAAAATTGGTTGTAACAACTTCAATAAAATTGCTTTTTCACTGTCTCCTTTCTAATGAGATGATAATACTTCACACCTGCTTACTGGAGCGCTTGACACAGACTGAATGAGAGAATACCTGTAAATTCTGGAAGCTCTCCAACTAACCCACACCATACACAGGTGTTACTCAGGTAACAATTTAAGGAGTTGCATTACTTCTTCAGACCACCAATAAGACTCTGTCCTGAAATAATCAGTGCAGCTTCCAAGTAAAAAGGTCACTATCTTGACAGTGACCTCATAGCATTCTCAGAAACACTGAGTGTCATAACACAGGTACTGAGGCCAGGAATACTGATGAACAGTCAGGCAGACTCAGCAACAGATGCACAGCAGGTGTAGTCCTACCAGGTTTATTGGTACAATGGTGGCAGGCGGGTACAGCATTCAGTGTTCACACCTCCTTGTGGCACAGTGACCTTACACACAGTTTTACACAAAGGTGGCTGGCAGCCAATACATGAGCTCCAAGACCAGGTTGGTTAAAAACAAGTTAAGTTATACTGCTGAATCACTCTCCTCAAGGAGGCGTGTGCCCGGCCAGAAGGCCTGTGCCTGACCAGAAGACTTATGCCTGGCCAAAAGGCCTGAGAAAGATAACCCTCCCTGCTATCCCCACATGGAGCTTTAATGCCATTACTTATCTTTAGCAGTTTTCTGAAACTCTGTATGCTTCAGCTTCATCTACAAAAGACCTAAACAGAGATTTTCTATAGAACAAACCCCAGAGGAGAGAATAATTGTAACACCCTTTAAAAAATGACGTTAAGACTTTGTGGAGAAAGCCAACAACCGATGAACTTGTTGCCGCTTGCAGAGAAATTCAAGAGTTGTTCTGGTGAGCCACTCTCACTCACTCAGCAGACAAGCCTCCCAGCCTGGCTCATGATGAGTCTTGCCATAACTCAGCTGGAGCCACCAGTAAATATCCACCTGTCTATTACTCATTAATAGAGAGAGACAGGATGTCAGCTGTTTCCGTGACTTGGAGAAACATAGGCTTTTATTGCCTTCTGGCTTACTCTCAAAGTAATATTAGAAACAATAAAGCAGACAGAGATAAAAAAAAAAAAAAAAGACAGGAAGATGCTATGTCAAAAAAATAAATCATCATTGTCTGATGGTTACAGTGATTACAGCCTTCCACTTGCTTTACAGGTTTTCATAATTCAAGTTTGGCAGTCTGGTCATCTTAGAAGGAGGAAGAAAATAAATCTTCAAACTGATTTACACCTTAGGAAAATCGACTCTGCTTAAGTTGCTGGTGTTTATGGACCTTCATCAGTGATACTTAGGCCATCATGTTGGTGCTAACCAATTTATATGCTATAATATGCTTAGCTGTGACATGATTAGAGATCTTCCGATTGGAACATTCAGCTCAATTGTTTTCCGTCTTCAATTTTCGCCTCAGAAAGTCAGTTACAATGCTAAGAGAAATCAGGCATTGAGTTGATGTTGTTGCAGGGTAACCCTGTGTGTTTCATAGTAGAACTGCGCTCCCTACAGTTTTCTGTGGCTGAAACCTTCATTTCTTTGGCATTTTTTAAATTGTAATTGAGTGAAAGTATACAATCCAAGTCAATTTTGCATGCCCACCCATCTGCAGCTCCATCTACTCTCCTCACCCAGTGACCGCATAAATGGCTGCAATCATTCAGAAGTAGATCACCAGGACTTTAAGCCACCAACCTTTTATTAGTACCTGAGCACTTGATCATCTACTCCACATAGGAACTGCACATAAATCACTGAAGTTTACTTCTCATTGATGGAACAGTCCAGGATGGGTATCATTGGAAAGCATGAGCTTTTTACCCTGCAGGGAGTAAAGGATTCAGCTTCCCTCCATTCCATGGCTTCATCTCCCCTTAGAAACTTGTCATCCACTGGATTCAGCAGCAAGAGGGAAAAGGGCCTACAAAGAAGGTATGCCACTGATCTGAAGCCATGCCTGGAAGTGATACATACATCACACATGTAGCCCAACCTAGAGGCAAAAGGACTCAGACATGTCATCTTGGCTAGGCATCCACTTGCCATGCAAGTGGGAACACAGATGTGGAGGGACAGTGAGCCACCTCTGCCGTAATAAGTGTGAACCTGTGTGGGTGAAATACACAAAGTAAATTCCCAGGAAAGTGATATGGTCACATCTGTTTAAAAAAAGATAAGCATTATAGAACAGAATTCCAAATTCTCAATGGAATCTAGGCTTTCTGGTATGACTGAGGCTGCATGAGCTCCTGAAACTATTGCTGTGAGGTAAACTTTAAACCAGACGCCAAAATACTCATACTTTGAAACTTAAACCAAAAATATTCCCTGAAGCCTTCTCTGAACCAACAAAAAAAAGACTTATTTTAATTAGTAAGTACATCTGCTTTGAGCATTGTGCTCTTTCAAAGGATTGTCTGTGTGGCATCATATTGACAACAGCAACTTGAAAGATTGGATGGACAGCTTTGGAGGACTGAGTTTAAGATAATAATGGTGGGGTAATTTGGAAAAAGATAGGGAGAACAGTAGCACAACTTGAAGACTGTAACCAATGTCACTGAATTGTACATGCAGAAGTAGATTCACCAAAATTTTAGTTTTTCTTAAAATTTTTTTGGAGAGTAGGCATTCTTGTTAGGGAGAATAAAGGGGGAGAGGGCAGGGCTGAGGGCAGAGAGATAAGAAGAGAGGTACATCAGGAGTTTAGGCGAGAGATGGTGTCTTGTGATAGTGGTAGCGGCAGAAAGACGGAGCTAAGAGGGCACAGTTGAGATGTGTTTGGAAGGCAAAATGCTAAGGAACTAGCTTTGAAGAGGAGGGATTAAGTTTGTCTTTTAGACTTTTAGGAAATCTTGGAGGTATAGTGGTCAAGAGCTACGGCTGTTAACCAAAAGGTCAGCAGCTCCTTGGAAACACTGTGAGGCAGTTCTGCACTGCTCTACAAAGTTGCTATGCATTGAAACTAACACAACGACAATAGTTTTTTGGTTTTTGCAAATGTCTTTTCAGGTGCTCCCCAAGTTTTTGTATAAGGAAGCACTGAGACTGTGCCGATTTTATGGTAAATATGTTTCTCAATTGTAAAATGCATTTCACCCCATATTTTAATGTTTCTGAAATCAGAGTGCGTCTTATAATCAACATCAAAAGAAAATTCCAGAGAATTAAGCTGTGACAATGTTTTTGCTAGTAAATACATGAACTTAGGGCTAAGAAAACAGGCTAAGATGATCAGACTGTGGACTCAACTAGGCTATTTGCATGAAATTTCCAGTACATGATGAATCTTAACATGTTTGCACATTGTTGTGGATGGAATTGTGTCCTCGCCAGACATCTGTCAACTTGGCTGGGTCATGATTCCCAGTATTGTATGGTTGCCCACCATTTTTTCATCTGATGTGATTTCCCTGTGTGTGTAAATCCTATCTCTATGATGTTGATGAGATGGGGTTATCAGCACTTATGTAAACTTAATCTACAAGATTAATCTATAATTTAAGCCCACCTCTTTTGAGCTATAAAAGAAGCAAGCAAGCAGAGAGATGTGAGGAATCTCATACCCCCAAAACAACAGTGCTGGGAGCAGAGCATACACTTTGCACCTGGAGTTCCTACATGGAGAAACTCCTAGTCAAGGGGAAGATCGATAACACGTGTCTTCTTCCCCATGTGAGGGAGAGAGAAAACCTTCCCCTGAATTAACATCCTGAATTTGGACTTCCAGCCTACTGGACTGTGAGAAAATAAATTTCTCTTTTTAAAGCCATCCACTTGTGATATTTCTGTTATAGCACCACTAGACGACTAAGACACACACAGACTACACTATAAAGCAGTCTTGAAACAGTAAGTTATTATATAGGCAAAAGAGTAAGAAATTAAGTAAGCAAATAAAGAAAGATGGGTGACACAAATTTACCTTAAATGAAGCACGAATTTGACTCTGAAAAAGCTAACTGTTTTACCATAAAGAAATGAGCTAATATTTTCTAGGTGCTAAAAATTAAAGACAGCCACAAGAAGATAAAGCTGGGGAAAGGAAGTGGAAGTGGCCTGAACTGTCATTCAGGCATACATAAATGTATTAGTGTCACATAGCTGATAATGTATTAAAGACAGTATATACCCTTGTAGCACAATAACAGTGGTACACAAAATAAAGGATATTACCTGTAAGTACAGTGCTCCACTAAAAAACCAACTATCTGAGGCCCAAAGGTCAACAATTACTGTAAAGCAGAGACGTGACAATAAGAAGACAGAGAAACTGTAGTACTGGACACGACACAACGAGAATGTAGTTAAAGAGAATGGTGACACATTGTGAAAAATATAACTAATGTCACTGGTATATGCAGAAATTGTCAAACGGAAACCTAATCTGCTGAGTACACTTTCATCAAAAAATGTTATTTAAAAAAGTAATGAAGCAAAAATTTTGAAGGGTAGTATAAATTGCTGAGTTCTGAAGATTTCATCATAGAATTTCCAAGGCGAGAAACAGTTAACTTGAGCTTCTCGGGCTTTGAATGTCTGTCTAAAACATCTAGCTGGCTTTCAAAGACGTTGTTTAAAATCTGTCATTACTGTTGCCATCAAATCAGTCACCAACTCGTGATGACCTTACGTACAACAGAACAAAATGCCGCCTATTCCCTGCCACGCCGTGACGACCACTGCCCATGATGGCTAGTGGATTGCAATGCTGTCATCCTTAGGGTTTCCTTGGCTGGCTTCAGAAGTTGATTACCAGACCTTTCGTCCTAGTCCACCTTTGTCTAGAAGCTCTCATATAACCTGCCTGGCATCATAGCAACCTGTGAAGTCTTCAATGACAGATGTTTAGTGGCTGGGCATGATGTACATCAGCCAGGAATCAAACCCAGAGCTCCCGCTTCAAAGGCAAAAATCCTACCATTGAACCACCAGTTTAAACTCCAGTGAGATGAAATTTAATGAATAGTTAACAGGATAATATACTAGAGATGTCGCTTGTACTTTGAGTTTCTCTGCTTTAGCAAGAAAGTAAAATGCATCCTGGCTGCCTTGTAAAGGCAGTATGTACCCTCACCCCACCATTCCTCAGCCCCAGGGGAGAATAAGTAAGTACAGGGTTTTTAACATCGACTCCTAGCCTGATAGGTGATCTAGGCAGATCACTAGCCAAAGTGAGAACCGTGTCTTTGTACACAGCCAGTAGAAACTATTCCGATCTCTGGAGTAAGTGACCAGGGTTGGAAAAGGGGCAGCTGACCTGAGGACTGCAATTCTGGGTCTGGGAGGCAGGGCTGACACTGAAAAGCGGCATCTTGGTCAGTCATAGCAATGCTGAAACAACCAACCTTGACAAAACATGCTGACTTGTTCCAGAAGCTACGGCTCTGGAGGCCCTTCCCCAGAGGGACTAGCAGGGCCCCAGGTGGAGGACAGCTGTGCCGGGCTCTCCTGGCATGGTGAGCAGGTGTTTCCAGCAGCCCACTCCACCTAGTAGTTCGGCACGTGGCACTGGGTTCAGAGCAGGAGGAGACAATAGGTGTGGGTACTATCACCTAGATGATCCTTTTCATAAGGAAAAGATTGTCTTGGTTCTCTAGCGCCAGTGTAGCAGAAATAACACAAGCGGATGGATGGCTTTAACAAAGAGAAATGTATTCTCACAGTCCATGTTATCAGAAGGGCCCAGTCCTTGGAGAAGGGTGTCACACTCCGTAAAGTGGAGCGTCAGTGAAAGAAAGGAAGACCCTCGGTGAGATGGACTGAAACACCGACAGTGGTCTCAAGAGCAACAACACTCGTGAAGCTGGCACAGGCTCAGGCAGGGTTTCGGGCCACTGTGCACGTGGTCACTGTGAGCTGTAACGGACTTAGCAATGCCTAACAGCAACAACAGTCCAGCAGGCTAGAAGTCCAAATTCAAGACGCCAGCTCCAGGGAACGGCTTTCTCTCTATGTTAACTCTGGAGGAAGGTCCTTGGCATCAATATTCCCTGGGTCTAGGAGCTTCTAAATGCAGGAAACTCGGGTCTAAAGGACACACTACTCCCCTGGCTCTTATTTCTTCTTCGTATGACGTTTTCTGTCTCTCTGCTTACTTCTCTCTCCTATATCTCAAAAGAGATTCATTTAAAATGCAACCTAGTTGTATAGGTTGCATCCTGCCTCACTAACATTACAGAACAAGGACAGACAATATAAAACAAAACCACATCAGATGACCAAGTGGTGGACAGTCACGTAATACTGGGAACCACAGCCTAGCCAAACTGACAGAATATTTTTGAGGGGCCCAATTCAACCTACAAGAAGGAGAAACATCATTCTAGTGTGTTTCAAAAATATTGAAGAGACCTAGAAGTGGAATGTAATTAAAAAATGACTCCGAGCTCTACCGGGGGCAGGGAGTGAGAGTGGCATAATCCTAAACAAAGCAGCTGAAATGTTTGATAGAACAAAAGGCCTGTGAAATACCCTATTTTCTATCAATTTTGCTTTAATCGTCTCCTGTGATAAACCTATGAATGTAATTAGTCAAGGAGCTCTTATTATGGGAAAAAAAAGCTAATGGAACTAGGTTTCATGCTGGAAGATCAACGACAGCTTCATATGCAATGTTTGTGGACACACCCTTGGGTCCTTAAGAAAGCATACAATCACACATGTGCTTCATTGTACAAAAAATCATTCCCAAAACTCAAATTTGGCAAATAAAACTTACTTTGGTCCAACATCATTAATGAAATATACTAAGTATTGTTTACCCAGGTCACACACTGGGCTCCAGGATTTCCTTGAGGAAGGATTTGTTCCTCCTTAACACTGTATTTTATTTGAAGATAATCTCAATGAAAAATACTTTTTCATATTTTTATGATCTATAAACATTTGGAAGAAACCATCAGCTGGTCAGTGTTGACCTCATCTGTACCAGCATTACACTGCTTGCCCATTCTGAGTCAGGTGCTGTGAATGTCACTCACGGACTCCTTAAATAATAGAACTGCATCTCAGTTACAATCCCAGTGTTATCTCATGAAATTATGTCTAATAAACCTTAGAAGCACCACACATAACAAATATTACTATTTGTATGAAAACTCAGGCTTAAATAGGTTTCGAGACTAAATCAAAGTCATCCGCTAATAAACGTCAGAGACAGTTTCGAAAAGAGTTCTGTCTTCCTCTTCAAAGCCAGCAGTCTTCCTACTTGATTCCACGTGACAGGCTCCATTAGGAGGAAAATAGGACAATGGATTCTTGTTATGAATTGCATTGTGTTCCCCCCAAAATGTGAGTATCAATTGGCCTGAGCCGTGATTCCCGGTATTGTGTGGTTTACCTATGTTGTAAACCTTGCCTTTAACATACTGATGAGGGAGGAAGAGCAGTAGTTGTGCTGTGAGGAAGGACTCAGTCTGTAAGATTGTATTGTGCTTTGATGTAGTCTCTTGGGATACAAAAGAAAGAAGTGAGCAGAAAGAGCTAGAGACATCCTGCCATCAGAAAAGAAATGCAGGGAGCACAGTGCGTCCTTTGGACTTGGTGTCCCGGCACCTGAGAAGCTCCCAGTCCAGAGGAAAATGAACAAGGACCTTCCTAGCCTTCCCCTGAAGCTGACACCCTGAATTTGTACTTTTAACCCCCTTTTCTCTGAGAAAACAAATTTCTCTTGTTAAAGCTACCTGCTGATGGTACTTCTGTTACAGCAGCAGTAGATGACTGAGACAACTCTCTTATCAGATATATGGGAGCATATGCCAAAACAGGTGCTGTGCTTCAAAGTACTTATACTGTCATTTCAACCTTGAACCTTTTTGGGGGGGAACTGCCTTCAGAGCCTGCTTATAAACTGCAGAATATAATCAGTTGCAAGTTTTTCACCACCCCCTCAAGAGCTTATAATCTCCCCCCAAAGCAAGAGTAAGTAGTTGCCTTCACAGTATGAGTTTCAGAGGATGAAAAACAGTACATCACTGGCCCCCAGGATAATTCTCACACCTGCTGGGTGAAGCCTGCTATCTCCTCTAGAAGATCTTAATCCTTTTCATTTAAAAGTTTGATCCTGCGTTAAAATGGAAAGCCTTAGAAGAATAGTAACAAAGGATCTAAATGCAAAGTGCCAACCGAGATCCCTCTAGACACACTTTGTTTTACCCTCTCTTATCCTATTAAATATACCTATTTAGAATGCCCACTTAATCCACACTTTTCTCACTGTGGCACCTTGCTTTGAGAAACAAATCTATACCAGGATATTATGTAGCCAAAAAAAGCCAAGTGCTGTGGAGTCAGATCCAACTCATGAGGACCCTGTTATGTATGTACTTGTAAATAATGTCTCCTTTGCTCAGCGCTATTTATATTTTAACAGTTAAGGGGAAAAAAAAACCTAACCCATTGCCAAAGAGTTGATTCCATCTCACAGCAAGCTTCAAGGCCCAAGCAGAACCGCTCCTTAGGGTTTCCGAGGTCCACTTCATAGATTCAAACCGCTGACCTTTCGGGTAGCACCCATAGCTCTTAACCACTGCACCACCAGTCATCTGGAAATATATTTTGATTGGTAAAATTTTTAAGCCAATAGTAGAAAACATTTTTGCAGATGCATCTTCTCTTCTTCTAAATATGCCTTTTTAATCCCTTAAATTCCACTTCTTTTGTTTAACATGTGTTTTGGAGACCCAGTCAAGTTTCATATGAAAGTATTTTTGATCAAAAATTCCTAGAAAATTTAGGTTTTACCCATTTTTTCCTCCAAGAAGAAAATGTGAAGTAATTGTAGTTTTTTTTTTTGTTTGCTGTTTATTTAGCATGCATAGAGATCTTTCCATAGCCCTGTTGACCTAGTGGTTAAGAGCTCTTCCACTAGCCAAAAGGTCAGCATCTGAACCCACCAGCTGTTCCTTGGAAATTATAGGGCTGTTCTACTCTGTCTTATGGAGTTGCTGCAAACTGAAATCAACTTGACAGTGAAGGATCTTTGGTTTTCATTTTTCTTGATCTTTCAAGAGTCTCTGAGTGGCATAAATGATTAAGCACTCCACTAGCCGAAAGATTAGCAGTTCAAGCCCACCCAGAGGCATCTCAGAAAACAGACCCGGTGATTGAATTCTGAAAGGTCACAGCCTTGAAAATCCTATGAAGCAGTTCTGCTTTGCACACATAGGATCACATGAGGTCACCATGAATAGACAGACCTCTTGAACACACAGTTCTGTCTATTTGATGGAATCGAACCTTTCAAAATATAATTATCAATAAATTGATTTGCTGTTTCCTTTAGTAACCATGCAAAATTACTGATTTTGCTATTTGTAAGGAAACCTTGGTGGCAGAATGGTTAAGTGCTATGGCTGCTAACCAAAAGGTCAGCAATTCAAATCTATCAGTTGTTCCTTGGGAGCTCTATGAAGCAGTTCTAGTCTGTCCTACAGGGTCACTATGAGTTGGAATCGACTTGACAGTACCATGTTTGGTTTTGGTTTGGTTTTAACTTAAACACCAAAAATCCTAGTTCCCAATCACACAATCTGATGAGTTTTAGATATTAAAATATGGATGTTTTCATTCCTTTCATTCTGTTTCAAACAGAAAGTCATAAATTCAGTATGGTGCCTACATAATCCTAAACTCTTGTTAGATACTTGCTCCACTTTTTGCTGCACAGAAATGTATGAAAACAGTCAAAGAAATGCAGCTACAACTATGTTCCTTGGACCAGGACCTCATCTATCAAAACAGATTATATTATATTCCCATTTTGTTGTTTCTTCAAGTGCTGTCACTCACTTCGCATTTACTTAATGTGTATGAAGAATGTTTGATGCAAAAAGTCTTTTTCCATCAAAGAGGTGCAATTCAGATTCCGTATTTACTTACTCTGTTCCAACATCTCGAGGCAAGGGGCAATGACAACTGATGTAATTGACACTCACACCCAGAATCACCCTACTTATCTTTAACCTTGACTTTGTCCCTACCCAATGGATCTCTAACGAACACTCTTAAGAGATGTTAAAAAATTTGAAAGGATTAAAGCCAAGAAAAATGATGGAAAAAAAGAAGAAGGATGAAATAGATATTTTTAAAGAGGTTTCCACCACCCGTCTAACAGTTTATCACCCTACGGTGGCTTGCATGGTGCTGTGACGCTGGAAGCTATGCTATCTGGTATATCAAACACCAGCAGGTCACCCATGGTGGACAAGTTTCAGTAGAACTTCCAGACTAACACAAACAAGGAAGAAAGTCCTAGCAACCTACTTCTAAAGACTGAAGGCAGGCCCTCGTTGCTTGCCCTCCCTACATGGTTAAACAACTTTCAAATTAGTGGAGCAAAGAGTTTCAGATTTCTTGGTGCACCCTCCAGCCTTCATCTCCCAAAACCTCCAGTGAGTTTTCTGATTCATCAGTTCCTCTCCTCAGATTCTATTTAAATGACATCAGTGCTTGCCCACTGGGAACAGGACTGATAACACCAACTTATCCAACAAACACTGCAGAACTTGAGACAGACTGTGGGAAAAGGTCAGTTCAATAGCTAATACTGTATTTCTGTTTCTCTTTTCTGGGCCAGAACGTCAGAGAGGTAAGCCTCTGAATTCACACAATTGGCTTTCCCTGTGCTGGCTGTACACCACATGGCAGATGGCTTGAGTGTAGAATGATGTCCTTTAGTAGCTCAAGTGGGGGATGAAACTGAAACCAAGTTATTATCTTTACTTTTTGTCTGCTGATCAGAGAAAACACCCATGAAACTTGTGACCCTATTACTAAACTGTGAAGTGTCTTTTTAAAAAAGCCTGGGTTATGTTAAGCAACATATCAGTGACACACTATATCCTCAAAGAACATCTATTTTCTTTCTCTTAAAAAAGTTCATTGCAAAGATGATTTGAGGAAATATTACATGAAGTCATCAGGAAGACATTATGGTGAGTGAAATTAGTCAAATGCAAAAGGACAAATATTGCATGAGACTATTATTATAAGGACTTAAGAAAAGGTTGAAGCACAAAAGAAAATAATCTTTGAGGGTTATAAGGGCTGGGAGGGAAAGAGTTTTCATAAATTAGATACCAAATCAAAAAACCCACTGCCATCGAGTTGGGCCAGACTCATAGTGATCCTAGAGGTCAGAGCAGAACTGCCCCATAGAGCGTCCAAACAGCACCTGGCAGATATGAACTGCCAACCTTTCGATTAGCGGACTTAGCACTTTTACACCACATAGATTAGATAGTAGATAGGAACTGGGTTAGATGAAGAAAGTGATAGCGGGTAGGAGGAGGAAGTTTAGCACAAATGGACTACACCAAAAGCTAAAAAGGTTTTCTAAACACAACTCATCATTTTGAAGGACAAAATAGCAGGGACAGGGGTGTGGGGGCCATGGTTTCAGGGGACATCTAAGCTAATCGGCATAACTTTTTTTTTAAGAAAATGTTCTACATACCACTTTGGTGAATGGCATCTGGGGTCTTAAAAGCTACCAAGTTGCCATCTTAGGAGCATAAATTGGTCTCAATCCATCTGAAGCAGAGGACAGTGAGGGACACCAAAGACACTAGGAAAACATGAGCCCTTCAGACAAAAGTTGCCACACGTCCATCGACTACATCAAAGTGAAACCAAAAGAACTAGATGGTCCCAGGCCAACACCAACGACTGCCCTGGCTAGGACCACAAGGTAAAGTCCCCCCACAGTGGGGACAAAATAGGTGTGCACAACTAGAGTCATGAAAAGACCACACTGGACAGTCTGCAGACCGGAAGTTCCCTTGAGGACATGGTCCGTGGGCTCTCTGTTCGCCCAGAGCTGAAACCAGGACTGAAGCCAAGTCTTCAGACTCACAGAGTGATGCTGGCAAAGAATATGCTTCTTGACTTTAATACATACGTGAGGCTGCCTCAGTAACTCCTCTCTAGTGGTGAGATGAGAGCGTGGAAGAGGCCAGGAGTTGCTTGAATGGATGTGGGAAGTACAAAGTGGAAAGGAGGGGTGTGCTGTGGGGGGCGGGGGATGGAGAGCATTTACACTTGCTTAGTGATCTGTGTTCAGGGTTTCATATGGCAAATTCACTTGGATTGTAAAATTTTACTTAAAGCATAAGAAAATATATTTTTTAAAGTGTTCATTGTGTAATTTGGCATAATGTACATACCAAATATTGTATAAAACATGTATCAGCAACTATCTTCAGAAACAGACCATTACCAACATATTAGGGGACCCCTGGGTGTCTTTTCCTTTCCCTCCCTTTCCCTTCCTTACAGGGGCAATCTCTGTCTTGAATTTACTATCTTTTTCTTTTTTATAGTTTTGCTTCATGTGTATGTCATGGATTGAATGACATCCTCTCAAAAATGTATACATCAGTTTGGCTGCACCATGATTCCCAATATTGTATGATATTCCTGTATGTTGTAAACGCTGTCTCAATGATGTCAGTGAGGGAGGACGCTGATGACATTGGGGGGAGGTGATACTGTGGCAGAACTCAATCTACAGAATCATGCCTTGAGGCAATCTCTTGGGATATATTGGAAATGGAAGCAAGCAGAGAGTTGGGAATCTCATACCATCGGGAAAGAAGCAGTGCTGGAAGTGGAGCATGTCCTTTGGCCCTGAGATTCCTGCATTGAGATTGTCTCAGACCAAAGACTGATGTAATACAAAGACTGTCCTTCAAAGCCAGTGGAGGGAGAGTGCATTGCTGTGGGGCCAGCACCCTGAATTCAGATTTCTAGCCTAGTAGACTATGTGAGAATAAACTTTGCTCTGTCAAAGCTATCTGCTTGTGATATTTCTGTTATAGTCGCACTAGCTGACTAAGACAGTATATATCTCTGAAACCCCCAGGTGCTTAGTGGTTAAGTTCTACAGCTGCTAGCCAAAAGGTTAGAAGTGTGAATCTACCAATTGCTCCTTGGAAACCCTATGGGGCAGTTCTACCATGCCCTAGAGGGTCGCTATGTATCAGAATCAACTCGACAGCAAAAAGTTTGACTTTTTTGATTTAGTGTGTATACCTAAACAATTTACTGCTTTAGTTTTGCCAATTTTACATGTTTTACATAAAATGTGTCTTAGTTATCTATTGCTATGATAACAGAATTATAAGTGGGTGGCTTTAACAAACAGAAATTTACTCTCTCACAGTCTAGGAGACTAGAAGCCAAATTCAGGGTATCAGCTCCAGTTGAAGCCTTTCTCTCTGGGTCAGCTCTGGAGGAAGGTCCTTGTTACCAATCTTTCCCTGGTCTAGGATCTTCTCAGCACAAAGACCCCAGGTCAAAAGGACACACTATTCTCCTGGCTCTTGTTTCTTGGTGGCATGAGGTCTCTCCATATCTCTCTGTTCACTTATCCCCTTTATACTTCAAAAGAGGTTAACTCAAGACACAACCTAGTCCTGTAGATTGACATCTGTCTCATTAACATAACAGCTCCTAATGCAGTCTGAGTAACATCACAGAGGTAGGACTTACAGCACATAGGAAAATCACATCAGATGACAAAACAGCAGAAATCACACAAGACTGGGAAGCATGGCCTAGCCAAGCTGATACAATCTGTAGGACACAGTTCTGTCTATAACAGTATGTACACAGCTATGATTTACTTCCTTTATCTAATGTCTTAAGATTCATCTAGGTTGACATTTGCAGCTTTCTTTCATTTTGATATACCACTTGACAGCATTCTATTGTATAAATATACCATTCTATTGTATAAATATACCAAAATTTATCTATACATTCTCTAGTTGATAAAAGGAACCCTAGTGATACTGTGGATAATTGACCGCTAATTGAAAGACAGGAAATTCAAATCCATCAGCTGCTTGCTGGAAAACATACATACATACATATATATATGTATGCCAGCCAGCCAAGTGCCGTCTTATGCCAGTCCACTTGTATAAAGATTATAGCCTTGGAAAGTTATGGGGCAGTTCTACTCTGTACTGCATGGTTACTGTGAGTTGGAATTGACTTGACAGCAGTGGGTTGGGTTTGGAGTATACTTCTAAACAATTTATTGCTCTATGGCTGTCAATTTTTTGTGCTTTACGTAAATAAAATCACATAGCATGAGTCTTAGTTATCTAGTGCTGCTGGAACAGAGCAATGCTCTGTTCAATGTACCAACACGGCTATTATGTATATTCTTGTGCATGTCTCATAATGTTCTAGTACAAGAAGTTTTCCAGGAAATATATCTAGAGATGGTCATACTCTAAGTACATATTCCATCTTTATGTATAAGGTTGAACCGTTTCCCAAAGACAGTCTATCAGTAAACTCCCCCATCTGTGGGCCTGAGGTTCTTCTAACACTTGGTAGCAATTAACTTCCAATTTTTGCCAATCTGATGAATGTTAATGGTATTTCATTATACTTTAAACTTTATTTTATTGATTACTAAATGAAATTAGTAATCAGTGAGGATGGCACAGGAGGATGTACTGTTTGGTTATACGTAGTTGCTGGCTTCTAAACATATGAAAAGATGTTTAATGGCTGTCATTGGAAGCAACTCAATGGCATCTAATGACAACCATTAAACGTCTTTTGATATGTTTAGAAGCCAGACACGTATCTTTTTCTATGAAATGCTGATTCATACCTTTGACCTACTTTGCTGACTTGTGTTTCACTTCTTGACATCAAAACAAACAAATCCATTGCTGTCAACTTGACTGCAACTCATAGCCCCACTATAAGTCAGAATAGAACTGCCCCACTGAGTCTCCAAGGAGCACCTGGCGGATTTGAGCTGCTGATGTTCTGATTGGCAGACTTAGCACTTAATCACTATGCCACCAGAATTGCCCTTCTTGACATAGTGCCTACGTAAGGAATAAACCCAAACCCATAACCATCCAGTCTATTTCAATTTATGGAAGCCTCATATATCGGCACTTGGCTGGCTGGTGGCATGTATTACAAAGTAGAACTGAGTTCCATAGGGTTTTCTTGGCTGTAATCTTTATAGAAGATAATTGTGGTTTTCTTCTATGATGTTGCTGGGTAGGTTCAAATCACCAATCTTTCAGTTAGCAGTGCTGCTTGGTGGGCCACCAGATACACTTCCTGTAAAGAGCTGGAGATCTTTATATATTTACAACAGCCATGCTTCGGCAGTTGCATGTTTGTAATATCTTCCCCTAGGTTTGGGCTTATCTTTTCATTTTCTGTGTGGTATCAAAAGTTGTTAATTTTAATGTGGCAGTTCTCAGGTGTCAAAGGGTGGAACCACCACCCCGTAGGTTTCAAAGAGTCAGACCTCCACCAACTCAGTTATGGAAGAAGGGCCTGCTGTGCCTAAAAGTTCAAAAAAATAGGACCGCTGCCCAAAGCTGAGGGAGTGGGATCACCACATTTAAGGGACAGGACAACAGACCAAAATGGACTGGGGAAATGGGGTCACCCAAAGCTGAAAAAGCAGAGTCGACATTGCAGTGGATCTGGAAAGCTGGGCTAAGGCTCAGGGCTGAGGGGCCTCTACCCAGGTGGTAACAGACAACAGAGGGTTATTTTCAAGCCTTGAGAACTAATGTGAATTATTTTGCTGGGTATGGGACTTGCTTGATGTCTGTTGTCATGTTTTCTGTCCAGTTTCTTCCATCTGTAATGACAATGTGTACCTTGTGTGTGTCCTACCACTGGACTTGGGAAGCAGGTAGCACTTGTGTTCTAGCCTTTTATAGGTTCACAGATGAAGAGAGATTTTGTCCCAGGATAGCATACACCTAAACTCTAACCCAAATTCTAATTAGATGACTCAGAAGGTGAGATTTTGGTCTTGGAGTTGATTTAAGACAGTGGGGTTGATGTGACAGGGTGATGGTATTTTGCATGTGGCAAGGACATAAATTTTTGGGAGATCAAATAATGGAGTATTTGGGACTGAATTATGCCCTCCCACATATGTTTGTGAACCCTAACCCCCATATCTGTGGTTATAACCTCATTTGGAATGAGTTGTCTTTGTTATGTTAATGAACAGTATTAGTGATGGATGTGTTTGAATTCAATCTCTTTTGAGATACAAAAGAGATTAAGCCAACAAGGGTGGGGGGGCTAACCACATGAAGATAGCCCAGAAGCAGAAGTCAAAGATAGCCTGAAGGGAAATCCTTCCCCTAGAAGTGGTACACCCTGAGTGTGGATGTCTGAAAATACAATTTTCTGTACGTGAAAGCCACCCATTTGTGGTATTTCTGTTATAGCAGCACTAGATAACTAAGATTTTACTAACACACATGTACACATGTACCTCTACTTATACCTAGTCACTACGAGTCAGAACTGACTTTATGGCAGTGATTTTTTTTTTTTTTTTTTTTTTTTTTTTGCTATTCTGATACTAAATACCTGCAGTTCATACTGAACTAAATCTAGAATACCCATTCTGGCTCTTCTGAGAGTGAGAAACCTGACTCTTATTATCTACAATGCAAATTTACATGTCCCTTCAGTCCTAGTGTGGAAACCCTGGTGACGTAGCGGTTAAGTGCTAAGCAAAATGTTAGTGGTTCAAATCCAGCAGGTGCTCCTTGGAAACTCTATGGGGCAGTTCTATCCTGTCTATAGGTCGCTATGAGTCAGAATCCATTCAATAGCAATGTGCTTTTTGGTTTTCAGTCCTAGTAGACACCAAAAGTAGTCACAGAATTGTTAACCTACACTCCTATGAAAAAAATTCACTAATTATGTTACAGGACAGTTTTTCTTTGTTTGGTCTTTAGCCTTAAAGTAGCCAGTCAAAATATATTTTTCTAAAATTATTTAGACTAGTGCTTATCTCCCATTCCTTTCAGTGAGATTACTTATTTGTAATAAAATCAGTTTCATTTGTTATTGTTTATATTCCATTTTATCTTTTTGCTACATCTTTAAAGCCAAGTAGCCAAGTGCCGTCGAGCTACATCTTTGGATGCTTTTAATTATTTATTGTTTCGAGTACATGAAAGTATGGTTCCTAGAGTTAAAATTATAGTAAAGGTATACTTAGAGAAGAGTGCTCTCTCCTCATCCTTGTTACTCTCTCATCCTTCTCTCCATCCCTTTACTGTCCACCTCCTGCAGATAATAAGTCTCCTCGCCTTCAGGTTTATTCTTCTAGACATATGTTGGGGGGGATGCATGCATGTTTTCTCACAGTCCTTTCTTACATCATTGAAAACAATATCTCAAAGAATAGTTTTCTGCATGCATATTTTCAGAGATATAAGTGGGATTGCTGCACCAAAAAGTAAGTGTACACGTTAAGTTTTTTAGGTATTACCATGGATCCCTTGGAAGGGTTTTAGCAGTTTACGTTCTCACCACCAATGTATAAAAGTGCCTCTTTTCCCACAGCCTCCTCAACAAATTTAGCAGCATTATTAGCAGCACAGTGGGTAAGAGCCATGGCTGATCACCAAAAGGTCAGCAGTTCAAATTCATCAGCTGCTCCTTGGAAGCCCAAAAGGACACTTCTACTCTTTCCTATAGGATTACTATGAGTCGGAATTGACTAGATGGCAATGTTTGTTTTCTTCCTTTGGTTTATTGCCTACATAATAATGAGCATTTCCTATTTTCTTCTCCCTTTACCTTCTAACTTTTGGTTGCACTATTTTTACCTTCCCACAGTACACAACATCTGGAAATTCATTGTCGAACCATATGTCCACTTTTCTGTCCTAGTCACACATTTCTTTTCAAATGCTCACCTTCAGTCTTTTTTCTGGAATGCACCCAGTCATCATTCTGCTGGATGAAGTTCATTCTCAGTAGATTCCCCTAGAAAGGATGCGGATGCAGATTTCCATGAGTTCTGGAATGTTGGAAGTCATTTTCATACAGTCTTCACATGTGACAGACACCCTGGCTGTTTTCTTTTTTCCACTGGTTTTTAAAAATGTGCTTGATTGTCACCTTGCTTTGTATGCTGGTTTTGAAGACTTGGATGTCATTCCAGTCATTTTGCCTTTGAACAAAGTTTGAACCTGAAACCCCTCAGGAGTTCATCTTAATCTTTGAAATCTAATCATTCATTGGCAAGTTATTCCGGGTTTGATATACAGATAATCACATGAGGTGAAGTGATTTTTTTTTTTTTTGCTTCCTTTTCAATCTCTGGAAACCCAAGTGGCATAATGATAAAAGCAACAGCTACTAACCAAAAGGTTGGCAGTTTGAATCCACCAAATGCTCCTTGGAAACTCTACGGGCCAGTTCTATGCTGTCCTATACAGTCACTAAGAGTTACAATCTAGTTGATAGCAACAGGTTTGATTTCTTCTGGTTGATTTTCAGTCTCCTTTCTTACCTTCCTCTTTTCTTTCTCTTTTTTCATCTGTTAGTCTGCCTTGCTGCGTCGGCTAGGACTCCCTTCTTGATTATAGCCTAGTCCAGTCTCGTTCTTCATGAGTAACTCTGTATAACTTTGGGCTCTTGGTGCTGCCCTCTGTGTCATTTTTCCTTTTCCATGAAAATAAGCTCATTGCTGTGGCCAAATAGTTTTCTAAGCTTCTTCCTGTTGGTAGTATGCTAGAAGTCTAAAGTCCTTTTATTTTATGCTGGTACCATCCCTTTTCAGGCCATCACCAGATACTTAACTTACCAACATAAAATGCAAAAACAGATGACACACTAAATTAAAACAGCACTAAACACCTACATAAAGAATTAAGAAAATTAGTAGTTTTAGGCTCGGCTGCCAGGCAAACTTGGGTCAAACACACAATCTGTCATTTTTACTCTGACAGCTTGGCTTCCTATAAGTTCTCTATTTCAGATTTATCACTTGAAAATGAGTATGAGGGATGTTGTTAGGGTCTAAATGAGGGCCCAGCTACACAGGGATAACCAAACACATCTTAGTTATTGACAAGTGATTGCTATTTCCCCTCAAATACTACTTATGTTTAACAGGGAGACAGTACCAAGAAAAGACCAATGGCAAGAATTACACAGAGAAATAAGAACCATGAGCTATTTAGCATATTGATAGATACTGCTAGGGAGAGAAAGAGAAGTAAGTAATAGTAGAATCTTTATTGCAAATTATTTTTGTTTTAGGTTGTTTCTCCTTACTTTTCTAACAAAGGCAGCACCGCTTAAGGAAGAAAGCATTGAACACAAAGAAGTGAGAAGGCTGGATTTTTCACACTGGCTTTTCCTCCAGCAGCCGCTTCATACAAGTTGTTGTAACCACACTGAGCCTTGGTTTCTGCACATGTAGAAAAGGAATTCCATCCGTGCCCTGACTTCTCTTTGTCCTGCCCAGTGGTCACTGTCACAACAAAATGAGGTAATAAGGCAATGTGGCTGGCAAAATGATGTATCTCCTGTCCAGGCATTTCTACATGACATTACATTTGGAAAACTACGACTACCCTCTTGACATTGTCATACCCTGGAGCATGCTGACTAAGCTGAATGAGGAAGAAAAGAGGAAACTAAGACCCAGAGGTAGATGTGCTCACTGGAGTTGGGGATGGGAGGAGGGTGTAAAGCCAGTGTTTGAAGGGGAATTAGAGAGCCTAGGAGGGGAGAGTGCAGTCAGTTAAATGTAAAAATTCTAAATGGAGGATATGGAATTATCCGGATGGAATAGAAGCCATAGAGGACCGGATGTGATAAGGCTGTTAGCCAAGACAGTCAGGGTAGCCTCAGCATGAGAAAAGCAGCAGCAGGTATTGGGATGTTGTCTTAGGTTAGAGCTAACAGACAGCCAAGACTTCTTGTTTTGTATACTGCTGTAGTCTCTATGCCTGGCACATAGTCAGTGAGTGGTCCAGCTCAACAAATTGTTGTTGAATAAAAAGGAAAATTGATCTAGAGAGCTAGTGTGATACAAGAAGTCTAGTTATCGATCTTTAGTTATTAAAGAAATTCAAATCAAGACAACAATGAGATACCATCTCATCCCAACAAGATTGGCCATGATCCAGAAAACACAAAACAACAAATGCTGGAGAGGCTGTGGAGAAAGTGGAACCCTCCTACACTGTTGGTGGGGTTGCAAAACGGTCCAGCCTCTTTGGAAGGCAATCTGGCGCTTCCTTAAAAAAATGGATATTGATATACCATTTGACCCAGTAATTCCACTACTTGGAATATATCCTACAGATTCAAGGCCTTTCACACCAACGGACACATGCACCAGAATGTTTATCGCAGCACAGTCCACAATAGCAAAAAGATGGAATCAACCCAGATCCCCAACAATAGAAGAACGGATAGGTAAACTGTGGTACATATACTCAATGGAGCACTACTCAATGATAAAGAATAACGATGATTCCAGGAAACATCTCCTAACCTGGTTTCAACTGGAAGACATTATGTTGAGTGAAAGTAGTCAGCGACAAAGGGACAAATTCTGTATGAGACCTCTACGATAAGATCTCAAAAACAGACTTGTGTATAGAAGAAAAGACTCTTTGACAGCTGCAAGGGAGGGAAGGGAGGGAGGACGAGGGGGGGAGGGCTTAGTTTAGATAGTTACTAGAAATCTAGTTGGGAGAAAGCAGTGACAGCACACATTAGGAACAAGAACAACATTAAGTGGACTTCAGCATAACTTGAGTACTCCTTCCATCTTAACTCAATACTGCAAGGATAGAGTAGCTGGGGCGGGGGGCAGGGGACCATGCTCTTAGGTGAATTCCAGGCCAACTGGCACAACTAGCGTTTTGCTAAGAGAGCTCTCTGCACCCCACAATGGTGAGTGGCATCTGGGGTCTTAAAAGCTGCCAAGCTGCCATCCGAGGACACAGCAAATGGTCCAAACTCAGCAGAAACGGATGCTCACCGAGGGCCAAAATGGCATGGGGTAAAGACAACCGAGAAGACAGAGAGACCCACAAGAGTGGGTGCCTACATCGACTTGGGACCGGAAGAACAGGATGGTGCCCGGCCACCACCAGTGATAGCCACGACGGAGCTCACAGAGAGGAGCCTCACTGGCAACACAAGAATAAAAAGAGGTGCATCATGAGACCTCCACTAAAAGACTTCAATTGATGGTCCAGCGGTTTTGGGGTTCCTCTCAGAGCATGGCCCCCTGCCCTGATGCTGCCCTTTCCCATAAATTATAACAAAGGTCCACTCTTTGGACAGTAATGGATTGGACTTCGCAATGCAGAGTAACCATATATTGGAAGCACTTTATGGTTCTATACATCTATAGGATATCATCTTGCTGACCTCTGGCTGGAGGAAGGGGAGTGGACGGAGAGGAGGGGAAAGGAGGCTATTGGGAGGATGAGACATGTATGGAGCAGAGAGGAATAGTGTGCAGTCACCGGACAGGGAGAGCAGTGGAAGCTGCATATAGGGGGGCATGTAAATTTATATGTGAATTACATTTTCACTCAGTTATGTTAAATAAAAAAAAAAAGAAGTCTAGTTATCGTGCCTAAAACTCACTTCCGCCTCACCCGCGGGAATGATTTACTACTGAGTTGGTAAATCCTATTACACAGGTGGTTGTTGCTGTCAGTTGCCCTTGAGTTGACTCTCATGGCACAACAGGTACAACAGAAGGATACACTGTGTTATCGCCATGATTGTTGCTATGCTCAAGTCCATTGTTGCAGCCACAGTGCATTTTGACAGCCTTCCAGCCCAAGGAGCTTAACTTTCGGTATCTATCGGGCAATATTCTATTGTGACTCATGGTTTTTATTAGCTCATTTTCTGAAGTTGACCACCACGTCTTTCTTCCTAGTCTATCTTAGTCTAGAAGCTTCAGTGAAACCTGACCATCATGAGTGACCCTGCTGATACTTGAAATACTGGTGGCATGGTTTTCAGCATCATAGCAACATACAGCATACCACAATAAGACAGACAGACAGACAGGTGGTGGAGCCTAGAAGTCTCTCCTATCAGAGGCAGAAGTCAACCTCAGAAGTCAGGTCTGGCTGAACCTACAGCCAGGAGTCAAACGAACAGGATACATGGGAAAAAGTTTTAGAACAAAATCAAGCCCACCCCTCCCCTCAGGTTCACCTCTCACCCCTTCATGAAGATTTCTACCTTATCCAACCGTGTTCCAGCAGCCTCTCATGCTGTTTTCTACCTACAACTCTTCTCCAGAATCAGTGGAGAGAAGTGAGCATCCTGGTACCTTAGCAAAAGAGCTCTCAACATACTTACTTCTTCAGAAACAGTCAGAGCCTAGTCTTCACTTAACATTCAGCAGGTCCCCAATAACCCACTCTGAGTTTCTGTTGGCTCCCGTTTCTGGTAGCACTTACTTTGATACAAAACTCACATTCATAACCTGATAAACTTTTGATATAGAGAATTGCCATCGCTGAGAAACAAATCTTGAAAGACATTATTTTCTTTCTGCAATAGAGAAGAACTTACATGGTGACTCTTCCCTGGAATGACCTGTGTCTGTTCCTCAACCCATGAATGTAAGGGAAAGGACTTTGTCTCCTAGAATCCCACCCTCAGTCTTCACTTTCTCTCCCATATGCTCTTGATGTCACTGATAGACCTCTCCTCCGTCCACCCCCAGAGTTTGGCAGGAGTTGCTGGCTTGTTTTATGGACAAACCTGTTTATGATACACAGGGGATATATCTTTGTTCTGATTAACTGTTTCTAAACACAAGCTCTGGAAGTTTGATTTACTTCAGATCTCTTACCATAGAAAGCTAGTTTATGGAGATTATTCATAATCTTGTACTGTTGTTGATAATTGCAAAATATGATTCTCCATAGTCTTTTACAATATCTATCTCCAAATACTGTAACTATAATGTACCAGCTAAAATGGACAAAAGAGTTGGTGTCATGGATTGAATTGTGTCTTCCCAAAAAGGTGTGCAGCAATTTGGCTCAGCCGTGATTCCTGGTATTGTGTGATGTTCCCATATGTTGTAAATCCTGCCTCTTAAGATGTTACTGAGGGAAAAAGGCAGCAGTTGTGTTGGTCAGGCAGGACTCAGTGTGGAAGACTGTACTGTGCCATAAGTCAGTCTCCTGGGACATACGGGAAAGGGAAACAGAGTTGGGGACCTTATATTACCAAGAAGTAGTACCAGGAGAAGAGCACATCCTTTGGACCTGGGGTCCCTAAACCACAGGGTCTCCCAGTCTAGTGGAAGATTGATGACAAGGACCTTCCTCCGGAGCCAAAGGAGAAGGCCTTCCCCTGGAGCTGATACACTGAATTTGGACTTTCAGCCCACTTTTCTGTGAGAAAATAAATTTCTCTTTGTTAAAGGTATCCAATTGTGGTAATTTTGTTATAGCAGCACTAGATGACTAAGACAGTCGGCTAACAGTGTTCAGATATGAGATCACATTTCACCAGCACTCAATCATCCTCATTCTACCTGCGATAGGTAAAGAGCTACAATTAGTCCAGGGAACGTGAAAGCAAATACCACACGTTAACATTTATTTCTGTGTTATAATCCGAGCGGCATTAATCATAATATCCACTAGTCACATGTACATCTCACACAAAATAACTGTTAAAGTAAGATAAAGTATTACCTATTCTTGTTTTAATCACCTCAAGAATGCAAATACTCCTATAATGTTTTCTGAAGTTTAAAGATTAAATTAATCAAAGCAGTTTCCCATATTCACTCAGAACACAACAAAGCAAGAAGCAATAGAATCTACCCTTGTCTGGTGACACAGTGGTGGAGCACTTGGCTGTCAACCAAGAGGCTGGTAACACAGTGGTAGAGTACTGGCCTGCCAACCAAGAAGCTGGCCATCAAACCCAGCTGGCAGCGCCACAGGAGGACAAAGTAGCAGTCTGCTTCTGCAAAGATTTACAGCCTTGGAAACACTATGGACAGTTCTACTCCGTTCTACGTGGTTTATATGAGTTGGAATTCACTTGAGGGCAACAGATTTGGTTTTTGGAGGGGTCTGTATTCTAAACATGCATGAAGAGAAACATTAAAAAAGATGACTTCGAAGATACCACCTACTTCAGATGTCTTCAATAACAATTGTACTTTGCATTTTGTCTGATGCAGGAAAAAGGGAAAAAATTGTTTTTATCTTAGTTGTATTTTTCTTAGACAACACTGGTTTGATTTTGACCCTCAGAATACTAGTGGCAGGGAGGATACAGACACTAACAGAATCCTTTGGGCCTCTTTGGAGTCCTTAATATATGCTCTGGAGTTTGTGTTATGGTTATCAAGGGAAATCTGCAGAAAATAAAGCTGAACAGAACAGCAGATCATCAACAGGCTTAATCCTGTCAAGTAGTGCCGTGTGACAGTGACTGATGGAAACAAAAACCAATCAAGAAAACACATTGAAGACAGTGAAAAAGTTAATCATGTCTGGGCTCCTCCACGGCCAAGATCACAGAAAACTGGTAGACTCACCATGTGTTTCTGCAAACTGGTAAATTCCAACTTTTTTTCAACCTTCCTAAGGCTCTTGTTTTCACAATCATGATTTTGGACAATGAGGGTCACATGGAGAGAGAAAATATTCTACTAGTACAAATTACATTCCTGTGTCCTAATACCACCATTATTGAGTTTAAAAAGTATACAATGGGCCATGTAAAGTCACAAATTAGAGAAAAAAATTGGGAATTACATAAAGTTATTTCCTTTTTTTGCCTTTCAGTTTAATCCTGCATTTAACTTCACCTCAGATCCACATTCATGAAGAACCTGCAACAGCAAGTCAAGTTTTTAATTGCTGATTTTTTGAAAGTATATGTCCAGGACTTTCTTCCAAGGTACCTTTGGATAGACATAAACTTCAATCTTTCAATTACAGCCAGGTCTCTTTTTTTTTATTATGATGATTGACTGCTCTCCCTGCCCAGTGACAGCACACCCCGTCTCTCTGCTCCATACATGTCCTGTCCTCCAACCAGTTTCCTATCCTCTCCTCTCCACCCACTCCCCTGCCTCCAGCAAGAGGTCAGCAGGATGACATCCTATAGATGCAGAGAACAATAAAATTTCCACAAGATATGGTCACACTGTGTCAGCAAGTGCAATCCATTGCTGTCTGAAAAGTTAACCTTCATTATGATTTATGGACAGGGGCAGCATCAGGGCCAGGGGCCACGCTCCCAGGGGAACTTCAAAGCCCCCAGACCAACAATTGTGGTCTTTTATTGGAGACTTCAGGGTGCACCCCTATTTATTCTCTTGTTGCCAGTGAGACTCAACTTTGTGAGCTCCATTGTGGCTATCACTGGTGGTGGCCGGGCACCATCTGGCCAGGTCTCTTAACCATCTGCACACCCAGGAACTCCACTGCTCCACAAGAATTTGAAAATGAAAGAAAAGAAATAGATCAATCATCAGATGGACAGTGTGAGAAGCACTTGAACTATCTGACAGAGGAGAACTGCCCCATGGGTTTTCCGAGGCTATAATCTTTATAGGAACAGACTGCCAGGTCTTCCTCTGATGCCACTGAGAGAGTTCAAAGGGCCAATCTTGCAGTTAGCAACCAAGAGCTGACCTGTTCCCCAATCAGAGCTCCTCTGAGAAGCGCTAGTGGACTCTCTAACTCTTCAAAGCATATCAACCCCCAGTGTATCAAGTATGGGTGAAAAGCATATATACACAACTACTCCTAACTTATCGACTATATTTTTACACAACATTTCAAATGTACAACAAAGTAAAAAAATCCAGGATCCGACTATTTTGTGCATTAACCCTGTACATCTGGCAGCAGTAATTCGGAGAGCACTTCTCTGCTCAAGAACAGAAGCCAGAATCAAGGTTAAACGGTACCGTCAAGGACATAGGGTCAGTTTAGCAAATCACAATTCCTTCTTTATGGCATATAGACTTGCCACTAAGCCACAGCCCACCAAATGACACCACAGTGGATCTCTCCAGGTGTCCTCTGGCCATCAGTGTGGACGTCGCTGAACCTTTCTCCTGGAGAGAACAACCAGGGCCTCACCCATCACCAGGCATCGCTCTACAGATCAGTAGCGGCAACAGAGGGTTTCCTGGAGCCCAGCTGAAGTAACCATGTAATCTGTTTGCTGCAAACTCAGAAGTTATTTTGTTTAGCTAAATCCTGAATTCAACTTCATACAATTTACAGCATTAAAATAAGATTATTCTGAGGTGACAAACTGTGTCCTACAGGTTTCATCTCTTGTAAGTCGGTCATTTAAAGCCATGAAGCTGATCACAGAAACACTGTGAACCTTCTTATAAACCTGAGCTGTATCACTGATTTCATTTCATTGCCTGAATTTTCAGGTAATTATATCCCTTTGTTCTACCCCAAGTAGCACTTCACCATCCTTGGTATTTGTACATCCAAATAATTGTAAGTGGTTATTAAGGCCTATCTTCGCTGTCTCTGAGCCAAAAAAGAACTTAATTCCTTTAACCTATCCTCCTAAGTCTGTCCCTTCAACCCCTCAATCATCTTCCTGACTTCTTGTCTGAACTTTGTCCAAGAAAATGTCTACATCTTTCCTGGTCACAGGCTCCCAGAACAAATGTGGTTTTCAGGTACCATTTCATCAGAATCACTTCCCTACCTGAGGGTAAATCTCTTGAATTCTTCAATCTCTTTGGTCTTTTTCCCCCCCTTAGAATATCCAGGGTGGGTCCAAGGTATTTCATTGCCCTGGGCAAAATGAAACCTCTCTTTTTCTCCTATGCCATGTAATTAGACTCATTTCAGATGGGCTCTGGCTTTCTCTTTCCTACCCACCCTCCCCCTCCACTTCTGAGTTACTGATACACTGCCAAACCATCAGCAAACCACCCACCACAGTGTTAATAGAGTAGAACTTCACTCCATAGGATTCGCAAGGCTGTGACTTTTCTGCGGAAGAGCACCAGGCCTTTATTCCAAGGCATTTTTGGGTACATTCAAACCACCAACCTTTAGTTAGCAGTTGAGAACTTAAACTTTTGTAACAGCTAGACGCTCCTTGGAAACCCTGATGGAGTTTAGTGGTTAAGTGCTACATCTACTAACTGTGAGACTGGCCGTTTGAATCCTTGTCTGACTTCATGACACCATAAATAAATACAAGGTTTTCAAGTATTTAGAACACTACCAGGCCCTAGGAAGAAGAAGGCTTGAATCTTGTAATTCACAATACCTGAGTCTTAGTAGAAACTCTGGTAGCATAGTGGCTAGGTGTTATATGGCTGCTAACCAAAAGGTCGGCAGTTCAAATCTGCCAGCTGCTCCTTGGAAACTTCATGGGGCAGTTCTACTCTGTCCTATAGGGTTGCTATGAGTCGGAATTGACTGGACAACAGTGGGTTTGTTTTTGTTGGTTAACAGTCTTAGTGTCCTCAGTAATAACAAAAATAAGAAGATGAATAAAAACAAGAAAAATATACAATTATCTGTACAACATAAGTATTGTTTTGTATTGTTATAACTTGAGGTTTGTCAGAAAAAATAACAAGGTAACAAAATGGCTCAGCAAAAGTTAGCATAGCATTGGGAAAAATGCGACTGATAATCCAGACTTCTCACTTTCTCCTTCAAAAGTCTTAAAATCGTTAGCAAGAAACACTAAGTGCAAGTTAAAATATGCACTGAGTCAGCACTAGCTCTATCAGGGAAAAATAGTTAGCACACTCCTTATAGCGAGCAGGAATCGACTCAGCAGACTTCAGTTCATGTCTGCTTACAGCAATTTTTATTATTCCTAAGAAGCAGTCTTACACATTTGCAAAGCCTTGTGTTTTCAAAAATCACATTATAAAAGGTATTTTTTCAGCAAGGGTCTAAAGGAATTTAGAGTTTATAAGGAAAAACAATTTTTTCTGTAGAAGAATTTTAAATAAATTACTTCTTATGGATACTTTTTAAAAAATCAGTTGATTTCACCGAACATATTCAGTGTTGAGCAGGCCCAGTTTTTGTTCGCACCCCCAACCCCACACCAGCTGTCAGGACCCTCTCCCACCTCTTGGCCAATAGACCAACAGCCAGAAGTCAGTCAATACACTACCACGCAGAGTAGTAGATCTCATGAGGAAACAGATTGTACCCCAATTTTACTAGAAGGTAAACCAGCAGAAACTAGATGAGTACACACAGGACTGGATTCTGAGAGGACAGGGGTCAATGGAAGCAGAACTTAGAGTTGGACAAGGAAGAGTTTCTATAATGGTAGCATTCTCTGTCGTGTAGGATTTAATACACTGGCAAGGATCCCAGAACACAATACTGACACATTGCTATGATGGTTCTGGGAAGCCCCTACTAAAGAAACAGCAATGCTAGAATGATCACAGGCGATGGTGGAAGGGGGACTCAAAAGACTCAGAGAAGAGGGCCACTGGGATGGAATAAACAAATGTAAGTGTGACTAGATAAACAAAAGAGTATCTTGTCTTCCCTTGGTAAGGTACATTTACTCCCTGCTGCCAGAATTAGCTTTCTAAAGTTCAAATCTGATCATATCACTTCTACAATTACTGCTTTCCAAGTAAAATTCAATTTTGTAGGTTTTATTACATGCCTGGCACATATTGGTGCTCCAAAAATGTTTGTTAGATAAGTGAAAGGACCTAGTAAACTCTTTCAAACTCCTCACATTCAACAAGTGACCACAGTGACTTTCTCAACATTCCCCAAATACCTGTGCCTTTGCATATGCTGATACTTCTGCCTCAGATATTTTCATACACATTTATTCATTCACCCGACAAATATTTATTGAAAGCTATACACATCTTTCCTGCCAACTCCAACTCAGCTCTTCCCATCACCCTGTCTAAGATGGCATTCCATCTTCCTCAGGCAAAGCGCTATCTCTGGACCAGGCACTATGGGCCTCTGTCTCTCTCTCAAGAACTGTGCTCTTTGACTCGTAGATTGTCAGCTTACATGTCTTTCTCCGCAAATCTACTGAGTGCACTCAGAGAGCAGAAAGACCATCATCTAGACCTGGCTCATCTAGACCATCATCTAGACCTGAGTGGTGTGCTGTGTACCCTTCTTTCGTTTGCCCAGTTTCACTTTCACCATTCTTCTTGCAACCAGTCCTCTATTTCTTCTGGGAGGACTCCCTCCTCCTCCCCCTCACCCAACCTGGCTTCCACTGCTAATCACAGCAACTCATCCCCTTGGTCAGAGAGGTGGGCCTATGACGCAGCCCTGGCCAGCAGTTCTTTCCCTTGGTCGTCACGCTTGTCCCAGGGATAAGCATATAACCCAAGACAGACTAATTGCAGTCACTCTCCAGGATATTATATATGGACCAGTGAAGGAAGGAGCTTCCTCTTCCCTCCAGGGTCACTAAAAGTGACTTGTGGCCTCCCCTGCTCTCACTACAACAGGAAAAACTATCTGCAAAAGACAGAATGTGGCCAACCAGTAAAGAGAAGTAGAGCAGGGCCAGAAGACAGGCAGAGCTAAACATACTGTTTCAGCCTCTGAAATCCGAGGTCAGACATCACTTTAGCCTTCGAAAAAGATTTGCTGAAATTAAAAATGTATACGTTTAAAACAAAGGGTTCACTGACAAAACTCAATTCAAACATTACTGTGCAAAATTTATTGAGCATTTACTTTCTTAGATGTAGTATTCACATGTCCGTCTTACCCTTTCAATAAGCAATGCCATTTGAAAGGATCATTTAACTCTCAAAAAGGAAAGGAACACCTATCATCTTTTTAAATAATACTGAACACTGTCTAATAAACTTCTTGCCCTAAGTCTCTATCTCAGATTCTGTCTTCCAAGAAGCAAGTGTGGATCATCCAAAAAAGCAGATCCCAAATCGGACTTCACATCAGGATCATCAGTGGCCTGCTGGCCATAAAGACCCTTCACAAACGGTGGGAACACCAGCAAGGCAGAGTGAAAAGTCCATCTCCTTTTATTGTACTTACAGTCTTAGTAAATGGGGTAATTTCCATTCTTACATTATTTAATGTGAAAACAAAGAATGCCAAAAAAAAAGAGAGAGACCGAGATATTGGGTTAGGACTAAATAATCTGTTAACAAACAATATATTAAACAAAATCAAGAATAAGAATATACGTTACATTTACTCACTAAAATCTGAGATTTCTTTGATACCTGTCAGAGCAGGAATGATAACCCAAGTGTTTTACTGCTTTCTAAGGATTGCCGTAATTCTGCTATCTAAGTCTAAAGGATCGATAAAAGTCAGAAATCAACTTGATGGCCAACAGAAAAGCTGATTAAAAATGTTTTCATCAGTGGAGGAAACAGACTGCATGCTTAGATGGTCAGAGTTCCTTTTGAAAAGCATGTAGCCCAACACTGAAAACCCCTCAAGATGTGATCTTAGCCCAATCAAAATTCAAGATGACTACCACCTTCCTAAGGAGCCCTGATGTAGCAGTGGTCCAGCACTCGTTTGTTAACCAAAAGGTCAGCAGTTTGAACCCACCAGCCACTCCTCTGGAAAAAGCTGTGGCTGTTTCCTTAATGATCAAAAAAAAAACAGAGTCATTGAGTCAGTTCTGACAAATAGCAACCCTCTAGAACAAAGCAGAACTGCTCTAGAGAGCTTCCAAAAGTCACTGAGTCAGTTCCTACACATAGTGACCCTACAGGACAAAGTAGAACTGCTCTATAGTTTCCCAGGAGCACCTGGTGGATCTGAACTGCCAACCTTCTGGTTAGCAGCTGTAGCACTTGACTACGGTGCCACAGAGGTTTCCAAATGGTTACAGCCCTGGGACCCCTATGGGGCAGTTCTATGAGGTTAAGTTGGTTAAGTTAGTTAACCAACTAACCATCTTCTTAACTATCATTCTACCAGTAGAACTTTAGCATTCAAGGATTAAATGCTTAAATAAAGACTCTTCCAGAATAACCCAAAACAATGACATGCATTCTTTCATCAAAATTATTCTAGACCTGTGTGTTCCTAAAATCTATTCATGTATTAGAATCACTTGATAATTTTTATTTTTTAAATACAGCTACCTCAGTATGAATCAGAAAGATTCTGAACCAATGAGTCTATGATCAAGACTGAATATCTATTTTATTTTGTTTTGAATTCTCAAGACAAAAGTAGTAGAAAGGCAGATTCAAGATTCACGGGGTTGGAAAGCAGCCCAGCACGCCTATCAACAGGAATCTATCCTTTCCTCTTCCAGTCACCAAAGCACTCAGGACCGCACAGGTATCTAGCATACAAATGAAGCTCATCAGAGCAAAAACACCTACAACGAATCTTTTACTATAAAACTGTAAATTTGTGGTTTGGTATAAAATTTGCAGTTCATAGGTAGCATATGTCATTGGTCAACTGTGCTTCAGACAATGGGGAAAATATCTCTGCGCAGTAAGTGAAATTTTTTTCTTTAGATCTGTTTTTCTTATCTATTATACTTCAGATAGAGAACACAGTCATTTCTCATTAAACAATTAGTCCACATTACTGTTTCATGTCATTGGTTAACAACCCCACAACATGTCACCATTCTCCATTCTCAACCTTGTGTTCCCTACTACCAGCTTTCCTGTCCCTTCCTGCCTTCCACTCCTTGCCCCTGGACTGGTGTGCCCCTTTAGCCTTCTTTTGTTTTATGGGCCTGTCCAGTCTTGGACTGAAGGGTGAACCCCAGGAGTGACCTCATTACTGAGCTGAAAGGGAGTCCAGGGGCCGTGTTCTCACGGTTTCTCCAGTCTTTGCCATGCCAGCAAGTCTAGTCTTTCTTTTTGAGTTAGAATTTTGTTTTACATTTTTCTCCAGCTCTGTTCAGGACCCTCTGTTGTGATCCCTTTCAAGGCAGTCAGCAGTGGTAGGAGGGCACCTTCTAGTGTGCTGGACTCGGTCTGTTGGAGGGTGTTGTAGATGTGGTCTATTAGTCCTGCGGATTAATCTTCCCCTTGCACCCTTAGTTTCTTCATTCTTCTTTGCTCCCAAAGGAGTGAGGCCAGTGTAGTCTCCTCGATGACCACGCACATGCTTTTAGGAGGTGAACTTTAAATTTATAACAGAGAGAAAGCTAGAACCAGGTCTGACAGATCAGAGTTTGAAGAAAGGGTCTTTCTTTTACTCATTAATTCATTTATTACACAATCTTAAATAAGCATACTATCATGTCACACTAGTGACATTACACACACAAACTGGGATGGACCTGGAACTTTCTGTTGATAAATTTTAAATTCACAGTTATAGAGTATAGATTTGTCTTTCAGATTCACCAACTGGGAAAAGAAAATGTATTAGTTCATCCAGTCTAAACACTGACTTAGAGGAAGAAAAAAAAGAGAGTCTTAGTTTATCAGTCTTACTATAGAAATTATTGAAACTATTTACAAACCATAATTAGGCTGCCTTCAAAGACATTATAAATAAGGAAAGTAAGTTTCCCACCTAGTGTTAAGCTGCAAAACCCACAACGGATAGCTCATCTATGCCCGAAGAGACTGAAAATCTTTTTAGGCCAGCACAGTTCCAGAGACTGAATACATGGTCAACTCTCGATTTTCAGGCAGTGGGTGACTCATGTGGGGACTTTGTTAGGCAGTGACTAATTGACCTTGACTAAGCCTGGAGATAAGGAACCCCCAATGATGTGATGGTTAAGAACTTAACTGAAAGGTTGGCAGTTCAAACCCACCCAGTGGCTCCTGACCACCTGCTTCTGCAAAGGTTATAAGTCAGTGGTACTGTCATACATTGAATTGTGTTCCCCCAAAAGTCTCTGTAGAAATTTAGCTAGGCCTTGATCTCTGCTATTGTAGTCTGTTCCTTCATTTTGTCAATTCTGCCTCTATGAGTTAATGATAGTGGATCTGTGGCAGTTGTCTCAGTGGCATGGGACTTAATGTGAAAGACTGTTCTGTGTCTTGAGGAAGTCTCTTGAGATACAAAGGGAAGAAGCGAGCAGAGAGACAGGGGGACTTCACACGACCAAGAAGCAGGGTCTGGAGCTGAACTCATCCTTGGGAAAGGACTGTGATCCTTGCACCCCAGAAGCTTCCATTCCAGGGGAAGATTGACAAGGACCTTCCTCCAGAGCCAGGAGGGAAAGCCTTCCCCTAGAGGTGACACCCCGAATTTGGACTTTTAGTCTACCAGGCTGTGACAAAATAAAATTTATCATTTTAAAGCCAGCCACTCTTGGTATTTCTCTTAGAGCAGCACTAGATGACTAAAACAGGTACCAAAGAGGAAGAGGTCCCTGAGCACCACATAACTGCAACAAGAGTAGCCCTTTCCAGATTCCAGCTTTTTCTAACTGTTGAATTACATATTAGTTTTCAGTATAAAAATAGAAGGTAAGTGTTCAGCAGGCTTAGTAACATAATACAATGATGTAGATGTCCTATTATCTTCTTAGTAATTTCATTCTACCACATCCGAAATTTCAAGAAATAATCTTTCTTTATGCCATCAAGTTTACTTGTTATTAATAATCTGACTCGACGGCACTTGGCTGGCTGGCATATCAGAAGTAATAAACAGAGTATTCAGCCAAAACAATACCAGCAAATTTTAAAAACAAAAGAATGGCTTGGAAAACATGCTCTTAGTATCACATTAAGAAAAGTTTTTCCCTAAATATAGTAGATCAAATATTTGGTGCATGTGTGCTAATATCTGTAGTTCAGTGCTTCCTTTCAACTTTCTCCTCAGTCAAGCACTTTCTCCGTCTCATAAATGACTTAACTTCTCCTAAGCTATATAATTTTTCTAAAAGTACACTGCTTTCAAAAACCTCAGTGTACTAAGCCTTCACATTTGAAGGGCTGAAGACCTTTGAAGAGCTCTATTGAATCTTTTTTCTTATTTAATTATTTAAAAATCATTACTGACGTGAAAAATTCTTGTGCTTTGTTACCTAAAGTAGAAAAAATACTAAGAAAATTCAGAAAGTAATATTGAGATACCTTAAAATTTCAAGTCCCTTATCTTTGAGGGAGGGGTGTGGAAACTTGAAGGACATCAGTACAGATATTTTAGCAATGAGATTAAAAAATGAAAGTATAAAATAATAACCAATAATCAAGGAGAAAGAAGCAATGCCAACAATAATTATAAACATAATTTAGAGTAAAAATGTATCTATGATCTTCCTGAAAGGTAGGGCTAAACACAATCATCTATGTTGGTTCTTTGAACATAATAGAAGAAATACATCATCTTCTTGGCTAAAATGGTAAAAGTTATATTATCTAGGATTTTACATGTTTAAACTTGTTGGGGAGAAGGCAGAGACACACAAGTCCAAGAGTCCAGTGAAGTTTATTCCAAGAGAAACAGACTGGGTCTCAGCCGAGAGTGGCTAGTTTTTTATATTTTTAAAGTTTCAGTGGGGCAGTGTGAGGTGAAGGGGTTTATGGTTTGACAAGGAAAGAAAGAGAAAAGGGGTAGCAAGAAATTCTGGCTAGGGGATTTACAGTCTGAATAAGAAAGAAGTATTGATCAGAAAGGGAAGGGGTAAGGTTTGTTTAAGGTCAAGATTTTGATAAGGGATCCAAGCCAAGTACCATCCAGTCGGATCCAATTAGGAGGGTAGAGAAGACAGGGATAAAGTTATTTATTGTTTTACAGTTATACAGGGTGGGGCATACCTGGTTGTTTTTGGTCACTCCTATGTGCATGCATACCAGGCTGTTTTTAGTTAATGGTGAATGAGGTCTGATCACTGGATGAGACAATCTCCCTCAACGACCTCCCTGAATTTCAGGGACAGAGTTCTCTCAGCATTGTGTGGTTTCTAGCAGTGGGTGCTCTTGACAACTTTTCAACAAATGCAAAAGTCACTTTTAAATGACTGTTTCTGTATAAGCTCTGTTTTCTAGAGAACACATCCTGGAGGTAAAAGTAGGATCATTATGTCAGTATCTTCAATTCTATCCCACCCCATTTCAAATTTCTTTTTTTAAAAAATAATCTTCTTGGCTCCCATTTGGCACCCACCATTTTCTTTCTCAGGTGATGATTTCTTTCAGTGTTGAGGCTAAAAGATGCCGGCTACTTCACTGTAGCTCACAGAACAGGTCACCATTAATGGCTGACGATGACACCAATAGTATTGCTCAAGTCCATCAATACCCAAGTCAAGGCTGTCTCAAGTCTAATTTACTTGTTATTAATAAAGAATATCTCAAAACTAATTGTTGAAATGAGACATAAGTAACTCCATTTTGAGGAATGGTGCAGTGACAATTCAGAGTATTAAAGTAAAAGGCTCCAGGAACCAACTTAGCAGGAAACAACAAGAAATACCATAGAGTAATTACACCGCCTTTGTCTTGCAAAAGATAGGGCCTGGAGATAGCCTTGCAAATAACCCCTGGAGCCAGCCTAGTAAAACATCCACATTTTACAACCTATGGAAATTCCACGTGGATGAAAACATTCACCAATGTGGTTGACACATTCACCCATAGCTACATTTTACAACTTACAGAAATTCCACATGGCCTCAGCTAATCAATGCAAAGGTTAGCTCCCCCTCCCTACTTTGCGGTTTCACGGTTTAAATGCTGCGTGCTAAGGAAGCCTGGAGTCACCACCTGCTCTGTGTAGTTTGGAGTGAATCCCTGGTGCACTAGCCCCTTTTTTAATTGGGCACATTTTTAATAAAACTTAACTTTTAAAAGGAAACTGTGTCGCATCTTGAAATCCAGATCCTAACATAATAAACACAGTATTCAGCCAAAACAGTGGTATGTGGTATACTAGGAAATTTCAAAAACAAAAGAATGGTTTGGAAAACATTGATCTCAATATCACATTAAACAAAAGTTTTCTTCTAAGTAGAGTAGATCCAATACTTGGATCATGTATGCTCAGACCACCATAGCCCATTTCTGCAGAACGGCTGGCACCAAAGGTGCTAAAACCCTAGTTCTCTGTTTCATGGAGATTTATTGAAAATCTTTATTTTACTTTTTACTGAGGCTATTATTCCATCTCCCTTACCCATGAACATGTCAGAGATATGATGCCATATGGAGGATCATTAGCCCGCAAACTTGTATCTACTTCTTTAAACCAAATGACAGCACGCTGACTTCTCACAGGATAACTCTTTATTAAGAGGGGCTGAAACACTCATGGAATTAGAACTGGCCCTGGAATCCTCTAGCCATTCAGAAGCACATCTGAGTCCTGATTTCTCCACTGAGATATATCATCTTCACACAAAGATTCTCATCTCCATCTCAGATCACCTCTCTTTTCTCTAACATTCCTCATCTGGGCAAATGGCATCTGCCTACATCTATTTCATTGGACCAAAACCATGGAAGCCCTGCTGCGTTCCTGTTGCCCTCATTTCTTACCTCCACCATGGCAACATTATGAAGGAAACGTATCTCAAACCTGAGCATTTCACATTCATACCTAGGTGAGAGCCTCCTCACTCATGTTCCTGTTTCTGATCTTGTTCCTGTGCTGTTTGTTCTCTGCCACACGGCAGCCAGAGTGGTCTGTGTAAAAAAGCGATCATACCCTACCTGTATTTGTAATGAAAGTGATATCAAACTCCTCACCACAGCCTATAAACAGAGGCCGATTACTGAACAAGCAGGATACGGATGAGCCCAATCATGCCTTCCCATCAATCTGCAGGGCACAGTGTCACCTGTCCCTCTTCACCAAAGACATAGAGAATCCCACATGAAGTTGCTGACTAGAGATTAGCACGTAATTACAGTTAAGCACTTGATCAATGCAAACTAGTGCATACTGTGCTTACTGGTTAATTTGCCCCTGCCTGTGAATGTCTATACAATCTGTCTCTACCTACCTGTACTAGTTACCTATAGCTGTATAACAAATCACCCCAAAACTCTGGCTTACACAAGTATTTACTATCTTACCATTTCAGCAGAGAAGGGATACAAGTTGAATTCAGCTATGTCTTCTGCTTGAGGACCTCTCACAAGTTGTCACAAATCAACACAGTGGATGGGACGTCAGTCATCTTAATGATCATCTGGGGGAGATGTGCTTCCAAGCTCTCTCACATTGCTGCTAGCAAGATCTAGCCCCTTGTGGGTTATCAGCCAAAGGCTTCCCTCAGAGCCTTATTACATGGACCTCTCCTTCAGGCAGCTCAGAACATGGCAGCTTGCTTCACTAGAATGACTGAGCTGAGGGGAAAGGGCGAGACAGAGCAAGGAGGAAGTTACATATTTTTACCACCAATCTCAGAAGTAACATTCTGTCACTTTTATCATATTCAACTTGTCAGAAATTAATCAGTCTAGCTCATACACACACAATAGAGGATTTTATACTAGTGTGTGAATAACAGGAGGTGGAACTCATCAGCAACCATTCTAGAAGATTCCTGCCACACCACTTCCTGGGCCTCATCTCCAGCTTCTCTGGCCTTTGTTCCCCAGACTCCTGCCATGCTAGGCTTTGTCCCATCTTTTGAACACATTAAATTTGTTTTCACCTTAGGGCTTTCACCTTCAGTATTTGTTTTCCTGGAAACTCCTCTGTCTTTCCCCAGATCTCCCTGTGGCTAAGTCCCTCTCATGAATCATATTGGACTGAATTGTGTTCCCCAAAAACTGTGTGTAGAGATTTAGATGGGCCAGGAAATGAAGGTGGTGTAGTGGTTAACTGCTACAGCTGCTAACCAGAAGGTCAGCAGTACAAATCCACCAGGAGTTCCTTGGAAACTGTATGGGGCAGTTCTACTCTGTCTATAGGGTTGCTATGAGTTAGAATTGACTGAACAGCAGTGGGTTTGGTTTTACTTTTTTATTTATTTATTTTTGGATTGCCAGTATTGTGTATGCTGTAAACTGTGCCTCTATGATGTTAATGAGGGAGGATGGGTAGCAGTTCCAGTAGTATGGCAGGACTCAATGTGTAAGATTGTGTTGTGCCTTGAGCCAGTCTCTTGAGATACAAAGGAAAGAAGATAGCAGGGAGATTTGAGGACTTGATACCACTAAGAAGCAGGGCTGCGTGAGCTGAGCATATCCTTTAGAAAGGACTGGGGTCCCTGCACCTGAGAAGTTCCCAGTCGGGGGGAGACTGACGACAAGGACCTTCCTCCAGAGCCAGCAGAAAAAAGCCTCCCCTGGAGCTGACACACTAAATTTCAACTTTTAGCTTACAGGACTATGGCAAATAAAATTTCTTTTTTTGAAGCCATCTACTTGTGGTATTTCTGCCAACGCAGCTCTAGCTAACTAAAACATGAGTCCATGTCTCTGTTTAGGTCTCAGCATCTGTCCCTGAACACACTAATGAACTTTATGCTCATCCATTCCTCAGCTTCTCTGTGTCCCAGTGGTTCAGTCTGATTTTGCACTAGGGACCAAGTTACCAAAACACTGATTTTTCTCTTTGATTCTCCCTTAAGAGTCAAAAGAAAACAAATCAAAAAGAAAAAAAAAAACTAAAGAATCAAGGAATCTGGTCAAATTAATCTATAGATGGCAGAGTAAGTCCCCCAAAGTTGTAAAGCATGAAATACATTTAAATAGCAACCAGCACTCTTCTTCCACCTGGTCATGAAAATCATGGTGACCTATAGTGCTCCTGTGGGCCCCTGCTGGACTCTATCCAGTGCTAGAAAAGAAATAAGAATGTAGCCAAGGGTTTATACACATTTGTATTGTACAAACTACATATGAGGTCTGACAAGTCTGCATTGTTCTAAGTGTTATTTACCTCATTGCTGAGTATCACTATGGTCACCTTTCAAGTACTCCCTTTGGGAAGCTAGGTACTGATGCCACCACCTGATCCACCCTTCAAAGCAATTTTGGAACTCTTTCTTGAATGGCCATTGAGCATGGTGACACCGTAGCAAGTTCGCAAACTTAACTGCATAGTTGTGTATGAAGGAGTTTTTAACCAGTAAACAAACAACTGTATTGGAACACCCTCCCTACTTACCTGCTGTGAACCCCCAGTGACTTTCTTCTTCACCTGAAGACAAAGAAAATATTGAAAGCAAGACATTTTGATGACATTCAGGACATGAAGGGTAACACAATGACAGCACTGATGGCCATTCCAGAAAAAGAGTTCCAAAAGTGCTTTAACAGAGGAGAGTAGGTGCTGGCATCAGTACCTAGCTTCCCAAATGGAGTACCTCGAAGGTGACCATAGCAATATCCAGCAATGAGGTATGCAGCAGTTTTTCTAGGATGAGTTCGCAAACTTAATTTCAGATCTCACATGTACAATTAAAAAAAGTTAATATATCACTAATGCTTAACTTTCCATGTGCCAAAAAATACAATTAAACATATAAGAAATTGAGGGGAAGGTGCTGTTTCCTAGAGTAGAGGTTTTGGCATATGTGCAACAGTAGGAATGATTTCAATTAAAACACGTACATGTTTGAGAAACAGGCATGCTTGATACCTAAAGCAGTGAGAAATTGAGACCATTTGATTAGACATGGAGAGGAAGTCCTTTACTTCCTGACAAGCCAGAGCTTGTGCAGAAGTCAGAACTCCTTCAGAAGATTTGCACAGTGGCTTCTAAGAAGCTGAAAGGAACTTTTGGCCATAATTTTTGTACTCCCTCAAACAATTACACTGTGATTACAGGATATCCCCAACATTGATAATGGTGTTTTTCTTACCTGAGAAGTTGATTTCCAAAAGGCTTAGGTTTCATTTGCAGAAAAGATTTAAACAAGTTAGTTAAATATCTCTTTCAGATGGCCTTTGAAAAGGGTGGCAGGAGAGTGAGGCTGGGTGGGAATGTTAATGTCACTGTTCAGAGTGATAACTGAACCAGTAGCCATTGCTACTAGAGTTCACGGCCACAACATGGCAAATTAATCCCTGGAAGACTTACAGCCCCCCGGACACACTGTCAGGCCTTGCAGACTGTTGAAATGAAGCATAAATAACTCCATTTTGAACCTCAGATTCCATTTTGAGGAAGGGAAGGCTCCAGGAAACAACTTAGCAGAAAATAGCAGGGATACCATAGAGTAATCTCACCTTTGTCATGCAAAACATCTGTCCGTCACAAGACAAAGCCTGGAGACAGCCTTGCAAATGACCCCTAGACCTTGACCACAATCTACTAAAACATTTGCTAATGACCACATTTTACAACTAACAGGAATTCCAGGTGGCCTAAACCAATCAATGTAAAGGTCAGCTCCCCCTCCCTGCTTTTAGGTTTCACAGCTTAAATACTACACACTAGAGAAGCTCGGGGTCGCCTCCCTGCTCTGTGTAGTTTGGAGTGCGTCCCTGGTGTACCAGCCCCTTTTTTTCCTATTGGGCACATTTTTAATAAAATTTAACTTTTAAAGAGAAACTGCATTGTGTCTTGAAATCCAGACCCTAACACAGACCACCACGGTGAAATGGCAATGACTTCAGTTAGAGGGGACCTGGCTGCACAGTGTTTAAGAGCTTGGCTGTCTACCAGCCACTCCTTGGAAGCCCCAAAGGGTGGTTCTACTTTGTCCTATAGAGTTCCTATGAATCAGAATCTAACTCAACAGCAAAAGCATTTGGTTTGGGTGTGGATTTTAATTAGTATGTAGGAGTTTGCCTACAGAAAAGACTATCTAGGGCAATTAGTGTTAAACTGCTGAATGATTTCTCACAGCTGGTAATGGAAACCCCCGGTGGTCAACAGAAACTTACCACTGGCGTCCTACCCTCTGTTCTTCCTTTGCCTGCCCCCCTTCCCCACCCCCCATGAGCCTCTGTTACTATCTCTAGTGTTTTTCACCCTGCCAAGTCTCTTAGAACAAAAAGCAGACTTAGCATTGCTATGATTCATCTGTCCACTCAGACTTCCAAGACAAACTGCTCAAGGGACATCATGAGAGTCAATTTCCTTTTCATCCATTATACTGAGCTCAGGGGAACATTCTGATCAAACATAAAGACCAAAAACTAAAGAAGGAAAAAAATTAAATTACACTTATTTCTACTTCCAAAAGACAAATTTCTCTGGAGGAAAAATATCAACTCTAATTTGAAAACAAAAACCAGAAGAAAAACTCTGAAAAATATATCACACCTTTGATAGAAAAAGTATTATGAGGATTTCCCTGAGTTTGTTTATATAAATTTAATTCCAATAATAACATATACTGGCTTTTGAAAATCAAACAAATATTTTAAAATAATATAGCAAAAATAATCATAAAATTTCTGATATAATGGATCTCATGAAAAACTAGCCTTCTTAAATATTAAACTAATTAAATAGTTATTTCAAGTGCTAGGGTACTGTTATATGAACAAGCTGATAGGTGAAAGGAAAAAATACAAATTAATATAAAGGTATTTAATATTTGATAAAAGTAATACTTCAGATCAGTCAAGACTGAGCTTGAAGAAACTAAGTCAATCATGGTTATTCCATTTTCCTTGTTAGTGACTGCTGAATATAACACAATATCCAGCAGACCAATTGTAGGGTGGGAACTGGGTGGCTAGGATGTGGAGCCAGAAAAGGATTTGCTAAATACCCTTTTCACTAAATATCTGTTTGAATTTCTTGAATTTTATATGATAGACATGATTTAAAATATCTTTTTAAAATACCAAATTTCTAAGTGTCATCACAATTTTTTAATAAGATAAAAAAGCCTGAAGCATTGAAACCAAATTTTCCTCAGTTCTGAAAGCAGTAGTGGAAATAAAACCTAAACCCACAGCATTCTAGACATGGAGTGAGTCTCACGTTTTTGGATATGTGGTTCACCGTTTCAATTTGCTGTAACATCGTCTCTTTCTCAGCAACTGAACAGGGTAGTTTACAGTCTGGCAACTGTAAGATCAGGAGACATGGGTTCAAATCAAAACATCCAGTCAGTTCATTCCAGTGTGAACCCCTGCTGAGAATTTGCATTTCTAACAAGTTGCCAAGAGATGCTACAACTGCTGGTTAGGGATGAATTCTGAGACCTGCTAGTGCAGCAGTGGTTCTCAAACTTTATCATACATAAGAATCATCTGGGATCTTGTTAAACTGTAGATTCTGATTCAGTATATCTGGGTAGAAATGTAGGGATTTGAATTACAGACAATCACTTCTAGTTCATTCTGGGGGGCTCTACTTTGAACCTCTGTCACAGAGTTGATTCTGACTCATAATGACCCCGTGTAACAGAGACTAACTGCCCCATCAGGTTTTCTGGGCTGGAATCTTTACAATTGCAGACCATCAGTTCTTTCTCCTACAGAATCACTCACTGCCGGGCTTGAACCACCAACCTTTCAGTTAACAGGTGAGCACTTATTTGTACCACCAGGGCTCTTTCACTACTAGCTTAACTGAAAAAAAAAGTCAAACCCATAGCCATCAAGTCAATTCCAATTCATATAGACCGTATAGTACAGAGTAGAGCTGACCATAGGGTTTCCAAGAGTAGCTAGTGGATTCGAAGTAACAACCTTCTTCTTAGCAGCTGAGCTGTTAACGACTGCTCTATCAGGGCTCCACACCACTAGCTTAGGTTTCATTAAGTCAGCTGCTAACTAATTAAGTCTTAGCCATTCTCAACACATGAGTAGAGGTTTTGAAGACATATCCAATTACCCCACAGATTCAAAGTTTCATCTGGGCAAAAATGATTATTCATTTAAATTTTAACCTCTACCTTTTATCTTACTTTTCATCTCCTTAAGGTATCTGATGCCTAGTAGAGTCTTAGTCATCGCTGTTGACTGGCCCTCAACTTCAATCACAAACTCAAAAGCAGCTGGAATCCTCTTCCCTAAGGGTCTTCCTCCTTAGATTGTAAACCTCCATCATGAGAATCACTATCAGGTGTGTGTAGCACCTCCAGAACACAGCTATCCTCCTCCCAAAGGAAAAAACTGGTTGCATTCCTGGCCAAGCAGTCATCTTCCCTGCTGACTTTCTTTTCCTCTCATTGGTTTTAATGAATTACATAGTGATGCACATGAAACAGTCCCTGGAAATAACCAACTATTTTGTTTTGACTTTCAGACATCTATGGGAGGAATGAGATACTACAAAGGAGCATGCAATTCCACAGCAGGTTATCAGACACAGAGTCAAGTTCTGCTCTGTCACCTACCACGGTGGAATCACTGAGCAACACTGCTAGGCATCAACTGTCTACTCCATAAAGTAGGTTAATACAGGATTGTTAGGATAATGAGATCCTGTGTGTGAAAAGCATTTTATAAAATACAAAGCATTTTTTCACAAGTTAGTTATTACTGTTGCAAAAGAAATACATGAAAACATGAAACTGATTAAATCAACTCTATAAATTATGTAGAATTATTCACTGAGAATAGAAATGATTTCCCCTAAATTTTCTCTGTCTTGTTTCTCAGTGAAGTATGTACAGAGACAGATTTTTCTCAAATAAATGGCTCACATGTTTATGGAGGCTCACAAATCCACAGATCAGGTGTCAGGCTGGAGGCTTCTCCTGACTCATATGGTTGCAGAGGCTGATGAACCTCAAATCAGCAAGTCAGGTGGCAGGCAGCAGACTCACAGGGCTGCAGAAGCTTGGCAAATCCCAGAAATGAAAGGTCCAACAACAAGCTCAAGTTCCAAGAACTGGAAGTCAGATGATGACTAACCAGATGCACGATCCAGAACAAGTTTTGTCAAAGCATACACATGCATGGGATGCAGGTCACACCCTCAAGGACACGCCCCTTACATCAGATACTTGACTGAGTCAGTGACTTGAATAAGGGTGGAATTTGAGTCATGCCCTTAAGAGTGTGACTCAAAGGATAACTCACATTAATCCTGCCTCATTAACACACCGGAGGTTTAGGATTTACAACACATAAAACGGAGATAATTATATAATACCATAAAATGAAGGCCAATTACATCACAACACAAAATGGAAGATAATCAAAAACACTGAGAATCATGGCCTAGCTAAGTTGATACATAACATTAACCATTACAGTTATAGAAATCCTGGTTGCACAGTAATTAAGTGTTGTGTCTGCTAACCAAAAGGTCAACAATTCAAATCCACCAGGTGCTCCTTGGAAACTCTATGGGGCAGTTCTACTCTGTTCTACAGGGTTGCTATGAGCCAGAATCAACTCGACGGCACTGGTTTGTTTTTTTTGTTTTTTATCACAGTTTCCCTCACTTCCAGGGACGGTGGCAGTTCAGTGGTAGAATTCTTGCCTCCCATGCGGGAGAGCTAGCTTTGATTCCCAGCCAACATATCTAAAGTGCAGCTGCCACTTGTGTCAGTAGAGTAACACTTGTGTGTTACTCTGATGTTGAACAGGTTTCTGCAGAGCTTCCAGACTAAGATAAACTAGGAAGTGAGCCCTAGTGATCCACTTCCAAAACATCAGCCAATGAAAATACTAGGGATCCACAAAGATCCAATCCTATTGTTTATGCCTTCATCACAAGTAAGGGGACAGCTTGATGACTGCTACAACCACCTCTATTCATGAAAATATTAACAGGACTAAAATTTGTCATCTAAACTCAAACTCGACGTGTCATTTGGGGATATTCCTTTTCTCACCAAACATTTTTGAAGACACAGTGTAAAAGTCAGAGAAGGAAACTGAGTAACTACTGATCACTCATTCATTCTGCAGGTGACTATGGAGAGCCTGGCAGGTGGCAGGCACTGTGGGAGTGCCTATGGTGAAAACAGCATCCACAACAGACACAGGTGGAGCCTAAGTCTAGGACAGAAACAGGATCAAAGCCACAACTAGGAAAAATGGCAATCATTAGCTGGGCGCCCCAAGAGCTAGAAAAGGCCACCTCAAGTAAAGCGAGGCTTAAAGAGCTAGCCAGGCCAAACAGTTGGGCAGGGTTGGTGCCTCGGCAGAGAGAACAGGAAGGCCTGGGTGAAGAGACAGCATGGTTCGTTAGAAGAACTGAAAGAAGTTCAGTGTGACTGGAGTGTGTAAGGGAAAGTGGTGAGAGAGGAGGCTGGAAAGGTAAACATGAGCCAAAAGGTTTTGAAACCCCTGTCAAGAGATTTGGATTTTATCCTGAGGGCTCTGGGAAGCCGTTAAGAAGTCTGAAACAGGGAGAAATTGCTAGATTTCTAAAGTTTTTATTTGTTTGCTTTATTTCATTCGGTTGCAGTGTGAAATATGTATTAAAAGAGAGAAGGAATTAATGAGACAAAATGTAATCACCCAGAAGAGAGAATACAGTCTTGAGCTGGAACAAAGGAGATCAGAGAGAGAAAACACAGAAACCTTGGTGAAACACAAATTTGGCCACACTCCTCTCATGCTCAAAACTCTTCAAATTCTGTCATTGTTCTTAGGATAAAATTGCAATTCTGAACATGGCTTAGAGAACCCTTTGTGTTCTTACCTCCAGCCTGTCCCTCACACACTGACCCTCTGTTTGAGTAGGTACCGACCTCTCTGGACCTTGGATCTTTGGACCTGTAGCCCACAAACTTGTTACAGATCATAACTCTTGGTTCATTACTGTATTCCGAGAGCAATACATGAAGGAATTGAACGATTTAGGAGATAATATTCAGGAGGGAAAAATCAATAGGATTTGGAGGGGAGAAGAACAGGGAGATGTTAAAGATGAAACACAAGGTTCTAGCTTGAGTAACTGGGGGATATGGGGAACAGTCTGAGGAGGAAGATGAGAAGATGGGTTCAATTTGACTTACGTAGCTGCAAGAGAGCCAAGAGGAGATGCTAAATAGACAATAGAATATAAGTTCTTAGCACACGCCAGATTCTGTGCTAGGCACTTCTACATGTATTATCTCATGTAATTCATTAAAGCTAATGTAAATAGAAACAATGAACCATAGGAAATAATTCTAAAGTAGCCTCTACATTAATTACTCTTATCCCATAAATATCAATGAGCAATGAGTAAATAGCAATGAGTAAAAGAGCAAATATCTTGGAGGAGTTAAAAATAGTCTAATGATTCAAATCACTTCACTGCCCAAGTATTCCTATGGAAGGCTTAAAAGACAAAAATGATACAGATTGGTTTATAAATAATGTCAGTTCTGTGTAACAGTTTTGGCCTGCCCTAGTCTTTAGGATGAGCAATCATGGGACCCAGCTCATCTTAAATAAGCCCAATTAGCAGTAAAAAGGAGCAGATGCCAGCACTCCCACCTCCAGCAACAAGCCTCCCTCCAGGGGTCCTTCCAAACCAGTTTCCGTAAGGGCCCCCTACTTGCCTTCACCAAGGTATAAGAGCCAATGCCTCAAGTAATCTGTGAAGTTTATGTGTTTTGTGCATCTTTACTCCATTTTTATATTTTCAACTTTATATATTCAATTAAAAAAAAAAAACCACTGCTGTCAAATAGGGTCAGACTCACAGCAACCCTAGAGGTTAGGGTAGAATTGCCCCATAGAGTTTCCAAAGAGCACCTGGCAGATTTGAACTGCCGACCTTTCGTGTAGCAGATGCAGCATTTAACCCACTCTGCCACCAGGGTTTCCACATATTCAATATTCTACCTGTTTTTATATTTCTTTGCTATATGTCTAGGTACAATACTATGCATTCAAACATACACTTTCACAGCATCCTTCAAACCTTCCAACTCTGCACTACTCAGCAAGAGAACGGAACTATTATCTGAATAATATGTTAAAACAGTGTTTCTCAAAGTATGGTCCATAGTCAAGAACATGGAAACCACATGGCTGCTTGTTTAAAACACAGGCTTGAGAGTCCTTAACCTCGATCTACTGAGTCAGTGCTTCTCAACTGGGAGCTGCCTGGAAATCTACATTTTAAAAAAGTTACTCAGGGGACAGTTACGTACACTAAATTTTGATAATTTTTAAAAAGAATTCCCATTGTACATCTTGAACTAGTTATAAAATATCTTTGCAGAGAAGTAATATACCATAATATTTATTTATTTATTGAAAGAGAAGGTTTAAAATACCCTGAATCACAGAATTCTTACAAATCATTATATCTGAGCCCATAGCTGCAGCCACTGTGTCACTCCATCTCAAGGAAGATTGTCTTTTTCAATGACCCCTCTAACTTGTCAAGCATGATGTCCTTCTCCAGGAGTTCGCTGCTCCTGAGAATACATCCTGGGTTGAAGTTTTGCCACTCTCACTTCCAAGTGGCACTCTGGCTGTACTTCTGCCAAGACAGACTCGTTCATTCTCCTGGCAGCCCACAGTACATTCAACAACATAACTCAAAGGCATCAATTATTCTTCAGTCTTCTGTACTCGCTGTACAGCTTTTACATGTGTATTAGGCAACTGGAGATACCATAGCTTGGGTCAGGTGAACCTGTATCTTCAAAGAGACATCTTTGTTTTTCAACACTTCCAACAGGTCTTTTGCAGCAAATTTGCCCAATGTAATACGCCGTTTAAATTCTTGACATCCCGTTTTGATTTTCCCTCCATCCATAAGATGTATCTTCTCTTCGATTCACTGATTGTTACTTCTCCCCTATTTCAATTGATAGATAACAGAATTTGCTATTTATTGTGCAAAAGAAAAGTTCTTAAAAAATAGCCTTTTAGCATCAGAATGAAAAAGCAGCACAGCTTTGTAAATGAAGAACATTCACAGAAATGACTTTTTTCTCTTTAAATTTAGGAAATACAGGTTATACAATTATATACATAATTTTATATATCACTTCTATCTAACATTATAACTGTCTTCAAAAATAAAAGTTTAAAACTCTGTAATAGCTCTATTTGGACTGAGATATGTACACCTATCTACACACGTACACACATACACAAACATAATTTTAGAGGTGGGCCTATAAGAAGAAGAACATGTCATCAGGATCAAAGAAGGGTTCACTAACCACTTCTGCTACACAGATGACATAACCTTGCTTGCAGGGCCCCCAGACTCTCTGTTAGCCCAGAGCTGCAGCCAGGACAGGTGTCACCTCTTCAGACAAAGATGGCACTGGGCTATAAGACACAGAGTGACACTGGGGAAGAATATGCTCTTTGACTTCAATATATACATGAGGCTGCCTGAGCAGGTCCTCTCTGGAGGTGAAATGAGAAGGCAGAGGGGGACAGACGTTCACTGAACGCATATGGACAGCACAGGGTGTAAAGGCGGAGTGTGCCGTCACGGGTGGTAGTCAGGGGAGAGCAGTTACAGCAGCATGGTGCTGTGTGTTTGGGATTTTATATGTAGGGAACTAATTTGGACTGTAAACTTTTACTTAAAGCACAATAAAATATTTAAAAAAGAAAAAGAAGGGAGTTTCTGGGGAATACACCTCCCCTGAGATTTATGAATGAGAAATGTAATTACTCTAGTACTGCATGAATCACAGGAGTTTAGCAGGGTATGGTTACATGGCAGAGTTCGCAATAGGAGTGTTTTCTGTCACTAGGCCTTAGATAATGAGCACATTCACCAAAATTCTTAAATACCATCCAAACTGGCATAGAAGAAACCTGCAGGAGCATGACAGAGCCAACCCAAGAACTGGACTTGGGCTCCAAAAGGTAACAGGTATGTTCAAACAGTGCACTGAGTTTAGATATTCTCCAGCATCTATACCCTCACTCTGCAGGAAACAGTATGAGGAAGGATTTCTTAGCTGAATGGCTGGCAGCTTATTATGCACAACGTCGCCTCGCTTGTTATGTCCTAGTTTAATAGAGAAGATGCAGATGGCAATGCATTCAAAGACTGAATGCAAGAAAACAACAGAATTCTCCTCCTCCTGTGACCAATTTAAAATACAAAATGAGCTCCTTCTCCTTTCTTCAGAAGCAGTATAAAATCATTGTGTCCTATCAGGTTCCAATCTAAATGCTTGGGACCCTTTGGTTCAGGTCTTATTGAAACACAGACATATATGTGTGTGATTACATCCTAGCACATATGTTTCAAAACCATGAGAAGTTAAAAAACAGAAAAGTACAAAGAAAAAGTAAGAAAAACAGTACTGGAATAGTGTACTAATTTGTCAGAAAAATGAAAAAGAAATAAAGAGAAGAGAGACAATAAAAATAAGGAAATAATAGAAAGACTTTTAAAAAAAAACTAGATTACAAAGTAATATTCTTTTTGTTAATGGCTGCATTTCCATCAGTCCATTGAGGCATAAACCCCAAACAACCCATTGTCCTCAAGTCAGTTCCAACTCACTGCAATCCTATAGCACAGGGTAGGACTGTAAGGTTTCCAAGACTCTGGTCTTTATGGACGCAGACCACCACATCTTTCTCCTGCAAAGTGGGCCATGGGTTCCAATGCTCTATCTTCCATTTAGCAGCTGAGTGCTTAACCACTGCATCTCTGGGGCTCCTTCAATGAGACATAAAACCTTCTTATGTGCATGCATTGAAAAGTCATCTAAGAGTAGGTACCCTCAAGAACATTTCCAAAATGGTCCAGGAATGATGACTTCATTTGAGTGCAACTGGCCACATATCCAGAATTCTATCACTTAGATCCTATTTCAGCCTTGTTTGTACATTTACTCAACAAATATTCATTAAGTACCTTGAATGTGCTAAGGTTAGAAGATACTGTAGTGAACAGAACAGACATGAATCCTGTCCTCATAAAGCAGATTGCTTTCAGACAGATTTGGGTGGCAAACACACCTGATGCAAAAAGCAGCACACAACTGAAATTTTCTTTACCACATTGTGCCACCAAGCACGTAAGTTGCCTGCGGAAGCAAAGGCACAGATATGGCACTATCTTGAATACAATGCTCCATGGTGGGACCACAGAATGAAGACAGGCTCACTAACTGGTGCAAAGAGTATTGGAGTTGGAAGCCCTGTGAAGTCATCTTGTTAGTTGCCACAGTGTCACTTCTGATTCCTGGCGACCACGTATGTGCCAAGTAGAACTCTGTTGCACAGAGATGTCAAGGCTGGAACCTCTCAGAAACAGATCAGCAGGATTGTCTTCCAAAGCACCTTTGGGTGGATTTGAACCACCAACCTTTCAGCTAGTGGTCCAGTGCTTAACCATTTGCACCACTCAGGGACTCCCTTCAGAGCATCCACAGTTGTCCTATTCATTTTACATGTGAAGAAACTGAAGTGATTCTCTTTAGGCTTCCTTCTTCCTTTGCATCAGGTGAGATGCTAATGGTCTCCCCAGTCTCAGGCAAGTCCTCTCTGTCTAGTTAACGAATGATTCAGCCAGAATCCCGGAGGGGGGTAACACTTGCCAGTGTGGTCGTTTAACTACAAAATCCAGTTCCTCCACAATTACTGCACAGCACCCTTCTGTAAGTCACAATGAGAGAAGCAAGAAATACAAACCCCTGCCCTTTAGAGGTCAACCCTGGTGTCATAGTGGTTAAGTGCTATGGACTGCTAACCAAAAGGTTGGCAGTTCAAATCCACCAGGCACTCCTTGGAAACTCTATAGTAGTTCTACTCTGTACTTTAGGGTTGCTATGAGTCGGCATCGACTCGATGCCACTGGGTTTGGGTTTGGTTTTGGTTTATCCTTTAGAGACAACACATACAATCCCAGATATAAGATCTGTTGTCTTTCAACTACTGATAAATGGAAAGAGCATATTTTTGTATCCTTGGGTTAAAACCTAGGTTTCAAACTGGTTCATTCCTGCTGGAACACCTACAAAGAATTTTCATTTCTAACAAATTCCCAAGTGATGATAAGGCAGCTGGTTAGGGACCAGTTCCAAGGACCACTGGTACAGCAGTGGTTCTCAAAATTTATTATACAGAAGAATCACTTTGGGCTCTTGCTAAAATGTAGATTCTGATTTGGTATAACTAGGGTGGAAATGCAAACTCCAAACTCCAAGCAGGTGTTGAACCAGAATGAATCAAAATGTAGGTGAAGAAAAAATAAACTTTAGAACATTGCCACTTGTGTCATGTAAAGCAAGGCCAAAACTTTGTTTTCTGGCTTGTAACAACTATTCTCCTACCTAGAAAATCTAGAAGGATAAAATGGGGAGAAGGGGAACACATGTTTAAAGGCACTGAAAGTAGGCAAAAACTTATTGGGGTCAAGATTCTTGAAAGGATGAATATTAATTAAAGCTCAGGCAGAGAGGCTGAGAAACTGGAAAGAAAGTGGCTGTTCAGTGCAGAGAACCGAGCAAAGCTTTTAGCAGTCTACTGGGGCTGGAGAAACAAGACCGCAGCAACAACTACCAAGAGACACAGGATGTCCGAAGGCAACACCCTGAAGAGAAACACAGAAAAGCAAGCCTAATGATTCAAATCACTTGTCCTCATGAGTCAGCCACCCATTTGTAAGGGGCAGAGGCAGAAATATTGACTTAAAAAAGAACCGTGCTCACTAAGATATGCTGACTTAAAAAAAGTGCCCTGCAAGCAAGGTTGTGTCACCTGTGTGTGATAAGTTGTTAGCGAATCCTCCTTTGATCCCAATGCCATGTTCTTCTTCTCATAGGCCCACCTCTATGAGGTGGTGGTACAACGATTAAGTGCTCAGTTGCTAAAAGAGACGCTGGCGATTCAACACCATCCAGCAGCTCTGCAAGAGAAAGGCCTGCCATCTGCATCCACAGAGACTACAGTCAAGAAAAGAAAAATCAGCTCAACAGCACCAAGAAACTGTAACACTTGGAGAGCTCCTGACAGTCTCAGTGAGCTGGAGAGATGAAAATGGAGTCCAGGAACAGCAAAATTCGAAGTGCGCAGGTAAATATTTCAGGTTTCATTTAGGACTCACTCTACTCTAGAAAAAGAGCCCTGGTGGCACAGTGGTTAAGCACTTGGCTGCTAACAGAAAACTGAATCGTTTGAACCCACCAGCCGCTCTGCAGGAGAACGATGTGACCCTCTTTTTCTGTAAAGATTTACAACTTAGGAAACTGACACTTCGACTCTGTTCTACAGGCTTGCTTTGTGCTGGAATCAACTTCACAGCATACAACAACACACTCAGGAAATAAGGGGCACACCTTACATAGACCAGGCCTTAAAGACTACAACAAAGCCTCGAAATCAGCTTAATCCTAATGGATTTAGGTGATCTGTGACTACACAGCTTGGCTTCCAGAATCTAAATAAGTTCTCTCTGAAGAAAAGTGGAATCACCAAGACCTTCTACAATTTTTTATACACAATTTCCAGACTTCCATTAAAAGTTATCAGACACTCACCTGCAAACCTGTTGCCATCCATCCTGACTCACAGTGACCCTGTAGGACAGAGCAGAACTGCCTCGTCAGGTTTCCAAGGAGCACCTGGCGGATTTGAACTTGCAACCTTTTAGTTAACAGCTGTAGCACTTAGTCACTAGACCACTAGGGTTTCCAACACACACAGAGAGAGGACTAAGAGCAAAAAGGTAATAGAACTAGACCGAGTAATGATTCTGGTTACCAGCTGTCACAGACTCCGACTCACGGAGACTCAGTGTGTCACAGCAGAACTGTGCTCTGTAGGGTTTCAATGGCTGATTTTTCAGGACTACCAGATTTTATTTCAAGACACCTATAGGTAGACTCAAACCTCCAAGCTTTCCGTTAGTAGCTAAGCACGTTAACCTTTAAGGTCACGCAGAGGCACTAGTTATGATTGAAATACTGGAATAACTAAACATCATCTCCAAAACCCTGGTGGACTAGTGCTTAAGTGTTATGGCTGTTAACCAAAAGGTTGGCAGTTCAAATCCACCAAGTGCTCCTTGGAAACCCTCTGAGGCAGTTCTACCTTGCCTTATAGGCTCACTATGAGTCAAAACAAACCTGATGGCACTGAGTTTGCCTTGGTTAGAGTAAGGGCAGACTCCACCTCTCTACTGCAAATAGGATCACATACAGACTTCTAAAACATAAAATTTGATGGAGACCTGGATAAGAATCTTGGTAACTCGGAGGTGGGCTTTCCTTCTACCATCTGTTGTTCTACCTGGGGAGGCCTTCTGTAAGAGGAGGAAGGAACTCAGACTCTTGCCTCAAAGGTATATTTTCCCTCTTAATGATCATACATACCAGACAGTACTTCACTAAATTCCTGGAGTTTTGGATTGCTACACTGTACTTGAATGTTTTAATTGTATAGCTGAATTGTTTGCAAAGACAGGAAATTTAAGGTAGACTGTCTTAGTGGCAGAGTGAAGAATAGTTTCCTGACAATTTCAGCGGGGTCAGCCCCAGACCAGAACATGGGAAGCAAGCAAATGGAGTTCCCATATCAGTTTTATTTAATACTCATTTTATTCATCAGAGATTGGGGGATCTTTCAGAATTTTAGTTTGCCTTCCTGTCTTTTTCTGCCTCCACCCCTGAATCAAAGAATTAATAAGAGGAAGACACACTTTTCCACTTCCTAATTCAGCTTGCTTTCTTTTGGTCTCTTCTCTCTGGCTTCTTCCCTAATTCCCACCATGTGCACTGCTTTTCATTCCCTCAAGATGTCCTAAAAGTTATGCACACTCTCCTTGTTGCCGTGCCTTCTCCTACATCCCGGCACAGGACTGTCCCTGAAGTAACAGCTTTTGGGACCAAGGGAAGCATAAAGGAATTCAGAGGTGGCACCCAGCTTTATCCACTGGCAGCAGTAAGCACCCTCGGGACAAAAAGATGGTGACACTGAAATGCTCACACCATAGCAGACAGGTGAAAGGTTTTGCTTTGGTGGATTAGAATTTGTAAAGGGGAGCATTCTCATGCTCTCTCCGGCTGCCCACAGTTACCTTCAGAGGTGAAGCCCTGAACGTGGAACTCCTCCTGCTGGCTCCGTGTTTTCATTTTTCGTTGGCACCCTTCACCCCTAGAGACAATAGCAGGCTGTTTCTGGTGTGCACAGAGGATCCTGTTCTGACAGGCAGGCTTCCAGTCAACAAGCTTAACAGCCTCTGCAAAGAACGCATGTGTGCCTTGTTTGAACCTGACTTTCAAGTGTCTCTTATAAAGAAAGTCACCCTGACCACAACCTGCAACTGTGTTAGGAATTTTCACACAACTGAAACCAAAAATATTCTTCACAGAGGCTGAGGTGGAACTTGGAAGCACGGGGCAGAGGGGAAGCCCAGAAGGGCAGGGGAAGCAGGCTGTGACTGAAAGCCTTGGACCCAAAGGCTTCCGGTTTCAGTCTCTCTTCCCAGTATCTGCTTAAGAAGAGCTCTCTTTCCCTCACACCTCTGACCTGGTTAATAGCCTTAAAATGTCTATTGGCTGATCTGAAACACAGCAGTCACCTCAGACTATGAGATTTCCTGGCAGGAAATGAAAGGATTTTTAGAGCAATGCAGAACCCCCTAATTGGGTCTGAGGTTCTGTCCACCCAGGTAGCAACTACCGCAGAGACCACTCTACTGTCACTGAGAGCCAGGGGAAAAGCCTCATGGGAAGCTCCCTCAAACCAAGACCAAACTCACTGCTATTGAGTCATTTCTGACTCACAGTGACCCTGTAGACAGAGTAGAACTGCCCCATAGAGTTTCCAAGGAGCACTTGGTGGATTTGAACTAGCAAATTTCTGGTTAGGAGCTGTAGCCCTTAACTACTGCCATCAAATATACAAAGAACAGTTGCTAAACCTTCATGTTTACAGTTCATGAAGCACAACAGTATTGTGGCCTACCACATCTCAAAAAATAATATGGACAGATTTCAAAGATGAGGACACAGACTCATCAAAGTAAACTAACTTACTCAAATTTATACAGCTAGCAAAGAATAAAGCTGATTATTAAAATCAAGTTTCCAGGGGCAAACAGATTAAGTCTCCTGGGCTGTAGAATTCTGAATAATTTCTTTAGACACTCTACCCTCAAGGAGGTGGAGTATAACTCCCCACTCCTCAAAAGTAAAATGCATATATTGACTTCCTTCCAGAGAGTACACGTAAAAAGAAGGGAATAATTTCACAGTAGACAAACCTGACAAACACAGCTTTAGCCAGCTGATCAAGGTCAGTACCAACAGGGATAAGTCATGTATGTACCTTTGATCTGATGAGAATGGCATTGCACTTCTGTGGTGTTCTCCCCAAAACTTCTGTAGGTTATTCTAGAAGAAATCCCAGGAAAAACATTAACATGGAGCCTGACACATTAACAGGCACTGTGGCCACACTGGAGACTCTGGTGGCATGGTGGTTAAGTGCTCCATCTGCTAACCATGAGATCAGCAGTCTGAATCTGCTAGGTGCTCCTTGGAAATTCTATGAGGCAGTTCTCTCTCCTCTAGCGTCACTATGAGTCAGAATCGACTGGATGGCAGTGGGTTTAGTTTGACTTTTTTGGTGGCCACATTAATCTATTCCATGCCACATTCTTAAAAAGTGACATTGACTTGCTTCCATCCAGTGGATGTCCAATTCTTTTGAACCTGTCACCCACTCGAGGCCTGAGCCTGAGCCCCTAGAGAGAAGAGTTGATTGAGAGATAAAGTTCCTGAAAGATTTAGGAGATGTGTACAGCAGTTCCAAGGGTTCCAGGATAAAACCCCATTCTGCAATACAGCTTCAGTGCTCTAAGGGAACAGGGCAACCATCATGACAGTTCTTCAAAAATTAAACTCTGAGATACACAAGTAATGAATGGTTCGGAACAGAACTGAGAAAGTCATCTTAAACTAAAAGAAGGATTCATAGGCATAAAACTGGTCATAGAAAAGGGTCAAGTACCATTTAGGAGGGGGTCAGTCAGCCATGGTTTAAAACCAAAGTCATATAGGCAAGCAGGTCAAGTGGACTTGGCCGGTAAGCTTTCTTCAGAGGATACTGTGTATCTGGCCACCTCTTAAAAGGGATATAAGCAGGTAGTGTTCGTTGACAATATTTAAACTTGTAGTAATAGCTGTCATATATGTTGAGTGTTCTATGCACCAAGCACTGAGCTAAATGTTTAAATACATCTTATCATTTAATATTGACAATCTTTACAGACAAGCAAACTGAAGTCCACTCACCTAAACACGAGCATGACAGTAGTGATGCTAAAGCTAAAATTTGGGTCTACCTGATTTCAAAGCACATGTTTCATCCACTGAAAGGTAAAAATGGATACCAATGTTAGCATCGCCTCTGACCGTCTCTACTTGTATTTAAGCTGTATGAACTTCAATTTCCTTCACCAACTTCCAAGCAGAAGAGACTGAAGCTGCAAAGTTCTGAGGTCAACAAGTTTTGCATGCCCTAAAACACAAAGAACAAGAGGGTGAGGACGAAGTAAGATGCAAAAATGAGCAAGGTCTTGATTGTGCAGGGCTGTGAGCCATAGAAAAAACCTTGAGTTTTATTCAAAGTGCACTAAGAAGCTATTGAGCAGCTATAAGCAGAGACAAATGCCAAATGTAGTACTGTATATATGTGCATGTATGTTAATTATTAGTTAAATCTGCTATATGAAGAATGACTTCAGTCATTCAGGAGAAGAAAAACTATGACCAGTAGGAAGACACTGTAATACTCCAGGCAAGAGATTAAGGTGGACCAGTAGCCACAGAGATGGGGAAAAGTAGACAGATCACTAAGCTATTTAGAACTACAGTTGAAAGAACTTGCTGAAGAATAGATGGGACAGGGACATGGTTGGAGAAAAATAAGAATCAAGGATGGCACCCAAGATTTGACATGAGTGTGGTAGTTATGACCGTGTGTCAACTTGGCTGGACCAATGTTTAGGCAACTGTGTAAGTGGTAGGGGTGGGGTCTGTAATGGCTCACTGCCCCCCTTCAGTCTTCATCTCCCTGCCTTCTGCTGCTACTTACTTCCATCTGTTCACGTTGCCAGCAGCTCCTGCTCTCCTGTTTTTCTTAGACTACTTCTTGGGATTTGAACTAGCAGCTCTTAGGATTCATCCCACGAGTAAGAATCCTGTTGCCTGACCTGCTGATTGTGGGTTTGCCAGCCCCTGCAGCTCCATGAATCCACCATCTTGGGATTCACCCATCATCACAGCCTGTGAGCAAGAACTCTCATCTCCCACCAGCTGACCATGGACTCACCAGCTTCTGCAGCTGTGTGTGGCTTGTGCTCCCTTCCAGGACTTGGGACATTTCTGCTTCTACAATTGCATCAGCTGTTTCCTTTATACAAATCTTTCTCTCTATATATTAAAAGTGTTACTAGTTTTGCTTCGCTAGAGAACCCAGCCTAAGATAATTCAGTACCAAGAAAGTAGGTTGCAGCTCTAACAAGTACCTAAAATGTGGATACAGTTTTGAAATAGAATGGATAGAAGACTCAGACGGAACCAAGGAGAACTATTAACACTAATGAGGGGGCAGATGGTGAGAAACAAGCACCAGAGGACCAGTGGCAGCAGCAACAGACAGGCAGCTGCAAAACCAGACCAGCATAAGACAACAGTGGAGCCAACTCACGGAGTGAGAGCACTGAGTGCTTGTGCACAGTAGGGTACCTACCTCCAGGCACCTGAACTGGTGAAACCACAAGAGCTTTGGAACACTTACCCCAGCAGAGCAGATGTGGGCCTGAGTCCTGGGCCATGAGGCTATAAGAAGCAGAAGCTAAAGAAACAAACAGCATGAGAAGCTATGCTGTCTCAGTCTCAAAAGGTATGTCCGTGACCTCAGGGGTTTGAGAAGGTGAAGCCATGGCTCGCTGTGTTTCTAAAGATGGAATTGCCACCCAGTTGGTCTTAGGGTGGTCTTAGGGTTCCCCTAAAGCCAAGAGGACAGAGCTGCTGTCCCAGTGGGCCTGGAAGGCAAGCTATAGCACAGGGCCGAGGGGTCTCCTCTCAAATCAGAGAGTGTGGCCTATATCTAGAGTCTACAGGACACTGTCATTGGGTAGAATGTCTCAGAAAAAGGAGATTACTTTAAAAACTTTTGGGGCTAATGTAATATGTTCTGCTGACTTGCTTGTTGCTTGCTTTGCCTTCTTTCTCCATCTATAATGGAAATGTCTAACTTGTGCCTGTTCGCCCATTTGTACCCCTGGAAGCAGGTAACTTGTATTTCTGATTTCAAAGATGCAGAGAAATTTTTGTATTTTGGATTTGGAACTGATTTAAGACTTTTGCTAAAATGGGATGAATGTCTTACATGTTTCAGAGATGTGATTTTGGGGGATCCAAAGGGTGGAATGTCATCAGATTCACTCGCCTCCTACCAAAAAAGTGCATAGTAATTTGGCTGGGCCATATCACCCAATATTGTATGACTGCCCTCCCTTTTGTAATTTTCCTATACTGTAAATCCTAATCTCCTCCTGTGGCTAATAGGTAGGATTATGTTAAAGAGGATTAGGGTAGGATTGTAAAACCCTTCCTAAGATCACCTCTCTGCTCCAATGTAAAGTGAGTTTCCCTGGAGTATGGCTTGCACCACCTTTTATACTACAAGAAATAAAAGGAAAGGGAAGCAGTTAGAGCACTGGGAAAATTATAGCATCAAAAAAGCAACACCAGGAGCACAGTGTGTTGTTCAGACCTGAGGTTCCTGAGCCAAGATGCTCCCTGACCAAAGACTGATGCAACACATGGACCTTTCTTCAGAACTGACAAAGAGGGAAAGTCTTCCCCTGGAGCAGATAACCTGAATTCAGACTTAAAGCCTATTGGACTGTGTAAGAAGAAACTTGTCTTTGTTAAAGCCATCCACCTTGTGGTATTTCTGTTAGAGCAGCACCAGATGACTAAAAAAACTCTTTGGAAACACTTGTTAATATGAAGTCATCTGAGTCAGTAGCAAAAGGACAAATACTGTATAAGACCATTATTATGTGGCCTTAAGAAATGGACTAAGCACAAAATAAAATATTCTTTGTTGGTTATAGGAGGGAGAATGGGTATTCACAGATTAGATATTAGATATGAACTGGGTTAAGTGAAGGAAGTGAGAGCACACAGTAGAGCCAGCCAAGTGCCGTTGAGTTGGACACAGTAGAAGGGCGGTCAATAATGCTGTACTATATGAAGAGCTAAGAGGTTTCCTAAATAGAACTCAACATTTTTAAGGTCAGAGTAGCAGTGGTAAGGGTCTGGGGACCACGCTTTTGGGGGACATATTAGGTCAACTGGCACAACCAAGTGTTGTTTTGTTTTTTTTTTAAGAAAATGATCTGCATCCCAATTCAACAAGTGGCATCTGGGGTCTTAAATGCTAGCAAGTTTCCATCTAACAAGCATCAATTGGTCTCAATCCAACATGGAACAGACACCCTGAACTCAGACCTGTAGCCTAGCAGACTGTGTAAGAATAAAATTCCTTTTGTTAAGGCCATCTACTTGTGGTATTTGTTACAGCAGTACTAGATGACTAAGACAATGAGCAATTGAGTGAATTTAGTATCATCTCCTGTAATAAGGAAGAACAAGGGAGCAGTAGGTTTAGGACAGTGGAAATTAAGAGTTATGTTTTCACCATTATCATGGATTGAATTGTGTCTCTTCAAAATATATGTCAATTTGGTTAGGCCACAATTCCCAGTATTGTGTAGCCATTCATCATTTTGTGAATGTTAATTTCATGTTAAAGAGGATTAGCCTAGGACGGCAACACCCTTTCAAAGGTCACAGCCCCAATCTAAGATAAAGGGAGTTTCCCTGAAATGTAACCTGCATCACCTTTTATCTTACAAGAGATAACAAGAAAGAGAAGCAGGCACAGAGGGGAAACTGATACCACCCACAAGGCAGTACCAGAAACAGAGCACATCCTTTGAACCTGGGGTTCCTGCATGGAGAAGCTCCTAGTCCGGGGGAAGACTAATGACCAGGACCTTCTTCCAGAACCAACAGAGAAAGCTTTTCCCTGGAGCTGATACCCTAAAGTTGGACTTCTAAATTGAGAAAATGAATTTCTCTTTGTTAATGCCATCCACTTGTGATGTTTCTATTACGGCCACACTAGATGACTAAGATAACCATATAAGAAGACATTCAAGGAGAGATATCAAATAGGATGTTGCAGCTCAGTGGAAAGGCTAGGGTCTGGCAAGGATTTAAATTCTGGAGTCATCAGCATAATGCTGGTATCTTGAATATGGTTCTAAATGAGAAGCCCTAGGAAAAGTGTAAATGAAGAAGAGAACATTGAGAACTGAGCCCTATGGCAAGGACCTCTAAAGTCTAACTGAGAAGGGAATCCCTGGGTGGTACAAATGGTTAAGGACTCAACTGCTAATTGAAAGGTTGAAGGTTCAAACCCATCCAGAGGCTCCCCAGAAGAAAGACCGAGACATTTGCTTCTGAAGGGTCAAAGTCTTAAAAATACTACAGAGCAGTTCTACTCTGCAGTACACGGGGTGTCCATGAGCCAAAATCAGCTTAATGGCAACTGGTTTGTTTATTTACTTGTTTGGGGTTTTGGTTTGTTTTTGTTTTCATTTATCAGAGGAGACAAGCCAGCAAAAGAAACAAAGAGGCAGGAAGAATAATGAAAAAGTGGCCTAGAAAGCCAACGATGAGGTAAACTAAAATGAGGGGGACAACACACTAATAGAAGTAATATATGTGACAGAGTGATGAAAATACTTTGGAAATGGACAGTGGTGATGGTTGTCCAACATTGTGAATGTAATTAACATCACTGATCTGTGCACTTATCTCCTGTTTTATCCCCTAGAGGTCTTAAAAGCTTGCAGGCAACCATGCAAGGTACAATTTGTCTTTACCTGGAGCAATGGAAGAAGAAAAGAGTCAAGAAAAGGAGGTGGAAATGGAATGCATGACTAATTAATTCCATGAACAACAGCCTCCTTTACCATTAGACCAGAAGAACTGAGTGGTGCCCACCGACCACTACTGAATATTTTGTTCCAAGATTCTATAGAAGAATTATGACCAAAGGGAGGAAAATGCAGAACAGAATTTCAAATTCTCATGGAATCCAGACTTTCTGGAGTCCCTGAAGCTGGATGAACCCCTGAAATTACTGCCCTGAGAAAATATCCTCTGAAGTACATTTAGTAAAGAATGTCATCCTCAAGCAGAATGCACTTTTAAGAACTACTTATACAGGATCAAATTAACAACAGCAACTGGAAATGTTAGATAGCAAGCTTATCAAGTACTGGGTTTATGCTAATGTAGGAGGAACAATTTGCAAAATGAGAAGAATGGCTACACCACTTGAAAAATGTAATCAGTGTCACCAAATTGTACTTGTATCAATTGCTGAATGGGAGTACGTTCTGTTATGCAGTTTCAGCCACAAAAAAATAAAAATAAATTCTTAAAACATTGTACACCGAAAAAGGCTAAAAAATAACTGAATTCAGAAAATGTCAACATATGAAAATCAATGTTATTTATATATTGCAGTGAAAGAAATTAGGCAATAAAATTTTTAAAGCTATTATAATAGTCATATCAAAAATAAATCCCTTGGAACCTATTGTTTAATTCTGGAAGCAAATTGCAAAATATAAAGAGAAATCAAAGACCTAAATAAACAAAAGAATGTATACCATTATCATCTTCATGAATTAGAAGACTCAGTATGGTAAGGATTTACAATTTCTCTAAGATTTTCTGTCATTTGAATACAATCTCCATCAATACATCAACAATGTTTTTTGTGAAAATTGAGCAATTTATTTAAAAATGTACACAGAGATACAAAGAGCCAAGAATAGCCAAAACAATTTAACAGAAAGAAAATTAGAGGATTTATACTACAAACACAAAAAATCTTCATAAAGATATAATAATTAAGACTAGTACTGGCAAGAACAGAAAAACTGACCAGTACAATACAGAATCCAGAAACTGATTTGTGTATCTGTGGGGACACCATTTACAACAAAGCTGCTAAGATCACAGAGAGAGTTAATTGTAAAAGAAAAGAGTAATAAACAAGACTACATAAAAATTAAGAATTTCTATATATCCAAAGACATCACTGGAAAAGAGAAAAGGCAAGCACCCACCACCCTCCTATGAAGTGTTTTCATAAGCAATACTATGCCAACTTTTTCACATGTAGCTGTAAAAAAAATTAGCATGATGAAACTTATGAAAATATCTTGGTGGGAGGGAAGGCATGATTTGCACACAAACATAGAAGGCATGTTATTTGAATAAAAATACAGTGCTTGCCAACCCGAATAGCTCAGTTTTTAAAAACTGACAATACCAAGTGTCAGTGAATAAATGGAGCATATCCAAGTCTTATACTTTGGTAGTTGGAGAGCAAATTATACAATATCATGAAATTGTCTGACATAACCAATGAAGCTGAATATACACATCCATTATGATCCAGTAATTCAACTCTTAGCTAGATACTGCCTAGAAATGCATATACTTGTGTGTTCCAAAAGACATATATATGAGAATATTCACAAAACCATTATTTGAATAAAACCAAAACCAAACCCATTGCTGTTGAGTCAATTCTGACTCATAGCGACCATACAGCACAGAGTAAAACTGCCTCATAGAGTTTCCAAAGAGTTCTTGGTGGACTTGAACTCCCAACCTTTTGGTAAGCATTCACAGTACTTAATCACTACACCACCAGGGCTTCCATTATTTGAATAGCTGAAAATAAATAAACTATCAACATAAAAATGAATAAATTTATAAATTGTGGTATATTAAACTAATTGTGATAGCTCAGGTTGCATGTCAACATGGCTGTACCATGATTCTCAGTGGTTTGGTAGTCATGTGAGGTTGCTGTCACTTCCATGATGAAATGTGATATAATGTGATCACCTCCATGATTAGATCTGCTGTGAGTCACCATTCATTTGAAACAGAGTTTCCTTGGGTGTGTGGCCTGCTTCAGATCTAAGTGGACATTCTTGCAAGGCTCATGGGATTCTGCATGCTCTGGATCTTACAACTGGTTCCAGTTCATCTGACCTTCGGCTGTTGAGACTTGAGCTAGCAGCCTGCCTGCACTCTTACCTGCCAATCTTGGGGATTCATCAATCTTCACAGCCTGTGAGCAACAGCCCTGTTCTCTGACTTGCCAATCTGGAGTTCAGCAGCCCCTGCAGCTCCATAAATCAAGAGAAGCCTTTACAACTGAGTGAGCCATTTCCTTGGTATAAATCTTTCTATACATATACTTGGAAACCCTGGTGGCATAGTGAGTTAAGTGCTATGTCTGCTAACCAAATGTATGCAGTTCAAATCTGCCAGGTACTCCTTGGAAACTCTATGGGGCAATTCTACTCTGACCTCTAGGGTTCCTATGAGTCAGACTCGACTTGACAGCAGTGGGTTGGGTTTTTTTATATGTATACTCACACACTTTAGTTATTCAGCTTCTCTAGAGAATCCAGCCTAAGATAGTGATAGAATACTAAGGAGCAATGAAAATGTACACCTGGTACACAGACATCAAGGATGAGTCTCACAAATACAATATTGAGTAAAAAAAAAAAATCCAGACTTAAAGGAGTGCCTTCTGTATGATTCCACTTTTGTAAATTCAGAAATAGGCAAAACTCTTTTGTAAGGGAAATCAGAATACCGGCTAAGTATGAGGGGGTGAGGGTAGTGACTGGAGGCAAGGTTTGAAGGGAGCCTCTAGGAGCTGTTTCCATTCTCAACAATGAAATAAATTTTTTAAAATCATTCTTGTTGTTGTTAGTTGTCATGGAGTGAAGTTCGACTCATAGTGACCCCATGTGTGTAAGTGTAGAACTGTGCTCCAGAGGGTTTTCAATGGCAGATTTGTTGGAAGCAGACTCATAGTCACCCCATGTGTGTAAGTGTAGAACTGTGCTCCAGAGGGTTTTCAATGGCATGTTTGTTGGAAGCAGATTGCCAGGCCTTTCTTCTGGAGCACCTCTGGTGGGCTGACTCTCCGTACTTTCAGTTACCAGCCAAGGGAGTTAACTGTACTGCCAGGGACTCCAGTATTTGGGATGCATGTGTTCCCACTAAAGGTGAAAAGGCACAACTCTAGCCTATTGGCTCCTCTGAATCAAGGTCCTCATTTAAACATATTTTATGTTACAATATTTTTTTTTCCACAAAGGCAACTACTGTAACAGCACTGACATTTATTTCACAAGAACTCTGTTAAAACTAGTATAGTAATTCCTTCCAAACATATTAAATCTCGATGGAACCAATCTATAAAGTGTAAACCTTCCCCCCAAGGTTGACACTTAAACTTTTATATGTGTTTTAAGATATTTCATTTTATTTCCATATGTAAGGTAGTAATGTAATTTCTTGACTAGATCTTTATGCTAATAACCATGTAGAGGGTGAATTTCATAGGCTGCAAATCTAGGTGTGCAAAAAAATATATATCTACATTTCTGTAAGTTAAATTATTTCTTGAGCCTTCACTCCACTGATGATATAAAACTAATACTAGTCAAACAGAATTCCTCCAATTCACATTGTATTTCTCACCCCCTCTTGGTCTCTTCCTGAGATATGTCTAAGACATTGAAGGGTCTTTGGGAATAGTTGTGGGAGGACATTTGTCCCCTGTTGTCATCTGCCCAGATTGGCATTTCTTGCAGTCCCTTTTTCTCACTGATCTCCAGTGTGCGATATCTACCTGTGCTGACATCCTCAGTAGACACAGTCCCATCTCGTCTATGATCTAAAGTCCTTGATGTTACTTTGTGCCATTCTTTCCCAACCTTGGGGCACTGCTGGTCCAGAGCCTTGTCCACCTGGTTCTGGGTTCATCCTAGAAACAGGGCAATGCATCAGATGCTCTCCCTTGCACTCTGCCCAGAAATCACAGTCCACATCATGATGTGGGAAAAATCTGAAACCTTACACCTCTCTCCAGTACCATCTAGGAAAAAACAAAAAACAGAGTTGCTCTCTGTCCCTGTATCCTGAGACCTGTGTACAGAGTCCTTCATTACTCCTACCAGCCTCTGCCTACGGCTCTTCTACTCTCCTTGTTCCAGACCGCAGTCCTTTGGTGAGTGGTCTAAACGGACGGACTGTCTGGATGTGTCCACGATTCTTCCACGCCTCTTGTTTCTGGCATACTCTTACGCCTCAGCTTTTCCAAGTTCTGATTTTTGACACTAAGAGCTCTAGTTCTTACAACTCAAAAGCTATTGCCCTTACACTACTAACCCAGCCACGAAACTCAAACGACATTCCTTTGATAACTTGAATCTGAACACTGATCCTCTTGTCAGTCATGTCCCTTTCTCGTTTGTGTCATTGTTGTCGTAAGCATCCACTGCTGTCTGTCTGGGGAGCACAGGGCAGGGGCACGGGGGAGCAGCAGAGGTTTGAGGCTATTATCCCACTGCACTAACGGAAAGTTTGCAACTGTCGTTGGATATTATTTCAGTAATTGTGACAATAAAAGTCTAAGACGGCTTCTTTAACTTAGCATAAATAAGTGAAATAGAACATTTGTTAACGTGTATCAATGAATAGCAAAGCTATTTGTGAGAACTCTCATCTTTGTTTTATTGGACATATTTGAGGAGCCTTAATTGAAGATTATGAAGCTAATTAAATTTAATATTAATTTAATAATATATTTAATCTTAATCTCCAGGGAATCAACTATATCCAATGACAACCTAGTTTAGCCTGGCATATTTGCCCTGCAAACATGAACACAGGAGCCCTGGAAGCACAGTGGTTAAGAACTTGGCTACTCGCTGAAAAGTCAGCAGTGCAAACCCACCAGTCACTCCTTGGAAACCCTATAAGGCTGTTCTCTCGATCCTAATGGGTTGCTGGGAATCAACCGACTCAACAGCAATGGATTATACAGGAACATCGTCTTAGTCAAGAGCTCCATGGGAATCTGCCCACTACGGGTGACCCTACTGTTCTTTAAAATACTGGTGGCAGAACTCACAGTATGATAGCAACATATAAGCCGCCACAGTGTAGCAAACTCACAGGAACACAGGACTGGCAATCTACTCTTAATGGATCACAACAGACCACTGTCTTTGACACTGAGCTGGAAAATCAGCCCCCTAGGTTGGAAGGCACACAAAATACACAGCGACCACAACAATGGATTTAAGCATACCAATGGTTCTGGAAGTGGAGCAGAACCAGGCAACATTTCATTCTACTGTCACCATAAGTCCGAGTGAACTAGACAGCAACTAACAACAATCGGGACATTGATGGGAACTGCAGCAGACCCTGAGAATCAGACACTGCCTGGGACCAGTCTGTTAAGGAAATGCAGCTGGAGTTTGTTCTCTTCACAGGAGGCTGACAATTCTGATAACTACAGCTCCATGCAGGCTGTCTGCACCCAGCATTTCAGTGGTTTAATTCATTCCCATCCATTATTTCTTTACCTGCCAGATCCCTTTGTCCTCTTCTGGTTTCCCTAGCCATGTGACCAACAACAGCTCAGCCTATAAGGCCTTCCTTATATGGACACTTGATGACAAATAGTTATACCCCAAACTTGTCAATGCATCTCTGCTGGTAGCATTAGCAAAACTTGGAGTTTATTTCACTTTTATTTTCTTCGAAACGTCCGCAAGAGCTGGGGCTATCCCTCTGCCTCCCTTAATAATCTCCTCTTTACATTCTGTTACATGGGTGTTTCTGCAAGAGATGTTACCACAGGCAGCAGTACTGCAAGATTACTCACCCTTCTGTGAAACTCGCTTGACTGTTACAGCCCACTGAACTGACCACAGAGCCATGGCTAGAATTTTCATTATTTTTGGCTACTGCTGAGAGCACTGATGTCATATGCCACCCAGTTCATAGGCCCAGATTTACTACTGCTGGACAATGCTTGTATTCATTATTGCATTATGATGCTTAGGCTGCCATGAACATCTTTATGTTTTTCCTTCTGTTGAATTTTTTCCATGTGATAAATTCCCATAACAGTATCACAACTATTACACACAAAAATTATGACAACTGTATAAGAACTTGGCTTTTGTATAAGAACAAAATTTAGGATAAAACATTATGTTAAAATAGAACACAAGTTTGCCTAAAAATTAACAGTAACTGCATATTAGAGCCCTTGATGGTGCAGTGGTTAAGAGCTCAGCTGCTAACCGAACGATCAGCAGTTCAAATCCACCAACCACTCTTTGGAAACCCTATTGGGCAGTTCTACTCTGTCCTATGTGGTCACTATGAGTCAGAATCAACTCTACAGCAATAAGTATGGCTTATTTGTTGCATGTGATCAAGACCTGGAAGAGTATACCAAAAGGAAGAGTTATCATAATAAGAGAATTAGAAATAATTTCCTATTCTTTTTGAAAAATGTTTAAGATGTCAAATTTTGCTGGAAATTTTTAAAGACTCAAAACCAACTCAGCAGCACCTAAGGACATCACTTTCTAATCACCGGTGCACATGAGCTTCTCACTGAGAAATCAGTCTCAGGTTTTCAGGTGCGGCGGGGCAAAGAATAGTTTTTCGTCCGAGCACTACAGCTTTGTAATTGGTATAATTAAACTGCGCTTTTATTGTCTGCATTATTAGCCAGGGATCTCAATGCTGGAAAAGCATCTAAAGACGTATAACAAGAGCAGAAAGAATCCCAAAGTACCCTTTTTTAAAATGCATTTTTTTAGTACAACTTCTCATAAATATGCACATTTTGGGGACTTGTAATAATGATTTATCTACCAATTAAGTATAACTGAATAACAACTGGTTTTCAGATTTTAGTCTTTCATTCACTCCTTTCATAGAAATCAAAAGTAAAACGATTATACAATTAAATGATTTATTCCATTCATTTCTCATACCTCCTTTACAAATATATGAATATTAATGCCAGATCTAGTGGATATAAAATATTTAAAGAACAGTCCTTTCTCTTCTCCTTTGCTTGAGAAGGAAACCCTAGTAGCATAGTGGTTAAGTGCCACGGCTACTAACTAAAAGGTCAACAGTTTGAACCCACTAGACACTCCTTGGAAACCCTAGAGGGCAGTTCTACTCTGTCCTACACAGTCATTATGTATGAGTCGAAATCAGTTTGACAGCCACAGGTTTGTCTACTTTTGCTTGAGAATGTCCTTTCTTACATAATTTTATCAGACCAAAAATCTGAGGATCAGATGGAAATTTATCAAAAGCATTTTCAATTTTTACTGACATGGCAAGTAATAGATCACCCATATACTTTTAAAAAAATAAATGCTTCTCTAGTAAAATCTAAAAAGTACTCCTGCTACCAAGACGCTTGCTAGCTTTATTTCCCCAATATTTCTAGAAACTTTTTTGAGTTACTAAGTCACACTATATTCTGTAAGCTTTAGCGTCATAATTCAAAAGCACTGCTTCATAGTTTTCTTAATAATCTTGTTCTGTTCTTCCAAGCTCTCAAGGCAAGGGCTCTCGGCTGTGTTCAGCCCAACACAGGACTTAACAATCATCAGACTTGACCTGCTTCTCTCTATCAGCACTCCTGAAATACACTGTTAAGTAACCAGTGGTTTGAAACACTGACATTTTTCTGCAATCTAAGTCACTTGTAAGATTACGTACTAACTTTAGACAATCACTTGGGCATTTCTTGACATTTTCTTTGGTTTCAATTTTTAGTAACTGCACAGTTGAAATCTGGAATATAATGAGCTTTTTTTATTGATTAAACCTTGATGTTTTTGTTATCAGGTACTAGTCAATTCCAACTCATAAGGCAGAGTAGTACTGCCCCATAGCGCTTCCAAAGAGCAGCTGGTGGATTTGAACTGCTGACCTTTTGATTAGCAGCAGAATTCTTAACTCATTATGCCATTAGGGCTCTGATTAAAATCTAGACATTTTGTATTACCAGACTCTGGATCTTATTTAAATCTTCTGCTTAGGCTGGTTTTCTCTGAGCTGCGACACTGCTTAGATACTGTCAGAAAGATGCAGCAGTCCAGGTTTACCACTTGGCCGACAGAGACATCTGAGGATGGGAGCTCCTTGTTAACTCTGGGTGGGGGTAGGAGTTCTAGCTCCTGGCATGCTTTCCATCGACACTGAGGTGGGGGTGGCCCTGCTACCACTAAGCAGTGATGAAAATTGTGATTGTCCAGTAAGCTTCCCCTGGCATCACCCCTGCAGGGAAAATGGGGTGTGTTATAGCCGGTGAGGGTAGAAGGCTGGACTCCCCTGTTCAGCCTCTGCTGGGTGGGGCAGGAGATCCAGTTTTTCTGTGGTGTGTGACCTGAGTAGATTGGTTGTTATCTAAAAAGTACTCTGTTTTACTAGGCTGCCCACTCCCTGGTACTTTGAGTAGAAAAAAAATAAGAGTCTTTGTGGAGGTTTTCATCTTCTGGTCTGTGCCCATCGGTGTTTCTGTGAAGCTTCTGGCATCTTCAGCTCTAAGACTCAGGTCTATTACGGATGGAGCAAAAAAAAAAATCCTAGGATCTCACCATCGGGTCATCCCTTAGGTATCAATGTTGCAGCATGCCTGCCTTCTTTTCAACTTTTAGTGTCTTGTGTATAATATCCAGGGTTTTTAGTTGTACTTAATGGTGGTGGTTGTTGGATGCCATCAAGTCAGCTTCAACTCATATAGATCCTACTGGACAGAGGGGAACTGCCCCATAGGGTTTCCAAAGCTTTTATCTTTACAGAGCAAATCACCAGGTTTCTCCAACAGAACCATCGAGTGGGTTCCGATCACCAGCCTTCTGGTTAGCAGCCAAGCAGTTAACCATTGGACCACCAGGGCTCCTTGTGTTTGGTGATAAAGAACTGGGACTTCTCTATAGAAAATAGCACCTATAGCCAATAGTTTGAAACTGCTGAATGATCTCTCACAGCTGACAATGGAAACAGCAATGGCCAAGAGAAACTGCTCAATAGCACCCTCATTAAGCAGGGTCCAGGACACATGCCTGACCTGTCAGGGCTTAGTCATCTCTCTGGAATAAGAAAAACAGTATCTACACCACCTTCCTGGAAGCACAAGTACTCAGCTGAAATCCCTTAACATTATTATTTTACTTGGTACAAAATCTGAAGAAACTATGCCATGATGAGAGGGCCATGGTTTATCTCCAAGCTCCATCTAACTTCAAGTCCAAGCGTCTGCTGTTCACTCAGTTACAACCAAACATGTGAAAGGTAGATCTTACAAATCATCTGTCTTCCCAAGGACTCCAAGTGCCTAGCAGTGAGATCTTAAACACAGCATCTGCATAGCCAGCCTCTCAACCCTAAAGCAGAACCAAGACTTCCCACATCTGGGTGAGCCCCTCAGGTTCAGCAATGCACTTTGTTAAACAGAATTGGTGCTTGTCCTTTTTCTAAAGGTTGTGCTTGATACTTTGAACCTTATAAAAACCTTTCACCTAAGACTTATGAAATGGTTCATAATGACCTGGTTATAAATAACCACACTTAGGTAGGGAAAAATTTGTCACATGCAGGCATAGAACAAGTCTTCTGATAAGTAAATCTTGTAATAGGAATAGCATATCCCTTCTATTTAATATCAAAAATCCACTGCCATCAAGTTGATTCCAACTCACAGGGCCCTGTAAGAGTAAACTACATCCACAGGGCTTCAAAGGCTATAGTCTATGCAAACAAACCACCACATCTTTCTCCAGCAGAGCAACTAATGGGTTCCAACCACTGACTTTTCAGTTAGCAGCCAAGTGTTTAACCACTGTACCACCAGGGCTCCTTCAAAACTAAACTCCTTGCCACGCAATCAATTCTAACTCATAGAGACTCCATAATACAGAGTAAAACTGCCCCTCCTCCCCTAATGCTGTAATCTTCACCAAAGCAGATTACCACATGTTTCTGCTGCACAGTGGCTGATGGATTTGAACCCTCAACACTTTGGTTAGCAGCTGAGTGTTTAGCTATCGCACCAACAGGGCTTCTTTCTTTTTACCATAAGAAAGACAATCTTACTACAAGAAGCTGAGGTCTAGCTACGCCAAATTGAACATGCTGGACTCTTGAACAGTACATCTCTACGATACTGGTGATAGTGGGACTATCAATTCCAACTCACAGCGACCCCACGTGACACAGTAAAACTGTCCTATGGTGTTTTCCATGCTGTAATCTTTATGAATACAAATCACCAGGTTTTCCTGCCACAAAGCTGTGGGTGGGCTCAAGCCACCAACCTTTCTGTCACCAGCCAAGTGTTTAACCATTGTACAACCAAGGACACTCCATGGTATAATTCCAACTAATGTGGGCAGTATCTTTTTTTTTTCTTTCTATTAACAAAAAATGTTATTGTTTTTAAATGTTGACAAAGGAGTTTCTGGCATGTCCCATCAAGCGTCCCCTTTGCCTGTAGGCTATAGAGGCAGGAAATAAAGATGCTTCAGTGTAATGACCACTCTTTCACCTTCATTCCTCCTCTCCTCCAAGATACGGATGCTCCTTTCAGAAAAATACACCTCAACACCCAGTGTGCAAACTAAAACACAGAAACAAGATGTCACACAGAAAGAAGGAAGTGGTTCTAAGTGTAAAAGAGCGGGCTGCAGTGAGTCATCTCTTTGCAGGAGGAGGAAATCACTGCTGGTAGAGTCTGACAATAAGACCAGGAAGCTTTAAGTCACAACCTTTAAACTGGAGACACAGCCTGAAATTCTGCAGTAGAGACTGATTTTAGCCCTGCTTGTCTTCACCTACCTAACAAATTAGGGTATGACCTGTACATGTGGATTCCATTTGGTTCTTTGATGAAAGATAATATAATGCAATGGTAACAAGCACAGACTTTGAAGACAGATACCTGTGAGTTCAAATCATTTTCTGCCACTTAGGAAACCTTGGTCACTCAAATTAGTTTCTCCATGAGATGAAAATACCTACCATGTAGAAGATGACCCGAGCCATGTTATTTTCAATCACATTATTTGCATGTGTAAGCTGGACAACAAAGAAAACAAAAGAAGAATTGATGCCTTTCAATTGTGGTGTTGGAGAAGAATGTTGAATGCACTGTGGACTGCAAAAAGAACAGATCTGGAAGAAGTACAACCAGAGAGCTCTTTGGAAGCAAAGATAGCAAGACTGTGTCTACATACTTTGGACATGTCAGGAAAGATCAGTCCCTGGAAAAGGACATCATGCTTGGTAGAGTGGAGGGTCAGTGAAAAAGAGAAAGACCCTTGACAAGATGGACTGACACAGTGGTTGCAACAGTGGGCTTAAGCATAAAAACAATTGTGGGCACGGCACAAGACGGGGGCAGTGTTTCGCTCTACTGTGCTTACGGTTCCTATCACTTGGAACTGACTCTGCAGCACCTAACCACCACCACCATGCAGAAAATGACTGAGAAAATTAAGTTAGCATAGCTAGGTGATAGGTAGGTAGATAGGCAGATACACAAATTTAGACAGATGGACAGACAAAACGAGCAAGCCATGAACAGTGTCTGGCACACTAGCATACAATGGGCACTCAGTATAAGGGTGTCTACAATTATGATCTGTGTACTAAAGATGCCAATGACTTTCTGCCTGCTTTTACCCAGGAATCTCTCAATACCAAGGTTCCAGATGAACACAGATTTGACCCTGAAACCCTGGTGGCATAGTGGTTAAGTGTTTTGTCTGCTGACCAAAAGATCAGCAATTTGAATCTGCTGATGCTCCTTGGAAACTCTACGGGTCTGCTCTACTCTGTCCTATAAGGTCACTATGTGATGGAATCGACTCAGTGTCACTGGGTTTTGTTTCTTTTGGGGTTGCCCAAGACCAGACTGCACTACCAGTGAGTACAACTGACCCCAGCAGCAGAGGGCATTTGCGAGAGAGGAATATCAGATTCAATTTGTTGAGAGTTTAAGATTGGGCCACACAGAGGCTTCATGAAGTGGGTTTCTGTCAAGTTATAAAATCTAGTGAAGTAAAGGGCTGAGCAGGACATCTGGAGATGGCTATGATGATGAGGACCACAGCCAGGCTCAAAGGGAATAAACTGATGAAATGACTGTGACGGAGAAGACTAAAGCAAGCATCCAGAGAGCAGAAGAAATGATGAGGCTGCGGCAGAGCCTGAGTGAGTGCTTTTCTCGTCTGGGTCCTGACTGATATTTAGTTCCTGTTTCCATGTCCTTGCACCTACAAGCTACACATTCTGACCTTCGGTTCATGAGTCAGACCTTTCTGTATCTTTCCAATAAATTCAACTGAGCAAGTTTCTGGATTAGTGTCCCAGGGCTACCATATTACCACAAATTTGGTGGATTAAGCCAATAGAAATTTATCCTCTCTCTGTTTGGAAGCTGTTTAAGTCTGGAATCAAAGTGTAGGCAGGCTGTGTTTTCTCTGAAGGTCTTAGGGGAGTCTGTTTCATGATCTTACCTTCTGGTTGTTCCTTGACATTCCTTGTCTTGTAGAAGCACCACTACAGTGTCAGCCTCTGTGGTCCCATGGTTTTCTCCCTGCATGTCCCTCTATATGCCTCTTCTTCTTTTTTAAGGACAGTAGTCATTAGATTAGGGATCACCCTAATCCAGTATGGCATTATTTTAACTTGATTACATCTGCAAAGAACCTGTCTCCAACAAGGTCACAGTCACAGGTACCAGGCGTTAGGACTTCATCTTTGGAGGGGTGGGACACAATTCAACCCATAATAATTTCTGATCTTTGCCAACAGAGGGTCTTTATGTAAGATTTGGGGTTTGCTCTTTAACCCTCACTTTGGGGTGTGTGGCTCACTGGTAGCTGCCAGTGAGTCACTCTGAAGCTTGGATCATTGGCACAACATGCTTTCCTTCCAACATAACCTGGTTTGTTGGTTTTGTTTTCTTTCCTCCCCGGTGTTCCTTCTATCTACCTTTGCTCACTTTCTCTCCTGTCCTTCAACATGATTATTTTGAATTTTGAGAAAGACTGCTATACAGTTTATGAGAATACAATGATCAGAAGGACTGGAGTTGCCAACAGGCAACTGAAGATCGACAACACACAGCAGAAAGCAAAGCATATGTGATGGCTGATTCTATATATTAACTTCACTAGGCCTTGGTGCCCAATTGTTTGATCTAACAGTAATGTAACTTGCTTTCGGGACTGAATTACATGTGATTAAATTAATAAGTAAAGCAGATTGTCTTCCATAATGTGGGTACGCCTCAGCCAATCAGCTGAAGACCTTAAGAGCAAAACAAAAATTCTCTTCTGGCGTGTTCTGCCTCTGGACTATACATAGGCATTTTGCCAGAACTCCTTCACTCTTGTGCCACCTGACCTACAGATCTTGGGGCATAAGCTTGTAGGAATCTCCAGTCTATCAAATGACCTACAGATTTTGGACTTGCCATCCCTACAATCCCATTAGTCAACTCCTTAAAATAAATCTCCCCTCCCATCTATCCATCCATCCACCTATATGTGTGTGTGTGTGTGTGTGTGTGTGCGAGCACACACGTGTGCATGCATGCGTGTGCCCCTGGGTGACACCGTCTGTACCTTGCTACTAACCAAAAAGATGGTGGTTGAAGCTCACTCAGTGGTGCCAGGGAATAAATGCCCAACAATCTGCTTCTGTAAAGATTACAATCAAGAAAATCCTATAGAACAACTCTATTCTGCGACACACAGGTCAAAATGAGTCACAGTCAACTCAACGGCAATAGGACTTCAGGTCTGTAGTGCTTTACCCACCCCCACCCCTAACCAAAACCCACCATCATCCAGTCAATTTTGACTCTCAGCAATCTTGGAAGATTTCCTAAATTGTAAATCTTTACAAAAGCCACATCTTTCTTCCTTGGAGTCCCTGGTGGTTTTGGACTACCAACTTTTTGGCTTCTGTTGATTGTTTTAACCACTGTGGCACTCAGGATCATATGTACGTACATAAGCAGGCTCTGTTACACCAGAGAACTCTAAGACGGCACATGATAAGAGGTTTCACAGCCAGCTATGGAAGTATGCTGTTCAGAAGACAGAGACTACCTCACATTTCCTCTCCTCCTGCTTCTTCACTATGCTGGAAGTCATGTTACTGCTACAAAGAGGTTCTTCCTGGCAGATAACTGGAATAAATAATAAAAGACTTAAAACAGACACTAAGGAATACACTGACTACTGAGCCACCAAAACACAAACAATTGTGTAGAAATTATGCAACTAAGCAGTCTGTTGTGTTGGTTAACCTGGCTACACTACTGCAGGAAACAGTGACTTACTTTTGAGAAGACGCCACCTTGATTTCTCTGAGTTTCTATCCACAAGCCAGGTAGGGCCTGTCTACTTTACAGAAGAAAAATCTTCTCATTAAAGATATCAAAAACAAGAATTCAGATAGACTTGCATTTGATTCATTATACTGATGATGGCTAGTGGGACATCTAGTCAACAGCAGGATCTAATGGTATATATGCTGTAAATTTCTGAAGATCCCTGAAACCCGCCTCTGCCCCCTGGTCTGTGTACAAATAAGAAAACAAAAGTGGTAAGTGGAGGATCAAAATACTGACTTTATTCATGACAAAACTATATTGGAGAACTTTGCTAAATGAGTTGGAGAACTGGGCAGACTCACCCTACCTGGCAGAAACCCTGGTGGCATAGTGGGTTAACTGCTGCATCGGCTAACCAAAAGGTCAGCAGCCAAATCCGCCAGGCACTCCTTGGAAACTCTATGGAGCAGTTCTACTCTAACCTGTAGGGTCTCTGAATCAGACTTGACTCAACAGCAGTGGGTATGGTGTTTGGTTTTCCCCACCTGGCCAGACTGGGCTGTGGTGTGCTTCCCTGCACAAGGTCAGAATCAAGCTTGCCCCAGAGAATACAGCATGAACTGCTAGCTCCAGGTGGGGAGAGAAGGGCTAAGCAGAGCAAGCCCAGGAATTTACATTTCAAATTTACCTCACTTACACCAATAAATTACTCCCTTAAGGACAAGCTAAAGAGGAAGAAGGCAGTCTGAAGTTACACTATTTACATTCCCTCTGTAAGGAAGAAACATCCCAAGTGTGGGGAGAAGCCCTCCAATGACACACTAAACTTAAAAAAAAAAAAAACAAACAACCTACACCACAGACAGGGAAGCTATTAGTGTTATAAGAAATATTTTTCTAGAATTTGAGGACCCAGAGGACTGCCAAATACACATCAACAGAAGTTAATCTGACTCCAAATCTCCTTTGTATTACACCAAGCTGCCACTCTCAACAGACCATGGGCTGTTCAAGGATGGTATAAGCAAGAAAAATCAACCAAATGGATAACCTGTCCAATGCTGGCCACTTTACAAGACTGAAGAGAAAATACTGCTTTCTTGGCATAAACACGTCCCTTCTGTCACAACACCCTCCACGGTGTGTGTGTAGGGCATTAAAATCAGAGGGCCTTATACCACAGGACAGGAAGCAGGAGTTCAAGAAGTGCTCACTCACCCTTGAGATGTGATCTTACGTACCTTTTTCTTTCCACACACGTCATTCTTAAAATACATTCACCTTCACATAGTGTTAACTTTCTGCTCCACTACAAGCTATATACGGAGCTAGATGTAGAAAAAGGCCATCAATATGATAAGGAACAAACAACCCCACTAGACCAGAATCTCAGGACTTCCAACCAAGAGAAGGAAATGCGCTGTATCAAAATTGTGGGGAACTTTATATGCACACTGAAGTAGACTGCAGCACTGCTCAAAACAGCAAACAGATGGAAACAACCTAGGTGCCCATCAATAGATGAGTGGATAAACAAATTATGGTATATTCATATAAGAGAATATTATGCATCAATAAAGAACAGTGAATCTCTAAAACACCTCATAACATGCAAGAATCTGGAAGACATTATGCTGAGTAAAATTAGTCACAACAAATTTTATATAAAACTACTATAATAAAAATTCAAAAAAAGGTTTAAACACAGAGGGCAACACTCTTCGATGGTTAAAAGGGTGTGTACAAAGGGAGAGGGGTACCTACTAACTAGACAGTAGACAAGTATTATTTTAGATGAAGGGAAGGACAACATTCAATATAGAAGATAGCACACCTGGGCTAGACCAGAAACTAAGTAGTTTTCAGAATATAAGCAAACACTGCAAGGGACAGATTGGCAGGCATGAGGGACTAGAGACAATGGTTTCAGGGGACAACTAGGTGAATTAGAACAAGTATATTAAGAAAATGTTCTGCACCACACTTTGCACAGTGATGTCTGGGGTCTTAAAGCCTGCAAGCACCCATTTAAGAAGCACCACTTGGTCCTAACCCCACTGAAGAAAAGGTGAAGAACACCAAAGACAAGGAAAACATAAGCCCAAGAGACAGAAAGAGCCACATAAACCAGAGATGGTATCAGCATCAGATCAGAATTAGATGGTGCTCAGCTGCCACCAATGACTGCCCTTACAGGGAACTCATCAGAGTCCCTGAGGGAGTGACAGAAACGTGGGGTGTAGAATTCAACTTCTAGTAAAAAGACCAGACTTGATGGTCCAGCAGACTGGAGGGTCTCTAGAAGACACGGCCCCTGGACTCTCCATTAGCCCAGAACTAACACCATTCCTGAAGCCAAAAGACAAAGATTAGACTGGGCTAGAAGACAAGGACACTGGTGAAGAGTGTGTTTCTTGGCTCAATGAGATACATGAAACTAAACGGGCAGCTCCTGTCTACAGGCAAGATGAAAAGGTAGAAGGGGACAGGAGCTAGGTGAATGGATATGGGAAATACAGGGTGGAGAAGAGAAGTGCGCTGTCACATCATATGGAGGGAAACTACGGCCACATAAAACTGTGCGTGTAACTTTCTGTATGATAAACTGACCTGAATTGTAAACTTTCACTTATAACATGATTTAAAAGAAAAAAAAAAAAAAAGAAAGAAAGAAGAAAACCTTTGGGAACTGGGACTGGACTGTTAATTTTTTAAAAGTTCCCAGTTGATTATGAAGCACTATACTGAATTATCACCACTCTAGAGAGGTCCTATGAATCATTCAGGAATTCATTCCTGAAAACCCCAGAGATCAGGGAACTGTTGAAGTCAAATGTATTTTAAACATTAATAATTTTCAAGAAACTAACACTATATGCATGTTTTCCATGATCTGCTCATCATTTTAAAACTCTCCATTTAGGAAGTGTTACTTCATACTTAAGTCTATCACTATTTACTGCATTAGGATGATTGGACATCAAGGCTTGCCAGCAATTCAACTCTTAAGGCCATACTTCTCAGTAAGACAGGAATTAACTTTGCAGCTCAAAAAACCTACACGGAATAGCCAAACCAAACCAAGTAACTTCTTGACAGACTAAACAAAATGTAGTTTCTCACACCTGAAATAATTTCAAGGCAAACTTGCACAACACTTACAGATAACTCTCCTTAAAATGGTAGCTAATAAGTACACTTAAGCTTTGACATGGATATAAACGGCTAAATGTTAGTATGCCAGTTGATATAGGGTATATCCCCTCAATACCAATAATCTGAGTAATTGGTTTGTGGTCTTGTCTCAGTTCCTTTTCTCAAATGACAGTGGGATAAGGCAATCACTACAGTTTTCTATAGGCTGACCACCTAATTTAGCCTCCAAACTAGGACACTTCTGAGACTGAGAAGAGGGAAATTTAATTAATCTGGGAAAACAAGTATAACCAGGACTACTCTGAGCCAACCTAGGACATATGTCACTCCAGTTAAATATATCATCAGTTTCATTATCGTTATTTTTGTGCTTTATTTCTGATAAAACAGACTAGTTGAAAAGATTATTCTACTGAAGCACCCTGGATTTTTCTTTAAATTTTCTGCATTCCACTTTTTTTCTGTTAGTAATTAATGTTTTAACTGGTTGAATTTTATCAGCAACTTAAAGACATGACTAAAATGTGATGTCTCTTACAGACTCAAAACAAAAGGTTACCTATACCTGAACCTGCTGCCAGCATTCAATTCCAACTCATAGCGACCCTACAGGACACAGCAGAACCACCTCACAGCACATTCAAGGAGCACCTGGTAGATTCAAACTGGTGACCTTTTGGTTAGCAGCCACAGTACTTAAGCACTGTGCTACCTGGGTTTCCAAATAAAAGGTTCGAGACTACTGGTTTTTTTTCTATTAAACAGATTTTTTTTTTAATTTTAACTGAGTATAATGAGATTTGCCTTCTAATTTTTTTAAATCTATCCTCACTACACAATGCAGAAAAAAATGTATTTTCTCCTCAAAATAGACTATAAAAATTTATTGCAAAAGGTAAAAATGGATTATCTTGGCCATAGCTAGCTTATCCAAATACAATAGGAAATTTTAAGAAAATTTTGCAATAATTTCCAAACCCCAGCCAACAGTGATTCCAAAACTGTTCAGTCAGCCTAAGAGAGGTCATGGTTTTCAATCTCTAAGGCAGAGTGCAAAGGCAGTCAACTGTCTCCAAACCTCAGCAGCAGCTGTTCTAGTCAAGTTCACAGGAAATGAAGAATACAGGATTTCACAAATTTGGAAGAGAATCTTACATTTTTGAAAGTAACATTGTAATTACCCATCTTGGACAATGAAATTGAGGGCTACTGTTCTTTTTGGTTAGCAACTGTAGCTCTGAACCACTATGCCACCAGGGTTTCCACCAGGTACAAAGGACTGGGAACCTGACACACTTGAACCTTATAGCTTTAGAAAAATTATGAGTGAATTACTGATGTTGGATCAAAAGAAGCACATCAGTACTCTGAAACCAAGTATCTATGTACTGTTAGGTACCACCAAGTTGATTCTGGTGCAACAGCAGCCCAGTGTACAACAGGGCGAATTACTGCCCAGCCCTCCATTGTTCTGTCACTGTTTCACTGCTGCAGCCACTGTATCAATCAATCTCCTTGGGGTCTTCTCTTTTGCTGACTCTGTACTTCACCAATCATGATGTCATCCCCAAGGACTGATCTCTCCTGATAACCTGCCCCAAGTATGTAAGGTAAAGTCTCACCATTCTCACTTCTAAGGAGCATTCTGGTTTACTTCTCCAAAGACAGATTTGTTTATTTTCTGGCAGTCTGTGGTATAGTCATATTTTTCAGCAACATCATAAATCAAAGGCAATCAATTTTTCTGCAGTCTACCTTATTCACTGTCCAGCTCTTACATGTACATGAGGCAAATGAAAATACCGTAGCTTAAGCTAGGTGCACCTAAGTCCTCAAAGCTACATCTTTGTTTTTCAACACTTTCAACAAATCTTTTGCAGATGTAATTGCCACTTCCATGGGCACTGACTGTGGATCCAAATAACATGAAATCCTTGACAACTTCAACCTTCCCTCCATTTACCATGATATTGCTTACTGGTCCAGTTGTAGGGATTTTCATTTTCTTTACATTACACTGTAAGCCATATTGAAGGCTGCAGTCTTTGATCTTCATCAGTAAGTGTCTCAAGTCCTCTTTGCTTTCAGTAAGCAAGATTGTGTCATCCACGTACCTCAGGTTGTTAATGAGTCTTTTCCAGTTCTGATGCCCTGTTCTTCTTCAGCTTCTCAGCATACAGACTGAAGAGATACAGTAAAAGGATGAAACCCTGATACATATGTTTTGTGCTTTTAACTATGACGTATTTCCTTATTCTGTTCAAACAACTGCCTCCTCTATGTACAGGTTCCTAATGAGCACAATCAACTGTTCTGCAACATTATTCATAATTTGTTATGACCTACACAGTCAAAATATCTTTGCATAGTCAACAAAACACAAGCAAACATCCTTCCAAAACCACTATAAATACCACAAAACCTAAAATATTTTTCAAAACTGGTGTTTGATACCTGAGCTTCCTAATGATTTAAAATTACTGTGAATCATAACTTTCATTTAAGAATTACTAAAAGAAGAAAATATAAGCCTGTAGGAAATTAATGACATAATGAAGAGATTCAGCAAGGGTGTGCACACAAGTACATTTTCATGTCATTAATTTCTACATCACGTATGTTGTTTTCTTTACCGGACACTATGAGTATCTTTGTATTTTATTCTATAATAAAAAAAAAAAAAATCTGTACAGGGGGTGAAATGAACAAAAGAAAACAAACCATAAAGGGATCAGTTAGCAAAACAAATATGCATGTTTTATTTACCAAAGACAATGAAAAAAATCAGAAAATACAGAAATACAAAAGAGGTTATAAAGCATAATCAATTTTATTTTTAGGGAATGGAAAAATGTCCCTGAACAGTTAGATGTACCTTTTCATAGTAGTCACTAACTAATAATAAACAAGCAATTTTATGTTTTGTATGGCTGTATTAAATGAGTTTTAAGTTTAAAAGATAATTCCCACCATTTTTAATGCTAGCATTCAAAAGCCAAGATACAACTGAAAACAAATGAGATATAAAATGATTTGCAAGATGCAAAACACAGCAGCTTATGCACATGGATTCCAGTTGTAATAACGGTTACTATAGTCTATTTTTAATTTCCCTCCCAACCACCCCCCCGCCACATACACACTCTTTCAATAAACACACACACTCCATACACATCGTACCTTATACTCTACAAATGCTCACATTTCCATAAATGGAAAACAGAAATTTTGCACATCTCAATTCAGGATATGATTTTTACAAGTTAATTCTATTATTATAAAGCAAAAAGTTATTAGTAGTACAAGTTTTTCTTTGCTAAACTTAAACATGTAATGAAAAATTATTACAATGACACTGAAAGATATTTTTATTGGCTTTTTAAAAGACAGTTGCAAATGAGAATAACTTGTTCAGAGAATTTTCAAAAATGTCTTCAATGAAATAAACAGAATATCTAATACAATCTGTTCCTGCAAGAATCTCCAAGATGGGTGATGCTAAAAAACTAAACTCCTCATCTGAAAATCCCCAGAACTGGTATAAACAAAAAAACCAAACCAAACCCAGTGCAGTAAAGTCGATGCCAACTCAAAGCAACCCTACAAGACAGAACACAATTGCCCCATGGATATTCCAAGGAGTGCCTGGTGGATTTGAACTGCTGACCTTTTGGTTAGCAGATGTAGCACTTAACCGCTATGCCACCAGCGTTTCTAGAACCTTTTTTTAAAAAATTTTTTTTCCTTATAAAGAACATTTGGTACACTCACATTTTCTTAAAATCTGTCCTAAAACAGTCTCTGTTTTTAACACTCAAACTTTCTATATATATTAAGTTCACTTAATTTAAAATTAATGAAAAGATATCTAGACACAATTTCTAAGAAAACAGTGGAGACAGTAATTAACTCATGGTTATTTACAGAACAAATTTTGCTGAACAGTGTAACTATCATGGTCAAAATCTTTCTAATAATCAGCACTGCAGATTTCAATAAACTTTATATATAACGAAGAATGTTTTGTTTCTACGTAGAGTTATAACTTTAAGAGCCAGAAATTAAAGCAGTTGATGTGGTTAACAGTATCATATTTATTACACTAAATGTCAGGTCAGAAGTCAGTGGCACTTACATCTGGAAGACTGCTTATCATTCACCTCTTTCAATTACATCAAATACTGTTTAGCCAAATGTGACTGGATTTTACTGTTCTCAACTTTATGGTTATTTCAAGTATATGCAAATCTGTTAATGAAGCACATATACCAATGTGCAAAACAAATGAAATATAAGTATTTAAGAAAATGAACAGAAACAGCTTTTAAGTATAAGCCAGTCTGACATTCAATTGTGAAGCTGTATCTTTTCTTCACTATTTTTTCTTCCATTACTAGTAGTCTTCTATCCTATTAAAGTTGTAGGTTTACAGACCATCTGGATATTTCACATTGGTATAGGAAAGGAATGTCTGGTCCATGCAGTCTAAGGACAAAGAAAGAATATATCTTAAAATGTATCACTGATCACAAAACAAAAAACACATTGTTGTTCAGTAGATTCTGACTCCTAGTGACCTCGTGTGCTCCAGAGTGGAATTGCTCCACAGAGTTTTCTTGGCTGTAATCTTTACACAAGCAAACCATCAGGCCTTTTTTCAGAGGCCTCAATGAGTAGGGCTGAGCTGCCAACCTTTAGGTGAACAGTAAAAGTACAAACCATTTGCACCACCCAGGGTCCCTGGTTTCACTGACAATCCAGTTCAGATCCCATCACTTCTGTGGGGGGAGCCGTAACTGAACATTTTATAAGGTACTTTAATATGATCCAGAAATACAATTCTATTCATTGTACTCTTCAGCTGACTTAAGTCAATTATGTAAATGTTTGTGTAACTCATACAAGTTATAGACAAAACTTGAGCAATCAAATCACAAACCATACAACTTATTTACAGAAAGGAAATTCAAGTATGGTAACCTTGAAACATTTTGTACTTATGGCACCACACACTTCAGTCTGTTAGCAAATGTTTTGGTTACATAGATCAAATATTTTAAAACTTTCCATCATTTATAGACATTAAGCATGTGGTACTTGCTTTAACAAAAATAGGACAGGCAGTAAAAAATCTGAAGTTTGCTCATGCACAGGTATTTTCTGGTTGCACAATAAATAAATAGTATTTCTATATACACGGCCTACACAAACTCAATGGATGATCAGTTAGACAGTGTCTGCTCATTTCTTTATTATTCCCCTTGATTCAAGTTGCAGCCTTCATTGCTAATACAAACTGACACAGATTAAGAAAATATTAACAGAGCTATTTTCTTCATGCAACTTTCACTCCTTGATTCACACTCTTAAAATCAATGCATGGCAAACTGTTTTCAAACACAGAGTTCAGGGTTGCTTTGTTGGTTTGTTTGTTTTTTCCCACCAGATGTTTATGTACTAACATACTGTTTTATACAAAATGCTCATTCCTCTGGGCAAGTACTCTGCCATACAGGGCTTGTTTTTCAAGGCTTCAGATTTTGTACTGGTAGTTCATTCTTTCATAATCTATGGTCCATCTTTTTTAAAAAAATAACAATAATAACCTATTGCCACTGAGTGCATTCCAACTCAAAGCAATCTTACAGGATAGAGTAGAACTGCCTCACAGGGTTTTCAAGGAGGACTTAGTGAATTCAAACTGCTGACCTTTTGGTTAGCAGCTGAGCTCTTAATCACTATAGTATAAACAGGGCTCCAAAAATTTTAAAAAGTCTAATTTAATACATTAGCTAAGTTTTAATTGGAAACTATACATCTTAGAGGAGTACTTCAGTTTACTCAAATAATGAAACGTAAATATATAAATCTCAACTTAAAAAAAATCTAAAAGTTATCTAAATAGGTCCACAGTTTACTAAATATCAACAACCACTGTACCACTGGGACCCCTTATTACCTCTTAGAGAAACACAAATCAAACACAAACCAAAACTACAATGAGGTACGATCTCACCCTGACATTACTGACACTAATCAAAAAACCAGTAAAAACTGTCAGAAAGGTGGCAGGGAGACTGAAACGCTTGTGCACTACTGGCAGGAATCTAAAATGTTACAATCACTATAGAAAATGAGAAACAGAAATACCTTACAATCAGCAATTCTACTCTGAGGACTACATCCTAGAGAAGGAGAGCCACGACTTGAACAAATATAAGCACACTTGTGATCAACGCAGCATTATTCACAACAGCAGAAAGATGGAGACCATCTAAGTGTCCATCAACAGATGAACAGATAAACTGTAACACACACACACAACGGAAAACTATGCAACAACAAAGAACAACGATGAACCTGTGAAACATGTCACAACTTGTACAAATGTGGAGGGTATTGTGCTGACTGAAACAGGTCAATCACCAAAGCACAGATACTGTATGAGACTATTAAAACTCAAGAAAAGGTTTATACACAGAAAGAAACATTACTCACAATTTGCTACTGTGAATAATGCTGCAAAGATCTTTAATGGTTATAAAGAGGTGAGGGGAAATCACTGATTAAGACAGCAGATAAGTGTTAACTTCAGTCAAGGGAAACACAGCATATAACACAGGAAAAGTCAGCACAACTTGACCAAACCAAGCGCAAGGTACAGAACCTTCCTGTTGAGTAGCGTATGACGTCTTAAATGCTTCCAAGTGGCCATCTAAGATCACTCCACTGATCTCAGCCCACTGGGAGCCAGGGAGAATGAAGAAAATGGAAGACACAAGGGCAAGATGAGTGCAAAGGACTCAAGGCCCACAACCACCACCGCCTCCACCAGAAGGAGCCCAGTACAACCAGGTGGGGGCCAGCTGCCACCACCAACTGCTCTGACAAGGATGGCAATACACGGTCCCAGACAGAGCTGGAGAAAAACACAGAACAAAATTCTAACTCACAAAGCAAGACCAGACTTACTGGCCCGTCAGCGACTACAGAAACCCTGAGTATGGCCCCTAGACACCTTTTTAGCTCACTAATGAAGGCACTCACAAGGGTCACCCTTCAGCCAAAGATTAGACAGGCCCACAAAACAAAACAAAACGAGACTAAAGGAGCACACCAGCCTAGGGGCAAGGACTAGAAGGCAGGAGGGAACAGGAAAGCTGGTGACAGGGAACCCAAGGTCTACAGTGTTGACATATCATGGGACTGGTAGCCAGGGTCAGAAAACAATATGTCTAAGAACTGTTTAGTGAGGAGCTACTTTGTTCTCTAAACCTCACTCTGAAGTACAATAATAATAAATTTTAAAAAGTTACAGATGTTTCTTAGACACAACCAAACACCTTGAGAGACCAATTTGCTGGGCTGAGGGTTGCAGACCATGGTCTCAGAAGACATCTAGGTCACCCAGCATACCAGTAGTCATAAAGAAAAAGTTCTACATCCTACTTTGGTGAGCAGCACTTGTGGTCTTAAAAGTTTGCAAACAGCCACTGAAGATGTATCTTTTGGTCCCATCCGATCCAGAGCAAAGGTGACATAAATGAAAGACACAAGACAAACCTAAGTCCAATAGACAAAAAGACCCCATAAAACACAGCCTCTATCAGCTTGCGATCAGGAGGACTAGATGATGCCCAGCTATCATCACCGACCACTCTGAGAAGGATCACAGTACAGTCCCAGATACAACAGAATAAAAACGTAGAACAAAATTCAAATTCACAAAAATAAACCAGACTAACTGCTCTGATAGAGACTATGGCCTCCAGATTCCCTAACTCAGAAGTAAAGCCAGTAGCAAGGTCCACTTTTTCAGCCAAAGACTAGACAGGTCTATAAAACAATAACACACATCAGGAATACGTTTGTTAGTTCAATCAAATATATGAGGATCAAATGAGCAACACAAAATGAGGCGCAGGAAGGAATAGGGAAACTGAGCCAATGGATGGGGGAAGCTGGGATGGAAAACCGGAGAGTACTGACATACTGTGGGGGTTGTGAACAATGGCACAAAACAATCTGTGCATAAATTTTCTGCTATAAACTTTCACCTATAGTACATTGAAAACAAAACAAAAAAAAAAAGAGTACAGAGATATACTAAATAAACCAAATCAGGGTAAATATCATGGGCACGCATTAAGCGTTTAACATACAGCTGATAAATCTGCATACATAAAGAGAATGAATAGTCAATATATCAACATATCTTACCTTTATAACAAGAACAAATATCTTGCTCTGTGAATAGCTGCCATATTTTCAGACATATTTCTCACTTTTAGATAATTAACAAATCCTCTGAAGAAAAGGAGTAGGCCTAAGAGGGTTGAAACAATATAAGTATATTATGTTTTTATGCAGAAAGGTCCTCTTGATTAAGAATTTAATCTGTAAGATTTCTTTCATTCCATAGTATATTTTGTATCATAATGTATATAGTCTATAAATAAATAAAATAAAATTTTACTTCCACCCCAAGATAGTTCAATTTACTAAGCCTAACTATACTTGCATAAGGTGGGCCAAATCTAGCTCTGAAAATTTAAAATTATTCTCCCTCCTCCAAATTTATCAAATCATTTATTTAAATACGAAAGCTATTCAATGCTTTTAAATTGACTCAACTTACAGAAATCCAGTTTCACACCCAACTGTTCAATTAATACAACCACTGAGCCAGCTGGGTTGTATTTACTTACAGACTCAAGAAAGAATACGCATATAGAGCTGATAACAATTGTGGGATAAGGCCAGTGAGCTTGTCTAGCAACATCTGTCATCTACGACACACATACTTAAAGACATCTTCACACTGTAAATTTAATTATTATTTCTTATTTTCAAAGTAATAAAAGACTTTATAATAAAAATTAAGATAAGAGACACAAAATAATTCTTAATGGGGGCAGCACTCCAGTGATTGATTTCTTAAGTGGTTTAGGGGTACAGCTTCTATCTGTCTCAATTTTCTCCCCTGTATAATGGTATTTTAAATGTTATCTATATTACAGGTTTCTTTAATAATACTTTGAAATGCTATGATCAAATTTTCAGATAAAAGTATTAGGTAGGTAGAAAAATGTTATTGCTTTTTTAAATATTTAAGAATACGATTCTATAGGAAATAGTTATGAACTCCAGTAGAATTTCAATCAGATAATGGTTAGTAGCAGAACACGGAAACACAAGACATGTACATGTGTAACTTTCCTCCAGGAGGAATGTCGTTTGTCAATTTAAATGCAGAGTCCCGAATAAAGCTTGTATGCGAGTTCTAAGACAGTAATGGAAGCACTTAAAAATGAAAGATGGGCTAAATCAGAGTGGTATGATAAAAAAGATACACAAATAATGACTTAAACAAATGGGATAAATTCCAGCCACACTGAATCCCATCTGCTTCCATATCCTAACTCCATCCAATCATGACTCCCACTCTCTAAATTCCATTCTCATGCCATTCCAGATGCTGTTCAAAGATAACAGCATTGCTCTACAGATGTCAGTTATTACAGAAAAACATAAACCAAAATTATTTGTAAGGCCCCCTTCATCTATGAAGCTGCTATTTCTAACATATATTTTGTTCTGCTTAAGCATTTTCTAGTAAGCCAGTTCAGATTACCTAGAAACCAATCACCCAGCCACTATTGTGTCTCAGCATTCTACACTACACTCAGCATTCTTTTTAGTTCAGGTAGTTCCCAACTTACAACAGGGCCCCATTCTGACAACTCCAATGCAAGGCAGTTCTGATGTAAATCGAATGCTTGTTTCATTTTTAGTTCTTTTTAGTTTTCATCATTATTGTCTTTTATTATCAGTGTCTATACTAATCTGGCTGTGTTCTGACAGTAAATCATAAAGCAAACACCTGTGAGCGAGACTGTGCACTGCAACATGTAACAAACAGTAAGATGTAAGACGGGAATTAAAAAAGAGTCGTAAGTGCAAAAGTGCAGTTCATCATAAGCCGAACATGTCATCAGATGGAGACTACCTGAATGTGTAAAGACGACATTTTTATCACAGTTAAGTTTTCACATTTTAAATCCCTTAAATAAATGCTAGCTTATGGCTGATACGCACCTGGAGTCACCACTTGCCTTCCACTCTGCCCCGCAGCTGTCTTTCTAGACTGCTCTGACTCCTTAACAATGCATACGTAACACAAACCCACTACTTTAATACGTCTAAATATTTAGTAATAGGCTTTATATACCTTTTTTTTCACTTTTAGGTTGGACATTCATTAAACAACACAAAGTTTAAGTGGTCAGAACTAGAATATAACCGTAACTATCAGAGAAAGAATCCAGGATCCTCAGTGACCTTACTTGATCACCAAGAACTTACTTCTCAAAAGATCCTAAGGATCCAGAGTGTGACTATGTACAAACTCAAAGAGAAGACTGCCACCTATTGATATGCCACTGTATTCTGGTACAATTATTTCACTAAAGAAATGTGGGCTTTCAGACCTAAGTAGAAATAAAATGTATTCTTCACGTCAGTAAATATACTTGAAATGTAGATTGAAAGTACATGTGATTTTAAAATTAACTGAATCATCATGTACCTAAAGTAAAAACACCAGGGACCAACATTAGAAATCAAATAAAAAGACATACCTTTTCTGAAGACAACTCAATAAATGTGCCGTGATCACTAAGCATGAAGCTGTTCTTTATGCCTGGCTGAGTACTGATTAATACGGGGCATGTTTCAAAGGCTTAAAGAAACTTTTTCATGATCCAAAAATAATATATAAAAATCCAAACTATTTTAAGATCATTACAAGAAATTATGCAATATATTTTTTAAGACAAATACTGAAGATGAGTATTTCTTAATCATATTAGAATTTTCAAATGTCATACTATTCAATTACCATTCAACCTCTGTTCTTTAAATTGACAGTCTCACAATTCTAAATGTAAGAACTCTGTTCTCTCTACAACTACCTGAAAATCTGAGGTATAACTGTTTGGACATAAGAATTTTGAAGGAGAAAATTATTTCTACAAAAGTTATAGTATCAATGTTAAATGGAAACTAAACAAACGCATTAAAATGGAAACTAAATAAATGTATTAAAAATAAACTTACCAAGTACAAGAAATATCCACCAAAGCCAATACTGCCCATTGAAATATCCAGTAAAATAATCAGAAAACTATGGAATGAACATAAATACATTATTTCTGTACCCCAATTTGAAAATTACAGATTAGTCCTGGTTTGAGAATGACCTATCCTAAATAATCTATAACACTTTAAAATAGCCTAAAGGAAAACACAGAGAAAGAAAACAAAACTTAAGAACATTAACAATATACGTATGATTATTTGAAGAAAAAAACACTTTGTGCGATAGCAAACTGTTATACAAAATAATTTAGAATGAAACAATTTCAAACTGCTTATAAGAAAGAAAGGTAATTACTGTATATCTAGATCAAACCTTCTTCCATTGAAGAGTTCACATGTCAGTCTCTTTTTCAGAATCTCTCAAAGCCACAACTACTATCCCAAACACACTATGGCAACCTGCTGCTTCAGATATTAACACCAAAAGCCACATTAGTTTAATCTTATCAGATGGGGATGTTCTTCTGACCTCTAAAAAGAAGAGCTTTTGACCTTCTATACACCCCCAACTGTTAATCACTAGCAAGAATACTATGCACATAAAGACCCCCAACTCATTAGAGGCTTTTTATTTTCAAACTAGATGTTCCAGCATTCAGTTCCCAACAGTGAGCTGAGAATAGCTAAATGAACCTTGAAGTGGCATTTCAACAGTTCCTGTTAGTAATCATGGTAGACAGTTTAACATTTTACATGATTGTGATGTGGGAATATGACTAGGCAGCTCGAAGGCAGGGTCTGATGCTATTGGACACAGGTACCTCTTCCTTGACTAGACTCTAGACATCATGATTCATTAACTTCAAATGTTAAAAATACTAGTCGTATTTTCTCCCAACTTGACTTCAGATAATTTTTCCCTTAGCTCTTTTAACACTGCCCCCAAATAATTGTTTTTACTTGACGGCACTTGGCTTGGCTCAATTTCATTTGGTTATACTGTTTTTGAAAGAGCCTAATATGCACCTACTCTAAAATGATTAAAAATGAGTTAATCAGTCATGAATCTAACCAAAAATGATTTGTTAATGGCAAAATTAAGCTTTACTCTCAAATCTGGTATTACAGTATCTATCACTAACTTCATTCCAACAAATACTTCCAATTATCTACTGCTAATTTCCATAAAGCCTTAAAAATCCTACAGTACTGGAAATAAGAAAAATGCTTACAAATTGTAAGAAACATCACCACTGCGGAAGCATATCCACTAAAGATTAGCTAAATCCCTTCTTTAAAGACTCACGTGTTTTCCCAGGAAGTATTTTCAAATAATAAATGAACCATAATCTAAAATCTTAGCTTAAAGTTTTAGAAATTACAGTTTTGAAATTTTAAAATACTACTCAAGATACAAATCCCACACACCCCTACACCTTTAAAATACGTAAGATGAAGGGAGAACTTGAAAATAAAAAAAAAGAATAGCTTATAGTAGGACTGAACTACTTTTTAATCAAGTAATTAACAGCAACCAAAGATTTTCATATGGGCCAAATCACTACAGGAGTTTTGAAGGACAAGAACAAAAGGAGAAAAAGAATCAGAGCAACACATTCGTAAGTTTCTGTGCATGTAAGCCAGTAGGAACTGGGTCATTCTTCACAAAAAATATTTACCAGACAGTGAGGTATTACTCCTTTATTCCCAAAGAAAGCACATTAACTACCTTGATGTCAAAGGCAAAGATCTACTATGTAAAAACAACAAACTAACAGCTCTTCAATTCATTAATAAGTTATCAAAATATTTTAAAGTATTAAAATCATAGGGCTGAACCAAGTTGTTGCTCTTAATAAATAAATAAATAAATAGGCCAATCACAAGTTGCAGAAATCAAACTATGGAAAATAGCTTTATTTTATTTTATAACATAAATTATTTTATTGGTTATACTCTGTTTACATTCAGCAAGAATTTCTTAGTTTTTAATAAAAGATCTATATAATTTAATATAAACAATAAAAGTATCAAAAAGCCTTAAACATAAGTTCAGAATCCTTGATTTAAGAGAAGCGTAGGAGTATAATTGACAAATTACTTGTTATCTAATGACAGGAAATACCAGGCTTTTAGGAAAAACTCTTTTTCTCAAGCACTGAACTTGCAGAGGAATTTACTACCTGGAGCTTTATAATGAAAGATAGATGAGACATGCATAAATTCAAATCTACCTATATTTTACTTTGGGGCACTCAGTGGCTTTTTTTTTTTTTTTTAAAGCTAGGAGTTTCTTTTTTTAAGTTTACGATAACTTTACTAAATAATACAAATGCTCATGTCTTAACTGATGTTAGGCATGCCTACACTGTATCACAACAGTAGAAGCTATGATTTACTGAGCATTTGTTTTTATGCAGTAACTGGACAATGTATTTTAATTGCAGTATTTCCACACATTTCAAAAATCTTGAAAGGTAGCTATTTTCAGCACACTATTACCCCATGATGAAAATGATACTCAGAACAATGAACTTAAAGGTAGAACACAGATACAAACAAGATGAGATTCAAATTCACATTTTTTGATGGCCAAGTTTTCTATCCACTAGACAACCTCTCATACAAAAGTTAAAAATCTTCATACCATAGAGATCACTATAATAATTAAAGAGGAACAAGCAAGACTTGAAATAACTGAATTGTATGTATAAAATTAACATTTATAAATCACATGGAAAAAATTGTACATTTTAATTTTAGAGATAAATGTGATACAGGCCAAAGTGGTACTTACCCTGACAATAAGGATCCATTTGATCAATGAAAGACCAAATCCACAGATAGCACCATACCTTCCAGCTATGGTATTGGTTATACAGAAGAATAAACAAAATCCAAGCCAGTTGAAAATAAATGCCACTAAAAGCAAAAGAAAATCCTTTTAAAGACCACACTTTGGAAATAAATTAACATAGATAGAAGACTAGCACTGCTTAGATGCTCAAGGGCAACAACGTTACCCATCTGGTAACTCTATAACCAACTTCAGCCTTCTTTGTAGACTGTAGCATACTTTTTCCAAATGTTTTAGTTATTCACTATGAATCAATGAATGGGTAACTTAGTTTTCTTGTCAATTTGGTTAACATGAATAAATGTCTTAAAGCTTATCAACAATGGGTAAAACTCCATTTTAAACCAACTAAGAACTATATCACAATGTAGTGTCCCATGCAGTCCAACCCAAGAAACTCAGCCTAAGCTATCAGCCAAACTGGCTTTAAAAAAAAAAAGGGGGGGGGCTCTCAGAGGTGAGCAAAAAGGATTCTAAATAAAGCTCCACATCCCAGAGCAGCCACTGTTGATTGCTGCTTCTTTCTGCCTAACAAACATCCTTGTTCTCACCCAGAACCCAGTCTCCTCTACAAAGTCATTTCTTTCAGAGGAGGCTGATGGCCATACTCTGCCGAGAAGGGGAAGTCCTGAGTATTTCTGGGACTATCATAGTTAGCCTACAGAGAGTTGTTTTTCTTTTTTGGTTTTTTTTCTTAAAAGGATTTCTAGGACCTTAAAAACATTCCTTGGATTTTACAAACAACGCAAGGGAGGGTGAGACTAAATTGATCACAGTTAAAGCTGAGTGACGGCTACATGGAGGTAGGTAATTGTCTACTTTTATATGTGTTAAAAAAAAAAAAAAAACTACAATAAAAGTTTTTTTTAAAAAAAGTCAGCAAAGAAGAAATGGCCTTTATCTTCTGCTGCATATCATCATGTTTAAACATAATACCTGGAACTGCAGCAGGTATCCGGCTACCAGAAAAGAAAAAAAAATAGTCAACTACGCCCAGTGCCACTGAGTCAATTCCAACTCATAGTGACCCCGTGCGTTACAGAGCGGAACTTCTCTAGGTGGTCTTCCTGTCTATCATCTTTATGGAGGCTGATTGCCATGGCTTTCTTCTACGGCACCACTTCAAAACACCAACCGTCAGGTCAAGAGTCTGGCACAGACCATTGCTGCTACCCAAGGAGCATGTTGGATATCGGACTGAGGACCACCCCAACACTTCTGGTGCGGGAGAGTGAAGAAAAGCATTAACGTTCTCTCTACTGAAGCCTGCTCTTCTGTGAACTTCATGTCACCTAAGATACGTTCCTCAGGGTTGAAAGCAGTTGAACAGAGGTTTTCTATCACTTGTGGCTAACAGCATTCTGATGGAAGTCTTCAAGTTATAATCAGAGTGCTCTATCTATGTCTTAAAAAACCAATGTTATCAAAATTATTTTTAAAACCTCTACATTTCTACTGTACTCTGCTTGGAGCCCATCCTCTGACCCTGCGTATCTGTTCTGTATTTAATTGGTTAATCTCTGTGTTACCTGTGGGGAGAAATACAACATTCAGATAACCCAAAATAAGTTTACCCCTACTTAAAGCATCTACATGAGCCAAGAGCAGCACAGTGTCCCAACAAGATGTGCCACACAGGTTAGCAACCTGCTGAGACACTTCTTGCCTCAGCCAGCAGGACAGGAAGCGGATATCGGGCAAAGGACAAGCTGCCACCAGCCTTGGCGCTTTCTTTCTTTCACCCCAATGCGCTGTCAACATGTTATCATGTCCTAAGCATGTCCTGTTGTGAAAACACTAGGAAACACAGCTGAGGAGAATCCCAGACAGAAAAGAACTCCAACACACGCTTTCATCTTCCAGTGTGTGTGTTTAGCTACAGGGCACAATAACGCAAAAACAATGCCGTCAGCACTTGACTTCCTAGTATCTACTAACACAAGTCAGGGCAGCCACACCACAAGAGAATAAAACCAGCACCTGTGGGCTTGTACACTGTGCTCATGGGATGTGACGCAGGCCTCTTTAACCGGCTTAACACCTAGGAAAATGAAGTGGCGGCTACTTGAGAACTAAGAGGTTCACGTTTTATGTCTTGCCAAAAAGGCAGCAAATAAAGCTGAAAAGATTTTTAAGGTACAGAAAGGAACCAAAAAAACAAACACAGTACCATCAAGTCAATGCCAACTGACAGCGTCCCTACAGGAGAGAGTAGAACTGCCCCACAGAGTTGCCAAAAAGTTCCTGGAAGATCTGAACTATTGACCTTTTGGTTAGCAGTCGTAGCACTTAACCGCTACACAACCGGGGCTTCCCCCAAAATACAGAATGTTTCATTAAACTGCATGTCATCTTTGCACAGCACATATACTAAAACTGGAATGCTACAGAAAGGACAGAAGCATTCAATTCTGGGTCCTCTATGATCTGTCAGAGTTGGCATGTGCGGACAATCTAATAAATGTAACACTAAGCCTTAAAAGTGGGGAACTCCATGAAAGAAATAATGCAGATATAAAGAAATACTTACACATGAGTTACGTTTACCTAAGCTGGTACGCATACATATTTCCTATCTCTATCTGCTGAGTGGGGCCAGATCTCAATAGCAGTTATTGGATTCTTACTGCCTAGATTTTATTTCTAAGTACCATTCTCCAGTAAAATAAATCTGAGCTCTTGATGAACTCACTGATTCCAGGGCTGGAGCAGGGAAAACACAACACAATCCTGAAACATCTGCAGTGCCAGAAAATAATAAAGGAGTGGGAGGAAAACGAACAGAACAACAACAACAAAAACTGGGGGTGAGACCACCAGAAGGACACGGGCGCCAAACTGAAGTGCTCTCAAAGGCCAAACCCAGAACAAGCTGACCAATAAACAACAGGGCTGGACTGCAACCCAAAGAATAAAAACCCACATGTCTACACTGATACAGAGAAACAAATGAGAGAGAAGGAACAATCCTCTCCTTAGAAGAAATTCACATGGTAAACATACAACAAACGAGGGAAACAGAAAATTATCATTTAAAAAATCAACTAAATTTATCCAATTACAGAAAGATTAAACAGACTTGCCAAAAAAAGTAGAGCATCAGAAATCAGAACTCCCCCAGCCCTGATGCTGCCCTTACCCATAAATTGTAACGAAGGTCCACTCTTTGGACAGGAATGGATTGGAATTGGCAATGCAGAGTGATCATATATTGGATGCACTTTATGGTTCTATACATCTATAGGATGTCATCCTGCTGACCTCTGGCTGGAGGAAGGAGAGTGGGTGGAGAGGAGGGGAAAGGAGGCTGTTGGGAGGATGAGACATGTATGGAGCAGAGAGGAATAGTGTGCTGTCACCAGACAGGGAGAGCAGTGGAAGCTGCATATAGGTGGGCATGTAAATTTATACAGGAATGTATGTTTTCACTCAGTCATAATAAAAAATAAATAAATAAACAAACAAACAAAAAAAGAGAAAGAAATCAGAATTCACATTTCAAAATACTTTAACTTTTTAAAATTCTGCACAAATAACTTAATGTCTCTCTAATTATGTTTCTTTCAAGTCTAAAAAGGGACCAACACAAGCTATGAATTATCATAGCAGGCTGCAAGTGATACAAAAAGCTAAATCCTAGAGAAAACGTTTTCTAAATAGAACTCATTATATTTTTTAAGTACTAGTTCAAGATTATTTCCATAGACTATCAATCAATGAATGGACCAAGTTTATTTTTGACTTTTAATTAACTGGCAAATAACGGATTTCTACTCCATTCTCTTAGACTACTTCATAGAAACTAAATCAGACAGGCATATTAAATACTTATACAGCATTCTGCAGTCACTATTTAAGGATTACGAGAAGTAAAAACATGATCAGGTGATAACTAGTTTTTTTTCCTTTATATTTTCTGAGGGGAAAAAAAAATACCAAATTTAGGCACAAACTTTGTTTAGCTTTATGTGTGCTAAGAGACAATACAGAAGTTAAAAACAAAAAAGCAAAAATTAAACTGTTGTGATGGAAACAATCTTAGAGATATTTATTGTAATTTTATTTATATACTCTATGTGACATGAAATGTCTAAACTATAAATCACACTGAAGAAAGTCTATTTCTAGACCTTTTTATGCAGCACTTTAAAAAGCATACAAAACATAGTAAGCTGCAATTTCCAGAAAAGCCACTAGATGGTAGATAGTGAATATGAATAAGTTTATGTTTATCAAGCAAACAAGCTCAATCACTGACTACCAGAGCCTGCTAGGAAAAAAATATCTATTAGACAGTAAAGATGAACAATAACTTCTAACTTTAAACTCACAATACTCTGTACCACCGGGTCACTATGAGTAGGAACTGAATTGAGAGGAATGGGCTGTTTTAGTTTTATTAATATTCGTGCATTTTTTTGTAGAACAGGAAGAATAAAAACATATGCTGCAGAAATGAAATTTAGTACAAATTCAGGAATTTATCCATTGCTAATGTCATTAGCTCGAGCCCCGATGGCACAGTACTTAAGAGCTTGGCCACTAACCTAAAGATTAGCAGTTCAAATCCACTCGATACCTCAGGGATGGTTCTACTCTGTCCTACAGGATCACTAAGAGCTGAATTCAAGTCAACAGCGCCAAACAGCACTGGCCAAAATTAAAGTCTTAAAAGTGTTTTAGATTACGAACACTGCTATTCACTGAAATGTTTTCAAATCTAAAAAATAAAGACTCAAGAAAAGTTACTGGTATTAAGAACCAAATCTGTAAGATATGGAAAGATACTGGCCAAGAGTGTGCTTCTTAGCTATGTACAAGGTCTGACAATTAAGTGCCTGAACTTAAATCGTTCTAAGCTCACTGCTGAGTATCACTATGGTCACCTAAAAAGTACTCTATTCACCAATGCTAGCACTTAGTCCACCTGTCAAAGCCAATTTTGGAACTCTGTCTGGAATGGTTATTACACATGGAGGTGATCAAGATGACACATTCATGAACTTAACTGTACAGTTGTCTGTGAGGGAATTTTTAGCCAGTAAACAAAGAACTGTGTTGGCACACCTGCCCTATTCACCTGATCTGGCCCCCAATTACTTTTTTGTTTACCAAAAGATAACGGAAATATTGAAAGGAAAACATTTTGATGACATTCAGGACACCAAGGGTAATACAATGACAGCTCCGAAGGCCATTCCAGAAAAAGAGTTCCAAAGCTGCTTAAGTGTGGACTAAGCTCTGGCGCCAGCGCACAGCTTCCTAAGGGGAGTACTTCAAAGGTGACTGCACTGACGTAGTGATATTCAGCAATGAGTACGTAGCACTTTTTCTAGGATGAGTCTGCGAACTTACTGGCAGTCCTTGTAGATGCAGGAGACTATACCTCCTGTCCAGAGACAAGATGAGAGGGCAGAGGGGGACGAGCGCTGGCTGAACATGGAAATACAAGGCACAGGGAAGCAATGTGTTGTCACAATGTGGGGAGAGCCGCTGGGGTCACATAGCAAGGTATATGTAAGCTTTTATATGAAACATGAACACGAATTATAAACTTTCATTTAAAACAGAAAAATAATTTTAAAAAATTACAGGTATTAAGTGAAATATAGAAATAAAAGGCCCTGAGTCAAATAATTAAATGGTGCTAAATAACATCTTTTATTCCTGAGAAACAAAGAATAAAAAATACTCTGATAAACTTAATTTTTTTTCTTTTCTTATTAAGATTTCTTAAAAGACCTAACTATGAAGAGAAATAATGTTTAAGCCACTCGTTTTTCAAGTAGGAAGCTTTTTAAATTATAAACAAAGAGTTATCAGGTGAACTAAACCAACTGATAGACTAACAGTGTGAAGCAACAGAGACCTGCAGTCAAAGAATTAATTTCCTTATTCATGATACCTAACACATCTAATGAAAAATTACAACTAAAACCAGAAGACTTCAATTTTGCATATACATTAGCTGGGAGACAACCTGAACACAATATAGCAAACGGAAAATAAAATATAACCCCCATCTCGTTGTGATTCTCTACTTTTGTTCTTTAGCAGACGAAACAAAAGGATAGTAAGCAAGAAACGTTTTTAAATGGAGGAAAAACGTGAGCAGACTTTTGACTCCAAAGTAACTTATTTTTAAAGCTCAATGTGGCGATTTAAACAAGTAAATTATTCCTCAGTTTATTATCAAGATAAACCTTCAGTGAAAAAGAATTAAGTAAATATTCTATTCAAAGTATGGAAAGCTTAATCATTTAACCAGGATGAGGATAGAAATTAATGATATCATAGCCTAATCAAAGAATTCATTTATGCTACATTGCCACTGCTGATTTACCAATTTGAAGAGTTTATTGACTGGAAATCCCAGTGGTGCAGTGGTTACAGCGCTACAGCTCCTAACCAAAAGGCCACCAGGTACTCTCATGAAATTCTGTGAGGCAGTTCTACTCTGATCTACAGGGTCACTGGGAATAGGAATCGACTCGACAGTAGTTTTTTGGCTTTCATTAAGTGTTTTTAATATTACGTGATAAGTTTACTATGCACGAATGACTACACTGAGAATTAAAATAGTGAAGACCATGACACAGTTTTCCCTTAGGAAGCTGAAACTTATTTGACTTTGTAAGTTAAATACTGAACTAAGAATTTGTTAAGATGCTAAAAACTGTAAGTCACCACTCCTCCCCAAATAATACTTCCATTTTCAGACCTCAAAGGTCACACTGCTGCCCAGGATATTCCTTTCCCAGCCCCTTGTCTGGCTTAAAGATGCTTGTTCCGTGAGTACCTACACAATAGAATGGCTAGCAGTATCACAGATTTTGCATACTAGCTCATATTTAGCTTAAATATGCTAATGTACTTGATACTGCCAGCATCTATCATACTAAGTGAAACAATAACAGTTATCCAATAACTGTTTCATAAACTCTGGGATCTGTAATCTATCTATGACCATAATCAGTATGCATTAGCTGGTATTCGGAGCAGTTTATATCTTAAAATATGGTAGATCCAAACTAACAGAATTCGCGTTTCTTCCCTGTGCTGCTTTAAACACACACACAGCCCATAACTGCCGCCACAAAAAAAAAAAAAAAAAATTGTGGAAAGATCACTTACTGAAAAATGCCAGCATGAAGATGCCATCATTACCCACTCTGAGCTGGTCTGCATTACTGAAGTCATCTCTTTGTGGACATTCTTCCTCCTGAATCTATAAAACACATTGGTAGAGCTCAGTAAATACTGCAACTTCATCATCTTAAAGGTGGTGGATAAGCACATAAACAAAATAAAATCTATTATCCTTAATTCATTGTTGAGACAAAATGAAGGCCAATGTAGGACATGTCAGAGATACTCAATCAACATTAGCAAATATTATTCTTTCATAAAGAGTAACTTTAAAGGTTAATATAACAAGAAGATAAAGGTGAAGAACACAGAGGTGTGACCATGGTGGCGAGGATCATTTCTGACACTGCTACAGCAGGCAAGTGGTGAAACAGCATCTTTCCACATCAGTGCAGGACCAGCCATTGGTACAGATTCTACGGCTGGCCATGTGACAATATTTATCAAAAATGAAAATGTACACACCTTTTCAACCCAGCAATTCTAGTTCTTAAAATATATTCTACAGATATATGTAGATATTCCCACTTATAAAAAAATATTAAAGATAATCACTGTAGCAATATTAATAATGACAGATGATGAGACATCACCTAAATGCCCACTGATAGTGAACTGTGTCAGAAGATAATTCTCCGCGGGTCTCTTAGGTTTCTACAAATAGACAGGTAGAGGCTCCGACTGACTGCCTTTGTTCTATCTTTGCCAGATGTTTATAGAGCAAACCGCCCTGGAAGGAAAGACAATTTATCTCCTTCCAGGGCAAAGGTGCAGGTATATTTACTGACCACTAACAAGTTCCCTAAGCTTAGAGTCCTTCTACATAACAAAACCCAGCACATGGAGAGGTATCACCTGGATGTCTTCAAATCATACTAGGGAAATTGGAGCTTACAGAAGTAGTATAAGAAAATGCAAAAAACTCTGGCTTTTGCTGTGAGTAATGTCGTCTTTTGTCTCTGATGCAGCAGTCTCATCTTCTGCCAACATCCATCAAAGTACTGCAGGCTAGTCAGTTAGCCTGCAAGCTGGTTAAAATCTCGCCTGTTCACAGTTACTGACTTGTGAAATAAATGATTGCATATCTATGCAATAACATTTAAAAAAAAGTATGAAACTTTAAAAATAATGACAAAGTTCTTCAAATTGGAATACATAAAAACTTTCAAAATACATTAAGTGAAAATTGACTAGTATAATACTTTCATGTACAATATTAACATTATTGTATTTAGTTGTAAATATAAAGCACTCTGAAAATATATTGAAAAGCTGTTATCACTGATTGTCTCCAACAGTCAACAAATATTCAGTGAGTAACTAGCCTATGAAACACACTGTGTCCTAGCCCCTAGGTGGCATCACTGTACACTTTTCTGGAGCCTATACTTAATCGAGAAACCCTGGTGGCACAGTGACTAAGTACTATGTCTGTTAACCAAAAAGTCGTCAGTTCAAATCCACCAGGTGTCTCTTAGAATCTCTGTGGAATAGTTGTACTCCATGGAGCCCTGCAGGGTCATTATGAGCCACAATCGACTCAATGGCACTGGGTTGGGTTTGGTGCAGTTAAGCAAGGGAGGCCAAACACTACACAAGCCATGTTAAATAAGTTGCTTTATAATTATTAAAAGGTATTAAGTGCTGTACAAAAACATAAGAGTAAGGAGAGGATGTCTGCAAAAGCTATGGGGATAAGGTGCAATTTTAAACTGAGTGGCCAGATAGGCCTCAATGAAATGACATGTGAGCAGAAGCTTAAAGGAAATATCTAGTGGGAACACATTCCAGGCAGAGGAATAACTGAGCACGAAGGTCCTAATAAGTTAAGCTCATGCCTGGTATGTTAAAGGAACAGCAAGAGAGGCTAGTAAAGCTGGACCAGAGTGAACCAGAGTAAAAGCAAAAAGAAATGAGATCACAGAGGTCAACTGGAAAATTTTCGACTTAAGAGCAAAACAAGAGAAGTCTTAGGAGGCTTAGTTTCGATAACCTGCTACATATACATTATCTCAATTGAGTTAATTCTTCAATTTTGACTCAACACAAAGAAGCAGTTCAGAGACGCTAACCATGCTGCTCAAGATCACATACTAATAATGAACAGGCAGGATCTTAATCCAGGATACTCAAGTTCTTTCCCCACAGTCATGGCAGTTTCACCAACTAGACAAGTTGGTTTCCCTAAAGAGAAAGACTTTCAAAACTGCTCTTTAGGCAGGCTCAAAAGTCCCTTAAGTTTTGTAATCATGTGTAGGCAAACTTCATATGCTAAATTTAATGACTGCCACTGATTCAATACATATTAAAATTTTATAGTATTTCAAATCAAGAGATAAACACTAAAGCACAGTATGAACAAAACAAAAACAGTATGATGGTAAGAATATAAATATTTCATATTCTTTTGAAACACTAATCCAGAGGTTTTATTAATGGACACCATTTTTAAGAATATAGAAGACATATGTGACAATAATGTAACTGTTCACTACAAAGTCATGACCACTAATTTATATTGATTCTATGGAATTTCACTCAACCATTAAAATAACAAAATTAAAAGTTGGCATTTATACAATTTCAACTAGACTGAACACTGATTTGTAAATCCTTATATTAGTAATAAACACCAAAATAAACATTCTTTTTAATGCAGAGCTGCAGTGTTTTCTTCTTTAAGTATTAGCTGTCATCTCTTAAATACCAAATACGTATCAGGTAGGCTGGGTGCTAGAAATATAAAAAAGGTCCCTATCCTGAAGTTGCTCACAATTTATCAAGTGCTATTTAATATGACAAAAAAACAAGTTACTAAAACAATATATAAAAGTTACGGAACAATATAAACACTATGACTATACAATAAGCCTATCTAATGAATAATATATGTTCTAAAAGTTTCATTGAGGTATTTTTAATTTAAATGTTTTAAAGAATATTAAAAATATCCATTTTCATAAATCTACCTAATCATTCCCAATGTACATGCAAATCTACATATAAAAAATGCAAAATAACAGCAAACACTATTGTTTCAACATCTCTGGGCCACAGGCATTCTTCTAATGAGAGAGATTTAAATTCTTTCAGCTCGCCCAGGTCTGAGATTCATCTGCAACTGAATATGCCAAGCCAGCCAAGTGCCGTCGAGTCGGATCCAATAGTCATATATTACTCAGACCAGTTTTGTTTTTTGATTCTTTGTTTTAATCCAAAGCAGGTGTGGAGACACACACTCAAACATCCATAGTTTCTAGAAACAGGGCATCGGAGCACTGGGTTGGAAGGCATTAAGGAATTTAAAAGGGTTTTATTAACTAGGATTCTCAAGCCGTACCCACATACTCTAAATTAGTCTCTTGTACACAATTCTGCTTCCTAGACGGTTTTCTGTAATACTCTTGATTGACAAGCTGGGGTTAAAACAGAAAATATGAGACTTTTCCTCACAAACATGTCCCAGTTTAGGCCGAGAAAGATGACATTTACTTTCTAAACCAAGTACAAGAAATGAGGACTGTCAAGAGGCAATGCCGTAACACTTCGGAATTATTTCCCCCAGATAGGTAAAATCACCACCTGGCTTTTCAGCAAACACATAGATTATTGTTGTCCTCAGCTGTGACTGAGTCAGCGCCCGCCTCAGGACACTCCACGCACCAATTCAGTGAGCACTCCCTAGTACTGCACCAACCCCGTGACCCACCTGTATCACTGTGACCCACAGAGTTTTCATTTGCTAATTTCTTACACTGGAACCTCTATTAAAAACTGCTCAGTGTCACAGTAACATGTAAGCCTCACTGACAAATGGTAGCTGCACATGAGGTATACTGGCCACAAAGCAAACCCAGGTTTCCGGCTCTAGATTGCTGAATGTGAGAATTCTGCCACTCAACCACCATACAAGACCAGATACCTCTACTTCGTCAGTAGAGTTCTACCCTATTGCACGAAAGTCAGGGCAGTAGAGGATCCAAGGTCCACGGCATACACTGTTTAAAGACATTTCTCCTTCCAAAGTCTCTAGGAAGACACACTGAATTACTGCATTCAGTCTACAACTGCGCATACAGAGCTGAGTTTAACGGCAATCCCAAAGTGGGAAGATCAGCCTTCTCTGACTGTTTTCCCAACATAGAAAATCTTACTAAGTTACTTTTATGCCACTTTCTTGACACTTAGCCATGAACAAGGCAGAAAAAGTTTGACGTTTACTGTCTTTAAACCCATAATTGTGCTCAAAGCTACATACATTGAACTTTCTGTGTGTGTGTGTGTGCGCGCCCATGTGCACGTGTGTGTGTGCCCATTCAGTGTAGGTGAGGAAGCAGGAATGAAAAAGGCCATGGTGATGGAAGCAACCCATCTAGGAAAAATCCTCGGTTACCACGTGGTCTATACCAAGTCATCAACTTCTGACCAAATAGTTGGATGAGAAAATCTAATACACCAAAACAGACCTCCCTCCCCCTTAACTCCTCACATAATTCTAGCTTCTCTGTGAGTTTTTGTGATTTTTCACACATAAAATGAGATAAATCCAGTGATCTACAATCATCTCTAAAGTCTGAAGCCAGAACAAAAGACAGCAAGCTCTTACCCTGCTTACAGTCTGCAGTGCAGTTACTTGTGTGTGTGACCTTTCTAACCAGGGCCTGTAACTCTCACCAGGTGACTTTATGATACGGTAACTGTGGTCCACCAGGGCGACCGGCCAGTTTTGCCTTAAGAGAGCTAATTCCAGAGCAGAGAGAGAAGCTCACTAGGAAGGACGGAGAGGCCAGCAGCAGAGCCCCAGCAGCAGGAGACAGCACAGTGGCCTTCCTAGCCCCTGGAGAGAGGGCAGACTGAGGGCCAGGGAGAGGGGTGCCTGCCAGCACAGCTGGATAGAGGCTGTCCTGATGGAAGGATGTTTATCTTGAGTGTTCCCAAGCCTGAATTGCAAGTTACTTCCCTAGTAAACCCCATAATTGTGAGTATGCTCTGTGGGTTCTGGTGGCCACTGCAATGAACTACCAAACCCAGCAGGGAAGTTGAGAGCACTGTGGGAGGGACGGCTGGTGTTGGAATTCGTAAAACGGTGGTGGTTGGTAAAAGGGTGGTGGCGAGAGGAGGCGAGTCTGACCTCCACCTCACAGAAATCTGCCTTGGGACACTCATCTTGGTTCTCCTTCCCCTTGTGGGTCAGACACTACTCCGGAGCCGTTTTTAAACAATTTCCCCCTTTTACTTGATTGTAGAACAGCATAAACCTATCTCACTGATGAGGTGTTGGTGGTGAGATGTTGTTGCTAGGTGTTGTCAAGTCAACTTTGATTCATAATCACTCCACGTGACAGAGGGCCACTGTCCCACGGGGTTCCCTAGGCTATGTTATGCTTACAGGACCAGATCATCAGATCTTTCTCCCACGGAGACACTTGGTGGCCTCACACTGCCACCCTGTCCGTTAGCAGCCAACTGCTTCACTGCTGTGCCACCAAGGCTCTGTCCACTTCTGAGACAGACATTCCTCTTATCAGAATGAAAATAAGGCGGTCAGTGTGTATCACTGCCTTCACAACTAAGACCAGAAAGTAATGGAGAAATGGAAGCAAAATCTGTAACCACCACTCCAAAATTCTAGAGCAGGACATCTTTAAACAACTGAACAGACAAAAAATAATTTGAAGGCCTTGCAACTTGACACTAGATGACTACTCTGTGCTTTCCAGCCTACCTTGAGTTCATTCAGAGTCACTACACAGCTTATCTTAGTACATAAAACAAACAGGAAAATAAGTCAGTTACAGTTGAGTGACAGACCATGGAATCTCAACTACACAAAGAGGATGAAGGAGACATGTTCAGGCGGGCTGGAGTGAGTCACAAGGCTTGGAGGTGAAGGTCAGAGAGAGACACCTGGAATCGAGATTTAGGAGTAATAAGAAGAAAGTCTAGGATGACCAAAAGCTGAAGTGAGGTAGAGGCAAAGCTCAACAGAGATGAGGGGATCAAGGAATGCAGAGGGGAGTCCAACCAAGACAGTGTCGATCTCACCAAAACTGAACACACATAAGACAACACAAAGAGAATCAAGTGGCACTGAGGAAAACGTCAAAAAAAAAAACTACACACACTCTTTATACACAGAGAACTACTTTCTGTATTACCACACACTACCCACCACCGATGAGTTGATTCCTAATTCATGGCACCCCTAGAGGACAGAGCACAACCGCCCCACTGGGTTTCCAAGGCTTAAATCTCCACAGGAGCAAGCTGCCAATCTGTTTCCCACAGAGCAGCTGGTGGGTTCAAACTGCTGAATTTTCAGTTGCAGCAAATCATGTAACCACTGCACCACCAGGACCTCCTTATTACTAAATGTAGTATGGATTAAGTGACAGAAACAATATTCTCAAAAGGAGCTAAGTTTTCTTACTCTTGGAGACGTTTCTGCTGCTGCTGCTGCTGCCATTGCAGCAGCTTTAGCCTTCTCAGCTTCATCGTACGTAGGAAGAGAGGTAGCAACACTGTAGGGAGGGGGCACAGGATAAAACTCACTGTAAGCTTCAGTATCTGGGGAAACAAAGGTAACCATTAAAAACACTTGATGTCATTTCTGTAGAGCCTTATAACTGTAAGCTAATAATTTACAGAAGACTACTACTGCTATTATAGTCCTATAATGTCATGAGGTATACAGTATATAAATTACTACTCTAATCTTACGTTATTTTAGTCTTAACATTATACAGAGAAGAGTGTTATAAATATCATTTAAAGGCTGATACGCTAACCAAGAACCTCCAGAATGAGACTGTGGAAAGGAGTTTCAGACAAGATTAAAAATATATATACATATAAACCCACTGCTGTCAAGTCAGGTCCCAGTCACAGCGACCCTAGAGATGCCCACTATGCCACCAGGGTTCCTCTATACACATAAAGGCACCCTGTATTTGCTGTTCTTATGCTAACCTCAGGTATGGATCTTATTTTTCTGATGTGATGCAGCCATTACTACATGTACAGTTCTGTGACACTGACTATACTCAAAACTGTAAAAACATTCTCATCCTCCTTTTTCATGTTATTCCTCCTCCATTAATATAAAGTCATTGCTCCCAAGGTTCCTAAGTCATCTTTTGAGTTGCTATTGTCACTCTGATCCAACACAGACAGTTCCTAAAAGAGCATTAATGCTCAAGGCAATTTTTTACTAGGAAGGCTAAACTTATGTCTGGTTTTAAGAAGACTTTAGGGGATATTTTCAGTTTCAGTTTTAAAGATTATCTCTGGCCAAAAGTTTCAGGGCTTCACTCACAGACACCATGGCTCCAGAAAATCTAGAGTCAATGAGAATTTGAAATTCTGTGCTACATTTTTCCCCTTTTCATCAGGATTCTTCCATAGAATCTATGATCCAAATGTTCATTAAATATTAGTGAGGTACCACCCAGTTTCCTGGTCTCATGGTGAAGAAGGCAGTTCTTCAGAGGTAATCAGCCACATTCCACATCTTTCTCCTACACCAACTGTCATGCTCTAGATGGCCCCTTGCAAGCTTTAAGACCCCAGGCATTATGTAAAGAACTAGGAGGTAGAACAGAAGTACTAAACACATTATTAGGCCAATTAATGAGATGTCCCGTGAAACCATGGCCCTAAACCTCCAAACCAAGGATGGAAATCCCATGAGGTGTCTAGCTGTACATCAGGAGACTCAGTAGCTACTCTTTTTTGTTATTTTTTAATCAGCACATTTAAGATGGAAGAAATACTCAGAATTTACTTGCCCATTATCTGACAGGCAAAACAGAAAAACAGAAATATCAGGAATAATAAACATTTATATAGTACTACAAATTTCATAAAGTACTTCTATATACCTTCACTGTGGCAATTCTGAGGCTGAGAAAAGTTACACGACGTGCCCAGTATTACATAACCATTAAATGATAGAACCTAGGGATTTTTTTTTTAACTCCAAAACCATGCTCTGATAATCTGTAATATTTCTCCAATTTTCAGTATACCATTTCCTCCCAAGTTTCATAGCAGAGATAAGCCATATTCTCTACATACTAGGTTAAAAATAAAACCTAATCTATCCATTTTTTTTTTATTTCCTTGAGCTACATGTCTGTTTCAGCAACCACCCCAATTCCTAAGCAAACTGAGTTAGTATTTCTTTATTTAAGTATAAATTCCATACATTAAAAAGTTCCCCTTTAATTTTATCCTTTTCCCATCTTCCTACATCTACCTAGTTCTTTCAATTTTCTTTTTATGAAGTTATTTCTCCTTCCCAAATTTTTAAACTATTTTTGAAATACACTCGCTAAAATATGTATTACAATAGTTAAGTACAGATTGCTTTCAAAAGGAAAATGCATTAGTAATTTCCAACATATGTATTATAAGCAAAAGTATATTGATTAAATAAACACATATACAGGAAAACAAAGCTCACATTTATTCACTTAATAGTGACAAAACCTTCATGGATATGATTTTCAGAAAATGCATTTTTAAAAAGTACATGCATCTAGTGGAAGAAATAGTTGGGTTTTTTTTTTTTACACATTTCAAGTGGTCTAAAGAAAACCTAGATATGCAACAATAGTAACCAAAAAGTTAGCCTGAGTTTTGAGAGAAATGCATTCATTATGCAATAACAACTAGGATGATAAAATACTCTGTGAAGGGCTTGTTACTTTAAAATGATTTTTAATAACTAATTTTAAAATATGCAGGAAAAACTGATGGCTCAGTGGGTAAATGCTACAGCTGCTAAACAAAAGGTTGTCGGTTCAAGTTCAGCAAGTGCTCCTTGGAAATTCTGTGGAACAGTTCTACTCTATCCTACAGCGCCATTGTTGAGTTAGCACAACTCAACAGCACTGGGTTTGTTTTTTGTTTTTTTTTTAATTTTAAAATAAATTTCTCATAATGAACATACAGATACATAAAATACTTACAGAATTTAGCCACAAAAACATAAAAATCATATCTGAAATATTATATAATAACTAACTTAGCATAAGAAAACAAAACCAAAGCCACTGCCATTGAGTCGATTCTGACTGACAGCAATCCTATAGGTCAGAGTAGAGCTGCCCAAAGAATTTCCAAGGAGCACCTGGAGGATCCAAACTGCCACCCTTTCAGTTAGTAGCACCTAACCACTATGCCTCCAGGGCTTCTAACTTAGCATATTTGGGAAAATATAAAATGGGGACCAGAGAAAGAGCTGAGGGTAGTTCTTCAGGATAGCCCAAAAGATTAAGATGAACAGTAGCAACTCAGGTGTATCCAAGAAGTACTAACATGTGTACGAGGTCACATTATGTATACTCTTCACCTTCACTGACACATAAGTACCACAGTGTAGTTACCAAATTCCCTTACACCACACTTATCATCAGTTAATACTATTTTATGACTATTTAAGCAGGTACACATATACACACACTTGTGTATGTATATGTATGTGTATATGTAAGTATATGAGGTCCAACAATTAAGTCCACAAACATACCTCATTGCTGTATATCACTACAGTCACCTTCGAAGCAGCTCCCTTAGAAAGCTATGCACCAATGCCAATGCCCAGTCTACCCTTCAAAGCAATTTTGGAGCTCTTTCTGGAATGGCCATTGCACACAGTGGCATGGTGGCAAGTTCACAAACTTAACTGTATAGTGGTCTGTGAAGAGGTTTTAGCCCGTAAACAAAGAACTGTATTGGAACACACACACACACCGCACACCTGATCTGGCCGCCAATGACTTTTTTCTTTACCCAAAGATAAAGGAATTATTGAAAGGAAGGCATCTGGATGACATTCAGGACATCAACAGCGATACAACGACAGCTCTGATGGCCATTTCAGAGAAAAGAGTTCCAAGATGACTTTGCAGGGTGGACCGAGTGCTGGTGTCAGTGCACAGCTACCCACGGGGAGTACTCTGAAGGTGATAAGAGTGATACTCAGCAATGAGGAATGCAGCCCTTTTTCTAGGATGAGTTCACAAACTTAACTGGCAGTCCTAGTATATGAATGCACAAGTAGACACTCATGTTTGGGTATACATACGTGTTTGCATGTGTGTAAGTATCTATCTTCGAGAAGTAGTTATACACTAGCCCATCTGGAATAAATTTTAATATGCACAAGAAAGTTTAAATCGCTGTACTTTTAATGTTTGAAAAATATGAAGTAAATAATGTATGAAGTAAATATTTTATAAACTATCCTTGGGAAACTTAAAGAAAAAAACTGATAAAAATCAAACCCATTTGAAGACTTGATATTTATACAAAACAAGACTGATAAAAAACTGACTCTTAAAACATTACTACTTGTTTCGTATTAAAAGCAAAAATACCCGCAGTGGTGGGCGCTTCCACAGTAATAGTACTGTAAGGTGGAGGAGAAGGGTCACTCTCAAGCCCTGACGGTGAGGCAGCAGTCTGCGCAGTCTGTGGGGTTGGGTTTGAAGCTGACGGTTGCTCTACGGCAGATGATTCTGAATTATCCTCTTCATTGTGAAGCTACAAGAACAAAGGGGGAAATATTCATGTAACTTTTATTGGTTTTTAAATTTTCAATCCAATTTTTTAAAAATCTTTGCAGGCAAACTATCACATATTAGCCAAAAACAAAGTAAAACAGTATTTTAAAAGAAGAAGAAAATTTTTCATAATTGTGTTACCCAATGCTCTTTGCAGGATATATATATAATAATAACAGTAATAAAAATATTGTTATTGAGTTGATTCCAACTCATAGCGAGAGTAGAACCATCCCATAGAGTTTCCAAGGGGTGCCCAGTGGATTGGAACTGCCGACCTTTTGGTTAGCAGACATTGCTCTTAACCACTGTGCCGCCAGGGTTTCCTAGGCAATGTACAGCACATGAAAAATATCTCTTTAGCATAGTGACAAGGGAGATGAAAACATGCATGTACACTGAACCAGGATTATTGGCCTGCAGGAAAAAAACGTAACAAGAGAGCTGTTTTACAAGTATCTGAAGGTATGTCTTTATATGGTAGACTCAGTGTTTTTGGAAACAAAACTGTCAGCATTAGGATTACCTCTAGCTGGAAGCCTGGCCTTCCCACACATACACCATTCTGCTTCTTTAACTAGTATGTCTCCTCTTGCCTTTCACTTCATCTTAAGTTAACACATCTACGCAATAACTGAAAGCTTTTGCTCTGAGAAACAAGAGACCTCACTGAATGTAAGACCCAGAGGAGTATGTATGGACCTGCTTTCCAGTGTTCAGCAGCCGGTGCCCTGCACTGTGGCCTGCTAGCTTAACCATCACAATGGTCACTGTGTTAGGCTGTGCTGTATTTTTCGCTTTAATTTGGGCATACTGTAGAGCTACAGGGGAGAGAGCGCTAAGATTTTTCTAAAAAGAAATCCTTTAAAACTTGATTAAAAGAAAAAGGATATGAAGAGCATGTATGTTACATAGCGCCAGAGGACAGAACCACCAACAAGAATCAGCAGTTACAGAATGCAAATTTTAGCTCAGTAAAAGAACTTTCTAATCATCAGAGCCACCCATGGCACTAAGTTGTTGTGAGGCAACAAATAACTTTCAGGCAGAATCTGTCTGATGATCTGGTAGAGGTGTGTATAACTAAGGTGACCATGTACTCCTATCTCCCAGGACAGTCTCATTTGTGTGCCCAAGTCCCATTCAATTCAGCCTTTTTTTTCTCATCTGTTTCATTCGCAAACTTTCTCCAGTTTGGATGATAAAGGAAATGGTCAACCTGCATATGATACATATAATTCTTGTCCTCAGAGGTCATGGACTGAATTGTGTCCTCCCAAAATATATGTCAACTTGGCTAAGCCATGACTCCCAGTATTGTGTGGCTGTCCTCCGTTTTGTGATGATATAATTTTCTTAAATGCTGTAAATCCTAGTCTCTGCCCATGACTAATATGGCAAGTTTAGCTTATGCTAAAGACTAGGCTGGAATGCAATACTCTTTCTGAGGTCACAGCCCTGATCTGATGTAAGGTGAGTTTCTCTGGCATATGGCCTGCACCACCTTTTAAGTCATGAGATAAAAGGAGAAAGAAGTGAGTAGAGCACGCCAGACCTCACACCACCAAGAAAGAAGCACAAGGAACACAGTGTATCCTTTGGACTCAGGGTCCCTGAACTAAGAAGCTCCTCAAGTAGGTGACGTTTGATGAAAAGGACCTTCCCCCGAAACCTACAGACACAGAAAGCTTTCCTGGGAGCTGGCACCCTGAAGTGGGATTTCTAGCTTTCTAGACTACAATAAATTTCCCTTTGTTACAGCCGGTGACTTGTGGTCTTTCTGTTACAGCAGCACTAGATGACTAAGACTGTCGGATAGTAGAGTAGATGACAAAGGTGCCTTCACGACTCTAACGAAACCTGTAGTTGTCATAGTCATTTTGTGATACCTTATTTAACAATTTAGAAAAAAGCAGATTAACGTTGCAATCAAATTAACTGGAAGAGTCAAGCTACCTCTCAAGTAACTCAAGAAAGTGCAAACTACCCAAAAAGAAAGTGACCTACCTTATCTATGCTCCTGAGGTAAAAGTAGGTGTCAAGAGATCTCTGCAGGTAGCACAAGTATTCAGCTACTGAAAACCCTATAGAGCCTAGTTCTCCTCTGACAAACATGGAGTCACCGTGACTTAGAATCAGCTCCATGGCAATTGGTTAGCTGGTTAAGGCGAAAATAATGAATAAATGCTAAAACATGAGGGGAAAAGTATAATGATGGAAAAAAAAAGTACTACAGAGGCTAAAGGATATGCCCCCAAGATACTTATTAAAAAAACGCTACAATGAAGAAACAGATAACACCCTTATCAAGTGACAAAGGTTAATACAATCAGTAATAGCTAAAATCAATATCAAGATGTAGTAAGAAGGACATAGTATCACTTCTGTGCTTTTGCTGACCATAAAGAAAAAGAAAAATATACCACTTGCATCTACTCATGGAGAAACATCAGGCAAATCTACATTAAGAGATACACTAAAATCCAATTCATCTTTATTTTTCCAAAAACATTAGGGTAATAAAAGATAAAAAAAAAAAAAGAACTGCACCAGAGTTAAAGACTAAAGAGACATGATAACTAAGTATATGTAATCAGGGATTAGACCCTAATCAGTGCTTTTTGCTATAAAGGACTTAAGTAGGAAAACTGGTAAAATATGTTTCCAGTATCACATTAGCTGACCAAAGGTCAGTGCATTCAAACCTACCAGCCACTCCACAAACATCTTAAAAAAAAAAAAGTTATCTATTTTTTTTTTTTTTGCATTTTTCTCTTCAATTTATTACCATCTGGTTTTCACTTAAACACCTCTTCCTAAGAATGATGACTTTATAATTGCTAGATCCAAAAGCCTATTTTCATTCCTCGTCCTACCCAAAATCTTTAACACATTCAATACTGCTGACTATACTTTTTTTATTTTCCTTTTTAGCTTTTAGAGAACTATTCCTTTCTGGCTTTCCTCCTACCTTTCACTATTCATTCCATTTCTTTTGAAGGGGTACATATTCTTCTAAGCCAGCTTTGAAGAGTCTTAGATAAAACGGATTTCAGTGCTGTCGATCTGCCTTTGTTAACTAGTTTAGTTTTATTTGTGCGAACCCAGGCAACTAACTCCAAGCTAATGCTGTTGGAGTTCCTGTGGTAAGCACTCACTTATTATTTAAAAAATAAGCACATATGCTTTGATTTCATCTTCTCTTAGATGATCATGTACTTGTTAAACGACTAAACTGCGAAAGAACATGATATGATACCACAAGATCTAAATTTAAAATACGGAACTACCACTCACTAGCTGGATGACCTTAAAAGGGCTGTTAACTGTTCGTGACAGCTCCTTTTCTTTCTACGCTTCATTCATTTTCATTCTGTCATTCTAACTGCCACCAGTCAGTCACTCAACGAACACACCTAGAATGTCCCAGGTACTGTGTCAGGTGTAGGAAACAGTTACAAATCCCACTCCATCAACATCCTAGGACTTCCAGCTTCTAACAAGTAGGAGCTCTGAGGCAAAGCTATAAACCAAAACCAAACCCACTGCTGTCAAGTCAGGTCCGACCCATAGTGACCCTAGAAGTCAGAGTAGAACTGCCCCATGTACTTTCCAAGGAGTGCCTGGCAGATCTGAACTGCCCACCTTTCGGTTAGCAGACGCAGCACTTAATCCACTATGCCACCAGGGTTGGAGGCAAAGCCATGGCATAATCCAAACACGGCTTCGGCAAGGGTAATTAAGTAAAATGAAAGCATAGTCTATCACAGGTAAATCACGGAGTTAACCACAGAGTTAAGGTTAGTGAAGATTAGATGTCAAATACTAACTCTGTCTGAGAAAGTTTCAGTCCTCCCTTGGTACACACAGAAAAGCTAGGAACAGAATTCTCCAGTAAAACTAAACACAATAATACCAATTATGAAGACATGTGTTGTTCATGATTCACCCAGGAAACATAGCAAATGCCAAGACTCCACTACAGGCAAAAGTTAAAAAGCAGATCTATCAAAATGCTACATGCCAGGGCCAAAAAACTCAAAAGTTGGCTAATAAATCTAACTGTATAATCTATGTAACTGCAGAGTATCACCAGCAACACACACACAAAAAAAACACACACAGTTAGCAACCCCTCCAATAATGATTCACCTTATCATATTTTTATTCCTATATAATATTTATTCACAAGTTACCGTATCACTATAATGTCACACTTCTTGACAAAAAAAAAAAAAAAAAAAAAAGCAGAAAGAAAGAAACCCACAGATGTCAAGTGGATTCTGACTTTCTGACTCACAGTGACCCTATAGGACACTGTAGAACTGCTCCCTAGAGTTTCCACAAGTACCTGGCAGATTCAAACTGCCAGCCTTTGATTAGCAGACACGGCCTGTAGCCACTACACCACCAAGCACAAAACCACTCATGAGTCGGATCCGGCCCGACGGCACTTGGCTTGGACACTGAAGTGTCAACAAGACATGACGAGAATTTACATCTTTCAATTCCTTTTCTAATGCAAAGAATTGTACGAGGAGAAAAATAAACAAGATAAAAACGTAACTCTAGTCTTTGAAAAAACAAGAGCAAAAATGCTCTCTGGAGAGAAGCTGAGTGACTCCTTATGGTACTCAGAAGCCAGCTGTCGGCAAAGCCACTGCAGTCTCAGCACACACAACACAATTCACTTAGTAGTTCTGCAGGGGAAAAGTGGTAAGTAAAAATTCAGCTTTATTTTTTTGAAAGACTGAATTTCGCTTTAAATAAAAACATCCAGTTAGCATAACGAAAACTCTGATGAAGATTTCAGATTATTTCATTATACAGTCATTTTGTTTTTAACTAAGCTATTGAAAGCTCTGTGCAGGAATATATTATGCACAGATAAATAACAAAATAATATCGCAAAGAGCTCTATCTTTAATCATATATTAGGCTAAGAATAAGAAAAGTGACAGTTAAGCACACAGGCTCTGGAATCAAGTTTCCCAGATTCAAATCTAGTTCCCAGGACTTAGTATCTCTGTGATCTGTTATAACTCTCATTTTTATTATCCATAAAATGGTGATTGTTTTCCCATAGGGCTTTTGTGCGGATTATATAAATTAATACCTGTAAATATTTAGTGTCTGAGGCAGTAAATGCCCAATAAATGTTAGTTTGAAAACAAACCAAAGCCATTTTTACATCTATCATTTACTTTAATCTCTACAACAACCCTCTGAGACAGAGGCAGGATTCAAATTTAAGTTTTCTTACTTTCAGGTTCTTCCTATTCCAAGACAGCACCAATAAAAATTTACAGGTTATAATCTACCTCCCTCTCCCCTCAAACTGAACTTTATTGGTATTTGTAATGCTGATTTCAACAAACACACCTGCTCTCCATCCTCAGAATAACCGCCCCCCAAAACCCTAATTTCCAACACCATACAGTAGTTTTGTCTATTTTTTTACAATTTAATACAACTTCAATCCTTCAGTATGTACATGTTTTTGCCTAACTCCTTTTGCTAAACATTTTGTTTATGAGATTCATCCATGTTGTTGAGTATAGCTGTAATTTGTTCAACCTCATTGTTATATCATGTTTGATTATATAAATATGTAGCAATTTATTCTACCCGCATTTTTTAAGTTACACTGGCTATAAACGTCTGTGCATCGAGAGTTGATTTTTGTGTATGATATGAGGTGAGATAGGGATCCGAACAAATTTTTTTCACTATAGATATCCAAATGACCTAAGCACCATTTATGGAAAAAACTGCCCTTTCTTCACTGCACTATAATGTTGCCTTTCTCATAAATTACTGTGGTCTGTTTCTGGACTCTATTCTGTCCTACTGATGACTTGTCTATCTTTGTGACAATAACACACTATGCTAAGTACCACACCCTTACAATAAAGTTTATTTTTGCATAAAATCTATAAATCTTGTTCTTAATTAAATACATGCATTCTTTCGATAATTCTGTTAAACAGTTTAGTTTGGTCTCTTATAAAAACCGCTCAATTAATAGTTTGGTATTAATTAATTTTCTAATGATTCAGAGTCTAACTCCAAAGCAACTTCTTTAAAAAAAACCACTAATTCTAATAAACAGTATTCTTCTCAAACTTAAACCATTTTCATTTCTGAAAACTTAACATGCCTATAATCACCAGAAAATCAAATAAGACAGTTCCTACATAGAGGCCCTCCCTAGCTATCAGATTTAGCCTTCAATTAAACTCACCACCAGCAGTTTGTTGTTTCCTCAATGGTCTATAATAAGATACACTACTGATGCTCAAATTACAAGCTCTTAAAATTGTTACAGAGCTGAACTTGTAATGATTAAAGTTTAAATAAACTAAAATCTCTTCTAAAAGCATCTAAAAAATCAACTCTTTCTTGAACGAAGTATGCATTCTTTAAATTCAAGTATAACATTTTACAACACAAAGAATCTAAATACATTTCCAAAAAATATGTATTAGTCGAGTAACTCACAAAATTGTACGAAAGAACAGCATGGGATGGATAATGCCTTAAATTTTACAAAGAATGCCAAGAAGACTCTTCTGAACAAGTTTGCTAAGCTGAAACATTTTGGAGGGCTTTAAAAAAAACAGTCATTATTTTGGTGTAAAATTTATATACAGCATCCAGTATTCACTATTTTTTTAAATAGTCTTTAAAAATCCACATGTCATTACACAATTTATGACTTTGCTTAATTTTCTTTATCAGCTTGATGGCACTGGGTTTTTAAGGAGAAATAAAGACTACTTACAAAAAGGCTTATAACCAAGTAAATTTTATAAACTGGTAAAACAAAATGAAGCAAAAACGGGGGGCGGGGAAAGGGTACGGAATCAGCCATGAAGTTCTGCAATATAGCATATGTATTAGTGTCCTTTCACTGCCATAAGAAATTATCACAATTTTAATGATTAAAATACCTCCCATTTCTTACATCTCACAGTTCTGCAGGTCAGAAGTCAAGGCACAGTGTGGCTGAGCTGATTCTCTCCATGGAAATTTCACAATGCCAAAATCACAGAGCCAGTGAGCTGTGTTTCTTTCTTCAAACTCTGAGGATGAATTCCCTCCCACACTCATTCAGGATGTTAGCAGAATTCAGTTCCATACAGTTGGAGCACTAAGGTCTCCATTACTTCGCTGGCTGTCAGCTGGGGTAGTTCTCAGCTTCTACAAGCCACCCTCATTCCTTAGTTTATGGTCCCCTTCCTCCAACTTCAAAGACAACAACCATAAGTGAAATTCATCTTCTGCTTTGAATCCCACTTCAAATCTCCCCTTCAGCCCTTCATCCTTCCTGTTTCCAGAGAAACCCACTGCTGTTTAGGTGATTCTGATCCGAGTGACCCAGCAGCCCCGAGGATTTCTACGGCCTTTGTCTTCACGGAGGCAGACTGCCACAGCCTTCTCCCATGCAGCGCCTAGTGGGTTCCAACCAGTAACCTTTCAGGTGGCAGCCAAGCATGTAACCACTGCCCCAACACAGCTCCAGTTTGCAGAAACAGCAGAGATAACTCTCTCCTTGTAAGGGCTCGTGGGGCTACGCTGGGATCATCAGCAAAATACTGATAATCTCCCTGTCTCAAGGTCCCTCACCCTAATCAAACCCGCAGTCCCTTTTGCCATGAAACCCAAGACAGCCTCAGGTTCCAGGCATCCGGGCAAGGACACCTTTGAGAGGCAGAGGTGAGGCATCATTCTGTTTACACGGTGGTCACAGAATCTCCCATAGAGCCTCCAAAAGGAGAAAAGCCCCACAGATCTGCACCTATTAAGGGTCTTAGACTTGTGGCCCACGGAATTACAAAACAGTAGAGTTTTGTTTTAAAACACTAAAGCTGTCCTAATTTGTTTTAGTTACAATAGAAATTTCATAATACATTGACAGATTTAAATCCTTTTAATTTATTTTTTATTTTTAGTAAATCAGTCACGAGCCTCAGTATTTTGCCCTTTATTGGTAACAAATTACCTCTAACATCTCTTCTTTTTTTGACCTTCGGGAAGTACTCTGGCCCTGAATCCATTTTCCCAATTAGTTCTATCTAAGCGGAAAAAGTTCTATCCTTTTTTGCACAGGCTTTCAGTCCCACTGCTCTATGACTCACAGATTTCTAACATAATTTTTATCCTCCATCCTCATAAAACATTGTACCCAACTATAACTGTAGCTCATTATCTTCACGTTTCAGAAGCAATAAATAACAATTTGAATGACTCCGACAAGCTGAAGTACATCAAAAAGCTGTTGAGAGGGGGTTGATTTATTCTGAGTCAATAACTACTTTAACAGAAAAGCAATGAAGTCACAATGCCCACGAATTTGTCAAGTTGTATACCCCTCACTCATCTTTATACCAAATAAACAAGCTGACATAAAAAAAGCATGTTTAAAGAAAATTACTAGTTAGCATTCTATGTTATTCAGTCCACTTTCTACCTAAAAACCCAAACCAAACCCACTGCTGTCGAGGCAATTCAGACTCAGAGTGACCATACAGGACAGAGTAGAACAGCCCCATAGAGATTCCAAACAGTGCCTGCTAGATACAAACTCCCAACCTTTTGGTGAGCAGATGTAGCACCTAATCACTACGCCACCAGGGTTTCCAAATTCTCCACACCAACAAAAATCAGACCAATTCTGTAAGGTCCATTCTGACTCATAGTGACCCTATAGGACACAGCAGAACTGCCCCCAAGGAGTTTCCAAGGAGCGCCCCGGCAAAGCTGAACTGTTAACCTTTTGGTTAGCAGCTGTGGCACTTAACCATTACGCCACCAATGTTTCTACATTCTACCTGCAACTTACAATTTGATGCTGATATTACTGGTGCTAGTCCCCAACGCATAGAGACATGTGTCACACGGACGCGTGTGTCACACACGCAGAACCACTCCACAGGGCTTTCTTAGCTGTAGTACTCACAGCAGCATCTCTTCAGGCCTTTCTTCTGCAGAGCCACTGAGTGGTGTCCACTACCAACCTGTAAGTCAGCAGCCAATCTTGCACTGCCTGTGCCTCTCAAGTTCCCCAAGTAAAAGGAGAAATGGCTTTCGGGATTTTCTCAGCAGAAATTAGTACTCACTAAGAAAAATGACTTTGGAAAATAATAAATATCTCAGTAAATACAAAAGATGATATTTTCCTCTTAAGTTTTTATAAAATACGTACCATGAAATCTCTGAGAGTCAGCACTTGACGAGCCATGTTTTTTTTCCCCAAGTCTCACAATGCCACTTTTGACAGCGTGTGCTCTGACCACTTTTCCATTGCTCCTTATTGCTGCAAAATATCTCAGTTTTTCTTTTCTGATGGGTTTCCAACCCACCCAAGTTCCAGCTTTTGGAGGTTTTATTGTACAACCAGTCCCTGGGCTACAAGTGTCAAACTTACGTGCAACCCAAGCAGTTATGGACCAACCCCTGTTAAATCTGTTCTATTACAAATTCAAGGTACACACAGTTGTTCATAATAACAAATAGGCACTACCTTGTGATACATATCAAAACACTGTCATTACACTATTAGGTCAAAGATGTTTTACTATTTCTTCAATGATTTTTATGCACAGAGAAGTACACCACACACAATACAGGAAGGCGAACACCTGAATAACAGGCACAAATCATTAGCTAAATGTTCCGACTTAATGGACAAATTCCACTTAAAGACAGACTTAGGACTGGAATTTGTTTCTAATCCAGGATCTGCCTGTAATTACTATTTAAAATAAAATGATGACACTGTTGAGGTTTTCAATGTATGTAAAAGTAATATATATGAGGACAAAAAACATTAAGGTTGACAGCAAATACAGACTAAAGGAAACTGTATGGTTACAAAGTTTCTATTTTATATGAAATGGTACAAAATTAATGTTAAATACACTATTCTAAGTGGCTATTGAGTCAATCCTAACTCATGGCAACCCCAAGTCTGAAGAGTTTAGAACCACTCCAGAGGGTTTTCAAGCCTATGACCTTTCAGAAGCAGACCCAGGCCTGTCTTCTGAGGGCTTGTGAATGGGTCTGAACCATCAGCCTTTCATATGGTGATGGACCAATTTTCTGTCTGCGCTTCCCAGAGATTTCTAACGTTACATAATTAGATATCTGTGAACATTTAAATAAATGTATATGCACATATTTTTTCATTGTTTATTGTAATCTTAGAGTAATCACTTAAAAAGATAATACAAAAAAGAGTAACTGAAAAAGGCAACAGAATTATTGAACAGGAACACAAAAATCCTTTAAAACTAAAACAATCCAAAAGAAAACAGGAGAGGGTGAAACAATTTAAAAGAGAGACAAAAAGACAGCAAATGGAAAACAAACAATAAAGTAGAAGATATAAATCAACCATATCAATAACAACATCGAATATAAACATTCCAATTAAAAAGACAAAGGTTATCAGAAAAAACTCATTGCTGTTGAGCCAATTCCAACTCACAGTGACCCCACATGAGAGGGTGGAACTTCCCCATAGGGTTTCCAAGGAGTATCTGGTGGACATGAACTGCCAACTTTTTAGTGAGCAGCCACAATTCTTAACCATTATGTCACCAAGGTTTCTGAAGCTATCAGAGTGACTAAAAGGTTAAGACTCAAGTATATGCTACCAACAATTCTAATGATTCAGACAAATTGAAAGAAAATAGAGAAAGACAGACCATGCAAAAAATAAGAAAGCTGGAATGGCTATGTTAACATCAAATAAAACAGATTTCAAGACCAAGAGTACTACCAGAGATAAAGAGGAGTATTTTGTGTCAGAAGAGGCAGTTCAACATAAAGCAGATACACAAATGGAAACAGGATGCACGTAAAAATAGAGCTTCAAAATACATGAAGCTAAAAAATGAAGTCATTAAAGGGAGACAGACAACTCCACTCATACCAGGAATTTTAACATCCCTCACTCAGCAATTAACTGTGCAACACAAAAACAAAAATCAATACGGATATAAAAGATCAGAATGGTATTATCAACCAACATGATCTGACATTTATAGAACACTGTGTCCAACAACTAAAAATTAAATAGCCAAGTGCATATAGCACATTAACGAAGACAGACACACTAAATCATAATACAAGACTCAATAAATTAAAAAGGAATGAGATCATATTGCATGTTCTGTGATCATAGAAGAACTAAATGTCAACCAATTCAACAAATAAGAGTTCTTTTAAAAAAAGCAACTTAACCGAAACTGACCCAAACAAAAACAAAACAAAACCTCAATAGAGTTATATATTAAAGAACTCAAATTCGTTATCAAACATTTTCCCCTCAAAAGAAAACTCTAGGCCCAGACGGTTTCACTGGAGAAACTCACAAATACTGCAGAAAGACAGAGTAGCAATACCACACAGAGTCAAAGGAGGCCAAACGAGGTCCAAATAGTCCTAACATGAAAGGCTAAGAAAAATATTTCAAAGAGGAAGCTAAAACAAAAATAAAACATTGAAAAGGGACACTAAAAAAAATTTTTAAAAAATAAATGATCCAAAAGAAAGCAGGAAAAAGTGAAAAAATAAACAAAAGAGAGAAGAGAAGCAGAAAACAAGTAATAAAATGAAAGCTATAAACCAACCATATCACAGAGGGTAAGGTAAAAGGTGGTTTTCACCAGAAAGGTGAAAACAACATCTACACACACATCTGAATAAAGAAATTAGTCCTATGTGAAGTAGGGATAGAAGGAAAAAAGAAAAGGTTCACAAAACAGGGCAAGAGAAAGGTAGTTTGGGGTTGTTGAAGGGGACAGGGTAAGAGAACCAAGGTATTAAAGTTCAAAATACGGCTAAAGGAGGGACTACAGTCACAGATTAAGCTGAGATAAATTAAACAGGGGCTCATGTTGCTCCGTAAACTTTATAAACATAAACTAAAGAAGATCTCAAATAATACTTCAAGACTCTTACCCTTTTGTGAAAAACCAAGCACAAAGGCATTCTGATATAGCTCTGTTTAGATCCGAAGAATACACACTTTATAAAAAATATCTCTTGGATTTAGGCAGTCCAACATTCAATAGGCTGTATGTCCTAAAAATCCTAAAATTAGTAAAGAGGTTACAACTGTCACGCTGAAAGATTATCTGGAGCATCCTCTTGGCTACATAATAAACGCCTGTTTATTTCCATAGTATCAAAGCCCTTTATATAACGTTAGAGAAACGGTATAGACAAGCTAAACCTGAGCACATTCCTAAACTTTTAAAACATTAAATTTTTCATGTTCAAACATATCTTAAAAGCAAGTCAAAACTTTGAATTATCTGATAGTACATCTCAGACTACTACTGTTCATTTCTCAACTTGTATCTGACACGTCTCTAGCAAAAAATGTTACCCACACCTTAATCCCAGCTTAAGCAATCAAACTTTTTGGAGAAACATGGCATGAAAGCAAAGACATGCTATGATTTACAAGCACACGTGAATAGGTTAACTCTAATTATAATGATCTTGTCAATACACTTACATTTAATAAATGTCAGCAGAATGTATTCCACAGTTAAAGTCAGACCTACATATATAAAATTATAAAATAATACGCTATCAGTACACAGATAACCATACATTATTTTAGACTACAGGTCAGATATTAAGGAAAGAATAAAAAGAAAACACAAGTAAAATCTCAGAAAGCCAAAACCTGTATGAGGCAGAAACTTGTCAGAGAAGAAAAACTCAAATATTTTCCATTGAAACAAACAACAGAAAAATACTAAAACTGTACTATGTCAAAGACAGAAAACCTATCAGACTCAGAAAAACAAAGGCAGTCCCTAAATTAAGGCAGTCCCTGAGTTCCAGCTCTCACAGGTTTCAATCTAGTTGCTAGGTAACCCATGTAAAGGAAACCCTAGTGGTACTGGCACAGGGACTAAGTGCTGTAGCTGCTGACCCAAAGGCTGGCAGCCTGAAAGTACAAGGTGCTCCCTGGACATCCTACGGGGCAGCTCTACTCTGTCCTGTAGGGTCGCTATTAGTCAGAACTAACTCGATAACAATGGGTTTGGTTTTATTTGTTTTATCCCTAAAAGCAGATGAGGAAAGTCAAAATAGTACTCACAATTCCACCACTAATAAAAATACTAGGAACAACTGCTTCACAGGCTGCTTAATCAACAACTCTAGGAGAAACCATTCAAACTGACTATGCAATATATGCTAAAATTAAAAGAAAAAAAAAAGAGGGAGGGGGGGGAGAGAGAGAGAGAGAGAGAAAGAAAAAAGACAACAACCTCAAAGATCCCAAGGGTTTATGTAAAGAATGGGTGAAAGAGAAACATCTTTCAACAGGCCCAAGTTTCAGGCTGAAGGACCTTCTGTATCATCAGGGACAAGCAAACTACCAGCAACAGACCAGTTCTAGCCCATCACATATTTTTGTAAATAAAGTTTTACTGAAACACAGCCACACTCATTCGTTACTGTATTGGGTATGGATACTTCTGTATCACGACGGAAACCAAACCCAAACATATTCCCCATCTGACCCCTGATAGAAAAAGTCTGCCATCCCCTGGTTCTTACATAAACACTGCTACCGTCACTACCACCACTACCATCCCCACTGTGAGACTGTTTTCAGGGCCATTTTCAAAGGCATGTGACCAATGCCATCCCACGGGGCTATGTCTCAGGTAGGCCCCCCATTTGGGACTTAATGTTCTTTGGTCAGCATCTTGATACTCTTAATAACTTTGCCTTTGCATGTATGTTTCAAATGCAAAGACGAGTGGAACAATGGAGCACGTGCTAAGGGTTGGGAACCTCAACTTCAGAGTCAACCTTCCCAGAAAGGGTTTTGAAGGCCTCCATTCCAAGCTCCTTGATCAACCCAACCACCCAACCCTCACCCCACAACTGCTGCACTCTCTATGCAGGATAGCAGACAGCTCACACTGGCAGAGGATGACCTGTGTTCTGCCACTGCCCTCCAGAGGTCTGCACACGACCACAAGGAGGACTGGCATTGGGCAGCTCGGGCCAGCACCAAGGAGTATTCAGCAGACAATTCAGAAGGTACACCTTGTCCACACGTGATTCAGGTAAAAAGCCTGTCCCAGCATAAAGGCTGCAGTCACCTGGGGTTTACCCAGCTACCATGGCTCAGCAGCACTCCTATAGGAAGGAGGATTTCATTTCCCCAGCACTGGCTGGCTTCTGGCATTTTCCTTTGTCACAGGGCCTCACAAATTATGCAGCTGACCCTGACTGCTTTGACAAAACAAAAATTATAAACTGGAGTTGTAAAGGAGAGTTCTGTTTTCCTACCACACTCAGCATACAATTTACATCTATGTTTTGTCCCATACCAATCACAGTCATCACCCTCCAGCTAGCTGCAGCCAGAGCATTCTCTCTAGTTCTTAAACCAATAAATTTCCACCTTATACCATGATCACATCTGGAATGCTCCCCAATTACAGACACATGTTTCCATTTCAATCAGGCCTCTCAGCCTCAGTGTCACACCTACAGAGCAGATGGCACTCCCTGATGAACTGATCCCTATCTACCGAAGAATCAAACCTGTGGTAAAAACTGCCTCCAACAACGGCCATCATCTTTCCCTTTGCATGTGCATCCAGACAAGGAGTTTATTGTCTCTCCTTTTGGATTTAGAGTTGCCAGTCCCTACTTTGACCAAGAGAATGAAGCAGAGTGACATTCTAGACTTTTGAGTCTAGGTCTAAAGAAGAATGGCAGCTTCTTCCTTCTCAGCTACTAGATGCTGAGGTCATGCTGACAGACACACAGACAGGGCACATAAAAAGAGCAAAGAGGGGAAGCAAGATGTTTGTGGCTGAGCTTCCACTCAATAGCTGGTATCAAATGCCAGGCAAGTGAGTCATCTTGAATCTTCCAACCTGTCTGAGTTTCTTAATGCTGCTGTAACAGAAACACCATATAAATGTATGGCTTAACAAACAGAAACTCATTTTCTCACAGTTCAGAAGTCTCAATTCACAGCATCAGCTACAGGGGAATGCTTTCTCTCTGTCAGTTTTGATGGAAGGTTCTTGTCTGTTCAGCTTCTGTTCGCAGTTTCTTAGAGATCTTCACATGGTGTAGCCTTTATCTTCCACTTGTACTTCCTTTCTTCTGTACCCAATTGTCTCCTCTATTTCAAAAGTGATTGGCTTAAGATACTCCTGCATACCATAAAGCCAAAAATACACTGCCGTCAAGTCGAGTCCAACACATGGTGACCCTTCAGGACAGAACAGAACCGCTTTACAGCGTTTCCAAGGGTGTAAATCCTTATGAAACACATTCCCATACCTTTGCAAAATCTGGTAAGTTCAAACCACTGACCTTTCAGTTAGCAGCCAAGCACTTTAACCAATGCATGCTAAGCCAATGCATGCTAGGGCTTCATAAATATAACAGAGAAAATCCTATACCCAAATGCGGTCACATCACACGCACAGGGGCTAGGATTCTAACACCTGTTTTGGGGGAATGTAATTTAACTCACAACACAACCCAGTTGTACCTAAAATGACTGCTCTCCCAGTTAAACAACCTATGGAGAAGAATCACTCTACCAATCCCAGTCAACGCACAGAATCCTGAAAGACAACAAAATGCTACGTTACAGCTGTTACACAGACACACCAAAAATAAAAATAAAAAATAAAACCAAAGCGACTGCTGTGCAGTCAATTCTGACTCACAGTAAACCTCTAAGACAGAGTAGAACTGCTCCACAGGGTTTCCAAGGAGCACCTGGTGGATTCAAATTGCCAACCTTTTGGTTAGCACACATAGCACTTCACCAGTACACCAATAGGGTTTCCCACACAGATAGAGAAAACTAAAACACCAGTTCCATCATAGTTATGACTACTATTTAACCTCTTCATGCCTGATTTTTCTCATCTACAAAATGAGGATCACGACACCATCTACTTCACATTAAGGGTTTAATGTGCTAGAATCCATAAAGCACTTACTAGAGCTCTTGTCATATTCCTGCCATAACAAAGCCATTACTGTTCTATTACAACTGTTTTCACTATTGTTAATATTTATTGTTATATTATAAATAAATGTTGATAATACTATTTGTTTCATCAACCTGCCTTATTTTCTTCAAAGAACACATTACTATATGAAATTATGGCTCCTCATTTCTCTCTCTCCTGTCCACCAAAATATGTGCCATCAGACAAGAACCTACCTATCTTGTTCATCAGTGCCTAAAAAAGAAACTGGCAAGCAGAGATATTCCATAAATTGTTATATACTGCATAAATGAATACATGAGCTATAGGACATTTGTTTTATACTTAATCAATAATGATATTTAAAAACTGCTCTCCCATCTTTAACATAAGTCTGACAATAGGCACATGTATATAATAATTCATTTATAACATGATACTCTTGTGACAACTATAATTACTGCAACTATTACTAAGAAGCCCTGGTGGCACCATGGTTAAAGTGCTCAACTGCTAACTCAAAGATCAATAGTTTGAACCTACCACCTGCTCCTCAGGAGAAAGATGTAACCATTTGTTTCTGTAAAGATTTACAGCTTTAGGAACTCTATGGCCCCACTGTACCCTGTCCCACAGGATCCGTACGAATTAGAACTGACTCAACAGCAGCAGACTTCTTTTTTATTTGTTACTGCACAAATATTGCAACATTACTAGATCATGTAGTGTTCAGATATGTTTCAACAACAGCAAGCATGGTTCACGTGCTCTGCTTATTTGTATAATTTGGCATGAGTGGGCACATTCAGATCCTAATTTTTTTTTAATGAGCTACATTTGGTCAACCAAATCAATGACACATTTATAATTAATTTCACTACATGTACCAAACTTTACCTGGGGTGTATCTAAAAACAAATTACTCTGGCAAGACAACATTAACTCTGGGCTTTGAGTTGTCAATATTTGGTATACACTATATTTGAGCGTCAGTTTCCTCAGTTATAGTTTCTTAAGTTTAAAACCTATTTTAAAGATGAAATCAAAACCAAACACACATAGAACCCTGAGGCATCTCTGTAGAAAAGCACAGTCTACAAGGCAGAAAGCAAACACATAACGTAGCATCACAGCAAGTTCTCCAATACTGATCCTCAATTTTTCCTCTCTTCAATGAGGATGGCAAATATAAGAAACTTGGCCTTTCCAATTACAGATCAGAAGTTTTCACATTTAGAAACAAGACCTTATAGAAAAACAAGATTTTCTAAGGTGGTTTGTCTATATATAACACAAGAATTAAGTGAATATAAAGTCCGAGAAGTATGAGAGAGCACATTAAGGCCAAAGAACTGTTAGTAAGTAGGTCCTCCTAGACTCCAGAAGCTACAGCATAAAAGAGGACAGATTGCTAAAATATAGTACTGTACAGATATGGAAAGGCCCATTCAAAGATCTTGTATGCTAAGAAAAGAATGTTCAACATTGAAAATGCAGTCAAGCCAAAAGAACAGTTAAAATTAAAATACATTGTGGAGCCACTAAAATTATCATACATTGTTGACAAAGTACAAAATGATAAACTACCCTGGAAAAATTCTAACAGTTTCTTACACAATGAAACATAAATCTCCCCAATAACAGCAATTCCACTAAAGAGAAATGAAAATATACGTCCACAAAGACTATTTACAACAGCTTTATTCATAATAATCACAAATACCACAACCCAAATGCCCATCAACAGCAGTATATTCTGTAGTACACACATATAATGAAACAGTATAGAGCAATAAAAAAAGATGAACTATGACATGAATCAATCTCAAAAAACTTCATGGTGAGTGAAAGAAGTCTTGCAGACTATACACTACATAATTCCACTTATAAAAAATTTGAGAACAGACAAAACTAATCTGTAGTGGTGGGAAAAAAATCAGAACAATGGTCACCTGGGGAACTGGGATTAAAGGAGGGTTATGAGGGAACTTTTGAGGGTGATGGTAATGTTTTATATTTCAGGGGCCAACAGACACTTTCAGTAAAAGAGTAAAATGCTACATATTTCAGGATATGTGGGCTCTGACTCAAATGCTCAATTCTACCCCTGTAGTACAAAAACGGCCTGTAACAATACATAAGTTTCCTGTAAAGCTATTTTAAAAATGCAAGGTTGGAACATTATTTGCCAATCTCTGTATCTTCCTATCAATGGCAATAGGTTTGGTTTGGTTTTTATGTTGTGTCTTGAAGGTAGTTCGGATTATATAACCATACTCATTGCTGTGAGTTGACTCCAACTCATAGTGATTCTAGAGGACAGAGAAGAATTGCCCACAGAGTTTCCAAGGAGCATCTGGTGGCTTGGAACTGTGGACCTTTTGGTAATACTCGTAGCAGTTAACCACTACACCACCAGAATTTCCTTAGGTTATACGGATATATGCATTTGTAAAAAATTCAACACAGCACATAGGATTGGTACATTTCACTCTATATCAACTGTACCTCACAGAATTATAACCAAATATTAAACTCTGGTTTGCAGTGAGGTACACTGATATCTGCAACTTACTTTGAAATGCATCAAAAATTTAGACAGCTACAGAAAAAGCAAACATAATAAAGTTTTACCAATTGTAGACAAATTTTATATGATATATAGGTGTTTAACTGCAATTCTTTCAACTTTTCTATATATTTGAAAATTTCTGTAATAAAATATTGAGAGGAAATACACAAAGAGGGCACTAAAATATCTGAGCAAAGTGAAAAATCAAATTTACATTCTACAACTGCAGTGTAACCAATACACTGAAGGATGGCGAGAAAGGACAAAAGTAGCACGTAGGCGTCTGCAATAGAAAGCAACATTTGAGGAGTATGAAATAAATATGAGTTCGCAAAATAGAAGAGTAGTCAAGGAAGTAAAGAAAAGTAGAATGTTTCTTGATATCAGGAATAAGGAGAAAGTCAATGTAACTGAGAAATCAAGCAAGATGAGGCAGAAACATCTATTAAGCAACTGGATGACCTTGATGATGTAAAAGAGGTGTGTAAGAATATAAACCAAATATTACTGAGCTCAAAGGAAACAAGACGAAAGGAATCAAGCCAGGCCAGGAAAAGAAGGCAATTAAGTATAGAGGAACATAAGGTAAAAGACAACAGTATTTCTTTAAAATGCAAAATACAATGAAAACAGTGTGCCTAAAATTCACCAAATATTATCTCATCCAGATGTTGGCCAAGGCAGTCTGCCATAGACTTCAGTGTCTTTACCCATTCTTGCTGACTGTGCAGGCTGCAAAGCTTAACCAGCTCCTGATACTGAGTGGGTTCTCATAGTAAGTTTCACAGGCAATAAAGAAGGTCAATGAGACCATAATAAGTAAATGCCCTCCCAGAGAGATGCTGGCTGACTTGTGTGTTGTTTGCTGTAATGTTTGCTGCTTAGTAAAAAGAGAATTCAAACAGTTTCAGGTCCTTGGTCCTGAATTCCTCAGCTGCCATGCCTACGTTTACACATGTCCATTCACATCCATCACCTCTGTGGATTTGGGAGCAAGGAAATACCACAAAAACATGCTAATACTCATGCTGCTTACTGTGCCATGAGTAATAATGTCACCTGTCTCTGACCTGAGTCTCTTGTTCACTGGCAGATTCATGAAACAGTAACAAACTAACTTACTAGGACGTAAGTGGGTAAAATCAGATTTTAGACCTTTAGCAGCTCTTGCCATGCACAAACAACTATCAGACATTCACATTGCTACATGAAACCAGAGGCATACTGGCAAAAAAAAGGAAATTACGTATAATGTCCCAGTTTATATAATTACTTACTATCCATGTATCAGTCCCTGTACAATATGTGTCATCTATAGAATGGCTTGGCATAGAACCTTATCTAATTCTCATAACAATCCTAATGAAGTGTTAATAAGAGGAAACTATGGATTCAGGGTGCTACGGCAAGGTCTCACAATTGAAAACACAGAACTTCTCCTGGGTTTCATCTGCCATAATATGCTGTAAATCTTCCAGAGACACTGATTATCACATTCCAGAATACAGCTTGGGAAACTACTGCTTTAATCAATATTGCCAACTTAACCTGTACACAGAATACCCTTTAAACTTTAGTAGTTAGTTGGGTGTAGGTACATAATCCTTTAAAACAGAGCACAACAAAATTAGGACATGGCCTAACAGCTGCACCCAATCAACTTCTTTATTGTCTGGCAACCTTGCTCATTTCCTACCAAGCAAAACTGAATTTCCCATAAACACAACAAAACAATGTATCATTCTTTCTGCAATTAGAAAACTAACTTCATTTTGCAGCACTCCACTGTTGTCCACTGCTTTAAAATTCAGAATCTTTGAATAATGGAAAGAAAGCAGCAGCTACAGAAAAAGCTGTTCCAGAGGAGGCTTGTGTACTGGTTAACTGTAGTAAGTCATTCTGATAATCCTAAGCATGACTACTTTCGGGTAAGAAACTAAACCAACTCCGTTGCCACTGAGTCAATTTCAACTTACAGCAACCACAGGACAAAGCAGAACTGCTCCATAGGGTTTCCAAGGAGTGGCTGATGGAGTCAAACAACCAATCTTTTCATTAGTGGCCAAACTCTTAATCACTGTGCCATCGGGGTTTCAACTTTCAGGTACGGGGATTGGAATTTTAACTCTTCAAATAAGTGATAAACTAACTCCAAATACGATCTCACCCCTAAGTAAATTTGCCTGTCTCCTTTCTTATTTATCCCTTAACACTCAATGAACAAAGTCATTTACTAGTACAGTTAATCATCCCAAAGTTTTCCCAAAAAACATACTAAAGGCAGCCACAAAACAACGTCTTTTATCATGTAAGCCAGACCTGCAGACTGGTCTCTGCTTAAACAGTCTACTAAAAACTTCAATTCATCTGTTCCTTCAGCATATACCTAAATAATAAGAGATAGATCAGGCCCTTCTCAAAAAAGAAAAAAAAAGCTACCATGGATAAATGAAATTACTATGTAATTACACAGTCAGAGAAATTAAAATCCAAATTAAAATTGTGCCAAAATTCCCAAACATCGCCTCACAAAGAAAGCAAACTGATGTCTTAGCTACTTAAAGTGTTTATCTTCAAAGGACTGATTTTTGCCCTCTGTTCTGAAGGAAGGCCACTCATTTAAAGTCTATATAGTACACATCTCCAGCACGGAAGTTTGAAAAAAGAGCAATAAAATATCATACTATCACTTATTTTGAAAACAGGTGTAGAGAAATCAGGGCTCTGAATCAATTCTTCCAGGTTTAGCCATGGCCAAGGAAGTGAAACTGAAACATCCAAATTATGAAAAATTGGGTGAACCAGAAGGACAACTGGAATAGATTAAAGCCGTGCTAGAAACCTATTCTAGCGCCCTGCTCAAAAATGGCAGCCAACTGCCCCACAGTCCTGCCAGCAGTCCGGTCTCATGCATCAGGCTCCTGAAAGGCCTCACTCCACTTCTTCTGAGTCTTCCATTTCAGCGGTCTGACCTATAGTTTTTCCTTTCCAGTTACCGTTTCAGAGCCCCAAACTGCCAAACTCTGTGTCTGTTCTGGTTTCGCTTTATTGGCCATGACTGAATTAGCTCAAATCAGTTTGAAGCCCTGAAATAATCAAGTAGTAAGGAAATAAAACAGAGAGCAAATTTCAACACTTTGGTCTAAGGAGTTTTTAAGTAACAGTCAAGTTTCAACCAGTCATAACTGATGGCAGCAAATCTAACAACAAAAAATTACTTTAAGGCATAAGCTACATCACTTAAAAATGCTCTGAATAGTTACTTATATATGGGGACATATATAAAGGCACCCAAACAAGAAAGACTTTAAATCAGCCAGTGCCACTAAGAGAAACAAATAGGAGCAAGAAAGAAAAGAGACTACAAAAGTAAACAAAGCACTGCTAATATTATTTGATATGTATCTACTGCATTTTATTTTTGCTAACATCTGCAAAAGTAAGAATACTCTTAAAAAAAAAAAAAAAAACACCAAAATGGTACATAATGTATCTTGGAGAAAAAAAAAAAAAAGTCTTACACACTGGTAGCAATACTATTTTTCCAAAACTACTGATAAATTTTCAAGAATACAGAATATGGATATTTCTGGAAGTTTTACAACATATAAAAATCCCATGAAAATGGAGGCATCATGAACTTTTATACGAGTATGTAAATTTACGTGCACTGGGATCTCATCTTTCAGGATCCTTCAGATTTTCAACACTGAAGTATTAACAAATTCTTACATGAGCAAATACAAATAAGTGGAATCTGCTACTACCCTGTCTGTATTTGCAAAATTTTACACAGTATACACAATGGCATCACCAGCACTATGAATAATTGTTTTTTTCCTCTCCCTCAGTAAATAAGTTTAGCTCAATTGCCATCTGAAAGTGTACAGAACAACATGTTAGGTAGCTACAGCTAAACAGTTTTCTGCTGCTGAATTTATTTTAAATACGGTTTACAACAAAACCAAAAAAACCAAACCTACTGCCATCGAGTCGGGTCATCTCCAATACACATCAAGTCCTGGTGGCACAGTGGTTAAATTATAACATAACCAAAGGGTGGATGGTTGGAACTCACCAGCTGCCTGGCAGGAATGGTGTGGCAATCTGATTTCATAAAGATTGCACCCTTGGTAACCCTATGGGATAATCATCTGTGAGTCAAGATCAACTGGACAGTACACAACAGGCATCACTAAAATTACTACATAAAGGAACATACACATTTAAAAACTGACACTGAAAATATCAAATTGACACTGAATAAACATAAAAACAAAGAAATATAAAAACTGACACTGAATTTTCACTAATTTTAACATACAAAGATTTCTATGGCACACTATCAAACTAGAAAACGTTGCGTATCATGAAAAAATTCAATACAAGATTTTAATTTCTTGTAATAATAAATACCTTCTCTGTGCCCCCTCCCGCCCAAAAATGCAGGGCTGGAAAAAAGAACACATTCGCTTTTTGAAACTAGCACAATGGAAAAGGACAAAATGACAAGGTTAACGACGGAAACAGATCAGCACGACGGCTATTTCCTAAAGTTTCCCAGTTTGTATCCTGCAGTGCTACCAATCGGCGTCCCATCCTGCCTCGTGTCTACACCGCTTCCCCCATTCCATTTATGACGGCGATCACCTCCCGTGAAAGTAAGGGAACTCGGCACCACGTCCAGCAGACAATCGACTGGAATGTCTCCAGAGTGACCGGGTCAGGGAGTAAGGAAACGATGGACAAAGCGAGAAATAAAAACAAGCTGTAAGGCGTAGGCGTCTGAGTGGTCTTACAGAGGGGTTACAAAGTGAACGGGTGGCTACAAGGAGACCTGGAGCGAGAAGGAGGGGTCCCCAAGCAGTCGCAAGCAGCCACCACAGACGAGACCAGTATGAAACCAACAGCACCCTCCCAAACGATAGCCCGCCCGTCCCCCCGGCGCATAACCTGAGGAAAGGGACACGCAGGGCCAGAGCAGGAGGCGGCCGCGCGGCGCAGAGGCCGGGAACTCACCACCTGGTAGCGCCCAGTGCCGGGCTGGTGGAGATCCATCCTGCCTGACCCGGAGTCCGCCTGCCGAGCGAGAGAAGCCCCTCCACGCTCAGCCCCCTCGGCCACCTCTACTGAAGTCGTCGCCGCCGCCGCAGCGCCCCTCCCGCCTCTGCTGCCGCCGCCGCAGCCGCTGTCGTCCGGCGGGCTCTCCTGACTGGCCGTCGTTCCCGCAGCGACCGCCGATGGCTCCGCGTCGGCGTCCGACCTGTGGAGAAGACCCGGAGCGCCGTGCGGCCAACGGGCGCTACTGAGCATGCTCGGAGGGCTGGCGCCTGCGCGCTGCGTCTTCCCGGGCCCCCAACCGCGTCGCGAGTGGGACAGTTTCCCAGGGTGGTAGAAGAGGGAGAAAAGTCAGAGACGTCCGGGACACTGTCTAGGCTATCAGCGTGTCGAGAGTGGGCGGTAGCAATAAGACTGGAAAAAAAAATCACTGTCCTTGATTGGACTTTTCCATGTGGACAGCTTTCACGCAGAGGAACGTGCACAATCACAGGCTAGAGAGACCTTGAGAAGGGAGGGGACGCATTCCTAGAACACCTGAAGACAGGTCATCTGTTTACCTAATGCAGAGACTCATCTCTAGGACATTCCTAAAACATTCATTCGAAGTCATTCCTGAAGTAAGGGTTTATTTTTGGTCTTTTGTTTATTTTTGTTAGTAAGAATGTTACAAATCCCACAAGGACTGTTCAGACTTGCTGACACTTGGCTAAGGGGAGCTGTGGTGTTCAAGGTGAGTGGACGGATACAAGGAAATAATGAACATAATGAAAGAAAGTAATGAACTATTTCATACTCAAACACAGTTCCCTAATTTCGAAGGGTTTACAACAGTAAAAGGCATCTCTTCGTGTGCAGTACTGTTAAGACTATCTCAGTGCCTGGTTAACCACACATCATCTGCTATGTGTGTTCCTCTAGCACAACGCATGTTTCTCTAGTATTATAGGGCACGGTGAATTATCTTTTACCTCAAATGACCTGCTTTTTCTATACTTTGGAAACTATGATTCTGCGCGATTTGGCTCAGAGGGTCTCCACCTTTTTTTTTTAAGATGCTGAAATTTTTTTCCCTTGATGATGTATTACCGCGGAGGACCCTTCCCTAAAGGGAACAGGAGAGCTAGGGTCCCGTTTACTGACTGCCTTCTCCTGAATTGAAGAAGGCCATTGAATCAGCTGGTTGTTTAAAATTGCCAAGATACAATATGGACTGAGACTCACTGAGAGATCATCAACTAAAAAATTGAAACCTCCGTAATAATTTTATTCCAGAACATTCATTAGCCCTTTCAACTTTTACTGTCTTGACACACCTAGCAGCAGGGAGCATGAACAGCCTAACAACAGAAGGAGGCGATGATACCACATTCAAATTTCTTTAAACTTGGTTTATTTTTGATCTGACAAAGCATTTTAGATTCTAAGACAATAAACTATAACATTTTTATTGATATTACTGGTACAGGACCTTGCTCTCACAATTACATCCCAAATGGTATCACCTTTCAAGAATCAACAGCCAGTGTCAGCAAAATGAAATTAGATCCCTATATCACTTATGCTCAATACTGCTAAATTTAGAACTTCATTTTGTACATGCTTACATTTTGGTTAATCATTTATATGTTCAGTTGTTGCTTAGACAGACTGCAGTTCCGGGCAAAGACCAATTTTTACACCCAACAGATGAGAACCTAATGGTGAAGACCAGCCAAAACCAAAAACTCATTGCTACTGAGTTGATTCTGACTCATAGTGACCCTAAAGGACAGAATAGAACTCCCCCATATGGTTTCAAGGAGCAGCTGGTAGATTCAAACTGCCAATGTTGCTAAGCTCTTAGCCACTGCACTGCCAGGGCTGTTGAAAACCAAAGATATGACCAAAAAACACACATCCTGAATCCCACTGGAGTGACCCATCAAAAAAAAAAAAAAGAAAAAAAACCCACTGTCATTGAATTGATTCTAATTCATAGTGACCCTAGACTGTAAATCTCTATGGAAGGAGATTGTCACATCTTTCTCCCATGGAGCCACTGGTGATTTCAAATCATGTACCTTTTCATTACCAGTCAATCACATTAACCACTTTGCCACTGGGGCTCCTGTTGGAGTAACAGATTCTTTTAATTTTACTCTTCCCCTAATTTTTGTGGATATTATGCTAATCTAGCAGAGCTGGTGACAAAAGTCCAACAGAAAAGCACATGAGTTTTCAGTGAGGAGGTAGAAGAGAAAAAGAAAAATAGAATAATGATATGTTTTGAATCTTTCCTCACCCAAGAACTATGCTTACATTACATGATTTCAATCTCAAGACAACTCCACAATATAGACACAATTGTAATCTCCATTTAACAGATGAGGAAACTAAGGCATGGAGAGATTCAGGAAGTGTTCAAAAGCCAAATTGCTGATAAGTGGTAACAGACACCAGAGCCCCTATGTGTTAAGACTATGCCATAATAAAACCAGACTAAAGGCTTTCATCATTTTTCCCCTTTTGTCCACAAAAACTAGTACAGAAGACACTAAAAATGGAGGGCTCACAATAAACATTACACTAAATCAATCTACCTAAAATCCCATCTCTTGATTCATAAGAAATAAATTATCCTTTCTTGTCATTGTCAAAAGAACCATGCTGAACTGCTTTGCCTATTTCACAACTAAGCCAGTGTCCCCAGTAATGACCCATCATAGGCAGACGTCTGGGTTGCCCTACTACCTATTTGTGATGAAATGGGAGTAAGAATATTCTTTGCCATTTGAGTGGCTTTAAATAACAACTGAAAATATTTTTAATCCCCAAACTTTTGCACTTCCACCCATCTGCCAGGTTATTGTACTGTGGTGATGTGGTATTATTATGATACTGAAAGCTATGCCACCATTATTTCAAATACTAGGAGGGTCACCCATGGTGGTCAGGTTTTTTAATAGTTTTCAGACTAAGCAGACAAGGAAGAAAGACTTGGCTATCTATTTTCAAAGTTTACCCATTGAAAATCCTGAGGATCCAGTGTCGAGTCCCAGTGGCAACACAAGAAAAAGAGGGGTGTACCCAAAAAACTCCACTAAAAGATCACAATTAATGGTCCAAAGGCCTGGGAATTCCCCTGGGAGCATCGCCCCTAGAAACCTGATGATGCCCCTGATCACTACTGAGGTCAACTCTTTGGTCACAGATGGATTGGATTCGGGAACACAGTGACCATATCATGTGTGCAATTTATGATTCTTTGCATCTACAGGATGTCGTCCTATGGGCCTCTTACAAGAAGGGAGTGGAGATTGTTAAGAGGATATGGCATGTATAGAACAGAAAGGATTGTGCTGTCACTAGGCAAGGAGAGCAGAAGGAGCTACAGATAAGGGGGCATGCAAATTTAAACTGGATTGTACACTTTCACTCAATCACAATGAAAAAAGAAAGAAAGAAAATCCTGTGAATCATAGAAAGTTGTCTGATATAGTGCTGGAAGATGAATCCCCTGGGTTGACAGGTATGTAAAATACATAGTGACTTTACCATATCAACAAGCGTGAAGATGGTGTAGGAGCAGGCAACACTTCTTTCTGTTGTTCACGGAGTTGCCTTGAGTTGCAGTGTACTTGATGATATCTAATAAGAACTTTTTGATAATGACAATGTTAGTCACCTAAGTAATCAGTCTTGCTGCACCATTATAAGCTGCTCTAAGTTGAATTTTAGAACTTTGGTGTACTTCATTAACTCATCTTGTTCTGGTCTGATGAATTTTTATCTTCAAATACACAACCACCCAAAATGTTAGTACTTCCCCCACTGCAGCATCAGAGCAGACATGGGGAATAGCTGCTTGGGTACTTTGCAAGAAAGCACACTCTGCCCAGCTGAGGGTTTGTCGGGATCTGCCTCAGCTCTCAGGCTGGGGTTGTACTGTTTTCAGAATGGCATTGGCCAAGGACTGAACAAGGCAGAGGTACAAGTGCATAGCCATTTTTGCTCAACACTGGAGCTCCTTAAGGGGAAAAATTTTTAAATGTTCTTAGAAGTTTATTTTTTAATTAATAACATGTTAAACATATGAATCATCAAAAGTGTTTGTATTTTTGTTATTTACCTGATTTGATGTTATATTGATCCTGTTTTCTTGCATTTATTGCTGTGATTGTGGAATTTAAGGCTAATCAACAAGCTTCTACAATTAAATAGCCTATTTTAAAATGCCAGTTTAAAAAAAGAAAAAAATGAAATACAGTCTGTGCTGACTCATGGCAACCCACGTGTGTCAAAGGAGAACTGTGCTCCCTAGGACTTTCAAAGACTAGTATTGGGGGAGGAAACCCTGGTGGATAGTGGTTAAGTGCTACGTCTGGTTCTGGTCGGCAGTTCGAATCCACCAGGTGCTCTTCCAGCTGCTCTGTGGGGCAGTTCTACTCTGACCTATAGGGTCGCTATGAGTCAGAATCAACTTGACAGCACTGAGTTTGGTTTTTGTTTTTAATCTGGGGGGAAGTAGATAGCCAGGGCTTTCTTCCAATTAAGAAACAATCTTTACTTCAGGGTTCCCTGATGAACTGGATGAGACTTGTGAGCTCTTCATCGTGTTGTGACAGCTTCCCCTACCCAGTCATGCTGTCTCCTTTTTACTTTTGCCAACATTCCTCCTCAATAAATCTCCTACCTTCATACAGTTAGATCAACATCAGCTTTCTGGAGACCCCAGCTTGAAGTCCCTGAAGTTCCAAGATGTAAAGTGATAAAACACTGTTATATTATCAAAAGTGAATTAAATGATCACAACTGTCATTTTACACCATTCACGGTTCATCTCCAGAACAGCTTTCAGTGCCCTATGTTGTTAACATTTTCAGCCTCCTCACTAAGAAGAACTTTGATGTTGTTCTGCAGAGTATCACTATCAGGTCACGGGATTCTTACTTGAGACTCTCCCCTTTGGTAACTCCTACATTTTCCCAGAAGCAGAGCTATTCTCCCCAGTCATTAATGTTTGCCTTTGGGTTGAGTCCAACTCACGGAGACCATGTCTTTCAAGGCTGTGACTTTCCAGAAGCACATGCAGGTCCAACAATTGAGTTCATGAAGTCATCCTAGAAAAAGTACTACAGACCTCATTGCTAAATATCACTGTGGTCACCTTCGAAGTACTCCCCTTGAGAAGCTGAGCACTGATACCAGTGCCTATTCCACCCTTCAAAGCCACTTTGGAACTCTGTCTGGAATGGCCATCTGAGCTCTCGTATTACCCCTTGGTGTCCTGAATGTCATCAAGATGTTGTCCTTTCAATAGTTCCTTTATCTTCAGGTAAAGAAAAAAGTCATTTGGGGCCAGATCAGGCGAGTAGGGAGGGTGTTCCATTGTTTGTTTACTGGCTAAAAATTCCTTCATGGACAACAATACAATTAAGTTTGCAAACACGTCACTGTACCACTGTGCACAATGGCATGGGAGCATAGCTTCCCAAAGGGAGTACTTTGAAGGTGACCACAGTAATATTCAGCAATGAGCTATGTAACGTTTAGAACAATTAAGTTTGCAGACTTAATTGTTGGACCTAATTGTTAGACCTGTCTTCTGAGACTCCTCTAGGTGAGTTCATACTGTCAACCTTTCAGCTAGTACTATTTGTGCCTCCCAGCTGCCTCTTCTCTCCAGAGGTAAAGTGACTTCTTATCATTCTCCTTTCTCTCCTCATCTAAACAGATACGTTGAGCCATAGCCAAATGCAGTGGGATTCTTTGTTGAGATTCCCATCAGCTAAATATGTGATCGCCTGCAGGGAACCATCTACACAGGCCTCAATCACATAAAGACAAATGCTGCAACTTTTTCTCATGGCTTCATTGATTTTTAGTTATTTCCTTCCAACTCGATGGCACTTGGCTGGCTTCCTCCTCTACAGTATGGAACTACTTCTCAAATAGCTACTGATTCAGTTAGTAAAGCTATAGATAAAAAACCCCACCAAACCCATTTCCATTGAATCAATTCCAACTAACAAAAACCTTACAGGACAGAGCAGAACTGCTGCATAGAGTTTCCAAGGACCACCTGGTAGATTCAAACCGCTGACTTTTCAGTTAGCAGCCATAGCACTTAACCACTATACCACCAGGATTTCCTGGTTATAGATAGTAATCATTAATTGCATTTGAAATATGTATGATTTTTAATGTTTAGGTATAGAATGATTGAAAGAGGTAAAATTGCATTATCTGTCTGATGATTGGAGACCTAGTAGCACAGGGGTTAAGTGACTGGCTGCTAACCAAAGGGTCAGCAGTTCAAATTCACCAGCCACTTCAGTTTCACTTTGTCTTACAGGGTCACTGTGAGTCAGAAGCAACTCCACAGTGGTGAGTTAGCTGAAGATTTATTTTCCTACCTAATGAAAATGCACTAGCCATTATTTTCTTGGTGTTAAATTTTAAGGTAGATTGTTTTAAGTGTAAGAAACCATTATTTTTTGACTTAGTAAATTAAAATAAGCATTATGAATACACCAGAGTTTTATCTGTGTTACCATGACCATGAAGGAGCCCTGGTGGTGCAGTGGTTAAGTGCTCCACTGCTACTAGAATAACTGGTGGTTGGAACTCCCCAGCTGCTTTTGGGAGAAAGATGTGGCAAGCTTTACAGCCTTGGAAATCCTATGAGGCCATTCTGCTGTGTCCTACAGGGCCACTAGGAATTGGAATTGCCTCGAGGACAGTGACTTTGTTTTATTTTTTACCATGAATGTGGATCTGTCATGCAGTAAGTCGTCTTGTAACTCAACTTAGCTTCATGTATTGTTCCTTATTTGACTGGTTCTACAATTCCTATCATCTGCTCTCTTCTAAAGTAGGAAATTTTATATTATCAGGTATCTACTCTCTTTCCTTCTCTTTATTATTGTCCAGCATGTTGGAAGAATCTAAAATACAGTGAATGTTTTCTATCAGCCAGGGTTTCACAAGAGAAATAGAATCAGCAGGAGATATATATATATAAGAGATTTATTGCTAGAAATCGGTTTACATAATCATGGGAGCTGGCAGACAAGTCTGAAATTCATAGGGTAAGCCATTGTAACTACAGTGTAAGTGGAAGCTGCTGTCCGGAGATGGAATTTCTTCTTCCTCAGAGATATCTTATTTTTACTCTTACAGTGTTTCTACCTTTTGAATCAGACCCACTCAGATTATATAGAATAATCTCCCTTACTTAGAGTCATCTGACTAATCACAAAATACCACCAAAGCAGTGCCTAGACTAATATTTAATAGACTGAATATTTGGGGCTATAACCTAGCCAGAGTGACACATAAAACTAACACATGTTTATTTAAAGGTGACAAACCAAAGTGGTCTCTTGATAATAAAGAAAAAGGATGAGTAGAGGGAATGTTGGAGGAAAGAGGAGAGAGAAAGGAAGTGAGTTCGCTTACAGGTGAAAAAAACTTTCCAAATTCACGTGTACTTCCTGTCAACATATGGTAAGTCATTCCATCTGATTATTACCATTAGATTCCTTTAGATACTGAATGTTTATTAGACACACATGCACGCACACTCAAGACATAAACCTTGTATATGGAGACATCACCAGGTAACAGTTGGAAAACATTTGAATTCTAAGTAAGCTGCATCTCAGTCCTAGCAATATTTATATTTAGGTAACATAAGCAACAAATGTGAGCTAATCAACAGCCATTTTGTCATAGGGATACCTTATTTTAAGTTGTGCTAACTTGTAAGCCTTTAAGCAATCTTTGCTTTACCCTAAGTATGGAAAGCTGTTCTTAAACCATACTAAAGCAAGACTTTATACATAATTATTTCTCTCCATTTTTCAGTGAAAGTCAGATAATTGATTTCATCATACCACAGCCAGGTTGGCATTGATTCTGTTGGTTGCTGTAATGAATTTTCCTTCACTAACTAATACATGATCATAGTATAGGAAGAAACACTATGCAACCAGTTGATTGTAACTCTTAACAACCCCAAGGGTTGCTATGAGACATAGTAGAACTGCCCCATAGAGTTTCCAAGGAGGGCCTGGTGGATTCAAACTGCTGACCTTTTGGTTCTCAGCTGTAGCACTTAACCACTAGGCAACCAAGGTTTCTATATACATCCCCTTAGACACTGAATACTCTTTATTCTCAGTACTGAAACAGGTAAACATTGTGTATAGCAACCTTATTGCTAATGTTGTTCTGTTTTTTAATGGTAAAGCAGAGTAATGACATCAGACTGTTCTTAATAAGTACTGCCTGGTACCTGTACTGGAAGAAAGAGAACAAACGGACATGAATATGTTAAGAAAATCATGATGTGTAGGAGATAATCTTCTCTTCTAATTCTGCGTGTGTACGTGTGTGTGTGTGTATGGCCTTATATTCTGCATAATAGCTTATAAGACAAGTAGATTCCAGTGTGTTTAGCCATAAAGAATACATCAGTAGTTATTAATTGGGAGTAAAATTACTCCATGGTATACTTGTCAATCATTATAATTACGATGATAATACTGAAATGCATTGCCATCAAGTCAATTCTGACTCATAGCAACCCTATAAGAACTGCCTCATAGAGTTTCTGAGGAACACCTAGCAGATTCAAACTGCCAACATTTTGGTTAGCAATTATAGCTCTTAACCACGATATCGCTAGGGTTTCCATGGTAATAGCTAGCGTTTATTGAATACTGCTAGCCATTTAGCTACACACTTCATTTATATCGGGCTGACCATATTTTTACAACAAACATACGAAGTGAATACAATTACTGTTCCCATTCTACATAACCTGAAACTAAAACACAGTCTTAAGGGTCACACAGTCAAGTAGGGAGCGAGCTGTTTGCTTATTTTTTCTTGTTTTATTTAAAAAGTCTTTATTAAAATCTACATACATTCAGTATCAGTTTTCTCAAATATTTGTACTAGTTTTCACCCATAGCATGAATGTATGATAATTCTAGTTGAGTCATGTCCTCACCAACATTTCATATTGTTTATCTTAATTTTGATATTGGAATGGAAATCTAGTCACACTTTACTATGATTTTCATTTGTATTTCTTTGATGACTAATAAAGTTGAACTTCTTTTCATGTGCTTATTGACCATCTGGAGATCCTCTTTGCTGATATCCTGTTCATTTGCCTATTCATCTTTTGAGTTGTCTGCCTTTTTGCTTGGAATTGCAACAATTCATTATTTTTTGGGAAACAAGTCCTTTGTCACACACACACACACACACACACACACACACACTGGCAGTTAAGTTTGCAAACTCATCCTAGAAAAAGTGCTACACACCTTATTGCTGCGTATCACTGTGTCACCCTCAAGTGCGCCCCTTGGGAAGCTAGGCACCTATGCCAGCACCTAGTCCCACTCCTCAAAGCAATTTTGGAACTCTCTCTGGAATGGCCATCAGAGCTGTCATCATATTGCCCTTGCTGTCCTGAATGTCATCCAAATATCTTCCTTTCAATACTGTCTTCTTCTTTGGGTAAAGGAAAAAAGTCACTGGCGGCCAGATCAGGTGAGTGGGTGGGGGGGTGTTCTGGTACAGTTATTTGTTTACTGCCTAAAAACGCCCTCACAGACAACTATACAATTAAGTTCATGAACTTGCCACCATGCCATTGTGTACGATGGCCATTCCAGCAGGAGTTCCAAAATTGCTTTGAAGGGTGGACTAGGTGCTGGCATTGGTGCATAGCTTCCCAAGGGGCGTATCTGGAAGGTTATCATAGTGATATTCAGCAATGATGTATGTAGCACTTAGAACAACTAAGTTTGCAGACTTGTTAGACCTTGTGTGTGTGTGTGTGTGTGTGTGTGTAAACCCTGATGTCATAGTGGTTAAGTGCTACTGCTGCTGACCAAATAGTCAGCAGTTTGAATACACCAGGTGTTGCTTGAAAACCTGAATAGGCATACATGTCTGTGCCTTACTCTTCTTAGCATCAAGAGCCAGGCTTTAAGCAGATAGATGGTTGATCTACCTCACTTTCTGCCTCCCTCTCTAGGCATGTGTTTAAAATGCTCAAGGTAGGGGAGAAAAACAATACTGTAAAACAGGAACAGGAAGAATTAGTTGGTACCAAAATATCTAGCACATCAGGTCCATTCAAAGGAGCTTTTTTAGTTTGTTGGTTTTTCACTTGGATCTAAACTTTGGCTTTAGAGAATGAGAGTATGTGTGTTTATCTATACGTGTCAGACTGTCTGCATTTCTGCTTGTTCTCTTCAGTGTTCCCTTGAAAAGTCTTTAGCCGTTTGGCCTGCCTACCTCTCTTTTTCATGGATTTGTGTCCTAACTTCTCCTCTGACTTCCCTTCCCTTCCAACTTTGGCTGCAAAGAAGGATTGAAAGAGTCCATTTTCAGTACCAAATAGGGAACCCTGCCCACAATATACCCTCACTATTGGTTTGCTAACTGTAGTTGATTGATGTTCCCTATCAATTGATACACAGAAAAAAAAATACCATTTTATTTTAAATGTTTTATTATCATTATTTTTTTTACTCTTAGCAAGGAACCATTCCAGGTGGTAATGAAAATAACATACTTTGTAAATGAAGTTTCAAAACAAAGACCAAAACCAGTGCCCTTGAGTCAATTCTGACTCATAGGAAACTTCTAATACTTCTCCATGAATTTAAAGCTTTGTCTGACCTCTTAAATGGTATCTCATTAATAATATCTTCCCGTCGTCCATGTATTATTACAGATACAGTGTCTAGTGATCTGAGACGACCTATTGGCTCTTGTTGTGAAAACTCCAGTCTGACTTCACCAATACCAAATTGCAAGGATCAATCAAATCACTTTAATTTAGTTCTGTTCGTGACTCTTTTGCTTCTGTCCTGACACCTGCCGTATACACAGCACTTCGTCCTCTGACTTTCACCACTTGGAGGCCAGATCTGCCAAGTTAAAACCTGATAATCCACTGCAGTGACTCACAAAACTAAGGAAAGTGCTATACTTACAATTATAATTTTATTACAGCAAAAAGGGTATAAACAAAAAGACATATAGAGTAAGGTCTAGGAGCATTCCGAACTTGGAACTTCCAGGTCCTAAGAAAGGGACGTGGTACCCTCCTGAATGTGGTGATGTCTGTTATCACCCCAGAAATCTACAGAGTGTCTGTGTCCAGAGCCATTACTGAAGACTTCCTTACTTAAGTATGATAGAATGAATTAGCTCCTCTCCCCTGAGATCCTCCAATATCACTCTATAGTTTTCTGGTTTGGCCAGCCCCTGCCTTGGCCAGCTTTATGAAAATCATATTAGGTCCTTCATTGAAAAACAAGTACATACAGCATATCTCATGAGTTAGTTTTGACTTCTAAAGTGCTCAAATCAACGAAGGAAGACAGCAACCATTTGTGAAATACATTCTTTTCCTTCTGACCACCTTACTTTATTAGCATAAATTCTTAGTATGGTTCAAACAATACTTCAATCACTGGGGAATTTCAAGGTTTTAAAGGTTGTCTCAGGAACCAAGAACAAAGACCAAATTCTTTGGTTACAGTTAAATTCTTTACCCCATGTTTCTATAACAGACTAGAGCTTTAATAAAGTCTTCCCATGGGTTATTTTATTTAATTTTCACAGTCACTGTCCTTGGTAGACTTGAGTTTGGCAGACCATTTTGGCCATTGACATAGCCATTGACCTCAGCTAAGTTGCATTTTCTCTTCCTAGTTTAATTTTCTCATTTGCAAAATGAACAGGTCCCCGAGCAAAACCAAACTAAGTGGACACACTGAGGCAGCAGCAAGGACTAGAAGGCAGGAGGGGACAGGAAAGCCAGCAACACAGAACCCAATGTCAAGAAGGGAAAGAGCTGACATGTTGTGGGCTTGGCAACCAGTGTTATAAAACAATGTGTGCATTAGTTATTTAATGAGAAGCTAGTTTGCTCTGTGAACCTTCATCTAATATGTAAAAAATAAAACATTCAAGTTTGCTGGGAAAAAAAAAGAAATCTGTCTACCTATAAAAAAAAAGAAAGAAAGAAAATGAAGATACCTACCTCCTTAGATGGGAGTGAGCATTTAAGTAGAAAACGTATTGTAAATACCTAGTACAGTGCCTGCCACTGCGTAAGGCATTTAGCAAACAGCAGCTAAAAACAAGGTGACTCATGAGAAGAGTAAACAATTGCTAAATCTGCCACATACATCTTGGGAGAAGCTCAGACTGACATGTGCAATTTATCTCCTGCTTTTAGGAAAGTCATCTTAGCTCCTTCATTGAAAACAAGCATATACAGCATATCCCCAGAGGTATTTTTGGCTTTCAAAATGCTCAGATCAATGAAGAAAGACAGCAATCATTTGTGAAACATGTTCTTTTCTTTCTGCCCACAATCCATTTTCCAGCCTTAAAAAGGTTAAATACCAGTACAAAAAGTTTCATTTTTAGGAGTATCAAATATTTGTCTCTTAAGAGAGGAAAAAAGAAGTTTATTTTGTATATCTGACGAACAGGTAAGACACTGTATTTCATGAATATGGACTCAAGTACTTACTAGAAATGAAAACATCTGCACACTCAAATAAAACTAATCTCATTTTCAAGGTGAACATCTGGAAAGATAAATGGTCTAACTCTTCAGGATAATTTTTTAAGAACTTTCATAACAATGTTTAAGAACTTTTGTAGCTCTAGGTTGTCGCTAGCATAAAATATTACTGTAAACCAGCAGGAACTTTTAAATATGCTTTACATTTTTAATAGCTAAAGTTCTTAAGTAAACATTTCATTAACTACAGAAATTTTGAACATAAAAAGATAGGCCAAGAATAAAACTCTTATAACCCCAAAGATAATCACTTTTAATATTTTTCTTAGCATTTTATTTTAGAGAGTTGGGAGAAGAGATTAAACATAGTAATTCTCCATTTAGAAAAAAAAAAGAATCCATTGCCATCGAGTCGATACTAACTCACAGCAACCCTAAAGGACAGAGTAGACCTGCCCCATTGAATTTCCAAAGGGCACCTGGGAGATTCGAACCACCAGCCATTTGGTTAGCAGCATTAGCCCTTAACCACTACAGCACCAGGGTTTCTGTGGTTTTCTGTACTGCATTTTGTATTTCCATTTTCACTTAACTTTATAATATTCTAAGTAAGCTTTTTCCAAAGTTGTAAGAAATTTTTCAACATATTTTTAAAAGCTACTTAATCCATCTCTCTTTTTCTTTCAAATCATTACAAGACAAATTATTTCAAGCAAGACAGGAAAGCAAAGTGATTAAGAATACAGACTGAAGCCAAATTTTTGGTTTTAAAACCTACCTCCATTAATTTACTAGAATAAACCTGAGCAAGTTACTGTTTCTCTGTGACTCAGTTTCTTGACTAAGAAAACAAGAGTATTAAGAGTGTAACTACTTCATAGGGTTAGTATAAGGATTAAGTGCATGAATTCATTTAAATACTGCTTCCTGTATAGAGTTGCTGTGAGTCAGATCCGACTCGATGGCACTTGGCTTGGCTTGGCTTTCATGCAGGGTAAACATTCAATAAATGTTATATATTATTATCATTATTAGATCCCTGATGGCACAGTGGTTAAGAACTGGGCTGCAAACCGAAAAGTCAGCAGTTTGAATCCACTGGTCACTTCTTGGAAACTTTTTTTTTTCAATGACTGAATGAAAATGTACATTCCCATATAAATTTGCATGTCCACCTATGTGCAGTTTCCACTGCTCTCCCTGCCTGGTGGCAGCACACTCTTCCTCTCTGCTCCATACATGTCCCATCCTCCCAACAGTCTCCTTTTCCCTCCTCTCCACTCATTCCCCTTTCTCCAGTAAGAGGTCAGCAGGATGATATTCTATAGATACACAGAACGGTAAAGTGGTCGCAAGATATGGTCACTCTGCATTGCCAAGTCCAATCTATTGCTGTCTGAAGAGTGGACCTTCATTATGATTTATGGGCAGGGACAGCATCAGGGACAAGGGCCATGCTCCCACTTCTTGGAAACATAATGAGGCAGTTCTACTCTATCCTTTGGGGTCACTAAGAGTCAGAATCAACTCAACAGCGATGGGCATTATTATGATTAGCTATTATAATCCTTGACATAGCATGTTAAATATTAAATCTTAAAATGAGATAAACATAATAACTGGCTAAATTGAAAATCTATAAAATTATTTATAGATAGCTTGCTTATAATGTTTTCTCAGTTTAAATTTCATTATCAATATTTGAGATCAAGCAGTCTGAGTTTTACTGTGTAATATTTAATTGACTTTCCAGATTAATCCATAAATATCACAGAAGTAAAATCTTGCTGGCAATGACTTAAAACTGGCTGCAGTAGTACATCAACAGGGAATGACCAGAAATTCAAGCCAGAGTCAGAAGAGGATGTGAAATGAAGAACATCATGGCTGATGTCAGGTCAACGCTGGCTGACAGAAGAGACTACCAGGAAGATGTTTACCTGTTTTTTGTTGACTGTGAAGGCATTTGATTGTGTGGATCATAACAAATTATGAATAACATTGCAAGGAATGGAAATTCCAAGACTCTTAATTGTGATTATGCAGAAACTACATGGATCAAGAGGCAGTCATTGGTTTAAAAGTCAGGAAAGGCATGTGTCAGGGTGATATCCTTTCACTATAATTATTCAATCTGTATGTTGAGCAAAAAATCTGAGAAGCTGGAACATATGAAGAAAAACATGGCATGAGCATTGGAGGAACACTCATTAACCACCTGCACTAACATTTGCGGAAAGTGAAAACAACTTGAAATTCTTGCTGAGGAAAATCAAAGACCACAGCCTTCAGTATAGATTACATCTCAAGATGAAGAAAATAAAAGTCCTCACAACTGGACTAATGAGCAACATCATGATAAACAGAAAAAAGACTGAAGTTGTCAACGATTTCTTCTTACTTAGATCCACAATAAACACCCTTGGAAGCAGCAGTCAAGGAATCAAAAGAGAAGTATCTGTTCATCTGCTTTGCCCATCGCTTAATTGGATGATTTATGTTTTTCTTATTGATATTTTGCAGTACCTTATAGATTATGGAGATCAGGCATTGGTCTGACATATAGTTGAGAAATATTTTTTCCCATTCTGTGGGTGGCCTTTTTAATAAAGTCTTTGGATGAACAAAAATGTTTGATTCTTAGTAGTTTCCATTTATCTATTTTCTCTTCTGATGATTGTGGTTTGTTTGACAGATTTTGAAGTCTGTCTACATTGTGTATTAAAACTTCCATTGTTGTTCCAGACACAAGAATGACAAGATTTCATCTCACATACTCTGGACATGTTGTCAGGAGTGACCAGTCCCTGGAGAATGACATCATGCTTAGTAAAACAGAGGGTCAGAGAAAAAGAGGAAGACCTTCAACCAGATGGATTGACAAAGTGGCTGCAATAATGTGCTCCAGTATAGCAATGATCTTGAGGAGAACATGACCAGGCAGTGTAGTACATAGGTTCACTGTGATTGACTGAGTTAGAACAGGCTCAAAGGTACCTGACAACAGCAACAACAACATGAGTTAACCCTGTGATTCTATTTTTCTCTTGTTAAAAGGATATATGTCATTACTGAAAAATTAAATTTATCATATCTTCTAGTAAAAAGTACTTATAAATTAAAATCAAATGCAATTTAAGTTTGTTCTCAGTCTTACGAGTCACTAAATAGTTGCACCAGCCGCTTGTTGTATCAAACACCCTAATAGTCATGTTTAGTTAAACCACGACCAAACCCCCAATTCAACTCATAGCAACCCTATAGAACAGATGTTTTCCAAGGTACAGGTGGTGGTTCAAAGGGCCAACTCTTTGGTTAGCAGCTAGGATCTTCACCACTGTGTAACCAGAGCTAGCAGCTATGATCTTGCATAGAGCAGATAAAGATCATTTCCACCATTGCAGAAAATTCTACTAGACAGAGCAGTACTATGTCTCTAAGAAAAAAAATGCCATGCTTGGATTATGGAACTCATGAGAGATGTGCTTTCATGCGAGGTTTATTCATTTAAGTATGCAATAGGTAGTAATTTGATTTTTTTTCTAATGTGATCTAACTTGAATATCTTTGAGAGCTACATCAATCTTCTATGGTAAGGAACAAACAGAAGAAAACAAATACATGGCTGTGATACTCATGTCTTATGTCACTTTTTTTTCCTTTTCTGTATTAAGTGAAGCACTACTTTCAACATATCTAAAAATGTTATCTTTTCAAATACATAATAATTTGACAGATCAAACATAGCTTTTAAAAACCTTGTATAATGGAAAATTACAATTTTCTCAGCAGTAGAGAGGCCAGTATAATGAACCTCCATGAATCCATCACTAGTTTCAACAATTATCAATTGGTGGCCAATCTTGTTCCATCTGTAACCCACCAGCACTAACCCTCCACCCTCCACTGGATTGTTGGGATGCATATTTTAGTCACAATATCACTTCACCTGAAGGATTTTAGTATGTATCTCTAGAAGATAAGAATGCTTTTGTAAACACAACTGCAATATCTATTATCATGGGGGGGAAATCCAATAATTCTTAACAGTAACAAATATAAAATCAACAAACACTGAAATTAAAAATCAAAAATAAACTCTTAGGTTTTTTGTGACTCTATCATCAGATGTCAAGAAGCACACATGACAATGTCATGAATTCAAGGTCATGGATCATTCAGTGTAAAAAACACTACAGGTCGATATTCAGGAAATGAGAGCAGAAGGTTCAATGTATTATTTGTTAAGAGAAAGCTACAGAAATAAACTTAACAATTACAACAGAAACGAAAGTACTTTAAGGCATAAAGTATAGGCCAAATAATGCTATTAATGCACTACACTACTCTATTAGCCAAGGAAGACTAATCTTGTGCCTAAAGGATGAGTCTAGAAGATAGATTAATAATTTTTACAGGTATTTGCAATTCTAGCATGCACAAATGCACAGTGACCCTTGTATACCTTGAAAAGGAGTGACGTTATTTTGTAGGAATTCATTTTAGATGGTTGAGGATTTCACGATTTCTAGTTTATATCTGTGGAGGAAAAGATTAACAGTAAAGAAAATGTGAAGAAAATATAAAAACTTGATAAACGTCTGCACATACTCATGGTGACCCCATCATAGACATGGCGTGTAGCTATAATCTTTCTGGGAACAGTTCACCAGGCCTTTTTTCTACAAGGCAGCTAGCCAAGTGTGTTCAAACTGCCAGTGTTTCACTGAGCAGCCAGTCACAAGCCACTTGCACCACCCAGGCCCCTAAAGATCCACGTGCACACACACACACACTCAAATTGTCATCTGTTCCAATTCATGGTGACCTTATTGCACAGAACAGAACTGTCCAATTGGGTTTCCAAGAAGTAGCTGATGATGGATTTGAACTTCCAACCTTTTGGCACCAAAGCTCAAGTAAGAGATAATAAGTTGACTCAACTCACAGGCCAAAGGGCAATGGGTTGTGAAATGTTTCACCTATGTAGCAGAGATTCAAACGACTGGATGAACAGACAAAGCACACTATGATTTGAATTAAGGTTACTGGTTGGATTTACTGGATGAATGGAGAAATTTGGCCACGACTGTAAGGTTATGTGAAGGAGAAGAAAAGTAATACAAGAAGGGAGAAAAAGGATGCAGAAAAAAAGGGAAACCATCTGAATACAGACGCGATTGGTTCTAGTAAGGCATATATTTAAACTGGAATTTAAAAATTTACTTTAAATTTTTTAATTCTTTTTTTAATCTGTAGGCATTTTGTAACATTTAGAACCTCTCTGAAGGACTGCCCACTTCTAAGTTTATGATTCTGATTCGGTTGCCTTTTGATATTTAATTTGTATTCTAACCTTTCTTCCCAGGAAATAGCTTGTTGGCTTTTTTTTTTTAAGTCACTCACTCAGTGATTCATCCAGACATTCCTTCTTTTCCTGAACACCCACCACAACCTATTACGAACTGTGGTACAGAGTTGGAGTCCCTAGCAAATGATAAATGCTTTCCACTGATAACAAAGAGACTAGAAGTTTGAGCCCACTCTGAGAAGTTTCATAAGAAAGGCCTGGCATTCTACTTCCAAAAAACTAGCCATCAAAAACCCTTTGGAGCATAGCTCTGCTCTGACCTACGTGAGGTCACAATGAGTTGTAGGTTTAGTATGTAGCGAGGGCGGCAAAACTGAACTAGACACCGTGTCGGCCCTCAAGGAGCTCAACAACAGTAACAAGAATAGACAAGTAGATGGCGATTCCCAGATCTCAGAGGACAAGGAGGAGCGGGATCAAGAGATGGGCCAAAGACATTCCTGATAGGAGCAGCTTCGAAGGGACAAAAGGGACACCTGGAAAATGAGAATGCTCACGGCAAGGGTAGGAATTTACTTGAAGGCAGTGGGTTAGGGCAACTGTAAGTGACTGAGAATTCTTGGGAGGATGGATGGTGAGAAATTGGGATGCACGATTAGCTGGCCACATAATTCAGAGCTCTGTTCAGCAGATTTAAAAAATTGCATTTTATCTTGAAGGCAGTGAGGAATCATTTAAGGACTCAGATAGGGAATGTGACAAAATAAAATCAGAATTTACAGCAAGTAATACAAGGAGTACACGAAAGTGCAGAAGTTTAGAAGGATGTAGGCACAATGGTTTAAGGGCTCAGCTAGCTAAAAAGTTGACTGGCCCAAACCACCAGAAGTGAGTGGAAAAGACCCAGCAATCTACTCTTATAAATATCACAGCCTTGAAAACCATGGGGCACTTCGACTTTGTCCTATAGTGTCATTGTGAGCCCAAATCAACTAGGCAGCATGACAAAAAACGGTAGTTAAAAGATAGGTGTTGTAACTCAAGCAGGAATCACTGCATGCCTAGACTAAAGCAGCAACAGTGGGAATGCAAAGGAAAGGCCAAAGGCCAGAAATAATGAGGAACTAGAACTGGTTAGACATGGGCATTACCAGGAATTAACGACTTAAGAGATCTAGAGAGGGATCTTGAAATCAATTGTCTCAATATAATTTCTCAGGTAATATTAATGATTAGGCAGATTTGGGGTCTACCAGTGCAGACTGCCTCTCAAAGAGCTTGCATGTGAAAAGTAGGGAGAGCAGGGGGCAGCTAGAGGTACAAGGGATGCTATCTTAGTCACTTAGTGCTGCTGTAACAGAAATATCACAAGTGGATGGTTTTAACAAACAGTAGTTTACTCTATCACAGTTCAGTAGGTTGGAAGTCTGAATTCAGGGAGCCAGATCCAGGGGAAGGCTTTCTCTCTCTGTTGGCTCTGGAGGACGGTCCTTGTGGTGCATCACTCTTCTTTTGGTCTTGGAGCACCTCAGCACAGGAACCCTGGATCAAAAGAATGCACTCTCCTCCCAATGCTGCTTTCTTGATGCTGTGAAGTCCCCAACTCTCTGCTTGCTTCCCTTTCCTTTTAGCTCTGATAAGGTAAAAGGTGGTATAGGCCACACCCCAGGAAAATCAATGTGACCTGAACAAGGGTGTTATATTCCTTCCTAATCTTCTTTAGCCCCAGGCAGGCATTATGATTTATAACACATAGGAAAATCACACAATGGAGGTCAACCACACACTACTGGGGATCATGAGCTCACCAAGTTGATATATATTTTCAGAGGGGCACAATTCAACCTATGACAGGAGGTTTTTGTTTGTTTGTTTTTTTATTGTGATTAAGAGAAAGTGTACAACCCAAATTAAATTTGCAAGCCCACCTGTCTGCAGCTTCTTCTGCTCTCCTTGCCTGGTGACAGCACACTCCTCCTTTTTGTTCTATATATGTCATATCTTCTTAGCAGTCTCCTGTCCTTTCCTCTCCACCTTCTCCTCTCAATTCTAGTAAGAGGCCAGTCGGACAGCATCCTACAGATGCATAGAAACATAAAGTACACACACCATATGGTCACATCATGTCCTGAAGTCCAGTACATTCCTGACCAAAGATTTGATCTCATTTATGTTTCCTGTTTCCAGCAGCAGGTCTAGGGTCCATGTTCCCAGGGGAACCCCTAGGTAGCCTGACCATCAACTGCAGTCTTTTAGTGAAGATCTTGAAGTGTGCCCCTCTTTTCCTTGTGTTGCCACTGGGGGACTCAACATTGTGTGCCCCATCATGGTTGTCTTTGGTGGTGGCTGGGCATCATCTGGTTCTTCTGGTCACATGTTGACACAGTCACCCATTGATGTGGCTCCTTCTGTCAGGAGCTTTTAATTAAAGATAGGGAAGCCCTGAGTTTTCACATGGAAAAAAAAAATCACTTGTACAGCTTCAAAGCTCCTCCTATCCTAAACTTCTTGAGCCCATGTCTTAAACTCACTGTTCTCATCCTTTCACATGAAGGAAATACCTGTATATCCATCTGCTTGTGCTACTGATGATGAGCTCCTTGAAAGTAGCACAGAGCAAGAAGCTGGAGACAGTGACAAAAAGGCATAGGGCTTCACCCCTGAGGGATCACAGAATCCGCAGTGCAGGAAGGATTTTCCATTAGAGCAGGAGGATCTCAGTAAGGATGGAACAGGGGCACAGGGAGTTGGGGAGGGAGGCACAAGGACACAGTTGAGGTAATACCACCTTATACTTCATTCTTCTGAGTGAAGCAGGGGTAAGCTACTGTTTCTGAGAAGGACAAGGTATTTCAGAAGAATAGCAGACATCACAGAGATGAGAGCAGGCGACTGAGAAAGACCGCATTTCATTGTTTCACTTTCCTGAGAGCCCTGTGGAAAGGAGAAACTGTGAAAGGAAAAACTGGTACAAATAGGCATGATCTTCTTCACATAGGACTGTCAGATTTAGAAAATAAAAACACAGCAGGCTAGTTAATTCCAAATTTCAGATAACAAGTAATTTTTTAACTTAAGTAGGTCCTATGCAACATTTGGAGAATCCTGGTGACATATTAAGAGCTATGTCTGTTAACCAAAAAGTTGGCAGTTCAAATCCACCAAGCATTCCTTGGAAACTCAAAGAGGCAGTCCTACTGTGTCCTATAGGGTCACTATGAGTTGGAATCAACTTGACAGCGATGAGTTTGGTTTTTGGTTTATGCAATATTTTGGAAATATTTCAACTTAAAAAATCATTCGTTTTCTGAAATTCAAATTTAACTGGATATCTTCTTATGTGTTTACCTGGCAACCCGATGTGAGAACTTCAAAACTCAGATGTAAGAGGAATATGACCTAATATATTTTAAATACACTTTTAAAAAGCAGCTTTACTGAAATATAATTAAAATTACCGAACAAGTCACACATTACAGCTTGCAATTCAATGGTTTTTAGCATAGTCACAGATGTGTGAAACTATTTTGAGAGGGACACAATTCAATCTATGACAGGAGTATGTGATTAAAGGTCAGAGACCCCCAAGTTTTCACATGGAAAAAAAATCACTTGTGCATCTTCAGAGCTCCTTCTATGTCTGCTAACCAAAAAGTCAGCAGTTTGAATCCACCAGGCACTCCTTGGAAACTCGACAAGGCAGTTCTACTCTGACAGTGAATTTTTAGAACATTTTCACATTTCAAGAATAACTCCTGGCCCCTTTAGCTATCACTTCATACTCCGAACTCACCCCGCCCCCAGCCCTAAACAAAAACTAATCTACTTACTATCTCTACAGCTTTCTCCATTTCAGACATTATATAAATGGAATCACATAGTATATGAACTTTTGTGGCTGCCTTCTTTTACTTGTACAATTTCCAGGTTTCTCCAAGTTGAACTATGTACCTGCACTTCATTCTTTTTTTAGGGTCTGTTAAAATTCCAACTCATGGCGACACACTTAGCTTGGCTGGCTAAAATTCCATTGTATAGGTTGACTACATTTCATTTATTTTGTTGAGGGGCACTTGGCTATTGTGAATAATGCTGCTGTAAAGATTCTTGTACCAGTTTTTATGTAGACATATGTTTTTATTTCTCATGGGGATATACCTAGAATTATTTCAGGTCATATGGTAACTCTGTTTAATTATTTGAGGAACTGCTTGACTCTCTTCCAAGTTGCTGCACCTTTTTTACATTTCTGTCTACAGAGTTTGAAGGTTCCTATTTCTCTATTTCTTTGCTTGATGTTATCTGATTTTTTGATTACAGCAGTTCTAGTAGGCCTGAAAGAGTATCTCATTGTGGTTTAGCTTTATACTGCCCTGGTGACTAATGACGTTGAGCTTGTTTCCACGTGCTTGTTGGCAGTTTATTTCTTTTTCTTGGAGAAATGTGACTTCGGAGTCTCTTTCCATTTTTTAATTTTTTTTTTGTCTAATAGAGTTGTTAAAGTTTTTTTCTATAATGTGTGCTAAATACAAGCTTCTTAGCAGATGTATGATTTGTAAACGTCCCATTCCTTGGGTTGTCTTTTCACTTTTTGACAATGTCCTTTGAAGCATAAAGTTTTTATTTTGGTGAAGTCCAATTTATCTGTTTTTGTTATTGCTACTTGTGCTTTTGGTATCACATCTAAGAAGCCTCTGTGAAATCCAAAGCCATGAAGGTTTATATTTATGTTTATGCCCTGATACTTAAAGTTAAGGTTGGTGTTTACTATGAAAATAATTTTCACATACTAACATTTTGTTTGCAAGCATAACTCACTGTTAGCAGCAAACAGGGCCACAAACACATGATTATGACATGACAGCTACATGTGAGACTGCTGATTAGATTGTGTCTGCTGAACTGCTGCTCCCCTACCTATTTCTGCACTGCATCCAGAACTGTCTACCTCACCTCTGACTCACAGAATCAGCATTTCCTGTTCCCACTCTGACTTGACCACAGTGGGTCCATTTGATCCAGCAATGTCTGTTGATTATTAAACTTCAATTCTTACATCAGAATTATAATAACCTTCTCTTAAAAAAAATAGAAAGAAATATATATACATTGTATATATTTTACTAATCATGTTTTCTTTACTAATGTCTTTCTCTTTGGCTTTGGGTCCTAACTTTGAAAGATTTTCTTAACTTTAACCTCTTATCAAAGTTCTCATTTTGTCTTTTATAGCATTACTTTCCTAAGAGCATTTCTTAGTTCTTTTTCATTGTCACTTTTTTCTTTCTTTCCTTCCTTTTAAATATATAGAGAGAAGTTATATATATATATACACCAGATAGGAGTATTTTGGACTCAGTTCAGGGGAAAATAGCTGGAATTGCCTAGCAGCTTCTAACAGGGGATGTTTGTTCAAAAGCTATCAGCCTTCTTTGGAAGAATATGAAAAAGATAAAGAAGGATGCTAAAACAATTCTTAAGGTCCTAGAACAGACTTCTTACATCTCAAAGTGGCTTTAAGAATACCTTTAAGTCTGTAGCAAAGCAATAATTAGGTTATCATGGGCACCAGGAAACTTAATGGATCAGAGAATGATTTCTAACAAAGTAAGACTGTTTTCTTATTAATGAGCCTTCACCAATACCAAGTTTGATCGTTAGACTTCTTGTCTTCTGCATTGCTGGTGTGACTGCAAGTTGGTACAACCTCTTTGGAAAGCAATCTGGTGCTTCCTTAAAAAGCTGGAAATAGATATACCATTTGATCCTGTAATTAGAATGCTTGGAATTTATCCTTCAGAAACAAAGGTTGTCACATGAACAGACACATGTATATGAATGTTTGTTGCAGCACAGTCCACAACAGCTAAAAGATGGAAGCAACCCAGATGCCCATCAACAGGTGAATGGATAAACAAACTACAGTACCTATACTCAACAGACCACTATGCTATGATACAAAAACAACGATGATTTTAGAAAACATCTCATAACATGGTTTCAATCAGAAGAGATCACACTGAGTCAGTGTCAAACGGACAAATATTGAGTCAGACCCCTCTTATAAGGACTTAAACATAGAATTATCTACAGGAGAAAGTAACTGTGTTGGCTACAAGGGTGGGGGGCGAGGGTTTATCATAGATGAGACAATTGATAGATGTTAGAAATTATATTCTTTTACTGTAATTAATAAACAATAAAAATTCAAAAGACTAAAAAAGAAATGATTCAGACTGCTTCAGAGAGTAGATACTTGCCTAGTCTTCTGTTTTGTGAGCCACGTAGTCATATAACAGAAATGGAGATAATGGACATCCAGAAGTTTCCTCACACTGAATGATTTCCCTCAGTTTCATCTTCTTTATGATGTGTTCTCTCAACTGGGATAAACCTCCACTCTATGGTCCTCTCAGTTCTTTTGGTTTTTGAATCTTTCTCAAATGACTAAACAAGGAGCAAATTCGCCTCTTGCCACATCTCAGCCTGTGAAATGATCTAACTATGCTAACTTCCCCTTAAGTCAGCCCATGTAAGACCAACCTTAAGTCCTAGAATAGTTTGGTCCAAACACACAGCCCTACTCTGCGTTACTGACCTTTCTTTCCCGGTGGTTGGGCATTTTTACATGCATAGAACTGCATTAATGTGAGATTCAAGGACAAGTGAACCGCTCTTTGAGAAAAATAGGGTTGAAACAGTCCCACCTTTACTTCTGAAGACTGTGGAGGCTGTTGAGTGCTGACTCTGTAGACACGTATCTCAGGCCTGTCTTTAACACCGGCCAAGCCATTTCCTCTCTCAGAGAAGAGAATTACTGCTCTGAGTCATTTTCCCTGTTGTTGCTAGGTACTTGTTTGCTGAGTAGTAACACACTCCACCCCCACCTCCCCACACACAGAGTTCTGGGGAATTGCCCCAATTTTCAGCTCTGCTGAGGTGGTTTGTGACTCATCCTGTTTTCTCTTTAGTGACCTTTGAAAGGGACAGGAATTTTACCCTCTAGTAAACTCTATTATGACTTGTGCAGGGAATCCCCATTTTTATTTTTTGGTCATTTCTCTTGTAGGCCTCTTTGCATTTATTTGAATGTAAGTTACAACTGAGCCTAAAATCAGTAACTGCTTTTTATGCCATATATATATGTATATATACATATATATAATTGGCTTTCTATCCTGCTTCTCAGGAAAAAAAAAAAAATTCTTTCCACTGGAGAAAAAAACAATGGGCTCTTACTTCCCATGGAAAAATTAAGATTACATTTCCCAAAAACTAGTATCAGTAACCATCCAAAATAAGGTATAGAGCTGCAATCCTAGGCGTTTCTATTTAGAATCTGTTTACTCAATATCTGTTTACTGCAATATCTTCCTGGAATGAGGATTGCCAATGCAAGCAAAGTCCCAGTGTCCAATCTTGGCATTCCTCTGCAATGGTGGTTTTTTAAAAATCTTAATTTCAGCATATTTGATTCTTTGTCTATAGGGTCCCATGAGTTGGAATCCACTTGATGGCTCTGGGTTTGGTTTGGTTCTTAATCTCCTTCTACTGTGGTAGTTTAAACATGTTAACATAACTAAATATCTTCCACATTATAAAACTGAAAATCCCCTTATCTGTGTTTTGTAAGTTAGAATTCATAGCATGCTTATTAATGTTGTAACTTTCCATAAGGTAGAGAAACATGGACCTTGTTTTAGTTATCTGGCATTACTGTAACAGAAATACCACAAGTCCACAGTTTTAACAAAGAGAAATTTATTCTCTCACCGTCTTGGAAGCTAGAAGTCTGAATTCAGACTGCCAGCTCTAGGGAAAGGCTTTCTTTCTCTGTCAGCTCTCAGGGAAGGTCCTTGTCATCAATTTTCCCTGGTACAGGAGCTATTTAGCTCATGTGCCCTGAGTCCAAAGGACATGCTATTTTCCTAGCTCTCATTTCTTGGGAGTAGGAGTTCCTCATGCTTCTCTGCTTACTTCTCCTTTTTATATCTCAAAAGAGATTGGATTTAAAACACTAATGTAATCTTGTAAATTGATTTTTTGCCATCTTTGAGTTTACGGAAGTTCTGGAGAGAAAGGCTAGACATAACTTCATTTTAGGAAATCCATAGTCCAAACTGGAAACCCTGGTAGCATACTGGTTAAGTGCTACATCTGCTATCCAAAAAGTCAGCAGTTTAATTCCACTAAGCGCTCCTTGGAAACTTTACCAAGCAGTTCTACACTATCCTATAGGGTCTCTGTGAGTTGGAACTGGCTTGATGGTAGTGGTTTCGGCATAGTCCAAATTAGATTAATTTTCTTAAATTTAAGGAAACATACTTCAAAAATTCAGAGAAGAAAAAAAGTTAAGACTCATATAGATCAAGTGGGCTCAAAACCTCAGAAATATACTTTCCACTGTATAATTTGAATGGTACTAGGAATCATGCTAATGTTGAGTAGATGCTGTATATATGTAAAGTGGTATTGGTTTAGTACATGTGTGAGTCAGTAAATAGAGAGCTAACTAAAGAAACAATGGAATTCACAGTGAACACTTTGGTAATCCCACAGTTAAAAGTATATATGTTTTATTTGTATGTATAACTATATATGTATATATAAAACCATATTATGCTTTTAATTTCTATAATAATCTTCCATATGATTATTTATGATGAATAATGCTTTGGGTCACTTATGACAGAAGTTAAAAGCACATTAATTAAGGAGACGGTCAGAGGGTGGCACCATGCTCAAAGAATGAACTGAAATTGTTTGAGATGTTTTTCTTTCTGGCTCATCTCTGTCTTTACCTCTATCCCTCCTTTATTCCTTATTTCTCTGTTATCTTTGACATAGTAGATAAACGAAGAAGATCAAGTTCCAGTTCTTACGGTCAGGACCTGCCCACGGTGGGTCCCAACCAGCCTTCCAAGCCTTGTGTATGTTTACACACTTGCCATTCTCATCTTACAGCAACCATACACGACTGCAATGCTGCTGTCAATATGCAAGGCCTAGTCGTTTTTGTGTAACCTACGGGCTCTGTAGCGAGACAATGATCCAAGCAATGCATTTGCTTAAGATAGTTTTATAAGTCATATCAGATAATGGTCCCAGAGTTCTAGGCTGAAATGGTTAAGGATACAAAAGCAGCAGCAGATCCAGGATTTTTAGGACCTGAAACCACTCAGTTAGTTGGGAAAAGCCCTACTTATTAAAAACCAAAAACTTTACAAACTCAAATTTTCAAGAGATTTTCCTAAGGCCTTGGGACAAGTTCATGCAGGTGAGGGATCCGAAGGCTTAAACTTAAGTCTAACTTTATCCCAGCTGTGAGTTTTCTTTGCTGTGGCAGACTTTACTATGGGCAATGATAAAAACCTTTGCCTGTGTCCTCTGGAGGACTGGAAAAGCCACATTCACTGCTCATCTGGACTACCAAATCCATTGCTGTCACTTCAATTCCAACTCACAGCCACAGGGCACGGAAAATGATTTGCGTGATCATTTTTCTCAGTTCCTCCAACTAGATATGTCACTAGTATTTGTTACCTTTAATGCACAGGAGAGAAGTTCCATCATTACATATGGTGGAACCGTCGCATAGGATTTCCAAGGAGTACCTCACAGATTTGAATTGCCAACCTTCTGGTTAGCAGCCATACCTCGTAACTACTACACCACCAGAGGTTGCACGTATGCCTTACCTACTGCTGTGAAGTCAATTCCGACTCATAGCAACCCTATGGGGCAGAGTAGAACTGCCCCATAGAGTTTCAAGGAGTGCCTAGCAGATTTGAACTGCCGACCTTTTGGTTATCAGCCACAATATTTAACCACTACGGCACCAGGGTTTACACATAGGCCTTAGTATATCCTAATTCTCTCATGAAACTCTTTGAGAAAGATTGCCCTAGGTAACTCTTCGAACCCAATTTCTGTGAGACTAATTCATCACCCTAGGCTGTGGTCCAAAATGGACTTGCTCAGAGTGGCTGAGCAGGGTAGATAATAATTCTCCAATTAGCACTAGAGGAACAATATCAATCACTGGGGACAAGGGTCAAAAATGAGACACTCACAATACAATGTCTTATTTATCCAGTGCTGCTGTAACAGAAATACCATGAGTGTGCAGTTTTAACAAATAGATTCAGCTAGCAGTCCACGTTCAGGGTGTGAACTCTAGAGAAAGGTTCTTTCTTGGCGTCTGCTCTGGAGGAAACTCCTGGTGTCTTTTCAGCTTCTATCTTTTGGCTCCTTGGCACTCTTCCTGGGGTGTGATATCTGTCTTCCTGCATCTCAGTTTGTTTGCTGGCTTGCTTGCTCAGTCCAGTCTTTGTATATTCCCGATGACACAATCTGTACAAACACTGTCTCGTTAACATTCACAAAATGGGATTACAACACGAACTTCTGTGGGACACAATTCTATCCAAACACACAGTACGAGAGAAAAGGCATCAGGAACCAAGGAAGTCAGGAAAACAATCTAAGTCTAAACAAGGAGGAGGTTTGACAAACCTGATCATAACAGGTGCTAGGGAAATGGCACGTACACAGGCTTGACAGACTGGGTCCAAAGCGAGATCCAGCAGTACATTAATCCCAGTCAAGGATTTCTTTAAAGTGAATACTTGGTTTGATGTGTAAGAAAACTCCAAACTCAAAGCAAAATGTCTGCTATCAATTTCTCTCTTCAACAACCCCAAAGGAGATTCCAAGATGAATTATTAAAGAATGACTTCTGTGCTTCTAGCTGCCATCACGGGAACCCTAGTGGCACAGAGGTTATGTGCTGCAGCTGCTAACCTAAATACTGGCAGTTCAAATACACCAGGCATTCCTTGGAAACCCTGCGGGGCAGTTCTACTCTGCCCTATAGAGTTGCTTTGATTTGGAATTAACTCTATAGCAGTGGGTTTTGTTTGGGGTTTTGAAATCCTAGCATGAATTAACTTGGAAAAAAAAAAATTAATACATCCCAAACTCATCTCTCTGAATCCCACAACGACCATTCATTACTGCCAGAAGAGTGAGTGTGTGTGCTTGTAGTGGAAGATTAGAAAGAGGGAGAAAGAAGCCAAAGGTTTGGAATGAAAGTTAATGTAATGTGACACTGGAGAGTGAGGCATCAAGGTAAACTAGGCAGTGAGAGATGTTAAGGCCAGGTGATTATGAAAATAAAAAGGAGAAAAGTATGCCAAGTTTCAAAAATAAAAAGTTATTGGGGGGGCCGGAGTCAAGAAGGCGGACTAAGCCCCCATCTCCTTCTATCCCTCTGGAAACCAAGACCTGAATTGACAATCAAACAGAGCCTTCTGATCACCTATCAGCCTCAGGACACGGCACAGAGCTGTTAATTGGGACTTCATACCACTCAGCGAAAAACCTCCTCTCTCTCACTGACTCCCGCTCCTGGCTAGCCCCGGCTCTCACGGACGGAAGGTAAACGCACCAGTTTGACTTTTTTTTCCTCTGTCTCGGCTGGCGGGCGGAGCTGGGTCCTGCCTGGCGGCTGGACTCACACACGCTGCTGGGGGGACAGGCAGGCGAAATTCCCATATTCTGAGAGCCAGGCTCGGGACTCTGTTAATCTAGACACTTTGAGCCTTTCGTTTTGTAGCTGCCTCAGCGGGGCTTGTGCGGAGCTCTGCGGTCAGGGTGCGGGACGCCATGTTGGTACCGAGATTTTAGCAGGACCTCGTTCTTAGCCTGGGAGCCAGCACCTGCAAACAGGACAGCACTTCTCCGTCACAAAAGCAGTAATTTACCTATTGCCACCTGCTTTGGGGGCCCAGCAACAGAAGCAGAGGAATCACTACCTCTCGGCACCTTTGGCCCCCCTGTCTGCTGCCTGTGTGGAGGACGCCATCTTGGATATGGTGGCCGCAGCTGGACCTAATTCTTAGCTTGGGAGACAGAGCCTGCCCACAGGAGAGTCCTTTTCTATCAGAAAAGCAGTACTCTACGCAGTGTTGTCTAAGGCCAGGCCCTGTCAGCAGAGGCCAACAGGGCAGTAGCACTGCTGTATTCTGAACTACTTTGTTATCATCTGAGGTTGGATATAGTGGCACTTACTTTGTCAGATGATAAGAGGGACCTCTACACCTGAAAACCTAACTGACTTGTGAACTACCTTTTGCTTTACATTTGAAGACAGCCTAGAGAAACATTTGCAATCCATCCTCACAGTACCTCTTCCAGCCTCTATATACTCACATGGGACTCAAAAAGCAACAGACAATTGTGGCATACAAGCAATCACTCATGGCTTCAGAAGGCTCCCAAACAAAGCAACCAAGGAGTTTTTCAGATGAAGAAACTTTTATGAAAGCATCAGGAAGTGAATACAAATTGATTATATACAGAGCCCTTCTAGACCTTATACAAAATGTAGCAGAAAAAAATGAAAAATTAAGCAAGTTGTTTGATCTGATGGAACACCAGTACTCTGAAATCCAACAGATCAAGAAGAAAATCAAAGACATAGAAACTTCCATGCAAAGTGAAGAAAACAGAATGGAACAAATGGAAAAAAGAATTTCTGACTTGGAAGACAGAGCTACTGATGCCAGCGTCTATGAGCAGAAATCAGAAAAAAGAAACAAGAAAAATGAAGAAACATTAAGAAGCAAGTGGGACTCTATTAAGAGGAACAACCTTCAATTAATTGGAGTCCCTGAACAGGGTGAGACATCTGAGAACACAGAGAGTATTGTTGCTGAGCTGCTGAAAGAAAACTTCCCAGAAATCATGAAGGAAGAGAATATAGACATCTCAGATGCATATCATACGCCACCCAATATAGATCTCAAAAGAAAGACTTCAAGACATATTATAATCAAGCTTAACAAAATGAAACATAAGCAGCAACTCCTAAAGGCAGCAAGACTCAAGGCAAAGCTAACATTCAGAGGGAAACCCTGTAGGCTCTTGTCAGATTTCTCAGCAGAAACCATGCTGGCACGGAGACAGTGGCAAGACACATTCAAAGTCTTGAAGGAGAAGAACTTCCAACCAAGAATTATATATCCTGCAAAACTATCTTTCAAATACGAAAATGAAATTAAGACATTCCCAGATAAACAGAAACTCAGAGACTTCGTAAAAACCAAACCCAAACTACAAGAAATATTGAAAGAAGTTCTTGGCTTTGGCTTACAAGAACGAAACCACTAACTTTATATTTTAGAAAGACACACTACTCAATACTCTACTCATTTAGGGAAGGCTCCAAAGTAAATCACAGCTTTGATATGGAAAGAAGCAATCCAGTGATCATCATGAAAACTATGGTGTCACCATACTAAAAAGAAGGATGTACTACAGTCTTTATAGTTCTTTCAGATGGAGAGGAAGATGGCAAGACTGGTAGTAATTAAAATTGGGTTTATAAATAGTTTATTAAGGGGGTTCATAGGGGCAGCTGTAAAGCACAACAAAGATGTATCATACCATTCCAAGAAATCTAACACACGAGTCTCAACAACTATAAAACCAGCTCTGAAAAAGGTGAAAAATCAACTCACAAAAAAGAGTGTCCCAGAACAGACTAATAAGATCAACAAAGAAAACATCAACATAAAAATAAACATATCACAATGGCAGCAGTGAACACATACCTATCAATAATTACATTGAATGTGAATGGACTGAATGCTCCAGTAAAGAGACACTAAGTGTCATCCTGGATCACAAGACACGACCCATCCATATGCTGTCTACAAGAAACTCACTTGAGACCTAAAGACAGGAACAAACTGAATATTAAAGGATGGAAGAATATATATCAAGCTAACAATGAACAAAGAAGAGCCAGGGTGGCAATTCTAATCTCAGACAAAATCAATTTTAATGTCAAATCCACCATCATGGACAAAGATGGACACTATTTATTGCTGAAAGGTTCAGTACACAAGCAAGACTTAACTATATTAAATATTTATGCACCTAATGTCAGAGCACCTAAATATGTCGAAGACACACTGACTATGCTCAAAAGAGAGTTAGATGACTCCACAATAATAGTGGGAGACTTTAACACTCCACTCTCATTACTAGACAGATCATCTAGAAAAAAGCTCAGGAAAGATACAGAAGACCTCATTGACACAATTAACCAACTAAACCTCACTGATATATACAGAACTTTCCACCCATCAGCAGACAACTACACCTTCTTCTCCAGCGCACATGGAACATTCTCCAGAATTGACCACGTGATAGGCCATAATGCAGTGCTCAACAAAATCCATACCACTGAATTACTGCAAAGCATCTTCTCAGATCATAAAGCCATAAAAGTTGAAATCAATAGCAGAAAACACACAGATAGAAAGTGGAACTCTTGGAAACTGAACAACATCTTGCTCAAAAAAACATGGGTTTAGAGGAAATCAAGGATGAATTAAAGAAATTCATGGATTCCAATGAGAACGAAAACACTTCCTACCAGAACCTATGGGATACAGCCAAAACAGTGCTCAGAGATCTGTTGATCTCCATAAATGCACACATCTGGAAGGAAGAAAGAAACCAAATCAAGGAACTAACTCTACAGCTTGAACAAGTAGAAAGAGAACAACAGAGGAACCCCTCGGGCACCAGAAGAAATGTGATCATAAAGATTAGAGCAGAGCTAAATGAATTAGAGAATAGAAAAACAATTGAAAAAATTGAAAAGACCAAAAGCTGGTTTTTTGAAAAGATCAACAAAATTGATAAACCACTGGCTAAACTTACTAAAGAAAAGCAGGAAAGGAAACAAATAACTCAAATTAGAAATGAGAGGGGAGTGGTCACCACAGATGCAACAGAAATCAAAAATATCATAACAGAATACTATGAAAGACTGTACTCTAACAAATTTGAAAACCTAGGGGAAATGGACAAATTCATTGACTCATACCAGCTACCCAAATTATCACAACATGAAGCAGAACAACTTAATAAATCCATCACAAAGGAAGAGATTGAAAAGGTCATCAAAACACTGCCAACCAAAGAAAGTCCGGGCCCAGATGGCTTCACGCCAGAATTCTACCAAGCACTTAGAGAAGAGTTATCCCCAATACTACTGAGACTATTTCACAGTATAGAAAGGGATGGAGTACTCCCAAACTCATCCTATGAAGCCAGCATAACCCTAATACCTAAGCCAGGGAAAGATCCAACAAAGACAGAGAACTACAGACCGATATCACTCATGAACCTAGATGCAAAAATCTTCAACAAAATTCTTGTCAATAGAATACAACAACATATCAAGAAAATAATCCATCATGACCAAGTGGGATTCATACCAGGGATGCAAGGCTGGTTCAACATCAGGAAAACAATCCATGTGATTAACCACATAAATAACACAAAAGACAAGGATCACCTCATTTTGTCCATTGATGCAGAAAAGGCATTTGATAAAGTCCAACACCAGTTCATGCTACAAACTCTTAGCAAAATGGGCATAGATGGCAAATTCCTCTACACAATAAGGGCCATTTATACAAAGCCAATTGCCCGTGTCATCCTGAATGGAGAGAGACTGAAAGACTTTCCCTTGAGATCAGGAACTAAACAAGGATGCCCACTCTCACCTCTCCTATTCAACATTGTGCTAGAAGTTCTAGCCAGAGCAATTAGACAAGACCAAGAAATAAAGGGCATCTGCATCGGCAAAGAGGAAGTTAAAATCTCCCTGTTCGCAGATGATATGATTGTATATGCAGAGAATCCCAAGGAATCTATAAGTGAGCTACTCAAAGTGATAGAAGAGTTCAGCAAAGTCTCAGGATACAAGATAAACAAAAGTAAATCAGTAGGATTCCATTATACCAACAACGCGACTCTTAAGGAGGAAATTATCAAATCAATACCATTTACGATAGCCCCTAAGAAGATACAGCACCTAGGAATTAATCTAACCAGAGAAACAACAGACCTTTACAAAGAGAACTACAAGCCCTTACTACAAGAAACTACGAGAGACTTAGATAAATGGAAAAACCTACCCTGCTCATGGATAGGAAGACTTAACATTGTGAAAATGTCTATTTTACCCAAAGCAATTTATTTATATAACGCAATCCCAATACAAGTTCCAGCATCATTTTTTAATGAGATCGAGAAACAAATCACCAATTTTGTTTGGAAAGGGAAGAAGCCCCGGATAAGTAAGGTACTACTAAAGAAGAAGAACACACTGGGAGGCCTCTCATTACCTGACCTTAGAACATACTACACTGCCACAGTGGGCAAAACAGCCTGGTACTGGTACAAGAACAGACAGGTCGATCAATGGAACAGAATTGAGACCCCAGAGATGACACCATCTGCCTATGAACAGTTGATATTTGACAAAGGCCCTAAGACATTAAAATGGGGTAAAAACAGTCTCTTCAACAAATGGTGCTGGTAAAATTGGTTATCCATCTGCAATAAACTGAATCAAGATCCATATCTCACACCTTATACAAAAACCAACTCCGACTGGATAAAAGACCTAAATATCAAACCTAAAATGATAAAGCTCATCCAAGAAAAGGTAGGAACAACAATAGAAGTTTTAATACACAATGAGGACAGACTTCAAAATCTGTCAAAGAATCCTCAATCAACAGAAGAGAAAATAGATAAATGGGAACTATTAAAAATCAAACACTTTTGCTCATCCAAAGACTTTATTAATAGAATTAAAAAAACACCCACAGAATGGGAAAAAATATTTGGCAGCTCTATGTCAGACCGACGCCTGATCTCGATAATCTATAGGATGCTACAAAATATCAATAAGAAGAAGATAAACCATCCAATTAAGCGATGAGCAAAGGAGATGGACAGACACTTCACTAAAGAGGAGATCCAGGCAGCCAAACAACACATGTGGACATGTTCACGATCTTTAGTTATTAAAGAAATTCAAATCAAGACAACAATGAGATACCATCTCACCCCAACAAGATTGGCCATGATCCAGAAAACACAAAACAACAAACGCTGGAGAGGCTGTGGAGAAAGTGGAACCCTCCTACACTGTTGGTGGGGTTGCAAAATGGTCCAGCCTCTTTGGAAGGCAATCTGGCACTTCCTTAAAAAAATAGATATCGATATACCATTTGACCCAGTAATTCCACTACTTGGAATATATCCTACAGAATCGAGGCCTTTCACACCAATGGACACATGCACCAGAATGTTTACTGCAGCACAGTCCACGATAGCAAAAAGATGGAATCAACCCAGATCCCCAACAACAGAAGAATTGATAGGTAAACTATGGTACATATACTCAATGGAGCTCTATGCAATCATAAAGAATAACGATGATTCCAGGAAACATCTCCTAACCTGGTTTCAACTGGAAGACATTATGTTGAGTGAAAGTAGTCAGCGACAAAGGGACAAATACTGTATGAGACCTCTACGATAAAATCTCAAAAACAGATTTGTGTATAGAAGAAAAGACTCTTTGACAGCTGCAAGAGAGGGGAGGGAGGGAGGTGAGGAGGGGGAAGGCTTAGTTTAGATAGTTACTAGAAATCCAGTTGAGACAAAGCGGTGATAGCACACATTACAAACAAGAACAACATTAAGTGGACTTCAGCATAACTTGAGTACTCATTCCATCTTAACTCAATACTGCAAGGATAGAGTAGCTGGGGCGGGGGGCAGGGGACCATGCTCTTAGGCAAATTCCACGCCAATTGGCACAACTAGCGTTTTGCTAAGAGAGCTCTCAGCACCCCACATTGGTGAGTGGCGTCTGGGGTCTTAAAAGCTGCCAAGCTGCCATCCGAGGACACAGCAAATTGTCCCAACTCAGCAGGAACGGATGCTCACCGAGGACCAAAATGACATGCGGTAAAGACAACCGAGAAGACAGAGAGACCCACAAGAGTGGGTGCCTATATCGACTTGGGACTGGAAGAACCGGATGGTGCCTGGCCACCACCAGTGATAGTCATGATGGAGCTTACAGAGAGGAGTCTCACTGGCAACACAAGAAGAAAAAGGTGCATCCTGAGATCTCCACTAAAAGACCTCAATTGAAGGTCCAGTGGTTTGGGGGTTCCTCTGAGAGGAAGGCCCCCGGCCCTGATGCTGCTCTTACACATAAATTATAACAAAGTTCCACTCTTTGGACAGGAATGGATTGGACTTGGCAATGCAGAGTGACCATATATTGGAAGCACTTTACGGTTCTATACATCTATAGGATATCATCTTGCTGACCTCTGGCTGGAGGAAGGGGAATGGACGGAGAGGAGGGGGCAGGAGGCTGTTGGGAGGATGAGACATGTATGGAGCAGAGAGGAATAGTGTGCAGTCACCGGACAGGGAGAGCAGTGGGAGCTGCATATAGGGGGGCATGTAAATTTATACGTGAATGTACATTTTCACTCAGTCATGTTAAATACAAATAAAAAAAAGTTATTGGGATTACAGGTAGAACATAGTACTGAAAATATTGATCCCAGGATGAGAATAGTAAGTTCAAACAGCTTGGGATCAAATAGGAAGAGGAGAAAATGGGATAAGATAGAGGAAGTCAGTTCTGAGCAAGTGTCCTGCAGCAGTGGTTCTCTAAGTTTGATTCCTAGACAAGCATTATCTGGAAATCTGTTAGAAATGAAGATTTGAGGGCCCTGTCTCAGGCATATTGAATTAGAAATTCATTTTTTTTAATGTTTTAAGTGAAAGTTTACAATTCAAGTCAGTTTCTCATATCAAAACTTATGAACCCACTGTTAGATGACTGTAGTTGTCCCCTTGCAGTATGACATGAAGCAGTTCTTCCTGAGTTGTTGAGCAAGTGGTGTTTAACAAGCCAGAGAGGTCATTCAGATGGGTGCTAATATCTGACAACCAGTTTGCTAGAAAATGAACTAGAGTTAGCAGCTTGCTCTAAAGAGAGTGAGGCACACAGTCTAAACTCTAAGGACCAGCTTCTGTGTAGGTGGTTAAATGTTAAAGATTTTACAGTAACAGCCATCCAAAAATCTTTGCGTTCTGTTTAGATTTAACCACCAATTTGTCAAAAAAAAAGTCTGCTGCAGAAAAGAATATCACTTTTTCCTAACCCTGCTGAGTTATAATGAGCTTTTTATAGTTCTTAAAAAAAAAAATGTTAAAAAGAGAAAACTTGGTGAACTTGTTGCTGATTCATTTGTCCCAACCAGTACAACATATGAACCGTCAACAGTTTTCACTCCAGCTATTGTACGGAGACTTTAGGTGAATTATTGACAATGTTTCACAAAACCTTAAAACTAGCTTAAGCACAAAGGTTCCTACTGTGCATTTCACATTAGATAAAATCAGAGTCCATAGCACATCTTACTCCTCCCCAGGACTGAGGCTTATAGAACAGGAAGTACACTATAAGACAAAACGCAATCAACTTTGGCACTTGTATTCCTCTACTAATAAATCCAACTATCAAAAGGCAATTTACTTCATAAAAATAAAAAGAACTGCCTTCTCAAAGGGTGTATAAGTCAGCATTTAGTCAAGAAACAGAAACCACACCTATTATTTGAAAGGAGAATGGGACATGTGTGGAGCAGAGAGGAAGAGTGTGCCGTCACTGGGCAGGGAGAGCAGTGGAAGCTGCATATAGGTGGGCACGCAAATTTATATGGGAATGTATATTTTCATTCAATCATAATAAAAAAATTAATAAAAATGATTGTTAGGTAGGAGAAGATGAGCATCTCCCAAAACAGAGAAAAAGGACCCAGAAGTATCAGGTGTAAAAGAGCAGCTAACAGCTCTGGGCTGCTGAAACTCACACAGCTGAGGAACTAAATGACATGAGAAGGCTCTCTCCCAAATCCCAGGCTAATATTTTGACCTGTTCAAAGAAGGCATGGTAACATGGACCCTACACCTGCTGCTGACCCTAACAGGAAACCTGTACTGAGGTCAACTCTTGAGAAAAGAACAGACTGTACTCTGAGACACAGTGTGACTATATTGTGTGTGTACTTTATGGTTCTATACAGTCATAGGAGGCTGTTCTACTGGTTTCTTTCTAGATGGGAGAGAAGTGGGTAAAGCAGTGGGGACAGGTGCTTCTTAAGAGGATGCTAGAAATGTGGAGTGAAAAGGAGAAATGTGTTGTCACTAGGTGAGGAGAGCAGATGGAGCTTCAGGCAGACAAGCATGCAAAATTGATTTGGATTGTATACTGGCAGTTAATCATAATTTTTTTTTTAAAGAGAGTATGGCTATCACAGGAACACACAGCTTATTGGTGGCAAAGGAAGCTGCCAGATAGGGCAGGCTGGCATTGGTCTATAAAAGAGGTCTATCATTACTAAAGGTTATGAGTGGAGTGTAGCTGGTATCTAGACATGGCACACAGGTGACAGAGTGTAGGGACAGATCAGAGCAGCTCAAAAATGGCTTCGGAGAGGCAGACTGCGTCCTTAGGACACAGCTGAAACTCATCTGCACAGACGAGCAGCAGATCTCTTACCCTCAATAATAGTATATGAAGATTGGAACCTAAAAATTCTGTTCTTGATGCTATTACTTTGCAGGGTTGCACCAGTTCCCTCATCTAAAAAAGTCTAACATTTCCGTAGCAGATATGGAAGGCATGTTTACAGGGTCCAGCTGGAGTATCACAAAGCAGGTCAAAGGATGGTAGATTTGGATATAAGAGGCTATAAACTGATAGCTGTACAGCTCAGCGTTTCACTACTCAGCTTCCATACACACCTGCCCACAAACACTTACAGTTTCAATCAACAATAAAATACTTTGAGTTTGCCACGCAACAAAATGCAGCTCTCCTTCACGCACAGGGCGACGCTCTCACTATCACCCTAAAATAAGGAGGCACAGTGTTCCCAGTGTTATTGTAAAAACTGTGTTGCAATTCAACCACAGGACCACTGAATATTCTGTAATTTCGGGGTTAAGTTGTACATTGAACCTTCAAACACTGCGTATGAAATAATAAATGAAAGGAAGAACAGAATCATTACTATAATAAATGCATACCGGCACCAAGTAAGCAAATAGGAAATATGCAAAGCTGTAAGAGTTGTTAGCTCTTGTTCCTTCGATTGGAAGTAGTTGATATTTATGTCTTTCACTTTCCATCTCTTATTTTCCTGGCTCTCCGGGCAGACATCAATTGGTTGGGGATCTGTACCAGATGGAATGACCCAAAATTTAATTCATAAAAGGCCTGTATTCTGAGTGGTGTTTTCTTTTCTTGGTTGCTTAGTTTTCTATTAACTGTAGGGTATGGAAGTATGAAGAGACACCAAGAGAATTTGCTGGGTTGCAGGCATGGTACTCCTTAACCCCCTATGTAGTAGCAACCCTGTTTCCCCTTTGTAATTGAGATTAATCCTACCAGCCAGTAATCTTTTTTTTTTTTTTTTTTAACTTACTTTCCTCAAATGATTGGTGGCAATCTCATTTTCCAATTCAATTAAATCTTTATTTTGTCTTCTAGTGAAAACATTCCCTCCTGGAAACTAAAATCTGCAATACAGGAGATTTCAAAATTTCTGAGACAGGAAACAAAAATTCTATAATTGTGTTATTAGGTATCCTAGTAAGAAAAGCTACCCCAATTCTCCCCTTGATTGCCACTACAGTATATTATGGGCAAGAGACCACCATGTAACAGTGTTTCAAAGTCTACACTGCATTCTAGAACAGAATTTCAAATTTGGATGATGCCCAAACTTTCTGGAGCCATAAAAACCCACTGCTGTCAAGTTAGGTCCAACTCATAGTGACCCTAGATGTCAGAGGAGAACAAACGCATAGAGCCATATGTAGATACATATATCTACAATAAAAGTAGATATGCATCTTATAACATACATTTGACATACATTGTATCTCATAACAATTCCAAATGAATTAGGAATCTAAATGTAAAAACAAAATAAACAAACAAACATAAGAACTATACAAGTACTAGAAGAAAATGTGGACATGTTGTTCTTTAACCCTCGTGTAATAAAAGACTTTTTAAGTATGACTCAAAGTCAGGAGACAACTAAAAAAGTGATAAATTTAAATACACACAAGCGTTTGCATGGCAAAGAAACTGCATTAACAAGTCAAAGTCTGACTAACAAACTGGAAGAAAATATTGGCACATAAAAGACAAAGGCTAACAATCTTAATATATAATGAATGCTAAAACTGAGGGACAGTAGCTAAAGTACTGCTGAAAGAAAAATTCGTAACATTAAATATTTATGTTAGAAGACAACATTTATCTCAGGAAAAACTACTGTCCTGGGATAGTCTTTTAAAGCTTAAACCAAAAATATCATCTGAAATCATGCTAAAAATGAAGAATAGTTTAACTAATAAGAAAAATCGGCCTTGAGCACTGTGCTTTTTAAGGAACTACCTCTATGGGCTCAAAGTGACCACAGCAACTCAAAGAAAATTGATTGAAACTTAGGGGACAGTGAGTTTATGTTAATGGGGGGAAAGACAACTCAGAAATAGAGGGTGAGAACAGCTATACAACTTGAGGAGTGTAATCAGTGTCACTGAATTATAAATTTAGAAATGGCTAAATAAGTCAGTTTCGCGTGCATATACTCTGAACAATAACAGAATATATATATATTTTTAAAGTTCTACCACAGTCTGTAAGACAGAACACCGAATCTCCAGGTTGTTGTTTTCCCCAACTAGCATCATAATTGAGTAATAATATTAATTTATTTATTCTTCAATTAAACCAGATACTTCTAGGCCTCTGATCTTGCACCCTTTTCTTAAAAGGGGAAACTTACATCTTTGTGTTGAGGGAAAGTAATGAAAACATCTTAAACTCAGTGTGATTGTAAAAAAAAAAAATTAACTTGTTGCTGTCAAGTCTATCCACACTCATAACAATCTTACAGGACAGAGTAGAACTGCCCCACAGAGTTCCAAAGGAGCAACTGGTGGATTTGAACTGCCAACCTTTTTTTTAATTTTTTTATTTAACACAACTCAGTGAAAATGTACATTCCCATATAAATTAACAAACCCACCTATAAGCAGCTTCCACTGTTCTCCCTGCCCGGTGACAGCACACTATTCCTCTCTGCTCCATACATGTCTCATTCTCCCAACAGTCTCTTTTTTCACTCCTCTTCACCCACTCTCCTTCCTCCAGCCAGAGGTCAGCTGGGTGACATCCTATAGATGTATAGAACCATAAAGGTCATCCAATATATGGTCACTCTGCATCGCCAAGTCCAATACATTCCTGTCCGAAGTGTGGACCTTCGTTATGATTTATGGTCAAGGGCAGCATCAGGGTGAGGGGCCATGCTCCCAGGGGAACCCCGAAACCACTGGACCATCAATTAAGGTCTTTTAGTGGGGATATCAGGGTGCACCTCATTTTATTCTTGTGTTGCCAGTGAGACTCAACTTAGTGAGCTCCATTGTGGCTATCACTGGTGGTGGCTGGGCACCATCCGGTTCTTCCGGTCCCAAGTCGATATAGGCACCCACTGCTGTGGGTCTCTTTGTCTTCTGGTTGTCTTTCCCCCATGTCATTTTGGTCCTCGGTGAGCATTCGTTCCTGCTGAGTTGGGACCATTTGCTGTGTCCTCGGATGGCAGCTTGTGAACTGCCAACCTTTTGGTTAGCAGCTGATGTCTTAACTACTGTACCAACAGAGCTCCAAGAAATCTCTGATAAATGACTTATGATGTGATGTTGAGGGCAAAGTCTTCAAATTTGTGGATGATACAAAATTGGGACGACTTAGAATATATTAAATAAGAGCTGGGATACTAAGGATAACGGCCTAAAATTTGGAACTTAGTTTATCAAGATTGAATTTAACAGGGAACCAATATAAATATGGAGACTCTCAATAATAAACAGTTAACAAATTTGGCTCCTAACCAAAGATTGGCAGTTTCAGTTCACCCAGTGTGCCTCACAAGAAAGACCTGGTACTCTACTTCCAATCAGTCATTGAAAACCCTATGCAGCAAAGTTCTACTTGGACACACATGGGGCTTCCAAGAGTCTAATTCAATGGTAATACAAATATTAACATGCTGCTATAGAGTAGATGTTAAAAGTGATGTGGAAGAATAAGTGGCAAGAAGGAAGAAATAAAATAAAAAAGAAACTCTACCGTGGAGAACTAAAACCATCAGACATGAAAACACACTACACATCCTTTATAAATAAAAAAATGTGATAATGACACAGGAGTAGACAGCCAGACCAGTGAAATGAAATAGAAAGTCCAGAATTAAGTCTAAATACACACAGAAATTTACTATACACCAAATGTAGCAATTCAAACCAATTCACGATGATTTTTTTTTTTCACTACATAGTGCTGGGACAACTGAGTAGCCATTCAGATAAAAATAAAAGTAGATATGCATCTCATAACATACATAAAAATAAACTCCAAATGAATTAGAGATCTAAATGTAAAAACAAAATAAACAAACAAACATAAGAACTATACAGATACTAGAAGAAAATGTGGACATGTTGTTCTTTAACCTTTGTGTTAGAAAAGCCTTTTAAGTATGACTCAAAGTCTGGAGACAATTAAAAAAGTGATAAATTTAAGTATATAAAAACTTTTGCATTAACAAGTCAAAACATGACTAACAAACTAGAAGAAAGTATTGACATAGAAAAGACAAAGGCTAATAATCTTAATATATAATGAATGCTAAAACTGAGGAACAGTAGCTAAAGTAATGCTGAAAGAAAAATTTGTAACATTAAATATTTATGTTAGAAGACAAGTCTCAAATCAATAATGTAAATGTCCTCTTTAGGAATTAACAAAACAAAAGCAAAATAAACCCAAAGAGGAATAAATGAGGCAAATAATAAATATTAGAGCAGAAATCAATGAAATGAAAACAGAAAAATAAAGTCAGTGAAATAATGTTTTTTTTCATAATAAGTAAAATTGACAAAAACTTGCAAAACTGGTAAAGACAAAGAGAATACAAAGTATTGATATCAGCAATAACAGTGAAAATATCCTTACAAATTTTACAAACATTAAAAACATAACTCTGTCCACATAAATTTAACATTATATATTAAAAGGGCCAACTTCTTGAATACTACAAAACTTTCAAAACGCAACCAAGCCGAAATAGATAACCTGAATAGTTTATAACTCTCCAAGTAATTTAATTCATAGTTTAAAATCTTCTGGAAAAGAAATAGCTGTGCTCAGTTTGCCTAACTGAAGAATTCCACCAAATGTTTGAAGAAATAACAATAATTCCATAATATGTCTCTTCCAGAAAACAGAAGAGGAGGGGATATTTCCCAACTCATTTTATGATATCTGTATTACTTTGACACCAAATTTAGACAAAAACATTACAAGAAAAGAAAACTATACACTTAAGCCCTCATAAACATAGAATGCAAAAATCATGAAGAAAATTTTAGTAGGTCACACCCACTAATATATAAAAACACTAACACACCATGAGCAAATGGGGCTTATTCCAGGAATGCAAGGTTGGTTCAATATTCAGCAATCAGTCCCTGTAATCTGCTGTATTAACAGTTTACAGAAGAAAAACCACATAATCATATCAACTAATGCATACAAGCATTTGAAAAAATTCAACATTTACTCAAATTAAAACTCTTACCCCTGAAACTATTTCCCTAAGGCAGTCTTTAAACCAAACTATCCTCTGAAGCCTTCTAAAAACTGAACAATAGTTTAGGTTAACTAGCAAAATGTGTCTGCCGTCAATATTATTCTCTTTTAAGATCTATCTCTATGGGGTCAGAGTGACAACAGCAACTCAGAAGATTAGGTAAGAATCTTAGGGTCAGTGAGTTAATGGGGGAGCAACAAAAGGAAGGTGAGAATAATTTCACAACTCAAAGGGTATAGCCAACATCTCTGAATTATGTGCGTAAAAATCGTTCAGTTGGTTATGTTTCATTGTATATTGTCTGAGACAAACAAAAAGACCTCAACAAATTAGGAATTGACGAGAACTTACTTGTACAGTATCACAAAAAGCACCTTCAAAAGCTTATTGCTAACCTCCAAGCTGAACAGTTCCCAATCCAATATTAGATACAGATATACATTCACACCAGAGGCAAGATTTTTATATAAGTGGATATAACTTGTCTCTAACAGGTAATAAAGATCACATATTTGCATACATAATTCATAAAGAAGATAATCTTTCCCTTCTTTCTGTTTTCCCAAGAATCCTGGCATTATCTCCCAATGATCCTAATCTCTTTTGGTTTAAAAAAGAAAAAAGAGCCAGTTCCCAAGTGAAGTTTGTTTTAAGTTTCACTAGTTAGACGGCAGAAGTTTTTGAGAATGTTTCATCAGCAGAAGCACTGCTGGCTTAGAATGAATGAGACCGAGAGAGGACATTTACAGTCATGTTCACAAATTCCAGGCATTACAGTGTGTGTGTACCCTTGGGGGAGCCACCATTCAACCTACCACAGTGACTGTTTAGGAATTTCTCTGTTACACAGCATAGTACAGAGCTATGGGCCCAGAGGGCAGAACAGCAAGTCCCAGAGGGCCCTCTGGACTTGAACCTGAAACCTAATAGACTCTGCCCTCCTGGGATTTCAACTTGAGATCCATAATCCCTTAATTTCTACTGTTTTTCTCCCTTTTGAAATAGGAATGTTTATGACTATTATCTTATGCCTGCTGCACTGATGTGTCGACAATTATTTTCCTAGTATCCCAGGTCTGCAGCTAGAGATGAGTTTTGCCCCATAATGACTCATCCCCATAATCTTATCCATACATGATTTAGATGATGAAGATGATGAGGTATGAAACTTTTGAGCTTGTGAAAGATAAATGAGATTTTTAGATTTAGAGTCAATGGATTGAGATATGGGGGTATGGTGAAATAAGGTGAACGTATTTTACATGTGAGACAGATGTGACTTTGTTTGGGGCTGGAGAAGATAAAACTGTCATGACTTGAAGAATAGCTCTCAAAAAGATACGTTCTAATTCCCGTGTCTGTAAATGTTACTATGTGTTGGAAGAATATTTTTTCAGGTATAATTAAGAATTCTGAGACAGAATAGATTATCCTGAATTATCAAGCGGACTCTAACCCAAAGACAAAGTCCTTATGGGAGACATACAGAGGACAGAGAAAAGGAGAAGACAGTGTCAGTATGGCAGGAGAGATTGGAGTGGTGTACTAAATGCCAGTGAAACCAGTGACCATCAGAAACTAGAGGAGATACGGAACAGACTGCCCCTAGCTCCTAGAGAGAGAGGATCGCCGGCACCCTGAGTTTGGACATCTAGCCTCTAGAACCATAAGAGAAAAAATTTCAGACATTTTACGCCACCCCGCCCACTATACCCACTGCTGTCAAGTCAGTTCTGACTCATAACAACACTATAGGACAGAGTAGAACTGCTCCATAGTTTCCAAGGAGCCCCTAGTGGATTTGAACTGCTGACTTTTTGGTTAGCGGCTGAAGCCCTTAACCAGGACACCACCAGCGTTTCCTTAAGCCATCCAACTTTTGATAATTTGTTACAGCAGGCACCTGAAATAAATGTAATCACCAAGCAGTTGCTCACAAACAACTCATCTCCTGTGTTCCCCCCAAAATCTGTTTGGCGAACTGGCTAGGCCATGATTTCTGGTATTGTGTGGTGGTCCTCCATTCTGTAAATCCTGCCTCTATGATGTTCAAGAGGGTGGATGGGCCACAGTTGTGTCGGTGGGGCAGAACTCAAATGTCTTGTGCCTTGAGGCAGCCTCTTGAGATATAAAGGAGAGAATCTAGCAGAGAGAGTTAGGAACTTCAAAATTCCCTAAGAAGCAGTGCTGGGAGCTGAGTATGTCCTTTGGTAAGCACCACTTTGGTAAGTCCCAGCGCCTCAGAAGCTTCAAGTCCAGGGTAAGACTGATGACAAAAGTCTTACTCTAGAGCCACCAAAGAAAGCCTTCCCCTGGAGCTGACACCCTGAATTTGGATTGTGACAAAATAAAATTTCTCTTTTTAAAGCCATTCAATTTTGGTATTTCTGCTACAGTGGTACTAGAGGACTAAAACAGATCCTTAGCCCCAGAAAGATAATACATGGAGGCCACAGGGCAGGTAACTGGGGCCAAGTGGAGGACAGAGCCCAAGCACTGGTGGATGTCATCTCTTTGTATTCTTCAAGATTGTATCAGTTTTATAAAATGGAAGCACTTTTTACACTTACAATTTTTGTTTTGAAGATTTAATTACAGAGGATGTCTTTCCAATAAAAAGCTTTAAAGCTTACACAACTGCTTTTCCACTAAAAAAAATAACAAGAGCTATTAGTTTGAAGAAAATGTGCTAATAAATGAGTTTCCTCTGTTCTCTGTGGTGTGGTACATGCTGTATAATTCATTCTGATCCACTCAGCTAAACTACTTATTTCTATCACTCAATTATTGAAAGTTTGCCTAACATTTGGGCACTTACTGTATTGCCTTCTCATACATTCTTAATACAGTACTGTTAATAAGCTGACAATGTACCCCCTTATATTAGGGATAAATAATTAAAGGTGTTGAGCTCAGAGACTGAACTGCCAGCCTTCCTTTCCTCTCAAAACACTGAGTTTGTTACTTGGATGAATTGGTGCAGTGGACTAGAAGGTTAGGGTACCTTAGCCTGTCCTTGCATAAGCATTTGGAGGAAGCTCCTTATGGCAGTCAGTTAACTATCTCAGAAAGTGACACAAGCAAGCTTACGAACATGTTTATAGTTCTTACTAGGATTGATTTCCAAGGAAGAGCTATTGTTCAGAATTATGTGAGGTGTTCTTAGGCTTTGTCCATACCTTTTATCATTAACATTAAACTGATTAACCTTATTTGTTTATTCAAACAACATGTCCACAAAGATTTACTGAATGCCTACTTTGAGATGCTGACTTATGTCAGTATCTCTAGAAGCAGAAGCTGAGACGAGGATTCTTGTTTAAATGATTAACTGAGGAAGTGTTCTGAGAAGAAGGGGAGGGAGGGAGAGAGGGAGGCAGGATAACACAGAGAAAGAAGATTAGCAGGGATATAATCTCACTGGGACGCTGGCATTAGTCTAGTCCCATGGGAAACTCTGGTAAACAGACTCTACCACTGGTTCTGCCTTGAGGGAAGGGGCCCAAACTTCAGTGTCCCATGTCGGTGAATTATTGACTGTGGCTGTCACCCTCATGAGTGTGGCTGCTCCAGTCACCTGAGATGGGGACAGCCATGAGCTGTTACAAGCAAGTATTCATATTAGCTGTCTGTCAATTTGTTGTATGATGTCACTTGTGTGTTGCTGTGATGCTGGAAGCCATGCCCCTGGTTATTTCAAACACCAACAAGATTACAATGGTGATCAAGTTTCTTCAGAGTTTTCAGACTAAGACAAACTAGGAATCTAAGACAAACTGGCAATCTATTTTAGAAAATTAGCTGATAAAAACCCTAAGGACTTTACCTCTGGACTATTCTTCTCAAAGACCCGTTACCACAGTCTGACCATAATAAAAATGTCAGAGAAATACAGATTGAAGGATATTCTACAAAATATCAGTACACCTCAAAACTCTCAAAGACATGGAAAGCAAGGAGAGTCTGAGGAGCTGTCAAAAATCAGAGAAGACTGAGCAGGCATGATGACTAAATGCCATGTGGCATCCTGGACTGGATGGATCCTGGACAGCAAGGGCACATTAATGGGAAAACAGGTAAGATCCAAATAACATCTGGAGTTTAGCTCAAACTAATGTACCAGTGTCGGTTTCTTAGTTTTAAAAAACAAACCATGAAAGGTTAAGATGATAACACTAGGAAAAACTGAAATTTTATATCACATGAGGTGGGACAATCAAGGTGTGCTTACATTGGCAGCCACCCTGTGCTAACAACTCAGTACGGTTTCATAACCATGGTAGATCAGTGTCTCACAGCTGTGTTTCTGTTAACATGTGGTGGTTTCTTGTTGAGTGGCATTCATTACAGTTGTTCGTGTTTTTGTGTGCCATCATGTGTATGTCGGGGCATGAATTAGAGCAACAAACAAACATTCAGTTTCTTATTAAACTTGGTAACAGTGGAAGTGAAATCAGGTACATGTTCACATTTATGGGGATAATGCCATGAACAAAATAGCAATGTACAAATGGATTAAATATTTTTCTGAGAGACAGTATCCCTGGTAAAGAGAGGTCAGAGTGGCTATGAACAAGCAGAACTGATGAAAACATTGCAAGTATTTATCGAATTCTACATCAAAATAGTCAGCTCACTGTGAGAAGCACAGCTGACCAAATAAATATTGACAGAAAAACAGGAAAATTTGAACTGAAAATCTCAGCATGAGAAAGGTGTGTGCAAAATGGTCCTGTAGGAGCTCAGTGATGGGCAAAAGCAAAAGAGAATTGAAGTGTGTCAAGACCTTTGAGAGAGGCAAGATGATGCTGTGGGCTGTGTCATCACCAGTGACAGCACATGGGTGTACCAGTATGACCCTGATTGAAAGGGTCAAAGTGTGCAATGGAAGTCAGCCAGTTTTTCTCCAAAAAATTTCTTGACCAAAAAATTCTGTCAGTCCAAATCAATAGTCAAAATGATGCTGCTGACCGATTTTGATACCAGAGGGATTGTTCATTATGAATTTGTACCACCTTGATGAACAGTTATCCAAGTTTACTATTTGGAAGTGCTGAAAAGACTGCATGAAAAGGTTAGACAAAAAGGGCCTGAGCATTCTACCAACAACTCACGGATCCTGCATCACGACAATACGCCAGCTCACAGGGCATGTCTGTGAGGGAGTTTTTAGCCAGTACACAAGTAACTGTATTGGAACACCCTCCCTACTCACCTAATTTCACCTCCAGTGACTTTTTTCTTTACTCAAAGATACAGGAAATATTGAAAGGAAGACATTTTGATGACTTTCAAGACATCAAGAGAAATACAAAGACAGCTCTGATGATCATTCCAGAAATACAGTTCTAAAATTGCTTTAAAGCATGGACTAGGCTCTGGCATCAGTGCATATCTTCCCAAGGTGAGTACTTGGAAGGTGGCCATAGTGATATTCAGCAATGAGGTATTGTCGCACTTTTTCTAGGATAAGTTCGCGAACTTTGTTGTCAGACTCCTACGTACACTCTTTCTGGAACTCTTATTTCCAAATAAAAAGTTTATATATTAACAAATAAAACAAAATCTTCACAACTGGACTAATAAGCATCATCATGATAAATGGAGAAAAGACTGAACTAGTCAAGGATTTCATTTTACTTGGATCCACAGCCAATGCCCATGGAAGTAGCACTGGACAAATCTGCTCGTTTTCTCATATAAGAAAAGCTGAGGTTTAAAGATGCAAGGACCACAGTGTCCAACTTGGAATAATTGGTATTAAAGCACAAACCTGACTTCCAGCCAGGTGTAACTTCTCTTACACTTTAATTCCTGTTTACTCCTGGGGGTTGTTCTTTTAATTAGTATATAGCAAGCAGAAACCTTATCTCTGACGTCTGTGTTTCCCAGAACTGAAGAACCTGAAAACACATAATGGGACTACCTGAATTTTGTGATGGCAAAGAATTAACTGCTTAAGGATTGGTAACTGGACTTCCTCTTTTTGCAATAAACTGAAGAAGTAAAAATACTGCCTCAAAACTTAGATGAAAATGGAAAAAGAAAAAAGCAACACCGAACTGGAAACTGGAATGAGAAATCCAAGCTTTCCTTTCACAAATGACAAGGCAGAAAAACTCTAAACTGGAATAATGCCTAGAAAACAGAGAGCTGAAAGGGATATCTCATTGCCAGGTTTTTTTTTTTTTTTTAAAAAAAAAAAAACAGCATTAAGTATTTTAACCACATTTTATAAGGAAAGTTCTTGATAGAAACTGAGAGTGAGAATTTCACTTTTGAGAACTTAGAACCGACATAGGCAAAATCAGACACTTTTCTCTTAAAATATCCTGGTTTCATATGTGTGTTTATACTCACTTCGGGTGTTCTCGGATTATATCAAATTGCCAACATGTGAGAGTTACAAAATGTTTTTAATGTATCTGTCTCTTCAGATCAGGAGTGCTTATCTTGAGCTTCTTGAAGCCATGAAAGGCCAGTGGGTAGAAGGCCAGAAGGGTAAATGGGTAACAATATTACTATTACGTTTTTATTTTCAGTGATATCTATCTGAAAATTAGAAAGTCTCTTTCAGCTATGAAGTTGGCAGAAATCATAGTTCCTGTGACTCTCCTACCAATAGAAATCATGGGTACTTTCATATCACAGAGTGGTTATTGTACATACCTCCAAATATCATTATCTTTATCATTTCTTCAAAAATACTTTAAGAACCCACAGACTGCAGCCTTCCTGCTCACAGACACCCATGCACCAGAGCTGGCCGACCAAAGTCCAGCCCCAGGCCTCCTCCTGAGGATAATGCAGTGTGTCCTCAGAAGAGAAAGGTAGCTTAAACAGCTTTAGAAAATCTCAGTGTTCCTTGAGAGAAGGCTATTTCTTGTTCAGCAAGCTGCGAAAACCTTAACTACATTTACAATAATGCATTCTTTAACAATCAAGTGTGTCAGCCCTTGTAACTGACAAAACAAAAATACTAATAATAGCCTTCATGTGGGTATTTAAAAAACAGGATTTGACTTCAATGTAGTTCCACTTTAAGTATATTGTTATTTAACATATTTTTTAAAAGCACATATATTGCTATATCACAAAAAAGCAATGCTTTCATACTGTTTTCATATAATTGTGTTTATTTATAATTCTTAGCCCCTGCCACCAAGTCAGTTCTGACTCGTAACCACCATTAGCAGCTCTGCCTATAGGGCTTCCAAGGCAGTAAACTCTATGGAGTGAGACTGTCATATCTTTCTCCAACAAAGTGGCTTGTGAATTTGAACCGATGGCCTTTCACTTAGCAGCCCAGCACTTAACCACCACACCACCAGGACTGCTTTGATGGTAAGTAGTTACTGGTTACAATAATGATGCTGTATAGTGATTTCCGCTAGCCTTTGCTCTTCTCCTCTACGTCATTTTGGGTTTTGTGCCATGGTTATGTAACAAAGCGTCCTTGGTTTTAGAAAACGCACACTGAGGTGTTCAGTGGTAAAGAGATCTATCTGCAACACTGTAACTTAATCTTAAATGCTTCAGAAAACTATGTGTGTGCAAGAGCGTGTGTACGTGCATGCACATGCACACACTCACTCATGCACATATACAGAGAAGAGACAGAAGGAGAGAGAAAAAGAAGAAAGCATGTATAATAAGTTAACATTTGGAGTATCTGGGTAGAGTATGCAAGAATGCTTTATACTCTTCTAGAAACTTTTCTATAAATACAATGTTATGTTAAAAGGAAAGATTAAAAGACTCAAATTTGTACTCGCACACCAAATTCTGAAAGTCCTTATACTTCTATTTGCACACTGCTGTTATTTTTACCTATCAAAAAATTTTCTTCATAGCTTTTGAATTTTTTTTCCCTGTACTGTATTTGCTTCTTCCATTTGAGTGTCTGTGCTCTCCTTTTTTATTATTTCCCTAGGGCAGATGACACTGAGTTTGAAACATATGGCCGTTTTCACGTTCTGTCAATCATATATAGGAAAAAAAAAAAAAGCCCAGTCGTTGTGACAAACTAAAATAAGGTATGGAAATGTAGAAGAGAATGAGTCATGTATTTTGGGAGTCAGCAGCTTAGGTTGGCTGCTGACTCAATCTGTGACCTTCCAGAAAACATGTCATTGCTTGTGCCCTGTTCTCCTTATAATCTTTCTCCCAGAGCTTCCCTTGCAGAGTGCTGAAAGGACTAATTTATGATTGTTCATCACTTTGAAGCTCCGTGATTTAGGCATTAAAGAAATTACCAAAAATAAACACCCCTATAAACAGTACACTTATGCAAATCCCCTTTTCCATATTTTAGTTGCTGGTTTATAACTACAAAATCTCTTTGTAATGCTCCAAGTAATATCAGCATAATTGTGCAGTATGCTTTCTCCTTGTAGACATTCTATTAGTGAATATTATTCTACTGAAAACAATAAGAAGGCAGGTAAAGGATCTCATATCTCTCGTACTTTGCCTTTTCACTTCTAGGCTGGCAATAACTAAGTCATTTCTTTTTGTTTCCACTTTTAAAATCATGCAGTCTTTGCCTGCCTGGCATCTATCCACTCTTTTTGTGGGGGAGGGGGGTGAACTAACATACTGAATTTCCTTTAGGGGAACACAACCCCCACCCCCCAGCTCATTTCCTGTGATTTAAGTGGGGCTGACGTGTGAAGTTGCATGCCCTGCCTGCAGTGACTGGTTCATGAATGAGCAAGGGACAATAACAGGGCCAAGAGTCCCTCTTGTGACTCATACTAGATGGATTAAGAAACATGTCATCACTTGCCACTGGGGCTGCTAAAAGAGGAGAATGTAAGCCCAGTTTTTCTGGCAGCAATCTTGCCACCTGAAGGAAGAGTCTCTCTGAGCCTTCAGAGAAAAGCAGACAGGTAGAACAATTCTCTGATGATTACTGGACCACCTGGTGCAGCTATACTTGTATACAGGTACATGGAGTTGTGGGTAAGCTGGGACAAGACATCTACCTGGTCTGGTTTTCTTTCTTTCTCTCTCTCTCTTACGTAGTCTGGTTTTCTTTCTTTCTCTTTCTCTTTTTCTCCCTCTCTGTCTCTCTATCTCTCTCCCTCCCTCTCTCTCTCTCTCCCCCCCTCCTTTCCTCCCTCCCTCCCACCCACCCACTTTTTTCCCTCCCACTTTTCCTTCCTGTTTTTGGTATAAATTGATTGAAAGAACTGGGAATAAATAATTTGGTGTATGTGGCAGAGAGAGCTGGTTGTACATTTAATATCTATGCTCCCATTTATTCTCAATAACACAGCCTTAATTTTATTCCAGTTGCCAATGTCCCAAGCTGAGGGGAAAAAAAAATTCCTGCCTCTTTGTAGATAGTTAAACCAAACCAAACCCACCACTGTCCAGTTGACTGTGACTCATAGCCACCCTAGAGAACAGAGCAGAACTTCCCCGTAGAGTTTCCAAGGAGCATCTGGTAAATTGGAACTGCTGACCTTTTGGTAAGCAGACATAGCCCTTAACCATTGCCTGCTCCCAGGGTTTACTTGCAGATAGTAACGACCTTGTAACTCCGTTCTGACCAAAGGAATAAACGTAGAAGCTATGAGGTAGGATTTGTTAGAAGGTTTTTATAACACAGAGCTTCAGTGATTCCTTGTGCTCAGGACCTATGGCTCTTCCCTGCCTAGAATGGACACGTGACGATTGCACTTCGGTGGTAGCCATCCTGTGAGCTTGATGGTGGCTGTTGTGTAGTTGGAAAGGTAGGACAGAAACATAAAAACAGCCTGGATCCCCATCATTTGTTATGAACTGTCTAACCAATATGGAGCACTCACTTTTTAATTTCTTTCATGTAACAGAATAACTCTTACGAGTTTAAGCTGCTGTAGTAAGATCTCCACTGTTGAAAGCTCACAAAATGCCTAGTTGTGTAGTACACCTTTGCAAGAGAACACATATGGTATTTTTTTGGGAGGTGGGGGGAGTATGGACAACTTTTTTATTGAGTTTTAGATGAAGGTTTGGAGAACAAAATAGTCTTTCATTAAATAATTAATACACACACACGGCTTTGTGACACTCGTTGCCAGCCCTACAACCTGTCAGCACTCTTCTCCACCAGGAGTTACCTCTTGCCAGCTTTCCTGTCCCCTCCTGCCTTCTTGCCTTCTTGTCCTTGCCTCTGGACTGGTGTGCCAACTTAATCCTGTTTTGTGTTAAGGATCTGTCTAATTCTCTGCTGAAAGGTGAATACCAGCAGTGCCTTGGGCATCCAGGGGCCAAACTCCTGAGGTTTCTGTGGTATCTCCCAGAACAGTAAGTCTGTTTTGTGTGTGTGTGTGTGTGTGTGTGTGTGTGTGTGTGTGAGTTAGAATTTTGTTCTATATCCTTCTCCACCTCTGTCTGGAATCTCTATTGTGATCCCTGTCCGAGCAGTTGGTGGTGGTAGCCACGCACCATTTAGTTGTGGTGCACTCTGTCTGGTGGAGGTTGCAGTCTTCGAGGCCCATTGGTCCTTTGGACTCACCTTTCCCTGGTGCCTTTGTTTTTTTTCATTTACCTTTGTTCGAGACCAGGTGAGACCAAAGGAATGACTTGGTCTCACACAAGCTTGTAAGACATTAGACACTACTTGCCAAAGTGGGATGTAGAACACATTAATGGTATTTTATGAAATGCTTGAGTGTATTTTGTCTAACTGGAACATGAGGACAAGAATATTATGGCTTAAAGCTCTGTAGGTAGTCCTCTTTCTTCATTTTCACCTCATGTACGAATTTACGTGGGAAGCAATGAATAACAATGGCTGCTACCACCCTTACCTCTTTTCTTACCCTCCCCATACAATGAAGAAAAGTTTGGATGAGTCAAATATGGCAGTTCAGAGTCAGAAACACAATCCAAACCCAAACCCATGGCTGCTGAGTCAACTCTGACTCATAGCAACCCTGTAGAACAGAGAAGAATTGTCCCCATAGGGTTTCCAAGGCTGCAAATCTTTAGCAAAGCAAATGGCCACATCCTTCTCTCAAAGTTGGTAGGTTCAAATCATCAACGTTTCAGTTAGCAACTGAGCACTTAACCACTGTGCCACCACAGCTCCTTCAGAGTCAGAAAGCTTGACCAATATGAGCTTTTAAACTTTTCTCTCTTTTTTTTTTGTCATCTGTCTATTCTTGCTATAATTCTTTCGTTTCAGACCATCATCATCTAGTTTGCTATTTGGGGTTTCCTGCCTCACGTTTGCATTCACTAAACTCAATTGTCTACACTGATATTAGACAAATCATTCAATAACTATTTATCATTTTTTTAAAATTGCTTCAAAAACAGCTACCTAAAAAGTGGTTAAAATCAGGCAGATGCTGGAAGGATATCAGCACTGGAAGGAAGGGAATGGCAACATATGAGTCTTTGTTTTTTTCAGTTTTTATCCTGAGAGCAGAGTACAGTGAGAGAGCTAAATTTTGCATAGAAACTACAACAATACTGGCTTAAAGAGCCTGGGAGCAGAGTTTGGAATGATCATCACAGTTAGAGAGAGAAGCAGAAAATCATATGAGGACAAGGGCTAAAGAGAGGCTTCCAACTTCTCTGCTCAAGTTTTTAGTGGAATTCTGAATTATGCAGGCAAAGGATGGATTTAAAGCAGCCTAGCTACAGCCCAAGTAATTCAGTACAGATCTCAGTTGCTTCCCTCCATAGGGAAGACAGCTTTTGGAGTATGAATTCAATCACATTACTTGACATTAAAACAACATGTTAAATGAATAAGTTTCCACACTCTTCCAGGGAACATAGCCAAATCCAAAGTCTATGCAATATATTTTTTGTACTCTTCAACATACAATAGAAAATTACTACATGTATGAAGAAACAGTTGAAAGCATGCACCACATTCAAGAAAAAAGATAAGCAATGGGGAACAACCTTAGTATGACTCAGGCAATGGAATTATCCACTGAGGATTTTAAAGCAACTATTTTCCTGTGGGAAACTCTAATGGCATATTGGTTAAGAGCTATGGCTGCTAACCAAAAGGCAGGCAGTTCAAATCCACCAGGTACTCCTTGGTGGTGTCTATGGGACAGTTCTACACTATCCTGTAGGGTCATTATGAGTCAGATAAACTCTTTAGCATTGAGTTTATTTCCCTATGAGTTGGAATTGACTTGATGGCAAAGGAATTTTATTATACCATATTTAAGGACATAAAAGAAAATATATTCATAACAAATGCAGAAACATACAACAACAGCAGAGAAACAGGAACTATTAAAAAACTACATAGAGATTATAGAACTATCTAAATTTTAAACTATCTAAATTTTAAAAATTGATGTATGGTCTTGACAGCAATTTAGACATGACAGAAAAGTCAGGAAACTGATGATAAAGCAATCAAAGCTATTCACTTTGAGAGAGAAAAGCTTGAAATTGAAGTGTGACAATACCTAACACACATATAAATAGATTTCCAGAAGGAGATAAGAAAAAAATTTAGGCAGGAAAATATTTGACATAATAATTTGTTGAAAATTGTGCTGTTAACCACAGCCAAATGGTGGAAACAACCTAAATGCCTATCAACAGATGAATGGATACACAAAATGTGGTGTATACATACAAGATGTGCACCTATAAAAAAGATGAACTGGCAAAAGTTGTATGATACATACACTTGTAACAATGACAGAATGGGGGAAACAGTAGCTGCTGAGGCTGCTCATGTACAATGAAACAGCACATGGAATTCAGTTACTTGGTTTGGAGGTTTAGGGTTATGTTTTCATGGAACATCCTAGGTAATTGGCCTAATAACATGTGCTTTCATTCTAACTCCTACTTGATTGTGTAGTTCTTGGGGTCTTAAAACCTTGCAAGTGGCCATCCAAGTCACAATAATTAGTCTCTACTCACCTGGAACTACAGGGAAGAGAGTCAGGAAGAGGAGCAGGAAATGGAGTGTGTGGTTAACTACCTCCTTTGCCTTGAAACCAGAGAACTGGATGGTGACTGGCTATCAGTGCTAAACATTTTGGCCAAAGATTCTATAGAATTCTGATCAAAAAGGGAAAATGCAGAGCAAAATTTCAAACTCTCATGGACTCCAGATTTTTTTTTTTTATGACTGAGTGAAAATGTACAATGCCATATCAATTTGCATGCCCGCCTATATGCAGCTCACTCTGCTCTCCCTGCCTGGTGACGGCACACTCCTCCTCTCCATTCTATACACATCATGTCCTCCTAACAATCTCCTGTCCCCTCCTCTCCACCATTTCCCCCACCTCCAGTAAGAGGTCAGCAGGACATCTGTAGATGCATGAAACCGTAAAGGGCACACACAATATGGTCATTCTGTGTTACCAAGTCCAATCCATTCCTGTCTGAGGAGTTGACTTCCATTATCATTTATGGACAGGGGCAGCATCAGAGCCAGGGGCCACGCTCCCAGGGGAACCCCAAGGCCCCTGGACCATCGACTGCCAGGACTTTTTAGTGGACTCCAGACTTTTTGAAGCCAGGGAGGATGGATGAAACTATTAACCTAAGGTAATAATTTTTAAACCTTAAGCCAAGAATAACCACTGGTCTTCCTAGAAACAAACAATAGTTTTGCTCAACTAGGAAAAAAAAAATCTTCCTTGAGCAATATGTCTTTTTAAGAGCTATCTATATGGGATTAAACTGACAACAGCAACTCAGAGGATTAGATAGGAACTTCAAAGGGCAGTGAGTTTATGTGGATGGGAGGAATATTCCTCAGAAAATGCTGGTAAGAGAATGGTTACACAATTCCAGGAATGGAATCAGTGTTGCTGAATTCTACATGTTGAAACTCGAATTGGTAGAGGTTTTGCTGTGTATGTTCTCAACAATAACAAAATTAATTTAAAACTAATTTGTAGAAAACCATAGATCTCTAGAATCAACAACCTTAAACAATCCTAACCAGAAAAATATGAAGAAAACCACACCAATCACTTCACAATCAAATTACTGCAAAATAAATAAAAGAAAAAGAAAATACTGAAAGCTGCCAGAAAAACAAAATGACACCTTACATACATATGTAAGAATAATGTTGTGGATAACTATTAACGTTCCCTCATGAGCAATGGAAGTCAAAAGACAATAGAATGATATCTTTAAAGGGCTGGAGGAAAAAGAAAATACCACCAATCCACAAGTTTTTATCTAGAGGAAATATCTTTAAAAATGAAAATGAAATAAAGACACTTCCAAATAAATAATTGAAATTTACTTCCAAGAAATAGCATATCTGTAAACTGACTTGTAAAAGAGTGCTATTAACAGTTTTATCGTTCTTAGCATAAAGCAAGGCAGTCTCAACCAAAACTCAAATCCATTGCCTTCAAATCAATTCCAACTCATAGCAGCCTTACAGGGTGGAAGAGAACTGCCCCACAGAGTTTCCAAGGAGTATCTGGTAGATTCCAACTGCTGACCTTTTGGTTAGCAGCCATAGCTCCTAGCTATATCTAAAAAAGGAAAATGAATGAGTCAAGCAAAAGCTTGACAAGAGGTAAATAAAAGAAGGCAGCAGAAAGGTATTAATACAGAAAAAATCAAATATTGGTAACTTAGAAAAATAATAAAAAGGACAATTCAGAAATATAATTGTCAAGTTGTTAACTTGGCAAGTCAATCAAATAAATAAACCACTAGCTAACGCAGTCAAAAAAAGAAGAAGAAAACAAAAGTATCCAACATAAGAAATAAAGAGGGCAGGGAGTAAAGGAGAAATAATCAAGAAACAGAAACCTCAAAGAATCCTAACAGACTAGTTTGCTCCAATCTGTGTATCTTCTCCCATTAGAGCAGAAAACCCAAATGAAAAGAGTAGTTTTCTAGGAAGATTTTCTAGAAAAACGATAGTTTTCTAGGAACTTGTTCTCTCAAAGGGAGCAAATTTAAACACATCAACAGCTATAAAAAAAAATAGAAGTGATTAAACATCTAACTCCTCAAAAATCCCAGACCAAGATAGCTTCAGGGGAAGTTAACCAAAGCTTTCAAGATCATATGATTCCAGCACTGCTTAAAATAATCCAGAGCATGAAAAGAAGAAAAATTCCTGAGTTTGTTTTATGAGTGAGTAAATAGTGATACGAAAACCTGGGAAGAAAAAAAACACGCACACACAAAAAGCTACACACTGGTCTACCTATGATATCAGTGTGAAAATCTCTAATAAATAATAGCAAACAGACTCCAGCATTGTGATAATGTATATATTTGTATATATGCATACACATATGATGACCATTTGGGATTTATTCCAATAGGGCAAGAAAGCATTAGTAGTAAAAACATATTAATTCAAATTAATAGAAATAATTATAGGTATGCTGAAAACATTACAGAATCTTGAGCCATATCATAAATGCTGAAAAGGTATTTAACAAAACTCAACAAATACTCCTAGTAAAAAAATTATTCAATGAAAAAGAAACATGTTGATCTTCCTTTACCATGAAAAGCATACCTGTATCATCAGTCAATAAGTTAGCATCATACTTAATGATCAAACTTTTCTGTTTAAAGCCAGGAACTAGACAAACTGGCCAACTCTTACCACTATAATTTGTCACTGTAATTAAATTACCAGCAAAAGAATCAGTACAAATGAAAGAAACCTGAGGTGTAAAAATTGGAAAGAAGAAGGTAAAGGTATCATTATTAGCACCTAGAAAAGCTAAGATAATAATAAAGTGAAAAACTGTTTATAAAGAAAAAAATGCAAGAGGGTAACAGAGTAGAAATACGATAAACAGAAAAAAATAGTTTCCTTATGTACAAACAATCATTCATAGATGCACTAAAAAAATCTAATTTAGAGTATAGAGAAACAAAAAAGACAAAACTAGAAATGTGTAAAATGTATACACAGAGAACTATATAGTACTCCTGAAAGACATAAACAAAAACAAATGGAAACTAAGATTGATGTTTTATATATGTATACAATTTTACAAAGTTAATTTACAATTTTAATGTAATACAAGTAACTAATATCAACATCTATTTTTAAGTGCACTATTTGATCCTAAAGCTTATGAAAAAACTCTTTAAAAAAAAAGAAGTGAGGAGGAATCAGAATTAAAGGTTAATAAATATGTATAAGCCTCGATAATTTGATTAGAGTAGAAATGACAGAGTGAGAATCAACAACATAAGGAAATTTCTTATCTGACCTAGGTGATAGCTCCCAATATGAAATGATTCATTGATCAATAAATGGGACTGGGATTCAGTAGCCATCTTGAAAACTAAAGTTGGATTCAAAACTCATACTTCAGAATAAAGTCCAAATCCAAAGACTTAAACAAAAAAACAAAACATAGAAGTACTAGAAGAAAACTTGGGAGAATTCTTTATAACCTGAGAGTGGTAATTGCTTTTCTAACTATGATCGAAAATCCAGAAGATATTAATAAGACTGGTAAATTTGATTATGTCAACATGAAAACCTCTGCATGCCAAATACAGACAAAAAGACATGAAACAAACTGCCTATACAGCTAAGACTGATCTCCTTAATAAGTAAAAGTCTTTTATAAATAAATAAGAAAAGCATTAACCACCAATAGAAAAATGAGCAGAAGATATGAACAGAAAGTTTACGGAAAGGCTCTAATACACAAATATGTTCAATTCAGTCACAGGAAGAGGTGTGTACATTATGCCTATAATGAGATATATTTTGTCTACTAGACTGACAAAATTCAAAAGTTGCTAACATACTTAACTGACAATATTGGAGGGAATAGGTATATTGTATTGCTCCCAAGGGAGGATACATTAGTACAGTCTTTTGCCTTAGTCATCTAGTGCTGCTGTAACAGAAATACTGCAAGTAGATAGCATTAACAAAGAGAAATTTATTCTGTCACAGTCTAGCAGGCAGCAAGTCCAAATTCAGGGCATCATCTGCAAGGGAAGGCTCTCTCTGCTGGCTCTGGACAAAGGCCCTTGTCATCAATTTGCTCTGGACTGGGAGCTTCTGAGGCACAGAGACCCCAGATCATTTCCAAAGGACATGTTCTGCTCCACGCACTGCTTCTTTGTAGTATGAGGTCCCCACCTCTCTCTTGCTTCTCTGTTCTTTGTATTCAAAATGAATGCCTAAGGCACAACACTCTGCCCATCCTCTCTCGCTGATACCATACAGGCAGGGTTTACAACATAAGTGAACATCATACAATATCATGAATCATGGCCTAGCCAAATTGCTACACATATTTCTTTGGGGACACAAATCAATCCATGACACCATCACTGAAAGCAATTTTACAATATCCATCAATACTACAAATGCACATGTTGTTTTACCTTGCCATTTCACTTCTATTACTTCATCTTTTAGATCGTCTTTCACATGTGCAAAACGGCACGTGTAACCAACATTATGATTGAAGAACTGCTTGTAGTAGAAGATTGGAAACAATTCAAAAGCTCATTAAGTAAGGACAGATGGTGAGACAAACTATTAAGCACTTGACTAACAGCCAAAAGGTTGGCAATTTGGAAAGCACACAGAGTTGCCTGGGAAGACAGACTAGACAATCCGTTTCCAAAAAGTTACAGCCTTGAAAATCCTACAGTTTTCTGCTCTAACACACCTGGGGCCACCAAGAGTCGGAACTGACTTGATGGTAATTAACAGCCGATTATGGCACATTCTTACAATGTGCAGGCAGTCCTCAGGGTTACAAACACCTCACTAACAACTTGTACTTGCCCTTTAATGTTATGTAACTTTCCCCTCTCTTTGAAACAACTGAAGCAATTCCTCTTTGCAACAAATTCTTCATTACAATCACCTTCACTTGCTGCATACACAGCTTTCAAATAATTAGCAAAGGCTTCGGAGCTTTTTCATGCACCAAAGGAAGGCTAAATCACCATATGCACCTGTTCCGAGTTATGAGTGTGACTCTGAGACAACTGGGAGTAGCTCTCGTTCATAACCTGGGGACTACTCGTTCTTACCATAAGCTATAAAACTTTAAAAAGAAAAAATCGGAAGTATCTCTGATTTTGGAAAGATTCTCAAGATATATTAGTGAAAAAAAGCAAGTACAGAATAGGGTATACTCTGCTACTTTCATGTAAAGAAACAAAAAGGACTGAAATAAAATATATTCATAAATGTATATTCATAACGAAATTCTGGGAGAATACACAAGAACTAATAATGATGTCTATCTGTACATGGAGAATGATACCTGAGATGATGGGAACAGAGAAGTAAGGAAATTTTTAATATACATGTTTAAATTATGTGCTTAAATACATTTAAAACACATCATGTTGTTATATTCTGCTGGTAGCTGGAAGATTTTTACTTTAGTTGATCTTGCTGCAATACGAAATCTCAGTAAAAATTTATTGAGGTAACTAAAAACCGAACCAAACCTGGTGCCACTGAGTCGTTACAGACTCATAGCGACCCTACAGGACAGAGGAGAACTTTTCCATAGGGTTTCCAATGAGCGCCTGGCAGATTTGAACTGCCAACCTTTTGGTCAGCAGATGTAGCACTTAACCACTGCTCCACCAACGATTCCACCTGAAATAAAGACGATTGGAAAAATACACTGAAAAAATATCATTTAATTGGTGTTTCCAAGTAAAGTAAGTGACATAAATTATATGCCATTTTTATTAACAAATTTTACTATTAAAAGACAACCACATTATTTTTCGGAATCTAGGAATTTTTTGAAAAAGAATTTTTTTTCTTTATTAAGCTAAAAAACAAAACAAAAAAGTTTGAGCGCCCTCTGCTGGCCCTAGTATCATTTCAAAGTCGGTGTTTGGAAACAAAATTGGCACACGGCTTAATGCTGCTATTAATTCATTTGCCTGCGTGAAAGAGAATATTTTTACACTCCTGCTTTTTCGGTAACTTTACAAATGCTAATACATGCTTATATTCCACTAATAGGAGAAAGTAAGATTAGCATTTCAGTGCGTTTCTGGGCCATTTGCCACGTAGCTAAATACAAACCAAAAAATCAAATCCACTGCCATCAAGTCGATTCTGACTCACAGGGATGTGAGACAGCACTACGTAAATCTGTTTCACAGGAAGAGGCTTCTACAAGCACCAGAATATGTAGAAGCGAATTTTAGCTTTTTAATTTATTACTGCTTTCAAATGGCAGTCACTATAATATCACCTAATATGTTAATATTTACTGCATTAAAAATACTTTCTGAATGTGGACACCCTGGTGGCGTAGCAGTTAACTGTTACAGCTGCTAATCGAAAGGTTGGCAGTTCAAATCCTCCAGGCTCTGCTTGGAAACTCTATGGGGCAGTTCTACTCATGAGTTGCTATGAGTCAGAATTGACTTGACAGCAGTAGGTTTGGTTTCAACATATATTTTAAAACTAGGAGAAATATAAAATATTTGCACAGGTAAGCAATAATTCACACGATCATTCAGAAAAACTATAAGTATACTTTTGCTTTCTTCATGACAACATAATTTATGAGGAGCCAAACTATGATAAACTTTGAGAAGTTTCAAACTATCTTTCATCTTTTTTTATGCTTTCTATTTTTATCTTCTAGACCACTGGACTATGTCTCAGAGGTGATCATTTTTTATTTCTGTTTATCTACCTAAATCTTTAATTTTGAGGAGTTGTACTTAAATAGCTGTAAAAGGGCCTCTTACAAAAAAAAAAAATCAGGTTTTCTTCTCCCTTTTTTTACTTCTTTTTCACTTTTAGCACTCCCTACATGATGCAAATAGTTAACACATCTGACTGTTAACTGAAAGGCTGGAAGTCCCAGTCCATCCAGAAATGCCTCGGAAGAAAGGCCTGGAGATCTACTTCCAAATACTTAGTCACTGAAAACTCCACGGGGCACACCTGGATCACTGTGAGTCAGAATCATCTCAACAGCATCTGGCTTTGTTTCACATTTGCTTTCTAACTGGTATTTCTCTCTCAAATTTCTAATGCCTCTTAGACGAGATGTTCTTTGTCTTTGTTGGATCATGAGCTCAATTCTCATTGATAAAATATTGGAAATCTCAAACGAAATGGAAAGCAAAGGAGTCACTAGCCTTCGGTGTGCTACAGCCAGCTTATCCCAGCCTACAAGAGCTGATGGTTAGTATTTCAAGAATTTTGCAAGCTGCCTTTAACAAAGGCAGACATAGCCTTTGTTAAAAGTCAAATTATGTGAACTTAAAATAATGTTAAAAACAGGAAACCCTGGTGGCTTAGTGGTTCAGTGCTACAACTGTTAACCTCAAGGTAAGCAGTTTGAATCCACTAAGTTCTCCTTGAAAACTGTATGAGACTGCCAAGCCAAGCCAAGTGCCGACTCATGGCGACTCTATTCTATAGGGTCACTATAAATTAGAATCAATTCAGTAGCAAAGAGTTTGTTTTAAATTAAACACATAGGCAAAAAATATGCAAACACATCATCTTCTAATTGTTTTATTATTATGCTCTCAAGTTTATTCATATCTCTTCTAGAAAGTGGAAATATTGTGTAAAAGTATAGTGCTACATATTTCTTCCCAACTCTGTATTCAGTGATGTCACCCTGGTAACTTGAAACTGGCTATGAGAGCGGGGCATTTACACTATAGAAACCGGCAAATGTGACAAACCTGGGTTTGATTTGTTTTGTTGATTGCCTAGACTTAGGAAAGTGATACAGAAAATGTTATAGATAAAAAATAAGCGAAAAGGTTTTGTAACAATCAACTGACTATATGGAATTTACCGTAAATTGTATTTTTTTATTATTTGTAAGTGTGCTTCCTCATCATTTATACTGGTAAAAATTATAATAAACTTATGTACGCATGTATGTGTGCACATAGTTTGTTTTCCAGAAAACCAGTTGTTATGCGTTAACCAGAACAGCGCTGGAACCTCTGCCCTAACTGGCAGTACAAAGTCAAGCACGCAGTTGTTTCTCTGCTGACAGTCCTGGAGCTAATCATAATGTTCTCTGTGCAACCTGGAATACCCTCCCAGCCTCAAGGGCAACACAACAAAAATCAGACACATTGCCCTCAGGCTGATCCCGACTCACATTGACCTCACAGGACAGAGTACAACTGCCTTATATGGCTTCCAAGCAGTATCTGGTGTGTTTGAACTACCAACCTTTTGGTTACCAGCTGTACCTCTTAACCACCTGTCACAGGTTGAATTGTGTCCCCCCCAAAATATGTGTAGCCATGTGGCTGGGACATGATTCCCAGTATCTTGTGACTGTCCCCCATTTTGTGGTTTCCCTAAACTGTATGTTAAAGGATTAGGGTGGGGCTGTAAATTCCTGCATAGGATTACTTCCCCGCTCAGCTGTAGGGGGAGTTTCCCTGGAGTATGGCTTGCCCCACCCTTAACCCTTTCAGCCTGCAAAAGAGAAAAGGAGAGAGAAACAAGGTGAATTGGGAACCTTGCACCATCAAGAAATCTGCACTGGGAGAAGAGCACGTCCTTCAGACCTGAGGTTCCTGCACCAAGACACTCCCTGGACAAAGACTGATGCAATACCAGACTTTCCTCCAGAGCCGACAAGGGGAAAGCCTTCCCCTGGAGCGGACACCCTGAATATGGACTTGCAACCTACCGGACTGTGTAAGAATAAAACTTCCTTTATTAAAGCCATCCACTCTGTGGTATTTCTGTTAGAGCAGCCCTAGCTGACTAAAACACCACCACATCACCAGTTTCTCAAGGACAGAAGAGTGACTTTAAAATATGGGCATCCAATGTCCACAGATTATATACCTCCTTTCTACACAAAGTACTCTGTATTTATCTGTGCCAATGAATAGACTGAGATGGAAGTCACTACATTAGACTTCTAAGGCTAATTCTTACAAGACAGTGTGGCTTCTTCTTTGCTCTCTCTTGGATCAGTTGTTTTTGGGGATGCCCGCTACCATATCATGAGGGCACTCAAATATTCATATAAAGAAGTCCACATAGTAAGTAACTAAAGATTCCTACCAACAGTCATTTTAGATTTGCCAGGTCTAGGCAAGACTTCAAATGGTCCTAGAAGATGTCCCAGAAGACATCTTTATAGAAGAGTTCTCTTTTTTGTTTTTAATTTACCTTGTTGTTAAGAATATGTTGTAAAGTGCTGTCAATTAGATTCCACTCACAGTGACCCTATGTGCAACAGAATGAAATGCTACCCAGCCCTGCACCATGCCTGCAATTGCTGGTGTGCTTAACCCCATCACTGCAACCAGTGTGTGAATCCATCTCCTTGGGGGTCTTCCTTTTCCCACTCTACCAAGCATGATGTCCTTCCCCAGGGGTTGATTCCTTCTGACAGCATGCCCAAAGTATGTACAACATAATCTTGCCATCCTTCCTTCTAAGGAGCACTCTGGTTGTACTTCTTCCAAACTAAATCTGTTCCTTTGGCAGTCCACAGTATATTCAATATTCTTCTCACAATTCAAAGCCATCAATTCTTCTTCTGTCTTCCTTTTTCCCTGTTTAGCTTTTGCATGCATATGACACAGTTGAAAATACCTTAGTTTGAGTCAGATGAACCTTAATCTTTAAGGTGACATCTTTGCATTTCAATACTTTACAGAGGTCCTTTGCAGACAATTTTCCCAATGCCGTGGGAGTTTTGATTTCTCAACTGCTGCTTCCATGGGTGTCGACTTAGGATCCATGTAAAATGAAATCCTCGGCAACCTCCATCGTTTCTCCATTTATCATAATGTTGCTTATAGGTCCAGTGTGAGGGGTTTTTTTTGGTTTTGTTTTTGTTTTATATTGAGCTGTAATCCATACTGAGGGCTGCGGTCTTTGACCTTCATCAATAAATGCTTCACATCCTCTTTACTTTCAGGAAACAAGGTTGTTCCATCTGCATAACACATGTTGTTAGTAAGTCTTCCTCCAATCTTGATGTCCTGTTCTTCTTCATATAGTCCAACTTCTCAGATTATTTGCTTGGCATACACATTGAATAGATATGGTAAAATGATGCAACCCTGACACACACCTGTCCTGACTTTAAACCATGTAGTGTCCTCTTGTTCTCTTTGAAGGACTGACTCTTGATCCACATACAGATTCCTCATGAGCACAACTACGTGTCCTTAAATTCCCATTCTGCACAGTGTAATCCATAATTTGTTATGATTCACATAGTTGAATGTTGTTTCACAGTCAGTAAAACACAGGTAAACATCTTTCCTGTTTTCTGCCAAGATCCATCTGGCAGCAGGAATAACATCCCTCATTTCATGCTCTCTTCTAAATCTGGCCTGAATTTCTGAAAGTTCCCTGTCAATGTATTGCTGCAACCACTTATGAATGATCTTCATCAAAACTTTACTTGCTATCATATTAATAATATTGTTCAAAAATTTCTTTATTTGGGGGGATCATCTTTCTTAGGAACAGGGATACATATGGATCTCTTGCAGTCAGTTGGCCAGGTAGCTGTCTCCCAAATTTATTGGCATAGACAAGTGATCACTTGCAGCATTGTATCTGTTAGTTGAAATATCTCGATATTCCATTAGTTCCTGTAGGCTTTTTTTTTTTGCCAGTGCCATCAGTGCAGCTTGGACTTCTTCCTTCAGTACCATCAATTCCTGATCACATGCTGTTTCTTGAAATAGTTGAACATTGACCAGGTCTTTTTGGTATGCCAAGCCAAGTTACCCTGTATATCCCTTCCATTTTCTTCTGATGCTTCCCGGATCATTTAATGCATACACATCAAAAACGTATAAAGCTCAAGAGCCCATGTGCATAATCCAGTGACACTGATTATATTCTTTGGGTTGTGTATCATTCCCATCCTCCTTTTCTGAGTTGTTTCTCCGCTATTGACATAAACTCACTACCTTCTGAGGCTTCTTCCTAATATTTCCCATTGCTTTTGCTTAGTGGCTAAGTGATACATCTGCTAACCAAAAGTCAGCAGTTCAAATCCACCAGGCACTCTTTGGAAACTCTATGGGGCAGTTCTGATCTGTCCTCTAGGGTCACTATGAGTCAGAATCGACACAACAGCAATAGGCTTGGTATTGGTTTGGTTACCAATCTGATCACATAGAAACAGATTTTAAAAAAGCACAGTGCTCAATGCAGACATGTTTTACCAGTTAAACTGAACTGTTGTTTGGTTTTAAGAAGATTTCAGGGGACCGGAAGACATCTTGGTTGTAACCTTAAGAGTGACCCTCAGCTGGAGTCACGCAGCAAAGCCATTCCTGAATTCTTGATCCATAAAAACTGAAATATATGTTTCCTACTTTAGGCACTTGGTTTTTCAAATAAATTATTAAATAACAATAGATAAAGGCAAGAAACACTCATAACCTCCATTCAGCTTCTTGGACTTTTGGGAGTCAGGGAGATCTAAGCCAGTTATTAACTTTGGTTTGTGTCTGTAACCATTCAGAATTTGTGTTGGTCGGGACCCACCAACACTGCTATTATCCAGTTGTCTAATTAACATTTGGGGGGATCCATCATGACCAAGTGGGATTCATACCAGGGATGCAAGGCTGGTTCAACATCAGAAAAACAATCCATGTGATTAACCACATAAATAACACAAAAGACAAGGATCACTTGATTTTGTCCATTGATGCAGAAAAGGCATTTGATAAAGTCCAACACCCATTCATGCTAAAAACTCTTAGCAAAATGGGCATAGACAGCAAATTCCTCAAAACAATAAGGGCCATTTGTACAAGACTAATTGGCCACATCATCCCGAATGGAGAGAGACTGAAAGACTTTCCCTTGAGATCAGGAACTAGACAAGGATGCCCACTGTCACCTCTTCTATTCAACATTGTGCTAGAAGTTTTAGCCAGAGCAATTAGACAAGACCAAGAAATAAAGGGCATCTGCATTGGCAAAGAGGAAGTTAAAATCTCCCTGTTCGCAGATGATATGATTGTATATGCAGAGAACCCCAAGGAATCTATAAGTAAACTACTCAGACTGATAGAAGAGTTCAGCAAAGCCTCAGGATACAAGATAAACATAAGTAAATCAGTAAGATTCCTTTATATCAACAATGAGACTCTTAAGGAAGAAATTATCAAATCAATACAATTTACGATAGCCCCTGAGAAGATAAAGTACCTAGGAATTAATCTAACTAGAGAAATAACAGACCTTTACAAAGAGAACTACAAGCCCTTACTACAAGAAACTACGAGAGACTTAGATAAATGGAAAAACCTACCCTGCTCATGGATAGGAAGACTTAACATTGTGAAAATGTCTATTTTACCTAAAGCAATTTATTTATATAATGCAATCCCAATACAAGTTCCAGCATCATTTTTTAATGAGATCAAGAAACAAATCACCAATTTTGTTTGGAAAAGGAAGAAGCCCCGGATAAGTAAGGTACTACTAAAGAAGAAGAACACACTGGAAGGCCTCTCATTACCTGACCTCAGAACATACTACATTGCCACAGTGGTCAAAACAGCCTAGTACTGGTACAAGAACAGACAGATCGATCAACGGAACAGAATTGAGACCCCAAAGATGATATCTGCCTATGAACAGTTCATATTTGACAAAGGCCCTAAGACATTAACAACTGGGGTAAAAACAGTATCTTCAACAAATGGTGCTGGCAAAATTGGTTATCCATCTGCAATAAACTGAATCAAGATCTATATCTCACACCTTATACAAAAACCAACTCCGACTGGATAAAAGACCTAAATATCAAACCTAAAATGATAAAGCTCATACAAGACAAGGTAGGAACAACAATGGAAGTTTTAATAAATACACAGTGTGGACAGACTCTAAAATCTGTCAAAGAAACCACAATCAACAGAAGAGAAAATAGATAAATGGGAACTATTAAGAATCAAACACTTTTGCTCATCCAAAGACTTTATTAATAGAATTAAAAGAACACCCACAGAATGGGAAAAAATATTTGGCAATTCTATGTCAGACCAACGCCTGATCTCCACAATCTATAAGATATTACAAAATATCAGTAAGAAGAAGACAAACCATCCAATTAAGCAATGGGAAAAGGAGATGGACAGACATTTCTCTAAAGAGGAGATCCAGGCAGCCAAACAACACATGCGGACATGTTCATGATCTTTAGTTATTAAAGAAATTCAAATCAAGACAACAATGAGATACCATCTCACCCCAACAAGATTGGCCATGATCCAGAAAACACAAAACAACAAATGCTGGAGAGGCTGTGGAGAAAGTGGAACCCTCCTACATTGTTGGTGGGGTTGCAAAATGGTCCAGTCTCCTTGGAAGGCAATCTGGCGCTTCCATAAAAAAAATGGATATCGATATACCATTTGACCCAGTAATTCCACTACTTGGAATATATCGTTCAGAATCAAGGCCTTTCACACCAATGGACATATGTACAAGAATGTTTATCGCAGCATAGTCCACGACAGCAAAAAGATGGAATCAACCCAGGTGCCCAACAATAGGAGAATGGATAGGTAAACTATGGTATATATACTCAATGGAGCACTACACAATGATAAAGACTAACGATGATTCCCGGAAACATCTCTTAACCTGGTTTCAACTGGAAGACATTATGTTGAGTGAAAGTAGTCAGCAGCAAAAGGGCAAATATTGTATGAGACCTCTATGATAAGATCTCAAAAACAGACTTGTGTATAGAAGAAAAGACTCTTTGACAGCTGCAAGAGAGGGGAAGGAGGGAGGGGGAGGGGGGAGGGCTTAGATTAGATAGTTGCTAGAAATCTGGTTGGGAGACAGTAGTGATAGCACACATTAGAAACAAGAACATTAAGCGGACTTCAGCATAACTTGAGTACTCCTTCCATCTTAACCCAAAATTGCAAGGATAGAGTAACTGGGGCAGGGGGCAGGGAACCATGCTCTTAGGCGAAATCAAGGCCAATTGGCACAACCAGAATTTTGCTAAGAGAGCTCTCTGCACCCCACATTGGTGAGTGGCATCTGGGGTCTTAAAAGCTGCCAAACTGCTATCCGAGGACACAGCAAATAGTCCCAACTCAGCAGGAACGGATGCTCACCGAGGACCAAAATGACATGTGGTAAAGACAACCGAGAAGACAGAGAGACCCACAAGAGTGGGTGCCTACATTGACTTGGGACTGGAAGAACCAGATGGTGCCCAGCCACCACCAGTGATTGCCACGATGGAGCTCACAGAGAGGAGTCTCACTGGCAACACAGGAATAAAAAGGGGTGCATCCTGAGATCTCCACTAAAAGACCTCAATTGATGATACAGTGGTTTGGGGGTTCCCCTGAGAGCATAGCCCCTGGCTCTGATGCTCCCCTTACCCATAAAGTATAACAAAGGTCCACTCTTTGGACAGGAATGGACTGGACCTGGCAATGCAGAGTGACCATATATTGGATGCACTTTATGGTTCTATATATCTATAGGATATCATCCTGCTGACCTCTGGCTGGAGGAAGGAGAGTGGGTGGAGAGGAGCAGAAAGGAGGCTGTTGGGAGGATGAGACATGTATGGAGCAGAGAGGAATAGTGTGCTGTCACCAGACAGGGAGAGTAGTGGAAGCTGCATATAGGTGGGCATGTAAATTTATACGGGAATGTACATTTTCACTCAGTCATATTAAATAAAAAATAAAAGTAAACATTTGGGGGGAGAGAATTCTTACAGGAGGTTCTAAGAAGATGATGACCTATCATAACTCTCTCTCTGTTCCAGTACTTTGATGTTTGTTGGTTTGTTTTTGGCCAAATATTTGCTAGGGCCTACAATGAACTAGGTGAAAGTGATAACTTGGAAATCTGTTGGGAGTCCTGGTGGAGGAGGTGGTCTCGGATTCTCTCCCTCAGAAGGTTAATCAGCCAATTTCTTTGAGTTTACCTGTATCTGTTATGGATACTAAGAATACTGTATAATGATATGGTACTCTTCATCTCTTTCCAACTGTATATTCAGTGATGTCATGTTGGTTACCCTGAAAGTGACTATCAAGGTGGGGGCATTTACACTGTGGAAACTGGCAAATACTACATTTATTTTGTTGATTATTTAGACTTAACAAAGTCATGCAACTACTGAGTAAGGCTGAGGTTAATAAAAAGTTGAACAGGTTTAAAAGGTGAAGAGCGTCTGACATAATAACAGATATCATGTAATAGTTACTTTTCTTTATCGTTTGAATATTTTTTATGAACAAAGTATCAATGATGGCCAACATTTCCTATATGAATGCCATTTGACTACCAGTCAAGACCTATTTTTTTCGAGTTTAAATTTACAGAAAAAAATTATGAAAAGTAGGACTAACTTTTGTCAATTTTACCTCTCATACCTACTAAGTCATAGTGACAAAAATGGCCAATGTATTTATCCTTGATGACATTTATTAGAGGCATCCCTTGTTCAGACATTTTGGTCAGTGTTGCTTTATGTTTTTGTAAACTAAATATTGAAGAGGCCAAATAATGGATATAGTAATCTGATTAGCTGTTTTGTGAGGTCAGTTTTTATTTTACTTTTGTTTTAATGAAATAGCACATCTTCCCATAAATTAAAAAATCTTGAATGAAATCTAGCCACAGATCTTAAAATAGCTGACTTGGTTGTTGTGCTGCCTTTCTAGGTGGACTTGGGAATATCATTTAATTTGATCAGACCCTAATTTTGTCATCTGTAACTATGGAAATATTGAACTACATTATCCCAAAGCTCTGATTCATCTTCTATGGTTTAAGAATTTATCAACTGCTTATTGTACACAAGGATGCAAAGAAATATTCACTGCCATCGAGTTGATTCCATCTCAAAGTAACCTAGGACAGAGCAGGATCACCTCATAGAATTTCTAAGGAGCACCTGGCAGATTTGAACTGCCAACTTTCTGGCTAAGAAATACAAGGCTCAGTTCTTATTTTGAAGCAGAATAAAATTTATTTGGCAAAAATAAATACGTATGATAAAAAGCAGATGGTCAGATTAAGCGTTGGAAGGGTTCATGGAGGAGACAGGTGAGTAAGGGCCATAGGATTAGGTAAACACAAAGAAATGGAAGGTGATATGAATCTAGAAAGAGTCAAGTTGAGGAAAAAGTCCTTATAGATCACTGAATATTCCTTCTACAGCTCCCAGTGAAATCTTACACAACGGTAATTTGCACTAGCTTTGTTTTGTGTATGTGTGTGGTTGTATGTTTTATTTGGTGCTCCCAAATTAAAATTTACCGTCTGAAAAATTACATGCAAGTAAGATTATCAGTTATTGAAAAAAAAAAAATCAGAGAAATCCAAATCAAAACAATAAGATACCATCTCAACCCAGCAAGATTAACCATGATCCAAAAAACACAAAACAACAAATGCTGGAGAGGCTGTGGAGAGATCAGAACTCTCCTACACTGCTGGTGGGCCTGCAAATTGGTACAATCTCTTTGGAAAGCAATCTCAAGCTTCCTTAAAAAGCTGGAAATAGATACATCATTTAATCCAGTAATTCCACTACTTGGAATTTATCCTTCAGAAACAAAGGCTGTCACATGAACAGACACACACACCCAAATGTTTATTGCAGCACAGTCCACAATAACTAAAAGATGGAATCAACTCACATGCCCATCAACAGATGAATGGATAAGCAAACTACGGTACGTATACTCAATGGAACATATGCCACCATAAAAAACAATGACAATTTTAGAAAACATCTCATAACATAGTTTCAGTTGGAAGATGTTGAGTGAAATCAGTCAGTGTCAAAAGGACAAATAGTGTATGAGACCCCAGCTACAAGGACTTAAAAATAGAACTATCTACAGAAGAAAATAACTTTGACAGGTATAAGGATGGAGAGAGATGAGGGTTTATCATTGATGAGATAGTTGATAGATGTTAGGAATTTTATTTGTTTACTGTAATAAAGAAAAAAGAAAAAGTCATAATTTAATTCTTGTTAGAGTCTTAATCTGTTTTAAAGCCATGACTTCTAAAATGACATGTGTAACAATATGTCCTGTGTCCCACGTTATGTTGATAGTAAGTCCCCCTTATTCAAAAGAATAAGCATATAAATTAAGCTGTGTCAGTTAGATTCCCCCTTCTGAGAGTCAGTATCTTCAGTAGAGATGCTCACGGTAGGCAGATGTTTTTGTGTGTCAAGGAATACATTGTGTCCCCTGCAAAAATGTGTGTGGTCAATTGGTGGGGCTGTGATCCCCAGTATTATATGATAGCCCTATATGTTGTAAACCCTGCCTCTATGTTAATGAGGAAGGATGGTCAGCAGTTGTGTTGTTGGGGCAGGACTCAAAGTGTAAGATGTATCGTGCCTTGAGGCAATCTCTTCAGATACAAAAGAAAAGCTAGTGGACAAATTTGGGGACCTCATGCCACCAACAAGCACTGCTGCGGGCAGAGTGCATCCTTTGGAAATGACCAAGGGTCCCAGAGCCTCAGAAGTTCCCAGTCCAGGAGAAGACTGACTACAAGGACCATCCTCCAGAGCTAATGTTCTGAGTTTGGACTTCTAGCCTACTGGATATTGACAGAATAAAACTTTTCCTTTTAAAACTATCTACTTGTGGTGTTTCTGTTATAGCAGCAATAAATGACTGAGACACAGCCAACTGAATGCAGGTGCATGCTCTAGAAAAGGCCCATGAATAAACAAGTTTTTGCTGCTGGGTTTCCTAGAAGTGCTTTGGCCTGTTCAGTATTTTCTTCAAAGTCATGAGTTACCTTAACTCTTTTCCAAATAAAAAATCTATCCTTAACACAAGTTAATTAACAATGAATATTGCAATAAATAAATGACAGGTAGAAGTTAAGGCTGGATTACAAGAAAAAATATAACTAGATAAAGGCCACAATCCTTAGTTTGTATTCGTTGCACTTTGTAACAATCAATGTTCAGTCACCAAACTTAGTGGCTTAAAGATGTGTTTTGTTTGTGATGCTTAATGTTATCTGCCAATCTGGCAAAGCCATGATTCCCAGTATGGTGTAATTATCCTTCATTTTGTGGTTTTGTGTAATTATGCTCCATGCTATGTGTTGTAAACCCTAAACCTCTATATGTTCATAAGGCAGGATTAGTGCAGGGTGTAAAGTGAGTCACACACTTTCTAAAGCATGTGACTCAGGTCACCCCCTTACTCAAGTATCTGATGTAAGGGGAGTCTTCCTGAGGGTATAATCTACACTCAGTATACATGGACACCTGGGCAAGGTTCACTCTTGCTCTGGATGGTGCACCTGGCCTGTCATCATTTCACCTCTGGTTCTTGAGACTTAGGCCAGCAGCCCAACACATAACCCACTGCTGACTCTGGGGTTCACCAGCTTCCAGCAGGTTCCACAGCCCTATGAGGCTGCAACTAGCCATTTAACCTTGCAGTTCCAGGATATTTCACCCCCTGTAACCACATGAGTCAGGAAACACTGCAACTGGAGGCCTTACCCACATATTTGTGTGTGTATATATATATATGTGTGTGTGTGTGTGTCTGTGTGTGTGTGTGTGTGTGTGTGTGTATATATATGTACATATACATATACACACATACACAGATATATAGTATATATAGAGAAACAGAAATCTTTTTATATATACATATATGTACTTACTGATTTTGCTTTTCTAGAGAAGTCAGCCTAAGACATTATTTCTCATCCTTCTGTGGGTTGCTGGTCAATTCTTCTGTTCTGGGCTATCTGGGAAAAGGTGAGATGGTTTAGAATGAGCTCACTTATATGTCACATACTACGGTGGCTCTGATAGGCTGACTGGTCCTTGGGGACCCAGCTGGTGCTTCTTCACATGCTAGAATCTGGTTTCAGTGTTCCACAGAGCATGAGAAATGGCAAGACCAATCTGCAAGCACTTCTTATATTGTTGTTTACATCAAATTCACTTTTATCTCATTGACCAAAGCAAATCATGGAGCCAAGTCCAGAATCAGTATGGAATGATCTGCTCAAGGGCACGAATACTGGAGGTGTGAACCAACTGGTAGGTATTACTATTACTGTAGCAATTTACCACAGGTGTGGAAATACAAGCAGAGACAGCCTTTCAAGTCCTCTGCCTTTCTAGCTCCTTAAAAAAAAAAACTTTTTTAAAAACCAGTGTCTTTTATTTTTTTCACCTTTAAGAGAATGAGAAATATCAAAGAGAGGTATTTCAAAACAACAACAATCTCTCATGATCTACTGTTTAACTTCATGGCACCATGGGAGACAGACGAACCTATCATGAGCAAGATAGCACAGTAATTACTATGTAGGACAAGAGAGAGAAAGGAAATAACTATTTAGTTTTAAAAATATACTGGCATTTAAAATGTCAATTATTCATTATATGTTAGATTCTGGGGATAGAGCAGTACATGGGGAAGGAAAGCTTTTGTCTTCAAAGAATGTAATCTTTCACTGTGACAGGCAAACAATATAAAATAATTACAGTGGAGCTAAACAACTTGTAGACAAATAAATAATATAAGATAGCTATACTGGGATTCAGGAAACCCTGGTGCTGTAGAGAAGTGCCATAGCTACTAATCAAAAAGGTTGGCAGTTCAAATCCCCAAGCACTCCTTGGAAACTCTATAGGGCAGTTCTACTCTGTCCTATAGGGTCACTATGAGTCAGAATTAACTCGACAACAGTGGGTTTATACTGGAGTTTAACCCAGAGAACAGTCAGCTCTGTCACAGAAGGCTTCCTGGAGGAAGTAACGTTTAAAATGGGCCTCAGGGGTGACTTGATGTTAGGTGAAGAATGTGATTTGGCCTGGGATATGTTCTAAACAGAAGGGACTGCTGGGTCATGAAGAGAATGAGGGAAACCACGGCTTGTTTGAAAACTAAGAATTGTGTAAGTTTTTTGCGTCAGAAATAGTACAGTACTCATGCATTGAATGTCAAAACAAAAATAATGCTAACTGTAAAATACATATGGGGAAGTCCTCTGATTTTTTTATAATGTTTACATCACTACATTTTAAAAATACACTCTCTAGAACATGTATTCATACTCCGTTTCTGATAGCTTCTAAAGCATATGTCAGTTTGTCCACTGGACAAGGCAGTATTGCCTATTTGGGGAATGACAAGCATTTGGCAGTATTACACAGTGTGACATGTGCACAGGTGACAGATGAAGATGGAGAGCAAGGCAGGTGTCAATTATTGACAGATCTAATAAAGCATGTGATCAAGGATGTGGTCTTTTGGGTTTCCCCCATGAGTTAAAGCTCTGCCATTTAGGCTAGGACAACTAGAAGACTTAATTGCCTCAGCAGTAAAACAGGAACATTAAAACTGTGACTAACACAATAAATGTAAAACACTTAGCAGAGTTCCTGGTATCATAATAGGCACTGAATTCAATTAGCCATTATTATTAATACATTCGTATTTTAGCCCTGGGGAAGCAGACCACACCACTGAAGGGTTTTGAACATGCAGAGACATGATGAGAGGTACTTAGTGGATTTCTTCAACTTTTTTCTGTAATTTGGGTTGAATGACAACGAAAAGAGCCTAAAACAAACAGAACTGTTGCTGTCAAGTGGATTCTGACTCATGGTGACCCTATCAGACAGAGTACAGCCACCTTGTAGAATTTCCAGGGAGCACTTGGTGGAGTCAAAGTGCCTGTTTTTGGTTAGCAGCTGTAGCACTTAATCACTACACCACCAGAGTTTCTAACCAGAGGCTAGTCTGCTGAAATCAAAGCAAAACCCATTGCTGTTGAGTTAATTCCAACTCATAGGACAAAGGAGAACTGCCCCATGGGATTTCCAAGGAGCTGCCAGTGGATTTGAATTGCTAACCTTTCTCTGGCCAATTGAAAGCTTAACCACTGTACCTCCAGGGCTTACTTAACAATTCACAGAGAGAGGATGATGTCTGCCATTTTGCCATTAGTATTGGCTGATCCCTAGCAAGTACTCTTCCTTCCCTTGATACTGCCACACATGAATTTCTCAAACTGAAGAAATGTCAATGGCATTTTAAGCCTTTCTTCTGTAGAAGAATTCAGAACCACACCAAGTGGTACAGAGTAAGAGAACACCAATATTCCAGTCGTTCTCAAGTCGATTCCAACTCATAGTGACTCTACAGGACAGAGTAGGACTGCCCTATTGGGTTTTCTTGGCTGTGATCTTTACAGAAGGGCTCCGGGGGCACAGTGGTTAAAACATTCAGCTACTAACCAAAAGGCTGGCAGTTGGAACCCACCAGCCTCTCTGAGGGAGAAAGATGCGTTAATTCTCTTTCTTAATGATCACAGCTTTGGAAACCCCATGGGGCACTCCTTTCCTGTCCTATAGGGTCATGATGAGGCAGAACACAATTCCAGGGCAGTAGATTCCTTTTAAGGGAACAGATTACTGGTTCTTTCTCCCATGGAATCCCTGGTAGGTTTGAAATACTGACACTTAAATTAGCATCCAGGCACTTAACCAGGGGACCACCTAGGCTCCTTAGGAGGAATAAAAATCCTTTGTGATTCAGACTGATAGCAACCCTACAGGACATTGGAGAACTGCCCCAAAGGATATCCAAGGAACAGCTGGCGGATTCAAACTGCTGACTTTACGGATTGCAGCCATGGCTCTTAACCACTATACCACCAGGGCTGCTCTGTGCTCTGGGAGCTGGGAGCTGACACACCAGACTCTTGACTATATTCCACACGGGAAAAGAGAACCTCCTGCTTTAGAACTCGGTCCAATAAAAATAGAATGTGAGCCATGAAAGTACATTTAAACAGGCTAGTGACAACAGTTTTAAAAAGCAAAGCATAACAGGTGAAATTAATCTTACTATCATTTATTTAGCCTAATATATCCAAAGAAACCCTCATGCTGTAGTGGGAAGTGCTATGGCTGCTGTCCGAAAGGCTGGTAATTTGAATCTACCACGCATTCCTTGGAACCTCTATGGAGCAGTTCCACTCTGACCTATAGGGTCGCTATGTGTCAAAATCAACTTGATAGGCAATGGTTTTTTGCTTGTTTTAAATATATCCTAAATATTATCATTTCAACATTCCATATAAAAAGTACTGAGATATTTTGTTTGTTGCTAAATCTTTGAAACGTAAGCGTATTTTTTACACAAATAGTAGTACCCTGTCACAGATTGAATTGTATGCCCCCCAAAATATGTGTAGTAATTTGGCTGGGCCATGATGCCCTGTATTCTGTGATTGCTCTCCATTTTGTGATTTTCTGCTGCTGTAAATCCTAATCTGTTCCTGTGGATTACAGATAGGGTTATGTTAAAGAGGGGTAAGATGGGACTGTAAAACCCTTTCTAAGAACACTTCCCTGCTCCAGCGTAAAGGCAGTTCCCCTGGAGTGTGGCTTCTACTACCTTTTATCCTACAAGACATAAAAGGAAAAGGAAGCAAGCCCAGAGTCGGGAACTTTATACCATCAAGGCAGCACCCCTGGAAGGAGAGCACCTCCTTTAGACCTGAGCTTCCTATGTCAAGATGCGCCCTGACCAAGGACTGATGCAACCGAAGGACCTTCCTCCAGAGCTAACAAAGAGGGAAAGCCTTGTCCTGGAGCAGATCCTCAGAATTCAGACTTACAGCCTACTGGACTGTATAAGAATAAACTCATCTTTGTTAAAGCCATTCACTTCGTGACATTTCCCTTAGAGCAGTACCAGATGACTAAAACATACCCCTGATTCAAACCAGCCCCTTGACAAGTGGTAGCAATCTTACTAGATGAGACAGCTTAACAGTTCAGACTGTGTCTCACCAGGCATTTAATTGTCCCCGATATCTGTGGGTTCAGTGTCCTTGGCTGCTTTCATCCGTTTAGATTCTGACCCCAATAAGGAAGGGCTTGAATTTCACGGGCCTTGATCAAGGTTATACATCACTGCCTTTGTAACAGACAGTTTTGTTCTGATGCTACTTAGAAACCAGGAACAAAATGTTGAGAACTTTCTTCAAAAGATTATTTCTTCTCCCACTTTTATTACCCAGAGATAATGGAAAGAACAGGGAAGCAGGGTACACACTGTTTTCATCTAATGCTTGGCTGGAAGGACAGGGACACTTTCACAACTTGTATTTGTTGGGGGAAAAAAAATGAAGTGACAGAATCTTCACCACTGCTCTCTAGGGATTACATGCATATAAGAATGCAAATACCTGATTCTTACGGGATTTCAAAGCAAAAGTTTGTGCATTTGCTTTCTTGTGGTGTATTTATCTTTAGAATGAATGGCTATTGGAATGTTACATGTAATGCTAAAGAAGGGACTCTGAGGAGTTTTGACTATCAGTCCAAGCTGTCTGATACCTGCCCAGGCTATGAGCTTTGTTCTCCAGTGTTCAGTCATTCAGCAGATACACTTTGAGGGCCTGCTACATGTTATCACTCTGTAGGTCCTAGAAATAGTGTCCAAGAAGACAGGTCAGTTCTCTGCCCTCCAGTTTATATTCTAGCCACTTTGGTGGGCCTCCCTAGGTGACTTTTTGTTTTTTGCCTTGATAGATTAAAAAAAAAAATTCAAAAAAAAAATTTCAAGCAGATGCAGCAGCAGGAGGAATGTCCCTTTATCTTTTTCCCTCTGTCATTCAGCTTCATCCATCACTGGCTCCTAGCCAATTTTGTTTCCCAGATATCCCAACCTCTCCTTTGACTGAATTTCAAAGTATTTTGATTCTAGATATCATGTCATTGCACTGGCAGAAGGTTTTGGAATTATTTCTTTCCTTTTCTTTTCCCCCTGCATGTTGGCATTGACATGTAAGATTTTTAACGCCCTTGTCTGTCATGGGAAATCCCAGTGGCATAGTGGTTAAGTGCTACGGCTACTGACCAAAATGTTGTCAGTTAGAATCCACCAGGCACTCCTTGGAAACCCTATCAGTCAGTTCTACTCTGTCCTATAGGGTCACTATGATTCAGAATCAACTAGATGGCACTGGGTTTGGTTGGTTTTGGTATCTGTCATCATCTGGAGCAGTTTTCTGAGGAGACCACTTGGAAGTGCGTGTATATGTGTGTGCATGAATATGCAATGCATGTATTATGTATGGATTGAATTGGTTCCCCCCAAATATCCATTGCAAGTCTTACCCTCTGTACCAGGGGTTGGAAACCCCTGGTGGTGCAGTGATTAAAGCTAGGGCTGCTAACCAAGAAGTCAGGAGTTCAAATTCACCAGGTGCTCCTCAGAAACCCCATGAGGCAGTTCTGCAGTCATGCTCTGTCCATCAGGGTCACTATGGTTCAGAATCAACTTGAGGGCAACGGGTTTGGGTTTTTGTTCAGTCTTAACACTACTCCGATTTGGAATCCACTCACCATCAGTGAGTTGGGTGGTTCTGTATTCTTCCATTTGGGAATGCTTTGCTTCTTATGCTAATAAGGCAGTACTCGAGCACGGTGTCTTGAGTCAGCCTCTTTGGAGACGAGGGGAGAAAGCAGATTAGTCAGAGAGAAGCAAGCAAAAATGGAAGAAGATGCCTTACCACATGCAGTTCATCAAACAAAAAGCTGAAGAGACCAAAACATTCCTCCAGAGCCAACAGAGAAAGCCATCCTTAGAGCCCTCACTCCATTTCAGACTTCTACCCTCCTCAACTGGGAGAAAATAAATTTGTTGGTTAAAGCCACCCAGTTGCATTATTTCTGTTACAGCAGTACTAGACAATTAAGATAATATGTATTTATGCAAATAGATCTGACTCGACGGCACTTGGCTTGGCATGCAGATAGATATGCTTTGTGTCATGACTATTACTCACCGTAATCCATATTTATAAATGAACTTCCACAGCACTTTTGAACTGGAGGTGGAGTCGTTATAGGTTATGGGTACAAATGGAGTACCCACTGATGACTCATCATTTGTCCTTGCAATGTTTCTACACCAGAAGTGCTATTATCTCATAAAGAGAGAAATAATAGTATGCCTTTTGATCCAAATGTAAACTTCGTGTCAGCAACTGTTGATGTGTTTCCTCCTGAACTAATTAAAAACATATCTTACCACAGCTAGTATTATTCTTCTTTGCAGATTATCCATGTTTAGGCTCAGATATATCCCCTCTACTAGCATGCTGTTGTCCTTACCTCTAGGAAAATAAAAACTCTGGCATTATTATGTTAAAGGATCATTTGTCTCCTTTGAATTTAGGAAACTCTGGTGACTGTGGTGGCTAAATGCTATGTCTGCTCACCTAAAGGTCTGCAGTTCAAATCTACCAGCAGCTCCTTGGAAACTCTATAGAGCAGTTCTACTCTGCACTATAGGGTCACTATGAGTCGGAATCAACTCGATGGCACTGGGTTGGGTTTTTTTGGTAACTTATTTTAAAATTTCCAAAAAACTTAACCAGCTTCTTTCCTAAAGAGTGTGTGTATCTGTGTGTGTGTGCTTACACTCTCAGTTCACCTTACCATACCGAAAACCCTTAAATGGCTTCACATCATATATTAAATAAAGCCAGCCAAGTGCCATCAAGTCAGAAAATCCCATCTAAAAATCTTAGCATGATCATTGTTTACCTCTGCAGTCTCTCCTACAACCATTTTCTTTGCCTTATCAGATACCCTCCCACCTCTCAGGACGTCAAGGTCTTGGGCTTCATTGCCCTGGGTAACATCTCACAAGCTTATTTTGTCTGTTTGGAACGTTCTCTTGTCTCCACTTCACATGGTTAACTCTTGATCACTGTTTGCTTTTAAATATTGTTTAAATATCAAATCCTTAGAGACGCCATGCTTGAACCTTCATAGTTTAAATTACGATAATACTTCATGTTTCCTTTTATAATATTTTTTTCATAATAACTATCATAATTTATCATTATGAAGTTTTCTGGTATGATTATTTATTAAATGTCCCTCTTTCCCACTAATCGTGAGCTTCACTGAGTAGAGACCATGCATCTTAGTCACCTAGTGCTGCTATAACAGAAAACACCACAAGTGGATAGCTTTAACATTGAGAAATTTCTTTCCTCACAGTAAAGTAAGCTAAAAGTCCAAATTTAGGGCGTCAACGTAACACCACGTCTTCTTTGTTCGTCACTGTGTTCTCAGCGAAAACTTTGGTGGCACAGTGGTTCAGCTAAAGCTACTAACTGAAGTTTGGCAGTGCAAATTCACTAGGTGCTCCCTGGAAGCTGTGGAGCAGCTCTAGTCTGATAAGGTAGCTAGGAGTCAGAATTAACTAGACAGCAATGTGTCTTCAGTTGCTCATAGAATGTAGCCATCTGCCTGAGAAAGAACAGATCTGCAGGCAATAGTTTTGAATAAATGCACTGAAAGGAGCCAGTAGAGTGGCAGAGGTTGGAAATAGGAAAGAAAAGAAGTGACTGATGAATCCAGGTACCCAAGGAGGACGAAACCAAAATCACATCCAATGCTGTTGAGTGGATTCTGAATCATGGTGATCCTATAGGACAGTGTAGAACTGTCTCATAGGGTTTCTAAGACTGTAAATCTTCACAGAAATTGACTGCCATGTCTTTTTCTCATGGAGTGGCTGGTGGATTTGAACCACTGAACTTTCAGTTGGCAGCTAAGCATTTAACCACTGTGCCAGTAGAGTTCTTCCAAGGAGGATAACGGGGATTACATTTGGAACATGAGATAAGGAGAATGCATATATACATCAAATGAATAAAACGACAGGTGCTGAACCAATGATGGTCATAGAATGCCAAAGGCTTGTTACAATGTATGTCTGGGGAGAGGTTATATTTAATTGAGGTAGTCAGTGATGGGCTCAAAGAGTGACTGGGTGAAAAGTGAATGTTAGATTTGATTATTAATTACAATTTTTTTTAATTTATGAAAATAGAAATAATCAGATGATTTAACTTGTACAGTGGGCTGAGACAGACTGAAGCGTGCACAAGGCTGATTGGGAGAAGCACTTATGAAAGGAAAAGGGAGGATGCAGGTTAGTTCAGGGGAGGCCATCTGACTGCAGGGCAGGCCTGACCAAGCATCTGACTTCCCAACACGGAGACAAGTCTCTATACCACGCTTTTATTAGTCACTGACTACGAGTGGGCTCATCCCTGAGAAGAACATAACTTTGGCTGGAAAGCTGAGATAAACCCAGGAGACTTCAGCTAGGTGCAGGCCCTGCAGATGGACAAGGAGGCCTTTCTTAAAGGTGAGTCAGAGCACCTGCGTAACTGCCACACACTGAGGAATTTCAATTTAATCCAAAAAAAAAAATCTAAAATCTCAAAAAAGAATTTTTTCCCTTTTCTTGACAGGAACAGTATTTGTGTTCTAAAGAGTATTCAGAAGACTATCAAATTTGAAAATGAAGACCAAAGAGGATGAATTTGCCCCATTACCTATTCAGACACCCTGGCCGAGCCAAGCCAAGCGCGGTCGAGTGGGATCCGACTCCTGGCGACCCAGGAAGACAACACATAGAAACACTGCCACGCGTCTGTCAGTCTGTCATGCTGGTGTGCCTTGTGTGCTACTGTGATGCCGCAAGCTGTACTACTGCTGTTTCAGATGCCAGCAGTCACCTAGATTAAGGCACATTAGGGACAAGGCCTGGCTCTCTACCTCTGGAAAACATCAGCCAGTGAGAACCTTCTCCATCGCAGGGGAACACTGATACACTGCTAGAAGATGAGCCCCTCAGGTTGGAAGGCACTCAAAATACGCCTGGGGGTGAGCAGCCTCCTGAGAGCAGGGACACCCTTACTGACACTGATGCAGGCAAGCTCTCTGGACTTCCATCTGCTGATGCGGCGTGACTCCAAATGAAAACAAAGAGCTGCGAACATCCAGTAGTAATCAGAATGTGGAATATATGAAGTACAAATCAAGGGAAATTGGAGGTTGTCAAAAATCAAATGGCAAGTTTAAAGATCTATTCTCTAGGAATTAGTGTGCTAAAATGGACTAGTATTGGCCATTTCAAATCAGACAGTCACGTGCTCTACTATGTCAGGAATGACACATTGAATTGGAACGAAATCACATTCATCATCAAAGGAACATTTCAAGATGTAGACTGAAGTACAGCACTGTCAATGACCGGATAATATTCATGTTTGTAAGAAAGACCAGTGACTATGGGCCCTATTCAAATTTAAACGTCAACTACTAATGCCAAACCAAACCAAACCAAACCTGGTGCTGCTGAGTCAATTCCAGCTCACAGCAACCCTACAGAACTGAGTAAAACTAATTCATGGAGTTTCCAAGGAGTGCCTGGCAGATTTGAACTGCCAACCTTTTGGTTAGTGGATGGAGCATTTAACCACTATACCACCAGGGTTTCCACTCTTGCCAAAGATGAACAAATTAAAGAGGGATCAGTAGTTGGAATATAAAGCCTTAGTGACAGAAATGTCACTGGAGATTGCACGATAGAATTCTGCAAAACCAATGACTTATTCATTGGAAATACTTTTCTTCAACAACGTAAATGGCAGCCATACATGTGGACCTCACTGGGTGGAATATTCATGAATCAGAGTGGCTACATTTATGAAAAGAGAGGATGGACAAGCTCAATATAATCAGTCAGAATAAGGTCAAGGGCTGATCACAGAACAGATTACCAACTGCTCCTGTGTAAGTTCAAACAGAAACTGAATACAACTAAAATAAATGAATGAGATCCAACAGTATAAAATTTTGAGTATATCTCGCCTGAATTTTGAGACCATTTCAAGAATAGATTTGATGCACTGAACACTAATGACTGAAGACCAGATGAGTTATGGAATGACATCATAGATGAAGAAAGTAAAAAGCCATTATAAAGACAGGAAAGAAAGAAAATTCCAAAGCAGATGTCAGAAGAGACACAGAAATTTTCTCTCAGGCATAGAGTAGCTAAAGTGAAAGGAAGAAGTGAAGAAAGGGGGTTAAGAGATTTCAGATGGCAACTCAAGAAGACACAGCAAAGTATTACAATGAAATGAGTAAAAACCAGGAGTTAGAAAACCAAAAGAGAAGAACACCCTCAGAATCTGACAAGCTGAAAGAACTGAAGTAAAAATTCAAGACTCGAGGTGCAGTAGTGAAGGATTATATCAGTAAAATGTTGAATGATGCAGGAAGTATCAAAAGCACATGGAAGGAATTGGTCAACTGTCAACCATTTCAGGGGGCAGCACACAATCAAGACCTGATGGTGCTCAAGGAAGAAGTTCAAGCTGCGCTGAAGGCATCGGTGAAGAACAAGGCTCCAGGAACTGATGGACTGCCTATTGAGATGTTTCAACAAATAGGATGCAATGCTGGAAGTGCTCACTCATTTACACTGAGAAATTTGGAAGACAGCTTCTTGTCCAACAGACTGGGAGACACCCACACATGTTCCCATTCAAAAGAAAGGTGATTCAACAGAATGTGGAAATTATACAATGATGTCATTAATATCACATTAGTAAAATTTTGAAGGTAATTAAAAAACGATAGCAGCAGTATATCGACAAAAAACTGCCAGCAATACAAGCTGGACTCAAAAGAGGATATGCAACAATGGTTATAGTTGCTGATATCAGACGGATCCTGGCTGAAAGCAAAGAATATCAGAAAGATGTTTGCCTATGTTTTGTTTGCTCTTTAGAGGCATTCAAATGTGTGGATCATAAGAAATTATGGCTAAGGTTGCAGGGAAGAGGAATTTCAGAACATTTAATGTTCTCATGCAGAACCTGAACGTACAGCAAAAAGCAGTCATTTGAACAGAGCAAGAGGATACTGCATGGTTTAAAATCAGGAAAAGTGTGTAGAAGGTTTGTATTCTTTCACCATGCTTACTCAATCCATGTGCTGAGCAAATAACCAAAAAGCTGGAGTGTATAAAGAAGACTGCTGCATCAGAATTAGAGGAAGACTCTTAACAATCTGCCAAATGCAGATGACACAATCTTGCTTGCTAAAAGTGAAGACGACCTGAAGCACTTACTGATGAAGATCAATAGCCTTCAGCACAGATCATACTTCAAAATAAAGAAAAGAAAAATCCTCACAAGTGAACCAACAAACAGTATCATAAAAAATAGCTGTCAAGGATTTCATTTTACTTGAATCCATAGTCAATGCTCATAGAAGCAGTAGTCAAAAAGTTCTATAACATATTACACTGGGCAAATTTGCCGCAAAAGCCCTCTTCAGAGTGTTAAAAAGCAAAGACATCACTTTGAGGACTAAGGTGTACTTGACCTAGGTCATGGTATTTTCAGTGGCGTCACATGTATGCAAAAGCTGGACAATGAGTAAGACCGGAAAGGAACCGCTGCCTTTGAATGGTGTTGTTGGTGAAGAATACTGACAATACCATGGACTGCTGGAAGAACGTACAAGTCTGTCTTGTAGGCAGCACAGCCAGAATGATCCTTAACAAGGAGGGCGAAACTTTGTATCACTAATTTTGGACATGTTATCAGGAGGGATGTTTTCTGGGAAAAAGACCTCATGCTTGGTAGTGTGTCCACAAAAAAGAGGAAGATCTTCAATGAGACTGATTGACACGTTGACTACAACAATGGACTAAAACATAGCAAGCACTACGAAAACAGTGCAGGACTGATCAGTGTTTTGTTTTCTTGTACACACGGTGGCTCCATTAGTTAGAAACTGACTCAAGGACACCTAACAACAACAAAGAAAAACAGCACTGTCTGTCATAGACAGAGAGACCAAGTAAAACACAGATGAGAACCAGAGTCATTTTACGTAAACATATTGATACATGGCAAACCAAAAAAAAAAACCCAAACCCACTGCCATCGAGTAGATGCCAAATCATAGCAACAATCTAGGGCAAGGCAGTACTGCACTGTAGTTTCCAAAGAGCACCTGGCAGATACAAACTCTAACCTTTTGGTAGCAGCCATGGCATTTAACCACTATGCCACCAGGGTTTCCATAATATATGACAAAGGTGGCATTACAAATCAGTGGAGGAAGAAACACACTGTTGATTAGAATTACAGAGAAAAATTGGCTGGATCCTCACCTTATACCATGAATGAAGATGCATTCCACATGCAGAGAAAATAAAGGACTGACTGTGACACTCTGGAGAGAGCACTGAAAACAGAAAATAGAAGAAAAGGTTGAGTATTCTTGTGATCTTGAAATGTAGACTGAATTTTTAAACAAGACCCCAGAATCCTAAACCATACAGTAAAGCCAAACAACAGCTGTACTCATAGAAACAAGAATAATTTTTAAATAGCGAGAAAAAAAGACAATGAAATCTATAACACAATACTATTTATATTCAGTAAAACCACACACAAAAGAATACCATATTTCATACAGATAACACATCTTTTTTATTTGCCAGTGCACTCCCCACCCTGACAAGGTATATTTGTGAGTGCAATATGCTGTTTTTTTTTTTTTTTACAATAACATTTATAACAGCATGTGCATATCCAAGGACAAATATCAAATACATTAGAGAAGGTAGCACCTACGGGAGGCATGAAAATTGAGAATGTGGGGAAGAAGGACCAATGATGTGCCTGCCATAAACTGAAAAGTACAATGAACTCTCCTCTCAATGAGGGGAAAATATACACGGACATGAGCAAAAATTTGCAAAATTCAAAAAAAGCAGCAAAAAGGTAAAAAGAATCAAATTGTTTGAGAAGAAATGAGATGAATGGAAAGGAGAGATCAGGAGAATTTATTACTTTATATTGCAACCAAAGCCAAGGGCCATCGAGTTGGATCCGTCTCATGGCAAACAACCCAAATCTGTTGCTATCCAGTTACTTCCAATTCACAGTGATTCCATAGCACAGATTTGAGTGTAGCTTGTTTTTAACAAAGTAGATTGGCTGAAGTGATGAACCTATGGTTGAGAGTAGCAAATAAGATTATTTGCTAGAACTTTATTTGGCCAGATTTTTATGTTTCTGACTGCTGAGTTAAAGACTTCAGAATTTATTATTCAGAGAAAAGAAAGCTTGTCTATTTTTTCCTTTTGGTGAAAACACACAGAGCAAAACACACACCACCTTGACAACTTCTATGTGTAGAATTCAATGACACTGGTTACATTCTTCAAGTTGGGCTGTCGTTCTTGCTGTCCTTTTCCACATTTATTTCACCACCACTAACACAAACACACTGCCTCCTAAGCTTCTCATCTAACGTTTTCAGTTGCCTTGGCAGTTAGTTAAATTTGTGAAGACAGTTTCAAAAACAGAAGTCTAAGATGATAGAATAAGAAAGGCAGCATGTTACAGTGGGTTGAGTATGGGCTAGTACATCAGAAAGATGCATTTTAGACCTGGCTGTAACTGACCTTGACTATTCGAATTAATCTCTCTGATCTCAGGGTCAGATTTCTCCCTGGTAACATGAAGATAATACCTACCTTTTGAGATTATTTTAAGCATTTCAGATAAGTATATAAAATACCTAGCACTGTTTCTCTGGAACCATAGTGGTGAAGTGCTACAGCTGCTAACCAAAAGGTTGGCAGTTCAAATCCACCAGGTGCTCCTTGAAAACTCTATAGGGCAGTTCCACTCTGTCTTATAGGGTTGCTAGGAGTCACCATCCACTTCAGGGCTGTGGGTTTGCTTTTTCGGTTCAGCACTGTTTCTCACAAGAGCAGGCACTCAATAAATAGCAGCAGATAAGAGTAACAATGTAGATACTTTTTCATGATTGAATGAAAATGTACATTTCCATATAAATTTGTATGCTCACCTATATGCAGTTTTCACTGCAATCCCTGCATGGTGACAGCATACTGTTCCTCTCTGCTCTGTACATGTCCTGTCCTCCCAACAGCCTCCTATCTCCTCCTTTCCACCCACTTCCCTCCTCCAGTATGAGGTCACCAGGATGATATCCTATAGATGCATAGAACCATAAAGTGTCCACAAAATATGGTCACTCCGTGTCGCCAAGGCCAAGCCATTGCTGTCTGAAGAGTGGACCTTCATTATGATTCATGGACGGGGCAGCATCAGGGCCAGGGACCATGCTCCCAGAGGAACCCCAAAGCCCCTGGACCAACAATTGTGGTCTTTTAGTGGTGATCTCAGGGTGCACCCCTATTTATTCTTGTGTTGCCAGTGAGATTCAACTTTGTGAGCTCCATGTAGCTTTGACACTTTTTGAAATAAAAAGAAGCAAGTAAGAGCGAAGAGAATCCACAGGCCTTGGAGTCTGTTATTTGCTTTTTGGAATGGCATTAAATCTGATTTAGTATGGTTTTTATCTTGAGTAAGGAGCTAAATATAGGCTAGACAGGAAACTCTGGTGGTGCAGTACTACCTTTGCTAACCAAAAGATCAGCAGTTCGAATCCACCAGGCACTCTTTGGAAACTCTATAGTTTTACTCTGTCCTACAATGTCCCTATGAGTCGGAATTGACTAGACGGCACTGGGTTTGTTTTTTTTTTTTTTGATATAGGCTAGACACAACACAGAGAGTACGAAATTTGAGTTTGCTAGTGTTACGGATTGAACTGTGCTCCCTATAACTGTCTGCCAACTTGGCTAGACCATGATTCCCTATATTGTGTGACCTCCCCATCATTTTATCGACTGATGTGATTTTCCCAAGTGTTGTAAATCCCATTTCTATGATGTGATGCGATAGGACTAACAGCAGTTATGTTAATGAGGCAGGATTCAATCTACAAGATTAGACCGTATTTTGAGAGAAGTGAGCAGGGAGACACGGTGACCTCATACCACCAGGAAAGTAGTGCCACGAACAGAGTGCCTTCCTTGGGCCCAAGGATTCTAAGCCTGAGAAGCTCCTAGACCAGAGACAAGGACCTTCCTGCAGAGCTGACACAGAAAGCTTTCTCTCGGAGGTGACACCCGGAATTTGGATTTGTACGCTACCAGACTGTGAGAGAACAAATTTCTCTTTGTTGAAGCTATCCACTTGCGGCATTTCTGTTACAGCAATACTAGATGACTAAAACAATTAGCTGGGTGAGAGGGATGGAAGGACCTGAAGCGTGAAGCATGCTTCCTGGAATACTCTCAGGTCTTGGTAGCTAAAATGTGAAGGCAATTCACAGTAATAAACCACAAGGAGATGTAAGTCTGTTAGGAGCATATCATTATAACTTGCCGTCTTAGTTTTCTAGTGCTGTTGTAATGAAATACAAGCAGATGGCTTTAACAAACAGAAATTACTTTTCTCCCAGTCTGGGAGGCTAGCAGGGCATCAACTGAGGGGAAAGCTTTCTGTCTCTGCAGGCTCTGGAGGAAGGTCCTCATCAACACTGTCTGTGACTGGGAGCTTCTCCACACAGGAACCTGGGGTCCAAAGGCCCTGCTCTACTCCCAGCACTGCTTTCTCTGTGGTTTGAAGTTCCCCGACACTCTGTACAATCTCCCTCCCTGTTTATCTCTTGTAAAATAAAAGGTGCTACAGGCTACATCCTAGGGAAACTCCTTTTACACTGAATCAGTGATATGCCCTTAGTGAGAGTTTTATAATCCTTTCAAACATAATCTAATCTTGCCTGTAACCACAAGCAGAGATTAGGATTTACAACACATAGGAAGACTACAATCACAAAATGGAAGGCAGCCACACAATGCCAAGAATCATGTCCTAACCTAGAGCTGATACACGTTTTAGGGGCACACAATTCAATCCCTGACATTTGCCTATCTATTTTCTATTTCTTCTTCCTTCCTACCGAAAATGAAGCATACAACATTGCAGAATCATTTATGAAACTCTAGACACTGCTAATGCAGGAAGTGCAAACGAATCAACAAGCTACTGGCCTTTACAACTCATAATCTTGTGAATAAAAAAGATTCAGAAACTAATATTCTCATTCCACATGTAGGAATAAAGAGGCCACGACCTTTGCCTATGGTGAGGAAAGGGCATTGGAGCCAGCAGGAAAGTCATTCTGGGCAAAAGGAATAACACTAATAAAGTCACGAGGCCTTGAAAGGGCATGGTGTGTGGCCAATGACAACTAGGTAGCTTAGTACTGGACATTCTGCAATGTTCGTTTTACTGAAGACTGTGGTATGGAGAAGGTTATTTTAATTTTCTCTTAGCAGCATTATCACATCAGCTCGGGTTAAAGGAAGGGTTAAAGAAGATGAAGATCTGAAGCAATGAGAAAAATATGTCAGGAAACAACAAAGACTGTCAGATGCTTCCAGTGCTGCATCATGATCTAGAGGGAGACAGACCATTATCAGCTACAGCGGTCAGGGAAGACTTCATGAAAATGGTGCAACTTCATTTAGTCATTCAAAACATACTTAAAAATGTGTGTGTGCCCACGTGTGTTTGCTGCAGGACATTCAATCCTACAGTCTACCGAGCCAGCTAGCCAGCCAAGTGCCGTCAAGTCAGAGAAGAACACATAATTCAACAGAGAACTGCAGAGGAAAGTGCTGACTAAGCACAGGCTGATGTGAGAAAAGTTCAGAAGGACACTTGCTCTGGAGTGGGAGGTCAGGAGTGGATTTCCAAAGGTCACAATGTATGCACTACGTTTTCACAGATGAGTTGGAGAGTATCAAGTGAAAAGGGGAAAGAAACACTCTGCAGTGGTTCAGTTTACTGTGAGAAGACACTTTTTAAAAAGAGTTGAGGATAGCTAAGGTCAAGACTGAAAGGCATCAGCAAGTGTTTTAGTCGGCTAGCGCTGCTCTAACAGAAATACCACCAGTGGATGGCTTTAATAAGAAAACTTTACTCTTACACAGTCCAGTAGCATACAAGTTCGAATTCAGGGTGTCTGTTCCAGAAGAAAGGGCTTTCCCTTTGTCATCTCTGGTGGAAAGTCCCCGTGTTGTATCAGTCTTCGGTCAGAGAGCATCTTGATGCAGGCACTGCAGCCCTGAAGGATGTGTTCCACTCCTAGTGCCGCTTTTCTGACAGTAGGAGGTTCCCCATTCGCTCATTACCTCCCTTTCCTTTTATCTCTTGCAAGATGAAAGGACAAAAGGTGGTGAAGGGACACTCCAGGGAAACTCCCTTTACAAGGGAGCAGGGAGTGGAACTTAGGAAGGGATTTACAGCCCCATCCTAATCTTCTTTAACACACAGCACAGGAAAATCCTAAAATGAAGGACAATCATAAAATACTAGGGATCACGGTCCAGCTAAATGGCTACACACATTTTTGTGGGGACACAGTTTGATCCATGACAGACAGTTCCTAGGCAAATAGGAATAGGTGTAATTATCAAAGGCATTTTATAGAATGTTAAAGACTACAAACTTTTATCTTGAAAACAACATTAGATCTGATGAGGATTTCAAGCAGGGAAGTGACATAATTAGCTCCAAATTTCACAATGATTCCTGTTATGGATTTAATTGTATCCCCTAAAAATGGGTGTTAGCATAGATAGGCCATGATTCCCAGTATCCTGTGGTCACCATTTTTGTCATCTGATGTGATTATCCTACGTGCTGTAAATTCTAACCTCTAGGATGTTAATGAGGCAGGATTAGAGGCAGTTTTGTTAATAAGGCAGAACTCAATCTAAAGATTAGGTTGTATCTTAACTCTTTTGAGATATGGAAGAGAGGAGAGTGACCTCATACTAACAAGCAAGAAGATCCAGGAGTGAAGCTTGTCCTTTGGACCTACAGTGCCCAAAAGCTACCAGACCAGGGAAAGATTGATGATAAGGACCTTCCTCTGAGCCAAGAGAGACAGAAAACCTTCTCCTGAAGCTGGCACCCTGAACTGGGAATTCTAGCCTCTTAGACTATGAGAGAATACGTGTTTTTGCCACAAGACCATTCAGTTGCATTATACTTCAGTTACAGCAGCACTGGATAACTACGGCAGAATTTGGTTCCAGGAGAGTGGAATGTTGCTGTAATAGATACCTACAACATGGTCGTGGTTTTGGAACTGAGTAATGGGTAGCAACTGGAAGAGTTTTCAGTGCCTATTAGTAAAACCCCACGTTGCCTTGAAGAGACCTGTTGGTAGAATAATGGACATTAAAGACAAGTCTGGTGATGGCTCAGAACCAAATGAGGACAGCCGTTGACACCACAGACAGCACAGATGGAGACAAACAGCAGCAGAGAAATGGCAGATGCAGAACCATCTGATCTGATGTGATTATCCTATGTGTTATAAATCTCAGCCTTCAAGATATTAAAGAGGCAGGATTAAAGGCAGTTATGTTAATTAGGCAGGCCTCCATCTAAGGATTAGGTTGTATCTTGAGTCAATCCCTTTGGAACCCAAAAGAGAGAATTGAGCAGAGAGTAGAGTAACCTCCTTAACCGCAAATAAGGCGAGCCAGAAGTGGAGTGTGTTCTTTGGATTCAGGTCCTCGTGCTGAGAAGCTCCTCAATCAGGGGAAGATTGACAAGGAAACTCCTCAGAGCTGACACAAAGAGAAAACCTTCTCCTAGAGCTGGTGCCCTGAAATGGGAATTCTAGCCTCTTAGACTATGAGAGAATACATTTCTGTCACCCAAAGCATCCACTTGTGCTATTTCTATTACAGCAGCACTAGATAACTAAGACAAACGTTATTGAAGGCAGTGTGGAAGCCGACCTTACGTGGGGGCAGCCTAAGAGGCCAAGATTAAGAGCTACTGCAATTATTTAGGGGAAAAAAACAAGACTTCAAGGATGGCAATAGTAGTGGTATCCTGGTGGCATAGTGGGCTAAGTGCTCCATCTGCTAACCAAAAGGTCGGCAGTTCAAATCCATCAGGCACTCCTTGGAAACTCTATGAGGCAGTTCTACTCTGACCTCTAGGGTTGCTATGAGTCAGACCAGTTGACAGCAGTGGGTTTGGTTTTTGGTTTTTTTAAGTGGTATCAAAGATAAAGACGGGAAGCAACTGAGCAGAAAAAGAAATTTAAGTATTTCCTGCAGGAAAAGAAGTCAACAGATGTTGGGAAAAGGGGAGGGTGAGCAAATCAATTTAACTGGACATACAGTATTTGATAGAAGAGTATGACTGTCTTAAAAGGCTCACATGCAGGGCCAGAGCTCTGCAACAGCTGTTGATAGAATCGGATTTAGTGGAGTCAGTTTGTGTCAAGGCTATTCAACAAGTAAACAACTAAAATTTTATACTTTTCCCCAGCAACATATCATTTACAAATCACTTTAATCAACATCCAGATTATTCAGTAGCTGGAGTCTAAGTTACATCCCATTTAACATTCTAAGCTTTATTTCTTTTTTTAAAGTCCAGATTTTTCTACTTTAGTTCATAATGCCAGTTGGGTGTATAACTACCTGCCAAGAGAGCTTTTTTTTGGTCTACTTACTTTAAACGTCTTTAGATTGTGAATTAATTTAATTCCACTAGTTTAGAAACCCTAGTGGTGTAGTGGTTAAGTGCCAGGGCTGCAAACCAAAAGGTCAGCAGTACAAAAATCTGCCAGGTGCTCCCTGGAAACTCTACGGGGTAGTTAGTTCTACTCTGGGTTTTGTTTTTTTTTTTTTTTTCAGTTTATACTAGTTTATAGAACCTTACCTTCAGTAGAAAGCTCCGATGGTGTAGTGGGTTAATTGCTATGTCTGCTAACCAAAAAGTCAGCAGTTCAAACCCACCAGGCACCCCTTAGAAACTCTATGGGGCAGTTCTATCCTAACTTCTAGGGTCACTAGAAGCTGGAGGCAACTGGACAACAGAGGGTTCGGCTTTTTGGTAACTTTCAGCAAAACTACACGTAGTATCATAAACGTAATAAACATTAGTAAGTCTGACAATTCAGGTAAGAATCAAATTTACTAAGGAAAACTCCAAAAGCCAGGAGTGGCAAAATTATTTAGAAAATTGATACAGAAATTTGCTAGCTCATTTGATACTATGTAATTTCCCCATTTGGGGCGCAATCTGCTTTGAAGAACGAGAATTAAAAGAAGGGGGGGGGGAAACTCGCCTTCTCGTCATTTAGCTGGAAAAAAGTCGAAGTTTCCAGCGAGCTGTGACAGGCTGTCTCATCTTAATGTTACAGCGACCCTAGTTGCTCCCAAAGTTGAATAACTCTGACAAGCCACTAATCCTCTAGAGGTCTTGGTGAGTTTTAGTACGCTGCCCTGTGCTCCGGATCTTCGCTATACCACAGCACAGACAAGGATATCGGCAGGGCAGTGAAGTAAAAAGGCAGAGGCAGCACAGGGGACCAGCACATCGGTGTGGACCCTCTCGAGGAGCGCTCGGTCCAGCAAGATCTGTCCAACTGACGCTCAACGATCGCCTGTTAAGAAGATGGAGCTGGGCTTCAGTTCTTCTGAACTCAGCAGCCTGAAGGGGAAAAAGAAAAAAGTCTTCATTCACAAAGACAACCACACGGGGTTAAAAGGGAGAAAAGCCGCACGCCACGCAAACACGCAAAAAATCGAACCACTCAACTTCTCAACGCGCTCTCCGCCGATCTTACGTCTCTTCCCAGCAGGCTCCGGGAGACACCGCGAGACTTCATAAATTATCGCGAGATTTATCGGCAGCCATCTTCTTGGGGGTGCTGGGAGCCGGGAGACCCCCCGAATCCTTCCCATTGAGCTGCATTTAAGTCTTCGCTTTCTTTACTTTTGCCTCTTCTGCGTTGTCAACAAGCACCTGTTCTCGAGGTTCAGCGAAAGCCTGGCTCTAGGCGCGTGTCGCGCTCCTGCTCCGGGAAGATTTGCTGGGCGCAGGGAAGGGGGAGGGCCCGGGCAAACCGTCGCTGCCTTAGCCCGAGTTGGGGTGCAGGAACGGAGAGCTCCTGGCATCCCGTGGACTCGTGGCCTGCGGCAGCCCCCGCAGAGCGGGTGGCCTAGCGGGGCTCGCGGGAACCTGCCACCGGCACCTCCCACCGCGGCCCACGCGGGCAGCGCGCGGAGGAGGGGGCGGGGGCAGCGGCGGCCGTAGCGGCTGCGACCTGGGCGGGCGAAGGAGGAGTGTGACGGGCCTCGGGGCCGCTGTGGATGGTTTCTAAAATGATCATTGAAAACTTCGAGGCACTCAAGTCCTGGCTCAGCAAGACTCTGGAGCCCATGTGAGTACCTGAAGGCTATCTCCTGGTGGGGATGGCCGTGGGAGATAGGCGGACATGGATCTGTGCTGTTTGCCCAAGTGTCTGCGGTGGAGGCCGGAGCGGTAAACGGAGATCTCAGGGGTTTGTGTTTTCTCCTCCTTTTTTCACCTCGCTTCCAGGTTCAGGATCCCTCCGAGAGCCTGAACTGCTCTTTATTTTGTCGCTGAGCAGACACTTGAACCGTTGCCTCTCGCTCGTGTTTTCCCGTTATCTGTAGACCGGTCCAACTTCTAAACACTTGTATTTGCCGAGACCCCTAAAATCTTTTCCTTTTCTTTTGAACAATCTGAGCATAAACTCGTGTCCACCGGAGCTTTTACGTTTTTTCTTTAAACGAAATGAACGGACCCGTGTTAGAGATTAGGACAGTTCTGCTCGAAATCACTCAAGTCTTAGCTAAATGATCCCTGAAAGAAAGGCCACGTCTTCCATGTGCTTTCTGCCCCATTGGCACGTTTAACTGATTGAAGATGTAACAGGTGCTCAGGTGCCCAGTCAAACTCCATTTTTCCGCCTACACGTTCGTTCGGCTTAGAGAGAAGGAAGAAAAATACTTTGTCCAGCCATATGGAATCTTTAGCGGTTTCAAATGAGATACTGCAGGTGAAATGTAGGGAGGTTTCAGAGTGTTGAAACCTTCTAGATTGGAAAATTTGAGTGTTTAAAGCGTTACCTCTTAGTACATGCAAAATGCATCAGGAACCAGGTGCTATATCAAAATTGGTTGATGATAAGCACCTTAAAATGTAATAAGGAAAGTGCCTTTATTTAATACATTCCTCGATTCCTTACGGTCTACTGTGGGAGGCTTCGGGGATAAATTTTCTGTTCCAAGGGAGACAAGACATGGTAAGCAAGTGAGTAATATAATTTCAGGTAATAAGAGCTGTGAAGATTTAATAGAGGGTCATGTAAAAGATTGATTAGAGTAGGGCCTACTTCACGGGAGATAATCAGGGAAAACCTGTCTGAGGAGCTGAAATTTGAGCGACACCTAAGGCAGAGAATGAGCCATTCATGCCTACTCTGGTAAAAGACTATCCTTTGCACAAGTAACTGCAAGTGCAAAAGCCCTAAACTAGGGATGAATGTGATTGGTTGTAGGAAGAGAAAGGAGGCCATTGTGGCTGCGAGGAGCCTCCTACTGAGGAAAGCGTGGAAGAACTTCAAGTTGGGGAAGCGGTTGGGGGCCAGATCATGTAGAATCTTCTAGGCCATGGTCAAGACTTTGGATTTTATTTGAAGTATACTGGTAGGACATTAGAGGATATAAAACAGGGACTGATCTGAATTGACCTCTGCCTGTTTTGTAGAGAATTAGGGATCAAGAATGGAAGGAAGGAGACCATTCTGAAAGGTATTGCAGGCAGAGGTGATAGTAGCTGTACCCGGCATGAGAGCGATAGTGGAGACAGAACCTGATAGCCTTCATAAGTAGCTCTGATCTGATGGAACTGGCCGATGGATTGGATGTGAAAGATGAGGGAGAAGGAGATGGGGGGTGATGCCTTAAGAATTTAGCCTAGTTAATTGGACAGTTAGTGGTGGGGTTGTGTGTGTGGCCGGGGTTTGATTTTGGCTGTTACATAGGAGATTTATTAGATACCCAAGTGGTATGTCAATGTAGAGTTTAGGTAAGTTTTTTTTTTTAATTTGGCAAGGTGGAATTCATTGGTGAACCTGGCATAATAGTTTCTCTGGAGTGGAATGATGCAGATAAAATCCTTATTTCAGTGGATTGGAGATGGAGTGCACAGTATAATAGAGTGAGATGAGTCAAGTAAGTTAGAATGGCTAGGTTTGAACTCTGACTTTGCTGTGTAATATTGCCTAAGTTTCTTTACTCCGTGTTTATATTTTCTCCTTTGTGAAATGAGGAGATTGAACATGTATTAAGAAAATTTTAGAACACGACCTGGTGTATCATAAACATTCCCTAAGTATTCAGTTAATGGTTTTAGGTTGGCACATCCTTTTTTTAGGTCTTCAGTTTTCAAATTATCGATTATACTACCATTTTTTCCTCCTTTATCCTAAAAGCAAAGGTTACCTGTAACTACTTGTTGTCCATGCTTGTAATTTACCTTTATTTTTAATAAAGCACATTCCAGGTATTATATAGCTTATTCGGGTGGCTGTTGGACTAAACATGACACCACTAGTAGAGCAACAGAAACCCTGGTGGCGTAGTGGTTAAGTGCTGCAGCTGTTAACCGAAAGATTGGTAGTTTGAATCTACTGGGTGCTCCTTGGAAACTGGTGCAGCTTTACTCTGTCCTGTAGGGTCGCCGTGAGTCAATCTACTTGATGGTATTGGTTTTCACTAGAGCTGCTGTAAGACTTGGGACTCATAATTTTATAATATTTGTTACCGTGATAAAATTGAGCACTGAACCACAATTCCTGCTCCTTTAAGTGCATCTCAGGTGATTCTTTACACTTTGACTTATAAAAGTTGATTTTAGTTATTTTAAGAACAGTGGTTTCTAGTCTTGGTTTTGTGAAACTTTTGTGAAACACATATTAATGTGTTCTTTAATTACAAGGACCTTTTTTTTTGCTTTGTTTTAAAACTGGAATCAGCAAACAACACCCGCTTGAGGGAGGAATATTTGAAGGACCATAGTTAAGGTGTATCTTAAAGCGGCTCGTAGTCTGGAACTTGTCTACATTATATTTATTAAACAAACTTTTATTGAGCATTTAACTTAATCCCTGCTAAGCAGTATGGTAGATGTAGTAAGGAAATAGTAAGAAACAAGACATGGGATTACCATCTTCATGTTATTTCCCATTTAGCAGGCAAGATAGATGCTGTACAGGTAATTACAGTGAATGTTGTGGGAGAAGTCAGGAATGCTGTCAAATATGTGTCTGGGGAAGTCAAGAGAGGTTTCCCTGGGATGGTAACATGTCATCTCAGACTGAAGAATGAAGAGCATTTTGGTGGGGCAAAACCATGGGCATGTTGATTTGTGAGAGCATTCTAGGTTTTGGAAAATACACTGTATGAAGACTAAAAAGGAAAAAAAATAAGAAAAGGTTTCTTTGAGTTGTTGAAAGAAACTGAAAAAGAGCATGGGGGTGGATAGCTCCACAGACAGAAATCACATTATGCAGGACTGTCTGGGGGTCCGTGCTAAGAGTTTTAGGTGTTACTGAAAGGCAGTGTGAAGCCAGGAAAGGCTTTAGGGGAGTAGAATGTTCATACTGACATTACAGAAAAAAACTGGTTATAGTTGCAGCATGAAATAAAAGCGTGTGTGTGTGTGTGTGTGTGTGTGTGTAGAGATTCCACAGGTTTGTCAGGGTTCTGAGTTTTTGTTTTCAAAAATTGTTGAAAATGGAAGTTTTGAAAACATTGTTTTGAAATTTAAGACTGATATTTTGTTCCCTCAGATATTTGTATAATCAGACATAGACTAATAAAGTAAACGTAGAGGTTAGTTTTTCTCTTTTATTTGTTGACTAATTGCAGCTTTTTTGTTGCTGTTAAGTGCTCTGGTTTTTTTAAAGGCAAAAACAATGTTTTCTGTATTTTGCAACTTTGTAAAAATGGGCTTACACATCATTAAATGTGATAGTTTAAGAAAGTCATGGCCTTTTTTTAACCGAAGAATGGAAACCTCATGACCTTATCCAGCACCTTAATTTTTCAGAATAAAATTGAGAGACAGAAGGACCACTGCTGTCAAGTTGATTTTGACTCATAGCAGCTCCATAGGACAAAGTAAATCTGCCTCATAGGGTTTCCAGGGTGGATTCAAACTGTTGACCTTTTGGTTAGCAGCTGAGCACTGAACCAGTGTTCCATCATGAGACAGATTAGACCTAATGATACATGTAGATTGTGTGAGGTTAATGGTAAAGGCCAGAATACCTAGTCTTGTAGGCCAGAATACCCAGTCTTGTGCTCCTTCCCCCATTTAGTGCTGTGGAAGTAGTGATTGAAAAAATAAGCTTTGTGTCCCCATAGTTGTCAAGAGCTGCCTTTTATTCTGCCCCTAACTCGTGGTAACCCAAGAGCAGTGTTCACATCTTAGCTAAGGGATCTAGGCAGGTGAACTTTCCCTTTCTTTATTGGTAGAGTAGAGAGAATTGTAGTTGTTTCCATCTGCTGGAGAGGAGGATTGCATGAGACACATCATTTAAGAGCCCGTCCTCTCCCTTCTTCCTTTAATACTGATCAATGAACACAAATTCGTTCCCTTATTACTGCTGCTGTCACCTGCTGTCACCCACTACTGCTGCCATTGCCATCTGATATTTGTATGCGGTGTTTTGAATGCTTTGTATGTATTATCTCCAAGTTTTGTGAGGTAAGTGTTCTCTCCATTTTACAGGTGCTGAAATTGTGACACTGAAGCATGAAGTTAAGATACTGGTGCCAAGTTGTACAACTATAACTGTGACATAATGATTCAAACTCAAACTTTCTGACCTCAGGCCTATATCTCTAACTATTGTGTGATACAGCTTCCTTGGTGTTTTCTCTTATAGTGTGCTGATTTTTATTCTTCATTTTTATAACAGTATCAGCTATTGTTACAAAGGAACAACAGTCTGTAAGTTTCTTCTGTCATAGTTACAGTGTTTTACACAATTTGTAAAAGAAACCTCCCCTGTATTTTGGCAGTGTATACCCCATTAACTGCACTTAACTACTACAGCTTGTTCACCAAGTGAAAATGATTTCTGTTCCTGTGTTTTGGGAAGAACTGTCCTCTGGATTTGCAGAATGATCTCTGTTCTTGATGTTTTGAACCCATTTCCCTTCTTTGATTGGTCCTTCTCTGTTGTCCTTATTGGTATAGAGAGGCTCTCATTTCTTAAGAAAGAAAACAAATTGAGCCATAGTCACATTAAAAAAATACATCAATTCACTTTTTTGCTAGTTTTCTTTCTCTTTCACTGGTACATCTTGCAATAGTAGAAATCAGCCTTTCATTTTTCATTATTTGCCTCCAGCCACTTACTTCTTAATGCCAAAAGTAGTTTCTTCTTGTAGTCAATCAGAATTGCTTACTTTCATGTTACCAGTGGCGGCTTACTTGACACATGTTCCTTGGTCTGTATCTTTAAAGCTAGACACTGTTGATGCCACTTTTTGTTTTCCATTTTCATTTGTCTTGAATCCTTGGCTCTCTTTCTTCCCCAAAGGGAAGTCCTCTCCCCTTAAATTCCTTTTCCTACCTTTTAGTTGTGTTTTTCAAAGTTCGCTTCCTATGCCTTTTATTTCCCAGGTATTTCAGCTGCTCACATTCACATTTTAATTTGTACCATTGGTTCTAAAAAATGGTTTTGTGTGTGTTTGTGTCTGTTGTAGAGCTTTTGCGCATCGGATAAAACTCTCCCTTCCTTAGAATGTTGCGTAAACATACAACTTTGCATTGAATTTCAGAGCTTTTCAGTCTCATCCGTGTGTTAGTGGACTCCAAGTAGGAGCTTTTACTTCGTGCATTTACTTTTCATGCGGATGTTCACTGCTGTGGACCTTGCCCCTGCCGGACTAGTGCTGACTTGACGCACAGTGGAAGAAAACATGCCTGGTCTGCCCTGTGCCGTCCCCATGATCTGTGTGAACTGGGCTGTGAACCATGGGGATTTCTGTGACTGATACTCAAAAGTAGAGTGCCAGGCATTTATTCCTATGAACATGTTTAGACTGAACCCTTGTTTGAATCCTTCAGTGTTGACTTCTGTTTGCTAGTTGCATATTTGCTTGTGTTTCTTTCCCAAACTTCACACTGTGTTTCTGAAAATATATGTTCTCTGCATCCACTTCTTTCTGTTTACATTTCTTCACATTACCTAGACTGGAAATTTTTCAGGTTCTCCCTCTACTCTCTGTCCACTATTCATCAAGCTCTCTTTGACAGTTCTAACACTTTTGCTTAGTAGAAACCTTGGTGGTGTAGTGAAGTGCTAGGTCTGCTAACCAAAAGGTTGACAGTTGGAATCCACCAGTTGGTTCTTGGAAACTATGGGGCAGTTCTTCTCGGTCCTGTAGGGTCACTGTGAGTTGTAGTCAACTATATGGCTGTGTGTTTTGGTTTTGCTTAGTATCCTCTGCTGAATTCTTTGTCTCTTCTAGCCTTGCTGTATGTGTACCCAAGTTTGTTTAGAGCCTGTTTCAGCAAAATGTTAAGTATTCCTAAGTAGTAAATTGCCTTGCTTTCCTAGCTTGGCTTTTAGAACTCCAGTGATCTATTTCATATTACCTTTCTAGCTTGTCTTCATAATACATGAGCCTTTATTTCAGCAACTTTATGATTCTCTTCCATTTTGTTTATATTGATCCTTTTTGTTTTTACACTGTAATAGGTTAACATTAGTTGAGTGTTTACTGTATGCTGATTATTGTGTATTCATTTTATGTGGGCTAGATTATGTCAGTCTCAACCTTAAAGATGAGGAAATTGACTTTTACGAAGGTTGAATAACATTCTGTTCATAGTTCATAAATGATGGAGATAGAATTTTAAACAAGACATTTTGATTCCAAAGCCTTGTTATGTCTTATGATGGACTTTATTTTCTTTATATGTATTGAAATCACGGGTGAACTGTGAGTTGCCAGTTCTTCCATAGAGCTAGCTGTGGACTTGTGCAGGCAACGTCAGTGTCCCCTCACCCAACACTCCACCTCCAGCATTCATCTGCATAATTTATGACACTTATCATTTACACACTTGTTTAGATGTTACTTGTTTAGCTTCAGTATCTGAGGCCCTTGAAAACAGACTCCACTCCATGTATATGGTATGCAACTGAGTATTAAGTCCGTGAATTGAAAATTCTAGTTTGTGTACCCATGATCTAAGCAGATGGAAGAGGCAGTTATTTTTTTAAAAGTAAAACAATGGAACCTGTTGCTGTGGAGTTGATTCTGACTGGTAGCAACCTTACAGGACAGAGTAGAACTGTCCCAAAGAGTTTTCAGGGAGTAGCTGCTGCATTCAAACTGCTGACTTTTTAGTTAGGAGCTGTATTTCTTTAACTACTACATCACTAAGAGCTATAAAATTCCACCCTACTTTACCTAGAATTTTATTTCAAAGAAGCAAGTATTAAACAGTTTGAAGAATAATTAGTCTCTGGGTCCGTTTCTCTTTCTATTTTTACCTTATATAGCACTTTCAGATTAAGTAAAGCTTAAGTTTAATTCAAATAATTACTCATTTTTTGGACGAAACGATATACTGAAGAGTGCTGCTATTCATTAAAGTATTTTTAATGCTGCTGTGTGCAAGTTTAAAGGCTTACATGAGCTGCACAAAAATGAATTCTACATGCTAATTCTAATCTGATGATTTTTACAGCTAGTAGAAGAGTTAATGTGACATAGATACTGACAAAGTTAATGTTACATAGAGTGACGAATGTATTTCATTGCCCTCTTCATCTCTTTTACTTTTGATTAGTGGACTACTAACCATATTTGCTGCTGTAACCTCACTTGGCTTTTTCATTAGAGTACTAAAGAGCTAGTGTGTTTAACATTTATATTTCTTAGTACTTTGTCTTTGGCTAACTGTGTGTGTCAGATGAAATTATTTTTAATGCATAAACCAAGAGACAATATTATGAGCTGAATGCAAAACACAATACTCCTGTGTTTGGTGAAACATACTGAGAATTACTAAAGTTTGAGCTAGATGACTTTTCAGATTTTTTTTCATCCTCCTTCCTTTGCCAAGAGTAAAGATCCTGAATGAGAGAAATGAATGAATGGAAAACTTTTCTAACCAGATTTTTTTACTACCTTCTCACTGGAGGGCACTTGACTCTCACTACTTTATTTCAGTGGAAAAATGTTACAAATGATCTAATAATCAGCTTTTGTTGCAAGTAACTTTTGAAACAAAAAGTTACCAAATAAAGCGTGCGTTGTGAGTTTGGTTGCCAACTAGTGATCTCCCCCATTTCCACAGGCACTGTTATGACATTTTTTTAAACACATTGCTCTGAAGAAGAATTAGCAGGTCACTCTGGTGAGGATGCATTGGGCCCGGTCGGGGTGGGAGGAGTGCAGCTAGCAAAGAAACATAGATGATGCAAGTTACTTGCATTAAAAATGGTATTTTTAAGTTGAGATTATATTTAGTGCGCATGTGTTTGTGTGTGTGTGAGACAGAGACAGAAAGGAATAATAGAGTAAGTTTTGGATCTGTTACTCTGTGATTTTCCTGTAGATAATTTACATACATATAGTCTGATTTAAAACCAGGTTTGTTTTGTATGACTGTTGTAAGTTGGCTCGTTGTAAATCGAATTGCCTTTTTGTTAAAGTTTTTATTATTACTTTTTATTGTCAGTATCTTTATAAATCCAACCTGTATTTGTCTTTGGAGTTGGAAATATTACATATAAATTTACCGGCATATGTGTTTAAAAACCACAAATTAAAAGAAGTTTACTCCAGTGATGAAGAGTTGGGTGACACTGGCATTTTGTCTTGCTCTAGTGATAGATAATTCTACTTGTGCCGGGTTCTGGATCATCTGGCTTGTCCCTGGGAGAGGGAGTGGTGTTTCCAGTCGGAACATTGTGAGAGTTGCCTTTTCATTTTCTCTTCACATATTCTACAGTCCCATCTCACTGCTTCCCAGATCTGCTTGTTGACTTTAGGAGAGTGATCGGCATTTGGGTCCATGTTTTCAAGCAGTTGAAGCTGCTGATATAGTTAGAAAAAAACTCCAGCTAATCTTTTCACTGTATACAATTTTGACAACTTCCCTGCTTCCTTTTCGTCATTGTTTCTTCAGCATTTCTTCTCCAAATCTGGTATGTCCTGGTTTGTCAGTTCTTTTCCATCATGATCTGAACTGTTGCACGTGGCAATTTCAAGTTCTGAATTCAGTGCTCTTGTCATATGGAGAATTTTCTTGTTATTCTCTTCCATCACATTATCCTCATCAAATGTGTAGAGTTTTTTTTCCATATTCCCTGAATACATTTTCCTATAACTTCTTCCCAGGAAGAGGTAACGTCTCAGATACATTGATGGTTCCAATTGCGATGCCTCATAATTTGAATTCATTATAAGTCAAACTGTGTACCAAGCAAATAAATAGTGAACCTTTTTTTTCCCTCCTCTTTTAGACAGTTGATAACACACTTGGAGATCATTCCATGTAACACATAAAGGTCTTGCCCTTTTTTTTGCTTTTAAGAGCTGTATGATACATGAATAGACCATGATTTATTTAACTGTCATTGATGAACTACATAGATAATGCTTCATTGTGCATGTTTACCACATGAGAGTTTATAATAAATTGCACGTATTTACCACATGACAATTTAAAAACAGATCTTAAGTGTTTGGTTCGGTATGGTTTGACGGTGATGAGCAGTAAAGTCCCTTTACAGGCACTGCTTGCCTTCCCGACTTCTATCTATACATAGTAATTCTGTGTGTTTTTGGACTCTGTGTAAGTAGAGTAATATGCACTCATGTAAAAGTGCTTTTTTTCACTTCTGAATATTTTGAGTTTTCAGTGAAATTTTACACAGTGCCTTTGTTTCCCATGTAACAGTTTCTGCACATATTGCTGGAAACCCTGGTAGTGTAGTGATTAAATACTGTGTCTGCTAACCAAAAGGTTGGCAGTTCAGATCTGCCAGGTGCTCCATGGAAACTCTGTGGAGCAGTTTTACTCTGTACTGTAGGGTCGCTATGAGTTGTAATCAACTTGATGGCAGTGGGTTTGAGTTGACACATATATCTAAGTGACATTGATTACATTTACCACACTGCATAAACCTCATAATTTCTGTGTTGATTATTCTGTTTCCAGTATTCTTGCTTTCCTGCCTTCCCCTTTCCACTCCCCCCTCCCATTTAAATCATCTTTGTATTAGGGTAAGTGTCTCTTTGGTCTCAAAAAGATTTAAAAATTAAAAAAAAAAAAATTATGTAAGAGGGGCACAGTGCTCCCAGGTGATGCTGTTTATTTTATGAACCAGTCTCTTGTTTAGTTGAAAGGCAACCTCCAGGAATATTTTCAGTTCAAAGTTTAGAGGGTATTTTGGAGCAATAGTCTCTGGGCTTCCTGTAGTCTCTACTGGTCTGGTAAGTCTGGCCTTTTTAAAATAAATTTTGGATTTTGTTCTACAATTTTCTCTCATTCTATGTAGGACTGTTTCTTAAGGCTCCAGCCAGAAGGATTGGTAGTGCTAGCTGTATGTCAACTAGTTCTTCTGGTCTTTGGATAGGTGAGGGCATGGGTTGTGTAGACACTTGGTCATGTAGACTGATTTCTTCTTTGAACTTTGATTTCCTTCTTTTCCTCTTGTCTTAGAAGAGTAGAGACTAGATAGTCTCTCTGGTCTGACTTTTTTTTTTCTTTCATTCATATTGTTGCTTCTGTTAGTAGTTGATTGATTGTTGTATGCCTGTGTGACACAATTTGTTGATTCATTCTCTGATTGATGGCTATTTCTATTCTTTCTGTTGCATGCCATTTATGAGTATAGCTGTTGTGACTCTTCTTTTTTCCCTGTAGTTTATTTCTCTTTTCTCTGTATAAAAATATATATAAAGCACATTTGCCAATCCAGTGTTTTTCACATGTACAGTTGAGTGGCATCAATTACATTAATCATGTTCTGCATCCATCACCAACATCTGTTTCTAAATGTTCCATGTCTATAAATAAAACCTCAGTGCTTCCTAAACAGTGACATCTGTGCCCCTCCTGCCTATTCCTCGTCAAACTAAAAACCAAACCTAATATTAGAGAGTTGATTCTGACTCACGGTACCCCATGGTAGAACTGCCTTTAGGGTTTTCAAGGAGTAGCTGATGGATTTGAACTGCTGAGCTTTTCATTAGCAGTTGTGTCTCTTAACCACTGTACTACTTCAGTCTCTGTGCATGTGCCTATTCCAGGTATTCCATTTAAGTGAGATAATATGATATTTGTCCTTTTGTGATTGATATACTCAGCATAATGTTTTCAAGTTTCATCCATATGTCTCAGGTTTTCACTTCTCTTCATAAAGTAACAATATTCCATTTTATGTGTATACAAGTTGTACCCGACTGGAGAGTTCCCTTCCATTATAAGTCAGTTCTGTTCTAAGTGGATACTTCCTGTTGTTGTTTTTTCAGTTTTCATTATTATTGCCTTATATTATCACTTGTAAATCCAATCATTGAACATCAAGTAAACATCTCAGAATGATCACATCAGCACATTATGTCCTGAAGCATCTTAATCCTAGTACATATGAGTTTAGTCCAGGCACTTAGGTGTTCTAAATGCTGCATATCTCATCACTGAATAACTCAACGGTCACCTCCGAAGTACTCCCCTTGGGAAGCTATGCATCAACGCCAGCGCCTAGTCTACCCTTCAAAGCAGTTTTGGAACTGTTTCTGGAATGGCCATTGTGCCCAGTGGCACAGTGACAGTTTCATGAACTTAATTGTATAGTTATCTGTGAGGGAGTTTTTAGCCAGTAAACAAATAACTGTATTTGAATACCCTCCCTGCTCACCTGATCTGGCCCCAATGGCTTTTACTTTACCTGAAGATAAAGGAACTATCAAAAGGAAGACACTTGGGTAACATTTAAGACACCAAGGGTAATATAAAGTTGCAGCTTTGATGACCGTTCCAGAAAAGGAGTTCCAAAATTGCTTTGAAGGGTGGACTAGGCACTGGTGTAGGTGCATAGCTTCCCTAGGGGAGTACTCTAAAGGTGATTGTAGTGATACTCAGCATTGAGGTATGTAGCACTTTTTCTAGGAGTAGTTCGCCATCTTAATTGGCAGTCCCGTATATATGTCTGTGTACCTATCTAATATATCAGTAGTGTCTGGGTTAATTGGCATTCCCCATCATTTCATGCATTGTGTTGACCTTTTCCAATAAGTACCATTTTATCTTGTTGCAGTCCATCTTGTTGATCTCAACTCATAGCAATACAGCATGACTGAGTGAAATTGCCTCATGGGTGTTTTTTGGGTTGTAGTCTTTACAGAAGCATCATCACCAGATCTTCCATGTAGCTGCTGGGTAGGTTTGAACTGCTTTTTTTTTGGTTAGCAGCATTGTGCTTAACTGTTCGCACCAAAGTCCCTGTCTGATAAACCTTCTATCTAGGCCGTCTCTGAGTCACTCTTGACTGTTTTCCTTTCTTGTGGATCCATTTTCTTACTGTTTGTGTGCCTTTGATTTTATGTTGGATGTTTTACCTAAAAGAACTGTAGAGACCAGAATAAACAAGGTCTTATTTTCACTGAAGGGGAGGCCCCTTTTTTGTGATTATTAGTGTAGAGGCTGAGTCAGTTGCTCTGTAATTAAAGTATTTCTGAGTTTTGTTGTTTTAGGTTGTTTGATCCAGTTTTAGGTTGTTTGATCCAGTTTGCAATTAGGTAGCATCAGGGTTTTCCCTTTGGCAAAACACAGAATGTGAACATTTGGGAGCTTCCAGCTGTTACCTGGGTTTAACTGCCCCTTCCCCTGGCCTTTGGAATTGTGGATTATCCTTGCTACTAGGTTTTTAAGTGGCTGTGATATGTGTTATGCAGTGCCACCTCCTACTGTAATTAATTTTGAAGCTGTCTTTTCAGCATTGTGGCTCCTTCTCTTCTCTTGGGTAACCTCTCAGTCGTCTGTGAAGGCTTGGAATGTGTGGGAGGAGTTTTGCTGAGTTTTCCTCCTACTTCTTCTCCTAAACTTTGGTAGTTTAAACCTAGGAGTAGCTAGACAGACCTCTTCTAGTTCTTGTTTGCTTCTGGTTTTGTTATACTGCTCCTGTGCTTTTGGTTGGAAATTGTCAGAATTCACTCACCAGCAACAGGTTTGGTTTTTGGATGTAGACTGACTGTTGACTGAAGGGTCTGAGTTTCTAATCTGTCTTGACAGCCCATGTGTTACTGTGAAAAGATTAACAATAGTTTGGCTGTCTTCTCTTTATATCTATCTATGGCACATTCCACCTCCTCGTGCCATTCTACTAAGACATGAGAGTAATTGGATTTCTTCTCTTATAAAGTGCTTGCCACTTTCTGGAGTTTAGTTCGTTCATTTAGGATTTTCTTTTTTACTCTTTAGGCTTTAAAAACATTGTAATTGACTTGTTTTTGTTGTTAGTGTGAGAGTGTCAGTCTCCTGTGATATTCTAGGCAGGTTGTGGCTCATGTACACTGTTACTCTCATAGTGTTGTCTTTAAGCCTTTGGTTTCTTTCTTTCTCTTTTGTTTCAGATGAGTAGTGACCAATACTTCTACCTTAGATAGCTGTATACAGCACTTCTAATTTTTTTTTTAATTGTGATTTAGTGAAAGTGTACAATTGAATTTAAATTTGCATGCCTATGTGAAGCTCCCTGTGCTCTCCTTGCCTGGTGACAGCACTGTTCTCTGTTCTGTTCTATACATGTCATAACCTCTTACAATCTCCTGTCTCCTCCACCCTACTCTAGTAAGAAACCAGTATGATGGCATCCTATAGATGCATAGAACCTTAAAGTGCACACGATATGGTCACTATGTGACCCTGAGTCCGATCTGTTCCTGTCTGCAGAGTTGACCTCAGTAATGATTTATGATTACAGCACTTCTGATATTTTATTATAAATTCTGGTAAGGCTAGTTCCCTTTCAGTTTTCTTTCTTAGAATTTTCCTGGCTATTTTTATTTGTTGCACATTTGCATCAGCATTTTATTATGAAAAATTTCAAATATACAGAAAAGTTCAAGGAATTTTAGTGATAGGTTTGTATATCCAATATCTCCATTATAGCTAGATTGGGACATTGCTGTATTTAGTTTATCATGTATCCATCTTCCTTTGATGTTTGTTAATTTACAGACATCAACACACTTCTCAATACTTTAGCATAACATCACTGAGTTCAGTGTTTTTTAAATCTGAAATAAAATTTACATACATTGACATGCACACATCTTAAGTGTACCATTTGATGAATTTTGACAAATGCATACATCTGTGTAACCCAGTTCTGTATAAAGATGAAGAACATTGCCATCATTCCCAGAAAATTACCTCATTCCTCTTCCATGCCCCTGTCAACCTCTAGAAGCAAGCACTGTTGTGTTTCCACTGTGGATTAGTTTTACCTCATCTGGAATGTCATATAAATAGAATGAGTCATAGGCTATGTACGCTTTCGAGTAATAATGTTTCTGAGATTTTTCCATATTGTTAGGTGTATCTATGGTTTGTCATTTTTATTGCTAAGCAGTATTGCATTGCCATGTGCATGTTGTGTTGCATAAGTGATAGTATTCTATGTTTAGCCTTAATTAAAGGCAATTTCTTCTTAAATCTTTTTAATAAAAAATGCTTGTTTTAATAAAACAATTCAGCGTAGAAATATAAATCAGAAACCTTATAACCTTATTCTGAGTCCTCCTGTATGAATATATAAAATCTGAAAAAGAAGTGTACATACAGCATCTGTGTGTAAATTTGTACTTTTAAATATGACAGCAACAAAAAACAATTGCCACCTAGTTGATTCTGACTCACAGTGACCGTATAGACAGACTAGAACTCCCTGATAGTGTTTCCAAGGAGCACCTAGGGGACTTGAACTGATGACCTTATTGTTAGCAGCTTTAACACTTTGAACTCTATACCACCAGCGTTTCCAGTATATAGGTAGGATCATATACATATATTAATGCAACTGATCACTTAACAGACTTGCTGGACATCCTCCCATACAGGTATGTTTTTAAATTTCTTGTTTCTTTCTGTAACTTCATAGTAATTAATTGTGTGACTGTATTATTAAGTAGTCTTAGTGTAATGATTTATGAGATGTCCATTACTTTTTGGAAAACATGGAGCCTATTACCTTATTAAAGTAATCCTTGAGTATAGTGTGTACAAAGAAGATTTACCAGAAGCCTCTAAAAAGTCTACTTCACATATATTTTTTCTTAACAGAAGAAGAAATTTTTTTCCAAAAGTTAGTTAATGTTCTGTTGCAGGACTACTTAGTGTTAAGATGTGTATGTTTTAAAAGCTAGGCTGAAATTCTTTTTATCATTGTTTAAATCAAGTAGTTCAGATAAACTTGTTTTGTAATGTTATGTGATGTATAGTAGCAAGTAGTTCATTTCTCCAAGAATCACTGTAAAAGGAGTGAGACAAGGAGATGGTGTGTTAGTTCAATTCTAGTCTGTTTTTGAGTCCTTCATACTACAATTTTCTGACTGTGCCTGCATTCTTCGGTTATTAATTTCCATTACTGGTGGTTTTTGGTCACCCTGGCCCTTAGGGTCACCATGAGTTGGATCCGACTCGACGGCACTTGGCTTGGCGTTAAAAGTTGATATGTAAAGTGTATACAATCTTTGATGAGATCAATTAGTGTATATGAAATTACAAAAAAAAAAAAACCCTGCTACAGTTGATTTCTGACTATTGCAATCCTATAGGACAGAGTAGAGCTGTGCCCCATAGAGTTTCCAAGGAGTGCTTAGTAGATTTGAACTGCTGATCTTTTGATTAGCAGCCATAGTACTTAACCACTATGCCACAGTGTTTCCATATAAGTACACCGATTAGAAATCTTACATCAGTATTACTGTGCAGTTCAGCGGATCGTTGGTTTCTCCTTTTAATACGTTTGTAAGTGTTAACTTAGGACCTTTTTGAGTGAGTTGTATAAGGTATTTTCAGTGTGTGGCTTTTTATATGTTTGTATTTTCTGTGATGATGATATCAAGTATTTAACTTACCTGTTTTAAAAGGTTGGTTACAACAGTAGCCAGATTGTAAATGAGTTAGATCCCACTTTGAAAACTGCTTCATATATGTACAGTGACCAATATGTAAAGTTTTTTCATACTCTTTTTCAAGTTGTGTGAAAACTTTCATGCTTCTGGTGACATTAAATAACCCAGATTGGAAGAACTGTTCAGTTCAGTTCAGAGAAAATATATAATATTTGGATGTTCTGAGAAATAAGTTTATATGCACCTTGGGAAGAGTAAAGTGGGACAGTAACTTGATCAGATCACTGTTTTACAGGAGTGATGCTTACAGAGTTGTTGAATTTGGAGATAGAAAGACTAGTTAGCAATCTTATTCTAGTTTTAGAATGAACCAGGCATTCCTTGGATACTCTGTGGGGCAGTTCTGCTCTGGCCTCTAGGGTCGCCATGAGTCACGGCACTGGGTTGGAAAGTGCTTGGACTTGGTCTCTGACAGATAATACTGTTTAGGTGGTGAGCGGAGAGAAGGAAAAAGAGGAACTATACAGAATATATATGCTGAGTGTGTGAGGGAGCTGTCTAAAGTAGGATATGCGGGGGGGAAAAGTAACCCAGGAGGGCTTGCGGAATGCTAGAAATTTTTTGGAGGTTTTTTTTTTGAACTTTTTTGTTATCTGTGACTGAACTTTTTATACATGTCATAATTGGGTTTGATGAACTGAGAGTTTTCGTTTTGATCCACACATGCCTTCACTAGTATGTGCTTGTATAATGTTAGTAATAATCGATGCTTTTCAACACATTGTGATAGGTTCTGGGGAAAACACTATTAACCTAGAATTTCTGTAGGGGAAACAGAGCAGCACACTAGTTACATTGTTACAGTGGCAGAAATATGCACAGATAGACATGTAAAAAGATCTCTAGACTCAAAGAGAAGAGGCCTCTTAGGCTGATAATTTAGGGAAAGTGTATAAAATGTTTCTGTCTTAGAATTTAGCCATTGTTAAACTCTCCCAAGGGGTCCTCATTTATGCTTGAGAGTTTGGAGAAAAGGAATTCTATGGTTCTACATATTTAAGTATTTTGAAGTTCAGTTAACTAATAGTTACCAGGAAAGAGAGAAAGGAGGGCATGCAGTGATGGTGAAAGTTTAGCATTTTCTTTATAAAAAGGGTCCACGTTTTCATATCTTTAAACCCTGGTAGTAACCACTGCTTGGCTGCTGACTGGAAGGTCAGCAGTTCAAGTCAGCCTGATGCTTCTTGGAACCTCTATGGGGCAGTTGTACTCTGACCTGCAGGGTTACTCTGAGTCGGAATTGACTCAATGGCACTGGGTTTTTTGTTTTTTTTTCTTATGGTTCAGTGCCTTTGTTTTAAAAATGAGAACACAGAAGCCTAGAGAACTAAAATGGTAACACAGGATTATGTAACTAATGAATGAAGTAGCTATAGGACTGCATTAGAAATCTGAAAATCCTGGGTTTTTTGGAATCCAGTCCATTGCTTTTTTACCATACCAGAGAACTTCTAGGAAAGGCTGAAACAGTTTTTTTTAGAGGACAAAATGGATAGAAAGGAATAGTACTTAAAACAGTCTCCAAATTTTAACTGATGCATATTCTTTGGGCTAAAGGCATTCTTACAACTTTAAAACACTTATCATATTTCATTCTTCAGTAATTCCATCACATTCATTCTGGTGGTTGGCAGGTTTATGAATTATGTGTAAATCTTATCCTTTTTTATTTGATCCTGTGATTATTTCTAAATTGGCGAAGCAGCTCAGCTGTTATCTCAGAAGAAAAACTGAGGCTGTTTCCTTAGTCCTGGCATTTGTCAGCTGAAAAATGTGGAGAACATTTCTTTTTAAATGAAAAAATTTCAGCATGATTACGGTTGGAATACTGGAAAAAGACTGATCAGAGAATGCGCATTGTCAGTAGCCACACAGAAATAACCAGACTTAATTTTTTAATACATATATTGCAGAACACAGAATGGCAGAACTAGGCTTTTCAGATTTCTCATGTTAGTGCTTTAGTCTCTTCATGGTGCAAACACTTAATGCCCTGCAGATTGGGGAGGTTCCAGTCCACCCTGGGGTGCTTAAGAGAACGGAGAAGAACTGCCCCAGTAGCATTTCTGAGGAGTGCCTCGTGTAATTGAACAGCTGACCTTTTGGTTAGCAGCCATGGCACTCAACCACTGCACCACCAGGGTTTCCCTGTTCAGTAAAGGAAAGTCAGCGAGAGTGCGTCACTGTTTCCTTACTAGGTAGAATGTGAATTGATGCCTGTGACTAAACTAAAGGAGTGACTTTTGTGAGCTGGGCCTCTCTCATAGAGCACAAATTTTCCTTAAATATAAATTGGAATATAAAGCATGTGTTGAAGGTGGAGTAAGGTTTTGGAGTGCTGTATTCATTGTACCTGCAATTGTATTTTCCTTTTAGGAGGAAGTTCTGTGGCATGATGCCACAGCCAGAACTGTTTGGGCTACTGCTCTGTGCTGAACAGTTTAGATTCTTGTTTGGTTTTATCATGTGATTTTTGGATGTTATCTTGTAGAGTATGAAGATGAACTTGAATTAGACAATAGATACTTTGTGAATAACTCGTAAAGCACTAGTTCTTAAGTTTGATGCAAGGACTGCTAGTGTTTCCTGAGACTCTTTCATAGGGTATGTAAACTCCCCACTTTTTCAACTATTTGTCTGTGTGAGACTGTGTTTTCTTCATAGGCGTCAATGAAAACAGCATGTCACAACAGATTGAATGCAGAAGCAGATAGGAGAATCCATCTGTTTTTTATCAAGCCAGACATTCAGGATAACTGCAAAAATGTAAAAACATTGACATTATTCTCACTAAACTTTTATTTTGTTTTGGAAAATACATTTTTCATAAAAAATGTATTTGTCTTGAATTGTAATGAGTTTGTTATTGTTACTTAAACTAAAACAAAAATTAGAAATACCTGGTTTTAATTCTAATATAGTGAATATTTATATAAGCCTTTTAAACAAAAGCTCTTTGGAGTCTTAATTGTTGACATGTAAAAGAATTCCAAGACCAAAAGTTTGAGAACCATTATTCTAAAGGTATGAAAGAATCACTGCTATTTCTTGGGGTGATAACAGAGGAATAAAGGAACTGACTTTGAGTAGTTTTAATTATATAACTGTGGCAAGTTTTTTCAGTGATACATAGTTTTGTGTGGATCATGTTTAGATATGCCTGTTTGTAGTGGTGATTTTGTTTTGAAGAAGGAACTGTGTATATACTAAGTTAACCTTTAATGTTTAACCTTTGTTGTAACTATGTGGTATGTACAGGTACTCTCTTTTTGCCTTTTTGAGTTGCATGAATGTGTATTATGAACTACTATAATTCAGTTTTTTAGTATGTGTATTTGTTGCAGTGAAATTTGAGTTTTTTAAAAGGGTAATTCTAAGTACAGAATAATAGTCTTGACTTTGATGCAAATTAGATATTTTTCTTGAATATAAAATGAAAATTTGGAAGGAACAGATGTGGGTGTACATATCCGTGTTCCAAAGTTACTGATTTAACATATTTAAATTTAAGTTTTAATTCCCACTACCACCTCCAGATCCTCTTTTCAGAATTACTGAAAGTGGAAGCTTGGCTTAAATGTTATCAGTTATCTTCCGTTGAATTTCTGAAACGTTCGAGAAACTTGAACAAAACAAAACTTTTAAAAATATTGTACTTCAGTGTTACAGCTTTACTTGTGATCTCACTACTGTGTTGAAGAACTTAAAAGGTAGAAATTAATGTGTTATGAGCATTAATTATAACCTCTATGTCTGGAGGTGATTTGATTTGTTATTAAAGTAAGTACTACTTAGAGAAATTAGTTTATTTGCGAGATTTATTAGAACATTTGATTTTTTTTTTAGTGTTTTGTATTCTCTTACTTCGTCTGTGTGAACCCCTCCCCAGATAGAGTGGAAAGAGATGACCTTTCCAGGTCATGCTTTTCGTGGTATACATGAAGCTGGAGCCATCTAACTCAATTATTTTCAAAAAATAAATATTCGTAGTTTTATCCTTACGATATATGATCAGATAAACATTTTATTTTGTATGCCTTTAAAACAGCACTTGCCTGGCCTTTAAAACCACTGACAGGTTTTATAATGATTTAGATACTTAAATTTGTTAAACCTCACTAAAGCAGTTATTTTTAAATCCTTGGAGAGGTGACAAATTGGAAGTCCAAAAGTTCACGAACTCACACTTTTTCAGTCTCATGGGACTTCTTATTCTTCATTGTCACATGGCAGGCTCTTACCCTTTTTGTTGGGTTCCTTGTACCTGAGCTCTTCCCAGATACCCACAGGCTTATTTTCACTTCAGTCAAATTCTGTTTAAATGTCACTTCATCAGAGTCCACCCATGACAGTTGGACCTGATAGTACTCATTCTCATTCTCTGTCCCTCCTTCCTCTCCTCCCACCCTCCCTCTCTTCTTCCCCTACTCCCCTCTCTTCTATTCTTCTTTCTCTTCCGTAGTGTATCCCTTTACACTGCATTATTTGTCTTCTAAGTACTACCTTGGTGCTAGTACATTGTAAATGTATGTGTGTTATATGTGCTGTGTATTGTCTTATACCCTCAATTTAAATTCTGCGAAGATGGGCTTCAGTGTTTTTCCGAACTTGTATCCCGAGGATCTTCAACAGTGGGTGGTACATAGTAGATACTTATTAAATGATTTTGATGAGGAATGTGAAATTTGGAACATAATCACCAACACCAACATAATCACTAAAATGTTTCTTTTATTCATCATATACTCATGTAGATGAAAAAGGCATGTTCCTTAACAAAAAAGAACTAACTAGTCAGATAGATTTGTGCATGTATTTTTTCTTACACTGTCTCTCACCCAGTGCTGTATCCTTACCTACTGTGTGTTAGCTGAGAGGCTGCACCCTTGCAGATGTTCACTTTTTTAGTAGGATATATTTTTTGACAAAAATATCTTTAATGTTATGTATTTCTGCCTTCTCTAATTTTAAAATTACTTTTATCACAAATATATATAGATCAGTAATTGCAGAAAATGCTATCTTTTGTCTCATATATATGCACAGTATCATGCAAACAAAATTAAACTTCAGGATTATATTCAGGTTTTGGAGGGATGCTTACCTGCCAAGGCTGTTAAAATCATTCTAATGATGTAGAACTCTCTATTTTTCAGGCAATTTATTCTGCCTGTGAGAGGCCTTTGATTAGTAAAAAAATCCATCTCTATTTGCAACCAAAATATGTTGTTCCACATATTGGTTCTGATTATATCCCATGGAGGATGTATCACATATGTATGTCATCCTTCTTCCTTGTGATAGCCTTTCTGTTATTTGATAATTTACCAAATTCTCTCTGACATTTCAGTCCTCCAGATTGAGAATCTCTGGTGAGCTGTATGATGATGACATCCATTTATCATACTGGTTGTTTACTAAAAGTTTGTTGGAGTTTTGTTTATAGGTTTCTAGAAGGGTGGCATGTAACTTTGAAAGCAGTAGCCTTAGTGTTTTCTCTCTAGTTCTTAGTTTTCATTTTATTAGAGCATTATGATTTAATTTTTCCCTGGACATGTGCTTTAGGTGAAAATTTGCAGCGCAAACTAGTTTGTCATTCAGAAATGTATACATGCTTGCTGCTAGCCCAGACCTGGAACCAGTACTGAAGCCAACACTTCAGACAAAGAATGGACTGGACACAGGGACATAGGTGGTGTGTGCACATTAGGGTTTTATGTATCTGTATATGAGGCTGTCCTACCAGTTTCTTTCTAGAGTGGAGAAGAGAGGATGGAGAGGAAGGGACAAGTGTTGGTTTAGTGGATACATACTGGAAATAAAAAATGAAAAGGAAGAGTGTTGTCACAGGGTGAGGAAAGCAGATAGAGTTGCAGAGAGGTGGATATACAAAAATAGACTGAATTATAAAGTACACTTAATCATAATAAAAAAAATAAAGAAATTTATACATTAACTATTTTGTGACATTGGTTACAATTTCCACCTTGCATCAGCACCTCCTGCTTTCCCATTCCACTAGGTTCCCAGTTTTCCTGTCCCCTCCTGCCTTCTCATCTTTGCATTTGGGCAGCAATTGCCCATTTGGTCTACACTACTGACTGAACTAAGAAGAGTATGCTTTCTGTGTGTTATGTTTTCTCAGCCTGTCTAATGTTGGGCTGAAAGGTGGACTTGGAGAGTGACTTAAGTTCTGAGTTAGGGTGTCCAGGGGTCGTAGTCTCAGGGGTTCCTCCAGTCTCTGTCAGACCTTTTTTGTATGTGTAAATTTCAATTTTGTTTTACATTTTTCTCCCACTCTGTCCTGGACCATGTGTTTTGATCTGTGTCGTAGCAGTTGGCAGTACTAGCCAGCCACCCTAGACTTCTAGGTTCAAGCCTGTAGAGGCTTTTTGTCATGAAGACTTCACTGTGTCACTGTCCCACTCCACAGGTGCTATTCAGGAGTCAGGCTGAATGCCTTTCTTCTGCAGTTTCTGTTCACCTTTGTTTTGTTCCTCTCCGTCCTGCTCCTGCTCCCCTCCCCCGATAACTGCTCACAAGGGCGATTACTTTGAATTGGAGCATTCTGCGGTTGGAATCGTGCTTTATTGTTTTTTGCTCAGCTAAGAAGTACTTACAGAATGTAAAATCAGTGAGAATCAGAGCTGTTTTCTAAGGTAGAAAGGTAGTTACTCACTCTTTGAGTTTTAATTGTTTGTTCTTAAAACATTCTAAAAACTGGATTCTTTTATTTTTCCCTGATCTATGAAGTCCCTTCCTTTCTTCCATGCATTTCTAGGGTGCTAGTAGTGTGTTGTTAGGTGCCGTTGAATAGATTTCAGCTCATAGTGACCCCATGTAGCAGAGGGTCAAAGTATGACTTGTTCACATCAGAAGCCTATGAGTAGAAGTTGCAGCTTATCTAGTAAAGTTCTTCTTGAACAGTATTGTTTGTCATAGAAAAGACAGTTTTTTAAAAAGTAGCTAACCACTTATTAGTCTGAGTATTATTTTTTAATTCTATCAGTTAGATGGTTTTATTTCATTAATTTTGCATAATAGGTTATTTTAGATGTTCAGATGATGCTACATGAGCACTTTTTAAAATTGTTGTAAAAATACATAAAACACAACATATGAACATTGGTTGGTACCTTTAATGAACACAAATTAGAAAAGACATAGTATGTTTTGCCTGTGTAATCCACATCATTTTGATATACTATTAGAATCCTGTGGTTCAAATTAGTTTTTACTTAGTTTAAATTTGCAGAGACCTTCTTTTTACCTTCAAAAGTACTGAAATAAAAATGGAGCAACTTCTTAAAGAATTTAAGAAAAATTGCCTCCCAATTTTTGAGTCTGCTGTTTCGCTGTTAAATGTGAAAGTATAAACCTAGCCTTTTTAAAAATTTGAACAGTTCATAGATTTTAAAAAGTAACCTGCCTCTCACACTATTTGAAGAAAATAAAATGCCTGCATATGGTAGTCAATGTGTTGTTTTGACCTTTGGTGGGGCTATTAATGTATTTATTTATTTTTTTTACAATTCAAGTACTGATGAACAAAGATTGTCAGAACACATGACATTAAATTGTCTTGTTATTTTATAAAACTGTAATCTCTAGATCATAATAATTGCAAAAATTCTGAAGGTCTTTCTTCCAGTTTTTAGCTGGTAACATTTTAGTTCCATTTTAAAACACTTAAAAGATATAATAGAGTGAGAAATGGAATAACTTTGGTGTTTCGTTGAAAGAAATGTAAAATAACAGTTAAATCATTAGAAAAGCTGATACTGAATTGAAAATGTACTACAGTCACACTCAACATTAAGTCAGAATATAACACTGAGACTAATGCAGTGACTTAGAACTTGATTATAAATAGCAATTGTAATAAAACACTGAAACAGATGATATTCTGCGTCATGTGATTTCCAGTAAACGGAAGTATATTTAGCTTGATGCCTTGTTAGATTGTTAACCTAGTTAATTAAGCTTATTCAGGTTACATAAAATGAATTGGTTCCTGATAATCTCGTGCAGTATTAGCAGATGTAAGCATATCCTTAGATGCATCCTTAGGTTATTGTCCCATTTTATCATGGTCATTTCACCACAGATCTGAGTGTTCCGTCCTTGTGATAAAGCGTAAGGGATAAGCCATTCTGTTTGTGTTTTAAAAAACAATTACTAAATATGTCGAAGTAAATTTAAAAGAAAAAAGTGTTTTTAAAACTATCTGTTGTGCTACTGAAGTGGGTATCTGTTTCTGCTGTATGTTTAGGTTATAACTCACTTCAAGTGCTTGAAGATAAATAAAAATAGATTTATGACAAACATTGATATATGATTACTTAGTAACAAATTACCCCGAAACTTAGCTTTAAATTATAGATGTTTATCTCTTAGTTTTTGTGGGCCAGGAAATTTGTGAGCAGCTTAGCTGGTTGTTTTGGGCTCAGGGTTTCTGAAGAGATTTTAGTCAAGCTCTTATGCCAGTGTTTCAGTTTTCTCCTGGTTCAGCTGGGCCTGTAGAATTGTCTTCAAGCTCACTCATGTGTTCTTCTCTGGCCACTGAGTTCAGTCATCTGCCCATGTTTTTCTTTTTCCAATAAGGGTGCTTGAGTTCTTTAGGACATGGCATCTGATTTCTCCAGGACAAGTAGCACAGGAGAGAGAATACAGGGGATGCTGTGGTGTCGTTTATGACCTAGTCTCAAGTCAGACATTGTCACTTCTGACATATGCTGTTTGTTAGAAGTAAGCCACTAAATGTAACCCACTCTCCAAGGATGGGGAATTAGGTACTTTCACTTGAAGAGAGCAGTGCGGAATTAAGAGTTCTTATTTTGAAATCACTGTAGTATTGTAGATGAGGAGTTCTTGTAGCATGCATTAAAGGCCATATTAGGACTTTGGTAGAGGTGATTCCCAACTCTGACACTGTCTGTGACTTCGATGCAGCGTTTATATTGCGGACAGAAGAAACACAGATGGTTGAATTTGACCTCTTGATTCACATAGGATCTGGTTTCCATAGGTGGTGATTCTGCTGTACAGCCAAAACTTTTCACTTTCTTAAGATGAACTCTTTGATTCAGTGACATAGATTACTGCCATTCCTTTGTAGAGCTGTTTTTATATTTCAGATATGTATAGAAATTGTGATTTTTTTTTTAGCGTAGGTTATCTGTATCAAACATGATTTTAATGTTTGTATGTTCTTTATTAATACTCTGACATGTGAACTTTAGGTATGTAAAGTATGGAGTACAATTCATGACCAAAACGAGGGATTCAGTAAATGTTAGGGTTTAATTAACTTTTATTGTTATTGTTATTTATCCTAAGTTATAAAATGATCTCTAATTAACTTAAACAGAAAGTTTAACTTAGTTAAAAAAAAAAACTGTCTTTTTTTTTGTTTTTTTAAGCATAGTTCAGGCATCAAAAACTTTCCCTCTTGACTGTATCCTGGCTTCATTTAATTCCCATTTTTCTGACAAATAACCAGTGTTGTTATTTATCTTTCCATATGTTTATTACTCAAACAGAAGACACCCAGCCCCCCATGGCAATACCCCAAAACCAAATGTGTTGCCGTGGAGTTTGTTCTGATTCATAACAACCCTGTACACAAGAGAACAAAACACTGCCGGGTCCCGTGACAGGCTCACCATCATTGTGCCTGAGCCCATTGTTGGCAGCTAATGTGTCAGTCCGAGGGTCGTCTTCTTTTCTGCTGACCCTCTACCAAGCATGATGTCCTTCAAGGACTGATGCCTTCCCAGAATGTATCCAAAGTTTGTGAGACAGTCTTGCCACCTCTTGCTTCTAAGGAGCACTCTGGTTGTACTTCTTCCAAGACAGATCTGTTGGTTCTTTTGGCACTCCGTGGTACATTCAGTGTTCTTTGCCAACACCACAGTTCAAAAGTGTCAGTTCTTCTTGAATCTTCTGTTCAGCTTTTCCCTGCATATGATGTGATTGAAAATACCATCGCTTGGATCAGGTGCACCTTAGTCTTCAAAGTGAAATTTTTGCTTGAGTTGCAGCTGCACTGTAGGGTTCTTAAACAGTGACTGGTGGATTTGAACTGCTGACCTTTTGGTTAGCAGCCATAGCTCCTAAACTTTGTGCCACCACGGCTCTGGAATGGTAATATACAACCTTCCTCTCCCTCTCGAATTTTAAACTAAAATATATATTGATGTGAAAATTTATCTGAGATGTAAAGACTTACTCATTCTTTTTTTATGTGCTTTTACAGGATGCCAGTCACTGTGCATATTTAGTATAATTGCTTTTTTTCAGTCCTTTGTTAGTGGACATTTACAAATTTTTGATTTTATAGTCAGCATGTGTTTTAGTCAGCTAGAGCTGCTCTAACAGAAAATACAACAGAGTGGATGGCTTTAACAAAGGAAAGTTTATTCTTACACAGTCCGGTAGGCTACAAGTTCAGATTCAGGATGTGTGCTCCAGGGAAAGGCTTTACCCCTTGTTGGCTCTGGAGGAAGGTCCAGTATTGCATCAGTCTTTGTCCCAGAAGCGTCTTGGCACGGGAATCTCAGATCTGATGGACATGCTCTTCTCTCTGTGCTGCTTTCTGGGTGGTGTGAGGTTCCCAATTCTCTGCTTGCTTCTACTTCCTTTTATCTCTTGTAGGATGAAAGGAGTAAGGGTGGAGCAAGCCACACTCCAGGAAAACTCCCTTTAGAGTGGAGAAGGAAGGCAATCCTATGAAGAGACTTGCAGTCCCACCCTAATCCTTTAACATGCAGCACAGGAAAATCACAAAATGGAAGACAGTCACAAAATACTGGGAATCATGGCCCAGCCACATGGCGACACGTATTTTTGGGGGGACACAATTCAATTTATGATGCTAGTGCTGCTCTAACAGTGTGACAGTGAAATATCTTGTACATATAATCATTCTGAACATGTCAGTATACCTGTAGGACGAGTTCATGGAAGAACTGATAAGCCAGAGGGTGTACTGAAAACCAAGAAAGTAAAACCTGTTGTGTAGAATAACCCTAGGTACAGAGTAGAACTGTTCCTTGGGCTTTTCTTGGCTGTCATGGTTATGGAAGCTATTTGTCAGGCCTTGGGTTTGTAAAGACCACCAGCCTTTAGGTTAGCAGCCAGTTACAAACTGCTTGTGCCACCTGGGAAATCTCAAAGGGTTTGTAGATATTGCCAGAATAGTCTCCCCAGGGGGTACCAGGTTACTCATTATTACTAACAAGGTTTGCACACTGCCTGTTTTCCACCAGAGTATATTTTATATTGCCACCGGAATATATTTTAATAATTTTGGAGTTTGCCAGTCTGATAGATGAAAATGGCATTTCAGTGTAATTGAAATTAACATTCTTCTTATGAATGAGGCTTAATTTTTACTCTTGTAAAAATAAATCTTCATTTTTTATTTTTTTGTGTTGTATTTGTTCTATTCAGAGCCTTTGTCTTTTTTTTTTTTCCCTTCCTGTTGTGGTGTTGATGTTATCAATGGGTAAAAACTGGGGGATTTGCTTTTTGTGATGAGTTAAACTATTTGAGCTTGCGTTCCACTTGTCGTTTGACTCTGTTTTTTCACTTTGAAGTTTTGATTTTTGTGTAGTTGAGTTGTGTATGTGTTTGTGCCATAAAAGACTAGAGTTTCTCTAGACTTACAAAGGAACTCTTATTCTTTCCCTAATACTTTACTAGTTTCATGTCTTACATTGTGTGTTTTACAGTTGTATTTGTTGTGGTATGTGGAATGAATTATGGATCCATCTTTTTTAAAAAAATGTAACTGCCAACTTGTGTTAATTCAGTTTATGGCATGGTTCATCTTTTCCTCATTGATTTAAATGCCATGTTTGTATAACTAAATTCCTGTATTTGTGTGTCTATTCTAGAGTTTCTTTTCTGCTGTTATCTATTTTGTAGTGTCTTTCAAGTTTTCCTGTATTGTTGTCTCTCAGGGTTTTCCTGGCTGTTACTTCTCTGCCCCGGCCCTGGTGTGGGGGGTGGGGAAGCATCTAGCTTTTATATTGGGACCAGATAAACTACATTAATGTATGATGCTTTTTTAAAATATTATTTCTACTTTGTTAATTATAACATTTCCTTTAAATACTAAAACCTGATTTTTAAATACATACATAGCACATATTTGGAAGGCCACTGATGGTGACTGCATATACCATATAAAGTATGATAGTACCAGAGAGAAGACCTTGTATGTCTGTCTTGAATGCCTTCCATGAGCTTTTGTGTATATTGGCTCTTATAATTAATTAGCATACCTGCTAAGCTAGTGATTACACTCTGTAGAATATGCAGTTTTTATGGCTACAGTTTCTTCAATGCTTTTTTTCTACAGCTGTGATGCAGATCCGTCAGCCCTAGCAAAATATGTCCTGGCTTTGGTAAAGAAAGACAAAAGTGAGAAAGAGTTAAAGGCATTATGTATTGATCAGCTAGATGTATTTCTTCAGAAAGGTAAGATATTTGTTATTTAATAAGATTATCCACAGGAAGCTCATGACATAGAATCTGACTGTAACAATTTTATATATTATTAAACATAATAGTGATGATTATTGATTATATTCATAGCTCATTTTTAAATGGAAATCTTTTAGGATTCTTAAGCTCATTCTTACAGCATGCTGATACATATTTTTTCTATAGGTTAAAGAGATTAAGAGAATGACAGTACTGTAGTACTGCTTAGAAAATTAGAATGTCATCCAGCACAATAGTTCTCATCTTTTTTTACTTTGCTGTTTCTTGAGAATACTATCTGTGTGTGGCACCTTGGGGTAGAGTTCATGGAGGAGACTAGTCATGGCCTGAAGTGACTGGCCCCAAGGCTGTGACTATTCTAGCTCCACTACCCTGAAAGGTGAGTGGACCAGTAGGAACCATGGCACTTGGGTCGTGACTCACTCACTTGGAAACTATGGTGTTTGTAGTTTCTAGGTTTATAAAAGCAAAGGTATATTTTGTCATTATTAAAGATCTTACATGTAGAGGTGGAGATTTATATCTTAGCAGATGTCTTTTGATCTGTTTTTGTTTATTTTTAGAGACACAAATATTTGTGGAAAAACTTTTTGATGCTGTGAATACAAAGAGTTACCTACCTCCTCCAGAACAGCCATCATCAGGAAGCCTAAAGGTAGAATTTTTTCAGCACCAGGAAAAAGATATAAAGAAAGAAGAGGTAAGGATTTATGTTGTGATTTACATGTTCTGTAAATACATTTCAGGAATAATTAAACTGAGTTTTATCTTCTGTTATGTGTTGGGAGTCCCCAAGACCAACCCCAGGTTGCCAACCCCAGGTTAGATGATTCTTTAAGAGGACTCATGGGATACAGCGTATAGGTGTACTCATGGCTATAATTTATTACAGCAAAACACTACAAAGCAAAATCAGCAAAGGAAAAGATGAATGGGTCAGAGTTCAGGCAGAAACAGATAGAAGGTTCCAAGAGCCTTTTCAGGTAGAATTTCGCAGGTTGTACTTAATTCTCCTAGCAGTGAATTGTGACTAAAGTATGTGAAAAGTCTTTTCGGCAAGCTCATTAAATACTCAAGGCCCTAGGATTTTACTGGGAACTGTTTACATAGGCAACCTCCTGTTACACAGCAAAATTTCACAGTCCCAGAATGAAAAGCAGGTGTTCTCCACAAAATGTGTTTATGTAGTTTCAGGCTAAGTGAGCCATTCTTATCAGGGGATTGTTGGGACCCCACCAAAATCCAAGTTCCCGGATGCCAGCCAGGGGTTACTGTTTCTCAGGAGAGCAGTCTCAGGCTTGTTATTATTTCTCTTCTGTGCACTGTCTTACAGCTGTGAATGCTGTATTGCTATCAATATTCTGTGAAAATAACTACACTGACAGTATATCTGTTTGCCTCTGTACTGCATATATTTAGTAGAGGGTTATTTTTAAGGTAGTGAAATAAAAGAGTCTTTACAGACAATAGAAATGACTTCACACTTTCATAAGTTGTAAAAATTTTATCTCTATAGGTTTCTCTATAACTTTTGTTTAATAGTTGTATGATTCAAATAATTCCTGCACAGTGGTTAAGAGCATGGCTATTAACCAAAATGCCAGCAGTTCAAATACACTAGCTGCTCCTTGGAAATCTTATGGGGCAATCTGCTCTGTCCTCTATAGTCACTATGAGTCAGAATTGATTCCATGGCAATGAGTTTTTAAGGTTAGGCTGAACCTGGAAATATATTGCCTTGACCAAAACCAAACCCATTGCCATCAAATCAGTTCTCAGTAAGTGGTAGTTGCTGCCACTGTTGAGATTGTTGTGGCTGTAACCTTTATTTTTACTCTTGTATTCTGTATGTTTTCCCTAGATTATATAAGTAATACATACAGTGTGATATAAAATGTTCTGATTCTCAGATGTAATTTTAATTGTCTGTATATCTGAATCTGTTTACTTACGTGTATATACATAGGGTTATATATAAAAGAACATCCCCTGTGATTGCTCTAGTGTCATGTGTATTACTCCAGATTTTTCCAACACTTAGACTGTTTCCTCCCCATCTGGAATCATTCCGTATAGTTTTATTATTTATTTTAGTTAAAAATATACATGGAACTCTTTTTTACATTTTACTATTGATACCATTTTTACTGTTGTATTTTAGTGTATATCAGGGTTACATTCAGTTGCATATAACAAAAAAATAATAATCTTAACAAGGGTTTGTGTTTCTGTCTCTTACAACAGAGTTCTAGAGATTGGGCTTGTGTAGGGCTAGGTTGGTAGCTCTGGGTCTTAAAGGAACACGCTCTTCTATTTTCCTGCTCTACCCTGGTAGTGTAGTGGTTAAGAGCTGCACCTACAGACCAGAAAGTCAGAAGTTTGTCAGAAACTGTATGGGGTGGTTCTTCTGTGTCCTGTAAGGTCTCTGTGAAAAGGAGTTGACTTGATGGCAGTGGGTTTGGTTTATCATCTTAAGCGTATGGATGTCTGGAATGCAGACAGGATAGCTGGAGTGACAGTAGGAAGGAAGAAGGAGCAGTGACAAAGGAGTATGTGTCTCGAGTTGTCCGCTCAGTGGTTCCAAACGCTCAAAATGCCAGATGGCTATCTAAGTACTCTGGAAATAGTGCAGATCTTTATAGTAATTGTACTTAATAGAAAAATGTGCTTTATTGGAATACTTTTAGAAAACAGTTTATTAATTCCTGTATTTTGATATTGATTAAGCGATTGAAATAGTAAGAAGACAAGGAATAGCTGTTGCCAAACTTACATACATTTCTTTGTTTCTTTCAGATCACAAAGGAGGAAGAGCGAGAGAAGAAGTTTTCTAGAAGGCTAAACCACAGTCCTCCCCAGTCAAGCTCACGCTACAGAGAAAATAGGTGATCAGTTCATCTAGTCATCCTCAGTGTAGACTTTGGTGACCTTTTATACGAATATTTGCATTCCAGGCATCTTTCACATAGGGACAAGTAATTTCTGCCATTTTATTGGTATAGATAAGTACAACTGTAACTAGTTCCTTTATTACCAAGAAAATTCCTGTCAGATTTGTGGTTACTAGAAGTAAGATTTAGAACAAAGCTTGGCATACAGTAAATACCCAGTATTAACTTTTATTATTTCCATTTTCAAATTTTAGTGGAACCTTTACAAACATTTTTTTTTTTAATGTTGAGAATATGCATAGCAGAACATACACCAGTTCAGCAATTTGTACATGTAGAATCCAACGCCATTGATTATAGTCTCATTGTTGTGCAACCATTGTTAGTGTCCTTTTCCAGGTTTTTCCTCTGCCATTAATGTGAGCTCCAGACCTGCTGAGTCTTCTGTTTAATCTAATGTTGAGTTGCTCTTGTCAGTGTGGTCCCAAGTAGATAAAAAGAACACAGTACTTGAGGCAGTTTTTATGAGTTAAGCTAAACTGCCGTTTGCAGGGAATATTTTTGGTTTAAGGTTTGAAGATTATCTTAGGACAGTAGCGTCAGGGGTTCATTCAGCCTCCATGGCTCCAGAAAGTGTGGATTTCATGAGGATTTGAAATTTCATTGTATTCCAGTGGAATCTTGATTTGAGACCCTTTTTTTCTCTCCCTAAAGATTCTGTTTGGTGTGAATAAATTTACTTTTCCTGTGAAGAAGATTACAGTGTGATATGTGCTTTTGTATATTAGTGTATAAGTACAAGGCAGTATGTACTAAAGGGTCTTCCAGTAAGGATGTCTTATTTTTGATAGCTCACAGCTGTGGTATTTGTGAAGCTGTAGAGCCGTATTTATCACATTTTTTGATTAGTTTTGATTAGTTTCATTACCCATGAAAAGTTACATGAGTCCACAATGTGTGGAAATTGTTGAAGTTGATTATCACAATGGGTATTCTGTCTACCAAACATTCTGTGTGTTATGTGACATTTATGATGCACATAATCATCCCACTGAGAGAACAGTTTGATGTTTCATCAAAAAATTTGAGACATCCGGATCTGTTGCCAATCAGATGACGCCTGTGTGTTGGTGAACCACATGTTCCAGTGAAAATATTGCCACCGTTTGGCAGAGTACATGAGAATCCATCCCAGTCAGTTTCTTGCAGAGCACAAGAACTAGGCCTTTTGTCGACCACAATTTGGTGGATTTTGCATCTGGATTTGAAGCTTTACCCTAACAAAAAAAAAATGGTTTTAACTCTAGAACTGAAGTCCAGCAACCATAAATTGAATATTCCTTTTCTGACTGGGCTCTGGAGCAGTTGGAAGTTCACCCTGCTTTTGGCCAAAAAATCATCTTCAGCAATGAGGTCCATTTTGGGGTGAATGGCTTTGTTAACAAACAACGCTGTGAGCAACGAGAATCCAATGGAGATCAAGAATGTCTACTTCATCCCCCAGAAGTTACTGTTTGGTATGGATTTTGATCTGGTGGAATCTGTGGCCGTTGTTTATATCAAGACAAATGAGGAGAGGCGGTGACTGTCAGTGATGAAAGATTGGCTGTGTTTGGAAGATACCATGGGGCAATTTATACAGAGTTCTTTTCCACACATAATGCCATCAAACAATTAAAACTATCATATCCACAACTTGTTTTATTCAAGTTCAAAGATAGTACACACTTATTGGAGGACCCTTTTATGTACTATAAGGAATATGTATAAATAAATCCTTGTATGTACAGATGCGTAAATGTATTAAAGGTACTGATATGTATAAGATTAAAGACTAAGACAATTTTTCTGTCAAGCAGGTGTTAGAATACTAAAAGAGATCATACTCAGTTTTCTAAGGTTATTTTGAGCTATTTTCAATTGTAGTTTTCTGGTTGTGGGGTAAAGAATTTTATTGCAAGAATTAGTTGTAACTTTTACATATAATTTGAGCTTTCTCTGTATCCATTTAAAAATTATTTACGTAAAATTGGTTATGTTTCTTTAGAAGTCGTGATGAGAGGAAGAAAGATGATCGTTCTCGAAAAAGAGATTATGATCGAAACCCTCCTCGAAGAGACTCCTACAGAGAGCGGTACAATAGACGGCGAGGGCGGAGTCGCAGTTACAGCCGCAGTCGGAGCCGAAGTTGGAGTAAAGAGAGACTGCGCGACCGAGAGAGAGACAGGAGCAGGACCAGAAGCAGAAGCCGAACCCGAAGCAGAGGTAAATAATGCATGTCTACATGTGTTTTACTTGGCCTTTTTCTGTGTGTGAAAAGGTACTTATTTCAGTGTTTTTTAAAATTTTTAGTGTGTTAAATTTGTTCAAGTTGTGTTAATATTTTTTATTTTGATGAATTTGTTTTTAAAAGTCTCTTGGGAGATTGTATTTCATGTAAATTAAAATGACAATAACTTACTTCTGTATACCCATCGAAATGACTGAAGTTAAAAAGACTGACAGTTCCGAGTGTTGATGAGGATGGAGGTGAATTGAACTCTGGAAAACTGTTGGACAGTACTTTCAAGTGTCAAACCTACATCCACTGTGTGACCAGGAGAAGTGAAATCATATGTGCACACAAATGTTCACATTAGTTTAGCAGTGAAAAACAGCAGACTGCTGAAACCATGAAACTGTATGGATGGATCTCTTAATAATTAGGCTGACTGAAAGAAGTCAAAACTAAAAACAGTACACATGTATAAAAACTTTTAAAAATGCTAGGTGATCTGTATGGCCAGAAAGCCAGTCTGGTTGCCTGAGGATGGAGTAAAGGAGTGATGGACTATAAGAGGACACAAGAAAACTTAAAAAACGTATATATATAGACACATATATTATTTTTCATTGTGCCTTAGATGAAGGTTTAGAAACCATGGTGGCATGATGGGTGAGAGGTACAGTTGCTAACCAAAGGTTGGCAGTTCGAATCTACCAGGCATTTCTTGGAAACTCCAAGGCAGTTCTGTTCTGTCTGGCTTTTATGTGTCAGAACTGACACACTGGCAGTGGATTTTTCTGCCTTTAGATGAAAAGTTTACAGAACAAACTAGTTTCTTATTAAATATGCATGTAGTGCTTTATGATATTGATTAACAACCCTGCAACGTGTCAACACGATGCTATTGTAATCTTGGGTTCCCTACCACATTTTTCCTGTCCCCTCCTGTCTTCTAGTCCTTGCCTCTGAGCTGGTGTGCTCCTTTCGTTTCATTTGTTTTATGAGCCTGTCTTATTTTTGGCTGAAGGGTAAACCTCTGTAGTGATGTCATTATTGACTGGGGGCCATCCTTTCAGGGTTTTTCCAGTCTCTGCCAGGCTAGCAAGTATGGTCTTCTATTTGAGTTAGAATTTTGTTTTCCGTTTTTCTCCAGTTTTGTCCAGAACATTCTGTTGTGGTGTCTATCAGAGCAGTCGATGATGGTGGCTGGGGACTATCTAGTTGTACTAGATTTAGTCTGCTGGAGGCCGTGGTAGATACCCAAACCACCAAACCCAGTGCCATTGAGTCAATTCTGACTCATTGTGACTCTGTAGGACAGAGTAAAACTGCCCCGTAGAGTTTCCAAGGAGTACCTAGTAGATTTGAACTGCCAGCCTTTCGATTAGCAGACATGTAGCACTTAACCACTATGCCACCAGGGTTTCTGTGGTAGATACGGTCCATTAAGCCTTTGGACTGATCTTTCCCTTATATCTTTAGTTGTCCTCATTCTTGCTTGATCCTGAAGGGGTGAGACCAGTGGTGTATCTTAGATGGCTGCTTCCAGACTTTTAAGACCACCCCAGACACTACTCACTGAAGTAGAATGTAGAACATTTCACAGGGAAACTTTTGAGTGTGAAGAATATGTTCATTATCTTGATTATGGTGATGATCTCACAGTATATACTTAGATCAAGACTTACAAGTTATATACCTTAAATACATGTAGATTATTATGTATCAGTTATATCTCAAAACTAAAAAAGTTTTGAGAGTCAAATGTGTATGTTCATAAGAGAATGTCATTTCTAACATGCATAATTTTTTCCCAATATGTATTATTGAAAAGATGTCGCGGGCAGTAGAACAGCTGAAACATCTTTGAGTGAAACAACTTTATGCAAGCTTAGATTTTTTTGTTACCATGGCAACCTTATTGTACCCTTTAGAAAATATTATTTGGGGTCTCAATATGAGTCCTATATTTCTTGAGTACTTTTTTTTTGAGTTTTTTATTTTTCCCTGTGATGTAGATGTTCTCTAAGCCTCTCTGTGCACATTACTTGACTTAACTAATCTTAATACCTTTTCTCTTTTCTGGAGACCATAGATAGCCTACTTAGTTTTTTGTTTTTTGTTTTTTTACTTTTAACATGAACTTCTTTTTTTCCCTCTTTGGGCAGTCTATTCTTAGATTCAGAAAATAGTGTTGACTGTAAAACCTCAGCTAGAATCTCTAGTTGGATGTTAACAAAATGGTCATCACAGGAAGAGTATACTTTTACTTGTATGTTTTATGTGCTGAGGGTATTATGCATTTCAATGAAGAAAGTAAAAGACTTTGTTTTTTCTATAAATGGAAAAAAAAATTAAGTTCAGCAGCTTTATGCCTCATTTTGTAGTGTAGTCATATTGGATAGAAATAGCCTGTCTTGGAATACTGTGTAATAATTTAATAGCTTTTAAAAGGAGAAGGAGGATTATCCAATACACTGAGTAGTTTCTTTGTGTTTTGCTAAATAACTCTATTTTGTAGAGCCTGGGACATGTTTTTATGGAGTGTAAATTTAAGTCCATTTATATTTTGTTGCAGAAAGAGATCTAGTAAAACCTAAATATGACTTGGATAGAACAGATCCATTAGAGAATAATTATACTCCAGTCTCTTCGGTACCCAGCATTTCATCCACTCACTACCCTGTACCCACCCTAAGCAGCACTATTACAGTGATTGCTCCTACTCATCATGGGAATAACACTACCGAAAGTTGGTCAGAATTTCATGAAGACCAGGTGGATCATAACTCTTATGTAAGACCACCAATGCCAAAGAAACGATGTCGAGACTATGATGGTAAGTCTGAACATTTTGTGAAGAATTAATATTTCCAGTTGAGTTTATTTGGTAAGTTTAGGTTGTATACAGTTACTCACAACTTACCTTTCATATTAACAATAATGGAAAGTTGGTCTTGATCCCTTTATGATTTCCTCAGTATTGTTGAAGGCTTCGTGGCAACTTTTTTTTTCCCCAGTCACTACTGTTAGTTTAATGATAGTGTTTATTTGCGTCTCAGTTTTAATATATCACTGGCATCTACCAAACAAGGGTAAATGTCTACTTATTTAATTTTTTGATATATGTATTTTTTGGTGTGTATGTTAAGACAGCTTACTTTACTGGCAAAATACTGTCAAAATACTGGTAGTATTTTATTAGAATTAACAGGTAGCTCTTCTGAAATAGTTAATTATACTTGCCCAAAATACTTATATTTTTAGATACCTTATATGTGTTAACTTAAAGAACATTTATATGTTCAGTGCTTTTGATATTTTTCGCTGTTACTCCCCGTAGAAAAGGGTTTTTGCATGAGAGGAGACATGTGCCCTTTTGATCATGGAAGTGACCCAGTGGTTGTTGAAGATGTGAATCTTCCTGGGATGCTGCCTTTCCCAGCACAGCCCCCTGTTGTTGAAGGACCACCTCCTCCTGGACTTCCTCCACCTCCACCCATTCTGACACCCCCACCTGTGAATCTTAGACCCCCAGTGCCACCTCCGGGTCCATTACCACCTAGTCTCCCACCTGTCACAGGTAAGTAAATAGTTTGTTTGCTTTTTTAATGTCTGTCTATTCAGTCTTTTTATAAAGTTAATGAGTTTGATACTTGTTTTAATTAAAAATAGTCTTAACTGAATCAGACAGAAGATGCCTGCTAGAAACTAAGAGCAAGATACTCCCATTTCGAGTACCCCAGTTTTGTAGGCATTGTTGGTTAGTTTCTGTGGTTTAGAGGGGCACTGTATAATGTACAGACCTGTCGAAGACCAGTATTTGTGGTCCTTTCTGACTCAAGACAGCTCTGTTTTGAAATACTCTGAAAGGATATTTTACCATAGAGAAATAATTTAATTGTAAGAGTTTGGTGTTTGTAGATATTATTGATTGATAAATGAAAATGCCATGTTTGAATGTACAATAACTTATTTTATTTGTTTGCTTTCAGATGATATTTCTTATTCTTTGGTTTTGACAGGACCACCCCCTCCACTTCCTCCTTTGCAGCCATCTGGTATGGATGCTCCCCCAAACTCTGCGACCAGCTCTGTTCCCACAGTAGTAACAACTGGCATTCATCACCAGCCTCCACCGGCTCCACCCTCTCTTTTTACTGCAGGTGCAGTTTTGGCCCTTTTGATAGTAGTAACACAATATAATTTTAAAGCAGAGTTTTAGATGAGGAATTTAAAAATGTCTAGAGAGTGAATTGTTCTAGTGGTACTGTTTCTTAATAAAATCAGGTAGAATGCCATGTAGATGTGATTAGTATAGATTAAATGTAAGCTCTTAATCAAAAATCCCACTGGTGTCAGGTTGGGTCTGACTCATAGCGACCCTAGAGGTCAGAGTAGAACTGTCCCATAGAGTTTCCAGGGAGTGCCTGACAGATTTGAACTGCTAACCTTTTCGTTAGCAAGCATAACACTTAACCATTGTACCACCAGGGTTTCCACCAGCCCTTAATTAGGATTTAAAAAACGTTTTTTTTTTCCTTTTCGCTACGCTTTTTATAAAACTTTTTTTAGTTCCCATATCATATATCTGGTTATATATTTCCTGTTAGTAGTAACATGCTATGTAGTTTACTTTGTTATCAGTGTAAAAAAAATTACCAGTAGAGTTTTACAATTGTTTTTTAATTACAGTTTTTGTATTACCAGATACATATGACACAGATGGCTACAATCCTGAAGCCCCAAGCATAACAAACACTTCCAGACCTATGTACAGACACAGAGTCCATGCACAAAGGCCTAACTTGATAGGACTAACATCAGGGGATATGGATTTGCCACCCAGAGGTACTGTGACTAATCTTTTCCTTCTTGTCAGACTGTCTGGCAGCAGCGCAGTTCTAAGGAATAGTCATTTCTGTACTTTTTGGGGGTGAGTGAGAAATGATAATTGTTTTTTGTCTGAGTCTTTTGGGCTCTTGTGAGAGACAAGGTAATGTGTGGCTTTCTGTTTATAGTACTGGTGACATTTGTTCTATCATTCAAAGGGAAAGGAATTTCTAAAAGTGCATGTTTTCTGAGGTAGGTTTTTTTGTGTATTTTGTATCATTTGTGGTCTTAATTGGTTAGTGTGAAATTCTGAAAGTGATACTAGTTCTTAAAGATAGGTTGTTTCCTACTTGGTATAATGGAAATGAGTTATACAAAAGTTTATTTGATACAAAATCTTTGTAGTTCATTATTAACATTAGAATTTGACAGTGGTTTGCTTATTATAATGTTAAAGTAAAGGAACTATGTTTTATGAAGTGAACAGACTTTTAAGAAAATTTCTAAAAGGGAGAAGAAGATAAAGAGATTAGATTGATACTGTCACACACTGCCGTAGTGAATGTTGCAAAGTGAGATGAAGGGTCCAGAGAGAGAGAGAGAGTTTGTTAATTTGAAAGATGTAAAGAATGTATCACTTGTAACATTTGCTTTAGGGATGTGGGGCAGTGTCAGACTTAATAGAAAATACTGCATGGCCTAATAAAAATAATTGTTTTTCCAGCCCCCTGTACCAACTTTTAAACCCATTTTCTGTCCAGTCTTTCCTTTATTTCTTGCCCGGGGTTAGAAGGAGGTGGGCATGAGTCGGGTAGCAGGTTAGGGGAACAGAACAGGAGGCAGGGATCATGCCTCACCAGTCGTAAATAAAATTCCAATTAACTTAAATAGATATCAGTTAATGGATAATGTTAATTCCTAGTGGTACTTTCATTGTGCAGCTTTTTTATTTATTCCATGGAAGTCATTCATCTGTTCTGAGTATTTACCTTGAGCGTTGATCTTTTTGTGATGGACGTAGAACATTTTTATTCAAATTTCTTTCATGTCGGATATCATAGGACATTTAATACTGAAGCGTTCTCTCCCTGTTTTTAATTCTTATGAGGCATTTCATTAACTATCATTAACAGTAATGGAAAAAAGATTTTTAACATTTCCCGTGTAAAGCATATACAGGTTGCTTTTATTTGAAAAGCAGCCACTTGAGATTGGGATTGTTCATGATTATCCCAAGCCTCCCCTACCTGGCTAGACCAAAGAAGCCCCCTTTCCTTTTAGTGTACTACTTAGCACTTACTTTCCTTTTATCACGTAGATACTTGTTGACCTCTTCTTCCAAGTTATCTTTTTCTTACCTAGTTGCTTTACAGATCAGTGTTTATTAGATCCACTTCAATGCCAGGCCCATTTCTGGTTTTGATTGAGGGACAGAAGAGTAGTGAATCTCCTTGCATGTCAGTCTTACTGTGGTAGGGCTTGGAGGTGTGGAGTTAGGCAAGTTACAGAAGATGCTGTCCTGAGAAATCAGTGCTAGCGTACCTAGTTAGAAGTTTGAGTGTCTTTTCTCATGGAATCACTGCTGTGTATTTCGATTATTTAGATGCATCATGGGCTGTTTTTATAAGTTGCTTTGATGAATCTCTTCTCCATTATTAAAAGTACTTTTTGTGTACCAAACAATGAATTTAGCAACCCATGTAATTGAAGATTATCTGTGCTTACATTTCCTGTGTTTTTTCAGCCCCTTCCCCAATACGCTCTTAACCTGTTGCCCATTTGGGTCAGTTTGAAATTTACTGCCCTGGATTCTGACATGTTCATAATATTGTGATACTGTTCTTAAAATACAGCATTTCGCAAACAGAATTTTATAATGATTAGAATTCTGACCAGCAGTAACTTCCTTATTATGGAATTACAACTAATTTCTGATAGCCTATATATATGGTTGCCAGTAAGTCAGTTCTGGTTCATGGTGACCCTCGTGTGTTTCAGAGTACAGCTACACTCCATGAGTTTTTAGTGGAATTTTTTTTTTTTTTGGCAAGTAGTTTGCCATGCCTGTTTTGGGAGGTGCCTCTGGTAGATTGTAGCATTTCAGTTAGCAGCCAAAGACATTACATCTTCCACCCAAGGACTCCCCTTATAGTTTATAAAAACCAAAAAAAATACACAAGCCCATTGACATAGCTCTCCCAAATTATAGCCACGCTGTATAGCCTGCAACCAAACCCAGTGCTATTGAGTCAACTGCAACTCAATAGCAAAACTACAGGACAGTGTAGAACTACCCATGGCGTTTCCAAGGAACAGCTGATGGATTCGAACTACTGACCTTTTGGTTAACAGCCAAATACATAGCCACTGCAGCGTCACCAGCGTTGTCATAGTCCTGTTGTGCTTAACACGAGGACTGACAGTTACGTTCATGAACTCATCCTAGAAAAAGTACTACACACCTCGCTGCTGAATATCACTATGGTCACCTTCAGAGGACGCCCCTTGGGAAGCTGTGCACCAAAGCCAGTGCCTAGTCCACCACTCAAAGCGGTTTTGGAACTCTTAACTGAAATGGCCATCAGAGCTGTCTTTGTATTACCCGTGTTGTCCTGAATGTAATCAAAATGTCTTCCTTTCAATATTTCCTTCAACTTCGGGTAAAGAAAAAAATTACTGGAGGACAGATCAGTTGAGTAGAGAGGGTATTCAATACAGTTATTTGTTTACTGGCTAAAAAGGCCTTCACAGACAACTATACAGTTAAGTTCACAAACTTGCCACCTTGCCACCATGTGTAGTGGCTTTTCCTGAGAAAGAGTGCCAAAATTGCTTTGAAAGGTGGACTAGGTGCTGGCCTCAGTGAATACCTTCCCATGGGGAGTGCTTTGAAGGTGACCGTACTGATACTCAGTGGTGAGGTATGTAGCACTTAGAACAATTAAGGTTGCGGACTGAATTCTCAGACCTCATATCTTAAACCTTGGTGAATTATTATTAAACAAATGAAAAACTTTAAGCCCTTTGATACTTTGATAAAGTGACTGACCCAGCTTGTATAAGTTCTAGAAGATTTTCTCATGTGATTCTGATATGCTTCCTCCCACTCCCTCAACTGCCTTGAGAATCACTGAAACTGACAAAGCCGTGTAATAGATGAGATGTATTAGGGGGATTGTGTAGTGTTAAATGAGAATGGTCAAGTAAGTAAACTTGAAGAGATTGGACAGAGAAAAGAGAGCTTACACAAGACTCAGAAAATGAAGCCAAAAAGGCCGAGTCCTGAAAATTGAGACAGGATAATACCTGAGAAGATGAGGAAGGTAGTAGTGTTAAATGTACCTGAAAGGTCAGTTAAGAGAGGTTTTGTGTAATTTAAGTGCAGACATAGGAGTAGCTGCCAGGTTTCAGAGGCGTAGGAGATGAACGGGTGGTAAGAAAGCAGAGATAGCAGGTAAAGACAGCTCTCTTAGGGAATGGCTGTGAGAGTAGGGAGAGAGACGATGTAGCCAAAAGTAGTTTTAAGAAAATTTTTTATTTTTAATAATGAATATGTTTCAATGTTGATGGGAAGTGCCAGTATAGATAGAAAGGTTAAAAACAGGAGAGCAAGACTCTGGAACACTGATTTTGGTATCTCTGTATAGGTAAGATCCTAGAGGTCGCTATGAGTCGGTCACGACTCGACAGCAGTGGGTATAGGTAAGATGACTAAATGGCAGGAAAATATGGAAATAGAAGCCTAGTTTAGGACAGTCATCTAGATGAAAAGTAATAAAAGTTTATATATTAAGTAAGGCTTTTTCAGCAAGAAATAAGAGGATACATGGGGAAGACAGATGGAAGAGATGCAGGAAAAGGTAGGAATCAAAAATGGTGAGTGGGCAAAGGATCATTTATTCAGAGGAATGTTTAAGAGAAACAAATAACAGATTCAGTAGGAAAATAATTTGAAATTCGTAAATATTGAGATTTTCAAGATACTTGTATAATTTCCTGAAGAAAGATGGCCAGGCAAAAGCAAGAAGTTGGAAATTTGGGACAAATCCTCAGAGCAGAGTTCTTGTGTAACAGATTTTTGGGTCCTGCGTGGAAATTGTAGCCGTGGCCGTGAAAGAGATTGTTCAGATAATTTTGAAGTTCTTAGTTAAGGGTTTAGAAATATGTAAGAACGGGACTTTATATAGTCTATTTTTCCTTAAAGAGCTTTAATTTTTTTTTTCACAATGTAGAGTAAGGTTTGAATGTTTTTAAACTTCGGTGACATTTGAGAATAACAGGTTAAAGGTGTTACGTTTATGTTCTCTACTTGGGGGAATGTAAGGTGTTGACAGTAGCAGATATCTGTGGGGTTTTTGTGTGCATTTCCACTGACATCTATTTTTGTGTCAGTCTTCAGTATTTTTATATTCTTTCTCAGGTATGCATACATTTTATTAATATGTTGACAGTGTAAGTGAGCAATTTTCTTCAGTCCCAGCTCTACCAAATTAACAGTTCTCAAAGAAGGATTAATGGAACGGTATTGAATTTTTAAATTTTTAGGTTGTGCATCTGATTTTAAAACTTCTCTATGGCACATTGACATCTCTGCTGAGAAGATAAAATGTTCACCGTCAAGAAAATTATGGCCTTAAAACCTCAAGAGGATTTGTTACTTATTTTTAGTGAGGGTGACGGCAGGTGGGAATTTTAACGTGGGCTCTACTTTCGGACGGGTTCTGCAAAATCCTTTTAATTTTGCGTATGAGAATTACTGGTTTTTCTTCCTAGTTTTTCTAGATGTGAAATGGATGTTTCACTAAATTGAAATCGGTTAAAATTCTTTAGATTACTGTGTTCGAATGTGCATTCATTTGTTTTACTAAAATACATATTTGGATGAAAAGCCAGAACTTTGTTTCTGTATGAATCTGAAGAAGTAACTGTGATGAACAGATACTGGTGTGTAATTTCTTTTATTTTTTTATGTTTTCAAACAGAAAAGCCTCCTAATAAAAGTAGTATGAGGATAGTAGTTGATTCAGAATCAAGGAAAAGAACCATTGGTTCTGGAGAGCCTGGAATTCCTCCAAAGAAGACTTGGTTTGATAAGTAAGTTCATATGCACTGATTTTCAGGATCACTGAAGTATTAACAGTACAAAATTACTTTTCCAAAAAATCATATTATTGAGTTCGATAGACAGTCTTCAACTACTAGGTAAGCTGTTTTTTAAAAATATGTTGTTAGTTTTCTGGTACTTGGGAGATATTTTGTTGAAGAAATGATACTGTGGTTTAGGAGACAGTTTATCCTTTCTTCACTTCCCACTCACCCAATCTGTCCCCACCATATAAAGGATCATCAGGCCAAGGAATGGTGGGTGGGCTGTGGGTAGAGGTTGTACCATTTGGAACCTCCCTCTTCTGTTTTATTTTCTTTTGATGGGGGTCTGGTAGGCATCAAGGTGTAGACAGAAAAGTTGTGTGGAATCAGAGTATCCCTACCCAGTTTTCTCTTTTTGTAGGGTTAGATGTGTGATATGTGGCTCTTTTTTTTTTTTTTTTTTTTTTTTTAGCTAGAAAGAGGTGATTACAGCCCTTGCTTGTTTTTTTAATTGAAGTTGTGAAGTAGGATATATAGTTCTGTGAACTAGCTTTTGTAGAAATGGAACCGTGGTTTTATATGCAGATTGGAAGAAGGTACTAGAGTTTTCCTTGCTAAGAATGTTAAGTATTTGTGGGCACGAAGCGGAAAATAACAAATGATATGAAACAGTCCTCCTCAGTTGGCTTTATAAAAATGCTACCACTATGGATCTGGAAGTTTCATGAAAGAAAATTTAAATTTCCTTTATCAAACTAGTTAATTTCAGTTAAAAAAAAAAAAACCTGGAAACTCATTTTGTATGTAAGCTTCTGTTCTTTAAGTATGCTAATTAATTTGTTTTTTGTTACAGGCCAAATTTTAATAGAACAAATAGCCCAGGCTTCCAGAAGAAGGTTCAGTTTGGAAACGAAAATACCAAACTTGAACTTAGGAAAGTACCTCCAGAATTAAATAACATCAGCAAACTTAATGAGCATTTTAGTCGGTTTGGAACGTTGGTTAATTTACAGGTGAGAGCTATGATGTGATTCTATTATCTCTGTTGTAATTATTTACAGAGCTTGGTTTTGACTAATGTTACTACAAAATATGTAGTTAGTAGACGTTATAAAATTACAGCAAAGTTTAAATAATCACACTGATAAAAACAGTAGTTTTTGTTTTTGTTTTTTAAAATCAATTCATACAATTTTGCATCTGATTTATGTTTGTCACTGCTGTGTTGGGATGCATGTAACAAATAACTTTGGTGGCCACATGTCATGCTGTCACTCATAATTAGTTTAAACACATTCTTTTTCCTTTGCTTTCTTTGGCATACTTTGAGAGAAATGTTTTTTTAATTTGTATCTGGTTTTACATAAAAATCAGTGTACTGGTATTTGATTTCACCTACACTAAAACTTTAGTTTGGGTATATGCAACTTCTGTAGTTTTTCTGCATATGTTTACATTCTGTTTCATGTAGAACGTGTTAAAATAGTATGTCTAGCTTTTTCCCCAGTTTGTATGCCATTTTCGTTTTCAGATAAAATAATTATATTGCATAATATGATAAAAGTAAGGAAATTTTAGAGAGTACAGGTTTTGAGAATTTTACTTTATTGCCATTTAAAAAATTACTATTATAAAAGTGATAGATGAAAAATTAGTCTTTTGAGACAAGCAGTAGTTACATGTAGAATTTGAATGTTTTTCATCAACTTTTTCTACCCCTCTTATAGTCCTCCCGATTTGATAATTGTACCATTAACAATGTTACATGTTTTTATGAGCAATATATTTATGTATGTATCTATAAATACACAAATATTTTTTTTGAATCATAACCATTACTGTTGAGTTGATTGTGACTCATAGTGACCCTATAAGATGTGGTAGACCTGCCCCGCAGGGTTTCCAAGAATCAGCTGGTGTATTCAGACTGCTGATTTGTGGTTAGCAGCTGTTAATACTTTGTCACGGGGATGCCTTTAAAAGGTATATGGGCCCATAGTAGACATTCTGTTTTCAGTTAATGCTTATTTTGAGTATCGTTTCATGCCAATTCAGTCCATCTACCACATTTAGTTTCAGACATAAAGTTCTTAGAGTATTCTTTTCCCTACATGGTTAAATTACATTGATAGTATTAAATTTCTGTAACTTTTCAAAGGTAATGGTCAAACACGTGTCTCCCTGTTTTCAATTTGTATTTTCTTAATTACTAGTGAGGTTGATACCCTCTTCTTGCTGTATGTGCATACACCTGCATCATTATTTATTAAATGCATGATTGTTAAGTCAGTGAAAAAAAAAAACTATCCTAAGTAAAATGATGGGTGGAATCATCACTGCTTTTAAGTTCCAATAAGTACATAACTGTTAAAGTACTACCTGAAATCATTCTTCATCATTATAACTAATATTTATTGAACACTTACTATGTACTGTGTTCTACATGAATTATTTATTTCATAGACTAGTACTGCAGAATAGTGTTATCCCCATTAATGGAAGAGGAAACCAAGACCTATGAAGATTAGTCTGCTTGATTATACTCACATAAGGGTAGATGCCAAGGTTTGAGCCAAGTGGTTTCACTTAGAGCCCATATTCCAACTTCTCGTCTGTTGTTTCACGTCACCAGTGATTTATATACCACACTTTGGAAAACATTGTTATTGTTGAAAAGACAAGAGATTAAAGTAAAAAGCATTCGATTTACGTAGGTTGTGTGGTCTTCAGAATCATCTGTTCCTTGAACCTCAGAGCCCTCGTGTAAGATGTCCCTGTTGTGGGTACTTTTTCCTCCGCTCTTAATTTTGGAAATATTGTTGTAAGAATTCCAAGTTTGAGATATTGTATAGATGAGTTTTTCTTTAGTTTTCAGTTAGAGATGGCTCATTTGAAAGTAATTTATTTCCTTCTCTTTATTATGTAGACTTTAGCCACATCCCTTATTAACACATGGGGATTCTCATGGGCACTAGTGAAACAGTTTGAATGCCCTGTGTATTTGTATGTATGTGTGTGCACACACATGTGCATGCATGTAACGTCTGTGTGGGCACTATTTTTCTAGTCATTACCAGATAGAGGAGGCTCTTACCCTGCTGTGAATGTCTTAGAATTACTGTTGCTTCTTCAGTGAGAAGCGATTGACTGGTGTTAGAACCCTTAAAAGTAGGCTGTGATAGTATTCTCCGTAGAAGGAAATAACATAGAATCTTACTTCAGAGAAGCAGTGTTCCATTTCTGGAAGTGATTTATTATTGTATGAAGCAAATAAACAAAAAATAAATCTTTTGGAAATTCACTGTTACTAGTACTTTTAATCTTAGGTCGCCTATAATGGTGATCCCGAAGGTGCCCTTATCCAATTTGCAACATATGAAGAAGCTAAGAAAGCAATATCAAGTACAGAAGCAGTGCTGAACAATCGCTTTATTAAGGTTTATTGGCACAGAGAAGGAAGTACGCAACAGTTACAAACTGCTTCCCCAAAGGTAAGAGAAAACTGTGTGAATTAAATGCCTTTTTAGAAAGTTCCTAGCATAGTGTTTAAAAATAGAAGACTGGAATCAGACATGATTTGATAATCTGGCTTTATCACTGTTAATCTGTGTGAATTTGAGAAAGTTCCTTAAGCTTTTTAACCTATTCTCTCATTTAATTCTGGAGTCAATTCCTAGTTTAGAGAGTTGTAAACTGTAAAGGGAAAAAAATCAATTAAGATGTAATGTTAAATGGCTTGCTTGTAGAGCTGTATTATAGCAAATTGATTTTTTTTTTTAATTATGGTTGAATGAAAATGTACGTTCCCTTATAAATTGCATGCCCACCTATATGAAATTCCCGCTGCTCTCCCTGCCCGGTGATGGCAGAGTCTTCCTCTCTGTTCCATACTTGTCTTATCTTCCCAGCAATCTCCTGTCCCCTTCTCTCCATCTACTCCCCTTCTTCCAGTAAAAGGTCAGAAGGATAACATCCTACAGATCCATAGAACTATAAAGTGCACACATAATATGGTCACTCTGTGTCACCAAGTCCAATCGATTCCTGTCTGAGAATTGACCTCCATTATGATTTATGGACAGGGGCAACATCAGGACCAGGGGCCATGCTCCTAGGGTAACTCCGAGGCCCTTGGACCATCAGTTGCAGTCTTTTAATGGAGTTCTCAGAGCACACCCCTTTTTAGTCTTGTGTTACCAGTGAGACTCAACTTTGTGAGCCCCATCATGGCTATCACTGGTGGTGGCCAGGGACCATCCAGTTCTGCCAGTCACAAGTCGATGTAGTCACCCACTCACATGGGTGTCTCTGTCTTCTGGGTTCTCTTTCCCCCATGTTGTTTTGGTCCTTGGTGATCATCCATTCCTGCTGAGTTGAGACCATTGGCAGCTTTTAAGACCCCAGACACCACTCACCAACATGGGCTGCAGAGGGCTCTCTTAGCCAAATGCTAGTTGTGCCAGTTGGCTTTGATTTCCCCTGAGAGCATAGCTCCTGGCCCCCCACCCCAGCCACTCTGTCTTGTAATATTGGATTAAGATGGGAGGAGTAATCATGTTCTGTTGAAGTCGAGTTAATTCTGATCTTCTTTCTAATGTGTGCTGTGCCAGATTTCACCCAGCCAAATTTCTGTCAACTGTCTACTCTAAACCCTCCCCACAACCCTCCTTCCCTCCCCACCCTTGCAGCTGTCAAAGAGTCTTTTCTTCTATACATGAGTCTGTTTTTCAGTTCTTATCGTAGGGGCCTCATACAATATTTGTCCTTTTGTCACTGACTACTGTCACTCACCATAATGTGCTCCAATTTTAACCAGATTTTGAGGTGTTTCCTGAATCATCGTTTTCTGTATCATTGCATAGTGTTCCACTGAGTATATATACCATAGTTTACCTATCCATTCCTCTGTTGTTGGGCATCTGGGTTGATTCCATCTTTTTGCTGTCTTGGACTGTGCTGTGATAAACATTCGTGTGCATGTATCAGTTGGTATGAATGCAAATTGTTTTTAATTTAATCTTTATACATGTCATTTTTTGCAAAGAAAATATATACATGTGTGAGGAGAATGGAAGAAGATTGGATTTGAATTATGGGCTGCATCTTTAAACTTTGCCTGGGATAGTCAGTAACATTATTATAGATGTTATTTTTCCATACTGATGAGTTAATAAGCTTGTTTAAGTTCTTTTTTCTTATTCCAAGGTCATGCAGCCTATAGTCCAGCAGCCCGTATTGCCTGTAGTGAAGCAGTCAGTCAAAGAGCGGTTGGGTCCAGTACCTTCAAGTAATATTGAACCTGCAGAAGCACAGAGTGCCAGTTCAGACCTTCCTCAGGTAAGTGAAGATCTTTTCATTGTGCTTGTTACATAGTAGGTTCAGTAATTTTGTTTCCCTTGGTGATTTGAATTATAGCTAATTTTTTATATTTCATACAGAACTACAATAGTTTTTACATGTTTGAACCCCCCTGTAATTTTTTTTTATCATTACCATAACATTTTCATGCATCTGCTTTTGATATACTATTGGAATCTTCAATTCTTTTCTCCCGTTAATACTTACGTATGAGAAAGACTTCTCTCTCATTTTGTGGAAGAGGTACTGTTTCAAAAACCTGCCTGCAAAGTGACATTTAGTACCCTAAATATTACTTTTCCCATCATCTTTTTACATAATTTGAATTTTGTTCTGGAGCTAACTGTGGACTGAATTGAAGGGTTTCAGGAAGGGGAAGCTAAACCATCAGGTTGTATAGAGCATACTTGATAGTACTTGATATACTTGTTTGAAGCACTCATGCAGCTCTCAGCACTTTGCATCACTTAACTCTTGACTCTGGTATTTTCTTTTCCATATGTCATTCCCGTGCCACTCCCCTCTACACTTGAGTGGCAGTTTCTTGTTTCTGTCAAGTTTCTGAAAATTAGCTTTTCTTGTCTCCAGATGTCTCACATTTGCTCTGTAAATAGTTAGCATACAGTATCTTGCTTAGCTATTTGATACCATCTTAACAAAAATAGTCTATAGAAAATTCTGAAGACTGTCATAATGAGGTTTTGTGAAAATGTGCAGAATGTAAGTTGATAAATTATTAGTTAGTAAAAAGACAACCAACCCTAATATCCAAAATCATCAGCGAATGCAGTGTACCTTGGATATAAAGCAAACATACTTGAGGAAAGAAGGCCTTCTATTTTTAAACTGGAGAAGCAAGCAGATACTTTACTTGCTGTCATATTGAAAGTGCTCCGATTTTCTATTTGTCACCATAGGATCCTAAAAAATTTAAGATTCTGTATTAGTGGAAGAGACCGTATCGATCACCTGGTTTAAGCCTCTTTACATCATAATTTTTCATTATTGAGTAATATTACGTTTGTTTTTTCCGTGTTTTCTTTTTCTCTTAAAAAGTTCTAAGTTGTGATTAGCATCAGTATACACGTAGATTCAGTTGATATTAATGAAATCAGAATGTTCAAAACCCAACAGACCTATAATGTTTGGGGAAACACTGAATATGTCCATTTTAATTTTTTTAGAATGTAACTAAGTTATCTGTGAAGGACAGGTTGGGTTTTGTATCAAAGCCATCTGTTTCAGCAACTGAAAAGGTAAGAAGACTAGCATGATCTGTTTGTCTTGGCTTCATAAATGTTTTCAGGTGGCATCTTAATTTTTTAATTTTTTTTCATAGTTCTGAACTCTTGCTTCTTAATAGTATCTTTATCTCTTATTCCTACCTTTTGCTTTCCATTTACTGAAAAAGAAAAATATTTGTCTTTTTTTTTTACTTTTTGCATCAGTGTTTTAATACTTGCTTCACTGTATTTCGTGTGCTCCATCCTCTGTGTTTTCTTTAGAAATATTGTGCGGTTTAGTTTGACAGCTCTGGCAGCCTGATAGAAAGAGCCAAGGCTTAGGGATTTTCCCTGGGTATGAGCCCTGGTTCCCTACTTACTAACTGCATGACCTTGGGCAGTGCTCTTAACCTTTATGAATCTTTTTCCTTATTGGTAAAATGGTGATGGTGATATTTGTCTTGCTCACAGGGTTTTGTGAGGATCAAATTAAATCATTTATTAAAAGTATTTTATAAACTGGAAAGGATGATGTTAATGTAAGTTTTTATTTATTGCTAACAGCTAGTGGTATAACCTGACAATTTAGTCATTTCTTTTTTTAAATGGGGGGAAATATGGCCTAAATTCAGATCATTGCTGAGGCCTGTCTGATAGCTCTATGTAGATGTGATTTTTGCTTGTGTGTGAGTTAATGCCCTGATCTTTTAGTCTTAACCATTTTAGGCACGTAAGGTCACCAGGTATTAGCATTAGGTGATCTTTCTCATTTCTGTATTTTTACCGTAAATGGAGTTAAAGCCCAAGTAATTTTATGGTTGGCTTCTATGCAGTGAGTTGCTGAGCTGGACTAGAAGCTGGATCTCCTGTTTTTAGGCCATGGCCCTTTCCATTATGTGTTTATGAGGAAAATTGACTTCATGAGTAAATAGACATTCCCTGAGATAGTGAGTCTCTATCTCTACTGTTTGCGCTGTATGTTATTTTCCTTATTTAGTTTTTTCAACTTTGGCAATGCTAGAATTTGGATCTGAATCTCATTCTGTATATTAGACTTCCCTTTGGGGCATCTGAGCATTACTTCAGGCGTGGCATGCCTACAATGAATTAATTTTTGCATATAATCAGTTGTTCTCGTAGTGCCTGTCTCTGGAAGTGACACTTGCCGTTTTCTGGGTTGTGCGGTCTCAAAGCCTTGTAGTCAGTCATTCACTTACGCTTGTGGTCCACTTTTTTCTCCGCCACTTGCAGTACCCAACCCTCTGGATATAGGGTCAGAGCTGGTGTCCTGGAGTCCTCTTCCTCTAGTTGACACTGCTGCTGTCTTCTCAGATTACTTGTTAAGTCATTATAAAGACTCAGTTTCTCACGTAAACTACTTGAGCCACAGCTCATCATGCCTAACTTCACTGGTCCTGTGAGTTCCAGTCTAGTCTTTTCCTTCTGCTCTAGGGAGTGCTTTTCTGCTCGTTGTCTGTTGGCCTTTTGCTCTTTGTCTGCTGGCCTTTCCCACCCTCCACCCTGCTTTTTTTTCTGCTGCCAATTTTCCTGAAAGACTTTCCTTTGCTTAATTTTGATCATCCTTTAAATATTCAGAATCTCTCTTAACATCTTCTGTAAAGTCTTGAAAATTGTTCATGTAAATACCTACCCTTGCCCTTTCCTGTGAATTTCTCCATTGCTTAGTTTGTGCTACTGGCTTTAGCAGTCTTAAACTTTTGCTTTAAGCTTATCCTCTGTGATAACAAGTAATTCAGGCATAAAAAAAATAATTTAAAATCTGCTGTACTTAATATAAAATTGCTTAGTACTGAGTAATTTTGAGGACCTCTGAATATCTTGATTATTATGTTTTGGATTTGTTTATGTTAGGATTTGGACTCTGAAGTTGAAGTCAGTAATAATCATAACTTATCTAAAAATTTTATGTTTTTACTACAGTTCTCATTATTGTTAAGGTGTTGTATATGACTGTAATAAAATGGGCACAAATTTGGAATAGTGTAACTGCTAATATTGTTACCCTTAACTGACACTTGGCTTGGCTAACTGAATTTGTGAATTAATCACTGATAGTAGTGGGCCGTTTATGTGGTAAAAATACTCAGTAAATACCATAAAAAAAACTCTTATGAAGGAAAAATATTTAGAAGTGTACAGACTTTCAGGCATCTAGTGAACTTGTTTGCAGAGTAACATGTCTCTGTTTCCCTAGCTTGTGGAGGTTTTTGCTTTTCATGCGGCATCTTAAGAGGGCAATGATTCAGAGAAGTCTTAAGAAGAATGGAAAAAATGTTCCCATCATCAGATGTTATTTGACAGTTTTTTTTTAATTGAAAGCAAGAGAAAGCTAAAAGCTGGTATCTGCATAGTATCTTCTGCCATTGTGAAAGGAAATAAGTACACAAATTTAAAATTGTATCCCTTTTCTGTGAACAACATTGAATGTAGCCTTTAGTGATCTTCCTAAAGATTCAGTCTTTGTGAGGGGTGGCAGAGAGAAAACCCAGTGCTGCTAAATATTAAAATACTGCAAGAGCTGTTTGAGTGGTCAGTGAAAGGATCCTGGAGTACCTGTGCTTCCTGAGAGATAAGAAGAATAGAGGAAGCATGTTTATACACTATCTTGGCTAGTTGAAAAAAAAAAAAAGAAGTGAGACTGTATCATTTCCCTAAGAGCCTTTTAAATTCCAAAAAGGCAAACTGGATAATCAGTTGAATATTTCATGCTGTGTGTCTGTCATACTACTTTGAGTGGATCAGATTTATGACATAGGATGCATTCTTCTTTAGTAGTAGTCTGTGAATGATGATATGTTAATGTTTGTTCTGTGGTACTATTAAAGAGGAAACAGTGGCCTAATTGTGAAAGAGCATTATATGTCATGTAGAGACTTCAGCTATTGATTTTGCAGCTGACATTCTGTACAATCTTGACTAAATGTTATTTTCTGTTAACTGTAAAATGCATTCATTCTATTAATCCTGTGATTTTTTAAATTTGGATTTGTTATATAATTTTGCTACTTTAAAGATTGTACAGATTTATGATACTATTCTTTTTATAATTATTATTCAAATTTTTAGTTTGCTTTTTTATAGCATTGGCCGCTCAGGATTATTACCTCAAATTTTTGTTTTAACAGGAAAATGTAATTCATTTCATCTTTTGAGACTAAAAGTTGTGGCAGAGATTGATTAGTAACTAGATGTTCTTCTTTAGTACTGAAGATTTCTCCTCAAGATATGTAACCCTTTAAGTTTCTTTTGAGCTACCTCATATACTTGAAAGACAGAAGATGATAACAGAGTTACAATGCCCAGCAGCCACACTCTTGTTAAGTTAGATCTAACATCTAGCACTACCAAAACACACCCTATAGCTTAGATTATATTCAACAGTGAGAAGTTAGATACTTTCCCCCTAAAATTAGGAATGAGTGTTCCCTCTCACCATTCATACTCAATTGCTAGCTGATACAGTAAGATAAGGAGAGAAAATAAAAGTTACTTAGATTGGGAAGGCAGAAAAACAATTATATTTACTCACAGGTACTATGATTATGTATGTAGAAAATCAGAAACTAATCACAATTACAATTAATAAGTGAATTTAGTAAGATCATTAGAAATAAGGTTAATATGTAAAAAGTACAGCACATGCAGAAAGTCATGTGAAAAACAGAAAAGGCGTGTGGTTAGTTTGGAAAGAGTAGTGGGCTATACTTTGACTCTTAGAAATTGTGAGCATCATCTTTTCTGTTGAATTTGTCACTTCTCACTGGTTAAATTTTCAGCAGATTTTCTTCTCTTCAATGAAAGCTCTGTCTTCATTTTTTTGAGATTAGATAGATCCCTTGTTATCCAGACTCTTATTACCTAAACCGCATAGAGTTTCCAAGGAGCTCTTGGTGGATTCAGACTACTGACCCTTTGGTTAGCAGCACCTAACCACTGTGCCACCAGTTTCCCTTTTTAGTAAAAGTGCTTCAAATAATAATGCATCTTTGTGGTCGTTGATGCCTTTGGTTCACTGAATTGTGTTAGCTGATGTTCTGTTGTTACAGAAGGAAATTTCCTGGAGAAAACGAAGGAGGGTGAATGCTTCTAAGAATAAAGGGGTCTTATCATTCTTGTCAAATACTTTAGTCACTTGAACCAGCACTCCAGTGTGTTAATAAGAGATCTCTTAAGAAGGAGTGTCCCCTACTCACTCAAGTTGGAGAAATATTGGAGTAGATTAATTATCTGGATTTCTTTCCTTTCAGGCTTCTCAAAACTTTCATTATGATAATAATGTATTTTTGAAAGTAGAAAATTCAGTTACAGTATTGGTTTTTTCCAGTTTAGTATAGAACTCTTTTTGATCATAAACTTGTCAACTTGTTACAGAATCCATGGAAGAAAACACTTTTTTTATGAAACAGTCTTCATTTCAGCAGATTATTTTGTGTCTCTCTCCCCTTATAAATTTGTTTTACCGTCGTATATTCATACAGTTTGGAATTGGGGGTTGTGTGATAAGATAGAATGGAAGAAATTTTTCTGTACAATTATAGTGAGTATTGACTGAAGTTAAGCCACATATGTTTAATCTGTTTTACTGAATGCAGACATTTCATGTTGTTAGTAGTAACTGAGTATTAGTTATCATTATTAAAGTAACAACATTTTTAATTAAATTTTGATGCATGACACATATCATAAAGAGACTTAAAAATGTTGTATAGAATTAGTATTGTATGTCTGAGTTATTTCATTTAGAGGTTAAGACATTCTTGAGTGCATAGCGTAGTGGTGAGTGGCCTGAGACCTGAAGGCTGGATTCAGTCTGCTTGGCTTTGTGATGTGCCCCAAATTAATTTCATGATGAAAAATTAGAAAATGGCCTTCAGATTGCTATTTCTCAAATAACAACATTTTAATAGCTAAGAAGTAGGGCCCTTTGTTGTAATCTATGTTATTCCATTCCATTGATGCTGTCAGTAGTTCCTTGAACATTTCTTTTGGTCATGAGCTCCTTTAAGACTTTGGAAGCTTTGTTGTTCCCTTGGAAAAACTGCAGTGTTTGTACACTTAGCTGGTCTTTAGTTTTATGGCACTGTAGGTCTCCCTGAAGGGATCTCCCCTAGATACCGTTTTAAGAACCACTAACCAACTCCCAATGGAACTTAACAACTGTTTTGTTTTTGGAGGATAAAAAAGGCAGCCTGTAAGCATTTTTAGTTTTTTGAGTTGATCTTGTGTAGAAAAGATTTTCCACTTCTGACCTAGAATCATTTGTTTAATTTAGTGTAAAGTGTTTATTGCATATCTGCCATGTGTACAGGCACTGTTGAGATGCTGAAGATATAGCAGTGAATCTGCCCCTCCTCCACAAATGAAGCAAAAAAAAACAAAAAACCATGGAATAAATTTTAAGAGTTTATAAGGATAGTAGACCACCATCAAGTTGAACTTCTTCCTTTTGTAGATGAGCAAACTGAGACCCAGAAAGGTGTTTCATATTATCCAAGGTCTCATAATAGTAGACAGCAGGGATTCGGTGGTGACAGAAACACAAAGAAGATGGCATCATCCTTGTTTAAGGCTTTTACTGCATAGACAGAGAAAAAGACCATGAAATATTAGCTCACCTTCATTAGACGTTATAGTAGATAGAAGAATAAAATTTTCTGGAAGCCTTTGACTGGAGGAGAGAAACAATTGGAACACTGTAGAAGTGCTGTGTTGTGCTGAGCCTGAGCTGGGTTTATAGGGATAGGTCACATTAAGGAGAAGGTGCACTGCTGTGAAAGAATTGAAAAAAAAGGAAAGAAAGTGATAGAATTTATGTAAGAACTGCGAATTGCAAATTTGCACTGTTATATTGCTTTGAGGGACTGTGTCTGTCTGTTTCTTGTGCTAGTTTCCTCTTGTGTACAGTTTTTCCTTTAGCCACTAGAAGTAGTGGGAAATACATTTGATAGCATTCTCACTGATGACAGTATGCTTTTTTTTTAACGTTTTTGTATGTTTTTGTTTTTTAATGTATTTGGTATTAATTAATTTTTTTTCATTTTAGGGTTTATCTAACCCTGATTCATACCCTTTCTTTCAGATCACAAAATGTGCTTGATTGAGTTACTAAATGTATACTGCATGTAGTCCAGAATACTAAATTTTGTCAGCAGTGCTTTCAAGTTGAGCTGTGTAGAAAATGAGACTTAGGAAATCATGAATGGTTGAAAACTTTCTAAGAAATTGAATTTTATTGGTAGGTGTTGTCTACATCTACTGGCCTGACCAAAACGGTGTATAATCCAGCTGCTTTGAAGGCTGCACAGAAAACATTACTTGTTTCCACCTCTTCGGTTGATAATAATGAAGCACAGAAAAAAAAACAGGTATGGACAGCTAGTAAGATGTGCAAGATTTGTACATAATTTTGTTTCTTTCAGTGCTTATCAAAACATAGAACGTAAAAATGTGTTGCCTGCCACTGAATTTTATCTTTCGCAGTTTGGTAGTAAATACTAATTTTTTCTTGGAATCAGAGGTTTTCTTGAGAGAGTTTTGAAACTCATGTCTTTATTTAAGTTTTACACAGTAAAACTTTGGATTTAACTTTGTGCTGACAAGCTTCTGCATTTCCAACTTTTTGTCTTGAAAATAGTTTTGTTGGAAAATAGATGTAATATTCTAGTATTATTTTTGATCCCTTTCTCTAGGAGGCACTGAAACTTCAGCAGGATGTAAGGAAAAGGAAACAAGAAATTTTGGAAAAGCACATTGAAACACAGAAGGTAAACTGTCAGACTTTGCAAAATAAACTTACAAATGCAAGTTTCGAGTGCATTTTTGTGTTACACTGTATAGGTAGCCCTGAGAAACACATTTGTTGTAAATTGTGATGGTAAGACTGAAGTATTTTTTTAATGTGTGTAGGCCAAAAGGTCTCTGTTAAATGGCAGTGATAGATTAAATGGAACTATGATTATGATCTTGAAATGAAAATATGAGGTAGTATTTGGCTATGTTTCTGCACAATAGTTTGTTCAGATAATGTAATGGAACCTTTTTCACAATGTTGAAGTATGCACTTAATTTTATTGGCTTGGACTCGTCTGATCCTGTGTGGCTGTCTCTCAGCTGTTAGCTATATGAAGCTGGTGAGTACTTCAAAAATACGTGGTCTTGACCCAATAGGGGGTCCTGGAAAGAATGGGAGAAAAATATAGGAAAAAACTCAGATTTCTAGCAAATGACCAGACTTCCAGCCAAATTACAGTGTAGTCCATAAAATAAATAGTATCTGCTGTGAGTACTGTACTTCTCCAAATAATCATCTTGATGAAACCAAATGGTTAACATTTATCTTAGAACAAAGATGAAGAGGCTAGGGCAGGACTGGGACACTAGATTAATGTAAACAGAACAGCCAAAATAGAAATAACAAGAATATAAGGATACATTACAGGAAAGTGTAACCAGTGTTTCTGAATAGTATGTATAGAAGTTTTTAAATGAGAACCTAATTCCTTTGTAAACTTTCACCGAAAACAGTAGAGAGAAAAAAGAAAACCTCTAGTCTGAGTTGAGATGAGCTGTAAGTATAAAATACATTCCAAATTTCAAAAACTTCATACAAAGAAAAGCAAAATATCTCAGTAATTTTTCACGTTGATTACATCTTGAAGTAACATTTTTAATATATGTAATAAAATGTGTTACTAGATTAATTTTACTTGTTTCTTTTTACCTTTTCTAACCTGACTGCTAAGCATTTAAAATTACTTACGTGGCTTACATTATTTTTATTGGGCAGTGTTGCTCCAACTTGCGAAGTTTAATTACAGGTAGTTCTGGATTATGTCTAGTAATTAAGATTAAAAAAAAAACCCAGTGCCATCAAGCAATTAAGGTTAGCGATACAATATTTCAGAGTATTGATAATACAGAAACTTTTTGTTTCTACTTGAAATGGCTGTTTCTTAAATTTGCATATACTTGATAAAAGAAACTCAGTGCATTGTACCCCAAACCTGTAACTATCTTGACTCTGGCAACCTATGATATTGTATGACTTTTCCCATACCGTGTTACCTTGCTTTCCCTCTTTTTCCTACCCCTGTTGGGGCTGTCGTTCTCAGGCTGATCACCCCTGTTCCCTCTGGTTAAGAAAATGATGGAACATTCAGTTTTTCTATACCTCAGTGTATGAAGGGAAACCTAAAACTTGCCTGTGGTACTTTCTGAACTGCAGACTACAATTGGTCTGAGAAATACTTACAGATAGTAATGTCAGTAAAGAGATTAGAAAGTAAAATTGTTGGTGTTATTTTAAATTGGCTGGTTTTCAATGGTCAGATTGAGTTTCTTCTACATGTGTGCTTTAAGCTTATGTCCAGAGAGACCCAAATAGTACTTTAATGTTTTGCAAAATAAATGAAGAATAGGGTGTGAACTGAATTAGTTAGCATCACCAAATTGATTAGTTTTTGCTGTCTTTAGATACTTAGTGGTTGTTAGTTTTGTCATGAATATATCCACTAAAAATAGTTATTTTTATATTTCATGTGTTCAGTTAATAATAGTAGAAAATATCTTCATGTTTGTTTTTCTCTTAAAACTGGCAGATGTTAATTTCAAAACTGGAGAAGAACAAAGCAATGAAGTCTGAAGATAAAGCAGAAATAATGAAAACTTTAGAGGTTTTGACAAAAAACATTACAAAGTTAAAAGATGAGGTCAAAGCAGCTTCTCCTGGACGCTGTCTTCCCAAAAGTATAAAAACCAAGACTCAGGTATTTGAAGTGATGTTACTCACATTGCTGCTTATTGAAAAAGCATTAAATGCTACATTAGATTTAGTATTTCTTTTAGGTGAATATCTTTTGCTCAAAACAGGCCAAATACCATTTCTCGGGTTTGTCCCCAGATATCTTCTTGTAGCTATAAGCAGATACTGTATTTATGTATATTATATGTATACACACACACATACATGCACACGAACAACGTACATATGTGTGTACATGTATTTATTCTTGCTTCACTGGAAGATACTCTCACTACGTGTTAGCATGTTATTTTGTTTGTTTAATAACCATGTTTTGACTATTGCTCTGTATCAGTATGTAGAAATCTCACTCAAGCTGTGGCGTAGAGAGAGAGTTACAGGGAATTCAGTAGAAGGAGGGAAAGGTTGGGAAGCTTCTGCAGTAGATTAGACCAGAGATGGTGGATGGCTTGGACTTGAGCGATATAGTACTGGAGATAGAGAAGAAGAGTATGAATTGAGGGAGACATGTCACAGTTTTTTGCGAAATAGGTTTTATATAGATATATTAATAATTGACCACCTCATGTTAATTACTGTTTTTTAGATGCAGAAAGAATTGCTTGACACAGAACTGGATTTATATAAGAAGATGCAGGCTGGAGAAGAAGTTACTGAACTTAGGAGAAAGTATACAGAATTACAGCTGGAGGTACATTTCATCACAACTGTGGAATAGACTAGAATTGAGCATCTGGGGTTGCTGTTAATTTGAAAATATATTCCCTTCATGTTTTTCAGTAATGGTTGGCAGTCCTTGGCATACACATTGGAATGTTGATACAGGGAAGAGGCAGGAGGTTAACACATTTTTAGAGCTAGTGGGAAGAAACTTGCATGAGAAGTGGTAGCATTTCTCCCTGTGCACCTAAGTCTCTCCACTTCTGGGGAATTTTACTTGCTCTGTATTCTTGAGTCTGTTGTTCTCCCAGGATCCAACAAGTGTTGCAGGCTTTTTCGGTATTATAATATTTACCTGTTCCTATGCAGGTAGAGATTGTATTGAGCTGCTGTCAGATCAGACTTGTCATGTACATCCTGCTTGCTTAAGTTTTGCCTATAGGTGGTGCTGTAGATATTTAGAAAAGAGAAAATAAACCATTTGCTTATATTTTGTATATATGGTTATAGAAGAGTCAAACTGGTAGTAAAATTTACTTCTGTTCCATGAGGATTTTCATTATTTAGCCAAAAGATGGATAAAAAGTTGGAACTACATTTGAAGTGCACAGAGACATTGATGTCATTAATACAGTGGTACTTACCTGTATTTATCTTGCTGTTGCAACAGAATTTTAATCTTTTTGTGTGTGTTTTAGATTATTAATTTGCTTATTTAAAACTTCTTAACATTTTGGTTGTTTCTTTTGGGAATAGTAGAATCTATTGAGTCCTGGCACCCAGGTATTGAACACATACATTCAGCAGCGACTGCATTCATTGTCTTAAGCCTCTATCTTGTCTCAAAATCAGAGGCAGCCTCAGCGCCCTGTTGTAAAACGGCACGTGTGTACGCTCTTGGGAAACTTGATCTGGTTGCCTGTGAGTGCTGTCCAGGATAACAGTCAGTCACAGTACTCTTGTGTTAATACGGACAGTGTTTGTTCCCATTTTGGAGATTGCATAATAGCATTGGTGACACTTGAAACACAAATTGCAGTGTTTGAAATTTTGGCTTCATGATTTTACGGACTAAGCAGTAGCTTTACCAGAATTTTTAAGTTAGTTTATGGTTTAGTTCCTTTTTATTATGTAGCTAAACACTGGCCTTTTTTGTTTTTCCTTTATGATGGCTAAAGTTCGTTTTGCAGTTCAGTAGAGACAGTAAGGCAGTGCTTCTAAGAGCGTAAAAGTGTGTTTGTTCACACTGATTTTGTTGATGAATATTAGTGTAAAAATGTTCCAGGGCCAAATACATTTGGAAATGTATATATTGAACAAATTTCACTGTAGATTTTCTCAGAGATCTAGTTTGTAAATCGCTAAAAAATGCTTATTAGTACTCATTAACACTCAAACTACTTATCCTTGGTATCTTGTTTTTCAAGGAGAATTTTGAGACAGTACTGTTTCTTAGATAGCTTCTCTAGTGTTAACATTAATCCTTGACCCTTTACATTTATTGTTTGGGTTATAGATGATTATTTTAGCTAATGTTAAGATTGACTGTTTTGAGATGAAGAAATGGAAATACTGATGCCAGCAGAGGTTTGGCAATGGTTTGACATTTCCACTTGGATGTCCTGTATCCGTAGGCTGGTATGTTCAGAATTGGGCTCATTCTTGCTGTTAAGCCTGATACACATCTGTGTAATTACCCAAACCATGTATCTGGGAGTAATTGCGTCTTTTCTTCAGTGTCTGTATCCAATTTAATAGTAAGCATATAACTGGTAATCCTGATATATGTGATTACCAGTGCTGGTAGTGTAGTGTAAGCTTCCATCTTCAGTTACTGACTGTTATAGTGGCCTACAAACTGATTTCCCAGCTTCTTGTCTCTTCCTTCTATTTTGTCCTTAAACCTCTAGCCAGAATAACATTTTAAACACCAATTTTATTACACTGGAGCAGTGGTGCAGTGGTTAAACATTTGCCTGCTAACCAAAAGATCAGCCATTCAGGTGCATTAGCTTCTCCTTGAAAACCGTATGAGGCATTTATCTCTGCCCTGTAGGTTACTCTGAGTTGGAATTGACTTGATGGCAATGAGTTTGGTTTTGGTGCATTACATAATTCTATTTCCCTGGTTAAAATTCTGGAATTGATTTTTATGACTATTGGGGTCTAAATCTTTAACATAATTCTCAAAGCTGGACGTCATCTGACATTGCCTACCTCTTTAGCCTCATTTCTTCATCCCATGGGTTTCAGCTGTGCTGAACTATTATTATTTTTTTAATATTTCATTGTGTTTTGGGTTAAAGTTGACACAGCAGTTTAGGTTGTCATTCAACAGCGTTCCCACAGTTCAGTGCCGTTCACATTCGTGCTGATTTTTGTTCGTCCCTTGAAGGAGGACCATGTTCCTTTTAGCCTTAGAGCTTTTGTTCACAGTGTAATCCTTTCCTAACCCTTAATGACTTACTTTAGATAAATAATCTTGTCATTCTTTGTTTCTTTGAGTCCTTGAACAGATATTACGGGCATACTGTCTGTCAGCTACTGTTGTGTTCAGTGTTAAGGATAAAGAGAATGAAGCAAAAACAACACACGAACAAACAGAAAACTTTCGTTCTAGTAGTTCATTGCACTGCCAGTCTTTCTTAAAATTCTCATTTAGTTGCAAGATTACAGAACAAGGTAGTTTCTCATTCAGTAATTTATACACAAATAGTTGTGATGTTGGCTGCAGTTACTGTAATGTGTCAGCGCTCTTGCCTTGCCTGCCCGGGGTTCTCTGTTTCTTCTTGTCCTGTTTTCCTCTCCCTTCCCGCCATTGCGTGTCTACTTTTGGGCAGGTGTTTCTGTTGTGGTTTCATTTACATGATAAAACTAAAAGCATGTTCATGATATATGTTACTGTTGGTTTTATAGACCTGTATAATTTGGGGCTGGAGGGTGAATGAATTTCATTTGTGACTTCAGTTCTGAGCTAAAAATGTGTTAAAAGTAGAGCATAGTCTCCAGTCTCTGTCAGATCAGTAAGTGTGGTCTTTTTCTGTAACCTTGAATTTTGTTCTACATTTTCCTCTTGCTGTATCCAGGACCCTCTGTTGTGACCTGTGTCAGAGTGGTTGGTAGTGGTGGCCAAACACCATCTAGATGTTCAGGTGGATGCTCTGCTACCCGTGGCCCATCAGTCCTTTGGACTGACATTCTGCTTTGCTCCATACAGAAGAGAACCAGTAGATGAGGGTCTTAGGTGGCTGTTTGCCAGCTGTTAAGACTCCAGATGCTACTCACCAAAATCAGATACAGAAAAAATTTTTTAAATGAACTGTTATGCTATTTGACCTGATGTCCCTCAGACTGTGGTCAACATCTGCTGCTAATCTTGCAAGTTCTGTTTAGACCTTCAAGCAAAGCAATTTTGTGACTTCCTAAGTCACTCTTCATTAATGTAGTTTTCACGTGTAGTTGTTTAATGTTTCTTTATCTCTCTAGGAATTGAGTTTCATGGGGATGTGTATATAAACCCAGGAGTTTCTCATTAAGTATTTGTAGAATGAAGGAATGATGCACTTCTGGAGTGTTGTGGTAGACTATATGATAGTGTGCAGCCCTGGTTCTGTGATGACGTGTGATGATGTTAGTAATAAACGATCAGAATGATGTATTTCAGATAACTGTACTGAAGCCAACAGGCAAACAAGAAATCAGTACTTCATTCGAAAGTCATAACTACAAAAATGCATTTATTGTGTGTGCATTAACCTGACTTTGGAAGTAGCATTCATCATTGCGTGTTACATGGGAATCCAGAGTTGCGACCGTTCTCTACTATAATCTAATGTCTTGGAGAATGAAAATTCAGTAGAAAGTATACTTAATAATTTAAAATATTGCTTAAATTAATGTTATTTTATTTTCTGAATTTAAAAACTTATTCTCACTTTTAAAACTAATCTTTTTACAATGCGTAATTTGAGTATCATGTCAAATGACCAAAAAAATTGACTCATATCCTAGAATGTAACACGTTTAGCTTGTATTATGGCATTGCTTAAGTTAACCCATATGTTTGTTCCCTTTTAGGCTGCAAAGCGAGGTATTCTGTCATCTGGTCGGGGTAGAGGAATTCATTCAAGAGGTCGGGGTGCAGCTCACAGCAGAGGCAGGGGTAGAGGCCGAGGCCGAGGTGTCCCTGGGCACGCCGTGGTGGATCATCGGCCCCGGGCCTTGGAGATATCTGCATTTACAGAGAGTGATAGAGAGGATCTGCTTCCTCATTTCGCGGTACTTACTTACTGCCCACCCAGACAAATACTGATCATTATTATGGGGATCATGAGTATCATTGAGGGAAAAATTATGAAAATCATAACTAATTCAAGCCCATTAACCTAAACAGAGGGTTTGGTTATGATAATCTTAGAAAAAATGTTATTGTTGTTATACTTAATAGACCTTCAGGTGTAGTGGAGTAGAGAACTTCAACTTCATTATTTCAGGGAGGGCAGTCCTGTATTTGGACATTTACTTTAAGGAAAAGTTTTAACAGTTTGCAGAGGCCATTCATATTTTTTTCCTCCGATAAAATGACACGTTACTGATTGATTGTGAATTCTTCATCTAGATGATCTTGAAGTGGAGCTTAGTCAGTGGCAGGATGTAATTAAAGGTAATGAGAAAATGAGAAAGAAAAATACAATTCTAGTCCTGCTAATCCATTCTTTAGCTTGGATTTTTTGTATTCAGAGAGCTCGTGTCTGTCCATATAGGAGGATGGTAAGGGACCCTGGTGACGGAGCCTGATGAGGGACCGAGAGGTTGGTGAGTCAAACCTACGGGCCACTCTGAGGTAGCAAAGACCTGGTGATTTGCTTCTATAAAGATGACTGCATAGGGAAACCCATGGCACTGTTCTGCTTGGCCCTGTAGTGTCACTAGGGGTCAGAATCATCGATGTGGTGGCACATAGCACGTCTGTCCAAGGAGTCCTTGGGTGGTGCCTGAAGTTAACATGCTTGGCAGCTAACTGAAAAGTTAGAGATTCAGACTTCTTCAGAAGAAGCACAGACTTCTAAAATATCAGCTGTTGAAAACCCTGGGAAGCACAGCTCTATTCGGTTGTCCATGGGATTGCCAGGAAATGGAATCAGTTTGATGGCAACTGTATTTTTTTTTGCTGTTGTTGCTGTACATATTTACCTTAACTCCCTTACACATGACTCTTAGTAGTGTTACCATATTGCTCTCTAAGACAGGGAAGAAATAAAAACCAATTTTTTACTGTGCAGGAGTTCACACATCCTGTTTTAAAACAAAACAATTAAGCTAAATACAAAAATAACTTGTAACAGGTTAAATTTATTAAAAACTGTAAATACTTCACTAACTTACAGGAGTATCTTTCCTATAACCATATAATAGGAGAAGAACAGGAAAGTTTCATGAGGTAATAAAACTAGAGCTTAGTTATTGATGTACAGGTAAGAGTGTGGAAATGTATGTATTGTTTAACCTTTTGAAAATTCAGATTTAAGTGTTTTGAAGTGATATGCCAGGCAGATGTAGTAGCTATGGAGGTAAAACTCGACTTGTTCATGGCAGAAGGTATTACTGAAAATAAAAATGGCTTATGATTCTGAAATAACGAAAGTGATTAATAAGGATGCCTGGCAGTGTGAGGGTTAAGTGCTTGGCTGCTCACCAAGAGGTTGGCAGTTTGAACCTACCCATGAGCTCCATGAGAAAAAGATGGGGTCATCTGGTCCTGCAAAGGTTATAGCTCAGAAAACTGATGGAGCAGTTTGCTTTGTCACATGGATTGCCGTGATTCAAAATCGACTGAATAGCACCTGACTACGTAACAGCAGCAAAAATGATTAAGGATGAAGAACCTGAAGTGAGATACGTTCAAAGAGAAAGAAAAGAATAAGAAACTAGAAAGGAGCTTTCCTGCTGTGAATCTGACTGCCCAGACTCTTCATGAGGGCAAAGAGATCCAGATAACATTAAGTGTCTTGTCTGTGGTTCAGTAGCTGAATTAGGAAACTACCAAAGTGTACTGCAGTAATCTAAACAAACAGTGCACTTCTTACAGGAACGGTTGTGTTTTGGTGAGCCTCAGATGGTTTTGATTTTAGAAGTAATCAGAAACTCTAAATGGAGATCCTTAGAGCTGAGCTCAGAGGTAGCCATGGTGATGCACTCTCAAAGGTACTTGTCTAGAGTCGGAATACAGATTTTGTTCCACATTGAGCTTCTCTCTTACAGTGTATGAGTCCGACATGGCAGGTTACTAGAAGCAAAAACTGTTATTAAAGGACTGTTGGTTATTATGGATTGTGATTAACAAAATAACTTATTTGCCAGGACTGTTAATAACAGTAATAATAAAAATTACAGGTAATACTTAATGGAACATTTACTCTGTGATAGATAATGTTTTCAATGCTTTATAATAATTCAGTATGAGTTATTTTAGCTGTCCTATGAGCTAGATCCCTTTAATACACTCATTGTAGAGCAGAAAAATTAAGCCTGAAGAGGTTAAATAACATGTTCAAATTTACACAGCTAGTGATTGAAAAAGCTGGGATCTGACTAGCTCTAGAATCCATTCTCTTTACTGTTTTCTACAGATTTTTGTTCTCTATGAATGTGTTTAATGACATTATGGTTATGATTTTATTTTTGGTAAGAAATAGAGAAGGTATTAATGACATATTAAGGACTAGAATTTTATGTGATAGATTGCTATTTGTAGATAAATCCTCTATAACATGGGAAAGATAAAAACTAGGAGTCCTTGAACAGATGTAGCTTTTTGATATTCTCGAGGAACGTATGTTGAGTATGTAGCAACAGTGAAAGCATGGTAAGGGTGTTCAACTTCAGAAGAACTGAGCTCTCGTCAGGGTGATTAATTATTTGGGGGAAATTACTTAAATTCATTTAATCTTTATTTCCCCATCTTTCAACTGAGAATAACTCCCAAAACTTATAGAATGTTTTGGGGATTAAATATACTTCTTATAGAAGGAGTTTCATTGAATTCTGGGGTTGGAATAAAGAGGATGAGGGAACTCAGGCTTTGACTGTTGTTTTCATTTAAAGAAGAATGAAGTAGGGGGGGAATTGCATCACTTCTGCAAAATACTGTAAGTAATACCACCCTTTATCCTACAATGTCACATGCTAAAATGAATAGTCACCATTTTTTTCTGCCAGCTGGGATGAATTGTTATGCATTTCGAGTTTTTAGTATTGGTATTTCAGTGTTTCCAAAACTGTTAGAATTTTGGATGCTTCAGAGTATTTATTTGGAGGAAATAATTATTTTAATTTTCAATTTAAAGCAATATGGTGAAATTGAAGATTGTCACATTGATGACTCTTCACTTCATGCTGTAATTACATTCAAGACAAGAGCAGAAGCTGAAGCAGTAAGTATTATAAACAGTTGGTTTGAAGTTCAGATTTAAATTTCGTTAATACTACTTTTAAATTTTAATATAGGCCAGTTTTTTGTAATGTACTACAACTGTGGCTTGACAGTAGATAGACCTGATGAAGGCAGAGTTCATTCCTTCAATTCCTAGTGAGATTAGGCAGTTCTGTACATAGTATGATAAGAATAGATAGGTAATCACCAAAGTGAACCTCAGGTTGTATTGCTTTGAAAATGCGGGAATTCTTTTTCAGAGGAAGTAGGGCTACCCACCTTCTGATATCTTTTTTCTCAGCTGGCCTGGAACAGAATGGATAGCTCTGTGTTTGCAGAATGAGTGGTCAGGAATAAAGGTAGAAGGTGAGGGGAGAATTCTGTGGCTTTCTGTCTTCACCATCCCTCATCTGCTTCTCTCAAGTCCCAGGAGCCTGGATGCAGAAGGAAGTGTTGTTCTTGGCTCCACATGGTCTCAGTTAGGCCAGACTACGTTTTCTCATTATGTAGGTGTAACACAGGTTACTTCTTCAAAGTAAATACCATTTTAATTGGATTTATTAATGGACTGACAGAACCATTACTGCTGTGATAAATCTTTGTAATATAGTTTTAGAAATTGTCAGGCCATAAACATTTTCATAAGCCAAATATCTCATTAAAACTTGTAATGTTTTATAAAAGAATAGAAAATTAGGTTGGAGTTTATCTTATGTTAGCAGGATATAGACCAGATCAGTGGTGTTCAGTTTTCAGGATTTCCAAGGAAAGAAAAGATTTTGGAATTAAAAATTGCTGTGTTTGATACATAGGTAACAATTTTTTATTTGCTAAGTAAGGATGTTTTAAAAAAAAAACACATAAAAAGATTACCATGTACTGTCAGTATCATGGAAACCCTGGTGACATAGTGGTTAAGAGTTAACAGTTAACAGTTGCTAGCCAAAAGGTGGCCAATTTGAATCCATCACGTGGTCCATGGAAACTCTCTGGGGGCAGTTGTACTGTGTCCTGTGGGGCTGCTGTGGATTGAATTAACTTGGCAGCAACAGAATTTTTTTTTAAGTAACCAAAGGTGGTGGTTTCTTTATTTTAATTTCCTTTAGGTGAAAGTTTACAGAGTAAATAGTTTCTCATTAAACAATTGATACACAATTTTTTGTGACATTGGTTGCCAACCCTACAAAATAAAGGAAAGTTTTTAACATCAGAAGTGTTGACATAAACCCAGGATAAAGGATAGACCTTCCTTAGGAAAGAAAATTTCAGCTTTTGCCAGGAATTATATCCAAATATTATTTTATTGCTATTTTCTGAATTATTCTAGATAATTGAATTTATCCTTATTTGTTACAATCAATAGATACATAACATTTCAAGGTAAAAATACAGAAATTACATAATTGAAACATTCAGTTATGATTAGAAGGTAAGAAATTCTCCCCAGGAAAAAGATTTAAGCATTATAAGGAATAAAAGTTAAAAGAAGAGCACCTTTAAATTAATAAGGTTATGACTGTAGTTTGATTCTGGTTTGTTAGAAGACACTTGTTGCTTCATTCTCCTGTTTTTCTAACCCTGCCTCAGTATATTGAGATTGGATACACACACCTAAAGAAAGTCACCTCTTCCCGTGTCTGATTAGAATGTTAGTTTTCTTACTCCTAATTGTCGTTGTAGCTTTGTAGGGTACCAGGATCCAGTTTTCTAATACAGATGGTGAAGTTCCAGTTTTAGAAGAATCAGTCCCAAGGATGCAATTTTACAGTCCCAAACTCAGTGGGAGGTACACTGTTTTATATCAAAAGAAAAAGAATCATTTTCTGCTGATTCATTTTTGAACCCTTGTCCCAACTGCTTGTAGTTGTGAGGGTTCACTAATTCAAAAACTAAGGTGCTTATTTATAACAGTGCAACTTAATAAATACTCTCATTGTTAGTTAATATTGTGCTGTTTTTCAGAATGAGAAATGGTTGTTAAATCAGTGAAGCTAAATAGAAATAAGATACAGTAAAAGTTTTCAAAGGACATGTCATTATTTAGGAAGAAGGGACATTAGTAATAGATCAAAGTAATGGACTGTGTGGCAAACTGCCTCATGAACACCTGCCTCCCTTGCCATGAGACCACAAGAGCTATTGAACATTTTCATCAAAGATTCTGTAGAAGAATCCTGATCAAGAGGGGATGATTGTGAAATGAAAAAGATGCTCAAATTCTGATGGAATGCCTACATTCTAGAGCCTCGGGGGCTGGATGAACCCTTGAAACTTTTGTGTTGAGATACTCTTTAAACGTAAAAATCCGCACAGATCTTCTTAAAAACCAAATAGTAGTCTGACTTAACTAGTAAAGATGTTTGCTTTAAGCATTGTGCTCTTTCAAGATCTGTCCAATAGAATCAGATTGACAAGAGCAACTTGAAAGACTAGCTAGGAAGCTTAGGGCACCATGAGTTTATGTTAATATGGGAGGGAAAACTCAGAAAGGAGAATGGGAAAGGCAGCATAATGTCAGGAACGAAGTCACTGAATTGTGTACATGTAGAAATTGTTGAATTGGTATATGTTTTGCTGTTTATATTCTCAACAAAATGACAAAAAATATACACATTACAAAACACCACAACAAGAAAAGACTTGCTCTTTAGGCCTGAGGGAATAAGCATTGAATTGATATTAACAGTCAAAAGTTGATGGAGCTGACTGAATAAATGGTAAATTTATATCAATAAAAAAAGTAAGGAGATTTAATCAGGAGAATAAAATGGTGCACATAGCCCTTTTTTTTTTTTATTTGTTTATACTGAGTCACTTAATACTTATTAAGAACTACCACCTATGATGGGGCCCTGTGTTACAGAGTTGGTATGATTTATAGGTCTGAAGCTCCTGAGAAAGTGACTGTACAGACTGAAGAGTGGAATGAATACAAGTCTTCCCTTAACTCCTCCCTCAGTGTTGGATACTGTGGTTATTAGAAACATGAACACAGTTACTCTTGGCCTTCTTTTCTCGATCAGTTCCTTTAGTAGTGGTATTACTAACGATGGGAGCTACCCTAGGCTTGTAGCTTCAGCGGTCCTGCAGTGACACTTAGCTCAGTGCAGTTTCCCCACATGGTTTTACACAAGGCCAGTTCTGCAGGAGCTCCCTTAACAAAGAAGTTCTGCTGTCAGATGAGTTTATGAAAAGCTACATTCTGCCTACTCCATTTAGAATTGAAGTCTAAAGGGCTCTGAGAAGTCAGGAAGTAAACAAATCTGTTTAATTTTGTTTAGCCTAGTTTGTTTTCAAACTTAATTGTTCCCTGAACCATTTTCCATATTAGATGTGGAACCCACCACATAGCTACTTTTTATAATGTTTTCTTCTTCTTTTGTTTGATGCCATTTTCAGCCTTTAGTTTTCTTGGTTGTATGTACCTGCCTTCTTTCTTTGGTGCAGACCTGGCAGAACGTGTGTAAGGGTAAGAAGGCAAAGGGCTGGTGGCTGTGAGAAAATGCTGTAACTTTAGAATAAACTGTCTTTTTACCCTTAGTAGTAAAGAACTTTCAAACATACATGTAAGTAGAAAGCATTGTTACTGCTTGCTATATTCTCGTCCTCCAGCTGCAGCAGTTATCTGCGTCCTTTTTCTTTGTCCAGATTTGCCTCGCCATGCCCTTCACACTTCTCATTCTTTTAGAGCCATCCTGGTCCTCCTGTCATTTCATTTGTGAAGATTTCAGTCTTTATCTTAAAATAATAGAGCCTTAAAAATATATATATGTGTATGTATACATGTATATACGTATATATATATGTATACCATTATCACCCTGATTTTCTGATACATTTTTTACTCAGCTTTGTTTAAGTAAGTATCCAAATTAGCTTTATACTTCAGTATTGCTTGATTGGTGTTGTAGAATCAGTATGTCATAGAAGTAAACATTTTAAGGCATATGAATTCTTTATTTCCAGTTACTGATGTTCATATTGACCCATCTTTTGCTAGTGTGCTCCTGACCAATACAAGTTGGCTCGTGAGTTCTTTTGACATGACCCTCGTTCAAAACCTTTTCATCCATATGAGATGACATTTTCTCATGTTCTAGTGCTTTCATAGTTTTGTTATCCCTTTTTTGTTATCCCTTATCTCTTTTTTCTGGTTTTTAGATTTTACATTCATGTATGTTTTTATTTCTGTGGGATTTATTGGATGCAAGGAATGAAATTGAGAACCAACTTGATTTTATTGAAAAACTTTTTCCAAACTGATTATGACGTATAAATAAATATTATACGAAGATTAGCTTATACAGAGTTCATGTAGATGTGAAACTATAGGTTTGGTATATACAAATTTCCTGTATTTACTTGGGTGTATTCTGTTGTATTCCATTGAGAGGTTCTCTTTACATGTGCAATTTCCTCACTGTTTCAGTTAAATTCTTTCATATGTGCTTTGAGAGTTTGTCAGCACTGTTGTTTGGATTTCCCTTCGTAACAGTTACTGCTGATTTTCAGAATCTTCCTGGTCTGTTTTGCGTATTTGTATTTTGTGTAAACTTTAGAAAAAGCTTATATAGTTCTCAAAAGGTAGAATGATTTATGACATTCGGCATTTTAATAATAGGAAATCTTCCTCAAGTACATCATCATCTTCCAAGTTCCTAAGTCTTGTTTTATTCTCTAAAAGCATCTTAAAATTGTCTTTTTATTAAATATATATTACTTACTACTTTTTACCTTGGTAATTTATTTTTGCTACTATTTTAAACAAATTTTTTTTCTATTTTCTACTGATTAGTATACAGGAAGACTTTATTTTTACTTTTGTTAAATATATAGCTGATAGTTTTAATTTTATGTGATTTTGTTTTCTGGGGCAATTAGATCATCTAAGTAGTAGTTTTTTTTTATCTCTGTCTTTCACATTTATGCACGTACTGCTTTTTGGTATGTAATTGTTGGCACTGCTAAAAAATAGTCAGTAAGGTTAGTGGTAATAGTGGGCCATGTTGTTTTGCTCTTGAAGTTAATCAAAAACTTCTACTACTCTTACTGCTAATGTGTGATGATATCTTTTTTGTTAGTGTACAAACTATTCATTCCTGTTTTACTTTCGATTTTTGACCAAAAATGGCTTTTTTCATGGCTTTTGAGTATTTACAGATTTTTCATCTTTTTATATTATTTCCTAGTGTCGAAGTATTGATTCACTTCTGGTATAAATCCTGGTGTAAGTTGTCTTTGGTAAACCATTGGAGTGTGTTCTTATTTGTTTTTATACTCTTAAAAATCAACTTTTAAAAGTAAGGTTGTTTTACTGATTTTGAGTGGTTACTATTTTCATCAAGTATCAGTCCACAGTACACTTGTTTTATAAAGTGTTTGGGAAACGTCTACTTTTCCTTGGGCTCTGAGACAGTTGAAATAACATCTAAGTTTTAAAGTTTTAAAAAGAAATTGTAGTAGAGTTCATCTGTGAGATTATCAAGGTCTGATAATTTAAAAGCCATTTATCTTTTTAAAAATGTTTTCTGTAGAAATGATTGGGGAATTTTTTTTTTATGTATATATCAGCTGTGTTTCCACAGAGATGAGCAGATTTAATTTTGCCTTCATCTGAGGTTATTTCCCCCATTTTTTCTTATTTTGCATATTAATGTTTAGCCACAGCTTTTACCTCACGACTTTTCAGATGGGCTTGCTGCAGAACCCATTTAGACATCATGTTCCTTATTAATGTTACATAAACGTGGACTTCTGAAAATCATCTGAGTGTAGAGAATGCTTTGGGGACATGGCACAATATAGATACAGTAACATACCGTAAAGGAAAATATTGATAAATTTGAGTACATTAAAATTTAGAATACTTTGTAAGAGACCAGGGACACAGAAATAGTTTGGACAGATGGGAGAAAAGTACAGAACAAAATTTAAATTGTTAAAGACTGCCTAGGTTTACTGGATTGTTAGAGACTCAGTGCACCCCCGAGACTGTCACCCTGAGATGCTCTTTGAACTGAGACCACTCCCAGAAGTCGCCTGTAAGCTGAATAACGGGTCAGGTTATACGATGAGAAAGCATCATCTGCTTTCTCTGCTCCTCTAGGTGAAAAAAATTGAGCTGCTTGGTACCAGATAGCCAACAGTTCTCCTAAAGCAAAGACAAGAAAGCAGTGGGGGACAGGGGAGCTAAACTAAAGGAAAGGAAACAAGCAGAACAGAAGTAACAAAAATATTGACACAATGTGGAAAATGAAACCAATGTCAGCCCAAAAGTATGTATTGAAATTGCTAGAGAGGAACCTCATTTGCTTTGTAAACTTGGACGACACACACAGACACACAACCACCCCTACTGTCATAAAAACATGCGCCACAAACAAAATCAAAAGCTAGTTAGAGAAAAATATTTTGCTATAAATATGACAAAACTCCAGTCATTTAGGGGGAGAAAAAAGATAAAGGTGAGGTTTTGAAAATAGGATATATTTTATATCTTTAGAAAGTCACCGAAGGTATACAGGCACATGTTGTCCATATCTTTAAATAAAAATAATAATGCTTATGTGGTATAAATTGTATAAACCAAAGACCGTTTGCTGTCGAGTCAGTTCTAACTCAGCAGTATGTATTTGGCCATTCAAACTGACAGATCTCTTGGTACAGGTATAGGAGGGTATCTATGAAAAATTAGGTTAATAAAATGTTCAAGGAAGTTATAAAACTAGTAAAGTGTGTTTCCATGTAAATAAACATATCGTAGATTACACAGACTCTTTTTGCCTGTGTGTAAAAAAAATGGGGCTTTATTCCGTATTCTTCATAGAAGAGGAGAAAAGTTTTTACATCATAAGGCCTGAAATTCTTGAAATTTTAAAAAATGACTTTAAAGAAAATCTTTAAAGACTCTTATTTTCATAAAACACTGATTTCTTAACACTGCTTCTTAACTAGAGCATAAATTTTTTTATTTAAATGAAAGTTATTACAGAATACAGGTAGTGTTTCTTGTCATCTTAGGAATTTACAGTTCTCTTGAATAAGTGTGTATCTTCAAAAGCCAAAAAGTTTATACAGCTTAACAGAAGAGTTTTTGTTGGACAAAAGTTAACAGAAAATACACCTAGCTTTCAGAATCATCCTGTAAATTTAAACTGGAAACTCTAGAGCGTTGTAGATGAGCCTTATAAATGTGAAGAAAGTTGCGCTAGATGGAGAGATTTAGAGTTAGATCATCTGAAATTTTTGTCAAGAACTTACTATAGAAAATGGCAGTAACGTGTTTTGTTTTCTATGACTGAATGAAAAGATAAGCTTTAAGATAAGGTTTTTTGCATGAAACAGTTTTAATTCCTTATAGTAATACGTTTTTATGTACTAGTTACAGCTTGAAAAATTGCAGCTTGTTTCTGAACTTAAATTATCATATGTAAGTACTTTAAAATTTGTTTAGTTGTATGACATTGTGATGAGGTCATGAACTAAAAGCTACTGAGCTACATTTTAATAGGCATGAAATCTTTTAAATTTATAATAAATTTCTATGTACAGATTCTCGACAGCACTTGGTTGGCATGTACAGATTTAAAATTTATACCTGGGGCCTTTAATATCACACAACTCATGGTCACATGTCGCTGAACGTGTAATTGTTTCTACATTTTGCATTATGCTGTACTTTGAGATCGTAGTATAAATCTTTTGTGACTGAGTTATTTTGTTATGTTGCTAACATTGATTTATGTTGGTTTGTGTTACATTAATTTGAATACACATTTCTAAACCAGCTACTTAATGTAGCAAGTACTTAGATTTGACTCTTTCTTGAGTTTAAATTTTATCCTTCTCAGTTATCTAAGTTTTGTAGGAAATATTGTATTTTTTAATAGATGAGGTAAACTTTTTTTAATTTAGATACTAATATTTGGTAACAGAGATACGTCAATCGTTTTATGATAGTTTTAGTTACTAGATGTCATTTGATGCTGTTGTGAAACTTACGCAGAATTTCTCTCGTATTTGTGAAGGATTTCTAGCTAATAACTACTTTATACCAGTTTTGAATTAGCAGAGAATTGAAATGCAGTAAAATGCATTTAACCTTGACTTTGATTCAGAAGCTACAGCCAGGATTTTGGAGTACTTAGGGGCTGTGGTTGTGAATAACCATTTTTGTTGTGTGTAGACATAGTTATTCTTGTTAAATGTTAGCTAATAGTGAAGTAGCTCTATTCAGTTCTAAGAAATTGCTCTTCCTTTATTTTTAAAGGAATTTCCAGTCACTAGGCTGATTTTAGAAGTAAACAGCTGTGACAATAAAATGTAAACCATAGTAAGTAGTAAATTGAAAAGTGGTGACTGCAGAACGAGTGAATAGACAGCTGTCGTCACATTACAGTTAATTTGTATATTAGAAACTAGAAAATTTCTTTTTATTCACAGATTATTAATGTTCTCTATTGTAATCTTAATTATTTTAGGCTGCAGTTCATGGAGCTCGTTTCAAAGGGCAGGACCTCAAACTGGCATGGAATAAACCAGTCACCAGTATTTCAGCTGTTGAAACAGAAGAAGCTGAGCCAGATGAAGAGGAAGTATGTCTTTTTGTTTAGTTTTCACTCGTTTTTTATCCCTTAAGTGTTCATGGCATTTATATACAATGTGATTTTGCAGCTGTGACTTCAATGTAAGACTTATTTCTGAGCCTGTTCCAGGCAGGGCATATCAGGTAAATGCAGTCAACTTTAAATTTTCAGGATTAGTGAGAAGAACTGTGGATTGCTAATCTAAAGAGAATATATAAAATCATATATACTCAGTTTTCATTTACTCTTAGAAGAGAGTAATTCATTAGATTTTTATCGACAGGAAATCTTGTAACATTTTAAGTTTTAGGATATCTTTTTTATTCATTTGCTTTATTAACATTTCACAACTTGCCTTTATTTTAATTTCTGTACTTTCAGTTCAGTAGGATGAATGCCTGCTATGTGGTAGATACTGTGATAGGCACAAAAATGAATAAGACACGGTCCCTATTATCAAGGAGCTTATAATCCGACAGGGGTGGTGGTGGCACATACACAGAGTAACGAAGTGTAATCAAGGGCAGAGCGAGTGCTGAACAAAGATTTGAACAACATGCTGTGGGAGCCCAGAGGAGAGAGTTAATACTTATGTCTAGAAGAATCTAAAGAAGGTGTGAAAGTGTAGCTGGGCCCTTAGTGATAAACTAATGTCCCATAACCAAGGACCTGGGGCTGAAAACAGAGTTGGAAAAGGCGTTTTAGACAGAGGGGTGAACTTCAGGGGAGAGGGACAGGAGTCCACTTCCCTGGGCAGCAGCAGTCGGTCGGGTGGCTGGGAGAGGTGGGGGTGCGTGCCGGTGAGATGGGAGAACCCTGGAAACGCAGTATAGAAATAAGCAACTCTTTGTTTAGTCCCAGAATATTTATAGAAGGAAGTTGAAGCTGAGACACAAAGATAGGTAGGAAAGTGAGTCCATGTTTCACCTACCTTAGCCTTTAACAGTGATGCTTAAATTTGCTTGAAGGACATCTCAAGGCTGTTAAACATATCCATAGTTAAATGCAAAAATAAGCTGTGTATTTTGAAACTCATACATGATTTTTCACCTTATATTTTCTATCTTGGTCTTTCCATGAGTTTGAATTGAATGGGGAGAAAAGCAGGAGAGATCTTGGTATTTAGGTATTTCGAAAAGTTTGAAAAAGCAGTCTGAGAAACTTTTATGAAGGGGATAGAGACTAGAAAGGAGTGTTATAAAAGAGATGGTACATATAGCAGAAAGGACTAGAACTCTTGACGGGATTTTATATAAATTATTGGTTAATTTTGTGTCTGGGGTGAGATGGGGCAAGTCAGAGAAGACAATGATTCTTTCTTTTTTTAAAAAAAGGAAAATATTTGAACAGTATGTACAAAAGATAGCATAATCTGGTAGACAGACAGGAGGAATGGCTTGTAGAAGGACTCTGATACTTCCTTAGTGCCTGTTTAATGCAAGTGCTAGAGTGTAGATACTGTAGGGAAAACACTGAGTGGATAAAGATTACATTTGTCCCTTAAATGTTCAAACTATAGAAATAACCTTTTGTATTCAACTCTGTTGAGACATATCAGTATATAAAAGTGTCAACTTTTTTTCTTTTCTTTTCTTTTCTTTTTTTTTTTTTTTTTGGGTAAATTCCTAAATACATTTTAACCTAAAGTTTCAGGAAGAGTCTTTGGTGGATGACTCATTACTTCAAGATGATGATGAAGAAGAAGAGGACAATGAATCTCGTTCTTGGAGAAGATGATTTGACTGATCATTGATCTGCATATGCTAGAACTCTACCTGTGTTTCATTAGTATTATCTAATGTACTTTGACATATTTGTAAAAACAATTTTTGGTAAAATGTGATGAAGATGGATTTCACAAATAGAAAAGAAGAAAACTACCTTCTGATCTTGTATTTTGAAAGATTGATGTTTGCGTTTTATTTCAGTAAACAATTGCTAAGACATCACTCTAGAAACATATGCAATGTTTTTATTACATACTTCTACTGAACGTTACAGAATTCTTTGGGTTCTTTGTAATTTAATGAATAGGTCTGAAAACTTATGACCAATACTTGTTATAACTTAGAGGATTTTTGTTTACGCCAAATAAGGAATGAATTTGCATTTAAAATCTTAATGAATGTTTTCAAAAATGAATAGATAACATAGTACTCTAACTAAAGTCTCCTTATGTATTCCTAATATTACATAGTAGTATGCATAGGCTTTACTATGTATTAGCCTTTTATTGGACTTGTGTATGTATTTTACCATATGGGTTTTAATGATAATGGTGTATGACTGCTTTGCATATGAGTCCTTATGAATTCAGATGTTAAAATAAAGTGGAATGGTCTCTTAAAAAGAAAAGAAAAAAGAAAGAAAAAAAGCAATGCCAAAAAAAAGCCAAGACAATGTTCCTTGATTAAAAAAAAAAAAAAAAGGAAAAGGAAAAAAAAAAAATGAAAAAAGAGAGAAAAGAAAAGCAGAAAGGAAAAGGAAAAAAAAAAAAATAGACCATTCCAGATGGTGACCTGCCCTTTCCCCCAGTTATCACAAAAGGAGCTATAATCACTAACTTATTAATAATGGTTACTGGTACCTTTATAATAATGTACAATCCACTGTTTAAAATTGATACCACTTCAGTTTGGTTTGATCTATAAATTTTCAACAGATGTCTTAAGATTTAAAAGCAGATTGATTAGTTTGGAAGCAGACTTCAAGTAGAGCTAACATTTGGTGAATAAGAAAACATCACATTACATTTTGGATTAATCAAAGGAAACTTGACCATTTGAAGATGTATGAATAAAGAAATGTACTATAAATACTACTTTAGGAAAACACTGTTTGGTAAGTGTTCCAGTCTGATATTTTAAGTGTGCATTTCCTATACGTGTATAAAATTCTTTGACATTTGCAAAATACTGTGATTTTTAAATGGATTTTTCTGGCAAGTGAACTGATCACCGAAAATTAATACAGCAGTTTCCAGGAAATAAATGTGTGCTTTGTAGAGTGAGGGGGTGGGTAAATATGTACTTATGTCTTAAAAGTCATCATTATAGTTACAAGTGTTCTCTGACCCTTCTTGAAATTATAGTGATTATGTAAAAAAATCACATTTTTAAAAATCATCATCTTCATATTGAAGTCCTTAGAATCACAAACTTTATTTCACCACCATTGTAATCTCCTGCCAGTGGAATAGCCAGTGACTGCTGTTCTTCCACCCCCCCACCTTTGGAGATAAAATTTTGTATATGTTTTCTATGGTAATATTTCATAGGAATGTTTCAGCTTGCAGTTGGTGCGTATGTTTGTATTTAAAGTTTCAAAATCAGATTTCAGATGGGAAACAGTGACTTTACTCAAAAACTTCTTAGATCTATGATATATTTTTGTATACTTTTCTTGTATGTTGATTGTGTTTTTATTCTAATTCTTTAGGTAAGTGTGTTTTCTTTTCTTTTTAGTAGTCGTGAAGGGTGCCAAATTGGCAGAGGCTCACGTTTCTTCTCTTTACACCAAACAGGTATTATAAAGAAAGTAAATCTTTCAAAGGCCAGTGCAATCTCCATGCTGATTTTGGGCTTTATAATTTGACTAGTTTCTTTTAGCCTGATTTTTAAATCACAATAAAATTCCCTTATGATGTAGCTAAAATACTTGCTCTATTAGTTTAAATTTGTAATAGCTAACCAGTTTTCCTACTCTAAAATTTTGTAGTAGCACATGACTGAAAATGTCTTAAGCCATGCATCTTCAAATGAATCAGAAGAAGAAAAGTGTGTTTTGATTTAGCCCTAAAGTCTGGGGATTAAACATTAGCAACATTTATTAAGTTTACAATGTATTTATTTAGCATTAATATAATTTTACTTAGTATGTAATTGCTGTTGGTATTTTTTTTAATTAATTGGCTTGTACATACTTACTACTCTACACATTTTCGTGTGTCTTCACATAAACATTATAGTGGCCCTTTGAAGTACTTACCAATTCCTGCTTCACAGATAAGGAAACAGGCTAGTAGAGGTGAAGTGACTTGCCTAGTGTCACAGTCAGTCAGTGAAAGGATGGGATTTGAATGAGATTACTCTGATTTCGTTGCCAATTTTTTTTCCCTTACCTCCTTAGTTACTGATTGAGCATGCGATGGTGTTTATAGTAAATATGGTAGTTCTTACCTCAGATACTGTACAAAAGTAGTGGACACCTGGGTCATTAGCTAGTTCATACGTTTACCCTCCCTTTTGATACAGCACTTTGTTCATATTTCTGTTACGGTACTTATGTTGTAATATAATTTATCTGGTTCATATGTCTGTCTTCCCCCCTGGATTACAAGCTCCTCAAGAAAGGGGACCATGTCTTATTCACCATTTTCTCTCTAGTGCTTATCACAAAGCCTGACTAGTAGTGGGCACTCAAGATACTTGGCGGATGAGTTCATGAATGAATGCATATTTAAATCGCCAATAAAAGAGGGACATTTATCTCCCTTGTTAATTTTTACAGATTTTTTAAAAATGTCTCAAAGGTATTTTCTAGAACTGGGATTGTTTTGCTAAACAATTGATAACAGTTTAATTTCTTAGCACTGGAGCTGCAGGTACTGATGGAAGCAGCATATATATGTAGTCTTAATGTATTCGAATGCAGTTACCCTGATTTCCATCCCTAGTTTCCATGGTGGTATATTAGTATTTGATATAAAACAGTTGACTATATCTAGACAGATTATCAGTTGTTTCTGTCATCTTATCAGTGGAAACAACTTAGATTTGGTGATAATGTATGTTTCTTAGTGCAGTTTTTATGTAGTGTTCCAAATTAATAATGACATTACGGTTTTGAAATAGGTTTTAGTCAGTGTTTAGGTGTAAAATATTCTTTTGGTCTCTGTCAGTGTGTAAGATTAGAAATGCTAGTAGCCAACAATCTAGTTTATCCTACTAGTTTTTTGTATGCAAAGGTGACCTAGCATAGACTACTAGAGAAGGGTTAAGAAATTTAGCGTTTGGCTCCAGCTCTACCTCAGATAAGTCTTTTAACTTATCTGGGATTATTTCCTTGTCTGAAAATGAAACGAATTGAGCTGGATCATCTCTAAGGCCCTTAGTTTCCATGGTGGTTATATTTGCTATAAAACAGTTGACTATATCTGGACAGATTATCAATTGTTTTTATCATCATATCAGTGGAAACAGCTTAGATTTGGTGATGATGATGTTTCTTAGTGCAGTTTGTATATAGTGTTCCCGAAGACTTGTAATCAGCAACACAAGCTCTGTTCTACCTGTGTCATACAGGTTAATGTCTGTATTTACTAACACTTCCCTTTCTTAAATAGAACCTTTCACTTCTACACACAAAGTTTCAAAAAATACAAGTAGTCACCTGTAATGCAGATAGAACCAGTTCACCTGACATTATGGATTTAAATGTCCTCTGTTTCATCTTGCTTTACTTGACTCGGTGTTTGAAATATACTGCCTGAAACCTCTAAACACATTTTTAATTCTGTAGCTCCCCTAACAAGTTTTCAGTTTGCATCTAGGCTGTGTAAGAGGAGTTGGGAGTGGGAAAAGGGTTGAGGATAATGTAGATATCAACTTCTTATAGGAAGAAAAAAAGAGGGAAATTATATTTTACTGGTTAAGAGATTTTAAGATCCCTCAAGGGATGGCTGAGTTGTCATTTTACATTTTTCACTCATTATTTTATATCTGCTTAAGCAATATTGTAGTAATTGTAATCAAGAAAAAAAAATTAAGCATTGAATTGATGCCCAACACATCAAATTATTGTAGGAATGGCAGAGTGTCATAGCTTTTGTTTTATTGTAAAAGATCAAATGTAACAAACCAGTGGCTTACTATCAAGATGAGTTCACTGCTATGGCAGATTTCTGGTAGAAAATAATGGCTGAGCTTATTTGAAGGAAATTTCTTATCACTAGGGCTGTTTTATGGAGACTTGTGTTTCTAGTCTTTCTCAGAACAGAGATCAGTAGCTATAAGAGTTAAAGCGAACAGTTGCTTGTTTAGTATATTGAATTATTAATAGATATTTAGAATATTCTAAAAGCTTTAACAATCAGTATTGTTTGTCTCCCCTATACATCGTATAGATATGTAATTATAGAAAATTAGTTGTAGTCCTTCTAGAATTTACAGAAATATTTGTAAGCTTTGTTCTTCTCTTACAACAATGTGTTAACCTTTTAAAACAGATGTGCCCCACATGAAATTCTGGTTAATTTAGTTCACTTACTGGTCTCTCTCTGAGGGAGGTCTTTTCTTGTTTTTCTAAAGCCTTATAAATTAAAGATGGAAATTTAATCTAGAATTAAATCAGTGTATAATATTTGTAAGACAGAAAGGATTTCTGTCAAATCTCAGGAACAACCTTGTTTTTATTAACTATTTGAACCAATTAGTTACTCAAAGGTTTGTATATAGCTCCTTAGAGAAGAGTAGTTGTTTACCTATGAGACGAAAAAATACAACCTTGGTGTACTTGACTGACCTTCTCAGTTTTTGATGAAAATATCATGTTTGTTGAGTAGAAAAATTTCTAACTTGATAAATGGTTTCTTGCAGTTTATCAATATTGTGTGCTCATGATTTAGTGTAATTGAAAGCATTTTTTATTTTACTTTTTTGTATTATTTTACAATTGCTCCTCCTAACACCCTCCTTGCTTGTTTCTTTGTTTATCTTACCCATCCACCTGCTTCCCATTATCTGAAAGTTAGACCTCCTTTTAGTATATGGGGCACAGTCATACTGTAGTGTGTTCCTTTTTATTTAGTTTTGTTGCTGACCTTAATCTCAGAATAGAATTGTGTTATATGGTGTGATTAGAGAATGAAGTGACGTAACACATAGAGTTTAAGTTACTAGATATACCTCCCAGTTACTTAAGAATCTTTGGGAAATGTAAGAAAATTATTTTTTTATTTATAATAGCTCAGAATTTATGATTTCTTAAAGTTACTTTGCTGAGTCACATTTCTGTGAAAATGTACTAGCTGGTCCATTACTAGACTATAAACAAAAATTTTATATCATAGCTGTGTGGAAGTGCTATGAATTTTGCAGCTTAATGTTTTAAGGAAACATGATGTAGAGGCGTTTTGTTAAAATCTGTTTAACCCAAAACTCATCAGTGTTTTGTGCATTATGTCTCCAGCACCAATCTGAGTTCTTTTCTCAAGCAGATGTTTTAATATAGAAAAAGTTGGTGATCAATTTATGGTGTGATTTAATTTTTAAATTTGCTTGTTATATTCACAGTTTTTTAACAGTTCTTCTCTTTTTCCAGCAGAAAGAGATCATCATTGCCTGAACTTAGCTTTGTGACTGCAACAGCAAGAACTGTTCCTGTCTGGAGACGACTGTTAAAATAATACCACCCTACCATTTCATGTTTGCCCTTTTACCACCTTGAATTGAATAACAGTTTACATGTGCTATAATGAACATTTTATCTTTGCAGTTCTCTAAGGGTACATGTCAGTCCAGAAGTATATCTCAGTGTGTGCTTTCACCTTGCCGTTAAATGTTTTCTCCCTCTTACTTTGTAATCATTTAGTTTTGAAACGTTTAGGAAGGAGCAAGGTCTCTGTTTCTTAATGAGAGATCAGTTGAGTCTCAGCCAAATAGAGAATTGTGTCTAGGAGCTCTCTGAACATGATGCTGTCCTCATTCCCATCAACAGTTTAAAATGAAGATGGAGGTTTAAAAATTAAGCGTGCATTTGATTTCAGAATTTATTTCTGGGGTTAGAATAACCCTTAAAATAATTTTGAACGAGTGATAAAATAGTTTTTTACACACTACAACAGCTTGTCTGTTCTGAATATGCTTACTGAAGTCGTTGCCAAGGCCACTTACGTACATAAATTTAAAAACGAAAAAGACATCTTTAGCTCGTGAAAATAAAAAAGGAGATTAATTTTCTTTTCCAGTAGTAAAAGAAGATCTGAGGATTACATATATTGAAAAACATCTATTAAATATCTAATTTACACAGTTTTTCCATGTTTTCTTCACTTGCAATCAAGAGATCAAAGACAAAGGCAAGAGGAAATACCATCATGTGTCTAATTATTGTTAAAAGACTGTGGTTTTAGAAATTGTATGTCCAAATTTTTTAATAATCAGCAGTGTGGTTTAGAATTATTTATAAAGACTTCCATTAAATTACATCTTACATAGTCACCCAAAATACTGTTTTTTATAGTGGGCACCACAAAGTTTTTGTAAAATGAATTCCTCGCTATCCTCATGAAGCATTTGGGAAGACAGAAATTGATAGCAACCTTTGATTAGAAAAGTCCAAATTAGACTTGCTGCTGTTTATCTTGAGTTTTCGTTTCCATCCAGCCATGCTTTTTTTCACTTTTGTACAAAGCTGACTGTTCTGCAAACTTTTTTTTCGTGAGTGTGCATTGCATTTGTTCTCATGGAAAATAAAAAGAATGCAGTGAACACACCAGCCATAATGCAAAATCTGTGTTGATCCATGAGAGTTTGGTGCGTCCTGGTTAGTATTAGACTTAGTATGATGGAAAAGGAGGTATTTTGAAAGGTCTTTAAACATAAATATGGCCTAGTAGCCTACAAGCCATTTTTTAATTAGACTTTTCCTTTTGTTCACATTTGTAAACTCTAGCGGATAACTGCAGAGAGTTTTTTTTCCCCCAGATTACTCTGTACTTCTTATTTTCAAGGAAAGATTCTCAGCCCCTAAAATAGGTGTTTAGCTGCTAGGTTAGAAACCCAGAGTACATAGTCTGAAGATAAATACTTGCTGTTGACTCTCTTGATCAGTTAGTAGATACAGACCACGTACTCCACCATTGTAGACTTGTCTTTTTTTTTTCTTTTAAAATAGAGCAAAATAAAATTGAATATAGCACTGGAAACCAGAAGTCAGGATGACTTGATTCTCATTAAGATCATTGCACTTTTTGAGAATTGTGAGGCGATCCAATAGGTCATTTACAAATTTAAATTCCTGTGTTGATTATTATTTCATCCCCCTTGAATAGGATTCACATGAAGCTATGTGTACATAACTGTACAGAATCACTTATGTAAAGCAGTTTATCCTTCTGCATGATTGCATTATGAAAATCTTTTATATATCTTTATATTTTTCAATATACTTAGATTTTACAGTATAGCTGCCCTAGTCATGCTATATTTGTTTTGTTTTTTGTTTTTTTTTTGTTGTTGTTTTTAAATAGAGTTTATAAATATTTATGCTCAAAATACAGATCAACGGAGTATTTTTGGTCTGGTTTACAAGATAATACTTTAAAGTGATGCAGCCCCTCAGGTGTCTTAGGAAAAAGTCATTGGTGCTACGATACCTTTCAATATCATTTTTGAATCTATTGTCTAGACTTTATTATCGCTTGTGACTTGCTCTAATCTTGCAGCGTAATATGAGAGTGATGGTCTGTGTTGGGTCAAGTCAAGAACCCGTCCTTTGGGAACACCTCCTAATTTCAAGATATGGTGATATGGAAAGATTAAACTTACTTGTGCCCAGTCTCCCAAAAAGAAAATACAGTTTATGTAATTTCTCATTAATTAGCTCTTTGGTAAGAGGAAGGGTGTTAGTTTGGCAGAAGTTAAAGTGACAAATTCAGCATGACTTCCTTTTCCATGATTCAAATTGAAAACATTTTCTGATCCTAAAATAAATAGTAATCTTGCCGTGCTTTAAATTCCCACCTTTCTTGCACATAACAGGAACCAGAGTAATTCTTAAATATTGACCAAACATTTGATGAGTTATAAAGAGATGTATTATTTACACTGTACAAGTTTTGTCCCCAAGACTTTGTTCCGGCACCTTAGTGAATGTTCTTAAGATACAGTTTTTTACGTATCAGTAAAGCATTCACAGTTGTTCACTTTGGGTTCTCAGAACCATGAACCTGTTTAGGGTGTGACACTACTTCAGAACACATTATCTGGCACAAGATTTCCTTTAATAAGTGGTTTATTTTGACTCAGTTTTTGTGGATTGTTGGATCTAAAAACACCAAAGGAGTCTCTTCTTGTCTGGCTACTGGATTGTTCCAGTTTTTAATACCTGTGCCCATAAGTATCCCATTTTCACGAATGTGTGTTGGCATGGGGGAAAAATTCCCTGCTCTCCGAGTGGAGCGAAAGTAATTGGTTAAGCTGTAGCAGCTTTTCTGTTTATTTTTTAAAGTGATAATAAAACTTGAACTGACAAGAGGTAAAACTTGAACTAGAAAATTACTCTTGTATTGCTTAGAATGTTTATAGTATTACATGTTTATGTGGGGGTCGTCAGCATTTTTATTATTTATAGTTGAATTATGTTTTGTTTAAATACCCATGTTTATTATTTTTATATTTTGAAAAATTTTAAAATAAAATAGTCTTACTAAAAATACTTGTTAATTTTGTAAAATTGTCCTACATCTTATATCAACTATATTAATATTAAGTGGAAGACTGCAGTCATCAGGCGTCACGTGACTTGGAATTCTGGAAATGCTCCACAAAGCAGTGGCTCCACACTGCCTGTTAGGCTCCCTTTACCCTGCATTCGTTCGCACCACAGGTGGTTCGCAGTCGTGTTAGCCTCAGGACTCAGGACTCTCGCTCAATGATACAAATCCTCATTTATCCTTCTCCGTGATTACTGTCTCTGCTGCTGGAGGCTTCCTCTTTGTTTAGGGGCCCAAAAGTTTTCATCCAGAGTGTTATGTATGGGAATACGGTTGTGATGTCAAAGCAGGAATGTTGTAGATTCCAAAGTTCAGTAGTTAGACATAAAATGGTTAACACTCCTAATCGCTGAAGCCATTAAGTTTCTAGAAACTTCCTCCATAGCTTTCATCTGAGCATTTTTTTTCTCCGAAATGCTGTTCAAGTTGGTTTTGACGCGTAGCGACCCTACGGTATAGAGCTGAACTGCTCCACAGAGTTTCGAAGGAGTGCCTGGTGGATTTTAGCCTGGTTGGTTGCAGTGGCTGACGTTTTGGTTAGCAGACGTCACCGTAGCTGTTAACCACTACATTGCCAGGGTTTACGGAAACCCTGGTGAGGTTAAGTTTGGCTGCTAACCAAAGGGCTGGCAGTTCAGATGTACCAGGCACTCCTGGAAATCCCGTGGGGCAGTTCTCCTGTACCTGCGGGATTGATAGGAGTTAAAATGGGCTCAATAGCACTGGTGTTTAAGTGACTAGCTTTATTTCTCATTGCAAATAAACCTTACCTAGAAAAAAATCGTTGCATCAATTCATACTCAAAGCAGCCATGTAGGACAGGGAAGAACTGCCTTGTAGGGTTTCCAAGACTTAACCGTTAACAGAGGCTGCCTGTGCTATCTTTCTGCTTAGAAGTGTCTGGTAATCTTTTCATTTAGCAGTGTCGTGGTTAAGCAAGGCTCCTAAATCCTGTGTACCATGAGTGAAATAAACATGGTGACAATTCTTCCACTTACGATGCTGCTCCAAAGGGAAAACAGCTTCATCTCAAAGTGCAGAACTGACGAATCTTGTTAAAGTGATCTGATTGGGAAGTAAGAGGTCTCTGGCTTGAAATAGTAGAGAGCTTTAGTTAGTAACTGATGACATACTTGATGAGCTCATGAGAAAGCATTTATGTATAGGTAAGCCACTGTGGAGTGTTTGCAGATTAAGCACGTTAATACCAGCCTAGAGTTAACCTGAGAAGTGTTTCTTCACACAGTATGAGTGAAATTGATTTTTTAATACTTAAAAGATTCTGTGTAATATGTTACTGTAAAGAAGCTAGAAATTTAAAGTGAAAATGGGGAAGGGAATTGTATGATTTTTTTTAAAAGCCCATCCAGGAGTAGTCAGTGGTGTTGGTTGCTGTCTAGTCAAGTACAAATCACTACTAGCTTTTGTGTTGTTTTTTTTTAGTAGGGTTATGTAACGTACTGCTTTGTACTCTTTTTTGACTTATGATTTATTTATGCATTTTGAAGAGCTCCTCTATTAAATATAAAGGTCTTGGACAATGCTACTAATAAAAAGTTGGCAGTTGGGACCCAGCCCAACAGTGCTGTGGAAGGAAGTCCTGGCTATATGCTTCCATGAAGACTGCAGCTGAGAAAACTGTGGAGCAATTCTGCTCTGTAACACTTGAGGTTGCCATGAGTTGGAATTGACAGCAACAGATTGGGTTTGGTTTATTGTGTATTAAAAACCCAAACCTGTTCATTGCCATCAAGTTAAGTCTTACTCGTAGTGACCTATAGGACCCGTAGTCGAACTGCCCAGGAGGGTTTCCAATGCTATAATCTTCATCGAAGCAGACTGTCACGTCATCTCTTGCTGAGCAGCTGGCCGTGCATCAGCCCTTGTTTGGGAAACGGGTTTAACTCCGTCCCCCGGCTCTGCCCTTGAAACAGTGCTGGTGCTGTTGTCAGTATTCTAGAACATCTCTGTGCCTTTGATTTTTCTTCAGGATCTATTCTCAGAACTGTTGGGTTAAAGTATCCACGTTTGTAAAACGTGATATATCATGACTGTGGTCTTTCACAACGCAGATACTGTCTGTAAACACCTACAGTGAGTGATTAAGTCAGAGGATTTGTGGAAAGCCCTGGAGAACAGCGTAAGTTCTGTTCTCTCTGCACGTGTTAGAATTTGTTGACTTTACGCTTCATGTAACAATTAGATGGATGTTATTATTGAGATTCTTCACAACGTATTAATACAATAGGATTTTGCATACCATACCATTACCTCTCTTGGTACTCCTAATCTTTTTGTAGTTTTCTTATCGCATTTTGTAAATTTTCGAGCACCTTTATAATCTTGTAACTAGTCTATTGAGAGGTAGTGCAAATAATCTTTGCGTATATTAAGTGGCAGAATCACAGCTGGAATTTGTTTCTAATACAATATCTACCCTGAAAGTATGCAAAGAAGCACCAGAACACTGAATTCACAACGTTAAAAAGACACTAATTTTTAACCTCAACTTCCAAGCTATTCCTGAAATATGTTTCCCTTTGAAGTTCGTGAACATTTGTTACTGAAACATGTAAAATATGAAATAGACTATGAAAGAAGAAATGGAAAGACAGTGGGTTCCGCCTGTTTTTCTGTGTCACAAATAGAGGAAGGGGTTCTTCAAAGTGTAATCTGTTAGTGTAAAGAATAAAAGTCATCAAATCGTGAGTCATGTTTTATAGATGGTCATGGGGCACACTGCACATTTACAATGCAGTACCGTAGGCTGTTTAAACATGCGAAGATGTGAATTAAGGCAGTGTTTTCATAAATTGTCAGCCTTTGGTTTACTCTTTATAACTCTAAAATGTCTATTGAAGTAAGCAGTAATACATTTTATATTAAGTCTGCCTTGCCTTGTGAGTCATGCTTCTAATTAAAGAACAATATGCAGTGTGTATGTTTGAAAACTTTGAATTTTAAGACTTGTTAAGGAAATGTATTTCTGATTTCAAGGACGGAATATACTTTAAAAAAGTTACAAACTGACATTCTTGAAGTGTTTTTAAAGATAAAGTTTTTTATTTACCCCAAGTTCACATTTAAATCAAGTTAATCAGCATGTCTTGAAATACAAGTGAATATTCATAATGTAAAAATGTCACCAAACCTGCTGAGAAAGTAGTATCTATGCTTTCAAGCTTTATCCTTTTTTTTTGACTAGAACAAAACATTAGGAAGCAGTACATAAAAATTATACATGTTTTTGTCAATATGATAGCTAGCGTATTTGGATGGCTATCCAGTGGATAGCTATCAAATTTGTTCCTAGTATTTTTCATGCTAAGTAGCCTAGTAGATAATGTCCTGATTTTACCATTTCTTCTTACCAAGTTGAAACTAAGATTTAACAGAAATGGAGTAATAAAGAAGAAAAATCTCTGGCACATAACAGTTGTTACATTTGAATCAAGTAAGAGTCAAGAGTAATTTTTGGCAAAATTTTTTTGCGCTGTGGATGTTAATCATGACAACCTTCATATATATCATATTTATAATACTAAAGTGGATGGATACTATACATGTTAGAAGTTTGATAGAATCCTAGCTTCCAGTTCCCTGGTAAACTGAAAGTGATGGATGTTTTTGTGAAGATTTCCAGTGAAGGAAATAAAGCCGTGGCCATCAAGGTTATTCGAATTCACAGTGACCCTACAGGACAGAATAGAACTACCCCATAGGATTTCTAAGGAACAAGTGGCGGGTTCATCACTATCAACCTTTTGATTACCAGCTGAGCTCTTAACCATTGCAACACATATCCCCAAAACTGAGAGTACTCACGAAATAATAGAGCCATCTTAGGGACTGAGGACGGGAAGAGGTCTGTGAAAGGTTTATTTTAGATCTAAAGCTACTTGGAAGCAAGTTTACTGATGAGCATCTAAAGAAATGAAAATTCCATGCAAAAGGATGCATCTAGATCACAAAATTCCATGCAAAAGGATCATACCCAGGGGTCTGTCCTGTGTTCACAACTCCATCCCCGTCCCCACCCCCCCACCTCACCCCACTCCCCTGCTGTCCTATAGAGCTGCTGATCTACTTTCTGTATTAATGCACCTGTTCTAGGTGGCTCCTGGAAGAGGGCTTTTAAAATAGCTGTCCTTTTGTGTCTGATTTACTTCACTGGACCGTATTTTCACAATTCATCCATGTCATAGCATGTGTCAATTTTATTCCTTTCATGGCTGATTTGTGCAGTGTATTTAAGTGATTAAAAACACATTTTGTTTATCCATTCCCATGTTAATGAACATTTCAGCCTCCACATCCTGACTCTTGTGGAAAGTACTACAGTGAATGCTGGCACACAGGTTTCTGTCGGTGACCCTGCTTTCATTTTCCTGGATAGGTGCCTAGGATGGGAATTGCTGGGTCCTGTGGAAATCTATGAGTTCTGACAATTAGGTTTGTGCACTCATCCTAGGAAAAGTGCTACATACCTCACTGCTGAGTACCAGTGATCACCTTCAAGGTACTCCCCTTGGGAAGCTATGCACCAACTCGGGTTTCTAGGCTACTCTCGAAAGCAATTTTGGAACTCTTTCTGGAATGGCCAACAGAGCTGTAGTCATGTTGTCCTTGATGTCCTGAATGTCATCAAAATGTCTTCCTTTCAATATTTCCTCTATCTTCAGGTAAGGAAAAGCATCCTTGTGGGCCAGATCAGGTGAGTAGGGAGGGTGTTCCAATACAGTTGTTTACTGGCTAAAAACTGTCTTACCGACAGTGATATGATTAAGCTCACAAAGTTGCCATCATGCCACCTTGAGCAATGGTCATTCCAGAAAGAGTGGCAAAATTGCTTTGAAGGGTGGTCTAGGCACTGGCATCAGTGCCTAGCTTCCCAAAGGCAGTGCTTCCATGGTGACCATAGTGATATTCAGCAGCAAGGTAAGCAGCCCTTAGAACAGCCAAGTTCCCAGACATAATTGTTGGACAACTGAAGTCAACTTTTTGAGAAACTCCGGAGCTATTCTCCACAATGGCTGTATCTTTTATACTTCAACTAGCAGTGTGGAGCATTAGACTTTTTAAAGACAAATAAGGCACACTAGAAGGAGGGTAAGAGAAGGTCCAGTGTGTGGCAAGAAATTTGGACTTCATCCTGAGGTGGTGGGGAATCACTGAAAGGTTTGAGTGTCGGGAGGAAGAAGAAGGGTAAGAAGATGACAGGGATGAGGCTGGGGAGAGTCAGACGATTATATTTTTGCAGTCTTTAGACAACAGTTTAATTTGGTGAGGAGGATGAATTGAATGCAAGGAAGACATTGGGAATAACAGAGACAACCAGGAGATTCCAGTTTCTGATCCGAGCAGCAAGGTTGATGATTTTGTCACACAGTGAGACTGGGCATGTGGAGATAAGAGCCTGTATGTAAGAAGAGAGGAGTTGAATTCATTTCTGCATCTTGTGCTTCAGGGTCCTGTGGAATACCAAAATGGAAATGTTCTGTAGACAAGTGTCTGCTGTCTTAAGCACAGGGGAGAAATCAGATGTAATACAGGTCTGGGAACCATAATCTGACTAAGATTCTTCAGTGAGGACAAGTAGCATGCAAAGAGTGAAAGCTAAAGACGAAATATTGGTGTACCCCAGTGTCTGGGGGGAATCGAGAAAGAAGTACCTATGTAAGAGATGAAAAGGAGTTGCTGGGAGATGAGGGAAACTAAGTGAGGTGGTGTTACAAAAGCAAGGAAGACAAAACTCAAACGGGGTCTTGATCAAGTAAGAAGTCAAAAGACCATGATGGAAAGGGCCTGTGGGTTTGGCAATTATTTAGTACATAAAGTGAACTGTATTTTCAAGATTCATCCATGTCATAGCATGCAGTAGCCATGAAAGCAGTAACATGCCTGTGACTTGGATTAATCTTGAAAGTGTTCAGTGAAACCCTGGTGGTACAGTGATCAAGCACTTGGCTGCTAACCAAAAAGTCAGAACCCATGAAGCTGTCCACAGGAGAAAGATGGCAATCTGCTTCCATGAAGATTACAGCCTTGGACACCCCACGGGCCAGTTCTACTCTAGTCTAGTCCTATAAGTTTGCTATAGGTTGGAACTGACTTGATGGAAGAAGTCACAGTGATAAGCGCTCAGCTGCTAACTAAAAGATTGATGTCATCTAATGTAGTAGCTCATACTCCCCATGCTAGTTACCACACTGTACCTAAAACACCAGAAAACTTAACTAAATCAGTGGCTATATAAACACAGACACTCAAACAGCTAGCAGATGAAACACATTTTAATTGGGTAATACTGATAGCTCTGACTAAAGTGTATTAAAATAAACAAAAAAAAAACAAAACAAAAAACCGGAACACACTGTCATTGAGTAGATTCCAACTCATAGCGACCCTATAGTCAGAGTAGAACTGCCTCATAGTGTTTCCAAGAGGTACCTAATGTATGTAAACTGCTGAACTTTTGGTTGATGGACATGGCACCTAATCATTATGCCATCAGGATTTCCTGAGAAGATGTGACACCAAAATGACTATGTTTGTGCAGTGTAGTAGACAAATCTACTACGTCTGTCTATAAGAGTGCATTAGAAGTTTCAGAAAGTAAGTTAGTATAGTTTTAACATTGTAGGTATATTGATACCTGTACACTTAGCTTAGAAAAATTGTTCTAACTACAGGGATATTTTTATTTAAAAAAAAATGAATTTGGCTGCTACACTGCACAGTCTTTTGGTATCACAGCCTCTGATAGTGTCAGCCAGTGTGATCTGCACCTCTACCAATCCCTGAAGTAATACCCGTGACTGACAGTTCAAACCTCCTTTGCAGGAGAAAAAAGACCTGGTGTCCTGCTCCTATAAAGATCAAACTAAATCAAACCTGTTGTCACTGAGTTGATTCCTACTTACAGCGACACTTTAGGATAGAGTAGAACTGCCCCCGTGGGGTTTCCAAGGCTGTGCAGCTTCCCATAACCAGCTCATCACATCTTTCTTCTGCTGAATGGCTGAGGGGGTTGAACCACTAACCTTTCAGTTGGAAGTTGGGCATTTAATCACTGAGCCAACAGGGTTCCTTCTTTGTAAAGGCAATACTAGCAAACTAAAACAGCATTTGTTACAGGAGTGTAAAAATATTAACCCTTTGCGCTCAGAACTTTTGCCCTTGGGCAAACTAGCAACTCCACACGATCTTGCACATATTATGCAAATTTCTTACAGCTAACTTTAAAATGATTTTATACTCAAATAAATGTATACAAATAATATGTTTTAACATTTTATATATTTATACATCTTACAAAGCAAAATATTTGAAATATTATGTTCTGTGATTGTTTTTTGTATGGTATTTTACGAAACAATCCCCAGGGTGCATCCTCGATTTGTCAGGACATGTATCACAATAAAAAACATATGACATTAGCCCTCAAAGCTTTGAAAATACTCTTACATTTTCTGAGACAGTCTACACAATGGCCCTGCCCTCCACACTCTAGGTATTGACCACACTCTCAGGATTCTGAGCAGGGACCCCTGGCTCTGTGCTACAACTCTGCCTAGAAAGGCTCACTTGGGCAGCAACTCTGCCCCCTCAGCTTCAGGTGCACCCTTAACCCAACTGAGTGGCAATTCCACCGTTACAAACACAGAAAGTCCTGGCTCCATCCTTTCAAATCCCTGAGGTCATGGCCACACCCTTTGCAACTGAGGCAGCTCAGCTCCTCAGGCTCTTTGTCTCTTCGGCTTCTGTTTCCTCTGGCTGCATGGCCTGGGGCCTCAGGCCTGCACCTGGCCTGCAGGGGCAAGTGGTCAAAGCTCTGCAGCTTCAGGCTTGCTAGAAAGCCTTCTGCACAAAGGCACTTAAAGATTTTCTCAGAAAACAATATGTTGAGGCATATTGATCAGTTTGATCAACCCCACCCGTGTATTTTAAGTAATTTATTATAAATTAGGTTTCTCAACGTTGACTTCTACATCACCTTGTAAAATCCTTTTTATGGTAGTCATTCCTGTGTTATCCGAAGTGATCAAACAAGTGATGGTCGTTTTATCTTTCCACACTAGAAGTCAAGTGTTACCTTTTTGAAATGCTACCTTGGATTTTTTTCAGGGATTTTGGGGTTTTTTTTGTTTCGCTAGGTATTGCCTTTCTATTTGTTAAGATCTTCCAGGTTATTTGTCCGGCGCAGGCACCTGAGATGCACCTCTTGAGCTACCACGTGAAACGCCGGGGTGCCCGAGAGGGACCTCTCGAGTTACTGCGTGAAACACTGCGGTGCCTGAGAGACACCTCTCGAATGCAAAGCGTTAAAAGCAAAAAGGGGATGGTAAAGCAGAGATTAAAAGCAGCTACCCCTCTCAGGGCTTTAGCAAGAACAATAACAACAACAACGAGACAGAGAGAGAGACAGAGACAAGGGGACATGTTGACAAGGAGCTAAGAACAGAAGGGAACTGACAGCTGCCACAAAGGGACCCTCTCACAGCTGGTGGTGCTCGGGCTTCTGAGAGAGCCACACAGCTGTTGTGGAAGGGAGACGGAAGGGTGCACTCAAGAGCTGGACAGGAGAAGAGTCTTCCCTCCCTTCTTCCCGCCTTCCAGTCTCCCATTACCCCCGCAGGGCTCCCCACTGACGACCTACCTGGAAGGGCATCTTCCGGTGAACTGCCCTACGCCCTTGGCAGGCGCCCCGTGCGCTGCAGCAGAGCTGAGCGTGGAGGAACTGGCCTGGATAGGAAGGCCGCCACCCCGGTCTCTCCCAGGGACTGTCAGGAAAATAGGATTGGTTAGCATCTTGCTCTGATACCCTCAGTCTCTGAAGAGGCACACCTACAGGGCGACTGTTGTAATTCCGCTACCGACGTGTCGGGCAGTGATAGAAACGGACATGTTGCCCACGCATCAAGCAGAGGTCAGTTACAGCTACTTTTCCTTGGTCTGCAAAAATCAGACATCACCCACCCGGCTGCAAAGGCTGGTTGTTATTTGCTAATAGCTTATCATTTCTTATCCTCAGGTGGCTAACCTCTGTGTGATTCCCTGTCAGAAAGCTTGGCCTGCCTTCTTTTATCTATTCTTGGGCTTGTGGGGTTGCGTTTCTTTTCTCTCTTCCTCATTTGCCTCTCTGTTTCGGTAATGAGGTATCCTGGGTGTTGACGCTTTCAGAGAATCCTTCAGCTTGCTACTAGGAAAAACAAGAAAAGGCTAAGAAACCTGAGATTTTAATTTATTTCAACTTTTCCTCTGTCTTTCTTACACCCCTGCTGGCCCACTTGGAAGAAACAAGTCTATCCCTTTGGAGAATTTTAAACTCTTGCTCTGGAAAAACGAACACACAAAGCAGGAGATTGCACTTGCTTCTTAACATATTTCTTGTTTCCTTTTACCTGTGAGCACTTGTATGTGATAAAGCTAGACACTTGCAACACTGAAGCAGCTGGAAAAAAATACTAAGATGGTGTGGCTTCCTGTGACGGTGTGAGTCCTGCTAGGACTCACATCTCAGTGGACGAGGAGAATGTGAATATACAGAGAAAAGAGCAAAAAAACAACCAAATAACCAAAATAATCCAGATAAGTCTTGGTTATATTCTAATTTCCATATTTTTTCCCCTCAAATCTGTCTTTGATATGCTAAGAAGTTATAAGAAAGATAACAAACCTTTAAACAAACCACTGTTTCTTTTTTATTGCATTCTTTTGTGTTTCATTATTTTTGTTGCACACTTTTAGGGACACTACACTTTCAATTTAAAAAAAAAATTGCTGTTTGTCTTGGAGAGCTCAGCCAAGCTACAACCATGCTTTGAAACAATACACCTCTGTCGTTTTAAAGGAGACAGGCTTGATAAGGCGTGCCCATGAGGTTTCATAATACATTGGTCAGGTAGCACAATTGGTTGAGAGAGTAAAGGAAGGTTCTAAGCTATTAAGGGAAAATGCTAATGAGCATAGCTAACAAATACTGTGAAGTAGTCATTCCTGTTAGCTAGCAATAGAATTAAAAGTGCATTCTAGTACAAAGAGCCATAGGTAACCTGAGTTCTAGTTCTGGCTCTCTATTAATGAAAAGTGCCCTGGTAGAGAATGCTACTACTACTGGGCTGCTAAACAAGAGATGGTGGAACCTAACCCACCAGCTTCTTGGGTGAGAAAGATGTGGCAGTTTTCTTCCATACTGATTACAGCTGAGGAAAGCCTGTGGTGCAGTTCTACTCAGTCTTAACAGTGTCACTGTGAGTCAGAATCAACTTAACGGCAACATTTTATTTTATTTTTGAAGTTTTGTATAAGATACAAGACTCCCTGCTGGCTCTGTGTATAAGCACTCCCATGATGTAACTGAAAGGTCAGTGATTTGAATCTAGCAGCCACTCAGCAGAAGAAAGTTGTGCCAGTCTGCTACCATAAAGATTACAGCTTTGGTCACCCCATGGGCAGTTCCAGTCTCTCTTATGGCATTGCTATGAGTTGTAATTGACCTGATGGCAATGAGTTTGGTTGGTTGGTTTAGGCAAAGCCTTTTAACCTCTCTGGACCTCATTTTGCTTGTCTCCTACAGGAAGGAATTAACTAAAACAGGAATGGCAAACTTGATTCATCTTGCTTGTCGTTTCTAGTAATCAGCCTGTTAAGTCTTGAGTTGGGAATTCTAAGACTGAGCCTGGATTTAATGAGAAAGAGTGCAGTGATCGATTAGTGCTGTCTGCTGTGGGTACAGGGGATGGAGAGGGGTGCCACAGTGCCATCTGTTAGCTGTCTCCCTAGACCAGATTACCTCCAAGGTCACTTGTGCTATGCTGTGAAATTCAAGTTATTTATCAATTCTATTTATATTTATAGATATAGAAAAAAAATCCAGAAAAAAAAAATCTTATGGGTGTCTGATCTAAGTAAGGATTTTGGAAAAACGTAAGAAAGAATTTTTTTTTTCTTTTGAAAGTAGGCATGAACAAGGAAGTTTCTTTCAGGACTCTTTTGAAGAGTTTTAAAATAATGTAAATTTATCTTCCATCCCTGTTTCATCCTCTCATAAAATATTTATTGAGTACTGTCATGGAATGAATTGTGTCCTCCAAAAATATCAGTTAACCTGACTATGCCTTGGTTCTCAATATGATGTGATTGTCCACTGTTTTGTCCTCTGATGTGATTTTCCCATTATATTTTCCTAGCTATTATAAATCCTACCTTTATGATGTTGATGAGATGGTACTTATGGCAATTATGTTAATGATGCAAGACTCAATCTACAAGATTAGATTGCTTCTAAAGCCAATCTGTTTTTGAGATACGAAGTTGAAAACCAGTCAGAGAGACAGGGGACCTCATACTACCAAGAAACAAGAGTCAGAAGAATAGTACATCTTTTGGACCAGGAATCCCTATGCTGAGAAGCTCCTCGAACAGGGAGGATTGATGGGAAAGACCTTCCCCAAGAGCCTACAGAGAGAGAAGGCCTGTCAATGGAGCTGGTACCCTGAATTTGGGCTTCTAGCCTTCCTATGGCAGAACAAACTAATCGCTATTGAAGCCATCCATCTGTGGTATTTGTTAATAGCAACACTAAATGACTAAGACATGTATCAAGTTTGAAACTGACACAGTGCTGGCCATTGAATACTTGCAGAATTGAACTGAGGTGGGGAACACAATGATGCATAAGACCCAGCTGTGACTCTTGTAGAGTTCGTGGCCCAGTGGGGAAAGCAAGCATCGTAGCAGACGGTTATACTACAACATACTAAATGCTATAATAGTCTTGTGAAGCCCAGAAAATGAAATGACTGATTTTGCCTCAAAGAGTTGGAGGAGGTTTCACAGAGGAAACGATTATTTGTGTTGAGTGTTAAAGGATGAATAAAAATTTGACTAGTCAAACACTTAGCTTTGGCTGGCAGTGAAGGATAGTTTAGGTATTTTGACCCTACAGAGAAAACAATTTCTCAACAATAAATTATTTGCATTTTGGGGGGTAGTTTTGATTAAAGTGGAGCCTAGAAAGTTGAAGTACAGTTGTGACGATTACTCCGAAGTTTAAGAAACTGTAGTCCAGAGATGTGGGCCTGGCAATGCAATTTGACTTGATGGGAGAGGAGAGTGATGCACTTCAAGACAGGAGCTTTGATATCACGGGGTGATGACACCAGGGAATAACTAGAAAGGGGGATGGTATCACCAGGCTGACTGGAACTGGTAACTCAGGTAGAATAAATGACGTTGCATAGGCTGAGAAGGTGAGGGGAAGGGGCTCACGAGGGAATTTATATGGAAATTTGGAAAGGGTAGCCCCAAACCAAGGTCCTCCCTGGAAAGGATCTGGCTTCGCTAGGTGGAAACAGACCCTTGTCATGGAAAATGGCAATTAAGTAAACTACTAAGTTATGAGAATTGCCTCCAAAGCGTCAGATCTACAAGAGGTGTTAGTCACCAGAGGAAAGGTGCTACATGGAGCCTAGGGAGACACAAGCTGATTGTGTACTCAATCAAAAGTCAAAGTCACTGCCGTTGAGTGGCTTCTGACTTATAGCAACCCTATAGGTTAGTGTAGAACCACCCCATAGAGTTTTCAAGGAGCGCCTGGTGGATTTGAACTGCCAACCTTTTGGTTAAGAGATGTAACTTAACCACTATGCCACAAGAGTTTGCAATTATGTACTAGCAGGTAAAAACTTCTCTTTATTATGTGCATAACAAACAACAGCCCCACGACTTACTCTGTAGATTGTGAAAGTTCTGGAAGGAAGGGGTAAATTTTTAGACCATAGACCTTGGAAGGAAAAGATCCAGCTCCCAAGTGCGGCCCTGCTTCTTGTTAGCTGCCATGGAGGCATTCTCTGACTCACGGTGGACCCCACACACAATGGAACAAAACGCTGATTAGTCTACCACAATCAGTGGTAGATAGGACAGTTTGAATCCACAAGGTTTTCATTAGCTGATAGTCAAAAGTAGATCACCAGGCCTCTCAGCCTAGAATGTCTTAGTCTATACGCTCCACTGAAACCTGTTCAGCATCATGGCAACACACAAGCCTTGACAGCTGACTAGTGGTAGCTTCTCATAAGGTGCATTGGCCAGAAGCGGCCCACATGGGAGGTGAAAATTCTACCACTGAACCTCCCCTAACTCTCATCCTAAGAGTTATTGAAGATAGCTGGGAAGCAGCAGTGGGAGCTGACATAGACTTAAATGTTGTTCAGACGGTTTTCCTGTTGACGCCTTGAGTTACAATTTTGTCTTGACATGGCTAGTAGAGTCGGCAGTTACATTTGCTTCTTAAATGGCAGGTACCTATCTTGGCAGCATATGAGCCTTATTGGTGCCATGATTAGCTTATAGAGTTGTCTAGGATCACTCTTATGTGAAACTACGAACAGTGAGGGTCCTGCCCACTTACCTGCTGAAAAGACATCTTAATAAATGAAAAATGTAACAGGCCTTTCGTTATTCTAAAAATAACACCCCCCCACACACAAACAGGAAACCAAACCCACTACCATTGAATCAATTCAGGCTCATAGTGATCCTGTAGGACAGAGTAGAATTGCCCCATAAAGTTTGCAAGGAGCACCTGGTGGATTCCAAACTTCAACCTTGGTTAGCAGCCATAGCACCACCAGAGTTTCCAAAAATAAACCCAGTTTTATCAAAACTGCTAAAACAAACCAATTGCTGTCAAGCTGATTTGACTCAAATCAATCCTATAGAAGAAAGCATAGGATTTATTAGAATAAACCTGTAGGGTTTCCAAGGACAAGCTGGTGGATTTGAGCTGCAAACTCTGAGCTATTGTGCCACTAGGACTCTGTGGTATTAAGCCAAAAACCAAACCCACTGCTGCTGAGTCAGTTCGAAAAATGTGGATCATAATGTGAGTGATACGTAATAGCTCCATGTCACATAAAATCAGGATCTGTGGGCAAATGTATCCAGCTTGAGTTGCACAGCAGACTTTTTCCAATGCAAGTAATGAACTCTGTAAGCAGCCTGCTCTGGAAATGCCAGCAGTGACTACCTCTCCTTTCTTTTCACCATGAGACACACACAGTAGGAACAGGGCTATGAGTCATCAACATGCAAACTGCAATTTAGGCACATTATTTTCTGGCTCAGAGTTGCATGTGTGGTGTGTGTCTGTGTAGTTTTGGATAATTTCCTGCTAATCTGGTAACCTAAGAGAAAATTTCATAGGACATATTGTTGTTGTTAGGTGCCATCAAGTCTGTTCCAATTCATAGCAACCCTATGTGCAACAGAACGAAACATCGCCTGGTCCTGTGCCATCCTAACAGTAATTGTACTTGAGTCCACTGTTGCAGCCACTGTGTCAGTTCATCTCCTTGAGGATCCTCCTCTTTTTCACTGACCCTCTCCTTTACCACGCGTGCTGTTCTTCCCCGGGGACTGATCACACCTGACAACTAGTCCAAAGTATGTAAGACATCCTTGCTTCTAAGGACCATTCTTGCTGTAGTTTTTCCAAGACGAACTTTTTTGGTGTTTTGGCAATCCATGGTATATTGGATATTCTTTGCCAACATCAAAATTCCAAGGTGTTGATTCTTCTTCAGTCTTCCTTATTCATTGTTCAATTTTCAGATGCATATGAGGTGACTGAAAATACTATGGCTTGAGTCAGGCACACCTTAGTCTTCAAGGTGACACTTTTGCTTTTTAACATTTTAAATAGGTCTTTTGAAACAGATTTGCCCAATGCAATGTGTCTTTTGATTTTTTGACTGCTTCTTCCGTGGGTATTGATTGTGGATACAAGTAAATCAAAATCCTTGTCAACTTCAATCTTTTCTCTGTTTATCATGATGTTGCTTCTTGGTCCAATTGTGAAGATTTTTGTTTTCCTTATGTTGAGGTGTATTCCATACTGAAGGCTGTGGTCTTTGACCATTAGTAAGTGCTTCAAGACTTCTTCACTTTCATCAGGTAAGGTTGTATTATCTATATAACGTGAACTGTTAATGAGTCTTCCTCCAAATTGATACCTGGTTCTTCTTCATATAGTCCAGCTTCTTGGGTTATATGCTCAGCTACAGAATGAATAAACATAGTGAAAGGACACAACGCTGAAGCACACCTTTCCTGACTTTAACATGGTATCCCATTGTTCTCTTAGAATGGCCCTCTTGATGTACAGGTTCCTCATAGCACAATCAAATGGTATCCCCATTCTTCTTCTTATTACCTGTAATTTGTTACGTTCCACACAGCTGAATGTCTTTACAGTCAGTAAAACACAGGAAAATGTCTTTCTGGTATTCTCTGATGCTAGCCAGTTTCCATCTGGCATCAGGAATAATAGCCTGCTTCCACATCCTCTTCTGAAATCTTCTCGAGTTTCTGGTAGTTCACTGTTGATACACTGCTGCACCCCCACTTTTCTGTAAGTTAATCATAACATGGGGGCTTGGGCGTTGCTGTGATGCTGGAGGTTATGCCATGGCCGTTTGGATGCCAGCGGGGTCACTCACGGTGGCAGTCAGAACAAGACTAGGTGCTGACTATGGCACAGACCATCAGTTGCTCATCTCCAAGTTCAAATCGAAGCTGAAGAAATTAGAACAAGTCCACTAGAGCCAAAATACGACCTTGAGTCTGTCCCTCCTGAGTTTGGAAACTATCTTAAGAACAGATTTGATGTGATGAATGCTAACGACTGAAAACCAGACCGATTGTGGAATGACATCAAAGACATCATTCATGAAGAAAGCAAGAGGTTGTCGAAAAGACCAAACTGGGTGTCAGAAGAAACTCTGAGACTTGCTCTCATACGTTGCACAGCTAAAGCAAAAGGAATGAATGACAAAGTAAAAGAACTGAAGATTTCAAAGAGCAGCTCAAGAAGACAAAGTATTGTAATGACATGTGCAAAGAGCTAGAAATAGAAAACCAAACAAGAAGAATACATTCTGCATTTCTCAAGCTTAAAGGACTGAAGAAAAATTAAAGCCTCAAGTTACAAAACTGAAGGTTTCTACAGAGAAAATATTAAACAACTCAGAAAGCTTCAAAAGAATATGGAAGGGATACACAAGAGTTGTCATACCAGAAAAACTGGTCAATGTTCAGCCATTTGAAAAGGTACCATGTGATCAGGAACAGATGGTACTGAAAGAAGAAGTTGAGCCTTCATTGAAGACATTGGCAAGAAACAAAGCTGCAGGAATGATGGCATATCAATTGACATATTTCAACAAACAGATGCAGTACTGGAAGTGCACACTTGTCGATGCCATGAAATTTGGAGCTAGCTTCCTGGCCAGCTGAATAGAAGAGATCCATATTTATGTCTATCCCCAAGAAACATGATCCAACCAAATGCAGAAGTTACTGAACAATATCATCAATGTTACATGCAAGTAAACTTTTGCTCAAGATCATTCAAAAGTAACTGTAACCGTACATTGACAAGGCACTACCAGAAATTCAAGCAAAATTCAGAAGAGGACATATAACCATGTATCATTGCTGGTGTCAAATGGATCTTGACTGAAAGCAGAGAATAGCAGAAAGATTTTTGTGTTTCATTGACTGTGCAAAGATGTTTGACTCTGTGGATCATAATAAGTTATGGACAACATTGTGGAGAATGGGAATTCCAGAACAGTGAATTATGCTCTTAAGGAATCTGTACATAAAGGGACAGTTGCATGAATAGAACAAGGGGACACCATGTGGTTTAAAGTCAGGGAAGGTGTGCATGAGGGTTGTATCCTTTCACCATAACTTTTCAATCTGTATGCCGAGCAAATAATCCGAGAAGCTGGATTATATGAAGAGGAAACAAGCATCAGGATTGGAGGAAGCTCATTAACAACCTCTGTTACTCAGACCACACCACCTAACTTGCTGGAAGTGAAGAAGATTTGGAACACTTAGTGATGAATCAAAGACCACAACCTTCATTATGGATTACACCTGAACATCAAGAAAACAGAAGTCTTCACAACTATACCAGTAAGCAACATTGTCATAAATGAAGAAAGAATTGAGGTTGTCAAGGATTTCATTTTACTTGGCTCTACAATCAATGCCCATGGAAGCAGCGAAAGATGCATTGCACTGGGAAAATCTGCTGCAAAGGGCTTCTTGTGCACCTGACCCAAACCATGATATTTTCAGTCACATCATATGCAGGCAAAAGCTGGACAATGAACAAGGAAGACAGAAGAAGAATTGATACCTTTGAATTGTGATGTCGGAGAAGAATATTGAATATACCATGGACTGCCAAAAGCACAAACAGATCTATTCTGGAAGAAGTTCAACCAGAGTGCTCCTTGGAAGCAAATATGGCAAGACTGTGTCTTACATACTTTGGATGTGTTTTCAGGAGGGATCAGTCCACAGAGGAGGACATCATGCTTGGTAGAGTAGCCAAGCCAAGCCAATCCATCTTATTGAGGGTCTTCCTTGTTTTTGATGTAGATGGTCTGCAAAAAAAAGGAAAACTCTCAATAAGATGGATTGACACAGTGGCCACAACGATGGGCTTAGACATAGAAGGGATGATGGACATGGCACAAGACCGAGCAGTGTTTCATTCTGTTGTGCACAGTGTCACTCTGAGTTGGGATCAACATGACGGCACGTAACAACACAGTATACTGTTGCAGTCATTTTTGAATGATCTTCCACTTGGCTTCCACATTTTACTTGCATGTGATATTAACAGGTTTTTTGGGGGGGGTGGGGTGATATTAATGATATTGTCCAATCATTTCTGCATTCGGTGGGATCATTCTCTTGGAAATAAGCATAAATATGGATCTCTTCCAATCAGTTGAGTAGATAGCTGTCTTCCAAAATTCTTGGCATAAATGCATGAACACTTCTAGCACTGCATCCAATTGTTGAAATATCTCAATTGATATTCCATACATTTCTGGAGCCTTGTTTTTTTCCGAGACATAGTGATATATGTTAGAGACTTTTGGATGCAATGGGTTTCGTTTAATTGAAAGTACATAGAGGAAAAACCAGAGAGAGGAGGAGAAAGAAAAGGAAAAGTTTATTTGCATTCCAGGAGGCTTTACAGAGCTCCCAGGAGGGAGACTGCAAAACCTCCTGCTGGCTAGGGGGTTGGGGGTTTATAAAGGGGGCGGGTGGACCTTATTGAGGACAGCACTGAAAACAGTGCCCATGACGATGAGAACGGTGTCCGTGGCAAGTAGCCTATGGGGTTGTGGACAATTAAAGTTACTTAATTAACATAAGGGGGTTTCATTTCAGTGGAGCTGAGCCTATGGGAAAGGAGTGATAGCTGGTCACCCTGAGTGGCTCATCTCATTGGCATGGAATTTCAGGAATAGCTGGCAGATAAAATGTTTTGGCTCGGGCCACTCCGGGAATGGTTTGAGGGGGGGCTTGGGTTTCAGCCTAACAATGTATATATAAAACTTTATAAAGAAGAGTATTGCTCCATTTTAGCAAACAGGCAGGATACAATAAAGCTACACATTCATTTTGAATTTTATGTCCCATCCAATGACCCAGTAATCCCACTTTGGGGTATATATTCAACAGAAACGAATGTACATCTTCATAAAATTAAATGGGCAAGAATATTCATAGCAGTATTTACAAGTAAAAAACTAAAATAACCAAAATGTCCATCAGTTGTAAAATGTTCTGTACATACAACAAGCTGGTATGCAATGAAAAAAACTAATGCTTGCATGGCAATTTGGATAAATGTCACAGAGGTAATGTTGAGTAAAGAAGTTGTACTTGAAGAGTAAACTTTATATGACCCCATTCACAAGGTCCGAAAAGTCCTGGAACTTAAGTTGCTCTAAGTGCTACATACCTTATTGCTGAAAATCACTACTGTCGCCTTTGAAGTACTCCCCTTGCGAAGCTGTTCACCAAGGCTAGCACCTAGTCCACCCTTCAAAGGAATTTTACAACTCTTTCTGGAATGGCCATTGCTCACAGTAGCATGGGGGCAATTTCGTGAACTTAATTTTATAGTTGTCTGTGAGGGAGTTTTTAGCCAGTAAACAGATAACTGTACTGGAACACCCTTCCTACTCACCTGATCTGGCCCCCAATGATTTTTTCTTTACCCAGAGATAAAGAAAATACAGAAAGGAAGATGTTTCGATGACCTTCAGGACATCAAGGGTAATACAATGACAGCTTTGATGGCCATTCCAGAAAAAGAGCTCCAAAATTGCTTTGAAGGCTGGACTAGGCGCTGGCCTCAGTGCATAGCTTCCCAAGGGGAGGACTTCGGCAGTGACCGTAGTGTTTGATACTCAGTGAGGAGATGTGCAGCACTTTTTCTAGGTGGGTTCGTGAAGTTAATTGGCAGGTCTCCTACACGCACTTCAAAACCGGGCAACATCGCGTTCCTCTGATGCAAGTCAGAAAATTGGTTTTGTTTGGGGGAATTAATGCCTAAAACAAGGCTAACAGGGCTAAGTTTTGCAGGCCTGGAAACATTTTGTTTCTTGACTTCAGTGGTGGTTACACAGGTGTGATTTATTATTTTATAAAAGTTTATCATTGTTATCCTTACGACTTGTGCACTACTCTGTGTATATATTTCTATGAAAATTTCACAAAGTGATTTGGTTGGTACCAAACATTTTATTTATAATGCCTTGTAAAAATAGTCATTGCTTTACTGTTACCATAGTGGGGACAAGTTTTTGTACAAGGAATTGTATTTTTTAAGTTTAAATGCATATGTGCACCATTTAATATTTTATCGAATTTTTATGACATCTTATTGGTTAATCTTGTGGTAACCAGTTTAAGAGACTTGGCTAAGATAACCAAACTATGTCAAAGCTCCATGTAGAAAGGAATTTTTTCTGGTGGCTACTAGTATCAATTGATTGGGACAATTTATACATTTTTTATTATTAATGTATTTATTTTCTTCAATATTGATACCATGTAGCTCATTTAAACATGATTTTCCTTTGCTAGTATCTGTACTTTCTGTCCATCTTCAAATTCTAGTTTGCTATTCAATAGCATCTCATTTTACAGGAAAGAATTTAAGATTATAGTCTCTCTTTTGTGTATATATTGATCCATTAAGTACTTACATGTGGACCTCTGTCTCTGCCTTTTTGTGTAAGATAATTAATGTCTTCCCAGAACATATAGTGGGTGTGTATGTAGCAATAATGGAAAAATTATGAAGTCAAGATATTGAAGGAAGCAGGAATGGTACTTCAGATTCCTGTTTTCAGATTTTACCTTCTCAAACATTCATGTTTTGAAAACATTCTACTAGGAGTTTGTACAGACAATAAAATTGTAAGTCCTTGGTGACACAAACTAGGTAGCAAGCTCTAGTGTTTCCAGCCATTTCGATTTGTTAGGCTCTTAAAATACTAAAGCTGGATGGGATGAAGTTCAGATACCCTACAAGCTCATGGAAATAGTGCCCAGAGTCTCCTGGGTCTGAGTATCACCTGGGTACTGAGTACTCCTAGCCTATGTGCGAAGGAGACACCACTTGAACTCTAGGTACACTGAAAGGTAAACTCCTTGTGCCAGCTCTGCGGAGCTGACCCCTGCCTTGCTGAAGACAGAAGCCCTTTAAGAAGAAAGCTGAGCTGCCCTGCATTTCTTCTCATTGTGCTTCGGTTTTAAATTTTTAAACTTTGCTGTAGACCTAAGGCCGGTGGTAGAACGACACAGCTTTCCAATCTTCTCTGTTTTCCAATGCAGGATAAGCACATTGGTTTTGGTTAAATTATGAATACTGATCATATTCATTTGGTACAATTTATGTTCTTCTTTTATCTTTTTATTTTTGACAGTTTAGGCTGGGGCATAAAGCATAATTATGTTCTTGGCGTCGCCCCTTAGAAGTTTTAAATCAGTTCATGAGGCTTCCAGCGCCTCTCCTGTCATTTATCCATCAGCATTCAGTCCATTGAATCTCGGCCTCTCAGCCCAACAGCCCTAGCCCCTGTTGTGAGTGACTGGCCTGCTCCAGTGCTCCCAGCTTCTCCTGTCACATCGCATTTGCATAAAAGCGGACAGATAACCAAATTTGAGCACACAAATGAAAATGCTAAGCGCTAAACCTGTCACAGTTGTTGTTCAACTAATTGTGAAAAATTTGATTTGCTTGCCTTTCACTGCTCGTCATGGGGACCTCCTTCTCAAATGTACCTTGGCGTCAGCTTCTGTATCTGTAGCTTTTAAACACTTTGAGCATTGGCAGCCCACCCTGGGGATTACTTACCTCTCTCTTCTCCCAGCTTTTAATGTTGGCTCATCTTCTTGACTAAATTAGGCCACCATAGCAAACAAACACATAATTAAAAGCCCAGGAAAGACAACTACAGTTCTGCTCCTTAAATTGATTTTTACAGTACTGGTGTATGCCTCCATGTGCTGTTCCGTCTAATAATTTCATTTCTTGAGATAAGCTTTCAGCAGGAGAAATTTATGGAATGGGTGCTTGAGGAAAGCTTTGTGTTATTTTAAAACCTGTGTGTTGTTTTTTTTTCTTACTTTCTTAAGCAAGTAAGAAAAATTTTATAATAGCCCTTAAAAGGCACGTTCTAGTCCCTGATACTTTATCTGACATACCAGCATACATTTTTAATCAACATTTCTAATGATTCTGTCTGGAATAGTATTAGAAACAATGGATAAAATTTCCTTTGCTTCCAATTGTCGGTCACATGAGCTTTGTTTAAATGGTCTGCAATATGTGGGTTTAGAAAGATTCTATGTGTAGTTTGTTTGATCTGGTTCAGTATTTATTACAAATAGGCCCTAACTGTTCATTTCTTATAGGCATTAGGTTGAAGGTTCTTTGCTGTTTTTTTTTTTTTGGTTTATTTTTGATGCTTATTAAAAAAAATACACGTGATGTATCTCTAAAGTCATGAAACTTGTTTTCTGGAAATCACACAGAGATTTGTTGTTGTGCGTCATGACACCTCTGACTGCTTCACTGCATTAATTTGTCTGTAATGTTTTAGGTATGTAATGTCTGAGCAACAAAGAAACTTGCATTAACAAAACTTGAATGCTTTGAAGGTTGAAAATAACTTAAATCACCTTTGAGAATTGAAGGCTTATGGTCTTGATATTGGATTGAAATGCAATGTGACATTATAACAACAGTTAGTGGTTTGCAAAAGCTGAATGTAATGTCATTTAATGCAGTATTCTTTGGGGATTATTTTGAGTAGATCATACGGAATGAATTAATGGAAAGAATATTTAAGAGTATATCCATATGTGCATATACATGTATTGTACATACATAAATATTTTATCTCAGATCCTACTCGATGGCACTTGGCATAGTTATATCTTAAAGAAAACAAAGCATCTTTATCTTTGCCACAATCTCCTTAAAATGTGGAGGAACCAAACATAACTTGAAGGCTGAAGTGTACACAAATCTTTTAATATTGTTTTAGTTTATTTTGTCTCAGATTGTGGTGTCAAATGTTCATTGCTTTGAAATGTCCTTGCTAAATATCCTAGCTAAGTTGTTTGTTTATGACTAGGGGGAAAACTTCATTCCTAAGATATTTTGTTTATACTTCAATATTTTTATGTCACTATAATTTATTATTTTCTTAATAAATTTGTATGCACATGTATGAGGTCTGAACATAAGTTTGCAAACTTGCCATTATGCACTTAAGCTGGCAACAGTGAACAGTGAACAGACAACTAGTATTAGGTTTCCTGGCCTTGGTATGTCAGGATTTCACAGCTGTGTTCATGCCCATGTGTGGCAGGGTCTTGCTGAGTGGTGTTTGTTACTGTTGTTGCCTGTCTTTGTGTGCTGTTCCAAGAATGTTGGAGTTTGAATTACAGCAACAAACAAACATTAATTTCTTGTTAAACTTGGCAAGAATGGAAGTGAACTCAGGGACATGTGAGTCAAAACTTATGGGAATGGTGCCATGAGGAAAAAAGCAGTATGCAAACATATTAAACTTTTTTTCTGAGGAGAGAGAGTCACTGATGAAGAGAGGTCAAGATGGCCAGTAACAAGCAGAACTGATGAAAACATTGTGAATATTCGTTAAATTTTGCATCAAAAACATTGCCTGACTTTGAGAAGCATAACAGACCAAGTAAACATCAATAGAGAAACAGGAAAATCTTAACTGAAAATTTTGGCATGAAAAAAGTATGCCCCAAAATGGACCGAAGGAGTTCACTGATGAACAAAAGCAAAGGAAAGTTAAAGATTTCCAAGATCTTTTGAAGAAACAACAGGATGTTTTGAGCCATGTTGTCACTGGTGGTGAAACATGGGTGTACCAATGATTCTATCTAAAAATTATTAGAAACAATGGACAAAATTCCTCTGTTTCCAATTCCCAGACACTAATTCTTGGTGTACCAATACGACCCTGAAATGAAGCATCAAAGTGCACAATGGAAGTTAGTCAATTCTTCATGACCAAAAAGGTTCTATCAGCCCAAATCAAGAGACAAAATGATGTCGCTAACCGTTTTCATTTCCCAGAGGGATCTTTCATTATGAATTTGTACCAACTGGATAGTTAAATAAGTTTACTATTTGGAAGTACTGAAAGGCTGCATGAAAAATTTACGTGAAAAAGACCTGAACTTTTCTCCAACAACTCATGGCTCCTGCATTATGTCAAGGAACCAGTTCACACAGCACTGTCCATGAGGGAGCTTTTAGCAAGTGAACAAATAACCATATTGGAACACCCTCTCTGCTCACCTGAACTGCCCCCAATGACTTTTTTCTTTAACCCAAGATAAAGGAAATATTAAAAGGAAGATATTTCTTTGACATTCATCACATCAAGTGTGCTACGATGACAACTCTGATGGCCATTCCAGAAAGAGAGTTCTAAAACTGCTTTGAAGGGTGCACTAGGTGCTGGCATTGGTGCATAGTTTCCCAAGGGGGTATTTTGAAGATGACCATAGTGGTATTCAGCAATGAGGTATGTAGCACGTTTTCTAGAATGAATTTGTGAACTAAATTACCATACCTCATATGCAAAAGTTTCAACTTGACACAGCTAGTAACACATGAAGTGTTATGATAGAAATTATTTATGAGATGTTTTAATTTCTCTAAACCAAAACTCTGGAAAGAGGCACAGAAATTAATTTAACATTTCAAGAAGAGTTGAACCAAACCATTACCTACCCACCTGCTGCCGTTGAGTCGAGTCTGACTCGTAGCAATCCAAGAGTTCAGAGTAGAACTGCCCTATAGAGTTTCCAAGGAGTGCCTGGTGGACTTCAACTGCCACCTTTTGGTCAGCAGACATAGTACTTAACCCACTACACCACCAGGGTTTCCAACCATTACCTAAGCAATCTTATTAAAACACTTAGTACAGAGTAGGAACAAAATAGATACTGCCAAGTTGTGCTTGCTACATCCTCTTCAGCAATGTTTTATGTTCTTTACTGACATGTATTTTTTGGAAACCCTGGTGTCATAGTGGATTAAGTGCTCCATCTGTCAACCAAAAGGCTGGCAGTTCAAATCTGCCATGCACTCTTTGGTAACTGTATGGGGCAATTTCTACTCTGACCTTTAGGGTCGCTATGAATTGGAACTGACCCTACAGCAGTGTTTTTTTTTAACATGTGTTTTAGTTTTTGCACAGGTTTAACTACAGGTCTTTATAATCACAGAGGGAGTACGAAACCCTGGTGGCATAGTGCTTAAGTGCTATGACTGCTAATCCAAAGGTCAGCAGTTCAGATCCACCAGGTGCTTCTTGGAAACTCTACAGGACAATTCTACTCTATCCTGTAGGGTCACTATGGGTCTGAAAAGACTTGATGGCAACAGGTTTTAGTTGTGAACACTGTGGCCAAACTTTAGAGCCAGACTAAATGGGTGCAAATCCTGTGTCACACACTTAGTAGCTAGGTGACTATGGGCATACGTTCAAACCTTGCTTCAAGCACTTACTAGCTGTGTAATTATGGGCGTGGGTTCAAATCCCGTCTCATGCTCTTAGTAGCTGTGTGACTGTTGACATCTCTAGTGTGATCTCAGTTTTGTCTTCTCTGAAATGAAGAATATAACACCCTCTTCAGGGACAGGTTACAAAATTCAGTTGAGCTAATAGATGTGATACTTCTGTATCAGAATTGGGTGCATAGGAAGTGTTGAGACATTGTAATTATTCTTGTAATGACATAAGATTAATGCTCTGCTTTTGACATTTGATCTAAATATTTTTTTAAGTTTTCTGGCAATCACATTTAACATTTTAATGGTTTTATAAATATACCATAGCTTACCTAATATTTCCTCAATTATTGTATATTCATTTGATCACTGCCCCTCCCCCATTATAAGTAAAGGCAGCTGTCTCTATCTTTGTTCATTCAGATGCTTCTTATCTTCAAGTTTTGTATTATTCTTCTGAGGTAAGTTCCTAGTTCATGGGCCATAAAGTTATATGGGTTTTGATCTATATTGCAAAATCATCATTCAAAAAGACGGAGTGACTGTCAACAGCAGTCTCTGCTTCACCAGAACTTGAACCAAAAAAAACACCTAACCCACTCCTGTGGAGTCATTGCCGACTCATAGCTCATAGCGACTCTGTAAGACAGAGTTGGCCTGCCCCATAGACTCTCCAAGGAACATCTGGTGGATGTGAACTGCCCACTCTTGTCTTAGCAGACGTAGCACTTAACCACTACTCCACCAGGGCTTTGTGAGGGTATGCTAGAATTTCTGCTTTTGTGTCTCATTATCTCAAAGTCATTGTCCATGTACATGACTCTCCAAACATATCCACTCAGTCTTTTTGGATGATGATTTTGCAATATAGATCAAAACCCATATAATTTTATGCCCCATGAACTAGGGATTTACCTCAGAAGAATAATAAAAAACTTGGAGATAGAGGCATCTGAATGAACAAAGGTAGAGATAGCTGCCTTTAATTACAATAGAAAAAAAAAGCCTATGATCAAATGAATATACAATAATTGAGGAAATATTAGGTAAGCTACGGTATATTTATAAAATCATTAAAATGTCAAATGTGATTGCCAAAAAAACGGAAAAAAATATTTAGGTCAAATGTCATTTGCATTTCTATGCTTGACACTCCCCTCTCACGATTGCTAAATAAACACGGTGTAAGCACATGCTTAGGGAATCAATGAAACAGGGCACCAGTCTTTCCAAGCAAAGACCTGTAGATGCCAAGCAGACAGGCCATAAGAAAAACCAAGTGTGGCCATGGAAGGGAAATGGCAGGCACTAAATGAATCTGATACTATTTATAAAGTTTATATATGACAGCAATTCTATTTTTCCTTTTCATTTTGGATACATTGGATGTAAACTCACATTCTGTTCTTTCTGAGGACCACATAAAAACACACCGGTGAGCACTACGATGAACTGACTGGTAATGTGTTTGCTGTTGTAGTTGTTAGGTACCATAAAGTCAGTTCCAACTCACAGAAACCCGATGCACAACAGAATGAAACCCTGTCTGATCCTGTACCACGCACACAACTGTTTTTGTGCTTACGCCCATCATTGCAGCCACTGTGTCGCTCTGTCTTCTTGAGGGTCCTCCTCTTTTTTTTGCTGGCCCTCCACTCTACCAAACATGTGTTTCTCCAGGGATTGATCTCTCCTGACAACAAAGTATGTAGCACTTAGTCTTGCTCTTTGCTTCCAAGGAGCTCTCTGGTTTTTCTTCTTCCAGACCAGAACAGATCTGTTTGCTCCTTTGGCAGTCCATGGTACTTTTAATATTCTTCAAAATCACATTTGAATGGCATGAATTCTTCTTCCATCTTCCTTACTCATTGTCCGACTTTGGCATGCCTATTGAGGAAATTGGAAACATCATGACTTGGGTCTGGTGCACCTTAGTCTTCAAGGTGACATCTTTGCTTTTTAACACTTTAAAGAAGTCCTTTGCAGCAGATTTTCTCTACGTAATGCGTCTTTTGATTTCTTGACTGCTGCTTCCAGGTATGTTAATTGTGGAACCAAGTAAAATGAAGTCCCTGAAACCGCAATCTTTTCTCCATTCATCAAAATGTTACCTACTGGTCAAGTTGTGAGGATTTTTATTTTCTTGATGTTGAGGTGCAATCCATGCTGAAGGATGTGGTCTTTGGTCTTCATCAGTAAGTGTTTCAAATTCTCTTCATGTCCAGTAAGCAGGTTTGTGTCATCTGCATAATGTAGGTTGTTAATGAGTCTTTCTCCAATCCTGATGACTCATTCTTTTTCATATAGTCTAGCTTCTTGGACTGTTTTCTAGGCACAGATTGAAAAGGTATGGTGAGAAGATACAAGCGAGACACACACCTTTCCTGATTTTAAATCATGCGGTGTTCCCTTGTTCTGTTCACACAACTGCCTCTTGATCCATGTACAGATTCCTCATGAGCACAATTAAGTGTTCTGCAATTCCCATTCTCTGGAATTTTATTCATAATTGTTATGATCTACACAAATGCCTTTTCATATTCAGTGGAACACAAGTAACATCCTTCTGGTATTCTCTGCTTTCGGTCAAGATCCACCTAACATCTGAAATGATACTACTGGTTTTACATACTCTTTTGAATCTGGGCTTGAATTTCTGGCAGTTACCTTTTGAATGATCTTGGGCATTACTTGAATGTGATATTAATGATATTGATCAATAATTTCTACATTAGGTTGAGTATAATGTCTATAGTCCGATGTAAAGTCTGAGCCAATGTTTTTGTTTGCAACATGCTCTACGCTATTGTCTTGTCGGATATAAGCAGTAGTTCAATGATTCAATGAACTAGCTCAGTGTAGTACACTGAACATGCATCATCAAAAGTTGGCAAGTGAGCACACAAAATTTGAAGTATTATTTCAAGACTAAAAACAGTAATGCAGATCTGCCAGTGGCCTACCAAGAAGCTTCACAACAAAACAAGTGAAATTATTTCTTTTCTTTCTATTGAAGTTATGCCCTGTAAGTACTATTTCATTTGACTGTCTCAGACCTGAACAAAATTCCATATTCCAAACTGATTCTTTTACTTAAGCCAAGTGCCAAGTGCTGTCGAGTTGGATCCGACTCATGGCATAATTCTCAAATTTGTGATTTTTTTGTGTTAACGTCAAAATTTGATGGTAAATTTTATCAATTTTTGCTTGTTTTATGTATGTTTTTGATTTTCAATTATCCAGATTTATTTGCTGTGGTGGAAACAAATTTTTAAAGGTGATGTAATTTTGTAATCTAATAAAATGAATTGGTGAAAGATACGTGGACTGCAAAAATGAAAGTTTGCAGGTGATCAAATATAAGGATTTGTGAATCCCTAAATAGTTTCAAAATAAACTTACCTTTTAAAATGTAATGAATCAGAAGAGACTTCTGTTGAAAGCTCAAGTTTAATGTCTGCAATTGTTCTACCAGTACCACTAGTACCAAAATTATTAATAACAGTAGGAACACAACAGAATTTTTTCCAAATTCTGCATACATTCCTTACAGTAGTAGAACAGTAAATAATGATGTATAATGTGAAACTGTTTTAGAATCTAAAATTGTTGCACCTGCAGATACCATATGCAGATACCAATCAACAGAAATACAGATTCCTCTTTGTGGAATAATTTTTCTTCTAATGTAAATTATTGGCTCACAAAAAAGGCTAAGTGGTTGTCAATACCACAACACACTGTTTGAAAATTTGTGTTGGAAATTTCTACATGATAAACAAACAAGATTCTGTAGCCAGAATACATTTTGAGAGTGTAAAGCTAATGATGTAAATTGTTACAGAGAGTAGCTACTTCAGTATCTGTCAACTCTGTCTGTTGTCTTGTTGGCAAGCTATGCAGTCTTAAATCATTTAATTTTTGATTTACTGTGGATGAATTTAGCCATTGTTCGAACTTGAGTATGATTGATAAACATGGAAACAATTCAATTCACAGAGATTGTATGTTGTAATTAAATGGAAACTATGATTTTAGCTTAACTCATGAACTAAAAGTACAAATTAATGAAGGACATCAGTATTGGAAAGTCAGTTTACAATATGTTCTTGCTGTTATTATAATAAACATTGTACATGGAATATCTTATCAAGGAAGAAATCAAGCGTTTGGTTCCCACAAAATGGAATTTTTGTTTGGTTGCTTACACTTGTTGCTCTGTTTGACCTGTTTTCAACAGATCACATATGAGAATATGGCAACACAGGGAAGGCAACCCATCATATAAGGCTAAAACGATATGCAAAAAAGTTTCATGAACTATTTTCAGTGAAGTAAGTATAGCTCAACATTTCAGCTTATTTGTAGATTCCAATCCAGAATTTTCTCATACAGATCTGATAAGTACCGCTTTAGGATACACACCCTTAACAGATGGAAAACCTGTCAAGGGATTTGTCACATTTACCCCAAACCAAAACGAAACCCAGTGCCGTCAAGTAGATTCTGACTCATAGCGATTTACTAGCTTAAAGTCATACCACTGAAGAAATTTCAAATCGAGTGCTTCATTATTTATGCGAAGTTGGTAGAACTGAGTTTTTCAAGTGCAGAGGCCAACCCTTTGACAATGCTGCCAACGTATCAGGACTTATAAAGACAAGCAACAGCCAATTTTAGAGGATAATAAATATGCCATGTAGTGAACGTACTGTGTGTTAAGCATTCACTTAATCTCATAAAATGTGTAGCTTGGTAGATTATTATCTGGAAGGAATTGATTCATTTTCTACTTTTCAGCTATTCTACACATTTTTTGCCACCTCTACTCACCAATAGGCAGTTCTTTTTTTTTTTATTATGACTGAGTGAAAATGTACATTCCCATATAAATTTACATGCCCACATGCCCACCTATATGCAGCTTCCACTGCTCTGCCTGCCCAGTGACAGCACACTGTTCCTCTCTGCTCCATACACGTCTCATCCTTCCAACAGTCTCCTTTCACCTCCTCTCCACCCACTCCCCTTCCTCCAGCCAGAGGTCAGCAGGATGATATCCTATAGATGTATAGAACCATAAAGTACATCCAATATATGGTCACTCTGCATCGCCAAGTCCAAGCCATTTGTGTTCGAAGGGTGGACCTTCGTTATGATTTATGGGCAAGGGCAGCATCAGGGCCAGGGGCCATGCTCCCAGGGGAACGCCAAAGCCGCTGGACCATCAATTGTGGTCTTTTAGTGGAGATCTCAGGGTGCACCCCTTTTTATTCTTGTGTTGCCAGTGAGACTCAACTTAGTGAGCTCCATCGCGGCTATCACTGGTAGTGGCCGGGCACCATCAGTAGGATTCCTTTATACCAAACTATTAAAATATAGTTAGGCAATGAGTGAGTATTAAAATGTCTTCCTAATGCACACTAAGAAGCACAGGCTACACAAATTAATGCAATCCTAGAATCATATTTGAGAGTCTAGATGTTATAAAAAATATCGCTGAAGACCAAACAAAAAAGAAGAGGCCAAAAGATACTCTGAAAACACTGCCAACAAAACACAAACAGCAAAGTATGTATTTCTGTTAGTTGTATGGAATAATCTATTGCAGCATTTTCATGGGAAGAGTGAAGCTCTCCAGGATTCAGAAATAAATTTAAAGATATGCAGAGATCTCTACTAGTCATTGCTGGATATTTATGTAATTTAAGAGAAGACTATGAAAACACAACAAAACAAACATTGCCAAATACTGACTAGCCAACAATTTATTATCACGGAAACATTAAGGAAGAAAGGTGCTCTAGCAGTGTCACTGAATGCCAGAGACTGATTTTTTTTAATCACATGCTACACCATCATTGACGTATTTGAATCTTGTTTGAAGAGTGAAAGTGTATGAAATTCTTTCAAACAGATTTTCCTTCTTAGACAAGGTGATACACCTAATGAAGAATGCATAGTTGGTGTTTATGTGTATGTTGTGACTTATCCCAATGACTTAAATACAGATCAGGGTCGAACTGCCCCATAGAGTTTCCAAGGGGTGCTTGGTGGATTTGAACTGCTTACCTTTTGGTTAGCCAATGTAGCACTTAACCCAAGTGCCACCATGGTTTCTATGATGTAACTAGCTGAAAAATATAATGGAGTAAAACAGAAAGAGAGGAAGTAAATGATCTTACCTCAGAAGAAAAGACCTGGCTTCCTGCTCCCGTAAAGATTACAGCCTAGAAAATCCTATGGGGCAGTTCTACTCTATCCTATAGGGTTGCTATGAGTCAAAATCTACTCAGTGATTCATAACAGCAATCTATATGCACAACCAACCAGACTAAATGGTCTATGTGTATTTAGGTAGATAAAGTAGAAGATACTATATTACAAGTATTCAATAGATACATAAAAATCAGAAAGATGGTATTTGAGTGTCTCAAGTGTGAAGAACATTACTCTAAACCATGCTGTTCTCTGGCTGACAAAGGGATGAGGATATTAATTAAGAAAGATTAACTATGCATATATGGTTCACATTATATATCCAACATGACCAGAATGGGTGGTGTGTACGTGTGGGAGGGAAGGAGCTCTGTTTCATGTTAGTCGTTCAGGACCTGAGGCTGACAGAGTCTTCACTATTTTACGCCACTCAACAGGAAGCTGGAGGATTCGGCCAGGACCAGATCCACGAAAGTTTGAGGATTTGGATCTTAGTGGGAGGTAGAAAAGGATTTGTGCTTTTAACAGCATTTGCTCTATTCATTGAAAGTACAGGCAATGTTTGGGACCAAGAAAGCAATGCAATATGTTGCGTGGAACCTCTTACTAATATTCTTGTGACTCAAAGCTAAAAAAATGAAAATCCAGACTTACATTGCAGATAAACGTGGTGTTTGTTCTTCTTGCAAAAAGTTTCTTTGCCTAAATAAAGGATTAATTGCAGGGTACCAATTATTAACAAATATTTCCCTACTATGGGCTATTTGAAATGAATAGTTATTTAATTCTGGCTATACCTAACATTTTAGAAGCTCTTCTGTAGTGTGAAATTTCACCTGTTTCACCATAAAAATGACAATGTCACCATTTAAAATGGCAGCATGGATCACATTACCTTCAAAAGCCCAAGTGTTTTGTTTTGTTTTTTCCCCCATGCAAATGCAATGAAAGCAAGTGTAATTTAAATTCCAAGCATTATAACAAGCATAAATTTGAGGGGCAGAAGCTTTCCTTTAATGATTATTTGAGGCCCTAACCTCCTGGTTTCTTTTCTCTAATAATGCCCCCCATGTTTTATTGTCTGCTTGCATGGCTGTGTTCTCCACTAGCTCCCTGAGGGCAGAGGGTGCATTAGCTTTGTCTTTCTAGGACCTGATGGAGGGCCTGACACTTTACAGGTGTTGTTAGCCAGTAGAGGGACTCAGACACTTTGTCTGAAATTTTAAAAGTGAGGAGATTTATCAAAGCTTTGAAGCAATTTTAATTAGGAAGCTACATAGTCCATTGAAAATAGAACCAAGTAGTCCTGGGGCAGTTTTGTTATACAAGTATTTTTCCATGATAGAAAGAGGAACCAAACTAGGAAGTATGATCCCAGGAAAATGAATGAATATTGTAATAGTCATACTCTGATTGATTACCAGTTATCAATAGTATAGTTAGTGATTACAGGTAGTTTCACGGGATGCTTACATCATGGTCCCAAGGTGCTTACATGCATTTTCTTTGTTTTGCAAAAAGGAAATCTTGGTGGCATGGTGGTTAAGTGCTAAAGCTGCTAACTAGAGGGTCAGCAGTTTGAATCCCCCACCCAGGTGCTCATCAGAAACTCTATGAGAGCAGTTCTACTTTGTCCTATAGGGTTGTTATGAGTCAGAATTGACTTGATTACAATGGATTTGGTTTGGATTTTTGGATCTTGCAAAATTAGCTTTCTGGCAGCAACACCCAGAAAGTACTCTTCCTGAGAGGTGCACATGGGTGCTTGGTCAAGACCTCTCAAGTATATGATTTCACATCCTGGTTTTGACCACAGAGGAAATGCATGCTTTTCTCAAAAACATTGCTGTTAGACTAGAAATCTAGATAAAATTACATAGCATGGTCAGCAGATTATGTCTGTCTTACCAATTCCTCTGAAAGTTATTTTTTTCTGAGACCATGTTCGATAAGTATTTGTTGAATGAACAAAGTAACACCTTTGCTTTTTTTTTTTAAACAAAAACAAATTCTGACACAAAAATTTTCTGTGTCTGTTTCACCTTTTCCAGCCATGAGTTGGTTTTCCATTCATCAGCCCTCCTCTGTGTGTCTGGAGTGCACCTTGCTAGAGCCAACAGTTAAATCTTCACTCTAAGTCATCCAAGATAAATAACAAATACACCTTAAGAGAGTCAATGCATTCTTAAGTTGTTGATTCCTGCCAGTGAGTGAAAATGAGTGTCTTGTGTACTCAAGAAATAAATTCTGAGCAACCTTAGCTTAGTTGCCTAGTTTTGAAATATTAAAGACAATCTATCAGCCATTACACTCTAGTTAAGTACTAATCAAGTTAATGCTTCCTTTCCAGACTATGTAATAGAGAAGAACTCTGAATGCAAGGGAACACTAAAATCATCTGTGATGTGGTCTGGAATTCCAGAGATTTTAATTTCTATAAGGAACATATGCTTATGGTGTTTAAATGTCAGTTTCACCAAAGACGTACAGCTTAAGTGGGACAGTCACCTAATTGGAAACTGATTTGCAAAAAATTCAAGTTCTTGCTTTATTACTTCTCACTTTTCAAGCGCTCTTTTTTCTCTTAATTACGTTTCTCTTACATCTCTTGTGTCCTGCAGTGTATATCTTGATGTGGATTCTAATTCTGTACCATGTGCCCTTGAGAACCGTTTCCCAAGTGATCTCTGTTCCCTCTATTCAGGCTTATGCATCATTTGTTATCCTTGAAATTTATATGACAAGCTAGAACTGTGGCCGTGTTTGCATTGGCTTCTGGGAGGACAATGGTTACGAAAAGAACATTTAGAAAGCAGATGCACTCAGGGTGTGGACTAGCACCTGAGCTCAGTATTCAAGGACCTACCAGTAATTAAAGCACCTCCGAATAACGAAATGATTGCACATGGCACTAGAGGAGGCCCATCCTCAGTAAAAAGAAAGGAAGACCTGCACTTGAGGGGAGGCATTGACCTGCCACGCATTCATGATTGTAATGATGAAAAATATCATTATTTAGAGGTGTTTCAATCAGTGTATCTTTAGATGTATGCAACAAGGTTGCTATATGTTTGTGAGCCCTAGTGGTGTAATGGTTAAGTGCCACATCTGCTAACCAAAAAGGTCGGCAGTTCGAATCCACCAGGCATTCCTTGGAACCCCATGGGGCACTTCTCCTCTGACCTGTAGGGTCTCTATGAGTTGGAATGGACTCCACAGCAGTAGCTTTCTTATATCTTTATAGTTTGCATGTGTTTAGAGCATTTAGGTCTAGGGACCAAATTTTTTGGAGTTCTTTGTTGATCAGAGAGACATGATGTAAAGCAAAACCAGTTTCCTAGGTTGAGGGTAGGATGGGAGATGACAACCATTGTCCATCTTGCCAGCAGGCCACCCTAGTCCCCCTCCCCCACTCATATTACTGTGGTCTCCCTTCAAAATGTAACACTTAAGCTACTTAGATGGAAGAGAGCGAATAGGGATGAAGAGACCAATTAACCAATTTTTCTTGGCCTTTCCTCACACACAGACACATTCTGTACGACACCCCAGTTTTGATGTATTATTTTAATTAATCCCAGTCTTTTGATTCCTGCAAAAAGAAGGTTAGCAAATGTAACAATGCTCGAGAGTTTCTTTATCGTAAAAGACACATAATTTCAAGCATTTAATAAGGTAGATTTATTCTGGTAGTTTAGCTTGCACATTCACTCAAACAGCCCTCCCCAAAGACAACATTAAAAATGTGATTAGTTAGCTGCCATCAATAACACAAAATAGGAAAATGCTCTCTGAAGGGACAGCTTTGTGGAGGGCACTGCGCAGTGTGTAGTAAAAATATATGGCCTAATAAGTTTACATTTGCAGGCTCATTTGTTAAAACTCTTGAATTTCTAATTTGTGTCGGAAAGATAAATGAATGGAGCCCGAGTCAAGTGTGAGATTAATACTGATGGATGGGGACCCAGTGTTTGGGTAGCCTCTTGTTCCATACAACCCAGTAGGCAGTTTAGAGGAGAAAGAAATGTAAGTAAAAAGAAGGGCATTATTTACTCTGGTTCAGACCAATTACCAGCTATGTTGTTCCTTTCCACCCCACCGTTCAGGAAGTTTCCAGGTCATCTTATTATTACCCTTCAGTAATCAAAGGGCCAGCAATTCATAATTTGAGGGTTGTCAGATTGGCCCCCAGAAGCTCTATTATGTAAGAAACAGAAGATTTAGGAATTGCCTTTCTTGTTGTATTTCACAAAATATTTCCTTAGCCATATTGTCCTTAAATATATATATAATACATACGTATGTGTGTGTGTATATATATGTATATGTGATGGAAAGAAAACATGGGTTCTGAGAAAAGGCATAAAAATAATGGGCTTTTTCACAGCTAGGAATTTAGGGAAACAAAAAAGGAGATATCTGTAGTGGGAGGAAATTGATAGCAGAAGGGAAATGAGTGCCTCTTTTGGCCCTCTTAAGCTCTCAGCACCAAGTACAGCACGCGATGACATAAGCACCCCTGGTACAGAGTTTCCTCAGGCCTGATGAATGCCCTGCCTCTGTGTTACCCGGATGTTAAATCTGGAAACACAGCATGTTCAACGGCAGAGAGGGAAGGCAACCAATACTTACACACTTAGCTCGGCAAAATTTACCCTCTAACTGTGGGATGAATGAATCTCCAGCACCTTTGGAAACTCCAGCTCCTTGGACTGAAGCCAGATATATTTCTCAATATGAAAAAAGCTCTGTATTTGTGCAAATACGTCATGAGATCTACTTCAGAATCAACTTGGCCACATAATAACAACAACAAGTTGGGGGAAATCAGCAAGACACCAATTCCACTGACGTTACTTGAATATGTCTTTTCTGTTCCTTTGGTGGCTGTCTTGGTGGCAAAGGAGAGCTAGACTGAGTAAGGGAGTGGGTAGGAATGGCGCCTTTGGTAAACGTGCTAACGTGAAGACCACCCTGGAGCCCAACTGGAGAGTGGCTTCTTGGGAAACATCCTGGCATCCCATAGGAACATGTGGTTGGACCCCATGTCTCCGAAAAGCTGAATCACTGTTTCAAGAAGGAGATTTCCAGTAGTCAGGCTCTTTAGTCAATGGAGCTAAGAGTTTGGTTTCATAAGATTTTGTTGAATTGAAGTTTCCACCAATCAAGGTTGACAAGGACCCCTAAGACCATAGAGTTTATTTACAGATAATATACCATTTCCTCACTTAGCTAATGAAGATTTTGGTTTGTATAGCATTTATTCACTCATTCAACATATAGTTATCATATACCTGTAATAAGCCAGTCACTGATGTAGGTACTGGGGAATCAGTGGTGAGCAGGACACTATACTCACCATACAAAGATAGTGTTCTAGTAAAAGGGAAAAAGAAAACAATAAACAGATCATTGAGTTTTGTCATTTTAGACAGGTGTCCCTGAGCAACTGGTACCTGAGCTACGATTAGGGTCATGTTGTAGACTGAACTGTGTTCCCCAAAATACGTGTGCAGAAGTTTGGCTAAGCCACAGTTCTCAATGGTATTGTGTGATGTGTAATGTTCCTACATGTTGTAAATCCTTCCTCTTTGATGTTAATGAGGGAGGATGGGCAGCAGTTGTGTTGGTGGGGCCAGACTCAATGTGTAAGATTATATTGTGTCTGGAGGCAATCTCTTGAAATACACAAATTAGAAGCCAGTAGAGACTTGGGGACCTCATATCACCAAGAAGAAGTGCTGGGAATAGAGCCGGTCCTTTGAAAAGGAGCTGGGGTTCCGGCACCCCAGAAGCTCCCAGTCCAGGGGGAAGATTTATGACAAGAACATTCCTCCAGAGCCAACAGGGAAAGCCTTCTTCTGGAGCTGATGCCCTGAATTTAGACTTGTAGCCTACTGTACTGTGACAGAATAAAAGTTCTCTTTTTAAAGCCATCCCCTTGTATTTCTCTTGTAGCAGCATTAGATGACTAAGACAGTTTTTGAGATGTAGGTGACCTACATCTAGGAGGAGACTGTTCTGGACATAGAAATCTGCCAGGGAAGAGTGCCTCGAGGGAAGGGACCAGTTGGCTATGTTTGAGGCACAGAAAGGCCAGTGTGTTCGGAGCGTGGTATGAAGTGGGGTGAGCTGGACCTGAAATTGAAGGTCATAGGATCTTAAATGTCACGGTGAGCAGTTTGGTTTTTAGTTTAGATGGTACAGAAAAATAAATATTGTTGTCAGTAGTTACTGTCAAGTTGATTCTTACTTATGGTGACCCCAAGTATGCAGAATAGAACTGCTCCATAGGGTTCTCAAGACTGACCTTTTGGAAGCAGATTGCCAGGTCTGTCTTCTGAGGCACTGCTGAGTGGGTTCAAATCACCAGCGTTTTGGCTATGAGTCAAGTGTGCAACTATTTGTGCCACTCAGTGACTCCTTGGAAAGTAAATGGAGGGTTTAAGACTGACGAGTGATATGATCCGATCTATGCCTTAGATCTCTCTGTGGAGACTGGACTGAGGCAGGGCATGGGGAGAAGAAGCAGAGAGGCTGGCAGATTGAAGCAGTCTGTACCATGGAGACTGTGAGCAGGGGCTGCATTTAGGATCTACTCTGGAGGCAAATGTAGTGGAGAGGGAAAGAAAAGTGAAGACATGATAAGGAAATTCTAGATCTGGGACTGGATTATCTGGTGACAGCTTATACAACTCAGATAGGGAAGACGAAGGGAGAGAGGCTGGAAGGGAAGCCAGGAAGTAAATGCTTTCTTTGTGACCAGAACTTAAACCCACTGCCATCAAGTTGGGTCTGACTCATAGAAGCCCTATAGGTCAGAGTAGAACTGCTCCATAGAGTTTCCGAGGAGCACCTGGTGGATTTGAGCTGCCAACCTTTTGGTTAGCAGGCATAGCACTTAACCACTGGGTCAGCAGGGTTAAAGTTAAAATTTCCTTTAGACTCTCAAGAGAAGATGTACAGTCAGTAGAAATTAGAAGCTGCAGCTCAGGTGAAGAGTGGTTAGGACATGAGGTTAAATTTGGGAGTCACACACGTATAAATGAGACTGTACCGGATCCTTAAAACAGTGTAAAGAGACGACAGGAGACACCAGAGCAAGAAAGCCTCGATTTCTGGTGAGATTTTCCTTCTTGGCTGATTTTTGGCTTTCTTCTCTTCTGCCCTTCCTGCCCTTCTTCTTATTCTCTGTCTACTTCTCTTTTCCCTCTGTCCCCTACTAGAAAGTCACCATACACCTGATAGTAGTCTCCAGCAAGGAAATCTCCAACTGCCCCCCAATTTCTCACTAATTCCTTCCCTATGTCTCAGCAATGCCCAAGAGGTAGTGTGGGATAGCAAAAAGAACTTCAGCCAAGTTCTTTTTCTATTGGAGGGATGAGCAAAACTTGTATGTGGCTCTGGCTCCATCAAAAGAGCCCTGGTGGCACAGAGGTTAAAGCGGTTAGCTGCTAATGAAAAGGTTGCTTGTTTGAACCCAACAGCTGTTCCTTGAAAGAAAGATGTGGCCATCTGTTTCCGTAAAGATTTATAGTCTTGAAAATCCAATAGGGTAACTATGAGTTAGAATTGATCTTCCAGCAATGGATATGTTTTGGATTGGTTTTCAGTTCCCATTGCTTAAAAGATGTGACGGGAGAATCACTTGTCTTCTCAGAGCCTCATTTCCCTCATCTCTGTAGTTCTTGTTAAGTAGAGTTGATTCTGACCCAGAGCAACCCCATGTGACAGAATAAAACTGCCCTGTAGGGTTTTCTGGGCTGTAATCACTACAGTTTATCACACTGTGCTGCCTTTGATACTGCAGTGATGCTGGAAGCTCTGCATCACAGCAACACACGTTCCAGCAGGGTCACCCGAGGTGGACAGGTTTTGGTGGAGCTTCTAGACCAAGACAGATTAGGAGAAAGACCTAACAATCTACTTCTGAAACAACAAGTCAATGAAAACCTTATGAATAACAAAAGAATATTGTCTTATATAGTGCCAGAAGATGAGCTCCCATGTTGGAAGTCCCTCAAAATGCTACTGGGGAAGAGCAACTTCCTCAATGCAGAGTCTCTCTTAATAACATGGATAGAGTAAAACTTTCATGACCTTCATTTGCTGATGGGGTACAACTCAGAATAAGAAAAACGACCACAAACATCCATTAGTAATCAGAATATGAAATATACAAAGTATGAATCTAGGAAAATTAGAAGTTGTCAGTAATTAAGTGGAACATTTAAAGATCGATATCCTAGGCATCACTGAGTGAAAATGGCTGGGCATTGGTCGTTTTGAATCAGGCAATCATATGTTCTACCATGCTGGGGAATGACAAACTGTGGAGGAATCACATTGCATTCACTGTCGAAAAAGAGCATTTCAAGATCTGTCCTGAAGTACAACACTGTCAGTAATAAGATAATGTCCATCTACCTACAAGGAAGGGGAGTCAATATGACTATTATTCAAATTTATGCACCAACCACTAATGTCAAAGATGAAGAAATTCAAGACTTTCACCAGCTTTCACAGACTGAAATTGATCAACTGTGCAATCAAAGTGGAATGATAACTACTAGTGATTGGAATGAGACAGTTGGAAATACAGAAAAAAGGTCACTATTTGTAAAATATGGACTTGGTGACAAAACCAAGGCCAAAGATAGCACGACAGAATTTTACAAGACCAACGACCTATACACTGGACGGACCTTTTTTCAACAAAATAAACAGTAACTAATATAACTATACATGTGGACCTCACCAGATGGAATACACAGAAATCAAATTATCAATGGAAAGAGATGATGGAGAATCTTATAATCAATCAGAACAAGGCCAAGGGCTGACTTCAGAACAGACCATCAGTGACTTCTATGCAAGTTCAAGTTGAAGCTGAAGAATATTAAAACAAGTCCACAAAAGCTTAAGAATATCCCACCTGAATTTAGAGACTATCTCAAGAACAGATTTGATGCACTGAACACTAATGATTGAAGATGACCAGAACAATTGTGGAATGACATCAAAGACATTATACATAAACAAAGGAAAAGTTCATTAAAAAGATAAGCAAGAAAAGACCAAAATGGATGTAGAAAAGAATAACTTCCTCGTAAACACAGGGTAGCTAAAGTGAATGGAAGAAATGATGAAGTAAAAAAGCTGAACAGAGGATTTCAAAAGCTGGCTTAAGAAGACAATGTAAAGTGTTATAATGAAATATGTAAAGACCTAAAGGTACGAAACCAAGAGCGAAGGACACACTTGACATTTCACAAGCTGAAAGAACTGAAGAAAAAAAGTCAAGCCTCGAGTTGCAATGCCAAGCCAAGTGCCGTCGAGTCGGATCCGACTCATGGCGAATTGCAATACTGAACAATAATGTCAGAAAATGTTGAATGATACTGAAAGTATCAAAAGTATGCGGGAAGACTATGCAGTCACTATACCGAAAAGAACTGGTCAACATTCATCCATTTCAGGAGGCAGCGTGTGATCAAGAACTGATAACGCTGAAGGAATAAATCCAGGCTGCACTGAGGTGTCACTGAAGAAAAAACAAGGCTCTAGAAGTTGACAGAATACCAACTGAGATGTTTCAAAAGTGTTAAAAAGTGAAGATGTCACTGAGAACTGGGATGTTCCGTAACCGAAACCATGGTATTTTCAGTCACCTCATATGCATGTGAAAGTTGAACAACAAATAAGATAGGCTGTAGAATAACTGACACTTTTAAATTATGGTATTGGAGAAGAATAGTGAATACACCATGGACTACCAAAGAATGAACAAAACTGTCTCCGCAGTACGTTCAGAGGGCTCTTTAGAAGGAGAATGTAAACTTTGTACCTGTACAGGAGAAATTGACTAGTCCCTGGAAAATGAAATCATACTTCATAAAGGGTCAGTGAAAAAGAGGAAGACCTCACTCAGCGGGATGGAGTGACACAGTGACTGCAACAATGTGGTCAAACAGAGCAATGATTGTGAGGATGGTGTGATACTGGGCAATGTTTCATTCTGTTTTGTGTAAATTTGCTGTGAGTTGGAAATGACTGCACCTAAGAACAACGGCAATCTTTACAGGAGCAGATCATCAACTCTTTCTCCTGAGGAGCTGAGGGTTGTGTTCAATGCACCAACCTTTTGGGTAATGGTCAAGCAACTATCCATTATGACATCAGGAATTTGTCAACTCTAGAATGAGAACAATAATATTTATTATAAGAGCTATTGGGAGGATTAAATGGGATGAATGTAAAAGTGAGCTTTATAAAGTAGTTCAATTCCCTCTCCTTCATTAAATTGAAAAAGCCTCCTAAAATATTAAAAATTGTAAGTGAAAATTTAAAAGTACAAATCAGTGGAGAGTAATTGTGTGGCACTTGTACAGATATCCATGTTGACAACAAAGTGCCTCCATCCAGGTGATGCCCCTGGACACTAAATAGATACCCTGCGTGGTGCAGTTAACACACTTGACTGCTGAGAGGCTGGAGTTGTGAATTCACACAGAAAGCCTGGTGATCTATTGCCAAAGAATCAGCCGCTGAGAAATGTTTGGAGCACAGTTCTACTCTGCTACTCGGGGTTGTCTATGAATCGGAGTCTACTGGAGGGTTATTAGTTTTTACGTGGTAGAGAGGGGCTGCACGGAGAGGGGAGGCAGCTGTGGGATAGGAGTTGGACCTCTCTTCCCGCTGCTTCTCTGCAGTGTACTAGGTCAGACAATTAAATACCCCAACTCATCCTAGAAAAAGGGCTACGTAGCTCATTACTGAATATCACTACAGTCTCCTCTGAGATACTCCCCTTGGGAAGCTATGCGTCCACACCTGCACTTTGGTCCACCTTTCAAAGCCCTTTTTCTAGGACAAGTTCGTGAACTGAAGTGTCAGACCTTGTACAACAACAGCTCTGACAGCCATTCTGGAAACAGAGTTCCAAAATTGCTTTGAAGAGTGGACTAGGCACTGGCATAAGTGCACAGCTTTCCCAAGGGGAGTCCTTGGAAGGTGACCATAGCGATATCCCACAGTGAGGTATGTAGCACTTTTTCTAGGATGAGATCCCAAATGTAGTTGTCTGACCTCGGAGAAAGCAGGGCGTCTAACCAGTTTGTTTCGGTTTGAACCTGTGCCAGGACTCTGCATTTGTAACTAAGTCCCAGGTTAGGCTGCTGCTGCTGCTGCTGCTGCTGCGGGACCAGTTCAGACAACCACTTGTAGAGGAGTGGTTCTCAGAATTAGCCATACGCAGGAGTCACCTGGACCCCTTCTTAAAATGAAGATTCTGATTCTGTATAGCCGGGGTGGAAATGCAAATTCTCAGCCAGGGTTGGGGAGTCAAGGCTGTCCTGGTGGCATCCACTGGCCTCAGGCCAGACGCCTGCAGGCCTTGACCAGACCTCTCCTGTGGCCTCAAGCAGCAGTTTTTAGCCTGGGGCCCGCTAGAGAGATTTCTGAAGAAACATCATTTGTCGATCCAGCATTGTACAGCTGAGCTGGTCAAAAGAATTGTCTTCAACTGTTGGTTCAGCTAAGGATGATTTTAGTGCTGATTGCTTTTGTGTGCTGTTATATCTGTTCTGGGAATGTATGTGGCCTTGTCTGGATATGTGTTGCTCTTCTGATCGGCTTAGAAATTAACAGGCATTTTCAGCAAACATTTATTGAGCACTTGCTATTTTTTTTTAAGACTCTGTTTTTATTGTGTGGGCAAATGGCAGTAGAGTGGTAGATTTTCCACTTTCCCTTTGGGAGACCCAAGCTCAGTTCCCAGCCAAAGCACCTCATCTGGAGCCACCATCCACCATCAGTGGAGGCTTATGTGTTGCTAGTGGCTGACTGTTTTAGCAGAGCTTTCAGACTGAGACTGATGAGGAAGAAAAAAGCTCAGCAGTCTACGAGGAGTGACAATTAAGTTTGTGAACTCATGCTAGAAAAAGTGGTACGTGCCTCATTGCTGAATATCACTATGGTCACCTTCGAAGTACTCCCTTTGGGAAGCTACGTACTGATGCCAGGGCCTTCAAAGCAATTTTGGAGCTCTTTTTCTAGATGGCTATCAGAGATATCATCATATTACCCTTCACGTCCTGAATGTTGTCAAAATGCCTCCTTTTCAATATTTCCTTTATCTGTGGGTAAAGAAAAAGGTCATTGGAGCCCACGTCAGGAGAGTAGGAAGGATGTTCCAATACAGATAGTTGTTTACTAGATAAAAACTCTCTTACCGACAACTATACAATCAAGTTAGTGAATTTGCCACTGTGCCACCATGTGCAAGGAGTGTTACAGAAAGAGTCTCAAAGTTGCTTTGAAGGGTGGACTAGGCACTGACATCAGTGCATGACTTCCCAAGGGGAGTACTTCAAAGGTGACCATAGTGATATTCAGCAATGAGGTATGTAGCACTTAGAACAATTAAGTTCATGAAATTAACTGTGAGACCTCGTACTTCTGAAAATCAGCCAGTGAAAGCCCAGTGGATCGCAGTGTTCTTGTCCATAACCAATCACAGGGATGGCACAGGGACCAGGCAGTGTTTTGTCAACTTGAAGGACAGATAACAGCAATGCTGTTTCTTAGGAATGTAAGAACAGAATCTTTGCCTATGTTTCAGATGTGGTCCAGCATCAAACAATTGTCTTAGGTGTGGCATGTGAAGGGATGAAAGCATCATCACGTGCCCTAGCCACAAACTGGATAAGTGAAAGGAGAAAGAAATCCAAATAGACTGAACATTTTCATTTGAAGACATGAGTCCTAAAAAAGAAGCAATACGTGGAATAAAGATGAGAGGCATTTGGAAGTTCTCTTTGGTGAATTTTATCTGTAGGAAAGCCAAAGCTGCAGATTATTTTAGGACATTCTAGGAATAGATTTAGCATGCACTTAAGCTCCCCTTGCTTAGGGCTAAGAGGAATTAGAGGGGGTATAAAACACCAGAATAGATGTGTTCTCTCTTTTTATGGTCCCTTGATCTAAGGCCAATAGAGAAATTTGTACTGGTGAGTGAATCCTCCCATAAACTCTAAAATGGAGATAAGAGCCTTTCCAGAGCCTTCTTAGGTGAATTTGTGGTAAAACATGAAGCAGCAGATTGATTTTGAAACTCTGGGACTATATTGTCTTACTTAAAAATTCCAAATGGTTCCCTATTGCTTACAAGATAAAATCCCAGCTCCTTAGCTCAGCATACATCTGAGACCTTTGGTGATTTATACCTAAAACTTCTCTTGCAGCCCTATCTCTCCCTATCTCTTATTCTCCCTACCAATGTATTATGGCCTTCATTCTGTGAAATCCACTGAAGACACCATGCTCCTGGGGGAGGCCTTCAGATGCTGCTCTCCAGCGTGCATTGCCACCCCTGGCCCATTAACCTCCAAGACCTGGCTGCAAACTGGAAGGAACACCTCCCTTCCTTCTGCTCCCACCTCACCTGTGCTGCTTTCTCTTCTAGTGCTTCCCCTGTTATCCTGCAACTGTCTGAGGGCTGCATGAACCGTGAGCCCCACGAAGAGACACCTGTGCCCTCATGCCCACACACAGTTGAGTTTAAGCACAAATGCATGGGAAGAATGATGGGAGGAGATTATGGTTCCTAACAGTGCACAGTGCCTCGGTGTTTTTTGACGGGGACAGGACAAGACAGACAGGAAAATCTGGTTCCTGGGGAATGTTCAACAAATGTTACACTGAACAAATTTCCAAATATATTTTAAATCATATGTGTGGGAGGTGGGGCTGGTGGAGGGGGTACAGGTGGTGATTTGGCTGAGGCAGAAAACAAACAAAAAATGAAAACTGCTGCTGTCAATTCTGATTCATAGCGACCCTATGGGGCAGAGTAGAACTGTAGAACTGCCCCATAGAGTTTCCAAAGAATGCCTGGTGGATTTGAACTGTCAGCCTTTCGGTTAGCAGCCATAACACATAACCGGTACATTCACAGGGTAGAAAGCAGAGGAAACTGGACTACTTGGGATTAGAGATTGACATGAGTGGGGAATCTAGGATAGCAGTCTTCCCATCGTTATTTAAAAATGTTCATAAGCTTTCATATTTGTGGCATGTTGCTCTTTAATATGATAAAAAGGAATACGAGGGATGGGGAAAGCAAAGCACTGACTAGTAGCCGTGTGCTAACTTTGTTGAAGGGGAAGATGATACACAATGTAAGGGAAGTCAGCACAACATGCCAAAGGCAAAGAAAGCCTTTGGGAGATGGGAACACCCGACAAAAGGAAACCGGGAGCCAGGGTCCGGGTGCGGAGGGAGTGCTGACACATTACAAGGATGGTGACCAATATCATGAAAAAGTTTGCGCATGCATTTTTTGAACAAGAAACTAATATGTAAATTTTCACCTAAGGTATAATAATTATATATTTTTTAAAAAGATACAGCTCTTCAGATGATGTTGCTCTGTGCTGTCGAGCCAGCTCCATTCACAGTGGCCCTATAGGTTGGAATAGAACTGCCCCGTGAAGGAGTGCCTGGTAGACTTGAACTGCCGATCTGTTAGTTAGCAGCCATAGAACTTCATCACTGTTAACCTGAATTAACAAACAAACAACAACAACAACAACAAAAAAATCACTGTCATGGACTCAGTTCTGGCTCTTAGTGACCCTATAGGGCAGAGTAGAACTGCCCCCTAGGGTTTCCAAGGCTCACCTGTTGGATTCAAACTGCTGACTTTTTGGTTAGCAGCCATAGCAACTTAACCACTATGGCACCAGGGTATGCATATGAGTAAGACACACCATAAATGACTGTCCCTATTTGGAGACCATAACTTTCAAATCACTAACTCCGTTCAGTCAGACACTAAACAGCACCAGGTCTATGCTGGAAACTGATAAGCTGAAACACCCCAGAATCAAGGAACCTGTTAGTTCCTGGTTTAACCAGAGTAAGAGGAAGGCTTAGGTCTGTAATGAATCCTTGTACATTTGCTTTCAATGTTCTCCACACCGATGACATCCTTGCATATGCATACCCACATTTACTACACAACGAGAAGGCGTAGTTGACATTTCAAAGACTATAAGATATGATCTTGAAAATAAACACTGCTGTAGTAATTTTGATGGCTGATCATCTGTTTAATGTAATGTCAGTTAACTTGGAGACTGTAAATTAGACTGGTTTGATTTGTTATTAATTTTCAGTGCTGTTTAGCATCCTGGACAACAAATAAAACAAAGCAAAACTCCTACAAAGTCTGGGAGGCTAGGGTGGAAGGATGCAGTTTTCTCTTCATAGGAGAAACTGCAAGTGTGTTCCAACCTCTAAATGCAGGTTAGTTTGATTAATTTTACTATGAGTTGGAATTGACTCAAAGAGAACTGGCTTTTGTTAATTCTAGGGTATAAATGACATTTTGTATTTTCAGATTTAAGAAAATGTTACTCCAGACAATGGAATCACTCTTTCATTTTATTTCGTGATACTGGCCAGCTTCCCCAGAAAGAGAAACAAAGCTTCTCTTCTTGGTTGTATTGATTCATAAAAAGAATTTTCTATGACCTTCTATAAATAGGTGTTTTGTGAATTTTGTATTTTTATGACACAATTGGTTGTGTTAAGGTGTTCATTTAAAAAAAACTGATTGCTTTAACATCATGTAGACATAGCTTTAGAGCTGAAGTTATTTATTTCCAATCCTGATCATGTGGAAAACTTACCTGGAATGCTGAAGCTTTCACATCCACCAAATTCCATCTTTAGAAAGTAAAGCTAGAAATCTAAGAATCTTGTATGTGACATAAATCTAAGAAATACAGGCAATTCTGAATTCAACTGAGCAAATGTTTGGTGCAGGCTACAGAAATAACCAGGAAGCATCAAAAGAAGATGGAAAGAATAAAGAGTCACTGTACCAAAAACATTTGGTTGATGTTCAGTCATTTTCAGGAGGTAGCGTATGACTAGGAACCAACGATATTGGGAAGAGGTCCAAGCTGTATGGAAGGCATTGGTGAAAACAAGGCTCCAGCGATTGCCAGAATACTGACTGAGACACTGCGGCTCATCTATGCCAAGAGATCTGAAAGACAACTATTTGGCCAACTGATTGGAAGTGAGCCATATTAATGCCTATGTCAAGGAAAGGTGAACTACAAAATGTGGAAATTATTAAACAGTATCATTAATAGCACATTCAAATAAAATTTTGCTGAAGGTCTTTCAAAAGTGGTTGCATCACATTGGTGAGTGGGGTCCGGGGTCTTAAAAGCTGCCAAGCTGCCATCCGAGGACACAGCAAATGGTCCCAACTCAGCAGGAACGGATGCTCACCGAGGGCCAAAATGACATGTGGTAAAGACAACTGAGAAGACAGAGAGACCCACAAGAGTGGGTGCCTACATCGACTCGGGACTGGTAGAACTGGATGGTGCCCGGCCACCACCAGTGATAGCCACGATGGAACTCACAGAGAGGAGTCTCACTGGCAACACAAGAATAAAAAGGGGTGCATCATGAGATCTCCACTACAAGACCTCAATTGATAGTCCAGCAGTTTTGGGGTTCCTCTGAGAGCATGGCCCCTGGCCCTGAGGCTGCCCTTTCCCATAAATTATAACAAAGGTCCACTCTTTGAACAGGAATGGCTTGGACTTGGCAATGCAGAGTGACCACATATTGGAAGCACTTTATGGTTCTACACATCTATAGGATATCATCTTGCTGATCTCTGGCTGGAGGAAGGGGAGTAGATGGAGAGGAGGGGGAAGGAGGCTATTGGGAGGATGAGACATGTATGGAGCAGAGAGGAATAGTGTGCAGTCACCGGACAGGGAGAGCAGTGGAAGCTGCATATAGGTGGGCATGTAAATTTATACGTGAATGTACATTTTCAGTCAGTTATGTTAAAGAAAAATAAAAAAATAAAAAAAAGTTATACAATTTCACTATATGATCCATATACTGAAATGTCTTTATAAAGTTTTTTTTTTAAGTTATGCAATCTAATTTTCCATTGGGAGAGTTTTGAAAGAGATTAATCATTGTATTTTGCTTACATATAGTTGTATTTTTTCTTTTGTTTTGAACTTTTTCATATTATTTTCCATTAAACTACTTGTTATAGTTAAAAAAAAAAAAAGTGGTTGCATCAATACATTGACAGGAAATTGCTGGAAATTCAAGCCGGAGTCAGAAGAAGACATGGATCTAGGGATATCATTGCTGCTGTCAGATGGATCTTGGCTGAGGGCAGAGACTATCATAAAGATGTCTATCTGTGTTTTATTGATTATGAAATGGCATTCAACCATGTGGATCATAACAAATTAATATTGTGAAGAAGGGGAATTCCAGAACACTTAATTGCACTCAAGAGGAACTTGTTCATAGATCAAGAGACAGTTGTTTGAACAGAACAAAGCGATATTGTGTGGTTTAAAGTCAGGAAAGGTGTGCTTCAGAGTTGTATCCTTTCATCATACTTATTCAATCTGTAGCTGAGCAAATAACCCAAGAAACTGGACTGTATGAAAAAGGGTGCAGCATCAAGACTGGAAGAAGACTTATTTTCAACCTGCATTATGTAGATGACACAACCTTGCTTGATAAAAGTGAAGAGAACTTAAAAAACTTATTGATGAAGATCAAAGTCCATGGCCTTCAATATGGATTATGCCTCAACATAAAGAAAACAAAAATGCTCACAACCGAACCAGTGGACAACATCATGATAAATGGAGAAAAGATTGAGGTCGTTAAGGATTTCACTTGACTTGCCCACAATCAATATCAAGTGAAGACAGCAGTCAAGCAATCAAAAGACACATTGCATTGGGCAAAATGCTATGCAAGACTTCTTTAAAATGTCAAAAAGCAAAGATGTCACCTGAAAACTAAGGTGACATCTTAATCACCTGATCCAAGCCACGGTGTTTTCATTTGCCTCATAGGCGTGTGAAAGCTAGACAGAGAATAAGGAAGACTGACAAAGAATCAGTGCCTTTAAATTACAGTGTATGTGATGAATATGGAATATACCATGGACTGCCAAGAGAATGAGCCATCAGTCTTGGAAGAAGTATAGCCAGAATACTCCCTAAAAGCAAGGATGGTGGTACTTCATCTCACATATTTCGCACATGTTATCAGGAGAGTTCAGTTCCTGGAGAAGGACACCGTGCTTATTAAGGTAGGTGGTCAGTAAAAAAGAGGAAGACCTTCAACAAGATGGATTGACACAATGGCTGCAACAATGGGCTCAAGTATAAGGATTGGGAGGATGGCACAGCACCAGGCAATGTTTTGTTCTGTTGCACGTCGGGTCCCCAAGAGTCAGAATTGACTTGACAGCACCTAACAACAACTACAGAAATAATCAAAATGATTATTGCTTTCCTGCCATGTACTGTTCATTATGCGACAATGAATTTATGGGTGTTCAGAGTCTGAGGAAAGCAAAAAAAAAGAAGGAATGGGATGTCTGGGAAATAAAATTAATTAAAAGAATTATTATCCACTTTTATCAAAATAACACGTATGTAATTTAAAACATGAAGGTTTGTAACGAAGGCTACCTTTTCCCTCTGTTTCTCTCAGGCAGGCTTCCAAATACAACTATCTTCAAGCCTTTTCAGTTTCTTGTGGTCATTGTCTCTGTATTTCCAAACAACATGCTTATATGGCTATTGATTTATAATCTATTCAGTCAATTTTAAATGATTTTAAATGATTAGATAAATGATCTATTCAGTCAATTTTAGAAGCATCTATTGACTTGCTATTGTGGTAGATGAGGATATAGCTTTCTCCAACCTTCTCTTCTTACCCTGTATCAATGCAGTTGTAGTAGCAATCTTTAATGCCTTTGGACACAATTTTTAGCTAAAAAACTTCATTTACATTTTCAGACAATGTGAATATTTCTTATTATATAACAAAATTAAAAAAACAAGAACTCATCGCCACTGATTCACTTTCAGCTCATAGGGCAGGGTAGAAACGCCCCACAGAGTTTCCAAGGAATACCTTGTGGATTTGAGCTATTGCCGACCTTTTGGTTGTCAGCCACAGCACTTAACCACTATGCCACCAGGTTTCCCCGAACAGAACAGTGTATTATAATTAAATTCATTTTCTTATAAAAGTCATTTTCCTGGTATTAATAATTGTAGGTTTTGTTTGTTTGTTTTGCCTTTCATTCTGGGTACTTCTTGTTAAATTGTCTTAACCTTGTTAATGACATTTTAATGCAGTTATCTGCTCATCTAGAAATTCCATTCTCCCTCTCTCTTTGCCTTAAGACATTGCTCTGGGGGTCTTCATCCACCTGTTCCAATGTAAGACTCTCTGGCCTGGGTAGCACTATCATCCTGGGTGTTTACTTCACCATCCGTCTGAAATTCTTGTTCAGTTTTCTTGTAGAGTGTTTTTTAACCTCTAAATGTAGTTTAATTCTGGAGTCCTTAGATGGTGCAAATAGTTAACACTGCTGGTAGCTAATTGAAAGTTGAGAGGTTCAAGTCCATAGAGATGCCTCAGAATAAGGACTTGGTGATGTACTTCCAAAAAAAAAAAAAAAACAACCACTGAAAATCCTGTGGAACATAGTTCTAGTTTGACCTTGTTTTTTTCATTACTGGGGAAAAAAACAGGAATATGACAGAGGAGAACTCACACATCTTCCTTCTACTAGATTACAAACCTGCATCCCATGGCACTTAACAACAGCAGAAACAGTGATGTCTGTATCAAAGATCCCTTGGTGGAGTGAAATGTTTATATTTGACTACTAATTCAACACATAACAACACCAACAACTAATTCAAGGGTAAACAGGTTTGAAGGTGCTCAGGAGCCACACGGCAGAAAGCCTTGGTGATCTGCTTCCATAAATATCATAAGCAAGAAGACATTACAGAGCAATTCTACTGTGAAACACATGTGATCACTGTGAGTTGGAATCGACTCAGTTGAATGGATTGGTTTTGGTTTTGGTTATCCAAATCAAACACCTTGTATTCCCTCTTGTTATGTTAAACCACCCCCTCTAGGCTGATTCCACCTCTTTTTGCTTCTTTAAGGCTCTTAGATCATCATTTGTCTTCTCAGTTGGAACATTTCCATAAACAGACACAGTGGTATGATATCTTCTGTCTTAAAACGTTTCTGCCTTGACTCCTGATGGCTCATAGAGCTACCCTCTCATTTCTCTCCTCATTTCAGCAAAGTTGTAAATATTTACTCCAGGTGTCTTGTATACTTTCTTCACATCTCCTCACACTGTCTCTAGACTTTTCTCAATCAGGCTTAGCACTCAGTTAAAACTACTTTCACCAAGAATACAAAGGGTTAGAAATTTTGTTCATTTACTGTATCCTTTGGTGGAAGTAAAAAAGCAATTATAAACTTGTTCAAAGTGTAGGGAACTTGAATGAGTGGTAAATTTGTATTTGTACTGTACAAATTTCTGTTATATTTTAAATTGAGTCTTTGGAAATGAAAGAATTCTTTATAGTTGTAGTTCCCACTAATCTTGTTATATATGATATGCCTGCTTATATTTTTGTAAAGATGTGTCTATAATAATGTACTCATTTTATTAAAAAAAAAACAAAACAACAGAGAGACCACAAAGGACTTGCCTACAGCCAAACCCACTAATGTGTCTCAGTGCTTATTTATGCCATCTACCAGCAGGGTTTCGTCCAGTCAGTTTCTCCTTTCTTCTGGAAACATGATCTGTATTTGGCTTCATACTTCTAGAATTTTTCCCCCTTCATAAGTTATTCTTTCTAGACTCTTCATTCTGATCTCCGCATAATGGCATCCTGCAGAACTCAGTCTCTGGGTCTCTTCTCTTGTTTTGAACATTCCCTAAATAATACATCCGTCTCTGTGGCTGTAATGTGTGCTGATGATGCCAACATTTGTTTCTCCACCTTGACTTTTCCTCTGAGTCATAGACTTGGATATTCAACTACCTGCTCAATATCTTCACTCAAACTTCTAATCAAAACAAAAATAAAAAAACAAAACAAAATTGACAACGAACCCATTGCCATAGAGTAATCCTGACTCATAGTGATCCTATAGGACAGAGTAGAAACGCCTTATAGAGTTTCCAAGGAGCACTTCCTGGATTCAACAGTTAGCCTTTTGGTTATCAGCTGTAGCTCTTAATCACTATGCAACTAGGGTTACTAAATTTCTAACAGGCTTCTCAAATTCAGTCTGTCCCAAGGAGAACTCTTGCTTTTCCCCCATTCACATCCATTCATTCCTCAGAGCCTCTTTGCTCAGTAAATAATACTGCTCGCATCCAATATTTTTCAGGCCCTGAACTTTGGATCATCCCTGACACCTGTCTTTCTCTCATACCCCACATCCACTCCATTAGCAAATCTTGTCTCTACCTTCAAAATAGGTCCCAAATGTGATGATTTCTTATGATTTTCACCACAGATGCTCTAGTTCAAGTTGCCCAGATTTCTCGTCTGGTCTAAGACATTGGCATGCTGAAATCTTTCTGATCTCATGGTTCTTCTACTATAATTTACTCTCCATAGAGCAGTCAGTGGGGTATATGAAGGGTGTAAGTCAGATTATGTTGTGCTGTGCTCAAAACATCACATTGCCGATGGAGCTCACAGAGAGGAGTCTCACTGGCAACACAAGAATAAAAAGGGGTGCATCATGAGATCTCCACTAAAAGACCTCAACTGATGGTCCAGCGGTTTTGGGGTTCCTCTGAGAGCATGGCCCCCGGCCCTGAGGCTGCCCTTTCCCATAAATTATAACAAAGGTCCACTCTTGGATAGGAATGGCTTGGACTTGGCAATGCAGAGTGACCATATGTTGGAAGCACTTTATGGTTCTATACATCTATGGGATATCATCTTGCTGACCTCTGGCTGGAGGAAGGAGAGTGGACGGAGAGGAAGGGAAAGGAGGCTGTTGGGAGGATGAGACATGTATGGAGCAGAGAGGAATAGTGTGCGGTCACCGGACAGGGAGAGCAGTGGAAGCTGCATGTAGGTGGGCATGTAAATTTGTACGTGAATGTACATTTTCACTCAGTTATGTTAAATAAAAATAAAAAAAAAATCACATTGCTCTGCTCTTTATTCTTTATCATGTTGATCACTGGTAGACATTATGTAATTATTTGCTAATTTGTGTATTTATAGTGTTAACCGCCAGAATGCAAGCTCCATGAGGGCAGAGACTCTGTGGTCTTGCTCATCTCTATATCCCTGATGTCGTGTTACTTAGGAGGAGCTAATAAATATTTCCGTTACTTGTCTGTCAATTTCTTGTACTATGGTGGCTAGAACATTGTTATGATGTTAGAAGCTTTGTCACCAGTTTTTGATTATATCAGCTGGATTGATAGTTTTCATTAGAGCCTGAGGACTGAAGTAGACTTAGGAACAAAGTTCTGGCAATCTACTTCCAAAAATTAACCAATGGAAATCCAATGGATCACAACAGAGTGTTATTTGATACAGTTTTGGAAGATGAGCCATGGCTTAGATTAAATTATGTCCCCCCAAATATCTGTTAACTTGGTTAGGTCATGATTCCTAGTATTGTATGATTGTCTACCGTTTTGCCATCTGATGTGATTTCCCTGTGTGCTGTAAATTATGACACTATGATATGATGAGATGGATTAGTGGCAATTACATCGATGAGATCTGCAAGATTGGATAGTGTCTTATGCTAAACTCTTTTGAGATATAAAAGAAAGAACCAGCAAAGAGACAAGGGGATGTCATACCACCAGGTAAGTGGTACCAGGAACACAACGAGTCCTCTGGACCTGAGATTCCTGTGCTGAGATGCTCCCAGACCAAGGGAAGACTGATGTATCACAAGGACCTGCCTCCAGAGCCAACAGAGAAAGAAAGCCTTCCCCTGAAGCTGATATTCTGAATTCCGACTTCTAGCCTACTAGACCGCAGGAGAGTAAATTTCTCCTTGTTGAAGTTATCCACTTGTCGTGTTTCTGTTCTAGCAATACCAGGTGACTAAGACAAACCTCCTAGGCTGGAGAGCACTCATAATATATGGTGGCTGCAGCAACAGACTCAAACATACCAACAATCATAAAGGTAGCATGGAGCTCAGCAGTGTTTCATTCTGTTGAACACATGGGATCGTCTTAGGTTGGCTTGCTGACTCAGTGGCAGCTGACAAAAACAACAGCAAACATTTATTGAATGAATGAGTGATCTCAGAAACAACCTGCTCTTTTTGGATCCTGTAATTATTTCTTTAAAAGTGCCACTGCTTACTTTTCCTGCCTGATTTGTCCTAAACATTCATTTTCCTGTGGATCTTGTAAACATATAAAAATGGAATATTTCATGATTTGCTGTATTTTACTTTACTTTAACTCATCCTGCTGGTCAAGTTGATTCTAACTCATGGTGACCTCATGCGTATCAGAGTAGCATTGTGCTTGTGAGGTTTTCAAAGGCTGATTTTTCAAAAATTGGTCTCTATGCTTTTCTTCCGAGACACCTCTGGGGGGAATTGAACCTCAAACCTTTCAGTTAGCAACTGAGTGTGTTAACCATTTATATCACACTGGGATTGTGTGATGCAATAGAGCATGTAATAAATAGACAATCTAATTAGACTATGGTGACTTAGACATTTCTGCCAAATAGTCTTAGTTGAGGAAAAAATGAGTGTTTTGGTGGGGAAATAAATTTTAGTTGAATTATTTCATTTAACAGAAATTTTTCTTTGAACATGACCTATGGTAAATAGATAGCGGTTTGATGCCTTGTACTGCATGTTTGTATGTGTACAACAGAGTGTAGGGCAGTTACACAATAGAAGGTACATTCTACCCTGATGAACTAAAAGCGTGTATTTAATTCTAAATTTTCCAATAAATAATACTGTTTCATTACCTACAGACTTTCACTTAAAAGAAAGACTTTGGCATTGTTAGAACATAATTAAAGGTACACATAAAATACTATTCATGACCCAACTGATCTGGGCTCTAAGTTTGCCTGCTACTTCAAGGTGCACCTTTTCTCTTTTTCTTGGGACTGTCTGTGCAATGTGTTTTCATTAACTACAAGTCCTTCCCAGATGGGATTCTATCAGCATAGTTTAAGAGCATATGGCAATTTACATATAAACTGCTTTATGTTTGGAATAATAAAAAATGTCAGGATAAACAGGAAATATTAACCATGGTGATGTTTTTGTACAATGTAAATTTATTGCCCCCTTTAAAAACTATAGTTACAAAAGATTGTGATGGATATTGCCCAGTGCGGTTGCCAGCGAGACTACGTAGCACTAGAATTGTATGCTCAGTTTCAAAAAGAGTGTTGTCTTATTGGTAAATAATTTGACTACTGCAGTGCTCTCTCTTGCTTTGTAACCCCCTATTAAGCTTACCTAGAAAGCATAAGGAATGTTTGGGATTTACCGACTTATTTGTAAACAAGCTTCCTTCACAGTCTTTCGCATAGAAATAGGAGTAGAATATCAGTTGGTTTCCTTGTTCTGTTTTGTTTCCCTCTGTGGAGTTGACTACTGTTTGGTGCTTCTGAGCTCGTGAAAGAGAGCTGGTTTTCAGATCAATTTCCTAGGTTATAAAACACGAATATAAGGCTCTTAGTGAGTAGAAACTGCAGAGACTTACATAGGCCTCTTCAAATGGAATAAAACAGAGTTGGTAGGGAAGGAAACACAGAGAGAAGACATGTTTGAATAAATGATACACCAGACAGGACAGTAGATCTTGTATGATTTACTCAAGTTGTGTGTTTCTATTCCTTCTAACTTTTGAAAGAGGTGAACGATATGTCTGAACACCTATGAGTATATATAAAAACAAATGTGTGCATAAAATTTCATATCTAAACTGTCTGAAATAACTCAGACCTGTCAGCTGGATTCCCTTGAAAAAAGAACTAGTAGAGAGAAATTCTTTAAAGTAGTTATGGATTCTTTTGGGATCAGAGAATGAATTTTGACTTGTGTTTAGAGACTATATTAACATAAGCAGTGCAAAGATCCAGATAACATATCCTGGCCATAAAAATAGAGATAAAGGATAAAACGAGAAAAATGGAAATTTTTGCATTAACTTAAAATTTGGACAAGGGTCAGTAGGGAGATCTTCCACTGTGCTCACTGAGTACAGAGGTGTCTTCTGCTCTTTCTTGATAAAGCAGAGGTAAATCATGTGCATTCCCTATCTTCAGAGCAGACAGCCAGTTGTCTAAGTCCTACTGGCACTAATTATAAATAATTTTCTTCCTGACTGGCTCAGTACGTAAGTCTCGGCAATGACTCACGCATGTGCCACCCCGACCACCCCACTGTGGGGATTTCAGTGTCTGCCCCTCATTGCTGGGAGACAGTTCAGGAGGAATACACATGGTGAGCCACCTTCCAGGAGCTGTTTTATTCACAGCTTTCTTTGCAAAATAAGTTAGAACAGGTGGCAAGGGCACCAGCCCAGCCCAATCCAGAATTCCTTCCTGGTTATGACTTACCTATTTTCTAAACCCTTCTTTAGGGAAGCCGTCAACGTTGGGCTGAATATCCTTGCCTCCAAAGAGTCTTTCTCATGGGGACCATTATACATAGTAGCCACAATTGTAGCAGTAGTAAAAATAGCTGCCATTTATCCTCAGAACAATTACACAAGGTAGGTATTACTATCATGGCTGCTATCATCATTATTCTCATTTGAGGTAGGAAACAACGGAGGCTTAAAGATGCTGTGTAATTCTGCCACGTTACGTACAGATAGAAACCTGAGTTCTGTCTGGTTCTAAATGGAAGCATTAATGGCAACATTAGGTTCAGTAAATATTTGTGAAAGAAATAGATTAGTGGAAAAATTTCAAGGTAAATTCCCTGTTGTTGGCATATACATGCTATTTTGCTTTTGCCCAGTATTGGAATCATCTTCAAAAATAATGGAAATTATTTATTATTGCTAAGCATACTGTTAATAATGTATAACACCCACTCATATTGAAATAAAACTCCAAGGCACACCAAATGGTCCCAACTTGGAAGGAACAGAAGATTACTAAGGACAAAAATGACATGAGGGAAAGAGAACCCAGAAGACAGAAATATCCATGTGAATGGGTGGCTACATCAACATGTGACCAGAAGAACCAGATGGTGCCCGATCCTCCATTACCAGTGACAGCCATGACGGGGTTCACAAAGTTGAGTCCCAGTAGCAATACAAGAATAAAAAGCGGTGCACTCTGAGATCTCCACTAAAAGACGAGTTGATGGTCAAAAGGCCTGGGGGTTCCCCTGAGAGCATAGCCCCTAGACCCGATGCTTCCCCTGTTCATAAATCATTACTGAGGTCAACTCCTCAGACAAGAATGGATTTGACGTGGCAACACAGAGTGACCATATAGTGTGCACTTTATGGTTCTGTGCATCTATAGGATGTCGTCCTACTGGCCTCTTACTAGAAGGAAGTAGAGAGGGTGGAGAAGAGGGTACAGGAGATTGTTAAGAGGATATGACTTGCATAGAACAGAAAGGAAAAGTGTGCTGTCACCAGGCAAGGAGAGCAGTAGGAGCTGCACATAGGCTGGCATGTGAATTTAAAATGGATTGTACACTTTCACTCAATCTCAATAAACAAAATGCTAAAAGAAATAAAAAACAAAATCCCAAAACAAATCAGTTACAAACAAGTTGATTCTGACTCATAATGACCCTGTAAGACAGAGTAGAACTGCCCCATAGAGCACCCGGTGGATTCAAACTGCTGATGTTGTGGTGAGCAGCTGCAGCTTTTAGCTACTACACCAGCATGCTTTCTCATATTAAAAAAGTGCCTTAAGTTTTACCAGGTAAGGTTCATCTTAGTTTTTAGAAGAACTCTATGAAGTAAATGGAAACCCTAGTGGCATAGGGGTTAATAGCTGTTAACCAGAAAGTCAGTAGTTCAAATCTACCAGCCACTCCTTGAAAACTCTATGGGGTAGTTCTACTCCATCTACAGGGTTGCTATGAGTTGGAACTGACTCAACAACAGTGGGTTTTAGTTTGTATGAGCTAAATAAATATCTCTCCTATTTGTTTAATGATGTGCAGACTCATAACTTACTCAGCACCCATCCTCCACCACTGGTTTTTGAACTGTAAGAAGTCAGGATGTTGTTATTGTTGTTGTTGGGTGCTGAAGAGTCGATTCCACCTCATAGCGACCCTATGAACAATAGGACAAAACATGGCTCTGTCTTGCACAATGTCAGCAATCTTTTTTATGCTTAAGCCCATTGTTGTGGCTACTGTATCATTCCATCTCGCTGATGCTCTTTCTCTTTTTCGCTGACCCTCCATTCTACCAAGCATGATGTCCTTTTCCAAGAGTTGATCCTTCCTAACAACATGTCCGAAGCATATAAGACACAGTCTTATCATCTTTGCTTCCAGAACAGATCTGTTTGTTCTTTTTGCAGTCCATTGTACATTCAACACTCTTCTGCAACATCACAATTCAAAGGCATCAGTAGAAAATACCATGGCTTGGGTCAGGCACACCTTAGTCTTCAGGGTGACATCTCTACTTTGCAATACTTTAATAATGTCCTTTGCAGCAGATTTCCCCAGTGCAATGTGCCTTTTGATTTCTTGACTGCTGCTTCCATGGGCATTGACTGTGGAACCAAGTAAAATGAAAGCCTCGGCAACCTTAATCTTTTTTCCACTTATCGTGATATTTCTTACTGGTACAGTTGTGAAAATTTTTGTTTTCTTGATGTTGCAGTGCAATCTATACTGAAGACGGTGGTCTTTGATCTTCATCAGTAAGTGTTTCAAATCCTCTTCACTTCCAGCAAGCAAGGTGGTACCATCTGCATAACACACACTGTTAATGACTCCTTATCCAATCCTGACGCCTCGTCCTTTTTCATATATTCCACCTCCCCAGACTGGAAAAGTATGGTGAAAAGATACAACCCTAACACACACCATTCCTGACTTTGAACTGTCTGCTTTTCCCTTGTTCTCTTCTCATGACTGCCTCTTGATCCATGTACAGATTCTTCACAAGCAAAATGAAGTGATCTGGAATTCTCATTCTCTGCGGTGTTATCCATAATTTGCTGCACATAGGCTGGCATGTGAATTTAAAATGGATTGTACACTTTCACTCAATCTCAGTAAATAAAATACTAAAAATATAAAAAATAAGACCCCAAAACAAATCAGTTACAATCAAGTTGATTTTGACTCATAATGACCCAGAGTTGAATGCTTTTGCATAGTCAATAAAACACAGGTAAATGTCTTTCTGGTATTCCCTAGTTTCGGCCAAGATCCATCTGACATCAGTAATTGTATCCCTGGTTCCATGTCCTTTTCTGAATCTGGCTTGAATTTCTGGAAGTTCTTTGTCAATATACTGTTGCAGTCACTTTTGGGTGATCTTTGACAAAATTTTACTTACATGTGATGTTAATAACATTATCCAGTAATTTCTTCACTTGGTTGCATCACTTTTCTTTGGAATGGACATAAACATGTATACCTTTCAGCCAGTTGATCTGGTAGCTGTCCTCCAAATTTCTTAGCATAGAAAAATAAGCACTTCCAGTGTTATACCTGTTCATTGAATTGTCTCGATTGATAATCCATCAATTCCTACAGCCTTGTTTTCTGGTAGTGCCTTCAATGCAGCTTTAATTTCTTCCTCTGGTACCATCAGTTCTTGATCATATGCTACTTCTTGAAATGGTTGAACATCAACCAGTTTTTTCTGGTATAATGACTGTGTATTCTTTCTGTCTTTCTGAGTCAGTAAATAGTTTCCCTTTAGAATTCTTCCCTTTTACAACTCGAGGCATGAATTTTTTCTTCAGTTCTTTCAGTTAGAGAAATGCAGAACATGTTCTTACTTTCTGATTTTCCATTTCCAGCTCTTTGTCACTATAATACTTTTTTTGTTGTTTTGAGCTGCCCTTTGAAATCTTCTGTTCAGATTTTACTTCATCATTTTTTCCTTTTGCTTTAGCTGCTCAATGTACGAAAGCAAGTTTCAGAGTCTCTTCTGACATCCAGTTTGGTCTTTCTTTCCTGTCTTTTTAATGACCTCTTGATTTCTTCATGGATGATGTCTTTGATGTCATTCCACAATTCTTCTGGTCTTCGGTCATTAGTATTCAATACATCAAATCTATTTTTGAAATTGTCTCTAAACTCAGGTAGAATATTCTCAAGGTTGTACTTTGGTTGTCTTGGACTTGTTCTAATCTCTTTAGTTTTGGTTTGAACTTGTGTATGTGCGTTTGATGGTCTGTGATGCAGTCAGCACCTGTATTATTTTAACTGCTGATCTTGATCTTTTCCAACATCATTTTCCACAGATGTAGTTGATTTGATTTCTCTGTATTCTATCTGGTTTGATTTCTCTGTATTCTATCTGGTGAGGCCTGTGTGTATAGTCGTCATTTGTGCTGGTGGAAGAAAGATATTTGCCACAAAGAAGTCACTGGTCTTGCAAAATTCTGTCATGTGATCTCTGACATCATTATCATCACCAAGGCCATATTTTCTAGCTTTAACATTCCGATCACCAGTAATTATCAATGCATCCTAATTTCATGTTTGATCAATTTCAGACTGCAGAATCTCGTAAAACTCTTCAGTGTCTTCATCTTTAGTTTTAGTGATTGGTGTGTAAATTTGAACAATGGTCAGCTTAACTGGCCTTCCTGGTAGGTGTATGGATATTATCCTATCACTATGGCATTGTACTTCAGGACAGATCTTGAAGTATTCTTTTTGATGATGAATGCAACATTATTCCTCTTCAAGTTTTCATTCCTGGTGTAGTAGACCATATGACTGTTTGATTCAAAATGGCCCATACTGGTTCATTTCAGCTCACTAATGCCTAGGATATCTGTGTTTATGTGTTCCATTTTATTCTTGACAATTTCTAGCTTTCCTAGGTTCATACTTCTTACATTCCATGTTCCAGTTATTAACAGATGTTTGCAGTCATTTCCTCTCATTTTGAGTCATAGCACACCACCAAATGGAGATTTCAAAGTCTTTAATCTGAAGTAGCGTGCAATATATCTTTCACACAGATGAAAGAACAAATGAACAAAACAGAGATAAACATAATAGCAAAAATTATATTTGAAATTTAAAAGTAAGACAAACAGAAATGAAAAAGAAGATGAAAACAAAGCCAACTATAGGCACACATCACTTACTGTCCATTTGGGGAATCTGACCATGATGGACATGTGACTGCCTATGTGTTGGTCATTTTGTAAGGTTTTCATATTTCAGAAATCTCCAGTCGATATAACTTGCTAAGCATGGAGATTTGATCCAGTCTCTCACTAGCTCTGTGGCCCCACCATGCTGTCTCAAGCAGTGACCTCTCAGATGCCTCTGGAGCCACTGAGGGGTGGAAGCAGCTGCCCTGTGCGTAATGCCCAGGTCCAAGGAAGGCCATGACTCCTCTCGCAGTGGTGGCAGGGGGCTGAGCAGTGTGGCTCTGGAGGTGGCAGGAGGAGGAGCTTGAAAGGCATGGCTGGGGATGGGTCTGGAGAAGGTAGAGGAGATGTGGGTAGGGCTGTGATAATTTAAAGTCCTTTAAGTGGCAGAGAGAAGGCAGGGAGGAAGACAGGGAAGGGAACTAGCAGTGATCAGGCTGAGAGCAGCAGCACCTAAATTTTCATGCAGTGGTCAGCACAGCAGTGATGTGAGTCTCAAGCCTGCCCAGTGATTGTCCTGTGCACTTCTCTCCTGTGTATAATATGGTGTTCCCACAAAGTTCAAATCTCATAAGCTTTCTATACCTTGAGAGTTAAGTGAAGCATATCTGTATGTCAATACGCGTGAAGGAAAAATGTCTTAAACATAATAGTGAAAAGACTGGGATGACTGGATTAGATTTTAAAAATTCTACCTCACGTCTAAATTACAAGGGCATTGAATGGCTTAAAGACTAGGGAAAAAAAATACACCAAGTGAATATTAACCAAAACAAAACTAGCATGGGATACATTTTATCATACAACGTAGAATTTAGACAAAAAGTAGCAAATAATGATGAGATAGTGAAGTCACAAAGAAGATTTGGCAACTCTAAACTTCTGTGCCTCTAATAGCAGTTTAAATATGTAAATCAAAAATTGTAAAGTTTGGTAATTTGAATTCATCAACTGGTCCTTGGAAACTCTATGGGACAGTTCTACTCTGTCCTACAGGGTCGCTATGAGTTGGAATTGACTCAGTGGCAATGGCAAGATACAGCAGCTCTAAACTTCTGTTTCTAATATGGTAGTTTAAATATAGACATCGATTGAATTGTGTCCCCCCGAAAGTGTTTGCTGCAATTTGGCTGGGCCAGATTCCCAGCATTGTGTGATTGTCTTCCATTCTGTGGTTTTCCTATGCTGTAAATCCTAATCTCCACCTGTGGTTAATAGATTGTATTATGTTAGAAAGGATTGGGGTGGGACTGTAATACCTTTACTAAGGGAGTTTCCCTAGAGTGTGGCTTGTACCACCTTTTATTCTACAAGTGATGAAAGGAAAGGGAAGCAAGCAGAGAGCTGGGGACCTCATACCACCAAGAAAGCAGGACTGGGAGCAGAACACATCCTTTGAACCTGAGGTTCCTGTGCCAAGATTCTCCAGAGCTGACAGTGACAGAGTACGTTCCCTGGAGTCGGCACCCTGAATTCAGACTTCCAGCCTACTGGACAGCGTAGGAATGAAGTCACTGTGAGTTGAAATTGACTCAACAGCAACCAGTCAGGTATGACTTACATCTCCCAGACATTTAGAAGTTTGGGGCCTTCTGATAACCCCCAGAGCAGCAATAACACTGTGGTCAACTGCACTGAGAAAGGGCTTTGGTAATACTCAAACTGATCTACATTTTTGGACTGGTGGCTGGGAAAGGAGATGATATTATTTGTTAAAAGCTGAGTTGCAAGGTGAGAAACTACTTCCAATGGGTGCCTAGATATAAGTATGTATATTTACTTTGTATAAAATAAAGAGAAATCAGGAGTAGGAGCATCTAGGCAAGAACTGGAAAAGTGTTCAATTAGCCAGCAACTTTTGGGGCCTAGTTTCTAGTAAGGGTACTGTTGGATATCTAGCTGAACCAATGTGAAAAGACATTCAGTTTACCAGGGAGGAATGAAAAATTTTTAGATGCTAAGCTATGTCAGAGGAGGTCAGATTATATGAGTTAACATGAATCTAATCAACTCTGCAATGGCTGTTTCATGCTGTGTCTACAATTTAAGGCCATTTCTCCTGGATACCATATGAGTGTGTTATATGCACAGCCACATGCAATTTTAATTTTTTGGATAACATCTTCATTTTACTTCTTTTTCTTGTAGTCCAATCTGTATAGTTGAAGTCCTTTAATTCTTATTCCTTTACATTTAAGTTTTTTTTCTTTCTGTAATTGTTTTAGTGATCTAGTGCTGCTGCAATTGAAATACCCAAGTGGACAACTTTAACAAATAGAAATTTATTCTCTCCCAGTTGAGCAGGCTACAAGTCAAATTCAATATCTCAGCTTCAGGGAGAGATTTTCTCTGTTGGCTCTGGTGGAAAGTCTGTGTCCTCAGTCTTTCTTTAGTCTAGAAGCATCTCAACACAGGAACCGCCGTTTCAAGGGAGGCAGTCTACTCCTGGTGCTGCTTTATTGGTGGGATGGGGTTTCTAACTCTCTGCTTGCTTCTTTCCTTTTATCTCTTTTAGGGTAAAAGGTGATACAAGCCACACCCCAGGGAAACTCCCATTACATTGGATCAGGAAGGTGACTTCAGTAAGAATGTTACAGTCCCACCATATTCCTCTTTCGCATAATCCAATCTTTCCTTATTGACCACAGGCAGAGATTAGGATTTACAACATAGGAAAATTATAAAATGAAGGACAGTCACATAATAATGGGAATCACGGCCTAACCGAATTGCTACATACATTTTTTGTGGGGAGGACACAATTCTATCCATGACGGCAATCTAGATAATATGAAATGGAGTTCACACATCAGGAACCCCCTTTGATTATTCCTTCTTTAAGGAGGTTGATAACTCTAAAAGCAGGTACTATTAAGTGCTGGCTGGGTACTAAACTTTACTGCTGACATTACCTATTAAGTATCTCTAAAAGAAATAATAAAATCGCAGCTTTTTAGAGCCCATTTGTGACTCATAAAATATGGATTAAAACCTCCCATTTTATTACACTTTTACCTCTATAATTATCACTGTAGATGATGTAACAGTGCAGGGCAATCAAGAAATCAACTCTCTCAACTCCTGCAAAGGGCTACAGATTCTCTGCAAACCGTAGAGATCCTACACCTGAGGACGATCTCCAAAGTTCTAGCAAATGTCCTGACGAAGATAAAAAATAAACAAAAACAAACTCAAAGGAAACAAAACACACACACACACAAACACCACACAAGGCAATGCCAGCAAAATAATGTTAAAATCATCTGCAAAAGTTCTGAGCTAGTAGAAATTTGTTCCTACTCTGTTTGAATACTTACAAATGATCTTGCATGATTCACACCATGTCTATATGTCTTAATTTGCCCATCTGCAAAACGGGTATAGTGTTGTGGTGACTAAGTGAGCTGACGTATGTAAATCCGTTAGCAGTAGTTCTGGTACTTAACTGAACCCATTGTCATTCAGCTCATTCCAACTCGGAGCGATCCTGTAAGACAGAATAGAAGTACCTCATAGGGTTTCCAAGGAGCGACTGGTGGGTTTAAACTGCTGATCTTTTTGATTAGCAGCTATAGCTATTACCCACTGCTCCGCCAGGGCGCCAGCGTACGACCAGAGGTCAGTAAACAGCGGTGCTGTGCTCTTGATGCAGTCCAGTCAGTTCTGATTCATAGTGACCCTGTGTGCAACAGAATGAAACACTGACCTGTCCTGCGTCATCGTCACAATCACTGCTGTCCTGTAGCCCATTGTTACAGCCACTGTGTCTGTCCATCTTGTTGAAGGTCTTCCTCTTTTTTGCTGACCCTCACTTTGATGGCAATTGGCTGGCTACTTTACCCAGCATGACAGCCTTTTCCAGGGACTGATCCCGCCTGACAACATGTCCAAGGCGTGTAAGATGTTGTCTCAACATCCTGGCTTCTATGGAGCACTCTGGTTGTACTTCTTCCAAGAAAGATTTGTTGGTTTGCTTGGCAGTCCATGGTATATACAGTATTCTCCACCACCACAATTCAAAAGTGTCAGTTCTTCTCAATAAATGCTATTTAATATTATTATCATAGTTATAATAGTTAGCCATGATAATCATCTTCTTACATATGCCTGCTAGATTTTGTTGAGGGGAATACTTCAAAAGTGACCAGAGTGATATTCAGCAATAATGTAGTCCCTAAAACAATTAAGTTCACGGATTTAATTGTCAAACCTCATATTGCATTGATGTTAAGACAGTGTTGCCTGAGTTCAAATCATGAGAACAGAGGTAAAAAAGTTTCATAAAGAAAATGTTGCATTTCCTTCTAATACTGTTTCATTTGTAGGTTCCTCCTAGGTCTTATAAGTGTTCATTAATTCATTTGATTTATTTGTTCAACAAACATTTATTAAGTTCCTATTGTGTTCCAGGAATTCCTTGGAACCCTTACGGAGCAGTTCTACTCTGTCCTACAGACTCAGTATACATTAGAATCACTTGGGTTTGTTTTGGTTTGGTTTTCATTATGTGCCAAAGGTCCCCAGATGAAGCAAATGGTTTGTGCTGACTGCTAACCTAAGGGTTAGTGGTTCAAAGCCATCCAGTCAGAGAAAAGTCCCATCAATCTGCTCCTTCAAGGTTACAGCCAAGAAAACAAATGGGATTGCCATAAGTTGGAATCCGCTCTGCGGTAACGAACACAACAATAAAAACACTGTGTGCCAGAAACCATACTAGGCACAATTTAAAGAGAATAATCATAATATTAATGCATCAACAAGTATATTCAGATTTCACTTGGTAAGTTCTACAGCAGAGGGCTCTATGTACTCCATGCTCTATGAACAGTTTTATTTGAATTAATTTTTAGTTTGCCTCTGGGAAAAATTTGTGAAGTTTGTGAAACTGGTTTTTGAAGTTCTTGGTGTCTTGGGTACTTCTATCATCTTTGATTTTCTACTGTATACAGTCTAGGCCCCTGCCCTGGACTGATCATGATGTGGTTTCTCTTTCTCTTCTGTTATCTAGGCCCAAGAAGAATTTTTTTGGGGGGTTAAAACTTCAAGAGACACATCTAAATTTATAAACCTTTACATACAAAACAATGAATGAGTGTGACCGGGGTTTTTAACTAAAGCTCCATTTGTCCTAATGCAAGTGTCCTGAATCCTAAATTATGGTGGAAAAGAATGTGTTTTAAAGGCAAACTTGAGTTTTAACTCTTGCTACAGAACGAACTGGCAGTCCTGGACAAGTGACTCAGCCACTTGGTTCTATTCCCTTACCATGAAAAAGGATAAAACCGCAATCCAGTTGCCATCAAGTTGATGCTGACTCATGGTGACCCCATGTGTGGTGAAGTCGGATGGTACTCCACAGAGGTTTCGTGGCTGTGACCTTTGGGATGCAGTTTTCCAGGGCTTTCTTCAAGTCACTTCTGATTAGGTTTGAACCAACAACCTTTTGATTACTAGCCTAACTCTTAATCATTGCACCACCCAAGGACTCTATCTTGCAGTTCAAATAAGGTCTGTATATATACAATGCCTAGTACCAAGCCAAGTGCCGTCTAGTACAGTGTTCTGTTAAGTTACAAGAAATAACAACTATTAATGGAGAGAGACAAGCAAATAACTAAAGGAGCTAGAGTGCCATGGTGATAAATGCAAAGGAGAGGAAAAAAAAAGTCAAGGGAAGTAGGAAGACAATTTTATGGATGATTACAGTTTTAGATAAGGTTGTCAAGGAAGGCCTTACTGTAAAACATAAATTTGAGTAAAGCCCTAAGAGAAGTTAGAGAGCGAGTCGCATAAAAGTCTGTGGGAAGGGTGTTGCAAACACAGAGAACAGCCAGTGAGAAGACTGGTGTATCTAGAATGAACAAGAACACCAGTGTGGCTGGACAGTCATGAACTGGGTGTGTTGGATACAAAGGACAAGAAACAGCAGCAGATGAATACAGAGAAGACATGTAGGGGTGTCAGGGATGGGATAGTGCTAATTACGTGGCCTTTGGTCATTAGAAACAGTTGGGTTTTACTCTGAGGGAGACGGGAAGTATTTGGAGGTTCTTGAGAAGAGTGACAATCTGATTTACATTTGAAAAGAATCTTCCTGTGGCTAGAAGGATGGTTAAGAAATAAAAGCAAAACTGCTTGTTGTCATGGTTATTCTACACCCGTAGGGTTATCTTGGCTGTAATCTTGACAGAAGGAAATCTCCACGTCTTTCTTCCATGAAGCTGCTCGCTAAATGGTTAGTAGCCTATCGCAGATTGTACCACGCAGGTCCTAGAAGTCAAGACACACAAAAATTCTACTTCTGCTTCTTGTCGTCATGAGCTGAATGACTCTCATAAGTTGCTTCCCCTTTCTGAGGTCATCCTGATGGCCTCCAAGTTTCCTCCTTTCCAGAGATTGCCTCTTGGGTGCTTTGCATGCAAAAATTCAGTTTAATACAATAGGCCTCGAACGAGGTCTTCTCTGATTCTGGAGACAAAATTTCCTTGTCTTTGGTCTAAATCATTAACTCGAAAGTTTAGAATTTTAGTCCAGTGTGTTCAGTCATTTGTCAGTTCAATAGATCTTTATCCAGTGCTTAGACAGTGAGTGAGCAGAAGGGTTGGTCTTAAGGACCCCCTTCCTCCATCCTGCTATTACCTGGGACTGCAGACTTGTTCCTGGATCCAGACTGCGGAGACCTGGAATGCTCATGGCTTGGACAAAAAGCTGGGAGAGGACTCTGAAATCAACAAAAACCCCTTGTAGTTAAGTGGATCCTGACTCATAATGACTCTGTAAGACAGAGTAGAACTGCTCCATAGTGTTTCCAAGGACTGCCTGGTAGATTCAAACTGCCAGGCTTTTGGTTAGCAGCCTTAGCACTTAACCTCTATACCACCAGGGTTTAGAAGACTCTGAAATGAAATGAAAAGAAAATGATGAAAGAGAACTGAAAGCAATGTGTACAGCAAATCTTGAAGAGATTTCTTTTAGAGTTGGAATGAGTTTCCTGACTGTCAAGGATATTTTTTAAAATGATCAAGGGGATATTTTCTGGAGATTTCAGAACTTTCATAAATTACCATCATCTTCTTGGATTGCTGATAACTTTCTTGTTAGGATAGAAGGGAATGGAGAGAATGAGCTCTCATCACTTTTATTTAACAAGATACTGTGTCACTGCAACGTTTTAAACCAAACCCCCTGGCCGTGCCGTTGAGTCAATTCCAAGACCCTTGCAAGTTTCCAAGGAGCACCTGATGGATTTGAACTACTGACCTTTTGTTAAAAGCTGTGGTGCTTAACCACTACATCACCAGGATTACCAAAAAAAACCCAAACACACTGCAATTGAGACGATTCCAACTCATAACAACCCTGATTCATAGAAATCCTATAGAACAGAGTAGAACTGCCCCATAGACTTTTCAAGGAGTGCCTGGCAGATTTGAACTTTTTGGTTAGCGGGCATCACATTTAACCACTACCCTTCAGGGTCCCACCCACTGCCATTGAGCCAATTCTGACTCATAGCAGCCCTATAGCAGAGTAGAACTGCCCCATAGAGTTTCCAAGTAGCATCCTCACAGATTCAAACTGCCAACCTACGTTTTGCAGCCGTAGCCCTTAACCACAGCACCACCAGGGTCAGGCACTTCTAAACTCTTCATTTTAAGCCCGAAGAGAAGAAACTTCTGCCTTCACCCCACATGTCCATGTGACTGGGGGAAAGAAGCCATTGTTATTAATGTCACTCCCAAGGAAGGAAGGCAGCCCTAACTGTCAGCGGGAAGGAAGAAAACCAGAGGAAGATTTGAAAGCTTTCCTTTACACTCTCTTAACGTGGTCAACTCTAGGAAGGAGAGACCGACTTCATTTTTTTTAACTAACTGAAGCAACAGTCATTTGAGATGGAGCTGCATTGTTGCGGTTGGTTGTGTTTTAATATACATAATCATTTTGATCATCAAGAACCTCAAAAGTTACTGAATGCTGAACTTTCATATCTATTAGTAGAGGCAGATTTAATAGTTGAGTGGTCAAACTCTGTTGGGTTTTATGTATAGAAGACATAGGAATTGGTTTACCTTGAAGATGCAATCACGTTGTAGCTGTATACCATGTGCATGTTAAATACAAGATCTCTAACATCAGTACGCTGTGAATAACATCAGTGCAAGCTAAGACTCCAGAAACATCAAAGCAAAAGAAAATTCCTTAGCTTGAAGACCAATCAAAAAGTTAATAATTATTCTTTTACCTAACCAGTTTTTGCTACAACTGTGTGATATTTTAAACCACTAAAAAAAACAAACCTACCGCCACAGTGACACTGTAGGACAGAGAGGAACTGTTCCATAGATTTTCCCAAGGAGTGGCTGGCAGATTTGAACTGCTGACTTTTCGGTTAGCAGCTGTAGCACTTAATTATCATGCCATTATTTCCAACTTTACTGAGGTTTAATTAACATACAGTAAACTACAAATATTTAAGACAATTTGATCATTTTGACAGATACATGCATGCATGCAATCATCACCTAGAAGTTTCCTGGTGCCCTTTTGTAATCTCTCTTTCTGCCCTCTCTGATCCTGCTCTCTATTCCCAGGCAATGACTGATAGCCTTTGGCCATTATAGAGTCATTTGCATTTTATATAATTTTATGTAAATGAAATCAAACAGTATGCACTTGTTTTTGTCTGGCTTCTTTCACTTGGTGTAATTTTCATGAGATAATTTTTGTTGTTGTAAGCAGCAATAGCTTATTCCTTTTTAATCGCTGAGCAGTTCATTTCTTTTCTTCTGAGTAGTAATCCGACGGTGGCACACTGGTTAAGCACAATGGCTACTAACTGAAAGGTTGGCAGTTCAAATCAGCTGGGTGCTCCTTGGAAACTCTATGGGGAAGTTCTACTCTGTCCTAGAGAGTCGCTGTGAATTGGAATCAACTTGACGGCAGTAGATATGGTATGGTAATAAACCGCTGTATGGAGGTATCACTGTTTATGTATCTGTTGGTGGCCAGTTGAGTTGTTTCTAGTGTTTGGCTATTGCAAATAAAGACAGTATGAATATTCATGTACAATAAAGTTGTGTTTTGTTTCTCTTAGGTAAATATTTAAGAATGAAATGACAAAGCTGCAAGGTAATATCTAACTTAAAAAAAAATTTCTGACTCTTTTCCAAATTGGGAATGCTATTTTATACCCAGCAGCAAATGAGAGTTCTAGTTACATTACATCCTCACCAACACTTGGGATGGAGAGTCTTTAATCTTAGTCATCTACTGGAAATCCTGGTGCTGTAGTAGTTAAGTGCTATAGCTTCTAAACAAAATGTTGGCAGTTCACATCCACCAGCAACTGTTGGAAACCCTATGGGACAGTGCTAGGAAGCCTTGGTGGTGTAGTGGGTTTAGTGCTATGTCTGCTAACCAAAAGCTTGGCAGTTCAAATCTGCCAAGTGCTCCTTGGAAACTCTAGGAGGCAGTTCTACTCTGACCTCTAGGCTGGCTGTGAGTCGGACCCAATTCGATAGCAGTGGATTTGGGTTTTTGGTTTTATGAGAATGGCAATGGTTTGGTTTTTTGTTTTTAATGGGAATGTAGTGATACCTCATTGTGGTTTTGATTTGCATTTCCCTGATGATTAATGATGTTAGACATTTTTGATGTGTTTATTTGCCACCTATGCATCTTCTTTGATCAAATATCAGTTCCAATCTTTTACTCATTAAAAAAATGACTTCTTTGTTTTTAATTATATTGTAAGGAATTCTACATGTATTCTACCTGCAAGTCTTTGGTCACATACATGTTTTTAGATATTTTCTCCTAGTCTGAGACTTGCCTTTCATATTGTAATATGGCATTCTAAAGAGCAGAAGTTTTTAATATTAGTGAAGTCTAATGTACTATTTTATAGTTGGTGATTTTATATTCATATTTAACAAATATTTGCCAGACCCAAGGCCACTTAAGTTTTCTCCTATGCTTTCATCTTGAATTTTTATAGTTGAAGCTCTTACATTTAGACCTGTGATCCATTTTGAGTTAATTTCTATACTACCAATCATTGCTTTGATAAATTTGAAGTACCTAAATAGGGAGATATACTGTGTGCATAGGTCAGAAGATGCATGTTGTTAAGGTGTCACTTCTCCCCAAATTAATCATCACAATCTTGATTAAAATTACGAAGACTTTTTTTTTTTTTGATAAAAATTGGTGAGCTAATTCTAAAATTTACATGGTGATGTAAAGAACCTAAACTGTTGTAAAAAAAAAGAACAAAGTTGGATAATTTACACTACTTGAATTTAAGGCTTTCTATAATGCTAGGGATCCCTGGTGGCATAGTGGTTAAGAGTTTGGTGGCTAACCAAAAAGTCAGCAGTTTGAATCTACCAGCTGCTGCTTGGAAACCCTGTAGGGCAGTTCTACTCTGGCCTATAGGGTCACTTTGAGTTGGAATCAACTCAGTGGAAACAGTTTTGTTTTGCTGTATTTTTAAAATAATGCTGTAATAATGAAGAGAATGTGGTTTATGTGCATGGCTAGACAAATAGATTAACGGAAAAGAATCAAGAATTCAGAAAGAATGCTACACATAGGTGGTCAATTTGTTGTTGACAAAAATACGAAGACAGTTCAATAGGGGAAAGGATAATCATTTCAGTAGGTGGTGCTAGAAAAACTGGATATTTGTATATGGTAAAATGAACTTTGAAATAGTGGATCTTTTAGTGAATCACTGATAAAAACCAAATATTGTTCTTTTTTTCCCCAGTTTTTTATAAGAAGCGGACCAGAAGCTGATGAATTGATTGTCAGTATTGATTATCAGTTGTATGATTGTTTGTACGGCTTTTCTTCCATTGGCTGGTGATTATTCAAATGTTTAACTTTAATTAAATCATATTACTAATCATATATTTGAGAATTCTATTTAAGACACTGGGGAAAAAACCTCCAACAAGCCCAGTACTGTCTAAAAACACAAAGCAATTTATAAACACATTTTTAAAAAGTGAATAAAGAACAAGATTAAGTACTTTTGAATACAACTTGATAAACTGATAAAACAAAACCTTTTTGTGTCACTTTATCCACCTCTGTAGCATACAGATGGAACCTATAGCAGCAGATGCAAAATTGAGCTGAACATCAAGGCTTCACTAGTTAAGAAGCAAGTTGTTCATTTGTGATCAATTGCCTTACTATTACTTGTATTTAACACTCTATTCTCCAGACATTGTCACTGTGTCATGCCAAAACAATAAGAACTTTTCCCATCTGAACTAAATGCAGGTTTTTTAGAGACTTTACCACTTTCCACACCAGTAGATGGCATCGTTATTCTTGTTTTTATTTTAATAACCTGAAGTTCTTGATAAATGTAATATCATGTGCTGGATTCTCATTCAGTTCAGGCTCCTATAGTTCAAGTTCAAGATGACCAAGTTGAAGATGCATGTGGAAAATAGAGGAACACACTAAAGGATAAAAATGCATACTTAGCGAATTCAGTTGTGTCAATAAAAAAGTTAGCTTCTTTATATCCTACATTGTCGAGTAATGTCAAGAGTAGGGTCGTTGTCAGTTGCTGTTGAGTCGATGTTGACGCATGGTGACCTCACGTTCAACAGAAAGAAACCTTGCCCTGTCGTACCATCTACAAGGGGATTGGTGTGCTTGTGTCCATTGTTGAGGTCCCTGTGTATTTTGAAAGACTTCCAGCTGAGCGGGTTTGTCTTCCAGCTTTGTAGTGGAAAATATCCTGTTGTAATCTATAGGGTTTTCTTTGTCTAATGTTTGGAAGTAAATAACCAAGTGTTTCTTCTTAGCCTGCCTTAGTCTGCAAGTTCTACTAAAACCCGACCACCACGGATGAGACTGCTGATATTTAATACAGGTGGGTTAGCTTCCAACATCATCGTTAACACCTAAGTCACCACAATACCAGTATGGTAAACTGACAGATAGTTGTTGGGGGGCTGTGTATCAGAAAAGGAAGTGGGAGTAGGGTTTTTTGGCATGATGGAGAGACTTAGTCACTAAAATGTTCCCATCTCACACAGCTTCTTGTGGGTTAGTTCTGCCTTTTCTGGATGATTGCTCAGGCTATCAGGCTTTCTTGGTGTCTTGTTCCCTTATGTGGAAAGGCTTCTAGGTGTAGGTCAAGTTCGCATCACTTTGTGACAATAATGGATAAGTGATATGACTGCTAACCAAAAGATTAGTAGTTTGGATCCACTAGCTGTTCCCTGGGAACTCTGTCAGGCAGTTTTATTCTGTACTATATAGGTACCATGGTGGCAAAGCGGTTAAGTGCTATGGCTCTAATCAATAGGTCAGCAGAATCTACCAGGTGCTCCTTAGAAACTCTGTGGGGCAGTTCTACTCTGACCTACAGGGTGGCTATGAGCCAGAACTGAGTCTATGGCAGTGGGCTTAGTTTTGGTTTCTGTAGGTTTCTGTGGGTTGGGATTGCCTTGACAACAGTTTTTGTTTGTATTTAGTGGCAACATGTGGAGGGGGGCTTGTCTTGGATGTGTGCGTTGGCCTTTGTGCTGGCCTTGGTGACCCTGTCGACTTTTATGGAGATATTCCTTGTTCACTTGGTCGCTGTGGTCTTGATGGCTTAGCTACTGATGTCTGTGTCTGTGAGTTCTTGACCTACTCCCTTTGTATAGTCAGGCTTCCAGCTCCTCCAGCAGCTATGCTGATCTAAGCCATAGTCTTCATTTGACCTTGTGACCACTTACCCCATAGTATCTGCTTCAGGGTCACATGGCCTTCAGTCAGGCTACTTGTGGCTAGCTTTCTGGCTTGACACCCTCAGCTGTGGTTTCACTTCCCTGTGAGAGCATCTGTGAATGTCGGGGTTTATTCCTGGCCTTTCACACAGAGCTACAGAATTGCAGGGCCTCAATTTCTGGTCTGCTGCCTGTACGCCACATTACTACTTCCGTTGGGAATACCATGTTCTGGGGAGGGGTATCCTGCAGAATCCAATCTCCCCAGCTATCCAAAGGGGATGTAGGGCTAGTTCCTGTGTCCAGCTTACTGGGACAGTTACTGCATATTTACAGAGGCTTCAAGGACCAGCCTGGAACCCTGGTGGTACAGTGGTTAAGTACTACAGCTGCTAACCCAAACGTCAGCAGTGGGAATCCTTCAGATACTCCTTCATAACCCTATGGAGCAGGTCTGCTCTGACCTACTGGGTCACTATGAGTAGGAATCAACTTGACGGCAGAGGGCTTAGTTTTGGTTTGGGAACCAGCCTTGTGTCTTTTCCCACTCGCTCTCTTCCAAGTTTTGTCTTCCTTCACTCTACCATGAGGAAGGGCTATTCTTCCCATTCTTTGTTGAAGACTCCCTTTAAACTCTTCTCTGCCATTTAGACTATCACTGCCTTGAATCAGTGTTCTCAGCACTATCATACTCAACAATCCTCTTTTACATAACAAATATGTATCCTTGATTGTAAGTATTAAAACAATGCCTTGACTTTATTAGAAAACAAACAAACAAAAAAAAAACAAAACCAAACTCATTGCTGTCAAGTTGATTCTGACTCATAGCAATCCTATAAGACAGAGTAGAACTGCCCCATAGAGTTTCTAAGGGGCAGCTGGTGGATACCAGCCACTGACTTTTTGATTAGTAGCCATGCTGTTAACCATGGTGCCACTAGAGATTAAAAGCAGAGTAATTTATTCTAATATAGTGTTTGCCCTCATATGTAGAATTACTGTGAATCCCCTAGCCGTGAATACAGAGTATATGAAAGTGCTGTTGTTGACTCAGTATTCCTATAGAGTTGCTATGAATCAAAATGGACTTGATGGCAGTGGGTTTGTTTTGTGTTGATCCGGTGGTGCAATGGTTAAGTGTGAGGATGCAAACCGAAAGGTCAGTAATTCAAATCTGTGAGCCACTCCACAGGAGAAAGATGTGACTGGCCTATTCCCATAAAGATTACAGCCTTGGGAGCCTTATGGAATGGCTCTACCCTGTCCTGTAGGGTTGCTATGAGTCAGAATCAACTCTTCCCAGTTTTTTTTTTTTTTTTTTTTTTAACATTTAAGGTGGCAAATCACCAGATCATTCTCCAGCAGAGCCATCGGTGCTGCCAGGACTCCTTGTTCTGAGTAATATCTACCCACAAAAAATGTTTATAGTTTCTCCAGGCCCTTCAGGTCCCAGATCAGAAATGCTCTGCAAAGTGAACTTGTCTTTCTGTCAGATTATCTTGACATCTGTACTATGGGACATCTTGATAAGTTTCTCTCTTATTAATACAGCTGAAGACTCTCAAGTTTCCCAGAGGTTTGTTTGAGAACCACAGCATCACCCTCTACATCTGTCTATCACTGCCTTTTGCCCACTCAGATGTGGAAGTCTTCAAGTCCTTCTCATTGATTTGGATTACTTTTAATAACTGTTAGTTATAATTAGGAAAATCGACAAGCAGAGTGACTAAGCAACCCACACAGTGTCAGAGAGGCATGCTGGGTAGACCAGAAGCCGAGTCCTAATTTTTCTGTTTAGAACTCATCCTACTGTGCCACAGCGTTACAGTTTCATAAATTAATCAACTGACCTTTTTCCCGGAAAATCAGCATCTTACGAGTTTGTTAATGAAAAGCAGTTCAGCTAGGCCAGAACAAACCTGGATGAATGAACACAGTGACTTTCTAAACCTGCAGATGTAGAAGGTGAGAGCTACCTGGTGAGCCTCAGACAAACTTTCAGCTATAAACACAGCTCCTCTTCAGCCTCAATCCCCGTGATTTGTCTTGGTTTTTTCTTCCATGTGTCAATCATTCTTCTAATTAGCTCTGTTGACTAGGTCATCTGAAACTTTTTTTTTTCTTTTTTTAATGCATGTTTCCAGTGCGTAGGTTTCCAGATACTGACTTTGAAAAGCCCATTTTTTTCCTGGAACCAGACAATGAAGAGAATTAAATACACAAACTAAAAATTGGATCAGCTTTGCCTTCTTCTCTTGATATACCAACTCCTGCTTAAGGGGAAGGAAATTATTGTCTTCTGCATCAAATTAGAAAATATTTCGTTTCTTAAGAGCAAATTTTATGATCCAGTTCCCTCAATTTCAGTACCTAGATGTTACCTTTCTAAGTCAAGAAAACAACAACGTAATGACTGACCAGTGAGTTATAAAACGCATAGGTTTATTAGGGAGAGCACACCTCTGCAGCAATTGACTTAACAAGGTGTGTGCAGCTCTGTGTGCCTTTATGTTTGAGATCCAAATCAAACCCTTAACAGGCAAACTCTTTAATACAAGTGAGAAATAGGCTTTATCCTGTTGTAATGACCTGCAGCCTCTCAGACATGACTCTCTGCAGACCGATCTATTCCACAGAAAGACTGGCCAGTTCACTCAAGCCATTATCTTTTATTTATGCAGATCAGGCAGTGGCAATCCTCGGAATTCTTTGTTTAATCCTTTTTTTTTTTTAATTCTCTTGATATGGTCCTTTCTCTTTGTTTCTATAGAAGCAACTCCCAAAGCAAGCATTTTCATGACTTTCCAACTCACTGAATGAAAATATTAGATTATAATTTGGTTAGCTTGTATTATTCCACAAAGGAAAGAGAACGGCTTTAATTTTGAAGAGTACTAGAAAAAGGAAAAGAAAATTCCTTAATATTTTCAACCACACAGGGATCCATGCACAGTGCCAGTGTACTAACCAGCACCAAATCCCAATAGTTTACACTTTCATTATTTAGTATGCCCTCTAGAGTTTAGAACTTGGCTCCAAAAAAAATTTTTTTTAAAACAAATTTCTGACATATGAACCTAATTTTAATGGGTATGCTTTCACAAGCCTTAGCTAGCTTTCTTTTGCATTTCCCATTAGTCAATATTAGCTATATCTTGATGGGTGAGAATTTAAATCACATATTTTCTTATAAAAATCATAGCAGGTGACTTATTTTTAAATGGGAGAGCTTCTAGTCATCTTTCCCTTTGCAGAAGAGATGTTCAGCAGTAGAGTTGAAAGAGAAAGAAATGAATATTACTTTTGACTTTGGCGATTTATTCTCCATCGTGTATTACTTTTTTTTTCCCTCCCTGTAATGCTATTCTTTTCAAGCTTTTTCTCTGAGCCAAGTGGCAAGACAGAAACTCCATTGAGATATCAGACAAGAATCATTGCGGGAAGGATTTTCCCAGGTGATTTAGGAATACGTCTGAATTCAGTTGATATCTTCAGGGTTCTTATTCCTGCATTTAATCCACATGCCTTTTATTGAATGCTAATTATGTTTTAGTTCAGCTGCTAGATGCTAGGGCCCATCTAAGAAAAAAATCAAACACTAGTCTTGCTTTCATTTATTTAGTTGATAATGTATTTTCTATCCATACAGGCAAGACAGCTCTGAATCTGCACCAGTGGTCTCTTCAGTCTGGTTGGAAGATGCCCAGAATAAGTGACGGTGGAAACGATAGGAGGTGGGTAAGTTGTGCTGTCTGTCATCAAAATACTAAAGCAAGTGACTTAATGTGTATGCTTGGGGTCAGCCAGGATCTCCCTGAAGTAGTCAAGTTTATGTTGATCCTGGAAGCAGAAGGCACAGGTGGACCTTGAAAATGGTAGGGAACAGAGAATGTTCCAGGAAGACTGAACAACTGATGGGAAGGCTGAGAGTGAGGTGAGTGGTGCCTTGGAAGAATTAAGGAAAGCTCAAAGCCAGGAAGATTCAGTTTCCTTTTGCCGTTCAACATAGTGTGGTCAGAGGGCTCCCCTCAAGTGGCCTCTTGTGGCATTCATGATGGCCCGAGGGTATCCTGAGCCTCTTGTCTCTGCAGCTCCCATCTCTGAGAGAGGGAGGGGTGGGTTAGCCTGGGAAGCAGAGGCTGGAGAATAGAAAGGAGAGTTTTAAAAGTAAATTGTTTGGCATGGAGGTAATCTAAAGAATAACAACAAAGAACCCACCAAAACTCACTGCTGTCGAGTCAATTCTGACTCATAGTGACCCTGTGTAACAGAGTAGAACTGCTCCACAGAGTTTCCAAGGAGCAACTGGTGGATTAGAACTGCTGATCTTTGGTTAGCAGTCATAGCACTAAACCACTGTGCTACCTTGTTTTCCCAGTAATGTCTTAGATAGGAATTGATGGTAACAGGAAAATGCCTCCTCACAAGTAAGGAATAAGGGAGCTCCTGAGAACGGACCTGAGTTGTATCGAAAGCTGCTTGTCAGTGACTATCAACTCCTCGTTGGGAACCAGTGTTTAGCTGTTGATTGCAGGCAAAGCACTGAGAACAGGAGATCTGTGGAATAAAACTTGCCACCGGAGAACAGAGATGAGCAGGGTCTATGATGTCAGGTCAGTGATGGAGAAAGCATTAGGAGACCTGGGAAACCAGAGACTCGGCAAAGATAAAGGAAGCCAAGATCTGACTCCCTCACTCCTTTATCTTGTGAAGTCCTTTCATCTTGCAAAGCCTGTCCAGGGAAGCATTTGGTCCACTTGTCTGCTCCTTTGAAGAGAGGCCTCATTGTTTTCCACATATTAAACTGAAAACACTGGCGTCTTCCAGTAGAAATTCTGGTGGCATAGTGGTGTCCTACTATACTGCTAACGAAAGAGTTAGCTGTTTGAATCCACCAGGTGCTCCCTGGAAACTCTATGAAGCAGTTCTACTCTGTCCTAGAGGGTCCTATGAGTCAGCATTGACTCAATGGCAACAGGTGTGGTTTTGGTTTTCTCCTTTAGCTGTCAGGCAAGGTGATTTCCTATTCTGCAGAAGAAAACTGCAGTATCATTGGGAAGAAATGGAGTTAAGGTTGAGAGGCTGATGTGAGAGACTAGATCTGGGAGATGCTACCTGAAAGTGTCTCTCTGTGAAAACAGGACAATGTTTCTTTTCTAACCCTTCTGTAATACTACATCAGGTTGCATTGCATTCACAACGAGTCTCTTAGTTGTTAATTGTCATCATGTGCGTTAAGACTCATGGTGACTCCAAGTGTGATGAGCAGAACTGCTTCACAGGATTTTCAATTCTGTGACCTTTTGGAAACAAAAAGGCAGTTAGTGACTTGTGCTATCCAGGGACACATTTAGTTAGGGCATTTGTTTTTCTATTTGCTTTTTACTTTAGAATCAGGAGTGTCTCTAGAGAAATAGTTCACTTTCAAAAAAAAAATCCATCAGGGCTTTCAATCAGGATAAACTGGGAATATTATTTAATTTTTGAGATGAAGAATCTATAGAAGAGGTCAGATTTGTCTAAATTCACTCAGAAGACCAATGGTGAAGTCTGTAATAGGAAGTAGAGGCCTTGTTAGGTGCCGTCAAAGTCGGTTCTGACTCATAGTGACCTTGTGCAGAACAGAAGAAAACGCTGCCCAGTTCTGCATCATTCTCACAACAGATGTTACACTTGACCTATCGTTGCGTTCACTAGGCCAGTTCATCTTGTCGAGGGTCATCCTCTTTTTCCCTGATGCTCTACTTGACCAAGCATGACGTCCTTCTCCGGGTAACTGGTAACTCCTGGTAACATATCGAAAGTAACTGAGACCAACTCACTCCATCTGCATTGCTAAGGAACACTCCAGTTGTACCTCCTCCTAGACAGTTTTGTTTGGTCTTCTGGCAGCGCATGGCAGATTCACTGTTCTCAGCCAACATCATAACTCAAATGCAGCAGTTCTTTTCAGTCTTCTTTATTTGCTGTCCAGCTTTTGCATGAATATGTGTTTACTGAAAACACCATGGCCTGGAATGTCTTCAAAATGATGTTTTTGTTTTTAAACACTTTAGAGAGGTCTTCTGCAGCATATTTGCCCATTGCAATTATGTGACTTGATTACCTGGTTGTTGCTTAGAATGCCTAGGGACTCAAAGTAAGACTAATTTGATATTAGCAGAGACAGAGAAAGGGTTAAATATTAAATAATAATAAACTCCATCTTCAAACCCAAACTTCCTCTAAGCCTTAGCGTTAACCTCCCTGTAACAATGGTTTTTATCCCTGGATTGACATTATGCTTCACACCTGACTGTGAGAAATTAAGATGGATAATATTCATATTATCATTTCATAAGTTAAGATGGATAATATTCATATTTATACTAACCTGTTGTCAAGTTGATTCTGACTCATACCAACCCTATAGGACAGAGTACAACTGCTCCATAGGGTTTCCGAAACTGCAAATATTTATGGAAGCAGACTGCCACATTTTTCTCCAGAGAGGCACTGATCATTTGATTAGAAGCCAGATGCTTACTGATTGTGTCACCCAAACCAAACCCATTGGTATCAGGATGATTCCAGGGTTCCTTGTATTTATACTAACCCATTGCTGTTGAGTTGATTTTAACTCATAGTCACCTATAGGACAGAGTAGAACTGTTTCACAGTTTCTAAGGAGCACCTGGTAGATTATTTTTATACTAGTCACCATCAAATCTGAAATCCCTATGTTCCAGGATGAGAGCTGACTTCATAGGGTCCTAACCCACCTAAGGAGTCAAGGAAAATACTAGCCCAAGAAATGGACAGGACCACATAAACCAGAGACTCCATCAGCCTGAGATCAGAGATCTGAGGATGGAGTCCTGATTTGTTGCATTCTGACTAAAGCAAGCTATCTTGTTCACCTGTGAAAAGCTAGCATGCTTCTTTCAAATTTAAAATATGCTGTGATGCTTTCTGCTTCACACCCTCTCTCCTTTCCCTGTTACCTCTAAATTTTTCATCTAGTTCTGAGCATCTCTCAAAGAACTGCAGATTCTAGCTGGAACATGATTAATTTAGCATGTAGCCTCCTCCAGCAGAGTACTGTGCCGTCCATCCTCCTTAGACAAGGCTGTTTCTCTGCCTAGCTCTCAGGAAAAGTGAATGAAGGCAAAGGTGCAGGTTGTTCAACTGTGCTGCCAGGAATGAATTTTACAGTGGTGACATGGTCATATGTGCGGCAATTGCAAAAGTGAAATTTTGGTATACCCAAGCTGAAACCAAACCCAACCCACTGCCACAGAGTCTCAGACTCATACTGACCCTATAGAACAGAGTAAAACTTCCCCACAGAGTATCTAAGGAGTGCCCGGTGGATTCGAACTGCTCACCTTTTGGTTAGCAGACATAGCACTTCACCACTATGCCACCAAAGTCTCCATACAACTTATGATTGATGTTATTTTAGTCGGAAAGTTAGCCCTCCCTTTCTGTTCTGTTTGCTATAGAAATATCTATTCTGTTTTTTACTTGGAGGTGAAATATAGAACGTAGGTATTTCTCCTTTAAATAGTACCTTGATTTTGTTCACGTTTGTAACATCTTTATTTATTTTATCTGCTCGTATTTGCTGGGAGAAGGTCACTTCCCTTTACTGTTGAAAGAAGAGGCACATCTATTTTCCTTGTTGGAATTCTCTAAATAGAAACCAATTGAGCTGAGCCGTGAAGGTCAGTGCCACGACAATCACAGGTGGGTTCCAGTGGCAACCATCACAGAAATCTGTTCCAGTAGATCAAGACTTGGACCCATTTGGTGCCCATAATCTTTACGAGGAGGGACAGCGGAAAATATAATAAATCTTCTTTATGGAAGATATCGTGAAATCTCATTTGAATATATTTACTTTATTCCCATATTTAACCAAGGAGGGTGAGAGGGAATTCAGCAGCTGAAGTTGGGCCATGCTATCCCAGTTAAGGGTAGGTTGGCACAGGTGAAGGCAACGAGGCTTTAGATGGCATGATAGACTAGAAGACCAGCAGGAAATCCCAGGTACTCTCTTCATCAGCAAAAGGACCCTGGGAAACTATTTAACCTCTTAAAAAGTGTTACCACCCTAAAGAGCTAAACTGTCAGTTATCTGGAAGCCTGTTGATTCATTATAGCTCTCCACTGTCAAAGCTGATAGAAGGCTAAAGTGTTTCTGGGTGGTATTTACTATTACCGCATGCTCTTAATCTCTTTCCTTTTGTACACTGGTGTACCTAGTGTAAGATTCATAGCATTCCCAAGTGAGTAAAGAGGCTTATGTCCTCACACATTCCAAGACAATAGTCCAGGTCTGTTGAACCAGAATTGAATACATGTGTTACATGAGAGTCTGACAGTTAAGTTTGCAAACTCATCCCAATGCTACATAGCTCATTGCTGAATATCACCAAAGTCACCTTCAAAGCGCTCCCTTTGAGAAGCTCTGCACCAACGTCAGTGCCTAGTCCGCGCATCAAAGCGGTTTTGGAACTCTTTCTGGAATGGACATCAGAGCTGTTGTTACATTACCCTTGATGTCCTGAATGTGATCAAAATGTCTTCATTTCAATATTTCCTTTGTCTTTGAGTAAAGGAAAAAGTCACTGGGGGCCAGGTCAGGTGAGTAAGGAAGGTCTTCTAGTACAGTTACATGTCTACTGGCTAAAAACTCCCTTAGAGACAATTATGCAATTAAGTCCACGAACTTGCCTCTGTGCCACTATGCACAATGACCTTCCAGAAAGAGTTCCAAAATTGCTTTGAAGGGTGGGCTAGGCACTGGTGTCAGTGTGTATCTTCCCAAAGGGAATATTTCAAAGGTGACTGTGGTGATATTCAACAATGAGGTATGTAGCACTTAGAACAAATAAGTTCATGGACTTCATTGCCAGCCCTCGAATATCCTTAGGATGTTCTATGGGCCTTAGTTTCCTAGGGCTACCACGACAAAGTACCACCAGGTAGATGCTTTTAAGAACAGAGATTTCTTGTGTCACAGTTTTGGAAACCAGACATTCAAATCTGGGGTGTTGTGACCAGGCCATGCTTTCTTCCAAATCTCTGGGGCAAGATTCTTTCATGTTTTGCTTAGCTTCTGGCAGGCCTAGGTGTTCTTTGGATTGTAGCTGCAGCATAATTTCAATACTGCCTCTGTCTTCACTAAGCCACCTTCTTTCACACAGTCAGACTGAATGAAAACCCACGTGGAAACCCTAAACAAAAGATTGGCAGTTTAAATCTGCCAGGTGCTCCGTGGAAACTGGATGGGATGGGGCAGTTCTGTTCTGTCCTGTAGGGTCACTAAGTATTGGCATCAACTGGATGGCAGTGGGTTTTTTTTTTTTACTACTGTATGGAAACCTTGGTGGCATAGTAGTTAAGAGGTACAGATGCTAATCAAATGGTTGGCTTTTTGAGTTCAGGCACTCCTTAGAAACTCCACAGGGCAGTTCTGCTTTGTCCTATGAAGTCGCTATGAGTCAGAATTGACTTGATGATAGTGGATTTGTTTTTCTGGTTTCACTTCTGTATGGAAATGTTGGTGGCATAGTGGTCAAGAGCTATGGCTGCTAAGTAAAAGGTTGGTATTTCAAACCCACCAGGCATTTCTTGGAAACACTCTAGGGCAGGTCTACTCTGTCGTATAGGGTTATTATGAATCAGAACTGACTCAACAGCAATGAACTTTTCTTTTTGCATGGTGTTACTCCCACATGACCTCATGTTAACTTGAGAAATAATACCTTTCAAAGATCCTACTTTCAAACAAGCTCTCATTTACAGGTGCCAGAAGTTAGGATTTCAATGTATCTTCTGGTGTTACACAATTCAATCCACAGCACCATGCCAGTTTGGGAAACAACTTGGGTATTTCAGAAGGAGCTAGAAATATATTTATCAATACATCTCTCATATTTCCATCAATCTGTTCATCAATCATATCTCTATCAATCACTCTACCATCAATTTATACCTGAAAATAGTGCTGTAAAATGGCTTTAGTCCTGCATAGATTCCTTTTTTCTAATAGCAGTATCACCAACCAGAATGGAATAACAATGTAGAACATAAACCAGCTAGAAAGGTCAGGCACCTTTGAAAGTGATATTAGATATTCTACAGCATCTTAGGATAGTGGCAATATTCTATGTCATCAGCTTTATCCAAACTATGAAGAACACTGTTTAAAATATGCTCTCCTGGTAAGATTTCTATTTAAGACAATGCTAATATACATTATTTGTAAATACAGTTACAATTTACCAAGTACTTTTGTATCTATTACCTGCCTTAGAGGTTTGCTGCCTTCTAAGAGACAAGTAGGTATTTTCTTTTTCTTATTCTGCAGACTAGAAAATCAAACCTCAGAGATGGTTAGGGTCTTGATTAAGACTAGTAAAAAATAAGCATAACAGGTGATTTGAATTGAAAGTCTTTCTGACTTTAAGTACCTTATCTTTTTAGACTACTACAACTTCTCCCTGCAATTGGCTGCAAAAGGATGTGTCAATATGTGATTTTGATTTAACTAAATTTTTATTGTGAATGCAAAGATGTTGTTGTTAGATGACACTGAGTCATTTCGACTCACAGCAATTGCATGTGGCAGAGTAGAACTGCTCACAGGGTTTTCTTTGTTGTAATCTTTATAGGAGCAGATTACCAGGTCTTTTTCCAATGGGGCTACTGGGCAGGTTCAGACTGCCAGCCTTTTGAATTCAGTTACCCCTTGTATTCCTTTCTTGCCTTATTACTTTGGCTAGGACCTCCAATACAATATTGAATAAGAGCAGTGATAATAAACATCCTTGACTCATCCCATTCTGAAGGGAAATGCTCTCAGTTTTTCTCAGTTGGGTATAATGTTGGCTATTGGTTTGTATTACACCCTTAATTACGTTGCATTATACCCTCAACTTTCTACTATTACTATAGAACTGTCTAGCCCAAACAAATCACAGTCTCTTCTAACTTGAGAATGGAAGAACTAGATGGTGGCTGACTACTACTACAGACTATTCTGACCAGGGACACAACAGAAGGCCCTGCATAGACTGGGGAAAAAAATGTAGAACAAAATTCAGTTCCTAAAACACGTCATATCTACTAGACCAACAGACAGGGAACTGTCACAATTGGTGGAGTGGAGGGTCAGTGAAAAAGAGAAGAAAGACCCTTCGCCAGATGGACTGACACAGTGGCCTCAACAATAGGCTTAAGCATAAAAATGATTATGGACATGGTACAAGACTGGGCAGTGTTTCATTTTGTTGTACATAGGGTCACTGATTCAGAGCTGGCTCAATGCCATCTAACAACAACAACAACAACATTCAGTCTGTATGTTGACCAAATAATCTGAGACGCTGGACTAACTGAAGGAGAATGAGGCATCAAGATTAGAGAAAGACTCACTAACAACCTGTGTTATGCAGACGGCATAACCTCTCTTGCTGAGAGTGAAGAGGATTTGAAGCACTTGGTTTGAAGATGAAAGACCACAACCTCTAGTGTGGACTGCACTTCAACATCAGGAAAAAAAAACTCTCTCAAGCAACATGCTGATAACTGGAGAAATGATCATGGTTGTCAAGGATTTCCTTTTACCTGGATCCACAATCAATACTCATGGAAGCAACACTCAAGAAATCAAAAGAAACATTGCACTGCACAAATTGGCTACAAGAGATCTTTTTTTTCTTATGACTGAGTGAAAATGTACATTCCCGTATAAATTTACATGCCCACCTATATGCAGCTTCCACTGCTCTCCCTGTCCAGTGACAGCACACTATTCCTCTCTGCTCCATACATGTCTCATCCTCCCAATAGTCTCCTTTCCCCTCCTTTCCACCCACTCTCCTTCCTCCAGCCAGAGGTCAGCAGGATGATATCCTACAGATGCATAGAACCATAAAATGCATCCAATATATGGTCACTCTGCATCACCATGTCCAGTCCATTCCTGTCCGAAGAGTGGACCTTCGTTATGATTTATGGGCAAGGGCAGCATCAGGGCCAGGGGCCATGTTTCCAGGGGAACTCTGAAGCTGAGGGACCATCAATTGTGATCTTTCATTGGAGATCTCAGGGTGCACCCCTTTTTATTCTTGTGTTGCCAGTGAGACTCAACTTAGTGAGCTCCATCGTGGCTACCACAATGGACACATGCACAAGAATGTTTATCATAGCACAGTCCATGATAGCAAAAAGATGGAATCAACCCAGATGCCCAACAACAGCGGAATGGATAGGTAAACTACGGTATATATATTCAATGGAGTGCTACACAATCATAAAGAATAATGATGATTCCAGGAAAAGTCTCATAACCTGGTTTCAACTGGAAGACATTATGTTGAGTGAAAGTCAGCAACAAAAGGGCAAATATTGTACGAGACCCCTACGATAAGATCTCAAAAACGGACTTATGTATAGAAGAAAAGACTCTGACAGCTGCAAGGGAGGGGAGGGAAGGAGAGTGAGATTAGATATCTAATGGTTTAGATTAGATAGATGCTAGAAATCTGGTTGGGTGAAATCTGTGATAGCATACATTAGAAACAAGAACAATATTAAGTGGACTTCAGTATAACTTGAATACTCGTTCCATCTTAACCCAATATTGCAAGGACAGAGTATCTGGGGTGGGGGGCAGGGGACCATACTTTTAGGCGAAATTGAGGCCAATTGGCACAACTAGCATTTTGCTAAGAGGGTTCTCTGCACCCCACATTGGTGAGTGGCATCTGGGGTCTTAAAACTGCCAAACTGCCATCTGAGGGCACAGCAAATGGTCCCAACTCAGCAGGAACAGATGCTCACTGAGGACCAAAATGACATGGGGTAAAGACAACTGAGAAAATAAACAGACCCACATGAGTGGGTGCCTACGTCGACTTGGGACCAGAAGAAGCAGATGGTGCAAGGGATCTTTTTAAAGTGTTGAAAGGTGAAGAGGTCACCATGAAGGCTAAGATGCTCCTGACTCAAGCCACAGCATTTTCAGTTGTCTCACCTGTATGCAGAAGTTAGACAATCAATAACAAAGACCAAGGAACTGATGCCTTTACATTGTGGTGTTGGCGACCAATATTGGATAGACCATGGGCTGGCAAAAGAATGGACAAGTCTGTCTTGGAAGAAGCAAAACCAGATTGTTCCTTAGAAGCAAGGAAGCTAGACTACATCTCGCATACGTTGGATATGTTATCATGAGGGATCCGTCCCCCGAGAAGGACATCATGTTTAGTGAAGTAGAGGGTCGGCAAAAGCAAGGGAGGCCCCCAATGAGATGGAATGGCATGGTGGCTGCAACAGTGGGCTCGAGCACAGTAACAACTGTGAGGATGGCTCAGGACTGCACAGTGTTTCATTCTGTTGTATATAGGTGGCTGTGAATCAGAACCAACTCAACAGTAACTAACAACAACAATTAAATTGATAGAGACTAAAGGAACTCCTGAAACTATTGTCCCAAATTACTCTTTGATTCTGGAACTGAAGCTATTTCTGGAGGTCACCTTTTGATCAAATAATAGATTCCCTTACAACACCTCGAATAAAGTACTCCCTAAACAACCAACTATAGGAGACCACACAGTCAACATTTACCCAAAAGTAGAGATGAGGAGGGGAAAGAAGAAAATATCAATGAAAAAAATAATAAGTAGAATGGAAATAGTGAGAATGCTGACACATAGTGAAAATTATAACTAAGGTCAAGGAAAACTTGTATAAAAATAGTTAAATGAGAACCTAGTTTGTGCACAAACTTTCACCTAAAGATCTATAAAATATTTTTTAAAAAGAACAAGAAAGAGGTTTTTTTTGAAGCTGCATTTTGATAGATGGATAAGATTTCAAGAAGTTTCCATGTGTTTGGGGTTTGGAATGTTGGAGTGAAAGACACCCTAGAAAGAAAAAATGAAACACAGAGACTCCAAGGTGGGAAGGTGTTTGAATAACTGCTGGTAACATGATGTCACTAGAGCAGAGTCTTTGCTCTTAGCAAAAATCAAGTAGCCCATGGAGTTAGGGGTGGTTTACAGAAGCCACTAAAGACCTCCATGGTATTTGTTGTGCAGGCCCAGAAAGGTTTCAAAGACTTCTGAACTGGGGAGTGACAGGACTGAGCTGTGTGTGAGGAAGGGGTTGTTCTAGAGACAGTATCACAGACAGGATCAGAGACAGCATTGTTCTGGGGAGAGGGGAGGGATGTGAGAAAAGGGTGGCAAAAGATGGGAAGAGAGCAAGGTAAGATGCTAGTGAGCCCAATGTCAGGCAGAGACAGCAGTAGCAGAAGAAAAGGTCATTGAGGGAAACAGGTGGCTGGGGCATTGGGATTTGGAGGTGGCCCAGGAGAGGTGGAGTCAAAGGTAATGGTGAAGTTTTTAGTTTAGACAATGGGGCGAATTGAGATGTGGAGTGGTGTTTTAGAATTGTGGGTAAAGTACAACAACTTTTTTATATTGAAGAAAACAAAAAATAAAATAAAATAAAATTGGCAAACAGGAGCTCTGTGTTTTGTAGACTATGATTCGCGGTTGTTAGGTAAGTTTCACTTGCTTTGACCTCAGCACTCAAAGGAGAGCTCGTGCTGGGACGCACATTCTGATTGAGGGTTTCTGTCTTTTACAAGGAAATTGAAATGCACCACTTCAGAGTGAATTAGAAGTGAGTTTGTACTTTTTTTCTCCTTAGTGGGGCTCAGATAGTTTCCCAGGGAGTACAGTCTCCATTTTTTCAATCCCTGTCCTTTCTTCCACAAACAGGTTATCACATGTCTCTCTTACTCCCCACATTGTCCTCAGAGAGAGCAAGCATAAGACAGAGAGATCAGACGCTGGGCATGATAATTTTACTCTGGAGACAGTGATGTGCCCATCTGAAGTTTCTAAACTCCTGCAAGCCTCTTGGGTGCAAGATATCTTTTGTGTGCCAGCACAAAACCAACACTACACATAGAGTAATCCCAAAAGGTATCTGGTTCTACATCTTCTCTGTGTCTGAAATCTGTTATTGTTCAGCATCTAGAAACATTTTATATTGCTTCCTCAGTGCCCAGTTTCACATTTAAAATGTATTATACTTCAAAACAAAGTCTTCGTTAATATTCAGCAAGACTAACACTAAGGAAATACAGAAGCAGTATCTCTTACCTGTCCTGTTAACTTATATTTCTCCAATATTTAATCTCATGGGGTTCCCTTTCCCCTCTCTTCTGCACTTTATTTTATTATCTATAGACCCCCCAGAACTCTTACACCCTTACCTTCCCAGAATGATGACTGGAAGAAATTCTTGGATCTAAAACTCAGCATCACCAAGAAGAGCTAGCTGATTATTCTCATTCAGGAGAGGAAGCTTCAAGGTTATACAAGGACTGCCAGTTAAGCTTGTGAACTCATCCTAGAAAAGGTGCTACGTACCTGACTGCTAAATATCACTATGGTCACCTTCGAAGTACTCCCATTGGGAAGCTATGCACTGCTGTCTGTGCCTAGTCCACCCTTCAAAGCAGTTTTGGAACTCTTGCTGTGGAATGGTCATCAGAACTGTTGTCATATTACCCTTGATGTCATGAATGTCATCAAAATGTCTTCCTTTCAATATTTCCTTTATCTTTGGGAAAAGAAAAAAGTCACCGGGAGCCAGATCAGATGAGTAGGAAGGATGTTCCAGTACAGTTATTTGTTCATTGGCCCAAAACTCCCTCACAGACAACTGTACAATTAAGGTCACGAACTTGCCACCAATGGGCACACTGGCCACTCCAGAAAGAGTTCCAAAATTGCTTTGAAGGATGGAATAGGTCCTGGAGTCAGTGCAAAGCTTCCCAAGGGGAGTACTTCTAAGGTGACCACAGTGATATTTAGCAGTCAGGTACGTTTTCAAGTAACTAATATGCTAGAAATAACACTCTGTTTGCATTTTTTCTAAGTAAACATTGTACCTGAATTCCACTCAGGTTCTTGTCCTTTCTTGTCAGCTGATTTAAATAAGACAGGCTCTAATTGCAAGGGAAACAGAATGGCAAGTTTATTATCTGGGTAGACAAGGAGCAGGGCTCCCTGTCTGAGGAGCTTAGGGACCATTCTATTTTCAGTGATGTCCAGGGGTTGGGTTTGGTACTGGAACTCTCCACCCTTAGCCCTCTCACATCTGTATTCAGAGGCCCAGATGTGGCATCATCTTCCATCGAAAAGAAGATGGAAGATGTCTATGTGGTGGGACCCCTAGCTTCTCAGATGGTCCAGCAAGAAACTGTGTGAGGGAAAATATCTTCCTTTCCAGTGATAATTGGGTTCAGGGTCAGGTAATGGATATGGTTTCCAACCTTCTCATTCTGTGTGTACTCCAAGGTCTAGGTTGGAAGGTTTAGTGAACATAGGAACTACCTGCCGTGCTTTCCTGGAAAAGATTGCTCAGAACAAGTCTGTGGTCAGCAAGACAAAGAAAGGAGGGAAATGGAGTGTAGACTGATTTCACTAAGAAAGTGATAACTTTCAGGGTATATTATTACTATTGCAAAATACATATATCACAATATTTGCTAACTCAACAGACTTCAGGAATACAGTGGAGTGATATCAATTACATTAATCATGTAATTACATAATCTGTAATCATTGCCAAATATTCCGTCATCATCATCAGGATAACTTTCAGTTTTCATCGAAAGGAAGTTCTGGGAGAGGAAATTCAAATCATTAAAATCAGATCAGTCCCATGTGACAAGGGTCTTTTTAGAAATGGGTCCATCATCAGTTGGTGGTGAGTGGCCCTGGGCATACTCTTTTGTCCAGATTGCTTCCCAGTTCCTCAGTGTAACATGAAAGCTGGCAGGGTCTCAACTTATGAGGCTCTCTTCTGCCCTTCTAAGGAAGTTGAGTTATTTATTTATTTGTATCTCAGGATGATAGGGCATGACCAAAGAGATTTAAGCAGTAGAGACAGGATGAAATTCAGCTTCTAGGAGACCACTCTGGCACCATTCTGAGGCTGAATCAAGCAATGTCACCAGGCTGATCAATACTTCTGGGATGGTAGCCAGCAAAAGAGTAAAAGTCCCCAGAAAAGAGCATTTATCTGAAACCACTGAGCATCAGCCTGTAACAGAAAACGGCTTCAGTTGAGGTCAAGTGCAGGAGACCAATTTGTACCATGGTGGGTGTGGCCCTCTTGAAGAAAGCAAAGAACAGAAAACCAAAGGACAGACTGATTAAGTCTGCTTGCGCTGTAGTTCTCCCACTAAAGGCATTGTTATTCTGTCCAGATATGCCCCCTATCATCTTGACCTTCTAGGGGAGCCTAATATTATTTCAAACTGAGAATCAGTTTTATTTATTTTATTTTGATGCAACCCTGTATCCTGTCAAGCAAATATGACTATCTTGGCTTAAAAAAATAAATAAATAAAATAAACACTTTTTAAAAAGCAAGTATTATTTTATAGAACTTAAATTTTTTCCAATTGTTCTTTTATTCTGTAATTCATTTAGTTCTGCTCTAATCTTTATGATCTGTTCCTCTGTTGTTCTCTTGCTACATGTTCAAGCTGTAGGGTTAATTCTTTGGTCTGGGTCCTTTCTTCCTTCCAGGTGTGTGCATTTATAGAGATAAATTAACCTCTGAGCTCCGCTTTTGCTGTGTTCCATAGTTTCTGGTAGGACGAGTTTTCATTCTCATTTGATTCCATAAATTTCTTTATTCTGTAAATTTGTTGCATAACCCATGGCTGTTTGAGCAAGGCATTGTTCAGTTTCCATGAGTTCAAGTTTCTACGTATAGCTTTTCTGTTATTGACCTAGACTTTTGTGGCTTTACAGTCCGAGAAGATGCTTTGCACTAAGTCAATGGTTTGGATTTTGTTGAGACTTGTTTCATGTCCTAACACATGGTTTATTCTGGAAAATGTTCTATGTGCATTGGAGAAGAAGGCATACTTATCTGTGGATGGATAAAAGGTTCTGTATATGTCAATGAGGTCTAGTTGGTTAATTGTTGCAATGAGATCTTCTGTGTCTTTACTGAGCTTTTTTCTGGATGATCTGTCCATTACTGAAAGTGGAGTGTTGAAGTCTCCAACTATTATTGTGGAGTGATCTGTTTTATTTATCAGTGTAGTCAATGTTTGTTCAATACATTTAGATGTTCTGGTATGGGATGCATAGATATATAATATTGTTATGTCCTGCTTGTGTATTGAGCTTTTCAACAATAAATAGTGACCATCTTTGTCCATGATGGAGGGTTTTACATTAAAATTTATTTCATCTGAGATTAGTATTGCCATGCCTGCTCTTCTTTGTATGTTACTAGCTTGATATATATTCTCGAATCCTTTAATTTCCAGTTTGTTCATACTTTTGAGTCTAAGATAAGTTTCTTGTAAGCAACGTATAGACAGGTCATGTCTTTTGATCCAGGATGTCATTCTCTGTCTCTTTATTGGAGCATTCAGTCCATTTACATTCAGTGTAATTATTGATAGGTATGTGTTTAGTGTTGTCGTTTTGATATGTTGATGTTTTCTATGTTACTCTTAATATTCTGTTCCGAGTCATTCTTCTTTATGGCTTGACTTTTCTTCTTTTTCCGTGTTGGTGTTTATTGAGACTCCTGTGTTACATTTCTTGTTTTGACATGTTACATTGTTGCTGTGCTTTGTAGTTACCCTTGTGATTCCCTCTTAATATTTTAAGTTTAAACCCAATTTTAACTTTTGCATATCTTTTTAACTTCCTCTCTATCTGAACGGACTGTAACTACTGTAGTATATCCCTCTATTTAGTATGATGGTGTAATAGTTTATGTGATACAATCACTGGTTCCCTTCATTTAATATTGTAGCTTTGATTGAGTTTTGTGACTTCCCTGAGTAGGATTCTGGATACTGTGTCCTGCACGGCCTCCTTAAATATAACTTTATGGTTTTGTTTTTTTAGCAAAGAGATTCTTTTGGTATTTCTCATAGTTTTGGTTTGATTTTTACAAAATCTATAAGCTTCTGTTTACCTGCTAATGTCTTAATTTTATCTTCATATTTGAGAGACAATTTTGCAGGACATATAATTCTTGTTTGGAAGTTTTTCTCCTTCAAGGCTTTGAATGTGTCATCTCACTGCCTGCTTGCCAACATTGTTTCTCCCAAAAAGTCAGACGAAAGCCTATAAGGCTTCCCTCTGAGTGTCAGCTTTGCCTTGAGCCTCACTGCCTTTAAGAGAATCTGTTTATGTTTCATTTTATTAATCTTGATTATAATACATCTTGGTGCCTTTCTTTTGGAGTTTATTTTTTGTGGTGTTTGATATTCGTCTTGGAAGTCTATGTTCTCTTCTTTCATAATTTCAGGGAACTTCTCCGTCAGCAACTCAATAACAATACTCTCTCTGTTTCCAGCTATCTTTCGCTGTTCGGGATCTCGTTATTTGTAGATTATATCTCTTAATAGAGTCCCACATATTTCTTAATACTTCTTCATTTTTCTTATTTCTTTTCTCTGATTTCTCCTTATAAATGCTAGTGTCAGTTGCTTTCTCCTCAAGATCAATGAGTCTGACCTCTATCTCCTCAATTCTGCTTTTTGGCTTCAGATTGAATGGTCCAATTCTATTACTTTGTTACTGATCTACTGGATTTCAGATCGTTGATGTTCTATCAGTTCAAACAGCTTGCTTACTTTTTCATTTTGTTCTGCCTCATTTTGTTTAATTTCTAGGAGCGCTCTCTATATAATTTTTTTTGTACTCGACCTCCAATAGTTACAGAAAGCCTTCTTCATCTGGAAAGTTTTTGATTCTTTATTGTGGGAGTTTTCCAGAGTCATGGTGGACTGTTTCTTCAAATGGTTAGCAGTGGTTTGTTGCCTTTGCACCATCTTCAGGCTGTCCAGTTCTCTGATGTTACATCAACTTGAGCTGAGGCAGAGTTCTGAGAAGGGAGTTAGTCACCAGCCATCTCTGTGTACTCTAGTGACTGTCACCTATGGACTCTCCGGGGTGGTAGGCTCTGCATCCTGGGTAGCAAAGATGGCACCTTACTTATGGAGTCACTGGGGCGGGGGGGCGTCAGCCAAACCCAAGGTGCGGATCAATGAAAGCTGGAGGAGATGCCACCAGGCCACTCAGCAGTTCCTTCTCCAGGCAGTCTTATTTTAGAAAGCTGGGAGCTGTCCAATGGATGACAAAATCAGTCAGACCATCAGGTGTGGCAGGCCCTGTCCTGCCTCCCGACTGACAACGGACGCACATCTTTGGCCATCCCCAGATGCTATGATGTAGTTCAAAGTAAGGAGAGGTTATGGCCTTGCTGCCCCCTCAATTGGGCCCCGCCCATAAGGTGACGCTTCCTATACACAGCCTTTCTGCTGGAAACGTGTTTTCCAGACTGACATTGCTTCTCAGCTTGGGTATTAGCCCCCACTGAGTCCTCCAGTTGGGTGGCTCTGCCTTCCAGTTGGCCAAGATGGCATCCTGGCTGAGCTCCCCTTCCCACTGAGAAACAGCAGAATCTGTGGCACAGCTCAGAAAAGAGAAGGTAGAGGGTCAGTGGTTCCCTCAGTCAGCAGCTGGACTCTCTAAGTGTGGCTATCCCACACACTGTCTCTCTGCTGCACAAAATATGCTGTTAACTTTAGCACCGCAGTTCAGCATATTTGCTGGTGAATGCCCATCCTCCACCTCCCAGATAACAGGCTTCCCAAGCAGTGAGTCAGAGGGGGCAGGAATCCGCCTGCTCTGGCTCATGTTAGAGAGAGGTAGTTTCTTGTTTAGTGACATGTAGTCCAATTTGACAACCTTGTGCTCTATCCTAGGGCTCCCTGGGCATCCAGAGTGCTTCATTCAATTATCATTCCAGGTCTTAGTTCTCAGAGGGAATTGAGGAGACATGTGTCTAGTCCACCATGTTGTCCCCACTCCAGAACTAAAACTTAAAGACCACCAAAAGCTGTAATATGGAATGGCATAATTTGGAAACGAATTACAAAAATGTAAACATTTACAAACATGGCTCAGCAAATTATGTTTTCTCTCCCAGCAAAGTAATTTTAGGTGAAGAAGGGCAATTTCTTGACTTATGATCCTGTATTTTGAAGCATGCTAGGATGTAACCCACTTCAGTGCACTCATTTCCCCAGTAATCTTAGTCCCGTATAACTGGGGTCAGCCCTTGTTCTTTAGTAAAATTTGCATTCCTATCCTTTGTCCTGGTTATAAAAAGAAGCCACACACACATACACACACAAAATGTTTCTTTTTCTCTAGCTAGGATTTCTTTTTAAGTTGTGCAGTGCAGATGGTAGGAATCCTGCCTGCGAAGATTTTGAAATGAAGATGAGTTTATTTAAGCAGCTGTATTCTTCTCTTAGAGAGTATCTTGTGACTTGCCTCAAGGAAGATGTCTGTATTCCTCAGACTGATTGCTGCTCCTGTTTTTGACTCTTAGGAGCTGTCTCTTTATGCCATTTGCTGTCAGCTGCAGCAAGTAGTGGGAAGATCATTTCTCAGTGGCTTGCTGATGTCAGGGTCTTCGCAAGCTCAGATTACAGGTCATATCTGCCTTGTCAGGAGTACTTTATTTGTATTGCTGTTGTCCCTACATCTCTCAAACCAGAATCCTGGGAGTCAGGGTAACAGCTACACAGCAGTATTTTTTTCAAAATGTGTCCCAGGACATTCTGAGGGTGGTTAAGAGCTTTGTGGCTGCTAACCCAAAGATTGGTAGTTTGAATCCTTCAGCAGTTCCTTGGAAACACTACAAGGCAGTTCTACTCTGTTTTGTAGGGTTGCTGGAGTTGCAGTCGACTCAGTGACCACAGGTTTTGTTTTGTTTTATTAATGTGTAGTCATTTCCAACTCATGGTAACGTCATGTTTGCAAAGTACAGCTGGACTGCAGGATGTTTTCAGTGGCAGTAACCTTTCAGAGGCAGATAGCAGGCATTTCTTCAGAGGTGCTTCTGGGTGAGTTCCTACTACCAGCCTTTGGGTTGGTAGCTGAACTTTTAGCCATTAGTGGCAACCGTGGACTCCAGTGGACCTGTAACTCACTCAGATTTTTTTCCAGTCATCCTAGGAGTCCTCAGGGCGTGTCTCCTGTTTTGTCAAGTAATTTTTTCACAATAAATTTCCCCTGTACTTACCTTTCCTGCTGAACAGTGTAGCTGTGGTTGTTGTTAGCTGCCTTCCAGTTGGCCACGACTCACGGTGACCCCATGGACACTAGTTAGAAACATTGCCCAGTCCCGTGCCATCTCATGATTGGTTGCTGACTGGGCTGTTGTGATATACAGGATTTTCATTTGCTGATTTTTAATAATGTTCCAATTTTCTGGGAAACCAAATGTGACTCCATTGCCCCTATCACTCACCAGCAATGCCATCCCTGAGATGGGTTGCCACTGTAGGAAGCCTAGGCAGAAGATATCCTCTGTGTCTCCATCAATCCTGGCAAACACTGAGAGGTAGACCTCAACAAAATATACTTATTTTTCCCCCGTGAATGCTAGTGCCTGTACTGTGAATGGACTCTACTGAATGAACCTATATTCATGGACAGAAGACTGACATTTCATAGCTGTTGCCTTGCTCAGGGTTAGGCATCAGTCACTGAGGTCGAGTAGCAATCTCTGCTTCCTGAATTGCCAGGCTGTTGTCTTTGAGGATAGCATGTGTCTTTCTCTAAGGCTGGCTTCCCTCATACCTTCCTACCCTCTTGTCCTCTATGCAGAGCTAGCATGCTGGAGACTTGGTATTCACAGATTTGATGATCAAATTGAGACTCCTGCTAGACTCAAACAGTGGGATCAAGAGAGAATTGTAAATGTTGGAACCTCTTTCTCCCAAAGTCCTGGCTCCATCTTTCACTTTCATATTTATCTCCTTCTAGTCCTGAATCTGACAGTGTTTTTTGTTTGCTTGTTTGTTTTGCTTTTAGCCCTTAGTCACATCACTACCCTGTCAATATAATGATTACGCATGTGGTTATTGATGGAAAGTCGGTGGTTCATATCCACCCCTTGGCTTGGTGGGAGGAAGACCTGGAGATCTTCCATAGACAGCCCAGCACTATAGGGGCAGTCCTATTCTGTCCCGTGTCACTGTAAATCCAGATTGACTCAACAGTGCTTAACAACAGTCCTCAATCAACACTAATTTGTGGTCAAGTTGGTGTTATGTTGCCTACTTCTTCCAGCCTCTTTTCTAGTTCTAACTCTGTTATCTTTCTTTCTCCTTTTTCTGTTAGTCCAGCCTACTTTCTCTTGCTCACTTTTTCCTTGTTCTACTTTCTTTCTTCTTCACCTTCCCTTTTCTGTTCTATTTTCTGTCACCTCTCTCATCCTTTCTACCTCCCCTCTTCTGTCTTTTCCTTCTTTTTCTCTCTCTCCCTCTCTACCTTCCTTTCTTCCAGATATATTAACTGTATTGCTATTATTTAAGGTACAGTGTCAAATAATAGAGATACAAGCATTATTTAGCTATGATTTGTTTCTTTTAGAAAGTTTAAAACTCAATCTCATATTGTCCCTTTTAAAGGTTGTAAGGTTCAAAATGAGTGGCTATCAAATTGATCCTGACTCATAGTGACCCATAGGACAGAGTAGAACTGTCCCATAGAGTTTCCAAGGAGCAGCTGATGAATTCGAACTACTGACATTTTGGTTAGCAGCAAAACTCTTAACCACTATTCTGCTGAAGTTCCTATAGTGACTTGTAAACTTTCACGTATTTAATTGTACATTTATCTCTGGTTGTCTTGGATTCCTGGTCATAATGAAACCTGTAAAAACTGGAAACTGTATAGGTCAGGAATCTGTCAGAGAAGAAAAACTCAGATATTTTCCACTAAAGTGAGCAGTAGAAAAGTGGCAAGATGGCACCCTATCAAAGGTGAAAAACTCATGAGACACAAAAAAACAAGGGAATCCCGTTGAATACTGGCTCTTACAGGTCTCACAGTACATAAATTAGGGTATATACATGGAAAACAGACCATTCTAAAACTTCTTTTGTATCCATTGTAATTGGTTAACATACAAGTTCTGACAACTAAGTTCATGAACGCATCCTAGAAAATGTGTTACATATCTCATTGCTGAATATCGGTATGATCACCTTTGAAGTACTTCCTTGGGAAACTATACGTCAACACCAGTACCTAGGCTACCCTTCAAAGCAATTTTGAAACTCTTTTTCTGGAATGCTCATCAGAGCTGTCGTCGTATCACCCTTGATGTCCTGAAAGTCATCCAAATGTCTTCCTTTATTTTCTTTATGTTTGGGTAAAGAAAATAGTCATTGGGGGCCAGATCAGGGGAATAGCGAGGGTATTTCAATACAGTTATTTGTTTAGTAGCTAAAAACTCCCTCATAGACAACTAGACACTTAAGTTCAAAACTTGACACCATGCCATTGTGTACAATGGCCAATTCTGGAGAGTTCCAAGACTGCTTTGAAGGGTGTACTAGGCACAAGCATTGGTGAATAGCTTTCCAAGGGGAGTACTTTGAATGTAACTGTAGTGATATTCAGCAATGAATTACGTAACACTTAGAACAATTAAATTTGCAGACTTAATTGTCAGACCTTTTACACTTGTTGATTTGACTGTCCTTGTCTGTAAATATATTGGATTTGGTTAGTTAAATAAGCAGGTGACATATTAATGTGAATACCCTTCTATCTTGAAAAGGTGTGTGTGCTGCACATTTCCTATGACATGACTATATTTTAAAAGTGCTAATTTGATACCATGTTTCTGTTTGGAAGATGAGGTTGGACTGAGGCAGGCAGCTGTGAGCAGACCACTGAAGAAGTAGTGATTGATAATGATTACCTGGGGACAACTTTCTTTGAAATTAAAAATCTATCTTTTAGGCATCATTCACCTGTATGAAATGGTTTTACATCACTAGCTCCTCTGATACTTGTAACAGATTTTATTTGCCACTATTTAAAACCCCGTTTTAGGTTAGGAGATTGAGCAACATAGAATCTTAAGTAATTTACCAAAAACTAAGTAGTTAGTAAATACCCATATGAAGGGTTGGAATGTGAATCTTCTTGAGACAAGCTCAACACAATATCCAATGCCCTTTGGTTTATCTCTTCATATTTATCTCACCTTCCTTATGTCACATCACCTTCTTCACCTCATCATGTAATTTTTTCAAAGCAATTTGGAGCGATGTGTATTAATTGTTTCTATTACATCAGTATGCCAAGGGACATGGTGGGTTAGCTTAGGCTCACTTTTTCTCTGTTGTTCTAACACTCATTTTTACTGTTTCTATTTTTCCCCTTGGCCATACTCTAAACAGTGTTTTAAGTGAAAGTTTGCAACTGAAATTAATTTCTCTTTCAAAAATTCATATTCAAATTGTCTTGTGACATTGATTGTAATGCCTGCAGTGTCTTCCCATGTCCTTTTATTCCATGGATTCTACATGTTCATTTGTCCAGGTTTCCTGTCTCTTCCTACCTTCTTGTCTTAGCTTTTGAGGACACTTTACCCATTTGGTCTTGTATTCTTTTTTATTTTTAGTATATATATTATTTAAAATTTATTAATTACAGTAATGAATAAAATTTCTAACATCAGTCATCTCATCTGTGATAAACCCTCATCATTCTATGCTTGTAGCCAACAAAATTATTTTCTTCTGCAGATAATTCTGTTTTTATAACAGGGGTCTCATACAATATTTGTCCTTTTGACACTGACTTCACTCAGCATAGTATCTTCCAATTGAAACCACGTTATGAGATGTTTCCTAAAATCTCTATATATTTTTTTTTATCATAACATAGTGTTCCATTGAGTATATGTACCACAGTTTGTCTATCCATTCATCTGTTGATGGACATCAGGGTTGATTCCTCACATGGGCTATTGCTTGTTTTACAGGCCTGCCTAATCTTTGAGTGAAAGGTGGAATTTGGGTGAAGGGTGGATGTTGGGTGGAAGGTGGACTTTGGGTGAAATGTGGACTTTGGGAGTGGCTTAAGTTCTGAGTTTGCGGGGTACCTGAGAATCCTAGTGTTGGGGGTTCTTCCAGTGTCTGTCAGATTAAAAAGTTTGATACATTTTTATGAATTTGAATTTTGTACTATATTTTTCTCTCATTCTGTCTAGGACACTCTACTGTGATCCCCATCAGACAAGTTGTTGGTGGTAGCTGGGCACCATCTAGTTCTTCTGAGCTCAGGCAGGGAGGCCATGGCTTATATGATCTGTTAATGCTTTGGGCTGATATTTGCCTTGTGCTTCACTTTTCTTTATTCTGTTTTGCTCTGGATGTGATAAGACCAACAAATATATTTTAGATAGTCACTTCCAAACTTTTAAGACTCCATACACTCATCACTAAAGTAGAATGTAGAATATGTTCCTTCTGAACTTGTTAAGCCAGTTGACCTATATGAGCCCCATGACCTTGGTAGCCAGCCCTCAGACCCAATAACTCAGTCCCTCAAGGTACCTGAATGTGTCAGGAAGCCTCTACGGCTTTATTCTGGCCAAGTTGTGCTGACTTCCCCTACATCATGTACTGCCTTTCCTTTCAGCAAAGTTAGTACTTGTCTACTGCTTGGTTAGTGATTTATCCTTCCCACCCCTCTCCTCCCAGATGGATATCAAAGATTTTTTTTTCTGTCAGTAAACCTTTTCTTGAGTTTTTATAATACTAAGCTCAAACAACATTTGTTCTTTTGTGACTGACTTACTTCACTCAGAATAAAGTCTTCCAGATTCACCCACACCATGAGCTGTTGTGAAGATTCATCATTGTTTTTTATTGTTTCATAGTATTCCATTGTGTGTGTGTGTATACCATAATTTGTTTATCCATTCATCTGTTGATGGAAACTTACGTTACTTATATGGGTGTGCATATGTCTGAGTGACAGCTCTTATTTCTCTAGGATACAGTCCTGTGAGTAGAATCACTGGATCATACAATATTTCTAGCTTTTCAAGGAGAAAAGAAAATTGCTATTGTTTTCCATAGTGATTGTACCACTTTGCATTCCCACCAAAAGTAATAAGAGTTCCAGTCTCCTTGCAGTCTCTCCAGTATTTGTTATTTTATGGATTTTATTGTTGTTGTTTGTTTTTGTATTAGTGACAATAATGTGAAAGTAAGATGGTATTTCATGGTAGTTTGGGTTTGCATTTCTCTAACAGCCAATGACTGTGAGCAATGCCTCATGTGTCTCTTAGTTGCATGAAGACCTCCTTTGGTGAAGTGTCTGTATCTTTTCCCATTTTTTAGTTTGATTATTGTCTTCTTGCAATTAAGGTGTTGAAGTACTCTATACATTTTAGAAATTAGGCCCTTGTCAGGAAAGTCATAATCATTCACAGCCACCCCCCTGCCCCCCAAAGGCTGTGGTTTCTCTTTTTACTCTTTTGGTGAAGTCTTTTATGGGTATACATGTTTAAAATTTAGGAGCTTCCAGTTATCTATTTCCTCTTTTGATGTCTGTGTATCGGTAATTATGGCTTCTGTTGAACTCATACCATGTACTAGAGTCCTTAGAGTTGGCCCTATATTTTCTTCCACAGTGTTTATCATTTTAAATTTTCTATTTAGTTGTTTTATCCTTTATTAATTAAACAACAAAAAGAATGAATTCTAGGAACTCAAAGAGTGAAACTATGGACTTAAGTTAACAATAATTACTCTATATTGTTTTATCAATTGTAACTGATGAGCAACGTTAATGCAGGTGTTAAGAGGAAAAGCTATGTACAGGGAGGAAGAGGAGATCTATGGGAACTCTGCACTTTCTGTGTGATTTTTCTGTAAATGTATAACTCTGAATTATTAAAAAATATATCAAATACACAACTTACGTTAGAAAGAAAAAGTTATGCAAATGTCATTCTGAAATTTGTACACTTAAATCAAGGTCTTTTTTTTTCTGTGTGAGTTGGGATCATGTTTCATATTTCTGTAAATGGATATCCAGTTTTGCCACATTGCCAATGTGTCATACCTTTTAGCTATTATGATTTATGTGAATGCTAATAATTGTTGCTTATTTGCAAAACCAGCCAAATCTGAGAAGTACAGAGGTCATGAAAGTTTGAAATTTTGCTTACTTCATCCATTTTAAACAATATCAAACTGCCAAAGATAATTTACGTAAATAAATGGGCTTTTGGATGAACTGTGTTTGCATTAAAATATTCCATGACAATTGCTAATAGCTAGTTGAGTCTACCTGGACAGATCTGGATATAATTTGAAGGTCAAGCAAGCTGGGAGAGGCATGAGAAATGACCGTTTCAGGCATTTTGTCCTATACATCTTGAGTGGGTTGGGGTGTGCTGAGTTTTATTCAAAGAGCCTGAATCCTCAGCCTGTGGTAGAGTGGCTGTCCTGCAAAAAAAACAAGCCAAACCCACTGCCACTGAGTCAATTCCAACTCACAGCAACTGTATAGGACAGAGCAGAACTACCCCACAGAGTTTCCAAGGATCACCTGGTGGATTCCAATTGCTGACCTTTTGGTTGGCATCCATAGTACTTAATCACAGCACTAAGGTTTCCAAAGACCTGCAAAGAGGTAGTAATATTTGATAAAGGAATTAATGAACATTCCAAGGTCAAAGACCCTTGAAAGTACTAAATTATGCAAAAACATATCAAATACATAACTTACATTAGAAAGAAAAAGTTATGCAAATGTCATTCTGAAATTTGGACACCAAAATCAAGTGTTGTTTTTTTGGTGTGATTGAAAAACTGTAAAATCAAAGTAATTTAGAAATTTGTTACCAAGTATCTAGTTAGATTGAATTGAGTATAAATAATGCAAAGAAATTTCTATCTATGAATATTGGAGTCAAAGTGTTTTTTGTTAACCTCACACAACAAAAATCAATAAAAATTTGTGAAAAGATATTTACATCAATGCTCCTTTTAATAAATGCGTGCAGAAAGACTGATGAGGAGATTGTCTCTTTCTGGGATGTGAGAAGAACAGCCCAGAGAACTTTAATAAGATAAACCTAGCACACCTGGAGCCCCTGTGTAGCGGATCAGCTCTACAAGGTTCTATACGCTTTGCAGCTCACTGGCTCATCCGTACTTGATAACGACCCTAGAAAGGAAATGGTCAAAGAGAGTTGCCATTAAAAGTGCAAATTAACAAAGTTCTTTCTCCTCCACCACCAAGTAAGAAGATTCACCAGCTTACAGAGACAACTACACAAGGCAATCTATATGAAATGTTTTGTCACTTACTTTGTGATTCCAACTACATTGAATTCTGGAAAAGGGAAATCTACAGAGACAGTAAGAAGATATTTGTTGCTGAGGAGTTGGGGAAAGGATGAATAAGTGGAGTGTGGGACATTTTAAGGACACCGAGACTCTTTTGCATGGCATGGTAATAGTGGAGATATGAAATTATGCCCTATCGTTTGAACAACACAGAGAGTGAATCCAAGGGACTCATAGAGTAAAACTGTTTACTTAAATTAATAATGCACCCTAAGAACCCACTGCCGTCGACTCATAGCAACCCTAGAGGTCAGAGAAGAACTGCCCCACAGAATTTCCAAGGAATGCCTGGCAGATTTGAACTGCTGACATTTTGGTTAGCAGACATAGCACTTAACCCACTATGCCATTAGGGTTTCCTAAATTAATAATAACATATCTATATTGTTTTATCAATTGTAACTAATGAACAACATTAATCAAAGATGGAAATAGGAGAAACTATGTGCAAGGAGGAAGTGGAGGTCTGTGGGAACTCTGTACTTGCCATGCAGTTTCTCTGTAAATATAAAAATGCTCTAAAATACAGAGACTAATAATAAAATTAGGTAAATAAAAAAATGGTTTGTCAACTCTAAAGTACTCACTTCTTTAATGGTTACAAAGAATTTTACCCACTTAATCTTATCTTCTCTTCATAGTAATTCTGAATCCCATTTACAGATAAAATAAGCCAGCTCGAGAGATCAAATACCTTTCTAATCCCCGTCCCATCCTCTTTTCCCTACTGCATATTGAAATACAGTGCTTAGCGTGTCTTAATAACTATTGAGTAATGACTGACATGGGGACTGAACAAGGAAGGTAGGACAATAAATAGACGAAGGCTTGAGCACAAGCAGCGGGAAGGCTGGCAGCTGGTTTGCCACTTTCATTAAGCTCTTAGCACAGTCACACTGGCACAGCCAATTGGGGTCTTCATAAATGCCATCTAGAAAGTGAAAACAGCTTAGACTCTAGGACACTACCACAAAAAGACAGATCTAGAGAGAGAGGATTAAACTGCTATTTAATTGTTGGGGACACGTCCACAGTGTAACAAATGCCCTAAGAGAAGCAATTTGGAAAAGAGTGAGTTGGAAACCTTGAGGGAAAGTCAGTATCTTTAGTCATAAAACACCTGAACAAGGCATAATTATTAGCCTAGAGCTTTATTTTAATGATGTACTATGTCTTAAATATAACACCGACAGTTTGCTGCAAGATGCCAGCTGCTCAGAGCAAATGAAACAAAAGAAAAGAAAGAGTCATCTGTAAGGAGTCTGGATCTTTGTACAACTTGTCATTGTGGTCGCCTGATGCTCTGGTGCCCTCAAGGGGCCGACAGAATGTGCTGACACATGACACGGGACATCTGGGGACAATCCCATGGGCTGTGAGAGCTCAGCACTTTGATCCTTTGCTTGGGTGTCTGCCTGTATGCATTTCCAGCAGGTTCTTAGAAATACTTGGTGGCTTATCACTGAAATGGATGGTGGGTCAGATTCCATGGCATTTGGAAGGCCTGGATTCAAATTGTTACTCTAACCTAGATAAACAGAGTTAGGACCCCTCAGCTCCTTATCTGCAAAATAGGATTGAGTCTAGATATTATAAAGAATTATGGTGAGCATTAAGTGAAATTACTTGTATGAACAAGCCTGGAAAATAGCATAAACTTATTTTGAAGGGAAGTATATGATTTTAACACCTTTTCAGGAAAATCAAGTCACGTATTATCAACTTAATGTTTATCTGGACAGAACTTTTCTTCCTATTGATTACATTATTCTTAAAAAAAATAGGTTGTTGTATTCTCAGTGAAGTTTACAAATTAGGTTCCCACTTAGAATTTCTGCACAAATTGTTCAGTGACAGTGGTTCCATTCTTCACCATGTGCTGTGCTCTCACTGTTTCCGTTCTGGTTTTCCCTTTCCCACGAATCTAGTTTCCTGGTCACCTTGCCTTCTCTACTTTAAAGCCATTGTTGAATGGATGAATCTGGAGGGCATTATGATGACTGAAATAAGCAATCACATAATGACAAATGTTGTAGAAGGCCACTACTATAAACTCATGCAAAGGTTTATGCCATAGACTGAATTCTGTCCCCATGTAACAAATTAGCTGGGCCTTGATTCCCAGGATTGTGTGACTGTCCTCCAGTCTGTGACTTTCCTATTTGTAAATCTAAGTCTTTGATGGTGTTTAGTAAGGCAAGATTTGATTAAATTAAAATGGATTAGGGTGGGACTGTAACACCTACCAAAGATCATTGATTCCCTGATCTACTGTAAAGGTAATTTTCTTGGGGATGTGGCTTGCAACACCTTTTATCCTATAGGAGACAAAAATACAAAGAAGGGAACAAAGAGTTAGTGACCTCATACCTCCAAGAAAGTAGTGCTGGGAGCAGAGAATGTCCTTTGGACCCAAGCTTGCTGCATCGAGATACTCCTGTGGTGGTTGTTGTTAGGTGCTGTCCAGTTGTTTCCAAATTATAGCAACCCTATGCACAACAGAACGAAACAGCGTCTGGTCCTGCACCACACTCACAGTAATTTTTGTGCTTAAGCCCATTGTTGGAAACTCTGGTGGTGTAGTGAGTGGTTAAGTGCTACAGCTGCTAACCAAAAGGCTGGCAGTTCAAATCCACCAGCTGCCCCTTGTAAACTCTGTGGGGCAGCTCTATATGTCCTATAAGGTCACTATGAGTTGACATTGACTTGATGGCGGTGGGTTTGGTCTTTGGTTTTAAGTCCCTTGTTGTAGCCACTGTGTCAGTCCACCTTGTTGAGGGTCTTCCTCTTTTTTGCTAACCACCTACTTTACCAAGTATGATGTCTTTCTTCAGGATTGATCCCTCCTGACAACACATCTAAAGTAGGTGAGACAAAGTCTCTCCATCCTTGCTTCCAAAGAGCACTCTTGTTCTGTTTCTTCCAGGACAGATCTGTTCATTCTTTTGGCAGTCCATGGTGTATTCAATATTCTTCTCCAACAACACAATTTAATTATATCCAATATTCTCACTCAATAACACAATTCAAAAGCATCAATTCTTGTTGAAATAAACTATATATGTGTGTATTAACATGGATAAGCCTTGAAAACATTGAATAAGAACATCACAGACAGTAAATAAGGTATGATCCAAGGTCTGACAAGTTTGCAAACTTGTCACCATGTGCTCACACTGGCAACACTGTACAAGCAACTTGGTAAAGTTTCATAACCTTAGTATATCAGTGTCTCACACTTGTGTTCATGGTGATGTGTGGTGGTATTTGGCTGAGTGGCATTCATTATTATTGTTGTGTGCTTTTGTGTGCCATCAAAAGAATGCCAGAGCTTGAATTAGAGCAAAAAACAAACATTAAATTTCTTGTTACATCTGTCAAGAGTGGAAGTGAAATCAGGGACATGTTAGTCCAAGTTTATGGGGATAATGAAGAAAACAGCAGTGTACAAAAGTATTAAACGTTGTTCTGAGGGGAGACAAAGCATCCCTGATGAAGAGAGATCAGGGTGGCCAATAATGAGCAGAACTGATGCAAATATTGAAAAAATTCATCAAATTGTGCATCAAAGTCACTGACTAACTGTGAGATGTATAGAAGGAACAAGTAAACATTAATAGAGAAATAGGAAAATCTTAACAGAACGTCTTGGCATGAGAAAGGTGTGTGCAAAAACGGTCCAGAAGGAGCTCACCAATGAACAAAAGCAAAGGAGAGTCAAAGTTTGTCAAAATGTTTTGGAGAAGCGAGACAATGTTTTGGGCTGTGTTACACTGATAATGAAACAGGAGTGTACCAATACGGCTGAGAAATGAAGCATCAAAGTGCGTAATGGAAGTAAGCAATTCTCTGTGACCAAAAAAAATTCCGTCTGTCCAAATCAAGAGTCGAAATGATGTTGCTAACCTTTTCTGACATCAGAAGGATTGTTCATTATGAATTTGTACCAACTGGACAGCTAACCAAGTTTACTATTTAGAAGTGTGGAAAAGGCTGTGCAAAAAAGTTAAACAAAAACCGCTTGAACTTTTCACCAACAACTCATGGTTCTGGCGTCATGACAGTGTACCAGCTCTCACAGCAGTGTCTGTGAGGGTGTTGTTAGCCAGTAAACAGCTGACTGTATTGGAACACCCTCCCTACTCACCTAATCTGGCCCCCAGTGACTTTTTTTCTTCACCTGAATGTAAACGAAATATTGAAAGGAAGACATTTGGATGACATTCAGGACATCAAGGGTCATACAATGACAACTCTGATGGCTATTCCAGAAAAAGAGTTCCAAAGTTGCTTTGAAGGGTGGATTAGGCACTGCTGTCAGAGCATAGCTTCTCAAGGGGTGTACTTCGAAGATGAACATAGTGATATTCAGCAATGAGATATGTAAAAGTTTTCTAGAACAAGTTTGTGAGCTTGTCAGACTTACAATGTATGCAAATTTTAAAATATAAACAATAATCTAATTCTATATTATATGTCTAAACACGTCATAAATAATGGAGGTGACTGATACATTCCAAGTTCAGGAAATTGCTTGCCTCTAGAGAAGGACTCCTCTGCTGTTGAGTGAATTCTGACTCATACTGACCTTGTAAGACAGAGTATAACCGCCCCATAAATTTCCAAGAAGTGGCTCGGGACTCAAATTGCTGATCTTTTGGCTAGCAGCTGATCAAAATGAACTTCAGCTCTGTGTAATGCCTTTTTCCTGAGAAGGGGAAATATTTGATGTAAATTACACAAATCTGCACATCGGATACATGGCCTTTTTATTGCCTTTTTTTTTCTCTTCTCTCCATTAAAAGTTCTTTAATTGTTTGTTTTTAAAAATCCAGATATTTTTAGGGAATATGCGTCTTCTAGTCAATGTTGCATTATGATGGATACACAATCTGAATATAGATGTTGTATAAAAGTTTCTTCTCTTTCTCTAGGAAGAAGGGATTGAAATGAGGTATCTTGAAAGTTAGAAGATTCAGTGTGCTGCTTGGAAAAAGCAGGTGGTGTTGAGTTCTAGCTCCTGAGCTCTAATCCTGGAATAAGGAGCCCTGGTGGCATGACAATTAAGTGTTTTGCAGGAGAAGAACCTGGTGATCTGCATCCATAACACCTAATAACGATCCCAGAATGGGTAGTTTCTAGTTACGCTATTGCACAAGTAATAGCACCTGACCTCACTTTTCACAGCCATAAAAAATGACAGTTAAACTTTTTCTCAGGGTTGTTACTGTACACGGAGCACCGAACAATGCTTGGGACATACTAGCTTCTCAATTCCCTTCTTCTGCCCTTGAACCAAATCAACAACTGTTTGTCTAAATGTCATGAGCTGTGTGACTATGATGTTGCACCCTTCTTTGAAGTGACATCAAATTCTCATTGTATAAAAGATGATTATATTTGATCAATCTCAAATTGTACAGTTGGTTCTCATCTGAATGTTCTTCGAACTCTTGACCTAGATGTCTGAATATTTCCCACTAAGAGTGAGGAGGTGTGTTTGTTTTTCCTTGTAGATTTTGGCTCCTAAAGAGGGTGTTTGTGTTTGCGAAGGAGGCAGTCTCTTAATCATGTTCGTCAAGTGATTCCTAATGTGAAAAGTGAACTTTTTGGGTAGATTCTTCTCCACAGAGACTTAAGTTTTACTTTACTCTTTGTGTAATTCAGTAAAACCAGTTGCCATGAAGTGGATTCCAACTCACGACAATCCCATGTGTGTCACAGTAGAACCACGCTCCATAGAGTTTGCAATGACTGATAATTTGAAAGTAGATTGCCAGACCTTTCTTTGCGGCAGCTCTGGGTGGACTCAACCTTTTGGTTAACATCCAAGCATGTTCAATGGCATACCACTAGGGAGTCCTGCATAGCTCAGTTGCTTACCATAAAAAGAACTGCCATGAGCATATTTCTTTATTTTCACTTGTCTGTCTTTTCTGAGAAATAATTAAATAAAATCCTGTAGTTTATCACCTTGCTTGTTCACAAATGCTATGGTAGAAGCTTTGAATGGAGATGGGATTGTCAATTAATTGAAAAACAAATCACTTAAAGCAGGCCATTATTAAAAATTGATGAAAAGATTGAAAGTCTTTGAAAATGCCACACATAGGATTCATTGGCCAGTACGAGAGAGACTGAAGTCTGTGGGCCTGAGGCAAAGAGGTCCTGGTCTTTCTTGAGTGCAGCAGGCCTATAAATGGGTCTTGATGGTTTCCACTTTGGGAGTCTTCAAATGAAGCAAAAAGTCGAGGATCTCTGTAAAACTACTGGAATACAAAATTCTTTTAGAGTTTTACGACTTTCCTCTTTATGTTTGTCAATAATTTGTGAAATGTTTGAAGCAACTTCTGTTTAGCAGTTCTCTTCAAAGTACTTACCTTAGTTTTCAAATAAACAACTGTATTTAAGATTTGTATTTTATGAGCTTTTGTAATATTTATTTAACCAAAGCAGATAATACAGTAATAGGATCATGAACAAGTTTGGGAAAAAACACAGCTGACTTTTGATTGATTGTATAACTTATTGGGAGGAGAGTACATGGATGGCAGTAATAGGGCATAGCCTCATATCCAGGAGGGTTCTGTTACTGTGAGCGGCTGTGTTTGTGCATTTTACAGAGAGAATGGAGAGGGGGGTGAACGAGGCAAACTGATTTATTGTTAAGGTTGTTGGGTGCCCATGAGTTGGTTCTGACTCATAGCAGCACTATGTGACAAGTAGAACTGCCTGTAGGTTTTTCTTGGTTATGGTCTTCATGAAGGCAGACTGCTGCTTCTTTCAACTACAGGGTGAGCACCTGGTGAGGCTGACCTGACTACCTTTTGGTTAGCAGCCAAGTGCTTACCCACTGTGCTACCATGGCTTCTGGGATTGGTTAGCTCTTGCTGCTATTTTCTGCCGTATAGTTGACTCTGACTCATAGTGACTGTATAGGGCAGAGAAGAGCTGTCACATAGGTTTTCTGGCTATAATATTTACAGGTACAGATTGCCAGACATTCTCTCAGGTGGATCTCCTGAGCACTTGACGGTTGTGCCACTAGGCCCTTAAGTCGGTTAATTAAAGGTTGGCTAAAACAGCTTCTGCATTTTCATCTGAGTCTCACTGCAAATGAGAACTGTGACTTTTCAACAATTGAAGTGATCAAAATTCTATTTCCTTTGAAGTACAGGGAGCCTGGTATAACTTTTCCAGACATAAATGATTTTAAACAAATCTCCACTTTATGCCAGATGACAGGGTAGAAATGTGCATAATAGCTTAAAGAAGGAGATAATGTTTTATGTGTCACTGGAGGAAAATGTAAAACAAATATTTTACAATTTTTCTCTTGCCCATTTATTGTTTTGATTTGACTCAAATTACCTTTCCTTGTTATTGTAATCGACTCTCTAACGCATCTGTTCAACCGTGTGAGCAGATCCCCAGAACTTTATATGCATGAATAATATAAGCTGAGGTAGCAATATATTTTCTTTGTTTTCACATTAGGCATACAGTGCAAATACTAATAAAACTAGACTGGAATATATGACAAATTCATTTGGTTAGTATTCAGTTACTCAGTGAATGAATAAAGATAGATGATTTAAATGAAGAATGTGCAGCCCGTTACTTACACGCCACCTTGGCTACTTTATTTTGACTTTTGCTCTTATCATGTTTTATTAACAGTTGAAAGTCATAAACATGAGTAGCATGAAAGCCACATCACAAAGTTGAGTTTAGGGATTTGTTATATGTTGGAATATGAAATCTCTGAGAGTAACTTCAGAGAAACCTGTTCTCAGGTGTGTTGATGGAGAACATTTCTGCATCATGATGGTTTTATGGTTTTTACCGATAGTGTATGTGTCGTGGTCTAGTCCGGTGTACCTCCAAGAGCGTTCAGTAGATGACTGCATTGCATCCATATCCAGTAATTGTCAAAAACTCAGGATTCCAGGCTCACTACAGACCTATTAAATTTTTATGGCATCAGAGTCAAGCCAAGCGAAGTGCCGTCGAGTTGGATCCAACTCAAAAAGAATCTACATTTTAAATAAACCAGCCAATTGCTTCTTTGCATTTTTTATTCAATAATTTTGCACACAAATTGTTTTGTGACAATAGTTGAAATCTCTGCAATGTGTCGGCACTTTTGTCCCTTGCCTTTTCCACCCTGGGTTCTTAATGTCCATTTGCCCAGTTTTCTGGTCCGTGTCTACCTTTTGGTTAGCTGTTGCCCATTTCGTCTTATACACTGAATTGCACTAAGAAGCATGTTCTTCACGTGTGTCATTGTTTGTTTGACAGGCCTGGCTAATCTTTGACTGAAATGTGGACTTCAGGAGTGCCTTCATTTGTGCATTTGCATTCTGTCCACGGTCTATAGTCTCAGGGGTTCCTGGAGTCTCTGACAGACTAGTAACTCCAGTATGTTTTTTGTGAATCTGAATTTTGTTTTATCTTTTCCTTACACTCAGAACAGTCATTGTTGCTAGCCAGGTACTGTCTAGTTCTTCTGAGCTCAGGCTAGTGGAGGCTATAAAGTTCATTAGTCCTCCGGAGTAATATTTTCTTAGTTTGTTTGGTTTCCTTCATTCTCTTTTGCTCCGGATGTGATAGGATCAATAGATGTGTCTCAGATGGCAAGCTTTTAAGACTCCAGAACATTTTCTTTGTGACCTATGCTATGTCAGTTGACATAGCTGTCCCCAGAGACCATGATCCAAAGCCCTCAGCCCTCAGTCCCAGGAACCCAAAAACCCTTATGGTGTTTAGATGTGTCTAGGAAATATCTATGACTTTGAATTTTTTGCATTTTTTAAGAAAGAATTTCATTTTATTGTTATTATTGTAGAGAATATAACCAAACCAAACCCACTGCCGTCGCTATGATTCCAACCCATAGTGAACCTATAGACACAGTAGAACTGCCCCCATAGAGTTTATAAGGAATGCCTGATGGATTTGAACTGCCAATGTTATGGTTAGCAGATGTAGCACTTAACCACTATACCACCAGGGTTTCTGTAGAGAATATACACGATAAAAAATACATCAATTTTTGCTTCTCCTATACATTTCAGTGACATGGATTACGTTCAGCTTGAAAAACCATTCTTACCCTGATTTTCTGAGCTTCCTTCCCCATTAACATACTGTCCCGCTAAGGTTTCCATTGGAAACCGTGGTAGCCAGTGGAAAAGTGCTACGGCTGCTGACAAGTTGGCAGTTCAAGTCTGCCAGGCGCTCCTTGGAAACTCTATGGAGTAGTTCTACTCTGCCCTATAGGGTTGCTAGGAGTCAGAATCTGCTCTACAAGGGTGGTTTTGGTTTGGTTTTTGATTAAGATTTCTATCAAAAACTGTGGTGGCATATTGGTTAAGTGCTACATTTGCTAACCATAAGGTCGGCAGTTCAAATCCACTAGGCATTCCTTGTAAACTCTATGGGGGCAGTTCTACTGAGTCTATAGGATCACTATGGGTTGGAATCGTAGTGATGGCAGTGGGTTTGGTTTTTTGGAGTTAAGGTTTCCATCGGCTTGATAGAGAGTCAGTTAAAAAGAGGAAGACCCTTAACAAGATGGATTGATGCAGTCACCGCAACAATGGGCTTAAGCATAAAACCCATTGGCCGGCAGGGCGCAAGACCAGATGGTGTTTTGTTCTGTTGTGCACAGGGTCACTATGAGGCATCTAGCAACAACCTTTGGAGTTGTTTTGTCAGTTTGATCCCGTATAGCTGGATCTTAAAAGATCCTATGCTCAAGGCAAATGTTCTTTCCTGCTGTTGATTTTATAACACACTGAAGTTTGAGAATGTGTCAGTTCAAATTCATTAGGAGCTGATCCTCGATAGGGATTTGAGTTGAAATGTTTTGTTGAAGAGATGTTTTCCTGGAAATTTTGTTTGGTTGTGAAACAGGATGGGGCAGAAAGAAAAGCGCAGAGCAAGGATGTGGTCTCCAATAGGGTTTAGCTTTGACCTGATTCACAGGGATAGAGAACTGTGGGCAATTTGCCTTTAAGACAGTGATAGAATGTGGTACAGGGAAACTGGCTTTTAGTCAGTCATTGGCTTTGGGCTCTGTGGGGATGGGAAGGTAGAGACTGGTGAATGTCATTTCCCAGAGAACAATATTTAGAGAAAGGAATGTGGAGCCATGACTCCCTTGGCAGCCAGTACCCACAGCAGCTGGGAGATGTATGTACTGGGCTGGTTCAGAGGGTCTGGGCTCTATGTCCAAGCAATGTCACAGTCCATTCCTTGCACTGTTCAGATTCACTCACCCCTCACATTAAATTTACTTCATTCATACAGACCCTTTGACCACAGTTCCTGGGAAAACTGTTAAGAAGAGGGTTAGTGGAATAAACTACGACCCTCTCTACTACAGCTGGTCCTAACTGATGCTCGTATTCCTTCTCTCCCACCCTTCTTGATTTCCCACATTCTTAGCATTTCTGTTGGGTCTAGGCAGCTTGCCTTTCTCATCCCTGAAGGATCTCAGTGCCAGGTTACTGTGACTTTCGAGATGAGGGGTTTTGTATTTGCCCATTTACAGTCCCTAGTGGGCGTTACTGAGACAATATGCCCATCCCTTGAAGGGATCAACTGATGACTTAGTGGTAAATTGCTTACCAGGCATGGCCATTTGCTTCTGTAAAGATTATAAGCGTGAAAACCTCATGAAGCACAAATATTCTACACAGAGGGGATCATCATGAGTTGGAACTGACTTGACAGCCACTAGTATCAACAATAACAGACTGCAGACCTTAAGCTTAGAGTGATGGAAAACATGAGTTCTTCAAGTAAGTTACTGTGAGTGAAGTGACGCTGAGTGGGGCTACTCATGCATTTTGCTACTTGATGGTAGGACATATTTATTATATTTACTGGGGATGCAACATCGTATGATGGACTTCGTTTAAGGAATTCACCAAAGCCTGCAGGACAGCATCCATCTTGGCAGGGAGCCACCTTTTAGATGGCATCCTAACTATATCTTTACGAGGTTGCTTGATCCTTCTATTTGGACAGCAGCTTCTTGATGGTAGGACTGTGGATCTCACTGCCACACCTTCTTGGTTATAAAATGGGATCCTAAGTCTGGGGTGATATTATGCATAGTTCTTTAGTTGTAGATCAGATACGGTAAGCTTTTGGATACGGTTGCTGGCTGAGAGCCTGTGGACATGAAAGGCAAAGCCCTGCTGGGTATCAGCCTACTCAGAATGCATTGCTGCTCATTCCAGAATGAGAGGAATGTGATGTAAGCAATTCACTATTAAGTAGTTGATTGATCGCTTCAAGGGATGGATATATTGTCTCAGTAAAGAACATCTAGTTGGGGTGCCAAAATTGCTTTTACCACAGAGACCCACTGGCCTTTTCTTTAAGGGTACAGTTTAAACCAGATTTAACAGAAAAGACCAAGTCTGATCGTCTTTATAGGTCAGCTTATTGATTGCAAGTAGTCTATTTGATTAAATCTAAAATCTGATAATATGCTTAAATTAGCTGAATTCATTCAGTTATTTCCAGTTCAGTGTGTTTAAGTAAACCCCAAACTAGACCTATTATTAGATCAACTAAATTTAATAAGCATGAGCACTAGATATTGAATGTTGTGATACTTAAGTTTGTGTGTCAGGTTCGCTGGGCTACCATTCTTAAGGGTCTGGTAGTTACGATGTAGTTTGGCATTGTGTAATCATGTAGTCACTTCCATGATGAATTCTGATGTAATGTGGTCAATGCCACGTGAGTAGCCCCTCAGTTGAAAGGGAACTTCCTTGGGGTTGTGACCAGCACTCAAAATAGGTGGACTTTCTGGCAAGGCTTGTGGGCTTTTGCTTGCTCTGGATCCTGCAGCTGGTTCCTGTTCATTTGGCGTCCAGGTCTTGGGACTTGAGTTAGGAGCTCTTGTAGCTACAGGAGTTAAGAGAATTCCCCACTCTGAACCTTACCGTACCTGTACCCACTGCTGTCATGTCAATTCCAACCCATAGAGACCATATAGGTCAGAATAGGACTGCCTGATAGAGTTTCCAACAAGCACCTGGTGGATTTGAACTGCTGATCTTTTGGTTAACAGCCATGGTACATAATCCTTAAAAAGAAGGATATCATTACTAAATTTATTTTATTCAATTATCAAATTGCACTTACATTTTAAAAACATAAAACCCCAGAAATGGAGGGTTCAAATGCTTGCATATATCTTCTTTTTGAGCAAAATAATTCTCTTTACTGCAGTCTGATAATCTGATATTCAAAGAGATTCAGCAGACTATGTGATAGGAAACATAGTACTTCACAGGACAGTCTACTTAATTTGATTTATACATTATGTTTTTCCAGTTACAAGTATTGTACATTTTTTATAATCAGTGAAAACACCTGTTTTAACAGACTTAAAAATTCAGTTAAAAATTACTTTAAATCCTCTATAGAAAAAACTTCTACTATTAGTATCTTGTTTTTCTTTCTAGTATTTTTATGTTTTACGCATCCTCTCATGGTTCTGATTGTGCCATATATACGGCTGTGTATCTAGCTTTTTTTACTTAAAATTACAATAAAAGCTTTCCTGTATTACTGTAGATATTTCTGAAGCATCCTTTGTGATGAACATATAATCTTTCTTCTTATTCAGCCATGCACAAATTGCTTAATCTTTTTTTTTTTAATGGTTGACATTAAGGTTATTTCCACAAGTGAAATTGAAGGATGATTGAGAATTTATCTATAGACACTTGAAAGAATAAGATTGTTCTCTGAAAGTCACACTCTAATATTAGAACATGGTGGACAACTCTGTCTTTACTCATTTGGGAACCTTAACAAAGTATTCCAATATCTCTGGGTCTATTTATAGTTACTGATTTTTTTTTTTTTACCCTCCTGGTCATAGGTCAATAAATCCCTATATTCATGAATATAATTGACTTTCCCATGGAAAACTGCCTATTCACAGCCTGGATAGGAATAGAAAAAACAGATAACTCAAAAACATCTTTTTTTAGAAAAAGTACAGTGGATCTTAGACACATAGCTTATGAACGTGGTATCAGGAGGGACAAGTTCCTGGAGAAGGACATCATTCTTGATAAAGTACAAGGTCAGCATGGAAGAGAAAGAACTTCAATGTGATGGACTGAAATTCCACGGTGGGTACAAAAAGGGATCAAACACAGCAGGGATTGTGAGGATGGCACGGGACCCGGAAGTGTTCCGTTTCGTTGTTCATAGGCCTTCTATGAGTCAGAACTGGCTTGGTGGCACTTAATAGCGAAGTAAACATCGTAAAATTGACTCAAGTGACATAAAACTTAAAGAAGGCAGTCTCAGGACCGCACTTTTTCTGGTCTTATATCAAGTTAGGTCACCAAAATGTTCATGTGCGGGTTGCATTATCTTAGTTCTTGCTCGGATGCCTTTACCAAAATTTGCATTTATGTAATAGCCATGTATTTTGAGATTTATGACAAATAAAAGTGATCCAAAAAATAACACTTCTGTAGTTATAAACAAACAAACAACAATTATGAATAAACAAACAACAACAAAACACTGAGGATTAAGAGCATTTTTTTCTCAGAGTGTTCTGTGTAAGATTGCTCATGAGAACTTTGTTTAAATACCTTTATTATCAAATTTTTATTAAAAAGTTTTTGATGACATGTGTTTTTAGAACTGGAATGCATGCTTACCAGCTGACTGTGTTTAAAGGGATAATATGGGCTATGAGATATATGATCTGGTAACATTAGCCACCAGTAAGTTGAGGGACACTCTGGTCCACTGAACCATGGTACGACAGTATACTAATAAGAGCTAAACAGAGAGTGAATTTCTGGTGGCTTTCCAAAGTGGTGGCTTTCCAATAGTGGTTAAGCACTACAGCAGCTAACTAGAAAGACAGCAGTTTCTAATCCCCCATGCACTCCTTGGAAACTCTATGGGGTAGTTCTACACTGTCTATAGGATTATTATGAGTTGGAATCTACCTGATGGAGGTTTCTCTCACCCCCTCATTGGGTTACATGGTGAATCTCCGGTTTTCTAAACATGACACAGACAAAGCCAAACAAGCAGGCCTCCCTAACTATCACACAGAAAAGCCATAATTGTGTTATCAAGAGAAATAAGGTGGAAAAAGGCAAACGTTTACAAAAGTAACACATTCAGGAACCATCTCCTAATGGAATTTTCAACCTGCACAACCATGAGGTTCCTTCTTGAGTTTTCTGAGCTTCCTGTCTTCCAAGAGTGAGCCACCTTGATTAGAAATGACATCAATTTCTTTGTTCTGTAAGGATTTGTGTTCCCTTTTGCTTGCTGTCGTGGATTTGTGTCCCCCCAAAAATGTGTGTAGCAATTTAACTGGATCATGATTCCAGTATTGTGTGATTGTCCTCCATTTTGTGATATTTCCTGTGCTATAACAATCCTAATCTCTACCCGTGGTTTACAGGACAAGGTTGGATTATGTTAAAGAGGATTCGGGTGGGACTGCGACACTCTTACTAAGAGAGTTTCCCTGGGATGTGGCTTGCACCACCTTTTATCCTACAAGAGATAAAAGAGAAGCCAGCAGAGAGTCAAGAGGACCTCTGACCATCAGGAAAATAGTGCCAGGAGCAGAGCACATCCTTTGGACCTGAGGTTCCTGCACTGAGATGCTCCCAGACTGAGGAAAGACCGATGTACCAAGAGGACCTTACTCCAGAGCCAACAAAGAGGGAGTGTGCTCACCTGCAGCCAGTAACCTGAATTTGGACTTCCAGCCTGCTGGACTATGTAAGACTCAGTTAAAGCCATCCACCTGTGGTTTTTCTGTTAGACCAGTACTAGATGACTAAGATCAGGATATCAATCCTTCACATCATAGGACTCTTTCCATTTGATGATGTGATTGAGACTTCGAAAGTTTGGGTGATCTACCAAAAGTCACACAAATAATGAGTTGTAGAGCTGTACTGAGTCTTAGGTCAAGTATCATCAGCCACTTTGTGGAACACAGATAAAAGAACTGGCTAAACGTATTAATTAGTATACTCACTAGTGTATTAGCCGCTCTTGTTAGTGGCTGTCCAGTTGTGTCCAACCCATAGCGACCTCATGTAAAACACAACTAAATCTTGCCATAACTTGACCAATCAAGATGATTCTCATTGGTGTTCTCGAGTCTGTATGTTGCATCTGTTTTTTATTGTCTTCCAAACTAGAAAGCTCACTTCAGGACTCTACCAGGCCATACACTGTTGTGATCCATAGGGATTTCATTGACTAATATTTGGAAACTCTGTTGGCACAGTGGTTAAGTGCTACAGCTATTAACCCAAAGGTCAGCAGTCCACATCTGCCAGGTGCTCTTTGGAAACTCTGTGGGGAAATTCTACTCTGTCTATAGGGTTGCTATGAGTTGGAGTTGACTCAATGACAACAGGTTTCAGGTTAATATTCAAAAATAGATTGCAGGGCCTTTCTTCCTAGTCTGTCTTAGTCTGGAAGCTCTGCTGAAATTTGTCCACCAAGAGCAAACCTGCTGAGATTTGAAGTACTGGTGTCACAGCTCCCAGCATTGTAACAACACACAAGCCACCATGCTATGACACACTAAAAGATGGGGATGGAATTAGTTCACTAACTAGAGCTAATTATAATGACCCTTTCCAGTTGTTTGCAACACCAGGCAACGATCTGAGGACCCCAGATTTAAATGTTTGCTGCCGATGGCCCTGATAGAACGGGGAGTTGAGTTCGTTTAGCTGAATATAAAACCTAAATCGGTACCAAGCAATAGACCGTTATGAAAACTTCATGAAATAGAGGAAGGAGACAATGGAGCCCAGTTTGTTTCTCACTTGACCCTTGCTTATTCCCCTTCCATCTGGCTGGTTCCATAGAGAGCTGTTTGAGGAGGAATGCTCTAAACCTGGAGTAGGAGACTTGAGTGTGTGTCCCATTCTGTGACTGATTATTTGTGTGACCTTTGTGGATCATTTAAACTTTTAGAGCATCCATTTCTTGACCTGCAACATGGAGAATAAAACCTTTTAGCTTGGAATGGCTGGGAAGGTTCAATGAGATGTCATATATGTACAAATTTTTATAAACGGTGGTGTGTGCTAGTCATGGGAAGAATATTAACAATTATTATATAATGGCATTAATTTATATCATATTAGATATTCCGGTCAAATTTAGGAGAGCAACCAACCAGATTTATTTCTTTCAAAGGTGTCCTGTGTGCCTATAGTGGTAAATAAGTAATGATGATAATAAATAAATCCAGGAATTAAGTATTTATGTATAATACTTTACAACTTCATTTGCTGGAGCATCTTTCATGCCAACTATATCCCCAAACAGATTACATTCAATAAAGACTTGCAGTGATAAGCAATAAATACTAGCCGTGAGAGACAGACATTGAGATAAACAGGCAGGAGGAAAGTGCTTTTCAGCTAAATTCTGAAAAGAAATGAAGAATTTAGGGGTGAAGGGGCCCAGGAGAGATGTCACAGTAGATAGAAACTATTGAAGACAAAACTATTCACAGTTTTCTTAGTAAAAGGCCTGAGGCACAGAGTACCAAGACCTTGAAACTTCGCCTGGGTCATCTCATGGGCACTGAGTCTTCATTGAAGGAAAACAAAACAAAAGATATTAAACAAGAGAAGAGCGAAATCCAAGTTCATAGACCTCCAAAGCAGGGGAATCCTTTTGTAAACAACTTTGCTTTGACCCATTTGGACCATAGGAAAACTATGTACTGGGATTTCCATAATCCACCCAAGAATTGGCAGCTGCGAGTTCATCACTGAAAAATCAGCTAGTAATCTGATTTACAGGTGACAGCGATGACTGTGTAACTGGTTCAGAATATAATGATTTCTAAACCTTCCATAAGTTTGCCTTTTGATTCAGGCAATTTTTATGACAGCATACAAAATAATTTCTTACATGTTAATGTAACTTTTTTTTTAACCACATAAGTAATGTAGACCCTTTGGGTAACACTGTGCATGTGGAATTGTGTGGCGTATGTGATGTGTGTATGAGTGTTTCATTTGAAGGATGGAGTAGTATGGAGTCCATTTGGAGTAGAAGGGAAAGAGAAGAAAATGATACTAATTAAGCTTGAAGATTAAGGTTAATTTTATTCTACTCTAAGGCTGACCCTTCCATTGAGATGTTTTGATTTCTACTGATTGGTCCCACAAACCTTTGCAAAGGAAAGACAAAAGAAGGTAAACACCCATAAGCTTTTATTTTGCAATATCTCGATTAAACTAAGATATAACCCACCTACAAAATGGTAAAGAAAAAACTCATTCTAGGTATATATTTATGTAACTTAATTAAAACATGTCAGCTTATTATAAGGAAAACTAACTTACACAAATGAATGGTATCCTTCAACATTCTAACAGAATTAAAATTTTAAAGTTTACTCAGCCCCCTCTCATTTAATGAGAGACATGCTTATTTTAATTTCAGACTCTTATAGCAAATATTTATCACAACTTTAATTTCATCTGGGAACCCTGATGGTGAAGTGCTACATCTGCTGACCAAAAAGTCCACAGCTTGAATCCTCCAGGTGCCCTTTGAAAACTACATAGGGCAGCTTCACTCCGTACTATAATGTTACTATGAGTCAGAATCAACTTGATGGCAGTGGGTTTTTTTATTTTTTGTTAATTTCAAATAACTTAAAAAACCAAAACCAAAGCCACTGCTGTCAAGTCAATTCTGACTCACAGTGACCCTATAGGACAGAGTAGAACTATTTCCAAGGAGTATTTGGTGGATTTGAAGTACTAACCTTTCAGTTAGCGTGTGTAGCACTTAACCCACTACGCCAGCAGGGTTTCCTTGTAGGACCCTGGAAGAACAAAAGAGAAGCTTATGTCCACTCTCCTTAAAAAGTGTTACTTTTTAAAAGAAATTTTTATTTTAGAAAAATATTTTGTATTAGAGAAAGAATCACAGCAGAAAAGTACTAGAGAAGACAACTTTAACATGTGCTACACTTGGGTTTTTAAAAGGCACTACTGAGTGCTACTTCTGCTAACCAACAGGTCAGCAGCTTGAATCCACGTGGTGCTCCTTGGAAACTCTGTGGAACAGTTATACTCTGTCCTATAGTGTCACTAGGAGCTGGGGATCAACTCAGCAGCAATGGGTTTGGTTTCTGTTAAGCCTTTTATCAGCACAGTTACATTTGTTACACTCTCTAAGCTAGTATTTCTATAAGCTACCTTGACTAAAACTAGGGAAAGATAAGCTGATTAAAGACTAAAGGGAGGTTGCTTTGTAGGAGAAATTTGGTCAGGTAATCTAAAAGGTGCATCTGAGCAAGAACTACTGTATTCTCTATTCATATGTTGTTCAGTGGTTTGGTCTAAAGACAAACCAGTATCTTCCAATGAAAAACAGCCTTACAAACCTCTTTGAAATCCTGTGATGTCATTTTATCTTCAGAGTTGTAGATTTAGCTCAGTGTCAACAGGGTACTTTTGGCTGGCTGGTTACACATTGACTAGTTTAAGCACAGCCGTTAAAGTCTCTGTCACGATGCCGAAACTGCCTCAAAATGAGCAAATTACCTTGGAAAGCCCACTGACAGTAAGAAACATACCTCACTTAGGAGTGCTGAGATGAGGAGATGCTATGTAAGTGGGTAAAGAGGTTACTGTTGGACTAGCTAGAAGCACAAAATGATTTCACAGCTGCTTCTGAAATGGCCAATGAAAGAAGATTAAAAAAAGAAAGCATCTAGTTAGTTGGTCGCATCGTTATGAGATACGTAGCTCCTCAAGGGCAGAGCCCTGACTAGTTGCACTGTGCTGTATCCCTAATGCTGAGTGTATGTGGGAGGCACCTGGTAAGTATCCCATAGTCATTAAATGAACAAATATATGCACGTAAATAATATATATTAAGAAACACAAGGCTTGATTTATTTCAGGTAGACTCTTATTGTTTCAACTCTATGACAGAGGCTGTCTTTTGAAATTTCATCTATTTTTCAGTCCTCTTCTAGGTAAGGATTTTCATTGATGGTGTTCTCTATGGTTTAACAGGGACAGGAGAGGTACGTTAAAGGACAGAATAATCTGAAGTTACATTAAAAAGAGTTCTGAGGCAGAGCAAGAAATGGCCCGAAGTCTGCTCCAGGTTACAACTTCCATCATTTTACACCAGCTGACAGTGAAAATTCATTGAATGATGAAGAAAATACTTTCATCTGGACTTCATCATGGTACATTTCCAATTTGGAGTTCTGAATGGAAAATAAGAACAAAGGAGATCTATCTGCAACTTCAACTACAGAAATTTCAGGAAACCACATAATGAATGGGGAAGGGGAAGCTGGGTCAGGCAGGGTCACAGGAAAGGGGAAGAGTTGAGTGTAGGCCCTAGAAAATTAAGTTTGTATAGCCGTTAGAAGGTTGTACCAGGCTTTGGAAAGTAGCAAGGCATACTACCGGTGATATGGTTGGTGGCCGCCAATGAGTAGAATCGCAAGTGTGTGTTGTTAGATGCTGTCTAGTTGGTTCCGTCTCATAGTAACCCTGTGTATAACAGAATCAAACACGGCCCAGTCCTGCCTCATCCTCCTAATCATTGTTGTCCTGGAGCCCATTATTGCAGATGCTGGGTCAGTCTAGCTCACTGAGGGTCTTCCTCTCTTCTGCTGACCCGTGCTTTACCTTCTCTAGGTTCATCCCTCTGATAACATGTTCATGGTATGAGACAAGTCTGGCCATCCTCGCTTCTAATTTTGTGATTCTAATGACTCTGTATTCCTTCCACTTTCTTTTGATGCTTTCTGTACCTTTCAGAATTTTCTCCATAGAATCCTTCAATACTGCAACTTGAGGCTTGAATTTTTTTTTTTTTTAGTTCATTCAGCTTGTGAAGTTCCAAATGTGCCTTCCCTTCTGGTTGTCTAACTTCAGGTTTTTGCACATGTCATTATAATACTTTTACCTTTTCTTCTCAAGCCACCCTTTGAAATCTTCTGTTGAACTCTTTTACTTCACCATTTCTTTCATTCTCTTTAGCGATACAATGTTCAAGTTCCAGAGTCGTTTCTTTTGCTGTCGTTTTCTTTCTTTTGCTGTCTTTTTAATGACCTCTTGCTTTCTTCAGATATGATATCCTTGATGTCTTTCCACAACCTACCTGGTCTTTGATCATTAGTGTTCAGTGCACCACATCTATTCTTTGCCTGATCTCTAAATTCAGCTAGTATATATTCAAGGTCATAATTTGACTTTTATGGCCTTTTTCTAACTCTCTTCAGCTTGGTTTCCTCATTTCAGTTGTCTGGAGTCCAGAAAATCAAGCTGACTTTGAGAAGTCTGTGATCTTGGATACAGAAAAGACGTTAAAGCCACAGTAGTCCCGAAATCATTGAAGATGAAAATAATAGACTAAGATAGACATGGGTCTGACTTGAAGGAATTAGACCAAGATAATAACAGCACCTCTCAGAAAAGTGTTTTTGTTAGGTGCTATGAAGTCAAGTTGACTCATAGTGACTCTGTGTGGCAGAAAAGAAGTGCCCCATAGGGTTTTTTTTGGCTACAGTCTTCACAGAAGCACACTGTCAGGTCTTCCATGAAGCTACTGGGTTATCAGAGGAATACTTCATAGTTTGTGCCAAAAAGGTATCTTTTTCTCAGAAAAATGGGACCTGCTTACTCTGATAAAGGTATTTTTGGCTCTAAAGACTATTTGCATCTTGCCAACGACAAGAACTGCTGCATCAGCACTACACAAGCACACAGGGTGGAGAGGGAGCCTCTGTAGAAGTCTGTGTTCAATTGGGGCATGCCTAGGAGAGCAAGATGTCCAGGAAAGTTCTTGTTATATTTTCCTCTGACCAGATCATTCATTTGCCCAGTTCAGAGGGGACACTGGGATTGGGGGACTAGGAAAGTCTTTCTTGCTGAAAGGTAGAGAAAGGAATATAGGAAGGAAAAAAGGAAGAAAGAAAGAAGGGAGAGAGGAAAGGAGGGAGGAAGGGAGGCAGAGAGGGAAGGAGGGAGGAAGGAGGGTGGATGGAGGGAGGAAGGAGGGAAGGAGATATTATGATATTACTGACTATTGTTGGGTGCTGTCAAGTCGATTTTGACTCATAGTGACACCATATCACAGAATAGAACTGCCTCATAGGGTTTCCGAGGCTGTAATCTTCACAAAAACAAATTGTTGAGTCTTCATCTCTCAGAGCTGCTGAGCGGGTTTCAACTGCCAAACTTTTGGTTAGCTGGGTGGTTAACTGTTGCACCCCTAGGACTTCTTATGTTGTTGTTGTTAGGCGCCACTGAGTCAGTTCCAGCTCATAGCCACTCTATGAACAACAGAATGAAACACTGACTGGTACTGTGCCATGTCCACAATTATTTTTATGCTTAAGCCCGTTGTTGTGACGACTCTCTCATTTCTTCCCATCGAGGGTCTTCCTGTTTTTTACTGACCCTCTACTCTACTAAGCATGATGTCCTTCTCCAGGAACTGATCCCTGCTCACAGCATGTCCAAAGTATGTAAGATGCGTTCTTGCCATCTTTGTTTCCAAAGAGCACTCTGGTTAATACATCTTCTAGAATAGATCTCTTTGTTCTTTTGGCAGTCCATGGTACATTCAACATTCTTCACCAATGCCACAATTCAAAGGCATCAATTCTTCTGTCTTTGTTCATTATCTAGCTTTCACATGCATGTGATGTTATTGAAAATACCATGGCTTTGGTCAGGTGCACTTTAGTCTTCAAGGTAACATCTTTCTATAACAAGTCCTCTTAGCTGATAGGAGGACTCCTTTATAGAATGATTCATTCCAAGGTCAACTCTGGGATTGTCATATATTATGGGAGGACTGTATTCCTTATAGATGATGCAGAGAACTTTCAACGTGTGTTTTCTACTTGAGAGAAGAGTAACTTAGCTGATTCTAATCTAGACTCTAAAGACACACAGGCCGGATGTCCTGAGTAGGTACACATGAAAGCTAACTAACATAATTCCAGAAGTCCAAATGAGTCTGGTATCTCGCTAGCTCCTAAGTAGCTCTGAAGATGTTCTTCTGTGGTTTGGCCAGCCACCCAAAATAACTCAGAGATGAAACTACTTCTTTGGTCATACCCATAGTGTCTGATCCATAACCCCCAACTTTTATTTTCTTTCTTTCTTGAAGCTCTTATGATAACACAGCACATTTGAGCATGCTTAAAGTTTTCAGTTGGTGCTACTGGCTATAATTAAGTTCTTTTAGGCTTTCTATTACAAATTCTTCTTTCCAAGGTTTCATATCTCAGGGACTTCTAATCCCACTGGGCTAGACTAAGTTTAGAAATTGTCAGCATGAATGCAAATTTTTCTGCTCACCCCTAAATATTTCCAACCAAACAGATCTGTTCTTTTCTCATTATAACATAGATATAAGAAAAAAGGTTTCAGGCACTTTTGTAAGGCCAAGAGAAAACAGTAATCCAAGCATAAAATTGGAGAAACTTATGTAAGAATGCAGAACCTACTTAGTTTGAGAGTGGGTGAGCAAATATCTAGCATATCTTGCTTTAGAAAATTCTTTATTTTTTAACCAAACTCAAGATGTATTGCGGTATAAGCTCAAAGTATATTGTTTTCTCAGATTGTTTGTTCTGGTCTTCGATTTCTTTCTTTCTTTTTAAAGGAAAATGTTAATTACTGCTGTGAAAGTTTAAGATGGTGAATCAGTTCCAACATCTTCATCTCACTTGTCTATAATGGAAGTATTTCTCTCTTTTTCTTCCTTCTCTGTGACTTGAAAGCCAATGGAATGGAAAATATTTATGATATTATTGGTTTATAAAAAAGTTATTAACATTTGACTTTCTGGGCTTCTATTCGGTATTGTCTTTGTTCCTTTCATAATAATCAAAATATCCAATTCCATAAGTGGAAGATTCTGTTATGTTTCCAAATTCTTTCACACTCATTAATGTAACTCTTTTGAAATTTAAGCCATAAACTTAAGACTACAGGTCTTTGGCCTTTGTTATACTGCTTGAAAGAGGGAGCGTTGTTTTTCAAGCCAGGTTTCCTAAGTAGTTGCAGCGACTGCTTCTAGATCAGAGCGGTCCAAACCACTTGTCTTGTTGTCCGTGTCTCTGCCACCACTACTCGTAATAGATTTTTCCTTTCCCATCTTTGCACTTTCCTCTCTGTATCAACACTTATGGTTGTTCCCATCGCACTGACATTTCAGAGGGTAACTGCGTGCTTCTCCGCTTCTGAAGCTTTTCCTATTGTATTCTTCTGTGTTCCTTTTCTTCACCTCCTTCTGTTCTCTTCTGCTTCCTAGAGGTCCTCAGCTGCTTATCATTCATAAGAAAAGCTTACTCATTTAGAGACGCCTCAGCTCTTTTCTTCTCTTTTTCTCTGGGGTCTGACATTTGGTGCAATCTCACCTAACCCAGCAAAAATTTATGGGGCGGCTAGAGGGGGCCAGACTGAAAATGCAAAGAAATCCAGATACTGCCTCTGTCCTTGGGGGAATCATAAGCTATAGCATAGACACATATATTGTTACTGTTTGCCACTGAGTTGATTCTGACTTACAGCAACCCCACGTGACAGAGTAGAACTCTTTCATAGGGTTTCCTAGCTGTAATCTTTATAAGAAGAGATTTCCAGGTCTTTCTCTTGTAGCGAGTTCAAGCTGCCAACCTTTCAGTTAGCAGCCAAGCGCTTAACCATTGTGCCACAAGGGTTTCTAAGGTAAACACATAGAAACTTTGTTGTTGTTATTGTTAGGTACCACTGAGTCATTTCTGACTCATAGCAACACTATGCACGACAGAATGAAGCATTGCCTCGTCTTGAGCCATGTCTGCAATTGTTTTTATGCTTAAGCCCATTGTTGTGGCCACCGTGTCAATCCATTTCATCAAGGGTCTTCCTCTTTTTCACTGACACTCCACTCCACCAAGCATGATATACTTCTCCGGGGACTGATCCTTCTTGACAACATGTCCAAAGTATGTAAGACACAGCATCGCCATCTTTGCTTCCAAGGAGCATTCTGGTTGTACTTCTTCCAGAGAAGATCTGTTTATTCTTTTGGTGGTCCATGGTACATTAAACATTCCTCTCCAATACCACAGTTTAAAGGCATCAGTTCTTCTTGTGTTTTTGGTCATTGCCCATCTTTTGCATGCATATGATATGACTGAAAATAAGATGGCTTGGGTCAAGCACACTTTAGTTTTCAAGGAGATTTCTTTACTTTTCACTACTTTAAAGAGATCCTTTGTAGCAAATTTTTCCCAGTGCAATGCACCTTTTGACTTCTTGACTGCCGCTTCCATGGGCATTGATTGTGGACCCAAGTCAAATGAAATCCTTGACAGTCTCAATCCTTTCTCCATTTATGACAGTGTTGCCTACTGGTCCAGTTGTTAGGATTTTTGTTTTCTTGATGTTGAAGTGCAATCCATATTGAAGGCTGTGATCCTTGATCTTCATCAGTAAGTGTTTCAAATCCTCTTCACTTCCAGCAAGTAAGGTGATATTGTCTGTGTAACACATGTTAATGAGTTGTTCTCTGATCCTGATGGCTTGTTCTTCTTTGTATAATCCAGCTTCTCTAATTATTTGCTCAGCACACAGACTGAAAAGGTATGGTGAAAGGATACAACCCTGACGCACATCTTTTGTGATTTTAAGCCATGCGATGTCTGCTTGTTCTGTTCACATGACTGCCTCTTGATCTGTATACAAATTCCTTAAGAGCACAATTAAATGTTCTGGAATTCCTTTCTCTGCAATGTTAGTCATAATTTATTATAATCCACACAGTCAAATGTCTTTGCATAGTCAGTAAAACACATGCAAACATATTTCTGGTATTCTCTGCTTTCAGCCAATATCCAACTGACATCAGCAATGACATCCGTGGCTCTACATCCTTTCTGAATCCACCTTGAATTTCTGGCAGTTTCTTGTCAATATATTGTTGCATTCACGTCTGAATGATCTTGAGCAAAAATTTACTTGCATGTGATATTAGCGATATTGTTTGGTAATTTCCATATTTGGTTGGATCACCTTTCTTCGGAAAGGGAATAAATCAGGATCTCTTCCAGTCAGTTGCCCAGGTAGCTGTCCTCCAAATTTCTTGGCATAGATGAGTGAGCACTTCCAGCTGTGCATCTGTTTGGTTAAATGTCTCAATTGATATTCTGCCTTGTTTTTCACCAATGCCATCAACGCAGCTTTGACGTCGTCCTTCATTACCATAGGTTCATGATCATATGCTACTTCTTTAAATGGCTGAACATCAACTGGTTCTTTCTGACATTGAAATAAATACATGAAAAGTGGGGAAGAAGAAACCTGTACTCTTTGTAAGGGACACAGGTGAGGAAGAATTTTGCCATATATAGGAAAACAAGGTCAGATCTTACTAGAGGGGCAATATATAAAATCAATTTTGAATAATAACTAAATGTTGGCCAGAAAAAGATTACATTTTTGGCTTTGTCCATCTCCTTAATTATTTGGTAAAACTACTGCTAGAAATATCTATTTCCTAGGTTCCTTCCCACCACAAGGGAACACTGGCTAAAGTCAGTAGTTTTCTTAGCTGTGTTTGCTGTTGCCAGTGACTGCACTGGTATCATCGCATTGCCTACAAAGATGTAGAGTTTATTTGTAAGGTCTTCTGCTTCTGGGATTTTGAAGAATCCTAAGAGATCTGAAGAACTTTATTCTGATTCAGCATACTGTTATCAATGATTTATGTCTAGTTGTAAACAAAATAAATAAAAGCAGATTTTGACAGAGATAGGAAGAGGGCAAGCGGGTTGATGGAGCTTAAGGAAGAGAAGTCTAAGGATTTACTGGTGGAAAAACAGTGAAGAAGTTGAAGGATAGGGACAAGTTAAAGATCGAATTCTCCATAGACCAACACCCCACCCCCAGAAAATCAAGCCCATTGCCATCAAGTTGATTCTGACACGTAGAAACCCTATAGGGCAGAGTAGAGCTGTCCCGTAGAGTTTCTCAGGAGTGCCTGGTGGATTTGAACCGACAAACTTTTGATTAGTAGCCATAGCACTATGCCACCAGGTTTCCTTCTCCTCGGAAAAAAGAAAGAAAAGACCTGCTGTTGAATTGATTCTGACTTGTATCAATGCTATAGGACAGAGTAGAACTGCCCCATAGTGTTTCCAAGGAGTGCCTGATTGCTTTGAACTGCCCACCACTTGGTTAGCAGATGTAGCACTCAACCACTACACCACCAGTGTCATGGGTTGAATTGTGTTCCCCCCGAAGTGTCTGTGTTGTTTTGATTTGGCTGTGAGTCCCACTGTGGTGGCCTTCCTTCCATGTGTTGTGAATCCTACCTCTGTGAGATTGATGATGGAGAATAGACGACAGTTGTGTTAGTGAGGCAGGTCTCAGGCTACAAGTCTGTGGAATATAAGGGAGAGAAGTAAGCAGAAGAAGTTGGGGACCTCATATCACCAACAGAGAAACACCGAGAGCAGAGCATGTCCTTTGGACCTGAGGTTCCTGTACTGAAATTCTCTGACTGGATGTGGACTCAGCCTACTGGACTGTGATGATTTTTCATATTGAGTGGACTTGTAGCTTAGGAATGGATTTGTGGCTTACTGGACTGTAACAATAAAGGCTTCTCTTCATGAAACTTTCCACTCGTGGTATTTTCTGTTAGAGTAGTACCCAGTGACTAGGACAGAGCTTGGTACCGGGAGTGGGGTACTGCTTTAACAAATACCTAAAATGTGGAAGTTTTTTTTGAGACTGTGAGTGTATGAAAGAAGGCACCCAAGAGAACTGCTAGTACCTGAGGGCAGCAGATGGTGAGGAAAGCTACAGCAGCAGTTAACTGGCAACAGCAGAACCAGAAGCCTACCCACGGAATGAGAATGCTGAATGCCTGTGTGCAGGAGGCTACTTGATGGAGTGGGGTGCCTCCAGGTACTTGAATCAGTGGAGCTATGGAGCTAGAGTGTTGGAACACTTGCCCTGTAGGGCAGATGTGGAGTTGCAGCCCCTTGAAGATGTGGGGTTGTGGTCCCATGCTTCTGTCAGGCCAGTAAGTCTGGTCTCTTTTTGTGAGTTAGAATTTCATCATACATTTTTTTCTGTAGCTCTTGCCAATACCCTCTGCCATGGTCTCTGTCAGGGCAGTCAGTGATGGCAGTCCTTTAAACTTTGAACTGTTGTTTGTTTTGGCATTGCAACTTGCTCAGTAGAGATGCTAAGTGTGACTAGCCTAGATCTATACCTCTTTGGTTTTGCAAGACTCAATCTAATGTTTTCTTTTTTTTTTTTTTTTTTTGCTGATGGATGGACTACATTTCATGAAGTAGAATACAGAAGACTATAGGAACTAAATGCATTGGAGCCCTCTTGATACTATTACCATCTTCTGCTCTACACTTTTAACTCTGTTAAGTGTTCATGATATGTCGATCTGTTACGTGATTGTCATGAATTGAATTGCATTCCCCCAAAAATGTATGTAGAAATTTGGCTGAGCCATGATTCCTGGTATTGTGTATTCTGTAAATCCTGCCTCTGCGATGTTCAGGGAGGATGGATGGCAGTTGAGTTGGTGTACAGCAGTTAGTGTGTGGGACTGTATAATCGCTTGGGGCAGATTACTGCTATATAAAAGGAAGGGAAGCAAGTTGAGATTTGAGGACATTGTACCACCAAGAAAGGAACTAACACCAAGAGGTGAGCACTCATTTGGAAAGGACTGGAGTCCCTGCACCTCAGAAACTTCCATTCCCAGAAAGATTAACAACAGGACCTTCCTTCAGAGGCAGTAGTGAAAGTATTTTCCTGGAGCTGATGTCCTGAATTTGGATTGTTAGCTTACTGGACTATGACAAACTAAATTTATCTTTTTAAAGCCATCTACTTGTGGTATTTCTGTTAAAACAGCACTAGCTGACTAAAACAGTGATGTGCTGGGAGTTCAAATCTCAGCATAACAAAATAAAATAAAACCAGTTTCTGTAGTGTCGTTTCTAGCTCATGGGTCTATGTGTGTGTCAGAATAGAACTGAGCTAATGGCTAATTTTTTGGAATCAGGTTACTAGGCCTTTCTTCTGAGCACCTCTGGTGGCCTTGAACCTCCAATCTTTTGCTTCATAGCCTCTTAGCACATTAACTATCTGTGTTACTCAGGCATCTCGGTACACTGCATATGAAAACAGCGGCCCGTGGAGCTGATTTCCCCACTGCACTGTGGCATGGTGAAGTCATGCAAGTGACTTTTAAACTAGTCCCTATGTTTGCTTCAGAGTGTTACTTCTCTTTTCTCTTAGTTCTGTTTGTCTAGCTTTGCCTCTGTAAGGCAGCATAGGAGCTGCAGGAACTAAACATTGCAGTAAGATGGTTCTCCAGGACAGCCTAGGAGCTATGAACCACTTGAAGTTTGTGCAGGCTTGGAGTTTGATTCTCTCCATGAAACAAAAGAAATGAAAAACAGAAAAGTAATGAAAATGACACTTTGTTCCTATGGGTAAAGTCGGATTGGTGACAACTAGATATTCTGATCGTCAAGTTTCATAATATGGATTGATTGCCAGAGAAATTTAAAAACCATCAATTGTTACAGTGTTATGAATATGTAAGACTACCAGGAGAGGAGATTCGAATGTAAGTGAAAGGTGATACCATCAATGCTAATTTGCTTTCTGTTTGTTTATGACACAACAAAGCAATTGAAGATAGTGCTTTGTGGTTGTTGTCACTTATCTTTCAAATAAAAGAATATTGATAATTCCAACATCAAGCTTTAGGAAAGGTAATTCTTTGTAGATTATATATGTTTTTAAAGTGCACAAAAACAGTTCCCCTTCCATAGTGAGCATAGCAGAAGGTTTTTGTGAAAGAAATAAAATTTTAAAGTAGATCAACCCATCTCTCCCAAATCACACAAACGAGGATGAAACGTGTTGATACTGTTGATCTATTACGGTTCAGTTAATCTTGCCTGTATTTCCCATCTTCTAGGATTAGCACAGTCTTTCAGGACCTGGGACTTAAAGGTTTTACAACATCAATAAACTGTTATCCACAATAACTTCCTTAGAGTTACCAAACTTAGAAATCATTGTAAATGTAAAGAAATTGCAGAAGTTGGAGAGTATATCCTGGCTAATGAAGGTATAAGGTAAATTTAAAAAAAAAATTAATTTATGGACAAAAGGTAGCATTGCTAATTTGAAGATGAGCCAGTCATAACAGTGCTTACATTTGCAAAATCCAGGAAAGAAAGAAACTATTGGTCATTGGCACTCTTATAATTTGCATCTCTCCATGGAAATTGGTCTCACCACTCTGTTCTAAATCGCAGTAGCCCCGTGTATAACAGAACAAGACCCTGCCCCGTGCCATGCCACACCCACAGTCGTTGTTAGCCTTGAACCTGTTGTTGTGGCCACTAGGTCAGTCCATCTCCTTAAGGCTCTTCCTCCTTTTCACTGACACTCTTCTTTACCAAGCACGATGTTCTCCAGGGATTCACCCCTTTTGACGATGTGTCCAAAGTACGTAAGACATAGCTTTGTCATCCGTGCTTCCAGGGAGCATTCTGGCTGTACTTCTTCCAAGACAGATCCGTTCACTCTTTTGGTAGGCTGTGGTATATTCTTCTTCAACATCACTGTTCAAAGGTATCTTCCATCATTCTTATTTACTGTCTAGCTTTTACATGCATATGATACAATTGAAAATACCATGGCTTTTGAGTCAGGTGCACCTTAGTCTTCAAGGTGATGTCTTTGCTTTTGAGTAATTGGTCTATGAAAAATAGGTGAACCAGAGGCCTTAAAACCCTAAAGTTTGACTGATTTCCTCATATTTATTTAAGATTTATAGGTAGTTTCCATTCTGCATTAGCAATGTCACAATAAAGGCTGATACGTGGATAGAAGAGCTGGTTTCTAATCTGTTGTGCTTCATCAAGGGTCTGCACTTAGTAGATTTAGACAGTGATTAGAATTTCCTTTTGAAGCATTTTCAATTATACCACGCCTCTGTTGAGCTCCATTTCACTTCTATTTGAGCATCTTAAAACTTAAGGAAGTGGTAGTTTGGGTTTTGTTTCCCCATAAACAAGACAATAATAGTTACGTAGTTCTATGATAATAGTTACCATTTGAAAATGTGTCTAGATAGTGATATATTAAAAAGATGTGATATGAAAAAAGATAGAAGAAGCAAGAAGCACAAAAGACTGACATTGAAAGAGTTCTGCCTACTGAAGACACAATTGTCCTGATAAGAGCTTTTTTTAGAGGCCAAAATCCACTTGGGGAGTATCTGGGGGATATATTGTAAATGCTTAGAGTCTTAATTCAGAATGAACCATAAAATCCTCTTTTTGCATGTTTGACTGAAACACGGTTTGACTGTTGGATCCAAGACAAGACATGTCATAGTTCTAAAGGAGAATAAAGTTGGTTTCCAGCCTCTTCCAAAAACCCACTGCTGTTGAGTCGATTTTAACTCATAGCAACCCTATAGGACAGAGTGAAACTGCTCCTTAGGGTTTCCAAGGATCATCTGGCAGTTCTGAACTGCTGACTTTCTGGTTAGTGGACATAGCACATAATCACTATACCACCATGTTTTCCTCCAGGGCCTCCAGACTAATAGAATTTAAGTCACTAAAATTTATTCTTCCCACCTCCATGACATCTCTTGTCTCTGGTAGCCCTATGCTTCACACTTGTGTCTATCCCCCCCAAAAAGGAGGGGAAAGTAGCCACCAAATTTTGAGTGTCCTTTCTGCGCCTGGCGCTTCCACGTGCATGATCTCACTAAACCTCATAGCAGCGCTTTAACAAATATTTTATTATTTCCATTTGCCTGTGAAGAAACAGAATTCAGTGAAATGAAATGCATTTCTCAGTGCCATACAGTCCGCAGTAGTGATGTTGGGAGTCACCTGCTTGACTCCAGATTGCAGATGCATCTGTGCTGCTCCTGCTGTTCCATACTATCTACCATACCATTTACCATCAGTCTAGATTTTGCTTGGTATTCTGTTGTACTCCTGAAAAATTTACCAGTTCTGACTCTTGTTCCTCAGTGCATTTCTTTCTGCTAGCTTCTTCAGTAATCTAAGCAATGATGTGGCTACTGTGTTGTGTAGTATTGAGTCAATTCCAACTCATAGCAACTCTACAGGACAGAGTAGAACTGGAAACCATGGAGTTTCCAAAGCTGTGATATTTACAAGAGAGTGCTACCAGGTCTTTTTCTCCCATGGAGAGACTGTTGGGTTTGAACTTTAACTTTCTGGTTAGTAGCCAAGCTCTTAACTGTTGTATCACCAGGAGTCCTTTGTCACTGTTAGTGGTCATTAGTGTCTTTCAACATAGGTGTGTGTCTCTAACCCTGAAGAGAGCTAATGGCAGAAATGTGAAGTTTGTTATCATTCTTTTATGTTTGCCTGGACATTACCTGCAGGTGAGAAAACTTTGGATATAGATACAGATATTTAAAAAAATTCAAGGGTATAGCACATGGAACTCTGTTTACATAGTAGATTTACAAAATTGTATTGTATGGATGAATGAATGAATTGATAGGTAGCATTCTCCATCAACGCTTGTGACATAGTGGTTAAGTGCTGTCTCAGCTAACCAAAAGGTTGGCAGTTCAAATCTGCCAGGTACTCCTTGAAAACTCTATGGGACAGTTCTACTCAGACCTATAGGGTCACCGTTGTTGTCAGGTGCCGTCGAGTCCGTTCTGACTCATAGCAGCCCTACGAACAACAGAACAAAACACTGCCCTGTCTTGCGCCATGTCGACAACTGTTTTTATGCTTAAGCCCATTGTTGTGGTCACTGTGTCAGTCCATCTCGTCGGGGGTCTTCCTCTTTTTCGCTGACGCTCCGCTCTACCAAGCATGATGTCCAAGCGTAGGGTCACTGAGTCAAAACTGACTTGACAGAAGTGGGTTTTGTTTTGTTTTGGTATCTTCCATCAGCACAAAAGTAGTTCAAGTAGATTTCCACTTGTGACACCTGTCAGGTCTTCATGAGTAATGATGTGTCTGCATAAATATGGGTGTTGAGCCGAATAGTATAGGGATATCTAAAAAATCCAGTAGAATGAGGGTGTTCAAAGCAGTTTTAACTCTGAGTAGGTTGTAAAGTCCTATTTTCCACTTGCAGATAAATTCTTAAGTTTCTTTGAGGACATTTATGTTTGAATAAAGATCCTGACATCAGGTGGTTGCTAAATTCAGCCTGGATTCCATTGTCCTGCTTTCCTGTTTATGGCTAGAGGTAAGTTTGGGTGAAAGCAAAGTAAAACAGTGGTGAAAATGTGTTTGTTACAGCAACTTACAAGAGGCTGACAATTAAGTTCACAAACTTAATTGTTCTAAGTGCTACATACCTCATTGCTGAATATCACTACCGTTACCTTTGAAGTACTCCCCTTAGGAAGCTATGCACTGATGCTGGTACCTAGTCCACCCCTCACAGCAATGTTGGAACTTTCTGGAATGGCCATGGCACACAGTGGCAAGGTGGCAAGTTTGCAAACTTAATTGTATAGTTGCCTGTGAGAGAGTTTTTAGCCAGTAAACGAATAGATGTACTGGAATACTCTCCCTACTCACCTGATCTGGCCCCCAGTGACTTTTTTCTTTATCCAAAGATAAAGAAAATATTAAAGGTAGACATTCAGGACATTGAAGGTAGTAGAACAACTCTGATGGCCGTTCCAGATAAATAGTTCAAAAATTGCTTTGAAATTGTGAACTAGGCACTAGCATTGGTACTCAGCTTCCACAGGGGAGAACACTGAAGGTGACCACAGTGATACTCAGCAGTGAGACATCTAGCACTTTTTCTAGGATAAGTTCACGAACTTATTTGGCAGTCCTTGTATTCTGAAATGTAAGTAGAACTCTTTAAGTGAAACATTGGTTTTAAACGAGTTCATAAAGATGTTTCCTGCCTCTTTAGAGATAGCACTGTGGCAACAGCAGAAATTCCATACTTCACTCAAGAGCATAGACTAAAGATGGAGCTTATTCATTTTCCAATTTAAGACTAATTTAATAATAACAATATAGGAAACATATGCTACGAGGACTTTTTTTTTGGTAAATTGCTTTAATATTGGCGTGACCTAATAAAGATGCATGCAGCTACCACAAGATTTACACAATGCTAAGTATTTTTAGATTGATTTCAACAAGAGAGATTGGACAACGCTCTTTTGGAAGTCTCAGGAGAATCGCTTTGGTATTTTTTTTATAACGACCCATATGCACATACAAAACCGTCTCAAACATAATATCATTTGAACACTTAATCTGATTATCTTAGCCTTCATGAAATGCTACACTTAGATTTCAGACTTAATAAATGAGATAAGAAGTGTGTGTGCTTCTTATGTAGATCTTAGTGTTTCTTCAAAACAACCAGCACCATCTATTTTCCATGAAGGCAACAATCAGAAAAATTAGATGGAGAGACATGGTATGTATCAGTATCTTCAAAATATTTAGACATTTCATCTACTTAGTGTAGGTCTATTTTAGAAGAAATGGTTTTGATGGTAGCTGGTAAAAATTATTTTCTGTTTGTAGACTGTGGACAGAAGAATGGTACGTGATGGACAGCTAGATGCAGCTGGCTTTCTGTATGTCACAAGCTTGTTCAGTGCTAGAAAAGCCGACTCTGATAGTTCTGTGCAGATTCCACTTGGAGGAGAAAAATACAGAGAACACTTAAGTGATCTGTTTGGTGAACTGGCAATGACAGTCAATGACGAGTCCCATTAAAAATAAAAATAGAATAAATTGTCACTTAATTGAACACAACAATGAAAAGATTGCCAAGGGGTTGCTTTCCCACACAGGGTGTTTTGTTAGAAGCATCTGAGATCTCAACTGAAACCTAAATTTACAGCAACCCTAAATCTTCTCTGTGTAATTGCCTTACCACCAGGTAACTAGATTAAGTTGGTGAGATATTTTAACATACTCAATTTCCTTTATTAAATGAATTTATTTCTAGTTGCTTTCTATTTCATTGTAGCACCTATAAATTTCTCTTTATACATATTAATGGAGAGATTTTTTTTCTTCTGAAGTAAGTTAGACCTTAACTAGTGCATCTGGGATTTAGACAGCAAAGGCCTAGCCTTGCATTGCTGAAGACCAGATAGCTGGTAAGACTCCCTGCAAACCCTTCTCTTCCTCCCCTCAGCAGGAAAATTTCCATTACATTGAGTCTCAGATTCTAAGAGTTTTAATAGGTCTGATGTTGCTGTTGTGTACAGTTGAATCAACTCTGATTCATAGCAACTCTATAGGACAGAGCAGAACTGCCCCATAGAGTCTCCTGGGCTGTAAGGTTTACAGGAGCAGATGGCCGGGTGTTTTTATCCTGTAGACATGCCAGTAGGTTCAAATCACTGCCCTTACAGTTAGCAGTCAAGAGCTTTGCTGTTGTGTCACCAGGGCTTGTTGTAGGTCTGCAGACACTTAGCATAGGTGACAATATTTGCATGATTCTCTGCTGCAACCACATTGCACTGAACATCATGCGCTTTTTAGAAAAATGTCTCAAAGTCATTTTGGACTTTGCAGGGGAAAACTCCCATAGGTATTCTCCTTTGGAGAGAAAACAATACCAGGTATTCTCTTGGCCACTTATTCGTATAATATCAACATTTTTTTTCAGGAATAGTATAAGAAAGCAATTCAGAATCTTCAGCGGCCTCTTCACTCGGATATCCAGTTTACCACAGTGACTTTTCAAGTCTTCCTGTGTTCAGTTTTGAATATTCTACCTCAGTTGTTGTTAAAGTATCATTTATAAACTGCTGGGGAGTCACACTGAGGTACCTTCATGGATCCATATGGTCACATTTATTTATTTTCATAATTATAATAAGGTATTATTTGTACTTTTTGCATCATCTTGACACTTGCAGTAGTCGTACAAAAGCAATGATGTGTAAAACTGCCGATGCTTCAGCACAGATAAGAGCAGTGGTATCAAACTGTATCTGTAATCATCATGTTCTTTGTTCCCACTCACTTATAGAATGTTTTCAGTGAAGCAGTAACATTTTCTAATTGTGTTAAGTCTCATCCCTAAGAACATGCACTTCTCATTATTCATGGAAGCTGTGTTCTATAAGGTCACCATGCACACTAACTTCATGAATACTGAACCAATGTTTTAGGGGAAATCCAGGATTAGGGTCCTGTGAGCCTCTAGTCACAATATTTCCATCAACTACTTAAATCATAATGTTGTTTTATAAGTGTTTCTGTTTACAGACATCTGATTTAATATATAGGAGGTCTGACAGTTAAGCCCACGAACTTAATTGTTTTAAGGGCTACATGCCTCATTGCTGAATATCACTACATTCACCTCGGAAATACTTCCCTTGGCAAGCTATGCACTGATGCCAGTGCCTAGTCCACTCTTGAAAGCAATTTTAGAACTCCTTCTGGAATGGACCTTGTGCACATTGGCATGGTGGCCAAATTCACAAACTTAATTGTGTAGTCACCTATGAGGGAGTTTTTAACCAGTAAACCAGTACATTGGAACACCCTCCCTGCTCACCTGATCTGGCACCCAGTGACTCTTTTCTTTACCAGAAGAGAAAGGAAATGTCAAAAGGAAGACATTTGGGTGACATTCAGGACATCAAGCATGATAGGATGACAGCTCAATGGCCATTTCAGAAAAAGAGTTCCAAAATTGCTTTGAAGGGTGAACAAGGTGCTGGCCTTGATGCATAGCTTCCCAAGGAGAGAACTTCGAAGGTGACTGTAGTGATGTTCAACAGTGAGGTATGCAGCACTTTTTCCAGGATGAGTTCGCAAGCTTAATTGCCAGACCTCCGTATTACTAAACAAATAGCACTGGGATCACGGTCAACAGCACTATCACTCTTGTCTGAACAAAGCTTATCTAATACATATCTTTTCTCTACAAGGATTGTAGACAGCACTTTCGCAGTAAACTTGGGGGCCATTTTAAACAGCAAAATCACCAACCAAAAGCAATAAAATAAAATATGAAAAACATGGCACTGAAAAGACTGTGAAACAGACTTGTGTTTATAATATGATTTCTGAAACAAAGCAAGCATCATCTTGTTGGATCTCAGCAGACAGCAAGCTCATCAGGGGACACAAATCTCTTGTCATTCTCCTCGTGTCCACAAATGCCTTGGAAAAGATCAATGATTTTGGAGTTACAAATAGAATTAAACAAGTAGGCAAATTTGCAAATACTGAATCCATGAAAAGCGAGGGTTAACAATGTAGGTCTTTAATTAATATTCTATTGGTGAGTCGGAGAGTGCCCATAAAAGCACCCTAGTGGTGTAGTGGGTAAGTGCTATGTCTGCTAACTGAAAGGTCAGCAGTTCAAATCCACCAAGTGCTCCTTGGAAACTATGGGGCAGTTCTACTCTGACCTACAGGAACACTATGTGTCAAAATTGATTCGACAGCAATGGGTTTGGTTTTGATTTTTGGAATGTATACGATGAGCTGAACAGAAGATTTCAAAGAGCTCAAGAAGACAAAATAAATAAAGTGTGCAAAGACCTGGAATTACACAACCAAAGGGAAGCACACTCTTGGCATTCATCAAATTGAAAGAACTGGAGAAAAAATTCAAGCCTTGAGATGATGTACTGAAGAATTCATTGAGCAACAAATTTAGTGATGCAGAAACCATCAAAAGAAGATGGAAGGAATGCACAGAGTTGCTGTATCGGAAAGAATCTGTCAGTGTTCAATCATTTCAAGAGGGAGAACATAGTCAAGAACTGATGGTACTGAAGGAAGAAATTCAAGTTGTATTGAAGGCATTGGTGTAAAGCAAGCCTCCAGAAATTGATGCAATGCCAGTTGAACTGTTTCACCAAATTGATACAATGCTGGAAACCCTCATTTACATCAAGAATTTGGGGATACACTTGGTTCCTTGCCAACACACTGGAAGAGATAGAGATACATGCTCATTCCAAAGAAAAGTGATGCAATGGAATACAGAAATCATCAAGCAGTATCATTAATATAAAAAACCAAAAACCAAACCCATTGCTGGCAAGTCAATGTCAACTCACAGTGACCCTGCAAGGCAGAGCAGAACTTCTGCATAAGTTTCTGAGAAGGAGCTGGTAAATTCAAACTGCTGACTTTTTGGTTAGCAGCTCAATGTTTAATGCTGCACCCACCATGGTGCCATCATTAGTATAAAACACAAGCAAAATTTTGTTGAAGGTTATTCAAAAACAGTTACAACAATATGTTCCTAGGAAATTGTCATAAATTCAAGCCACATTCGGAAGAGTATATGCACGAACAAAAGACATCATTGTGTTAGCTGAAACCAGAGAATACTAGGAGGGTCTTTACCCGTGTTTCATTGACTACGTAAAGGCATTTAGTTTTAAGGATCAAAACAAATTATGGATAGCATCGTGAAGCATGGGAATTGCGGAACACTTAATTGTGCTCACGCCGAATTTGTACGTAGATCAAGTTATCTGAGCGGAACAAAGATGTGCACCAGCACTGTATCCTTTCACCATACTTATTCAGTTTCTATGCTGAGCAAATAATCTGAGAAGCTGGATGTACAAAGAAGAGTGCAGTGTCAGGGGTGCAGCATCAAACCAAATGATGTATTGCACTGGGCAAATCAGCTGCATAAAATCTCTAAAGTTGATTTTTGACTCACAGCAATCCTTTGTGACAAAGTAGAACTGCTCCAAAGGGTTCTTAAAGTGTCAAAAAGTGAAGAAGTCACCTTGAGGACTAAGGTGTGCCCAACCCAAGCCACAATATTTTCAATCACCTCATTCATATGCATGTGAAAGCTTGACAAAGACTGAGGAAGACTGAAGAAGAACTGTTGCATTTAAAACTATGGTGTTGGTGAAAAATATTGGATGTACCTTTGAATGCCTGAAAAATCAAACCAAACCTATTGCTAAAGAGTCTTTTCTGATTCCTAGCAACCTTACAGGACAGAGTAAAATGGCCCCAAGGGGTTTCCAAGGAGTGATGGTGGATTCAAACTGCTGACCTTTGGGTCAGCAGCCTGAATTCTTAACTGTAGTATCACTAGTGACTGCCAGAGAACAAAAAAAAAGGTCTGTCTTGGAAGAAGTACAACCAGAATGCTGTAGAAGTGAGGATGGTGAAACTTTGTCTTCTGTGCTTTGGACACGTTGTCAGGAGGGATCAGTCCCTGGAGAAAGACATCACATTTAGTAAAATAGGGGGTAAGTGAAAAAAAGAAGACCCTTAATGAGATGGATGGACACAGTGGCTGCAACAATAGACTCAAAAGATAACAACTGTGAGGATGGTCAGGACCACGGAGTGCTTTGCTCTGTGCAGGGTTTCTCTCTGAGTTAGTTAGAGCTGGCTTGACAGCACTTAGCAACGACAATGACAACAGTAGACATCCAAAGGATGTCTTAAGAGAAAGCACTGGCACAATTGTTTTCATTGCCAGCTAAACTAGATGCTTTAAAACAGGCTTTAAAAAATAAATGTTATTTTTGTTAATAGGTAATAGGTTGATACTATTATTCAAAATATATTCGTAAAGAAAATGGCTGAGTTGGTTCTGACTCGTAGAGACCATAAATACAACCAGAATTGCCCCATAGGGTTTTCAAACCACAGGTGGCAGATTTGAACAGCCAGCCTTTTGGTTAACAGCCAAATAATTAACCACTGTACTACCAGAGCTCCTATTAATAAATACATATTTAAGAATTTTTTGGCTTTTAATATCTAATAAGATAAATATGGATACATATAACACCCCAAAATACTCTTTAGGGTCCTCAAAAGTTTTTAAGACTGGGAAAATATCCTGAGACCAAAAAAATTGAGAACTCTTGTTTTATCTTCTGAATAGAGGTACTAATCTCAAGCCTAAGGTGTCCTAATAGCTTTCATCTGTCTTTCAAAACATTAACAGTTAGGACCCATGCAGTGGCTCTTTGGGAAAAAAAAGATCTAGTGATCTATCTGCTTTTGTAAAGATTACAGCAAAAAAATCCTATGGGGGCAGTTCTACTCTGTCACATGGGGTCAGTACGGCTTAGACTTGACAGCACTAAACAGCAAATCTCATGCCTGGAGTCCCCGGCTGGTGCAGAGTAAGCATGCTTTCTGCTAACAAAAAGGTCAGAAGTTTGAGTCTACCAAGAGGTACTTAGGAAGAAAGGCCTATCCACCTGCTTCCAAGAAATCAGCCATTGAAAACCATATGGAGTGCAGTAGTACTTTACATGCACAGGGTTGCTGTGAGTCAGAGTCGATGGGAACACAACTGGTTACTGGTTCACTTCTAGGGTATATAAGGACACTGTGACATGCTGCCAAGGCAACCATGTCAAAGCAGAATTTATTGCCCCAATTTCTGGGAGCACTGTCCAGAGATAGTCTTCAGTTGCTAACTCCCTCAGAGACTGTCTCAGCTGCTGAGAGCCACATCATTCAAGGTCATGTTCATTCCTGCAGTGGCCCACATTTAACGATTAATGGATGCAGGAGTGTAAAGACTTGGGTATCTTGGTTCAACTCAGGACAATTCTGAATGTCCTTTCTAGTTCTATAAATCCCCATGGGGTTAGTGGATGTGTCAGCTGGTTTTCATCTCTGCTTGAAGTCTCCCTTTATTCACTCCTGATTCCTTCTCCTCTCTTGCTCACATGTTACTTCCAAGGGCCCTCCTTAATAAACATCCTGCACAACAAACTTTCTCAGAGCCTCCTTCTCAGGGAACCCATGCAACAGTATGGAGGATCCATAATGGGTTAAAGTTGGTGTTCTTTATGGCTCTGAGTAAGCAGTGCTTCTCAGGGGCTACCTCATACAGGGTCCTAAATTCCTACCTGGCAAGCTACACAAGACAATTAGCCTGTACCAGGGCTTCATATGGTTTGGAATGCTTCCAGAGTCTGGAGTGCTCTCAGGATGCAAGCTAGTCCTGTACTTCCTGGGACTAGTTCAAGGAAATGCGCAATGGAGAGCAAGCTTTGGCTTCTGGAAAACACAGATGGGAAAAAGGATGGTCTTTCAAAGCCCGATCCTTTTTCTACTTACACTATTTTAGGGATAAAGCATCTCATAAATGTTTGGTGCATGATAAGAAGGCAAGAGATAGACAGGGGATCAGGAAACTCTCCAAGTGTGGGAAAACCAGACCAGTGTGTTCACTTAGCCCATCTTCTCATTTACTATGAAAGCTCTTTTAGTACAAAGCCACAACTGAGTGAGTTAAGCAGTAATGTGGATCTACTGTTAATATCATCTGAAGTGAAGGGATAGCCTTCCTCTCAAGCATCACTACCTGGCATAGAAAACAGAGCATAGGAGTCAGCCTCAGTGGGACCAGGATCTGATTCAGGCTTTGGCATTGTAAGAAAAGAGGAAGCTCAGCTGACCTTCCTACATCCTCTGTATGTGGTGATGTGATCATCACAAAACATTTAATTTCAGTGTGATGAAATTAGCTCTCTTGCTCTGAGTATTGAAAACTGTTTGGTAAATCTTGGATATGTAAAGATTGTGACTTTAAACTTGTTTCTTCCTTTGGGTGCTCAGTGTTCTCTTGTATTCATTAAACTAAAACCAAGTGCATTACCACTGAGTCGTTCTGACTCATAGTGACCCTGCGGGACAAAGTAGAACTGCCCCATAAGTTTCCAAGGAGTGCCTGGTGGATCCAAACTACCACCCTTTTGGTTAACAGCTGTAGGATTTAACCACTACACCACCAGGGTTTCTACTGAGGAGAGAAAAATCATGCCTGTGGGTAACAATATTCATAAACTAACGATGTCAAAGATCTATGGAAAGTTTAGTTAAGAAAAAAACCTGTTCAGAAATAAGAAACAAGTGTTGGGAATCCAACAACAACAAAAATGACGATTTTAGACCTTATTTAAAATGCATGCAGCCTGACAATTTAATTCACAAACTCACCCTAGAAAAAGTGCTGCATGCCTCTTTGCTGAATATCACTGTGGCCACCCTTGAAGTACTCAGCTTTGGAAGCTGTGCATCGATGTCAGAGACTAGTCCACCCTTTAAAGCAACTTCAGAACTCTTTTTCTGGACTGTTCCTCAGAACTGTCATCATAAAAGGTCTAACAGCTAACTTTGCAAATTGATCCTAGAAGAATTGCCTTGGGAGGTGGAGCTGGTGTTGGTGCATACCTGCCCAAGGGGGGCACTTCGGAAGTGGCTGTAGTGATATTCAGCAGTGAGGTATGTAGCACTTTTTACAGGATGAGTTCAGGAATTTAATTGTCATACTTCATAAGATGATAGCTCTGATGGCCATTCAGAAAAAGAGTTTGAAAATTGCTTTGAAGGGTGAGTTAGGCACTGGCATTGGTGCATAGCTTCCCGAGGGGTCCTTTGAAGATGACCGTAGTGATATTCAGCAGTGAGGTATGTAGCACTTTTTCTAGGATGAGTTTTTGAACGTAATTGTCCAACCATGTGTTTATTAAATGAAAGAACTGAACTCAAGTAGCTTGAGTACCATATATACAATGTTTTGTTTAACCTGTTGTTTACTTTGTGATCCATTAATAAATATTGGGCATAATATTGAGCATCAAAATATTTAAAGTGCAGTTTCTTTAATTATGTGAAATTCTCTTTATACATTGGCTAATAAAAGACTAGAAGATTGCTTAGTCTGATTTTTTTGAAACTGTATTTGAGAATTGACCTTTAAAGAGCAGACTTTGCTAGTGTGCGTTGCAAAGCTGCCTTAGCCACTCTACAGAACTGGAATTTTCTATCAAAAAATTTTGCTGAACTTTATTCAAAAGTGGTTGTAACTGTGTATTAATGAGAAACTGCCAGAAATTCAAGCATAATTGAGAAGAAGATATAAAACAAGGGATATCATTACTGATGTCAGACAGATCATGGGTAAAAGCAGAGAATAGCAGAACAATGTTTGCATATGTTTTATTGGCTATCAAGAGGCATTTGACTGTGTGGATCATAACAAATTAGGGGTAACGTTGTGAAGAACAGGAATTCCAGAGCACTAAATTATGTTCATGACAAACTTGCACTTAAAACCAAGAGACAGTCATTCGTACAGAACAGAGGGATACTGTGTGGTTTAAAGTCAAGAAAAGTGTATGTCAGCGTTGTCTGTTTTCACTATGCTTACTTAATCTGTGTACCAAAACCGAAACCTGTTGCAACCAGAGCAAATAATCCAAGAAACTGGACTGTATGAAAAAGAATGGAGTGTCAGGGTCGGAGGAAGACTCAGTAACAAAGTGTGTTATTCAGATGACTCCAGCTTACCTGCTGCAAGTGTAGAAGACTTGAAACACTTACTGATGAAGAGCAAGAAACACAGCCGTCAGTATGGATTACACCTTAACATAAAGAAAACAAAAATCCTCACAACTGAACCACTAAGCAGCATCATAATACATGGAGAAAAAGATTGAAGTTCTCAAAGATTTCATTTTACCTGGATTGGCAATTGACACCCGTGGAAGCGTAAGTCAAGAAGTCAAATCATAGGTTGCAACGAGCAAATCTGTTGCAAAAGTCCTCTTTAAGGTGTCAGCGAGCAAAGATTTCACTTTAAGGTATACCTGACCCAAGCTATGGTGTTTTCAATTGCCTCATATTTATGTGAAAGCTGGGCAATGAATAAAGAAGACTGAAGAGGAATTGATGACTTTATTAATGAAGAATACTGAATATACCATAGACTGCCAAAAGAACAAACAGATCTCTCCTGGAAGAAGTAGGGCCAGAATGTTCATTAGAAGCAAGTATGGCAAGACTTTATCTCACATACTTTGGACATTTTATCAGGAGGGACCAGTCCCTTGAGAAGGTCATGCCTGGTAAAGTAGAGGGTCAGTGGGAAAGAAGAAGGTCCACCGTGAGATGGACTGAAACAGTGGCAGCAACAATGGGCTCAAGCACAGCAAGGATTACGAGGTTGGCTGACGACGGGGCTGTGTATTGTTCTGTTGTACATAGGGTCACTAGGAGTCACAACTGACTTGATGGCCCCTAAAAACTAGCTTACCAAAGATGACATTATCTTTGCTAAACTTATTAAATGTTACTGATTTGTGTTATGGATATTATTTCCAATTCATATTAGTTGTTGATAGGTGATTTAAAATTGCGTTAACATTGTCATAAATCATGAATCTCTTTTCACTTCCACTTTCAGTTTACACAAATTGTTATTATGAGTGTGTTTATTACACATATTATGAAGTGAAAAAGTGTTATCAACGTGAAATATTTTAGTTTTAATATTTACCCTAGAAACAGTAATTTTATTTTGAAGTAATTTGAAAATGAATTAATTTTAAATAAAGTTAGCAAAGGAATCAGTATGATTTGATGTTGTACTATATATTAAATTAAGGTTACTGTGTCACATGCTTTTCAAAGTACTTAAAGGACTGAACACTGAATATTTATACAAGTAGGTTATTCTTATAAGCTGTAAGCTGCTCAAAGTATATGCGAAAGTTTTTGACAAGTTAACACATAAAAAGAGACATAAAGATAAAACTAAAAGATGATACTCACGTATTCCAAAAATCAGTTTATATTTCCAAATCATATTTGAAACAAAGAAGAAATACATAATAAAAGATTGACTTCTTATTGGAGAAAAAGCAGAGCAATCATTTGAAATCATAAATGTCATTTTGATTCAGAAAGCACATAATTTAGGAAAGACTTAGCGATGGGGGAAAAAAGCCTATTGTTTGTTTGGCTTGCCCCTAGGTGGTGATAAAAGTGTTGCAAAGTTGAAAAGACAAGGCAAAAAGACAAATGTATACTAAGTTGTTTTCAGAGGATTCCAGTTTTGACTATAGGAGTAAGTTGACTCAACTTTTCTGCCACTTTTCGTCTATTTGCTCGGGTGAATAAGGATAGCGCTGCTTTACAGCCTTATGTCTAGGTATTTTCCGAGTACCTTTTTGCCCCTAGTCATCCTCCAGTAACATGATACAGTTACAGTTTGGAGCACTTCTTTTCTGAACTATCATTCATTATCACACTTTGGTTTTGGTAGAATTGTAAACAAATGATAATGACAGTAGTAAAGTTTGCTCTGACTAGACTATGTAAAAATTGCTTAATGGGGAATTACATTGCATGTTCAATCTTTTGCTTAGAGACAAAAAAGCACCTGCTTGATAATTTCAGAACTTGATTATCACATCACAAAATAAACCACTGTTTCGTAGTCATTTGCTTGATGTGAAGATATATCATTTGACTAGAATTTTTCTGAGAACCAAAGAAGCTGATTCCTCATGTGTGTTCCCTTAATTGAAACTTACTTTCTCTTTAACACACTGGAAACCCTGGTGGTGTAGTGATTAAGTGCTATGTCTGTTAACCACAAGGTTGGCAGTTCAAATCCACCAGGTGCTCCTTGGAAACACAGTGGGCAGTTCTACTCAGACCTACAGTGTTGCTATGAGTAGGAATCAACTTGGTGGCAGTGGGTTTGGTTTGGGGGTCTTCTCTTTAACACATGAAAATATATCAGAGAAAACCACAGTGTTAATTTTTTGTTCTTGAGTTCAGAGACATTTTCATCAAGTATTCTTGACATAATAGCATTGATTGTGTTCTTGTTCTTTGTTAGTAAAAGGCTGATATATAATTTGTAAGGTTAAGAAAATTTTAAGTGCTGGGCTACATCTCTGTAAGTTTACTATGTACTCTGCCTAAAGTGATATGCCACTAAATTTACAAGTCCTATTTAGAGTGAAGAAAAATATCCAATACTTTATTCACAAATGAAAGTCAAACCCACAGCTATCGAGTCAACTCTTAGTGACTCTGTAGTACAGACTAGCAGTGCTCCATAGAGTTTCCAAGGAGTGCCTGGCGGATTTGAACTGCCAACCTTCTGGTTAGCAGATGTAGCACTTAACCCACTACTCCACCAGGGTTTCCTGTTCACAAATGCTCCACCAAAATTCTGAAATGAAAGTAATTATCTGATGTTTATCTTTCGGTAGAACATGTATAAAATTATATCTGCTATTCTGCTGTTTGAGGTAAAGCGAATGACTAAAAAGTAAAGGAATAATGGCTCGTGGTATTTATATTCTGTTCTCAAACTGAATGCTAAAACAGAGCTTACATGCATGAGAGTGTAGGTTGTGTAGTGTTCAACTCCAGGCAATATCATTTCTGTGGATTCCAGTGTAAATTACACTCCCTGAATTTGGGCAAGATGGTACCTTGAGCTGGAGGCCTTGAAAGAATGATCCAAAAGATAATTGCTTCAAAGAAAAGTCTGTAATGGTATCTTCTATGAGACGCAGATATAAGCATGTTCTTGTTATGTTGATCTCTCTCTCTTTCTCTCTTTCTCCTATGTGCGTGTGTTAGCAAACTCAGTTAGGGGAAGATAAATTTGATGTAGTCCCAAAGACTGGAAACTATCATAGTTTTCATTCTTTCTTCTCTTTTTAAAATTGTACTTCAGATGAAGCTTTACAGAAAAAACCAGATTCTGATTAAAGAGTTAGTGTACATATTGTTTCATGACATTGGTTAACAACCTCACAACATGACAGCAGTCTCCTGTCTCAACCTTGGGTCCCCTTTTTCTAGCTTTCTTGTCTCCTCGTGCCTTTCCAGTCCTTGCTTCTGTGCTGGTGTGCTCTTTCAGTCTCATTTTGTTTTATGCCCTGTTTAATTTGGGGCTGGAGGGTGAACCTCGCGAATGACTTTATTAATTGAACTGGAAGAGTTCTGGGCCATCCTCTCAGATCTTCTCCAGTATCTGTCAGGCCAACAAGTATGGTGTTTCCTTTTGAGTTAGAGTTTTGTTCTATGTATTTCTTTAGCTCCGTCTGGGACCCTCTGTTGTGACCTCCGTCAGAGCAGTCAGTGGTGATAGCTGGACATCATCTATTGTACTGGATTCAGTCTGGTGGAGGCTGGTGTAGATGTTGTCCGTTAGTCCTTTGAGCTAATCTTTCTCTTATATTTTTAGTTTCCTTCATTCTTCCTTGCCCCAAAAAGGGTGAGACCAGTGGAGTATCCTAGACAGCTGTTCACATGCTTTTAAGACCTCAGACCTTACTCACCAAAGTAGAATGTAGAACATTCTGTTTACAAACTATGTCATGCCAATTGAGTTAGATGTTCCCCAAGACCATGGTCCCCACAGCCGTCAGCCCAGCAATTCTGTCTCTTGGGGAGTTTGGACGTGTCTGTGGAGCTTTCATGAACTTGCCTTGTGCAAGCTGAGTTGGCTTTCCTGGTATTGTATATACTGTCTTACCCTTCACCAAAGCTGTTACTTATATAATGTCTATTTACTGGTTCTCCATCCACATGTCTTCCATCTCTCTTAACCATCAAAGGTTGTTTCTTTTTCTGTGTAAACCTTTTTATGAGTTCTGATAGTAGTGGTCTCATACAGTATCTATTTGCGATTGACTTATTTCACTGAGAATAATGCCCTTCAGTTTCCTCCATGTGATAAGATACTTCACAGACTCATCATCATTCTTTATTGTTGCATAATATTCCATTGTGTGTATGTACCAAAGTGTGTTAAACCATTTGTTGATGGGCATCTAGGCTGTTTCCATCATTTTGCTTTTGTGAACAGTGCTGCAATGAACATGGATGTTGCATATGTCTGTATGATGACTGTTATTTCTCTTGGATATATTCCTATGAGTAGGGTTGCTGGATCATAAGGTAAATTATTTCTAACTTTCTGCATGAGCACCATATTGTTTTCAAGAATGGTTGTATCATTTTACATTCCCACCAGCAGGGCATAAGAACTTTGATCTCCCAGCAACCTCTCCAACATTTGTTATTTCCTGTTTTTGTGATTCAGGCCAGAGTGAGATGGTAGCTCATTGTGGTTTTGATTTGCATTTCTCTAATGACTAGTGATCATGAGCATTTCCTCATGTGTCTGTTGTCCATTTCAGAATCCTCTGTGGTGAAGTGGTGAATGGTCTGTTCACATTACTTTTACTCAGTTTTTAATGTGAATTACTTGTCTTGTTGCAGAGATACTGGATTTTCTTATATATTTTAGAGATTAGGTCTTTGTATCATTTATAATAGCCAACACTTTTTCCCCAGCCTTCAGGTTCTCTTTTGGCTCTTTTGGTGAATTCTTTTCATGAGCATTAGTGTTTACATTGCCAAGTGCCAAGTGCCGTCGAGTCGGTGTTTACATTAGAAGATTCTAATTATTTAGTTTATCTCTGGAGTTCATGTGTTGTTTGCTATAGCGTGTATTCTGTTAATACAGTGTAGTAAGGCTTCTAGAGTTGATCCTATTTTGTCTTCTATGAACGTTATAGCTATTGGCTTTACATTTAGGTCTTTCATACATTTTGAATTTGTTTTTGTACATGGTGTGATGTATGGATCCAGTTTCATTTTTTACAGATGGACATCCAGTTTTGCCAGCACCATTTGTTAAAATGACTATCTTTTCCCCACCTGATGGACTTAGGGCCTTTGTTGAAAATTAGGTGACCGTATGGTCTGGCAGTGGAGGCTTGCATGTTGCTTTGATGCTGGAAGCTATGCCACTGGTATTTAGGTACCAACAGGGTCACCCAGGGTAGACAGATTTCAGTTGAGCTTCCAAACTAAGATAGACTAGGAATAAGGACCCTTCAGTGTACTTCCAAAAAGAACTAGCCGGGGAAAAATCTTATAAATAGCTGTGGAACATTGCCAGATATAGTGATGGAGAATGAGCTCCCCAGGTTGGAAGGCACTTAGAAGATGACTGGGAAAGAGCTGCCTCCTCAAAGTAGAGTTGGCACTTCAATGATGTGGATGGAGTAAACTCTTTGGGATCTTCACTTGCTCGTGTGACATGACTCAAAATGAGAAGAAATAGCTATAAATATCCATTAATCATTGGAACATGGAAGGTATGAAGTACGAATCTAGGAAAATTGGAAATCGTCAAAGATGAAATGGAACACGTGAACATCAGTATCCATTAGTGAGCTGAAATGGACAAGTACTGGCCATTTTTAATCATGTAATCATATGATATACTATCCTGGGAACAAAAACTTGAAGTGTAACAGTGTTGTACTCATCATCCAAAATAACATTTCAAGATCTCTCCTGAAGTACAATGCTGTCAGTGATAGGATACTATCCATATGCCTACAAGAAAGCTCAGTTAATAAGACTATTCTTCAAATTTACTCACCAACCACTAAGGCCAAAGATGAAGAGATTTAAGATTTTTACCAGCTTTGGCAGTCTGAAATTGATCAAACACACAATCAAGATGCATTGATTGCTACCGGTGACTGGAATGCAAAAGCCGAGACCAAGAAGGATTAGTAGTGGGAGAATACAGCCTTTGTGTTAGAAATAATGCCAGAGTCTTTGCTGAACTCTTCTATCAGTTTGAGCAGTTTACTTATAGATTCTTTGGGATTCTCTGCATATACAATCATATCATCTGCAAAAAGGGAGATTTTAACTTCTTCTTTGCCAGTGCAGATGCCCTTTATTTCTTGGTCTCGTCTAATTGCTCTGGCTAGAACTTCTAGTACAATGTTGAATAGGTGAGGTGAGAGTGGGCATCCTTGTCTAGAGTTCAGCAAAGTCTCAGGGTACAAGATAAACATAAGTAAACCCGTAGGATTCCTTTATACCAACAACGAGACTGTTAATGAAGAAATCAGCAAATCAATACCATTTACTACAGCCCCTAAGAAGATAAAGTACCTAGGAATTAATCTAACTAGAGAAATAACAGACCTTTACAAAGAGAACTGCAAGCCCTTACTACAAGAAACTAAGAAAAACTTAGATAAATGAAAAAAATCTACCCTGCTCATGGATAGGAAGACTTAACACTGTGAAAATGTCTATTTTACCCAAAGCAATCGACTTATACAATGCAATCCCAATACAACTTCCAGCATCATTTTTTAATGAGATGGAGAAACAAATGACCAATTTTGTTTGGAAAGGGAAGAAGCCCCGGATAAGTAAGGTACTACTAAAGAAGAAGAACACACTGAGAGGCCTCTCATTACCCGACGTTAGAACATACTACACTGCCACAGTGGTCAAAACAGCCTGGTACTGGTACAAGAAGAGACAGATCAGTCAATGGAACAGAATTGAGACCCCAGAGATGACACCATCTGCCTATGAACAGTTGATATTCAACAAAGGCCCTAAGACATTAAACTGGGGTAAAAACAGTATTTTCAACAAATGGTGCTGGCAAAATTGGATATCCATCTGCGATAAACTGAAACAAGATCCATATCTCACACCTTATACAAAAACCAACTCCGACTGGATAAAAGACCTAAATATCAAACCTAAAACGATAAAGCTCATCCAAGAAAAGGTAGGAACAACAATGAAAGTTTTAATACACAATGTGGACAGACTTCAAAATCTGTCCAACAAACCACAATCAACAGAAGAGAAAATAGATAAATGGGAACTATTAAGAATCAAACACTTTTGCTTTTCCAAAGACTTTATTAATAGAATTAAAAGAACAACTACAGAATGGGGAAAAATATTTGGCAACTCTATGTCAGATCTATGCCTGATCTCCATAATCTATAAGATACTACAAAATAACAATAAGAAGAAGATAATCATCCAATTAAGCGATGGACAAAAGAGATGGACAGACATTTCACTAAAGAGGAGATCCAGGCAGCCAAAAAACACATGCGGACATGTTCACAATCTTTAGTTATTAAAGAAACTCACATCAAGACTACAATGAGATACCATCTCACCCCAGCAAGATTGGCCATGATCCAGAAAACACAAAACAACAAATGCTGGAGAGGCTGTGGAGAAATTAGAACTCTCCTACACTGCTGGTGGGATTGCAAAATGGTACAACCTCTTTGAAAAACAGTCTGGTGCTTCCTTAAAGAGCTGGAGTTAGACATGTCGTTTGATCCTGTAATTCCACTGCTGGGAATTTATCCTTCGGAAGCAAAGGTTGTCACACAAATAGACACATGTACATGAATGTTTGTTTCAGGGCAGTCCACAATAGCCAAAAGTTGGAATCAACCCCTTTGGCCATTGGCAGATAAATGGATAAGCAAACTATGGTACATATACTCAATGGAACACTGTGCTATGATAAAAAAAAAATGACAATTATAGAAAACATATCATAACATAGTCTCATTTGGAAGATATCATGCTGAGTGAAATCAATTAGTATTGAAAGGACAAATTTTGTATGAGACCCCTGTGATAAGGACTTAACAAGAGATTTATGCACAGAAGAAAATGACTGTGTTGGCTAGACGGGGGGGGGGTGCTGAGGGTTTATATAGATGAGATAATTGATAGATGTTGGATGACAGAAAAGCTCCATATCAGCAGTCAGAACAAGACTAGATACTGACTGCAGTGCAGACAATCAGTTGCTCATATGCAAGTTCAAACTGAAGCTGAAAATTAGAACAAGTCAACAAGAGCCAAAACATGACCTTGAGATATATCCCTCCTGAGTTTAAAGACAATCTAAAGAACAGATTTGATGTGTTGACCACTAATGACCAAAGATCAGACAAATTGTGGAATGACATCAAAGATGTCATCCATGAAGAAAGCAAGAGGTCATTAAAAAGACAGGAAAAAAAGAAAAGACCAAAGTGGATGTCAAAAGAGACTCTGGAACTTACTCCTGAATGTTAGCTAAAGCAGCTAAAGCAAAATGAAGTAATGGCAAAGTAAAAGACCTTAACAGAAGATTGAAAGAGCAGTTCAAGAAGACAAAAGAAAGTATGATAATGACATGTGCAAAGAGTTGCGCATGGAAAACCAGAAGGGAAGAACACATTTTTCAAGCTGAAGGAAATGAAGAAAAAATTCAAGCCTAAAGTTGCAAATAGTGAAAGACTCAACAGGGAAACTATTAAATGACTCAGAGAGCATCCAAAGAAGATGGAAAGAATACACTGAGTCATTATACCAGAAAGAACCGCTCGATGTTCAGTTATCTAAAGAGGTAGCATATGGTCAGGAACAAATGAGACTGAAGGAAGAAGTTGAAGATGCATTGATGACATTGGCAAGAAACAAATCTCCAGAAATTGATGCAATATCAATTTAGATATTTCAACAAACAGATGCAGTGCTCAAAGTGCTCACTCATCTATACCAAGAAATTTGGAGGACAGCTACTTGGCCAACCAACTGGAAGAGATTCATATTATGCTCATTCTAAAGAAAGGTGATCCAACCAGATGCAGAAATGACTGAAAAGTATCATTAATTCCACACCAGTAAAATTTTGCTCGAGATCATTCAAAAGCTGCTACAACAGTATATTGACAACAAACTGCCAGAAATTCAAGCTGGATTCAGAAGAGGACGTGGAACCGGAGATATCACTGCTGATGTCAGATGGATCTTGGCTGAAAGCAGGGAATAACAAAAAGATGTATACCCTTCATTGACTATATAAAAGTATTTGACTGTGTGGATCATAACAAATTATGACTAGCATTGCATAAAATGGAAATTCCAGGACACTTAATTGAGTGCTTGAGGAATCCATATGGATCAAGAGGCAGTAGTAGGAATAAAACAAGGGGACATTGCATGATTTAAAGTCAGGAAAGATACGTGTCAGGGCTGTATCCTTTCACCACAACTTTTCAATCTGTATGTCAAGCAAATAATCTAAGATGCTGGATTATACAAAAAAAGAATGAGGCATCAGGATTGGAGGATGGCTCATTAACAACCTGTGTTATCCAGACAGCACCACATTACTTGTTAGAAATGAAGAAGATTTTAAACACATACTGATGAAGATCAAGGACCACAGCCTTCAGTATGGATTTCACCTCAACATCAAGAAAACAAAAATCCTCACAACTGGACCAGTAAGCAACACCATCATAAATGGAGAAAGGATTGAAGTTGTCAAGGATTTCATGTGACTTGAGTCCACAATCAATGCCCACGGAAGCAGTAGTCAGTAAATCAAAAGACGCATCGCATAGGGAAAATCTGCCACAAAGGATTGTTTCAACTTGTTGAAAAGTAAAGAAGTCACCTGGAAGACTAAATTGTGCCTGCCCAAAACCATGGTATTCTCAATTACATCATATGCATGTGAAAGCTGAACAATGAACAAAGAAAACAAAAAGAACTGATCCTTTGAATTGTGGTGCTGGAGAAGAATGTTGAAGATACCACGGACTGCCAAAAGAACAACCTTATCTGTTCTAAAAGTAGTACAACCAGAGTACTCGTTGGAAGCAAAAATGGCAGGACTGCGTCATAGATACTTTGGTCATGCTGTCAGGAAGGATCAGTCCCTGGAGCAGGATATCATGCTTGGTAGAGTGAAGGGTCAGTGAAAAAGAGGAAGACCCTCGATGAGATGGATTGACACAGCGGCAGCAACAATGGACTTAAGCATAAAAATGATTGTGGATATCACACAAGACTTGGCAGTATTTTGTTCTGTTGTCCACTGGGTCACCCTGAGTGGGAACCAATTTGTCAGCACCTAACTATTACCACTGTTACTAAGTGATCGAATTTCTACCTGGGTTGGAAACAATCATAGTTTAAGTGTTGTTTTGGAACTCAAGACGTGGTAGAAATAAATGTGTGAATTTAAGGGTATTTTCCAAATAGGAGATAGACAGCATCATGAGAAAAAGGGAGATTTCCTAGAGATAAGCCTTAGAGGATGAAGAACAGAGTCTTGGGGAACACCCATATTTAATGAGAAGAAAAAGAAGAAGAGCTAGTGAAGATTAATGAAGAGAAGTCAGAAACGTGAAAGGGTAACTAGGAAGAAATGCTGCTATAGGGACCATGAGAGACACTGTCAGGATTGAAAACAGAAACAAATCCTGTAAGACAAAATAGAACTGCCTGGCATGGTTTGCAGAGAAGCTGGGGAATTTGAACCACTGACCTTTTGGTTAGCAGCTGAACTCTTAACCACTATGCTACCAGGGCTCCAAGGTCAAAAGAATAGAGATAATTAACAGCATCGTAGTTTCAAAGACATTAAGCAATTGTAAAATCTATCATTTATAAGTAACTGCTGTGCATTTGAGAATAGCACTTTTTAAAATCCTCCTGTTATAAACCGCATGAGACAATATTATCTTTCTTTTGTTTAAAAAGAAATAACAAATGTTTGGAGAAGTAAAAAACTTGCCCAACATCACACAGTAATTAGTGGAACTCAAATCTGTGTGAATTCAAAGCTTATGTGCTATATATATGGTTTGCTTCCAGACTCATGGCTTCCATCTCATTTTGATTGTTAGAATTGCTAGAGAAGCTATTAAGAAAAAAAGAAGGTGCTGAGACCTCAGCATCAAGGATTCCAGTTCTTTGGGTCTTAGTAACTATGTCGGAAACCACAGCTGAGTCACAGTTCTCTATCATTTAGCAAATGTGCATCTCAAAAATATAGGTGTTGGACAAGATGATAAATAAATTCAGTGATTTATGACTAATATGATAATAGCCAATAGATGAATTTAAAGTACACATGAATTTTATTCTTAAAAAATGGCTTTGTATTTTCAGTAAGAGATTTCATATTCTTTTGTAGTACAGAGGCCTTTATTTGTCAGAAAAGTGATATCACAGTGGAATCACTGAGCTTATTATGCTCAAACTTGAAAATGTGCAAGACATGACCTCTAACAAATCATTTTATAACAGCATTTTAGTCTCAGATAATTCACAACATATCCCATCTTCTTTATTGTTTAGTCATTTGAATCATCATTTGCTGCAAACCACCATTTTTCTCCTCATGAAGGATATCTACTTCATTAAAGCAGTAAGTAAGAGCAAAATCATGATTACTGGCTTTGAAATGAGTTTTCTTTTTAACTCTCTATTAAATGAAGTTCTTGGTTAATGTGGTGACATTTGATGTTGATTCTCTTAGTGCAGTTCAAAAAAATTTCCTACTTACACAACACACTAATAAAGCACTGCTAGGTTTATCTGATAGGAGCCATGGTGGCCCAGTGGTTAAGTGCTTAGCTGTTAACTGAAAGGTCAGCAGTTTTAACCCACGGGCAGCCATGTGAGAAAAGACCTGGTGATCTACTCCCATAATGCTTACAGCTTAGGAAACTCTACTGGGCAGCTGTACTCTGTGATACAGTGTCTCTGTGAGTCACAATTGACTCTGGCACATAACAAGAAGACTTTTATTTGATGTGAAGAACAATGTCTTGCACTGAGTAGAGGGTGAAGCTGAATATTAGTGAATGTTTGTTGAATGGCTATAAAGTAGAGGAAAAGTGAATATGGTCATTATTTATACAGTATTTAAAATATTCCGACAAACTTGATTTCTTAAAATTTATACGTGTAACAAACCAACTATGGACAAAACACAAAATTATAATGGCATCATAATGGTATTTTCCAACATACTTTAAATAATAAATTAATAAATTCATTTTTATAAAAGAAATGTTAATGTATTTTTAAATACAAGAGACTTTAAATAGTTTGTATTTTCCCTACATACCCCATGGAAACCTGTAACTTATTTATTTATTTTAAAAAAAAAACCTGCACATTTTAGTATAAGATTAGGTTGCTTGTATCACTGTTGCCTGGATATGCCACGAAATAGCCTAACGGAATTACAAACACTGACAAATTAAACCATAACACTTGGGATCTATATGTAACTTTTTCAGAAGGGAGTCAAACACTTTGCAACACTGAGTATTATCTGGGTACCAGTGACACACACATTGCTAACTGAGCTCCATGGCAGTCCCTTCCAGGCCACCTGAACTCCAGACTTCATGAGAAAAAGGCAGGCTTCTTGATTTCAGTGACATGGAAAACAAAAATCACTGTACTTTTGCACCATGATTGCTACCACAGACTAATTCCTTTTGGAAAAATGAACAAAAGTATAGCTGCTGGAAAATTAGCATCTAAAATGTATTTTTCGTGTCCAGAGTTAAGCCTAAAAATTAATTTATTGGGATAAGTCCTAAGATAACAGCTTGTTAATCATGAGAACCATCACTTACTGAGAGATTACTGTTCTTAGGCAATTTACATGTATCTCATGGAATCCCTAGAACAGCTGCTTATGATGGGCTTGGTTAATCTTGTTTTACAGTGACTTTAACGTTTTGCCCAAACTCATAGAGTTGATTGATGAAATTGGAGTTTGAACCCAAATATTTCTGGCTACAAAATCTGTCTGTTAATCACTACAATCAATAGACCTATAACTCTGCAGTCATTAGCAGGACTGACACTTGTGTTTGTGAGTAAGATGATGCATAGAGTGATGAGAATCCTAGCCAGTTCTTCGAGTCATCAAACTGCTCCACAGTAGTCAATTTTTAAAAAAATTATTGACTTACGGGTCTCAGGGTCATAGAATACTCTTCACATAATTATTTTTAAAACTTAGAAGGTTCCAATCCATAAATTTTTTAAGTCAAAAGATGCAAATATGGAGAATTCACAGAAATTATGTTGTCTGGCAAGCCATATGTTATAGATAACTACTGAAGAACTCTGACAGAGGTTTGAAATAATATATTTTTTGAGCTGTTTTCTTTCAGTATTTAAAAGATGTCACTCCACTGTCTTCTAGTTTGCATAATTTCTGATGAGAAGTGTGTTGTAATGCTTTTCTTTTTTCCTCTGTATGTAGTGTGTCTTTTTCTGTCACTGCTTTCGGTAATTTCTCTTTATATTTCATTTTCAGCAGTTTTAATATGATGTATTTGGACAGATTTTTTAAAATTCTTCATTTCTGGGAACTTCTTTTTGTTGTTTAATGTGTTTCAGTTTTGGAAAACTTCTTGCCCATTATCTGTTCAAATATTTGTTTTGTCCTGTTCTATCTCTCTCTATTTTTCCTTTTATAACAGCCCCATCTTCCTCCCAGAGTAGTGTCCAGTCTCCTCTTGCAGACATTTTTTTTCAGACTAGTTGGATACTTGAAAATTCTACTGCTTGATGAGCATCATAAGAAAAGTTATAATTTTATAGATTTTATGGTTTTCATTATGAGGATGTCTTTCCAATTTTCCTCAAATGTTTGGCTCAAGCCAATGTCTCCTTGTTCTATTTTGAGAAGTTTATGAAAATTAACATATTTCTCTTTCAGACAGACTGGAAGGCACTATGGCTATCTTACTATAAATTTTTGATAACTCATGAAGAGAAAGAACTATATCATAGTTCTTTATAAATGTTTCTTCAGCATAATTATTAACTTTATGTCACTAAACCTAATAAACAAACAAACAAACAAAAAGCCATTGCTGTTAGTTGGGGTCCAATTCATGATGACCATAGAGGTCAGAGTAGAACTGCCCAATAGAGCTTACAAGGAGCACCTGGCAAATTTGAACTCCCAACCTTTTGGTTAGCAGACATCACTTAACCCACTACACCACTAGGGTTTCCCATTAAACCTAACAGCTAGTTAAATTTTTTCTAAGAAAAATTCCAGATACTCTGCATGCACTATGGTCAAAAAAACATGATGACCGCTTTCTTGGATAACTATCTGATTTCTTCATAAAATGTATTGTATACCTAAGATTAACAGAAGTTGACAGTTTGAGTAGTTTGATTTCTATTGGCAGTGTTTTGTTCCCTAATACAGTACAGTCAAAAGAAGACACCACCAGTTAATGGAAAGTTGGATTTATTATAATTGTTAGTTACTATGCAAAAGAGTGCATGATATTGTACTTGGAGAATACAGTATATAAAGCAAAGAAGGATCCTACAGTTGCTTTTGATGATGTGTGGCATTTAAGAATTGGCCAACTCCCAGAGGTAGCACAGAGAAACTGAAGTGCATTGACTTGGATCAGCAAAATAAATTCACTTTGTACATTTATTCATTGGCAGCCATACAAAGATAATTTAGGCAGAGGTTCAAAGGCTAGTATGTACAGTTCACTTTCTCCTCCTCTCACTTTCCCTGCAACAAGCACCCCAAAGAAATGTTACTTCATGTGCTTATAGAAGTGACTGATTCTAATACTGGGCTGATTTCAATCTGAGCAAGTCATTTGGACGTGTTGCCAGCTGGATGAGCATGTTAACAGCTGTCACACTATAAATGCATCACTGTTTTGAAAAACTAATTCAAAGTGATTGTTCTAATGAAGAAAACATCCCAAATGATTTTTAAAACCAATCAAACAATTTATTTGAGATGATTCTGTTTTTGAGAATAGGGAAGACACTATTGTCTTGCTTGGAAAGAGATTTATCTAGAAATTTGGGAACCTTCCCTCTCAGAGAGTCAAAAAATTAAAGGACACAGGGCTGTTAAACCAATCCAAAGAAGCTGCAGCATAAACGCCATTGCTGCTGAGAAGTAAATCAAAAGTACACTAGCTGATGGTGCTCTTGTTGCTATTAGTTGCCTTCAGGCTGGCTCATGGTGACTCCCTGTATCACAGAGTAGAAATGCTCCATTCGGTTTCCTCGGGTGTAATCTCAACAGGGGCCAATCTCCAGGACTTGGTTTCTGTGGCACCAATAGGTGAATTCAAACTGTGAAACTTTAGGTTAGTAATCAGTGCAGTTTACACCACAGAGAGACCTACCAGTCTCAGAAAAGGCTCAAGCTGAAATTTGTTTCAAATTCATGTAAACGCAATCACTATTTTAAATTCAAATAAAATTTGTGATAGACCTATTGCTTTGTAGAATGTCTTCATTGAAACAATATTATATTGTTATTAGGTTATATGTATGCATTATATATATGAGTATATGCCAAGCCAGCCAAGTGCCGTTGAGTCTGCAATACACAAATACATTCTATTTTCTTTTGTTTTTTGTTTAATATGTAGATTATCTTCTTAGAGTTAAAAATGGAATCCTCTTCCAGTCAAGCTACCAGAGGCAACAAAAGATGGCTTCAACTTGATTTTGAAACAATAACTGTGTATAATGATCCAGAGATGGAGGTGACTAAGCAGCTCAGAGGTATTTAGGCTAATGCAATCTTCATGATACCAGCACATCATAGGCTCGTCTTCCTTTCAATAACATAATATCAGTGGCTAGCCCCCAGAGCTGATTGCATCACAAAGGGATTACCCTAGTCTCACTCCGGGAATTAAACACACAGACAAAGGGCAGACAGCTGAGTCCTACATCAATTTGGCATTAGTTATATGCTGCATACTTAAATTTAATCTGCTGCCACAGGGCAGAATTGTGGACCTTCTTAGCTGTGTTCTCAAGACCCCATTTTAAAAATATTAAAATCTCTCAGTGTGTTTTCAGGGCTCAGTAATATACTTAAATGCACAGTAACTGAGCCTAGGAAGGGAAAACATCCAACAACCTAGAAAGACCTGGGAATTTGCAAGATGTGCCCGTGACTCTGAAAACAGCAAGCACTGAGGGGAGCTTTGGTAGAGAGCTGCAAGTATCTGCAGTCACTTAAACTTGGATAGCTTTTCCCCAACTCACTGTCTTCACTTTTTCTTTCCTATTAATTTTCTTCCAAAATCTGATTCTGTTTGAAATCAGAATTGTTCCAAACAAAGACCTTACTCTTGCTTTTGCTCTCTATTTGTCTTGTAGCTATTTGAACAAAAATTAATTTATTAAAGAATTTGTGCTTCGGAAATACAATAGTCAAGAGGGGAGATTTATCAGATGTAATCTAACCTTATTAGGCTTTACATACTTACATGCAGAGATGAAGACAGAGTTTTAAGATATGATTACTGTTGTCCAGCGTGAGAATCTGAACTTCTCCAATGATGTCCCTTCTAATAACTTTCCAAGACACTGCATATAATTGTATACCTTTTGATCATTTTTCAGCCTTGGTGATTCCTTATGAGAACTCCTTGTCAAATGGGATTATGTATTAAAAGGGACTATATTTGAAGAAACTTTCCCAAATAATACAGTTTGATGGTGTCTATGACGTGCCTCGCAGCTGAACGTGAATCTTACTTCAGTTGAACTCTATGGAAGCCCCAGAATCAGGAAATTGCACAGCTACACAGTTAGTCAAGTTAGCCTAGTCTAAGAGATTCGGGACCTGATGGATAACACAGGAGAGGTGAATGCAATTCTGGGAAAGGTCACAACAAATTAGACTTACAAGTCTAGAATAAACTTATGTACTCCGGAATAAATTTAGCTATAGATAAAAGGTAGGCAGTGCATTTTCTTTTCTTTTTTTTAGTATCACACATAAGCAAATAAATAAATAGTAAAGATCGTATGAGGTTAAGAAAACTTTTTCCAGGGTCAAAATCTTTTGAAGCTATATATCCTTAAAGCTATATAAGTCCCTTATTAACAGAAAGGCACTGAACATTTCATTCAAATTTTGTTGTAATTTTACTAACAGCAAGTAATGAACATGAGAAGGAGGTATTTTCTTTTGTCACTAGGACTGAAGGATTTTCTAGGAAAAAAAACTCACAGATAATGCAGCTTTGTGTCAACAACCATACTCCAGTAATATCCAGTGTAATTTGTCCTTTATTCCTCAGAATTCTTTTACTTTGTCTAGTTTGTAAGGAATGGTCCTCAATTAGTTGTGCTATGTTTCCTCTTGCTTGGTCAGCATTTTTGGTCCAACAAGGAATGGCAGAGTTCCACAATTAGATCAAAAGATCAATCCTAATGTACCATTTTCTCCTCACCGTCCTGCTGTAATAAAGTGGCTGCAGTTCTCCAGGGGACTACTCAAAATCCGAGGACTGATATTTCTAAATTAGCTGGCTTCCTGACCTTGCTAGTAATTGCATTAGTTTATCAATGTTCCACACAATTTATTACTCTCCAATATGTACCAAAGTGTTTATCTCTCAACACTAACAATATTAAAAAATCTCAACTATCTATTGCAGAACAAAGAGGCACCCTTTCATTAGGGAAAAACATAAATAAGTGGAAAATGTCACACCATCTGCTTTGGCATGTCAGAGTGGCAACTCCTGAACGGAATAGGGGCGGCTGCTTCCCTTGATTTGATGACCTTATGTTTTGTAGTCTGGAAGGAAGCAGAAAAATCAAGTTTGCTTCCATTTGTGTGTGATGCAGAAATGAAATGAGGCTTTCTGTCTTACTAAAACTCTGGCTTCATTCCAAGAGAAAGAAATGTCAGTGATAAAGCCTTATCAAAGCATTTACAATGATTTGAGTACTGACAAAATCTCACTTTGAATTTAAACCTGGTGCATTTTGACTAAGAAAAGCATTACATTCTTGGGTTCTATTTTGGGATGAAGAAAATCAGCAGCATCCACCCACTGCCTTCTTCTTTATCACTCTGTTATACATTATTTAAACCTTCTACTTGATTTGGGCAGTGACCAAGCTATGACAAAGCTCAGTGTATTAGACTGACTAAAAGTAATGTTGGACGGAAGTTTTGACAAAGAAACATCTGGTTTACACATACTGTGGACAAGGAAGTGTAGCATGGGCTGGCTAAGAGCAGTGTGGTAACCTGCTCGGGAGAAACTTGGTCTGCTAAAGATTGCACTGTCCGGCTTTAAATAATGGGCTGTCTTTTATCTATCTTACGTTCTTCTTCTCTAATGTTTCCTTCCAGATGGTACAGAAGTTAGGAAGCGTTTAGTTAGTACATATCCATCCACTCATCCGTCATGCAGAAAACTGAGTCCCTGTGTTCAGCCATATGCACATAACCAGTAAGCAAGGTATAAACAAATCACTGCCGCTGAGTCAATTCTGACTTAGCGACCCTGTAGGACAGAGTAGGATTGCTCCATAGAGTTTCCAAGGAGTGCCTGATTTGAACTGTTAGCCTTTCGTTTGGCAGACATAGTACTTAACCGCTATGCCACCAGGCACAGGCTCAATTGTATTTATTTATGCCAATCTGTACTGCACAACTTTTTGTGGGTTTCTTCACATATTTGATGTGTCATGGTGAAATTATGTACTACTGATCAGTAAGTAAACACAATTAAGCCTGTATGTACCTTGCTTGTTGGGTAATCTGTCCCTGAAAAGCTTGGAAGGCATTTGACATTGTCGTCTTAAAATGTTACAGTCTTTATATTATAGTTTTTATTATTGTTATTATTTTATTTTATTGATAATAGTTAGCTTTGTGTTCTTTCAAAAGCAGATTTCATTTCTTCTGTACACCAACAGTTCATTTGGGGGTAAAGAATAAAGTTCCTTTGGTAAGGGAACTGTTAGATTTGGCTTCTTCTATGCATTCTACTCACAAGCTTCCCACAGCACTTTAAAATCCATATTTGGAAAATTTTATTGTTTTAATTACATACTGAAGTCACGGAAATTCTTAGCTTTTAAAACCCTCGACTGCTTTGACATCTCGTTAGTGTTTGAGTGTTGTTTATGCTATGTTAGCCTTACCAACCCCAAATCAAGGAACCCCCAAACTGTGCCCCCTGTGTGTGTTGCAGAAGCTAAACTACACATGCAATTTACTATAGTTTAGCTTCAGATTAAACACTCATGGAGCAGCTATGATGAAACACATTCCATTCTGTGCATTTTCTATACACTCAGGTCTTTTCTAATTACTTGGAAAATATAGTTAATGATTTTCTTTCTGCTTTAATAAAACTTCGCTTAGATGTTTCAGTTACCTCATATCATTTTGTTTCAAATGAATAATGTTATTTCCATTCAGGTAAAAATAAAAGATAAATCACAGAGACATAATTTTCAGCAATAAAAATCATACATGTTACAATACAGGCTGAGCTTGAAGACATGATGCTGAATAAAATAATTAATCACAAAAGGACAAACATTGTATGACCTCATTGATATAAAAAGACAAGAAAAGGCAAATACACGGAGAGCAAAGTTTGCTGGTTGTTACCAGGGGCCTGAGGGTGAGGGAAAAGAGGTGATGGGAAAATCACAGCTGATCTTTGCAGCTGCCACAAAGTTACACACCTGTAAAAAGTTGAATTCACAGATGTTTTGTGATAGATATATTTACAGTGGTAAGCAAAAGAAGAGGAAGAGGAAGAGGAAGGGGAAGAGGAGCTTCTGAGGCTGCTTAAGTGCAACGAAAAACCTCACGGAATTTGGTCCCTTGACTCAGAGTTCTGGAGCAATGTTTTTATGGGAGCATCCTAGTGCTGAGTGCTTCTGTTCTTTCTCTTCAATTTTTGCATAATGCCAGATGTCTTAAAAGATTGCAAGTGACTTTCCAAAGTGCAACAGTTGGACTCCATGATCCTGGAGAAACAGAGAAAGAGAAACAGCCAGGAATAGGAGAAGGATATGGAATGTATGGCTAATTGCCTCCATGAATGAATTCCTTCTTTGCCAAGAGACCAGAAGAACTGAACGATGACAGGACTGAACATTTTGATTAAAGATCCTGTAGAAGAATCCTGATCAAAAGAGGGGGAAAATGTAGCATAGAATTTAAGATTTTCATGCACTGCAGACTTTCTGAAGCCGTGGAGGGTAGATGAATCCCTGAGACTGTTGCCCTGAGATTCTTTAAACCTTAAACAATAAATATCCCATAAAATTTTCTTAAAACCAAATGTCAATTTAGTGCAGCTAGTGAGAAATGTCTACTTTGTACATTATGCTTTTTAAAGGACTGTCTATATGGGATCAGACTGCCAACAGCCAAGTTGTGAGCAGTGAGTTCATGTGTTTGAAGAATGAACAACTCAGAAAAGGAAGGTGAGTCTTTTAACACAATTTGAAAAGCATAAACAATGTTGCTAAACTGTACAGGTAGAAACTGTTGAACTGGTGTATGTGTTGCTGTGTACATTCTCAGCAACAACAACAAAATAAAATTCAGAAATAAATACCATAAAACAATGCATTTTATTAAAATACCAGTTTTGTGAATATAAAGGACTTTCTGGGGAATTGGAACATAAATATTTATTGGCTATCTACTGTATGTCTGCTGCTTTAAAAGTGTTACTCATTCTCCCAAAAATATATTAATTGAGAATTTATTTCATGACAGGCACTGTACTATATAGAAAATATGAGTGTCACTAATGTTTCACACATTCAAGGGGATATGTAGATGAGAGAATACCTTTCAAAAACATGTTCTACTTTATATAAAAGTAGTGAGTATATGAGTGTTAGAGGAAGATGCTAAGGAGTTACCTGGTCTGACTTAGTTAGGAAAGTCTGCACAGGAAAAGTAAAGCGTATGTGGAGGCTTCTCTCTTCCGTTCATTCACCCCATTCCCTCCCTTCCTGCATCTTCTTCCTCTCTTTTGCACTTCACTAGATTTAAAAAATTACTACATTAAAAAAAATAATAATACAGAGACATAGAAAGTAAAAGTTAATAACTCTCTATTATCTCTCTCACCTACTCCAAAATGATGATAATTCTTTAAGATAACTAATAAGAAGATAGCATAATATATATGGGGAGAAGGATATGGTGATACTTTTCCATAAAGAGTACAATCAAGAAAACCCTATGGAGCAGATCTATTCTGTCGTATGGGTTTGCTATGAGTCCAAATCGACTCAACATCACCCAACAACTATGAATGTATTTTCCCTATATATATTATATGTAGTCGCCATGAGTCAGATCCGACTCGACGGCACTTGGCTTGGCATATAAATAATACATACATGAGGACTTCCAGTTAAGTTCCCGAACTTATCCTAGAAAAAGTGCTACATACCTCATTGATGAATATCACTATGGTCACCTTCCAAGTAATCCCGTTGGGAAGCTAAGGACCAACACCAGTACCTAGTCCACCTTTCAAAGCAATTTTCAAACTCTTTTACTGGAAAGGCCATCAGAGCTGTCTTTGGATAACCCTTGATGTCTTGAATGTCATCACAATGTCTTCCTTTTAATATTTCCTTTATCTTTGGATAAAGGAAAAAAAATCATTGGAGGCCAGATCAGGTGAGCAAGGAGAGTCTGTCAATACAGTTATTTGTTTACTGACTAAAAACTCCCTCATAGACAGCTAAATTTGCAAACTTGCCACCTTGCACCATGTGCAATGGTCATTCCAGAAATAGTTCCAAAATGGCTTTGAAGGGTAGACTAGGTGCTGGCATCAGGACATAGCTCCTCAAGGGGGATACTTGGAAGGTGACCATAGTGATATTCACCAGTGAGGTATGTAGCACTTAGAACAATTAAGTCCAAGAACTTGTTAGACCTCATATGTCTCAGGATGGGGGGGGCAGAGAGAGAGATTAATATGAAGGAGGTTGCTCACATGATCGCCAAAGCTGGAACATCCCAAGTTAGCAGGTCAGGATAGAGACTTCTGATTCACATAGCCATGGTTTCCCAAGATTGCAGGTAAGCTGCTAGCTCAAGTCGCAAGAATTCGAGGTCAAACCAACAAAAGCCAGCTGTAGAATCCAGCAGGAGCAAAAAGCCCACAAGTCTTGCCAGAATCACTGCTTATATTCAATGCAGGCCACACATCCAAGAAAACTCCCTTGAGACTGATTGGCTTCTCACAGCAGATTCCATAATTAGGGTGATCATATATCAAACCTCAGCAGGGAAGTTATCACAACATTATAAACTTGTTACCATCAAGCCAATTCTGACTCAGTGACCATACAGACTTGACTACCAAAATACTGACAATCATGATCCAGCCAAGTTGACACACAACCTTAAACCACAGCATAGAGGTAAATAGTATGCATTATATTTACACACAGTGAAACTTGTGAGAACTGGAACACGACAGGACTGCCTTGCTTTTTTGGATCTTGGAAGTTCCTGGCCTTTGATGGGGTATGGTCTTACGACTTTTTTTATTGTTTATTTTAGTGGAAAATATTTGCATTTTCTTTCTATGACAGGTTTCTGCCTTACTGTTTCCAGGTTTAGCTGCTTTTACTTTGTGTATATGGTATCACACTCTACACATCATTTTGTCACTTTTTTTTTCTATTGAAGCTATATTCAAGAGACCACATTAAAACATAAGAATTCCAAAATAAAATTACTTATAATCCCAGGCGGAAGTCAGATCAGTGTTTTCATTTGTCACTGTCATCTTCTTGTTTTCTCCTATTGTCATGGATTGAATTGTGTCCCCCCCAAAATGTGAGTAGCAATTTGGCTGGACCATGATTCTGAGTACGGTGTAATTATCCTCCATTTTGAGAATTTCCTATATTGTAAATCCTAGTCTCTGCCTGTAGTTAACGTGGCAAGATTGCATTATGTTAAAGAGGATTAGGATGGGACTAAGTCGCTTACTAAGGGAGTTTCCCTGGGATGTGGCTCACATCACCTTTCATCCTACAACAGATGGAAGGGAAGCAAGCAGAGTTGGGGGCATCATACCATCAAGAAAGCAGCACTGGAAGAAAAGCACTTCCTTTGGACCTGAGGTTCCTGTGCTAAGATACTTCCAGACCAAAGGAAGACTGATGCAACACTACCTTCCTTCAGAGCTAGCAGAGAGAGAGTGCATTCCCCTGGAGCTGACACCTTGAATTTGGACTTGTAGCCTCCTGGACTGTGTAAGAGTAAACTTTTCTTTGTGAAAGCTATGCACTTGTGATATTTCATTAGAGCAGGACCAGATGACTAAGACATTCATTTTGTACATCATCAGTTAGTATTATACCCTGTGAATTCCATTTTATTGCTGTCTTTTTTAATACCCTCTCTGTTCTCTACCTTCCTCTGATGATAACTAATGCTTACAACTTCCTCATCTTGAACACCCTCCCTACATTTTCATTTATTCTGAATCATCTTTTTCTCCACTCTCATGCCAATTAGCTTGCATGCATCCTTGCATGTGTATTCAAACATGCATACAAGTTTTGTTATTGAAATTTTTATTAAAATTGTATCACAATATTTTATAATGGATAAAATGAAATTCAATAAAAAATTTCCCTATGATGGACAATCTAGCTTGTTTTTGACACTGCAAAAATATCTTGCAACAAATATCTGTCTACATAAGTTTGTATGGGCTGCAGCTTTGATTTCTGAAGAATAAGTTCTCAAAATAAAGATTTATGGGTCCAAGTATTGATGTATTTTTAGCTTTTACAGCTATTGCCTGATTTCTTTAGGTCATGGAAATATTTAACAGCAATGCATGAGGTTTCTGCTTCCTCATATCTTTGTCAACATTGGATGTTATTGCACTTTGTAATTTTTGTTAATATAATAGGTGAAAAGCAAGTATCTATCTCATTGTTTTAAATTTGAATTTCCTTAGCTAATGGTCAAGATAAACATCTTTTCATGTTTTTTATTAATTTATTTTAAAGTTCATCTGTTTATAATTTTTGCCCAGTTTTCTTTTTCTTTTGTAGAATCAGTTGGTAGAGGCTCTACCTGTATCATAGATGTTAATTTTTTGTATCATCAGGAATTTCAGTGGGTAACAATGGAATGTGTCTAACTGGGTTAAGCAGTTAGGAGTTTGTTGGAGAGTGCTGGGCAGTTCGCTGAACCTGTGAAAGTCTTGAGACACAAGCTTGAGGCTGTTTCCAGAAAGAACACACAACATCACACTGAAACACTGGCCTGAGGAGAACATTCACCGTTACTAACAGCTGTGGCCTCTGTGGCTGCTACCCACTCTTTCAAAATCAGCAGCTGTCACAGAGCCTGGATCCTCAAAGGACTTAGTTCTCAATCTTAAGTCTCATGTAGGTGCACACAGTTGACTGAATACAGGTAGCGTGGCTGCATTCCATCAGCAGGAGAGGCTGAGAAAGTGCTTTTTCTGAGTTTCACTGTGTGAAGGCAGGATTCAGAAGAAGGTATGCTATCAAAATGCAGGGCAAGTTTTCAGAGTTTGGGCACCAGGAAGATGGGTGCTCACTGCACCTTTTATCTGTCTCACAAGTCACAAATATTTTCACTGCTTTCTGTTTTGTCTCTGCTTATGATAACCAAAAATAAGTAAACAAATTATATTTCTCTCTCGTATGGTTTCTGGGTTTTCTATTTTGTTAAAGAAGTTCTCTCCCCTTGCTAGGTAGAGATTTTAATAGTGGATTTTAGCAGTGGATTTATAGGAGAGTTTTTGTTGTTTATTGTTATCTAAACATTTATTTTTTACATAAACTTCAAAAGAATTTTGATCAATTCTAAGAAAACAAATTGGAATTATGGTTGAGATTTCATTAGAGGTACAGGATAGTTTATTAAGGATTGACCATATTATGAGAGTCATTTTCCTTCCCAAGAACCTGATTATTTATTTAGTTCTTGTTTTACATCTTTATACAAGACTTTGAGGCTCTCTTTATAGAAATCATAGGTCATATGTCTTTCTTGTTAAATTAGTTCCTGGGTAGGTTATGGTTTTTATTGCTATCATGAATGAAATATTCTTCCATTTCAAATAATAATTGGTGAATAGTAGCGTAGGCAAAAACAATCTACTTTAGTGTTTATCCTTGGTCTAGATACCTTTCCAAGTTCTCTGATTATTATATCTTGGTGGTAGAGTCTTGTGGGCCAAATGAAAACATTGTTATGGCTCTTTTTTCTAATGTTTACACCAATTATTCGATATTTTTTATTTTATTTAGTAAATCCTTTGAAACAATGCTGAATGTGATAGACGTTGGTATCATCTTTCAGGCTTCATAAAAGCAGCAGTAACAATCCTAGCAATGGAAACAGTGATAATAGTAGCAAACAGCAAGTTTCCTATGTTCCAGGTACTCTGCTAAATGCTTTAAATATACAGGACCACCAATTAATTTGCAAACTCATCCTAGAAAAGGTGCTACATACCTCCTTGTTGAATATACCTATGGTCACATTTGAAGTACTGGCGGTGGGAGGCTATGCACCAATACCAGTGCCCAGTGCGCCCTTCATAGCAGTTTTGGAACTCTTTTTCTGGAATGGCCATCAGAGCTGACCTCGTATTACCCTTAATATCCTGAATGTCATCCAAATGTTTTTTCCTTCAATATTTCCTTTATCTTTGGGTAAAGAAAAAAGTCACTAAAGGTCAGATCAGGAGAGTAGGGAAGGCTTTCTAATGCAGTTGTTTTCTTTACTGGATACAAGTTCCCTCACAGGCAACTATGTAATTAAGTTCTTGAACTTGCCACCATACCACCTTGAAGAATGGTTGTTCCTGAAAGAGTTCCAAAATTGCTTTGAAGTGTGAACTAGGCACTGGCATTGGTGTATAACTTCTCAAGGGGAGTACTTCAAAGGTGACTGTAGTGATCTTCAGCAATGAAGTATATAGCACTTAGAACAATTAAGTTCTTGGACTTAATTATTGGCCCTTGTATTACCTCATTTCATCCTCGCAGTAACCCTATGGGGTAGGAGCTGGTGATGAATCTTAGGCTTAGAGAATTTAAATAATTTTCCCAAGGTTATGGAGTCTGTCTATGGATGAGTTCTGATTTAAACCCAGGTGTTTCTGGCTCCAGAACCTGTTCTCTTTAAATATCGTCTGCTTTAGAAAACCTTCCCTGCCCAAGTGACCTTTCCCCTTTGTTTTCTTATGCACCTCACACTGTGTCTATTCTAATACTTATCATTCTGTAGTGTAATCACTTGTTCTACTTTTCATGTCTCCAGATAGTTTGTAAATGTCATAAAGCTAAAAACAGTTTGTCCTTGTATTCCCAGTACCAGGCGTGGTACCTGGCACACAGTATTTGATGTATAACCCAGATATCATTAGGATCTCACTGTCCCTTGGCGATTCATGGTCTTTGAAGGTCTAGCACCCTTTCTCTGATTCTGAGTTGTTGTCTTTGCCAGTTGCCATTAAATTGACTCTGACTCACTGTACCTCTTTGTATAAGACTGAAATGCTACCAAATGCTATGTCATCTCCACCGTTGCTGATAGACAACATTCTCTTGTGTTCCACGGGGTTGTCACTGGTTATTCTCAGAAGTAGATTACCAGGCCTTTCTTCCTAGTTTGTCTCAGTTTGGAAGCATCCCTGAAACCCAGCCACCATAGGTGACTCTGCTGGTACTTGGGATACTGGTGGCACCACTTCCGGCATCATCTGAGATCTGATAATTAAGTTTGTGAACTTATCCTAGAAAAAGTGCTACATACCTCATTGCTGAATATCACTACAGTCACCTTCAAAGTACTCCCCTTTGAAGCTATGTACTGAAGCCAGCACCTAGGCCACCCTTCAAAGCAGTCTGGGAACTCTTTTTCTGGAATGGCCATCAGAACTGTCATCGTATTATCCTTGATGTTCTAAATATCAACCAAATGCCTTCCTTTCAATATTTCGTTTGTCTTTGGGTAAAGAAAAATGTCACTGGGACCAGATCAGGTGAGTAGGGAGGGTGTTCTAACACAGTTATTTGTTTACTGGCTAAAATCTCCCTCACAGACAATGCTGTGTGAGCTGGTATGTTGTCATATTGGAAGAGCCATGAGTTGTTGGCAAAAATTTCAGGTCTTTTTTGTTTAAATTTTCTACATAACTTTCCAGCCTTTCCAAAGAGTAAACTTGGTTTACTGTCCAGCTGGTACAGATTCATAATGAACAACCCCTCTGATACCAAAAAAGGTTAGCAACGTTGTTTTGACTCTTGATTTGGACTGTTGCAACTTTTTCGGTCGTGGAGAATTGGCTGACTTCCATTGTGCACTTGGATGCTGTGCTGCGGGATCATATTGGTACAACCATGTTTCACTGCCAGTGATAATGCTCCCCAAACGTCTTGTCTCTCCAAAAGGTCTTGACAAACTTCCACTTTCCTATGGTTTTGTTCATCAGTGAGATCCTCCAGGACCATTTTTGCACACACCTTTCTCATGCCAAGATTTTCAGTTCAGATTTTCCTGTTTCTCCATCAATAGTTACTTGGTCTGCTATACTTTTCACAGTCTGGTGATGATTTTGACACACAATTTGATGAAGTTTTGCAACGTTTTCACCAGTTCTACTCATTACTGGCTTCTCTGACATCTGTTCATCAGTGACGCTTTCTGTCCCCTTGGAAAAACATTTAATCCATTTGCACACTGCCATTTTCTTCATGGCATTATCCCTACAAACTTGGACTAAAATGCCCCTGATTTCACTTTCACTCTTACCGAGTTTAAGGAGAAATTTAAAGTTTGCCCATTGCTCTAATTCAAGCTCCAGCATTCTTGAGACAGCACAAAAACACACAACAACAATAATGAACACCACTCGCAAGACACTGCCACACATCAACACGAACACAGCTGTAAGACACTGATATACCAAGGTTACGAAACCTTACCAAGTTGTTTGTACAGTGCTGCCAACGTAAGTGCACTGTGGCCAATTTGTGAACTTAATTGTCAGACCTCTTAGCAGCACACGAGCTCCCACAGTATGGCGAGTGACAGATGAGTTAAAGAAAAAGACTAAATGTAGCCATGGAGTCGATTCTGACTCATAGATATGAATCCCTACGAGATTACAGATGAGCCGTGGCTTCTGACTGTAGCCCTCATTTACTCACGATCCCTTCTCTTCCTGCTCCTGGGTTGTAGATTGCCATGTTAGCTCTGTTTCTCATCGTTTACTGTGTTCTTTCAAAAGCTTCTATCTTTCTGATGACTTCATGAGTTTATTAATTTTATGTTTTGAAGACTTATAAGGGGGAACATGCTGTTTACTCACAGCCTTCTGTCGTTTTCTTCTCCCCCGGATTTTCCTTTTACTCTTTGCTGCCTTGAATCCAATCCACAATCCTCCTTGCTATGCTCAGCATCTTCCACTAACTTCATGGAATTTTGACAATAAACATATTGCCATCCCAGTAGAGTTAAATGAATGGAGTCCAGGCTGAAGGTTTGAGTTTTATCTACCATATAGGATTTCAAACCAGCCCACAGAACTTTCTTTAAGACTAAGTTGTTGAATATATCACTATAGCACATCTGGTATAAAACATTTGCATTTTTATGGGCAGTTTGGTTTAGCTATCTTTTAGAGACTGTGTTATGAGAGATAATTGTTTATTTTTACAAAGCATACATATGTTAATCTATTTATCTGAGACTGTGGGGACTGTGTCCTACACGTCTTTGTTTCTGCCACATGTTTAGCAAAATGCCTTGAGTAGAGTATGCACTCACTTAATAGTGAGTTGATTGATTGAATAATTATTCCATCTATAAACACTTCTGTAGTACATTACCTGATGAGTATCTATTTCAACATGACTGTGGCTATGACCTTCGTGTAGTTCATTAGCAAATGAAAAGTATGCTCATTTCCATGGGAGGAAATGAGAATATAAAAAATGTGATTCTATTTGTAGTGCCATTACTGTCTTATCATTTGATGAAGAACAAATTCTTAACCTTTTAATGCTACCAGTTACCTATGACTCTGATCTCAAGGGCTACTGCATTAGCAAAGTCCTGGGGAGGATAGCGTAATAACCCTGACCTATTTGAAGGGATAAAAATAGGACACAAATGAGGAAACTCATTGACCAGAATTACTCAGTATTAGAGGGAAGGTGTTGTCTTTAGAAATAAACAAGCAAAGAAGCAAATAAGCCATTTTCACAGTAACGTTTTGTAATCATAACAATTCCCAATGAGAGTATCACCATTTTGCTGATAAGGATATCAAGGCTGAGAAATTTTAGGTAATATGATCCAGGTTGTTTAAATAGTGGGAGATAGCTATGCCTGGTTCAGAGCCCTGGTAAGGCAGTGGCTAAGAGTATGGCTGCTAACTCAAAGGTAAGTAGTTCAAATCTACCAGCTCTTCCTTGAAAATGCTCTGGGGTAGTTATACTCTGTCCTATAGGGTTACTGGAAACCCTGGTGGCATAATGGTTAAGTGCTACTGCTGCTAGCCACAGGGTTGGCAGTTTGAATCCACTAGGCTGTCTCTGAAAACGCTGTGTAGAACGCTGTGTAGCAGTTCTACTGTGTCTTATAGGGTGACCGAGTTGGATATCAACTTGAAGCCAATGAGTTTGGCTTGGCTTGATGGGTACTTATAAGTTGAAATTGACCCAATTGCAATAAGCTTAGTTTTCTTTGATTTATCTCTGGTCTATTGGTGGTGTAGTGGTTAAGTGTTGTGGTTATTAACCAAAAGGTTGGCAGTTCGAATTACCAGGCACTCCTTGGGAACTCTACGTGGCAGTTCTTCTCTTCCCTATAGGGTCACTATGAGTCAGAATTGACTTGACAGCAATGGGTTTTATTATACCTCTCCTCTCCTCCTCTTCTCCACTCTCCACGTCACCTCACTACTCACTGTCATCTTCGCAGTTTTGAAATGTTTGTGGTAGGATTGCTTGATGGCAGGATGTTCTAGTTGCTTAGGAAGATGAAAGCGGAATCACAATGATCTGAAGTGACAGCAGAAATGGAGAAATATGTTGAAATCATTTCACATCACTCTGTCTTTTATCTGATGTACTTGTACTGAGCACCTTCCCTATGTGGCACCCTAGGAATGCGAAGAACAGAGAGCTCTTTGCCTTTAAGAGAAGTCAAGCTTGTGAAGGACAAGAAGGGTCCCAGGTGGACAAGAAGAGGGACACTTCAGTTGGAAGGAAAAGCAGGTACAGAGGAAAAAGCATGTAAGTCTTCATTTAGGGACGATGTTTGTGTCAATTGAGAGTCACTGTGAAAATGAAAGACAGAAGAGTAAAAAGAAAAATAAAAGCAGCATCAAGGAGAATCTTCATAAGCTGAGCTGAGAAATTTGGGCTTCATCTGTAGAAGATGGAGAGAAAGAATAGAGTTTCAAGCAGAAGTCTCTTAGTGTTGTTGATAGGCGATTTTGACATAGCAACCTCATTTGAAGCAAAACTGCCCTGTGGGATTTCCTTGACTGTAATCTTCATGAAAGAAGATTGCCAGGCTTTTCTTCTGTGGACCTATCAGGTAGCTCAAGCCACCAATGCTTTAGTTAACAGCAGAGCCCTTTTCCATGATGCCAGAGAGAGGAGGCAGTTAGGGTCAAGTTTATGTTTTAGAAATAATTCACTGTAGTGTTGGAGAAGAAAAATAGCAAACAGTACAGGTGGAAGAAAAAAAAAATAGAAACAGTCTGGATTTCTGAAGCTGCTGTGAATTGGAAGCCAAAGCCACTTTTGCTTTGGCAAGAAAGCAGGAGACATTATATTACAAGTTTAACTCAGTCATTTGGTTTGGGTTATAGTTACATGAAAGTTGGTATATTTTACATTTTAACGTTATCCTTAACTAGCAATTCCAGTTGCCCTCTTTTCAAAAGCCTAAGTCATAGTTTTCTCCAGTGTTTTTTTTGAGCTTTCTTGTGCTAAGGTCATGATTTCTCTTTTTACTAATGCCTTTTCCTGTTTGCTTCCACTGATGTTTTCAATCCTGTCCTGTCCATTTACCATGCTCATCCTACCCCTCCTGTGTCTGCTCCTGATGTGTTATAATTCTTCCTCATCTCGTCTTCACCTGGTCCTGAGTCCCTCCAATATTTCATTTTTTTCCCTTGAGGAAAGTGTATCCATTTTTGGTTTCAAATGCTTATCACCTTTTGTAAATATTAAAGCAACGATTCAATTTAATTTAAAAAAATAATGTTTTTCTACTTCTTCTGTCAATAAATTACCTTTGTCACCTTTTAAAGCTGTATTGTCTCATAATTTTCTTCTGTGCTCCTGTTGTTCCGTTTTGTTGTTCCCCAGAGGATGGAGGAATATATATTGATATAATGAACAATGCAGAAATAAAAAAAAAAAGAAGAAGAAGAATAATTTAGGGTCATATTCCTACTCGATAGTGTTTACTAGTGATCTATTTCAAAATAAAACATATATTTCAGTCCTGATGAATCAAATATTTAAGAAACATTCTTTAAGTCGAGAAATATACATGGAAAAAATCACTTTTGACCCTAAGAGGCCTCTTTGAAAGATTCTAGCCATGGATGATTTAACTTTCATTTCAGTCTTGCTTCTTCTACCAGGGGTTATCCTAGTGAACATTGCTCAGGAGGGTTCTGGGAGTATAAATAAGGGTCAGAGATCAAAAAACATAAGAAATAATATTAGATAAAATATTAGCAGCCCTGGAAATATTCACAAAGTCATATATTATGTTAGAGCTACCGTATTCCATGTAGGAAAATAAAAATGGGAAATTGCTCAAGCCTACTTTCTTTTTTATTACAGAAATTAAAGGACTAATTTAGAATTGTGAATTTATGTAAATAGCCATTAATACCATTTTATTAGTTCAGGTACTCAGGGTATGAACATATAAATATAACAGGGTTTTTGTAGAGTCTAGCGTGCATTACTAATTTGTAATTCAGTGTATGTATGTCTCTGTATATATGCATATATTTATATGTGTGTATTTTTTTAATTTATAAAATTACAGAGATGCTCTAGTCAGCTCTTCAAATTCACATTAAACCATGTTTATGAAAGTAGCTTAGTAGATACTTCTTCTTCCTCTGTACTAGTGTTACCACCCATCAGTCACTTTATTTTACTGTGGAGGCTTGTGTGTTGCTGTGAAGCTGGAATATACCACTGGCATCTCATATATTAGCATTCATGGTAGTCAGGTTTCGGGAGAGCTTCTCAACTGAGACTGAGAAGAAAAGCCTGACTATCTACTTTCCAAAATCAGCCAAAGAATGTTGTCAATTTGCTTTGGACATATCATGAAGAGGGATCAGTCATCAGAAGAAAACATCATGCGTGGTGAAGCAGAAGGCCAATGAAGGTAGGGGATATCCTCCGTGAGATGGACTAGAGCAAAGACCACAGTCGTGGACTTAAGCTGGCAATTGTGAGGATGACACCAGACCTGACAACATTTCATTCTGTTGTAGTTAAGGTGGCCAGGAACCAGAGCTCACTTGATGGCATGTATCTATCAATCTTTACTAATGATATGGTGGTATTAAGATAGCACTGATGATTACAGCTATCATTTGTACCTATTAAGCATTTTAGGACTTTCTACCATGTACGCTTTGTGTAGCTTAACTTTCCATCCATGCAGCTTATTCCCACTTAATAGACAAGGAAAAGGAGTCTCAGATAACTTGCCCAAGGTTATTTAAGTACGTAGTTGAACTTGGAATAAAGTGAATTCTTTATGTTGCTGATGGCTGTGTTCTCCTGTTAACCACAGGACATCAGTCATAAGGAACTCAAACCAAACCAAATCTATTTCAGTCAAGTAAATTCTGACTCACAGCAACACTATAGCACAGATAGGAACTGCCACCTGGAGTTTCAAGGGAACTCCTGGTGAATCTGAACAGCCAACCTTTCGGTTAGCAGCCATAGCTCTTACCTATCACACCGCAGAGTGGAAACAGAGGCAGGACATGGCCCCATTTAACCTGTTGTGAGACGGTAGCGTTTCGAAGCTGAAAGTGTCCACCAGGGATCCGGATGACTACCCTCATTGTTTCTCTGTGATAACCCCGAGAGTCATTGTGTATGTCAGAAATACCCAAGACATGGGAAAAATATACCAAGCTTTGCTTTTTTGGTTATCATCTTCTTTGAGCTTGCTTGACAATTTCTGTTTATCAGGCAGTTCTAGATTTGTGCCTTTACTGGTAAAAATGGAGAGTCATTATTTAGTAAGTTTGATAAAACTGAATTGTTTACAGCATGTTTTTTTAAAATTATTTTTTTCTCTTCAAAAATTGATAAATGTAATACACATGCACAATTGTATAAATGATATAATATTCAACTTAGTAAATTAAGAAAGACATTCCAAACCAGCTTACATAATAGGATAATATCAATACATTTGAAGGTCCTATTTGCTTTTCTTTTCTTCTACCTTCCCTAGAAGTAATTATTAGTTTGAATTTTGTATTTTTACCTTACTTTTCTTTATGATTTTACTGCATAAGTAGCTATCCCTGAACAAGAATTATGTTGTTTCATTTGGTTTTCAGTTCAACATTAGGCTTTTGAGATTGAGCCACTTCAATGCTTGCAGTTGTAGAGCTTTTCTTTTTATTGACCTTAAACATAGTATTGTTGCTGTTAAGTGCTGTCAAGTTGGTTTTGACTCACAGCAACTGTACAGCAGACGGAAGCAAACTGCCTAGTCCCAAGCCATCCTCACAACTGTTGCTATGTTTGAGGGTATTGTTGCAGTGTCTGTGTCAGTCTGTCTAATTGAGGGTCTTTCTCTTTTTTGATGACCCTCTACCATATCAAGCATGATATCTTTCCCCAGGACTGATTCCTCACGATCACATGTCCAAATCTATTCTTTGTGCTGATGCAGTAGTTAACAGCTCCACTACTAATCAAAAGGCTAGCAGTTCAAGTCTACCAGGTGCTCCTTGGAAACCCTATGGGGCAGTTCTATAGCATTTTTATGATTCAGAATCTACTCGATGGCAACAGTTTATTGATTGATTATTATTGTTATCAGTTGGCCTTGGGATTTTTTCCCAGAACTTTACTATTATGAAAACCATTGCTATACACACTTTTGTACCTGTCTCCTTATGCATACATCAATTTTCCCAGAGTATTTGTGTAGGAATAGAATTGTTAGGTGGGGCAACATGTAACTCTTCTAAATTAGTGGGGTAATGCTGACTTGCTTTCTAAAATAGTTGTACCAAGTTTCATTCCCACCAATCCAAGCCTCAGATATTTTCATGTTCTTGCAGACAGTTTGTATTTTTATAGTTTATAATTTTGTGCTGTGATGAATATAAGGTTGCTCTCCTTGGGGTTTATTTTGTCCAACTTTGATACCTTTTTAATATCATCTACATTTCCTATTCTGATAAAATGCATATGAATATCTGTTGCCTATTTTTCTATTATTAGTTTCTTTCTTATTATTCCTTGTATCAGCAAGCAGAAGACATGTGTCTGGATACCAATCCTTTGTCAGTTACTGTGTTATTAATACATGTGTTATCTCCCAGTTTTTTGCTTACTTTTTCACTCTGTGTAGTCTTTTGATAAGTCTTAATTTTCCCAGTTTTAATATATTCAAATTCATTAATATGGGTCTTTAAGATTTTTCTATTTTGTGTTTTTGTTAAGGAATCCTTGCCTAATTCAAGATAATAAGTTTCTGGCTGTTCATATTTAAATCCTTAATGCTTAATCCATTTTAAATGGACTTTATAAAATAACAACTTTATTGAAATACAATTCACACACACAAAATTACTCCATGTAAAGCGTGCATTTCACTGATTTTTGGTATCTTCAGAGTTGTATAAATATCACCACTATCAAATTTTAAGACTTCATTTCAACCTCAAATAAACCAGGTTTTCATTGGCTGTTATTCCCCAGTACTCCTGTACACCAGCTCCTAGAAATCCCTTATCTACCTTCTGTCTCTATGGATTTACCTATTCTGGACATTTAGTATAAATAGATTTATATATGTGAAACATTTTGTCTGCTTTCTTTTATTTAGGATTAACTTTTAAAGGTTTATCCACATTGTATGATGTATAAATATTGAATTCTTCCATATGGCTAAATAATATCCCATATAGTATAGCCAAGCCAAGCCAAGTTGGGCACACCATATTTTGTTTAGTGATTCATCTGTTGACGGCTACAAGGATGGGGAGGGTGGGAGGATGGGAGGGTGAGGGGCAAGGGTTTAGATTAGATAGTTGTTAGAAATTTGGTTGGGTTAAATTGGTGACAATACACATTGGTAAGAAGATCAATATTAATGGGACTTTGACACAACTTGTGTATTCCTCCTATCTTAACCCAATATTGTAAGCACAGAGTATGTACACTTTCATTTTTTATTTAATTAAAAAAAAGAACAAAGTGGCCACACAGTAATAGGATATAAAATTCCAGTTTCTCTGCATTCACCCCAACACTTGTTATTATGAGTCTTTTGTCCAACTTTGGTCCTCTTTATGTAGGTTTATTCAGCATCTGCATGTCTTATTCTGGTGAGATGGTTGCTATGGTCTAATACTGCAGGTGTCTTAAGGCAATGATGGAGATGGCCAGCTCAAACAGACAGGTAGGGGAGAGGTGTAGTTCTGTGTGACCTACACCCACTGGGTTTGTTATGATGAAAGATGCATGAATGTTTCCCATGGACTATCTATGGAGCTCGTGTCTGACAGAGAGCTAGTGGGAGACTTCCTAAAGCCTGTGTACTGCTTCTTACCTATTGAAGAAAGAAAAACTTGCAAAACTGGCAGTAGAGCTCTGGGTTCCTAGCAGATGCTGAAGGAGTTGACTGTTTAGTCAGACTAGAGATCTATCCATCTGCATCAAGGAAACAGCATAAGAGAGAGATGATGGAGAGAGCATGAAAGGAATTTCCAAAGAATCTACAAAAATCTTTGAGTGCAAAAGTAAGTTTGTAGAATAAGACCAGCCAAGTAAGAACATCCTGGCTCCAGTTCCATCTCCTACCTCCCTGCAATGCATCTGCATAGAGGTCAGACAATAGAAACAATGAATAGGAAAAGGAGAAGCAGGGGCAGACAGAAGAAGCCGACCGCATCCCTCTCCTAGTTCTGAGCTTTCTCCATGTAGCAAGTTCTAGTTGGAGAGAGTGAAATGAAATGAAGATGGAAGTTTTGGTGGTTATGTGGAGCTACACAATCAAAGTGCAGAACTGAGAGTACATTCTGTGACTTAAGGTCAGCATGTTGTTGTTATTTGCCTACAAGTCACTTTCAACTCATGGTAACTTTAGACATAACAGAACAAAGTATTGTCTGGTCCTGTATTGACTTCACGATAATCGATAGGCTTGAACCTGTTATTTTTGCATTAACATCAAGTTTGATAAGTTCGACAAGCATAGTCATAGGGTTCTCCAAGTTTTTATCTAGGGGAGGGAAAGCGCTTCCTCAGTACCACTTATTTCTAAGATTCAGTAGGAGACAAAATTGAGTTGCATTGTGATTAAATCCTGCAAATCCTGGTTGCTCAGTGAATGCATTCGTTTAATACATATTTGCTGAGAATCTGGTTGTAGTGATAGAGGATAAATGAGATAATTACTGTTTCTGTTCTGTAGAAGACTGTGATCTAGGGTAGACAAGAACATTACTGGGAAGGAGACAGCTATTGCCTAAAATTTTCCTCAAGTCTCTGTGTAGAACCTCAAAGATGATTCTCTTGGGAAATTCAGCTTCACTGACTGGCCACCTTATTCTAAATTTGCGTGAGGGGAAATCTCAGGTGGAAGGCTAAGGCAGAAGAAAGCTGAGGTGAGAAAATGGCTAACATGGCCTTCTATGTCCCCTCATCTGTTCATTATAGTTCTGTGTACAGGAAGGAGAGTAACAAATTGATTGTGGACTTATTCATTATCACTCAACAGTTCAGTTAGCTTTAGCTGGATAATGAGCTCATAAGTCAAGAATCTCAATGAAATTGTAGTGATAGGACATAAATGTAACTAATCACGTTTTCAGAAACTAACCATACTTAATGTCAACAAGCATAGCCTGTTCTGTAACTATATTTAATTCCAAAAGTAAGAATGTTAATAGAATTCAGTGAGAAACCAATAATAGTTTACTGCTGACAGATCAGTATCAGAAGCAAGTGATTTGCTAGTCACCATAAGAAGAAAAAAAAATTTATAAATACTTGTGATTTAGGATATTAAAAACAGTAGAAGATAAAGTAAAAATTTAATAACATTGACATCACCAAAATGAACACAGCTAATTAAGAATCAAACACTTTTGCTCATCCAAAGACTTTATTATAGAATTAAAAGGCCAACCACAGAATGGGAAAAAATATTTGGCAACTGTATGTCAGAATGACACCTGATCTCCATAATCTATAAGGTACTACAAAATATCATAAGAAGAAGATAAATCATCCAATTAAGCAATGGACAAAAGAGATGGACAGACATTTCTCTAAAGAGGAGATCCAGGCAGCCAAAAAACACATGTGGACATGTTCACGATTTTAGTTATTAAAGAAATTCAAATCAAAATGACAATGAGATACCATCTCACCTCAACAATATTGGCCATGATCCAAAAAACAACAAATTCTGGAGAGGCTGTGGAGAAAGTGGAACTATCCTACACTGTTGGTGGGACTGCAAAATGGTCCAGCCTCTTTGGAAAGCAATCTGGCACTTCCTTAAAAAAATAGATATAGACATACCATTTGACCCAGTAATTCCACTACTTGGAATACATTCTGCAAAATCAAGGCCATTCACACCAATGGATACATGCACAAGAATGTTTATCACAGCACAGTCCATGATAGCAAAAAGATGGAATCAACTCAGATGCCCAACAACAGAGGAATGGATAGGTAAACTATGGTATATATACTCAGTGGAGCACTATGCAATGATAAAAAACAGTGATGATTCCAGGAAACATCTCATAACATGGTTTCAACTGGAAGACATTATGTCAAGTGAAAGTAATAAGTGACAAAAGGACAAATATTGTATGAGACTCTTATGATAAGAACTCATAAACAGATTTATGCCTAGAAGAAAAGACTCTTGGATGGCTGCAAGGGAGAGAAGGCAGGGAGGGTGAAAGGGTAGGGTTTAGATTAGATAGTTCATAGAAATTTGGTTGAGTGAAATCAGTGATAGCACACACTAGAAACAAGAGCAATATTAAATGCACTTCAGCATAACTTGAATACTCCTTCCATCTTAACCCAATATTGCAAGGACAGAGTAGCTGGGGCAGGGGGCAGGAGACCATGCTCTTAAGCTTAATTGAGGCCAATTGGCACAACTAGCGTTTTGCTAAGAGGGCTCTCTGCACCTCACATTGGTGAGTGGCATGTGGGGTCTTAGAATCGGCCAAGCTGCCATCTGAGGGCACAGCAAATGGTCCTAGCTCAGCAGGAACAGATGCTCACCGAGGACCAAAACGATGTGGGGGAAAGACAACCCAGAAGACAGAGAGACCCACATGAGTGGGTGCCTACATCGATTTGGGACTGGAAGAACCAGATGGTGCCCAGCCACCACCAGTGATCACAGCAGTGGAGCTCACAAAGTTGAGTCTCACTGGCAACACAAGAATAAAAAGGGGTGCATCCTGAGATCTCCACTAAAAGACCGCAATTGATGGCCCAGAAGCTTGGGGGTTCCCCTGGGAGCATGGCCCCTGGCCCTGATGCTGCCCTTGCCCATAAATCATAACAAAGTTCCAATGTACCTGGTGATGCAGAGTGACCATATATTGGATGCACTTTATGGTTCTGTGCATCTATAGGATGTACTGCTGACCTCTGGCTGGAGGAAGGGGAGTGGGTGGAGAGGAGGGGAGAAGAGACTGTTGGGAGGATGAATCATTTATGGAGCAGAGAGGAATAGTTTGCTGTCACCGGGCAGGGAGAGCAGTGGAAGCTGCATATAGGTGGGCATGCAAATTTATATGGGAATGTACATTTTCACTCAGTCATAATAATAAAACAAAGAACAAACAAACAAACAAAAAGAATACAGCTAAGCATGTGCTGTGTAAAACTCCTTGGGAAGTGGGTTAAATCAAGATATTACATTGGCATTTTAGGCAGGATATCAAGTTACAACAACTGCTGCAGCCAATGGATATGCTGGGTCATATGAAGAACTTAGAAATGTGGACTCAGAAAACTGGTTAGGAGTTTTTTGAACCATGTCATCTGCCAGTGATACAAAAGTATTGGAGCTAATTATGAGGGTTCTTTCTTTCTTTCTTCCTTCCTTCTTTCCTTTCTTCCTTTTCTCGCTCTTCCTTCCTTCCTTTGTCAGAAAGAACTGTTGTATGCACCTATCATCTACAAAAAGGAGGGATGTTGATAAGTGCTGTTTTTGAAACCCAAGTCTGAGTAGAGTGGTTTATTTAGGTCTACTCGTTCTCCTTAATACATACATCTTGTAGTTAGGAAGCCAGAAAGATGGACATTTTGCTTTAGGAAGCAAAATGAAGACAAGTGGCTGCTTGGTTGCGATAGATCTACTCTTTGGAGTTAGTTAGATACAGATATTTTTCTATGATCCCTTTGGATCAGATGAGAACCATGTAAGAGAGAGAGCTGGGCTGCAGTCATGTCATATTCTATTCAGTGAAATACATGAAATTTGAGATTTGCTTTAAAATATTCCACAGGTAAAATGGTGAACAGAAAAATGTTGATAATTATTGAAGCTGGCTGATAGGTATATGGAGAGTTCATTTTATTATTATCTTTACTTTGGGTATCTTTGCAAAATATAGAAAATTCTGCTCAAGAGGATCACTATGGACAGGCAATGTCTGCTGTCCAGAGAGGAGAGGGTGGAGGGGAACAAGAGCTGGTTAAATGGACCCTGGAAATACCACGTGGAAGAGAGAAGTGTGCTGTCACAAGATGGGGCGAGCAGCTGGAGTTACATAGTAGTGTATTAGTAACCTTTTGTATGACAAATTGACTTGGATTGTAAACTTTCACTTAAAGCTCAATAAAATATATACATATATATAAACTCCCTGCCATCAAATCAGGCCCAACTCATAGTGACCCTAGAGGTCAGAGTAAAACTACCCCATAGAGTTTCCAAGGAGGGTTAGAACTACCAGCCTTCTGGTTAACAGACGTAGCACTTAACCTACTACACCACCAGGGTTTCCTCTGTCTCTGTCTCTGTCTCAGCACCCAGCATACCAGGCACTGAGTGAGTCCAGGAAGCTGGAGCAATGGAGTGCCAAAGTTGATTAATCCAGAAAGTATCATGCATATGCACGATTGAAAAAGAAAGGCAAAGACACCTTAATTTACCTGAGCATTAAACCCCAAATCAAGGTTTGACAATGTACAGCCTGCCAGGAAAATGAGGATGTGCAGGAAAACAAAGTAGATGTGAACTGATTTACCAGCACTGGTTTGGTTATATATATATTGGTTGTATGCTCAGCATGTTCACTTTCTGCTTATAGCCTGACATTATATGTGTTCTTGGCTTCAAGTCATTTAAAATATTTCATGTGCCATCATGCATTCAGTAAACATGTGTTGCATGTAAAATTCAGATACAAACTAGTATAACAAAGGCTTAAAGAACTGGAGTGAGATTTGAAACACTATTCAGAGAATATGAGATGGAATATACCATACAAACCTCAGTGGGTTAATTACTTGCTAAAACAAAATCCATAGTCTCCAAAGGACTATAATAGGACCCAGAATTCACACAATACAGCGTTCTTAAGATCTGGCATGCAATCCAAAATTATCAAAATAGAAAAAATCAGTAAAATGTAACCAATTCCCTAGAGAAAGGACAATCAACAGCCCTAAGTGATTCAGATCTTAAACTAGTTAACAAAGACTTTAAAGCAACTAGCCCTGGTGGCACAGTGGTTATACTGTTGGTTGCTACCTGAAAGGACGGTGGCTTGAACTCCCTCTGTGGCTCTGCTGGACAATGATGAAGCAGTCTGCTTCTGTAAAAATTGTAGTCTTGGAAATCCTATGGGAGAGCTCTACTCTGTCCGATAAGGTCACTGTGAGTCAGAACTGGCTCCACAGCAATTGATATAACCATGATCTGTAAGATAAAGAAAAACACATATTTCACCAGAGAAATTAGAACTATAAACACAATAAAATGGAAATTTTGGAACTAAAAAATTCAACATCTGAAATAAGTATCAGACTGTCATTCCACTAGCAGGATGGAGATGAGACAGAGGAGTCAGTAAACTTTAAGGTTAATCAATACAGATTATCCAATCTGAAGAATAGAGAGCAAAGCAATATTAAAACAATAGAATAGAAATCCAGGCAATTGTGGGACAATATATAAAAGTCTAAAGTGTGTAAATGGAGTCCAAGAAGTAGAGGAGAAACAAATTGGTATAGAAAAAGTTTTCAAGAAATAATAACCAAACTCAAATTAGGGCAAAGACATGTATTTACAAAATCAAGGAAAGTGAATAATAAACAAGATGAACTTAAAGAAAACCAGCCTTAGGTACATGATAATTTGGCTTCTGAAAATTAAAGGTAAAGTCCTGAAAGCAGCAAGAGAAAAAAAAAAACAAACATTATATTTGACTGAATAGTAATTTGTGTATCTGTGTATTTCTAATCAAAATCTATGGTAGCCAAGAGACAATGGAATATCTTTGAATAGCAAAAAAAAAAAAAAAAAGTTAATCCAGAATTCTATATCCTGTGAAAATATCCTTCATACTGTAAAGTAAAATAAATATAATTTTGAGTGAAGAAAACTAAGAACATTCATCTCTAGCATACCTGTTCTATAAGAAATGCTAAAAGAAGTTATTCCAGCTGAAGGGAAGTGACCCTGGAAGGAAAATTTGATCTTCAGGAATAAAGAGGATCAACAGAGATGGGGCATAGTTGAATAATAATGAAAGATTATTTTTCCCTCTGTCAAGTTCTTTAAAATACATTTTACATTAAGTGGCACAATATTTATGTAGACTGAAATGTTACATATGCACATTTTAATTCCCAGAGAAGCCCTCTAAAAAGTAAGTCAAAGAGATTTAGCTGAAAATCAATGTATAAGTTAAAATGGAATACTAAAAAACATTCAAGTAAATGTAGAACAGATGGGAAAGTAGGCACAGGGAAACAAAATACAGAGGGGACAAGCAGAACGCAAATAATAGTAGACCTAAATGCAACCATATTAATAATTATATTAAATGTTAACGACTGAGACAGTAAAATTAAATGGCAGAGGTTGATAGAGTGAATGTAAAAGTCATAACCTACTACATTTGTACTGTCTGCAATAGACATGCATTAAATATGAACATACTGATAGGCTGAAAGTAAGTGGATTGAAAAATACATGTACATAGAAATAGTAAGCATATGAAGGCTAGGGTAGCTTTCTAAAACATCAGATTAAACAGATTTCAAGACTCAGAGTATTATCAGAGGAAGAGAAAAATGATTAAAAGGGCAATTCATCAGGAAGACGTAACAATTGTAAGTGTGTATGCATCTAATAATAGAGCCCCTAACAAAAAAATTGCCACTGAGTTGATTCAGACTCATAGTAACCCTACAGGACAGAACAGACCTGCCCCATGGAGTTTTCGAGGAGCAGCTAGTAGATTTGACCTGCCAGCCTTTTGGTTAGAAGCTGAGTTCTAAGCCACCAAGCCACCAAGGCTCCTTAAAAACCGGTTACCGTCAAGTGGATCTGACTCATAGTGACACTTCAGGACAGAATAGAACTGTCCCATACAGCTAGTAGATTTGAACTGCCATCCTTTGGCTAGCAGCCACACAATCAGTGCACCACGAGAGCTACAGAATCACTGGGTTTTCTTGGCAAGACCACACTAAGTCTGCTTTGTCCCTACAAAGCATCCTCAGCGTGGCTTTAGTGATGCACAGTAGTATAGTCACTGAGTGACAACTGGGCCTGGCATAAAGTAAGGCAGGCTGATGTTCTCTCATAAATTGACTACCCAATGTTTGAAGGACATTTTTTTTCCAGGACACTGTTGGCTTCTAGACAGTAATTTCTTTCCAGGAAGGAGATGATAATTTCTTCCCAGTTGGACAAAGAATGAAAGCCATAAGAAACAGTCAATTTCTCATTTTGAATTTTCCAGGTGTTTTAAAGTGATGACTACAAAAACTATGTAAGTAATTCTTCAGGGAAATTAAAATTAAATATAAATAAATAAACACCCACCTGCCTTATGGGGCAGTTCTACTCTGTCCTACAGGGTATCTATAAGTTGGCATCAACTTGATGGTACTGCTTTTTTTTATTTGTTTTTTTGGTACCTTAGGCTTTTATTTGGGTTTTCTCACACTGTATCACCAATGTAACTACGTTTTCCTTTTGGCAGACTACTGTGGCTATTGGCAGAGTGGCAAATGTCTAACCTTATGCAACTGAAAAATGAGCTTCAGACAAATGTGAAAGCAGCATGAATAAAGTAGGGTCCTTCTAGGATTAAGCAGTACATGAACAGTCTGCAGTGACATGTATTTCCCACTCTGTGAAGGAAAAGACTTGGATCTCAGAACTTTGTTGTTAATAGTTGTGATTTTTTTCAATATGCATAAGTACATACACAGGATTTTCTCAGGTAATGAGAAGGACTGAAGTAATAATAAATGTGGAGAGTGAATGTAATTGTAGCCGAAAGGATGATTTTATCACATGGAAAAAGATACTGCTGGCTAAAGCCAATTCATTATACTTTTCTGGCAGTCTGTTATTATTATTATTATTATTTCTAGCCCTACCTAGATTTCATTTTTTTAGATAAAAAGATGCGTATCAGCTTTGGAGTTTGATTGCCTTATGGGCATAAAGCTTTGCATATTTACTGCCCATGAATCACGCCAGTATGTGAAATCCAGAGAAGATTCCATTTTTCCTGCTAGATGCACCTCCAGCCGTTTAATTAAAATATGTATTATTAATAAAACTATATTTAAGTCATATTTTTTACAGATATGACTGAAACATTAAGTGCAAATTGTTTCATACTTTCATAGTAATTTGCTTTTAACATTTTGTGCCTTAATCAAGGTAGCACTCAAGCAGAAGATTTGGTGTACTGCAGGCTCTCAGCACTGTAGTGAAGTTGAGAAAAACAAATGGAGAGCAGTGATTAACGAAAAGATGAGTTTACTTTTGAGAAAGATGTTAAATTTTATTGTAAACGGGGTCTGCACTGATTTGGAAAGGACAATGGAAAAAATAGCATACAAGAATATTTAGCCCTTATTTTAGTACACAGCAATGGCATTTTTCTATCTGCACAGGAGTTTCTCGTGTTTCTGAACCCAAGCAGTGTTTCGCCTGGCCATCTGCCTTTAGATGTCACAGTTGTTCTTCCACTGAACTAAACCCACTTACATTCTCATGCTTTCAAAATTCTCCCACTTTGCAGGAACCGTGTATAAACACTAGTGCCGATTAGAGGTACTGTAGCTTACTTAGGTAACTCTTAGCCAGGCATCAATGCAAAATAATTTTATTAAAGTAGGTGGCCAGGGTGATAACTGGGTCTATTAGACATTTCATGTTGTTGTTGTTAGGTGCCATTAAGTCGATTCTGACTCTTAGAGACCCCATGGGACAGAGTAGAATTGTCCCATAGTGTTCCCTGGGTTTAAATCTTTACGGGAACAGATCACAAGATCTTATTACCACAGAGCCACTAGGTGGTTTTGATCTCCCAAACTCTCAGTTAGCTGTCTACTGGATTTATCATTTCAAATGATATGGTTTCCAAATTCTTGTATTTAGAACAAATGGTGACAGTGGGGAGTGGGGCCAGAGGAAGTAGAAAGAAAAAGTTGACATCTCATGACCACCTACTATGTGCCAGACACTATGCTAGCCTGTTGGCCACTTGTATTACTTAATCTCATAACAGGTCTGCAAGAGAAGAAATGTTCCTCTCATGTGTTTCTCAGGAGGAAATGTGAGCTCTGAGGAGCTACGTGACGGGCCCAGCTCCACAACTTCATGGTGGTAGATGGTTAGGTCTGTGTTTAAACTCTTGGCTGTTTACTCTCAAAGCTCACGTGAGTCCGCTGTATAGTGTCTTGCACATTGGGCCTCTACAAACACATGGATTGGCTACATCTCTCCCTAAGTAATCGTATTAACTTTACCCTTAAGGTCTCCAAACAACCACTACAGCTTCTACTTTGTTTTGCTATCCTTATCCTCCCTCGGCCCTCCCCTTCAGTTACTGTTGTTTACCTCCAACCACATATGGAAATTCCCAGTTACACTTCAGCTTGGTAGAGCGAGAATCAGCCCTCTATTTTGACGTGTTCTTCAACACAGAACTTTACCTCTTTCATCCTAGTGAATATTTTACATTAAATTCTATTTTAATAGCTCTTTGCTAAGTGGCCTAACTGTAAGAATTTAATTTTTTAAGTAATTTATTTGTGACCACTAGAGCCTATTACAGAACTCAGATTAATGAAGTCTCTTCCTGTAGTTTAAAATGAGCTAGATACCAAGTCTTAAGGTGCAATTTCTTTCAGTTGGAATTATCTGCCTTGCTAATGAAAGCAAGCATTTCTCACTATTCCTTTCCTCAGAAAATGTTTAATGTGGTGGTTGTTGTTGTCATTGTTGTTAGGTGCCGTTAAGTTGGTTTCAACTCATAGTGAACCTATGTATAACAGAATCAAACACTGCTCCGTGTTGTGCGGTCCTCACAATCACTGTTACACTTGAGCTCGTTATTGCAGCTGCTGGGTTGGTCTGTTTACTGGGGCATCTTTCTCTGTTTTGCCGACTTTCTACCTCACCAAGCATGATGTCCTTCTCCAGGGTCTAATCCCTCTTGATAATGTGTCCAGAATACGTGGGATGTAGTCTTGCCATGGAAACCCTGGTGGCATAATGGTTAGGTGCTACATCTGCTAATCAGAAAGTTGGCAGTTTGGATCCACCAGGTGCTCCGTGGAAACTCTACAGAGCAGTTCCACTCTATCTTACAGTGTTGCTATGAGTAGGAATCAACTCAGCAGCAGTAGGTTTGGTTTTTTTGGAGGGGATTAGTCTTGCTATTCTTGCTTCTAAGGATCGCTATGGTTCTATGTCTTCTAAGACAGATTCATTTATTTTGGCAGTCCACAGTATATTCAATATGCTTTGTCAACACCATATTCAAAGATGTCAGTTCTTCTTTGGTCCTCTTGATACATTGTCCAACTTTAACATGTCTGTGGGGTGATTGGAAACATCATGGCTTGGGCCAGGCCCACCCTAGTCTTCAGAGTGACATCTTTGCTTTTCAACACTTCCAAGTTGTCTTTTGCCAAAGATACGCCCAGTGTAATGTGTCACTTGACTTCTCGACTGCTGCTTCCATGGATGTTGATTGTGGATCCAAGTAAAATGAAATCCTCATACAGCTTCAATCCTTTTTCCACAATGCAGTTTGTTGGTCTAGTTGTGAGGTTTCTATTTTCTTTGCGTTGAGGTATAATCCATACTGAAAGCTGTGGTCTTTGATCTTCATCAGTAAATGCTTCAAGTTCTCTTCACTTTCAGGAAGCAAGGTTGCACCATTTGCATAAGATAGGCTGTTAACGAGTCTTCCTCTAATTCTGATGCTCTGTTCTTATTATCCAGTATCTCAGATTATCTGCTCAGCAAACAGGTTGAAAAGCTATGGGGAGGTTCTGATTCTGTGATACTACTTGAAGTGTCATTGGGCTGGAAAGTTCTCCTTCAAGACGAAATAACAGCTGGGAGCTGACTTAAGCCACAGAGCACACATCCTCATTGTAATATTTTCCACATTGAGTAGAAACCTCTTCTAACACTGAGATCACGTTACAGAGATGCTTACATACCTCTTTTTTGCCTTTTATTTTCCCACTTTTCTACACTAACTATAGAAAGTGAACCAAGCTTCATTTGCTGAAAGAAAAATAGAAGCTTCAATTTCTCTTTCTCCCATCCAGTGACAGAGTTGATGTTTATTTAAAATAGCAATGACCATGCTTGAAACCAAGTGAAGCCTAGACAAATCATACCTAATTTTCAATAACTGCAAAAGAAAGCCCAGACAAAAACCAGAACATGCTCAAAGCCTAGCCCAATCTAAATTCCATGACAGACGTATCAAATTCTTGTCTGATTTTGCAGGGTGCAAATAAGTTTCCACATACTCTAGTGGTTAAGTGGTATGGTGCCTAACCAAGGTGCTTCTTGGAAACTCTTTGGGACAGTTCTACTCTGTCCTATGGGGTCACTATCAGTCAGAATCAACTTGGCAGTAATGGGTTTTGTTTTTGTTTTTCTTTTTTTGGTTTGGTACATGGAAAAAGAATTAGTGTTTCACCGAGCATCTCTAGAGAGAATTCTACCACCTTCGTAGAAGAGGTGCTGCTACTTGACTCCTCAGATTTCTTGGCAATAAAATCAATCAAATTCCAAAAGTCCTTAGTACTCTGGAAAAGAAACAGAACACACTCAGAGGTACTTATTATTTGTAACACTCAGAATCTCAAACTCACACATACACACACACCGAAATGTACAGGCACACCGCATGCATATATATACATATCAAGGTGCCATAAACTATCTTGAAAATTTTGTAACTAGACCCCCAAAGCAGTGTGAACTCTCCAAAGCTTAAGTATTGAATGGAGACAAGACCTCCCACAAATACAGCTGAGTGAGCATAGAGCTGCGTGAACATTAGTCTTCAAAGAAGTAAAACCTAAGAGGAAGTAAACTAGAGACAGCCAGCAGCTCTGACAGAAACGGGTAATAGGATCTTTGTGGAGTGGCGTTTTTAAACACAAATCATACCAGACAGTCCAGTTGAAAAAGGTTTGGCCACTAAAAATATAGCTGGGATAGTGATTTTCTGCGCCCCCCCCTCCACCCCCCGCCAAGGTGCTACATTCATTTCCTGAATCCTGAGAACCTCAAGACAGCAAGGTACCTGATATCTGTTGTTATGCATTAAATTGTTTCCCCCAGACTGTGTGTATCAGCATGGCTGGTCATGAGTCCTAGTACTGTATGAGTGTCCTCCATTTCATAATTGTAATTTTAGGTTAAAAAGGAGTTGGGTGGGATGTTAACATCCTTAGTAGATTGTATCCCTGATCCAACATGTAACAGGTATCTCCCTGGAGTGTGACCTATATCACCTTCTATCTTGCAGTAGATAAAAGAAAGAGCAGGAGCAAAACATATCCTTTGGATCTGAGGTTTCTGCACTGAGATGCTCCCAGACCAAGGGGAGACTGATGTATCACAGGAACTTTTCTCCAAAGCTGATGAAGAGAGGAGTGAGCCTTCCTTTGGAGGCAGCTTCCTAAATTCAGAGTTCTAGCCTACCAGACTGTGAAAGAATAAATTTATCTTTGTTAAAGCCATCCACTTGTGGTATTTCTGTTATAGCAGCACTAGATGACTAAGACATCTGTTAAAGTATTATCTGATGCCTTTACATAGAAACAGATTTATAATTTTCTTTGAAGTAGTAGAGTCAGAGAAATACCAAGAAGTTTCATTTATGGGTGAGTGTGAGTGAAATAAGACATTGAAAATTTACCTGCTCGGGTTTAAGCAGTTTTGTTGTCTAAATTACAGCTGATTAATAAAGAAAATTCAAGCACTGTGGTCATCCTTTTACTTTGTCAGTCCTATGAGGTTGAGCTGTGTTCTCACTGCTCCATTTCTGGCTGTTCTCTTAGGTGCCTATGGTAGTGTTAGAGGCTGAGAGGGCAAGCAACAGACATTATAACAATAACTTTTGTCCCTGTCTTCTTTCCAGTCTGATGGCTACAATTCTTTTTTAGACTGGAATTCACACAAGCAAACAACAAACTAGTTTTTGCAGGTGCTTACCCTAAGGAACTGCTTCAGAACCCTACTTGGCATTAGCAAGACCCTTCAAGAGAGGTCCCAGTTAAGACCCTACGTTTACTAATGGCTACTAATGTGAGTAACTATGGTGTTTTCTCTCTTTTCCTTCTTTAGAATTGAGGAGGGCAATGCAGTTGAAAAGTTCGTTAATTACTTGTGAACCCTTTTTGGATACATCAGAAAAACCTAGAGACATTTATTGCCTTTTCCAATGCATTTCGTGGGCAGCTACCACTTACCTGGCTGTGGAGGCTGCAGATTGCTACGATGCTGAACATATTTCAGTGAAGTTTTCAGACAGAGAAGGAGTAGGAGGATTAGGCAATCTACTTCTGAAAATCAGAAAAACAAAAGCTGTGGATTACGATGGTCTGATCTACAGCTGATCCCAGGGATAGTGCAGGACCAGACAGTGTTTTGCTCTGTCATGCGTGGGGTCACCATGAGTTGGAGGCAATTGGACAGGAGCTAGCAACAGTACATTTTTCTTCCACCTTTTTTCTCTGTTTCCCTTTTTGTGCTTTCCTGCATCTCATTTCACTGGGCGTTTGTTGTTGCTATTTTATTTTATTTCACTTTTATTCACTCTCTTGCTTTGAAATCTATGCATGCAGAGGCTATTCTAGTAGTTACCCTTAAATCTTTACTATAGATTATTGAATAATAGCTAAAAAAAAAAAAAAAGGTCAGTCGTGCTATCCTCTTCTCAAACAAGGTTCTTGGAATATCTTAACTCTAATCAACTCCTGACATATTTTATATAAATATTGTCCAGTATTTTAGTTTCAGCTTGTTTATAACACCTTAAAGAGACTTTATTACTATTATAAATAGTATTCTTGGATTTTAAAAGGGTTATTATTATTTGTATAGATTCTTCTACATTTTTTTTACCACTTAACTCTTCTCATCATTTTTCGTTTCCTGATACTCTTTCCTCCTTACTTTAATTCCTTTTTTAAATAGAAGTACACATTCTAATTTGTCTACTTGCATGTTTTGTTTTTAGTAATGGATTGTTTGTGAGTGGCAAAATTGTCTGTTTGTCTTAAAGTACCTTTAAGAAGCCGTGGTGACACCATGGTTACGGGCTAGCTGCTAACCAAAACGTTGACCATTCAAACCCACCAAGCATCCTCATGGGAGAGAGACCTGGCAACTTGCTTCTGTAAAGATTACAGCCAGTAAAACCCTATGGGGCAGTTCTGTTCTGTCACATGAGACAGCTCTGAATCACAGTCCTCTCAGCAGTACCTAACAATGACAACAAAGTATTTTTATTTTTCTTTCTTTGCAAATTATGTTTTTGTGGCTACAGAATTCTAAGCTGACAGTTGCTTTTACTAATTAGTTAAGTATATGATTTCAGTGTTTTCTGTCTTCCAGCAGTATAAAGCTTCTTGGCTTTTTTTTTTTTTTTTAATTATGATTGAACGAAAATGTACATTCCCATATAAATTCACATGCTCATCTATATGCAGTTCCCAGTGCTCTCCCTGCCCGGTGGCAGCACACTCCTCTTCTCTGCTCCATACATGTCATATCCTCCCAAAAGCCTCCTATCCTCTCCTCTCCACCCACTCCCTGTCCTCCAGCAAGAAGTCAGCAGGATGACATCCTGTATAGATACATAGAACCATAAAATTCCCACAAGATATGGTCACTCTGCATTGCCAAGTCCAACCCATTACTGTCCAAAAAGTTGACCTTCATTATGATTTATGGACAGGAGCAGCATGAAGGCCAGGGGCTGTGCTCCCGGGGGAACCCTGAAGCACCCGGGCCATCAATCGTGGTCTTTTGGTAGAGATCTCAGGGTGCACCGTTATTTATTTTCTTGTTGCGGTGAGACTCAACTTAGTGAGTTCCATCGGGGCTATCACTGGTGTTGGCCGGGCACCATCCAGTTCTTCTGGTCATGAGTCAATGTAGAGACCCACTCATGTGGGTCTCTTTGTCTTCTCAGTTCTCTTTCCCCCATGTCGTTCTTGTGCTCAGTGATCGTCTATTCCTGTTGAGTTGGGATCATTTGCTGTACCCTCAGATGGCAGCTTGGCAGCTTTTAAGACCCCAGACACCACTCACCGATGACGGCTCAGAGAGTCCTCATTAGCAAAAAGCTACCTGTGCCAATTGGCCTTGATTTCACCTGAGAGCATGGTCCCTGGTCCCCTGCCCCAGCTACTCTGTCCTTGCAATTCAGTTAAGATGGGAGGAGTACTCAAATTGTGTTGAAGTCCAGTTATTATTGATCTCCTTTCTAACGTGTGTTGTCACCGATTTCACCCAACCAAATTTCTATTAATTATCTAATCTAAACCCTCCTCCCCTCACACTCCCTCCTTCCCCACCCTTGCAGCTGTCAAAGAGTCTTTTCTTCTACGCATGAGTCTGTTTTTAAGTTCTTATCATAGGGGTCTCATACAATATTTGTCCTTTTGTAGCTGACTACTTTCACTCAGTGTAATGTCCTTCAGTTGAAAACAGGTTAAGAGATGTTTCCTGCTATCATTGTTGTTCTTTATCTTCGCATAGTGTTCCATTGAGTATATATACCATGGTTTACCCTTCCATTCTTCTGTGGTTGGCCATCTGGGTTGATTCCATCTTTTTGCTATTGTGGACTGTGCTGCAATAAATATTCGTGTGCATGTATCTGTTCATGTGAATGCTTTGGATTCCATAGGATATGTTGCAAGCAATGGAATTACTGGGTCAAATTGTATATCTATTTCCAGCTTTTTAAGGAAGTGACAGATTGCTATCCAAAGAGATTGTACCATTTTGCAATCCCACCACCACTAACTGCCACACTTTATGGTTAGCAGACATAGCACACAACCTTTATGCCACCGGGGTTTCCAACTTCAGGTCTCCCCTGGAAGATGAACCCAGGATATCCATAAGAGGACCTAGACTGACAGCACAGGTGAGTGTAAATCTCGCCCTCCACACCTGTGCTTGCTTAGATTTTTCATGTTGTGAGACTTTTTTCCTATCCAGAGCCAGGCACGCAATCACCCTTTCTTCTTTTGCAAGCAGGTGGGTGGAGTCTCCCTACTCCTCTTCACTAACTGAGTAGGATTCTAAGGCTTCTGATGGAAACCCTGGTTGCACAGTGGTTAAGTGCTACGGCCACTAACCAAAAGGCTGACAGTTCAAATCCACCAGGAACTCTTTGGAAACTCCATAGGGTAGTTTTACTCTGACCTAAAGGTTATGCTTTCAGTCAGAATCGACAGGATGACAGCAGGTTTGGGGTTTCTAAGAGGAGCTCTGACTGTGCCGTGGTTAAGCACTATGACTCCTAACTGGAAGCTCAGTGGTTTGATTCTACCGGCTGATCCTTGGAAACTCTATGAGGCAGTTCTACCCTGTCCTATAGGGTTGCTGTGAGTCAGAACTGACTTGATAGCAACAAGTTTGACGTTTTTGGTTTTGGTTTTATGAGAAGGAACTAGACAGATGCATGAGGAGACTCTGCTGTGGTTTTTCTTTCAAAGAGCTGTACGAGGTAGGTGTTTCATAGGACACTCTTAGAAACAGTATACCAAGTTCCTGTGAGTACTGCTATGTTGGTTGCCTACATAATAATCATCTCTCTCCCCTTCCTTCTTGGCAACAGAATTCCAGCTTTATTTGCATGGCAACGTTGGGAATCGAAGTCTTTTGTCTGGCTCAGAGCACTGTGCTTCAAGCAAGAGAGGACTGGATGTGAAGTTGCAGTTATTCTCCCTGGGTGCAAGGAGTTGACACTGGCCCAGCCAGCCACCTGACTTCATTGAGCTAAGTCTGAAACTCTTCAGATTGCTTTTCCTGTGAGATAATAAAATGTACTTCATTCTTAAGCTTCTGTTAGTTGGATTTTCTGATATGTGTGGCCAAATGCATCCTTACATACACCCCCCCAAAAAGTCCATTGCCACTGAGTTGATTCCAACTCATAGCAACCCTACAGGACAAAGCAGAACTGCCCCGTAAGGTTTCTAAGAAATACTTGATGGATTTGAACCACCAGTTTTGGGGTTAGCCCCTGAACTCTAACCACTGTGCTACCAGTGCTCCATCCTTAGATAGACAATGCACAGAAAATCCTAATTCAATCATTAAGCAAGCTTTTGTGGAAATTCTTCAGCTTCTTGAAGGCATCATTAAAAAAAATTAGGCTCTCATTCTTATTTGTTTGAAAACTGATCAAGACACTGGAAAAAGCTGGTGAACAATTCCAACTGTCTAAGCTAGCTGTGACTCAGGAGATTCAACAGCAGTGGGTTGGGTTAATCAGCTCACAGTGGTTAGCATTAAGTTTGCCATCTTTGTAACATAGCCTTTTTTACATGTAGCATAATGGGCCATTGAGGAATCTGGATGAAATCATTGGGTTAAGGATGATTTTTTTCTCATAAAAATATTTCATTTTTTTTTTCATATTTGTCAAGTCCCTCTGACAATATTTTTAAAAGTACTAATAGTTTTTAAAACACACACAGAGTGCTCTAGAGCTCCAATATCCTATCAGGTGGTAGCGTGGGGAGTATGCAGTCCATATGTTTGCTTTTTAGGTAGGATGTCTTGTCATTTAAATTTCTAAGGGATAAATCACTCCTCTGAGAAAGCCGATTATGAAGATGAGCAGTTGTGTTTCTGTCAACCATCTCTTTCAGTTGGCTCAAATTGCCAGTCATCAGTCAGGTTTACTGAAGAAGGACTTGAAAATAATGAAAACTGGAATAACCTTTGTATAACTCACAGATACTTACAGCTAGTGTAATCTGTATGCCTGTAAAATTGTATTTAAAAAAAACTCATGTCTTGAATGGGGTTCAAAGTTATGTCTTGACTTACTTGTATCATCCCACGTATCACCTGCTCCATGAAAGTTCTCTCTAGGTCACATGTGGCAGTTATCAGGTAGTGACTCAGTCTTATTTACTCCAGGTAAGTTATTATAACCACATTCACTTTAGCAGAAACTGTTTCCCTATCAGTCAGAAAGTATCTTTGACCTACAGGGAACAGCATCATCCCAGAAAATCTCTTCACAGGTTTTTCATCTTTTCTGTTTGAAGGAGCCTGAAATTTAAATATAGGGTCAGTTTGTTTCAACGTTGCTCCATCTTGTACCTATCTCTTCAGTCATTTGGCATTCAGGTTGGAAAATTTTATAGTTTTGCAAGGATGTTTATACTTATTTAGTTGAGGGTTAAGAAAGCTGATCACCAGATCTTTCTCTATGAGGCGTGCTTGATCACCTACCAAAGTTGTTGGCAGTTGCCTTTGAGTCAGCTCTGACTCATGATAACCCCATGTCCAACAGAACAAAACTTTGGCTAGTCCTGCACCATCATCACGGTCATTGGTATGCTCAAGATCATTATCATGGCCACTGTGTATTTTGTGAGCTTTCCATCCTAGGAGGATCATCTTCCTACACAAGGATGGTATGACATGGGCTTGCAGCTAAAGCTGCTTGGCAGCTGCTGCTTTTGCAAAGAAACAGTTACCAGAGGTCCAGTGCCAAGGTGACTTCAGCTCAGCTCCCCAACAGCCAGTTATTTTATGTCCACCAAACAAGGTATTCAATCCTCTCTAAGTTGATAGGTGAAGGAATTCTGGTGGCATTTGAGAGAACAAAGTCTGAGTTGTTCAGTCAGCTTTCGGGTTCAGAGATAGATGAACAGGTAAGGCACCACAGGGCTATTCTCTAGAGCTGCAAAGCAGATTGAAGAAAATCAAAACTTATCGGAGAAAAGAAATCTTTTCTTAGAAACCAATTGATAGTAGAGTAAGTACTTAATGACAGCACTTGGAACAAGAGTGTTAGCAAAACTAAGACATTTCTTAGCAGGTGATAAGAAGGTAAGACATAGATAAGTATAGACCAGTGAGGGGCAAGAAGTTTGGTGCTCACAGAACAGCATTCTTATGGGACAAAAAAGTGAACCAAGTGTTAACAGCCATTCCTTTTGAGGAAGAATAGGAAATTAGGCTCAGAACCCACCATATTTGTTTCAGATTCCTTGTATTTATATTGTAAGTGAAGTATAAATGTCATCAAGAACACAGGTTTATGGACCGTCTTGGAAGAAGGACAGATAGAATGTTCCTTAGAAGCAGGAATGGCAAGACTACATCTTACATGATTTGGACCTGTTAACAGGAAGAACAAGTCCCTGGAGAAGGCCATCATACAGAGTAGAGAAAGAGGAAGACCGTGAAAAAGAGGAAGACCATCTACGGGATGGCTCGACATGTTGGCTGCAACAATGAAAGCAAGAAGAATAATGATTGTGAGAGTGACTAGGACCAGACAGTGTTTCCTTCTGTTGTACAGGGGGTGCTACGAGTGAGAACAGGCATGATGTTGCCTAGCAACAACAACAACAAGGTACAGCATGATGTGGTAGTAAAAGGTGCCGTCTAAGATCTCAGAGAGATTTTGTTTTAAATCCCAGCTTTATTCTCTTTGCTATGCAACCATGAAATTTTGGGAATGAGAAAACTTCCATAAAGCTTAGTTTAATTTCCTATAAGATTGAGCTAGTAATATTGTCTTACTCTCATGGTTATAGAGAGGATGTGAAATAAAGTATCTGAAGAGTTGAGGAGAGTATTTGGTAAATAAGTATTTAATAAATACTAGCTATTATTATTAATAATCAACACAATCTGATGTAGAAGATAGTCAAAAGCAATGTAAAAAAGAGTATGGATTTACTTTAGAGTAAGAAAATACTGTTATTACTGTGAAGTGTGTGTTTCATCATCTCGTCATCCTTACAAGTTGTTGCTGCTGTTGGGTGCCACTGACGCAACTCTAACCCACATTAGTACAGTAACAAATAAAAGATCATCCAGGTATGGCTGAGAGAGTTACAGGGGTTGCAGGTGATTCTCATCAGCTGAGTGGTGATTCAGCAGGAAATGAAACACTGTATCTTAGAAAAGTCTTACGACTTACTACATCGTATTTTAATTAGCCTAGGCTAATTAAATTAGGCTACATTTTTACCTTGGTGGCCTCGTGGTTAGATGCTATGGCTGCCAATCAAAAAGTCAGCAGTTTGAATTCACCAGGCATTCCTTGGAAACTCTGTGGGGCAGTTAGTTCTAGCCTGTCCTATAAGGTTGCTATGAGTCAGAATTGGCTAGATGGCAATGGGGTTTTGATACCCAGTCTTTGGGTGGTAAAAACAGCTAAGAGCTTACTCAAAGGTTGGAGGTTTGTATCCACCCAGAGGTACATCAGAAGAAAGACCTGGTGATTTGCTTCTGAAAAAAAAATCAGCAGAGAGAAAACCCTGTGAAGTAGTTCTAGGGTGACACACATAGGGTCACCATCAGTCACAATGGTCTTGTCAGAAACTAGTTTCTGGGGACTACACAACTGTACATAGCAGCACGTCTCTGTCCTACATTTATGCACTTAAATGTCTTCCACTTCAGTTTTAATATCTGTTGAAGAATGTGCCTATTCTTTTATCACTACTTCATTCAACTAATACTTTTTTTGAGGACCTGTTATAGTCCTGGCTTTCCAATATCTATCTATTTATATCTACTTCTACATACCTATAGATATGTGTGTATATGTGTAATATTCAAAGGAACGATTCTGTGGTCCAGTGTGGGAAATAAAAATTCACAAGTAATTGGGCTACAGGGTAATCCCTGTTAATTAAGGGGTGAGCAAGGTGAGGGGAAGTTTCTCAGATGAAATGACATTTTTTCCTTATTCTGAGTGTCTTAGTGCTATTCTAACAGAAATATCACAAGTAGATGGCTGTAACAAAGAAAAATTTGTTTCCTCACAGTAAACTAGGTTAAAAGTCCAAATTCAGGGTGTCAGTTCTGGATGAAGACCGTTGCCTTCAATCTTCCTCTGGTTGAGAAACTTCTCAGGGCCCCGGACCCCTAGGTCCAAAGGAAGCGCTCTGCGCCAAGTGCTGCTTTCCTGGTGGGGCAAAGTCCCCTACTCTCTACTCCCTTCTTTTTCGTTTTATTTCATAAGAGGTAAGAGTGGAACCAGCCACACCCCCAGGGAACTCTTTTCACAATGAATCAGGAATGTGACTTGGGTTTGGGTGTTACAATCCCACCTGAATCCTCTGTAATATAAAATTAAAGTCACAAAATGGGGCACAACTGCACAACAGTAGGAATCATGGCCCAGCCAAATTGGTACACGCGTTTTTAAGGGGACATAATTCAATCTAAGACACAGTAACAAAGAGTGTTTAAGAATAAGGAAGAGAATTGGCCCTGAGGAAGAGGAAAGCATATTGGAGGCAAGATTAAGAATTGGAAGTAGCTTATTCCGGCTGAGGTGTTGGCTGCCTGTGATGGATACTATTCTGGAAGGTAGGTACCACCACCATTTCACCCAGCTGAGTGGTTCTCTGCTTCCGACCCTCCGTAGCACTTCTCAGCTCCTTTCTTATGGGTGCTTCCCTTTCCTACCTTGTCTTAGATATTTAAGAATAAGCTTTACCTACATTGTAGCTCTGTAACCTCAAAGGGCTGTTTCTACATCCTCACTCTTCACGTTCTCATGGTATCTAGTGTAGTTATTATTCAGACATTGTACCTGTTTCAGGAAGGGAAAAAAATTGAGCTGACCTTAAGGAATGAAGAAGAGTTGAGTGGAGACCACCCAAAAGAAAGTATTTCAGAATTAGTGGCTACAGTGTAAAGATCCTGGTCACGCTGAGCCAAGGCTAAGGAGAGAAGAGGCGAAGTGTCTCTGGGAGCTGTAGTACCAGGGACAGGTTCCTGGGGAGGAAAAATGGGAAGGGATTTGTGTATGCTAGCTGAGAAAGATCACAAGGGTCTGGAAGGGAGACGGAAACGTTAGGACCTTACTGTTGTTGTTAAGTGCCATTGAGTCAGTGCTGACTCATAGTGACCCTACTATGCACAACAGAGTGAAACAATGCCCTATCCTGCGACATCCTCATGATTACTGATGTATCAAGCTGGTGTATCAAGCCATCTCACTGAGGGTCTTTCTCTTTTTTTTTTCTGACACTCTATTTTACCAAGCATGATGTCCTTCCCCAGGACTGGGCCATCATGCTAACACGTCTGTCCTGGAATCATGAGTTGGAATCCACTGGATTGCATCTAACAACAACAAAGCGTTGTCCGCTCCCTCCTGGACTCCCATGGTGACGTGTCTGAAAGTGAATCATTGGGAAGGGAGGGATTTAAAGTGGGAACAGCTAAACCGTGTGTGGTTTCTGGGACACTGGCCAAGCTCTTCAGTATTTTTCCAGCACTTGCATCTAGGGTGTGCTAACTGTGGACTTACCATCTTTACAAAGTCCAATTGGAATAGGAAGATTAAAAAATATTTCTTATTTCCACTTTGTAGATAGGACTAACAGGGCTACTGAGAGGCAGAAATTATGCTCAATTCCCTCAAGCCTTAGTTTCCAGAACTCAGATCTTCCACATATGAGGGAAAACGATGTATTACTTTTGGGGGTATTAAAAATTTATAACGAAGCTCTCATTTTAAGAACAAATTCCCCTTTGCCACTTTGGCTGTCTCTGGGAAAATGCTCCTTAGGCATATGGGTAGGGTAAACTTGTCCTTAACAAGCAGTTCCTTCACCAGATATTTGCCCCAACAGTCCCCAGCTCTTAACAGTTAGTCCCAGTTGGCTATTATAAATTGTGCCTTCAATGTATAAAACTATTTTTGGTGGTTTTATTTTAACACTGTGCTTAAAAATGAAATAGTATATGAAATGAAGTCTGTTAGCAAAAGAGTGTGGATTGGGAGCTAAGCTTGAATTTTGAACAAATATTCTTTCTATTAACACTTGAGAGACAGTTCAGTGACTTGAATTCCTCAGTAATGGGAAAGGCATTCAAAAGAAATGAAATGTTGAATCTGTGTTGTCCTAAATTATGCCAGTAAGTCATTTACCTCTCTCTAATCTTTTTTTTTCACCAGGTGAAATTTTTGTTTTTCTCTAAAAATTACTGGAATGAAATTTCCTTCTAAGACAAAAATAACTTTCTGGTATTATTAAAGAACACATAAAGATGTCCATTTATTTCCCTTTTGCTGCTGGAAGATTTCAATTGCTTTTATTTTTCACAAAGAATTTGGGGCAGCTAAGAAACCCTGTGGGTAGTTCTATTCTGCCATATAGGGTAGCTATGATTTAGAATCGACTTGATAGTATGAAAAACAGTAACGGTTGATGGTTTTGTTCTTGGGTGCTACCAAGTCAGTGTGTAATTCATAGCCACTCCATGCGACAGACTAGAACTGCCACATAGCATTTTCTGGGAAAACTTGTTGGTGTGGCAGTTAAGTGCTATAGCTGTTAACCAAAAGGTTGCGGTTTGAATCTATCAGGCCCTCAGTGGAAACTCTTCGGACAGTTCTACTCTGTCCTATAGGGTTGCTATGACTTGATGGCCATGAGTTTTTTGGGGTTCATTTTTATGAGAGCACATGGCCAACTCTTGCTCCCACATAGCCATTAGAAAGATTCAAACTGCCAGCGTGGTTGGGGTGTTGATGTTGGAAGTAGGTATGGATGCTATTGAAGCTGATCTGTATGCATCAGGGAGACCACCACACCACCCACTGCCATGGAGTTTAGATTAGAATCATAGAGATCCTGTAGAATCGAGAACTGCCCCACAGCATTTCCAAGAAGTGTCTGGCAGATTTGAACTGCTGACCTTCTGGTTGACAGCCATAGCACTTAACCACTAGGCCACCCAAATTTCTATGGAAGGAAGAGAAGGAAGATGTTTTCATCTAAGAGCTTGCTCTTTTAAATAACACAGAGCAGAAATGTGGCCATACTTGAGAATACTAGATCACATATGAGCATTTTGATAAAACTGTCTGCAGAAAGTAGGCAAAACTTTCTCTATCCTTACAACATTTTAAATCAAGAGACTGAGAGGTCAGACCATTTCCTGGAGGTCAAGTAGCTTGGGGCTGTTACTGCTGTGATTCTGCACCTTCAAGTTGATTCTGGCTCCCAGTGACCCCAGAATAAAGCTGCCCTTTAGGGTTCCCAAGGAGCAGCTGGTGGATTCAAATGCTGACTTTTTTGGTGAGTAGCTGGACTCTTAAGCACTACTGCAGCCCAGATCTAATCACACATGATGATTTTTCGAAGTTTCTGTCTCTCTCCTTGATTATTCATTTCCTCTGTAAAATGAAAGGGTTGGATTCAATGACCTATGTTTCTTTTCACTTTTAAAAATGCTATAGATTTATGGTCTCAGGAGAGCTGAGTCTCTTTTGGATTGTTTCTTTTACAGTTAAATCACCAGCTGAGAGTCATTTATGATTCAGAGATTCTGGACATTTTTAGGTAAAGTGAATTTCTGAGCCTAGTCTGAGAAATCTGCATAGATGTGTGGCTCATGCCATTATAAACGTAACTAAGATTTACAGGACTAAGTGGGAAATTAATTAGCTGGGAAGGTCCTCCCAGATTCGTTTGGTTCTGTTCTGTAGCATTTGCAAACAAACACGAATGTTAAACAACATATTAAGGTTTACAATCCAGGTGTATGTCTGAAAAGAACACTGTCACTGTTAGGAAGCTGCGTTCAATCAGAGAAATTGCACGCTGTCTTCTCTGAGTGTTTGCTATTTTCAAAAACCCAGCTGCTGGAATTTTGACATGGGTCAAACTGCTTTTAACCTAGCTACTGTTATTCAATTCTATCAATTCTTCATTTTCTATTAGCCGAAAATCTGTTTCATGTCTTCAACATATAAAAGGTAGAAAGATCACAAAGCAGCCCTGAAGCAGATAAATATTGACCAAATCAAACACACAGGCTGCTGAGAGTTAGAATAACTCAGATTTTTGCCCTACAACCAGGTTAGGAGCAGGTTGAGGCTGCTCTTGCCTGAGTTATACTTCTGAATTTATCCCACTCGTCTCCAGTTTTGTTTAGTAAACATCTGCTTTGCCTTAGATTGCTTTATCCCCTTAACCTTTATAAATGACAATTAAGTCCATCTAGCCTGTCAATAACATGTCATTTATTTGTTGCTACAGCTGAGCCTGACCTTCATTGATTTTATTGGAGTAATTTGCTGGAAATGATTTTTTAATGTTAGATTTATTACCCAGGCACTTCATTGTCAGATAATTGAAGTAAATTGTAATTTTTTTCCCCCATCCAAATGCAAGAAGTACAGGAAAGGGTTATATTACTTTTCAGAGGTTATTTGCTATTGGGATATACCATACATGATGTTACAGACTTTACGTATTTGCACACCTAAATTGTTTCCGAAAGTTAAGCATTTTTTTTCTCCTTTTTTGGCTTTTCCATAAGGATAGCTGAGGTGACAATAGAAGCTGGTAAAGATTAGCATTCAAAAATTATGTTGCAAATGAAATTAAAGTTATATATAAATCTATCAAGTATGTACAATAACACTCCTTTCCATAATAAGCCTTGCTCTTTTGATTTGATTGTGGGGTACATCATGAATATACTGATGTTACATAGTTAATCTTAGCTTTTTGCAGTTATTATTTTATTCCCCAGTATCGGTGTTAATATCACATTGTGCTTTTTGTCTGTCTAAAAGCTCTGATTAATTGCTCAGATAACAACGAGCATTTTTTTAAGTCCCTAGTTGAGATTTTTGTGATACGTATTTACATGAGACATTGATGTGAGGATTGGCTCTGTCAATGCAGTGGAGGAGACACTGAGTCATGTATTTTCCATATTGAAAAGCATTTGTGAATGTAAAGCTCTTTCCTTGATGTGTTGTAATATCCCAGTGTTAGCAAGGCTGATGGACTCAATATTCTGGAAAGTTTCCCTGTGTCAAATAAAGAGAGAGTGAACTCAAATTCGGAATTGCTCTCAAATAGTCACAGATGAAACATTCTGCTTTTCCTGCTAAACGATAATACATTGTTCACAGGGCAAATCCTGGTAGCTAGGAGTAAGAGCTACACTTTGGGCTAAAAGGCCAGCAGTCGGAATTCACCAGGTGCTCCTGGGAAATGGATGGGGCAGTTCTACTCTTTTCTGTGGGTTTGCTATGAGTCAGAATCAATGGCGATTTTTTTGTCCGTCTTCTTGGTCACGTAAGAAGATTTCCACTATATCAGAAATAGTTAAGGGAAAGTGAATCAGAACTTAAGCCTTATTCCTTCCATGAGTGTGTCTATATTTTAGTGTCACGGGAGCAGGATCGAATTGAAGGCAAGGGAAACAGTGGACCAGAATTCTTTGAAAATCTTTTCAAATCATAGCCATTTCTCTATTTGTATTCAAGGGATCTTAGCTCACAATAGAAATATAACGTAAAAACTAAGATTTTAAGCTGCTGCTTTTGGGGAGGGGTTGTTTTTTAAGCTTGTATAGTTACAAGCTTTCTTGAAAGAATATTTTTACAAATTTGCACATGCCAATTGTTTTAGAGTGGTGAACATCTTTGTCAGTTTATAAACTAAAACCATGACAATATGAGTGGATATTGGTGAAGAAATCGTTTCCATTCATGTTACCAACGACCTCCTCCCCTGTCCTGTATCTTGGGAGTCAACTTCAGCAGCAGTTTCAGTGAAAAGCAGATAGATTATCATATCATCAAGTTTTTCATATTCAAAGTCACTGCATCTTGAAAGGCTGTTGTGCACAGGCTGAGTAATCATTGCTACAAAGATAAGCCATCTACTAAAGCTCAGCACAGGTAGACTCGGCTTTGCAGGTAAGAACCCAAAGCCATAATCTCAGAACAAGGAGAATATTAGCAGACAACAGCGCCTTTGTCAAGAGACTGAGCTCTGAGATTCAGCTTTAGTTTAAGCAGAAAGTGTGGGAAAGAAATTGTAGGTACATGACAGAAGAAACTTCATGCTTTTCAATTGCCACGCTTCCTTCCCTGGCTCTGTTTTCTGTCACTATTATTGATATAAAGAATCCATCAACATATTTTTATGGGTGATTCAGAAAGGCTGACCTTTCCTTCACAGGTACAAATAGGTAGTTCTTCAGAGGCTGTAAGCGAATGACAAGATAATTCTATCCATTTAATATTGAAGTGATGTTGATAATATCATTGCTCTCGTGTTGGAAACAGGACGGCGTGGAGGCCTTTCCTGCCGCAGCCTGCTCTGCCCGGCGTGATGGATTTCCCCTCTGACTAATGGCCGTCACATTAACCTGCACTATTTCATCCTTCAGCGCTGTCAAGATAATGACGATAATCCAAGTGGCTCATTGTAGGTAAAGGAAATTATATGAGCAAAGTAATATCATAAAACAGTGTTTAAATATTTTAATTTCATTTGTCAGGGCTGCCCCAACACTTCATTACACATCTAACCATCTCTCATCAGTGGAATTAGTGCATTATTCATTACTGTTAATTATTTTCACATAATGGCTGCCCTGATATATTTAACCTCCACATTATATCTCAGATAATGGGTCTGTAAAATTGAATTGTGTGAAGAGTGGAGTTCTCAAGCTCATTTGCAGAACATCAAAGAACAAAGAAGAGGAAAAGAATTCTAAATGGGACATTTTGCCCAGCTGGGGCCAAACATTTGTTTCTGTCTGATTTGCATACAGAAAATAGGTGATGTGAAAGTGCCTTAATACTGTATAGGCTGTCTGCTCCTATTATACAGCCAATTAGGATTGGTTAGTATTGCAACACATCAGAAGGAACTTCAGAACTGCAGCATGGCAAAACGGAACATTTCAGAGAGTGCTGTCACACTCGATAGAGAAAATGAAATTTCCATTTGGAGGCCATATGTAATGGGGGGGAGGAGGGAGGAGGAGAAGCGGGTGCCATTGAGTTTCAGATTAATTTGATATTTTTGTGAATAAATTTAATAACAGGCACTAAGTTTTTAAAAATAGAGCAAAAGACGACCATAGCAACTCACTTTCATTTCAGTGTTTATTTTTATTGTGTCGAGGACAAAATTGGCCATCTAAATTTATAATAGCATTTTCTCAGAAACTTACCAGCATTCGACATTCACCAAACAAAGCATGAATTTAGAAGCCCCAGCCCCCTGTGAATGGGCCCCAGTTTACAACTGTGAGCAAGATTTCATTAGTAGTTTAATTCTGCCTGATTGTACACTGCTTGGTGGTGCGGTAATTAAGAGCAACAGCTGTTAACCAAAAGGTGGGCAGAATCCATCAGGCCCTCCTTGGGAAGCCTATAGGGCAGTCCTACTCTGTCTTTTAGGGTCACTGTGAGTTGGAATTGACTGGATAGCAATGGATTTCTTTTGGTTTCTTTTAGAGAGTGTTTGACAAGTTTAATGGTCCAGTTAGTAATGCCCAAACACATCTGTATGCACAGTTTTTTTTTTCTTTCTTTCTTTGTTTCATTTTTCAGGGTAGGAAACTGAAACAAAATAGCCAACTGAAATAGGTAGAATCTGAGTTAGAATCTTCCAGCTGGGGAGTATGTGAACCCTGGTGGTGAAGTGGTTAAGAACTCAGGTTGTTATCCAAAAGGTTGGCAATAGCACCCACAGTCACTCCTTCAAAATCCTGTTGGGTAGTTCTATGCTGTCCTGTAAGTTGTTATGAGTTGGAATCCACTTGATGGCAATGGATTCGGTTGATCAGTTCTGTGAATAATTCTGAGGGGCTTCCTGTCCTCAGCAGTCAGAGGGGTAGAAGGCTCATTGTAGGCTCCTGGCCTCCTTTCATCTGTTTTGAATGATTTCCTCACTTTTTAACAGGTGTAGTAGGCTCTGCTTTGGGTGAGCTTGCTGATGATAGATGCCATGTCTTCCTGCTTTCTTTCCAGTTTTGGAGGCCAGTGTAGATAGTCACTCCATGACTGTTAAATTTAGCTTTGCTTTTCCCAGTTGTCACTGTTATAATTACACTGCCACTAATTTCTTCAAACTTATAGAGTTTCTTCTTTTTCTATTGTTCTTTCAATCAAGTCCCATGAGTGGGATTCATAGTTTTTGTCCTCTAGGTGTATTTTGTCAAGTAGCTTTCTAAGAACTACACAATTAATGCAACTGTAACTCATTGCAGTCAAGTTGCTTCCAACTCAGAAGGACCCAAGTTGTTGCTGTTGTTAGATGCCGTTGAGTAGCTTCTGACCAGTAACAACCCTAGACACACCAGAAGAAAACGTTGCCTGGTCCTGCAGCACACCCACTATGCTTAAGCTGGTCGTTGCGGCCACTGTGTCAGTCTGTCTTGCTAAAGGTCTTCCTCTTTTTCACTGAACCTCCACTCTACCTAGCATGATGTCTTTCTAAACGGTTTGATCCCTCCTGACAACATGTCCAAAGCATGCAAGATGAGGTCTTGCCATCTTTGCTTCCAGCGCAGATGGTTGTACTTCTCCCAGCACAGATCTGTTTGTTCCTTTGGTGGTCCATGGTATATTGAGTATTCTTCTCCAACATCACAATTCAAAGGCATCAGTTCTTCTTGTGTCTTCCTTAGTCGTTGTCCAGCTTTTGCGTGCATATGATACAGCTGAAAATGCCATGGCTTGGGTCAGGTGCACTTTAGTTTTCAAGGTGACATCTTTGCTTTTCAACACTTTAAAGAGGCTCTTTGCAGCAGATTTTCCCAGGGAAATGTATCTTTTGATATTGTGACTGCTACATCCATGGGCATTGATTGTGTCCCCCCACCAAATGTATCTAGCAATCTGGCTAGGCCATGATTCCTGGTATTGTTGCTATACGCTGTAAACCCTGCCTCTATAATGTTAGCAATGGAACATGGAGGAGAGTGTGTTTGTGGCAGGACTTAATGTCGGGACTCAGTATACAAGACTGTGCTGTGCCTTAAGGCAATGTATGGAATATAATAGAAAGGGAAGCAAGCACAGTGTTGGGGACCTCAGACCACCAAGAAAGCAGGACCAGAAGCAGAACACATCCTTTGGAAAGGATCCAGTGGTCCCTGTGTCTCAGAAGTTCTCAGTGCAGGGAAAATGTGATAAGCACCTTACTCCAGAGCCAACAGAGAAAGCATTCCCCTGGAGCCGATGCCCTGAGTCTGGACTTTCAGCCTTTCGTAGTTATACTGATTAGAGTGTATTTTCAGTCAATCTCTTTAGAGGTATAAAAGAGAGAAGCAAGTAGAAGAGACGTGGTCACCTCATACTACCTAAAAAGCAGTGCTGGGAACAGAGCATTTCTGTGAGAAGGTGAATTTACTTTTCCTAAGCCATCCACTTGTGGTATTTCTGTTGTAGCAGCACTAGCAGCACTAGATGATTAAGACACCAGTGTTTTCCTATAGCACCAACCCATTACATTGCTACATAGAAAATAAAGTACAAACTTTAGCACTGTCTTTGCAAAGCTTTCTAGTTTTTATTTTTATTTTTTAATGTTTTGGTCATCCACTGTTGTTATAACAGAAAAACTAGAAGTGGATGGTTTTAATAAAGAGAAGTTTATTCTCTCCCAGTCCAGTAGGTTTGCAGTGTGAATTCGGGGAGCGGGATCCAGGAGAAGGCTTTCTCTCTGTTGGCTCTTGAGGGAGGTCCTTGTTGTCGGATACCCCTTGGTCCAGGAGCAACTTAGCAAAGGAACCCCAGATCCAAAAGATGTACTTTCTCCCCGCACTGCTTTCTTGGTAGTATGCGGTGCCCATGTCTCATTTAGTTGCTTCTCTCTTTTATATATCAAAAGATATGCACTAATCTAAACAGGGTAACTGCAGCTAATCCATCTTATTAAATTACAGTGATAGTAGTATTTACAACACATAAAAAAGTCTCATCAAATGATAAAACAGTGAATAATCACACGATACTGGTAATTATAGCCAAGCCAAATAAGTACACACATTTTCAGGGTGACGTAATTTAACACATATCACTTACCTTCACCTACTTTTGGGATTCTAACTCTATTACCGAATGCCTTATTTACTTATTTGACATTTATTGAATTTCTACCATGCACCAGGAAGACGCTGAAATAAACAGAAGCAGTCCCTGTCTTCAAGGTGCTCACAGTGCAGTCAGCTCCCACCTTCTGGAATAGTCCCTGTATTCTCTTGCTTTGAGTCTTGTTTAATCTTCTTATTCTTTTGGATGTTCTTTACTGGTGCTGTTTGTCTTGAAATTGATTCCAGCTCATAGGGGCCTGATAGGACAGAGCAGGACTGCCCTATAGGGTTTCTTAGACTGTAATCTTTGAGTGCAGATCCTCAGGTCAGGTCTTTTCTCCTGCAAAGTGGCTGGTCACTTCCAAGACTGACCTTTCAGTTAACAGTCAAACGCTTAACCATTGTGACACCAGGGAACCTGCAGATACTCTTAAACTGAAAACCAAACCTAGAGCTGTCAAGCTGATTCTGACTCATAGTGACCCCATAGGATAGAATAGAACTACCCCATGGAGTTTCCAAGGAGCACCTGGTGGATTTGAACTGCTGACCTTTGGATTAGCAGATGTACCACTTAATCACTAGACCTTAGGTATTCCTTCAGAGCACTTGGAGTCCCCCCAAGCCCTGTTGTGTTGTGTTGTTGTTAGGTACTGTCGAGTAGGTTCTAACTCATAATGACCCTATGGACACCAGAACAAAACACTGCCCAGTCTAGAGCTATGTCCATAATCAAGCCCTACTTCCTTCAATAAGCCTTTTCTGTTCCCTACACCCTTGTTGGAATGAAGAACTGTTTCAAATATCCCCACAGAATGGTATTTTTGTCTCTGTTATGGTAGTTGATCTTTGTAAGACTTTCTGATAGAGTTATTTATATAGAAGTCTGTCACCTCCTCCCCCAGATTATGACATTCATGATGACAGTATTAGGTCTTAGTCAACTTTGTTTATCCCACGGTGCATAGCAAGACTCATACTCATGTTAAGAACCAAATGAATATTTGTAGTATTTATTTTTCTGTTCATTTGTTGGAAAAGTCTAGGTCCAAGACCGTAATCACCTCCTCCAGTATAGAATCACAATCAACATGACTTTTGACATTCTCAAATTAGTGTCATTACTGAGATTGTAGGTATGCTCTGGCTTCTACATGACTCGAGGTTTGTACGTAATAAGTTCTCAATCAGTGTTATTGACTGATAGTCGAAAAGGATGGTATTAAGTCTATGTAGAGACTCTGCAATCACACTTATTACCCATTTTTTCATGTGTCTTGAGTTTTCTGCAGTTAAGAGCATAAAACATTAGTTAACTAGTTGTTACCTAATAGATCATGTTTGCTAAACCAGTTCGGTGATTGAAAATCATGCTTTAGTACCATGCAATGTGTTAATTTACATAGCTTCCCCGTTTTCTCACTTCTTCAAAATGCTTATTTCACAATTGCCAAGTGGCAAAAGTTTTTTTGACTATTTCTATTAAGTATTAATAAAACATCCTGTAATACAGATCTCCTTTACCTGATTCATCTGGGAGTTGTTTGGAAGAGATCCATTTATTTCACTTAAAGTTTGTTACATCTTTCCATTTCCAAGGCGAATCCCAGGGCACCGCCATGGCCCAGAAAGGTTGGTGTTCATTTGTTTAGAGACTTAAGAAACATTACTCTTTGCTGACAGTGTCAGGATGTGTCAAAACCAGGGTCCCTTTTTTATTTTTACTTAAGAACCTTAAGAAAGAAGGCAATCTGATGTCTCTAATGAAAGTGATTTTTATAAACAAGTTATCTCCCACTGATTGCTTGATAAAATACGAAACCAGTCCTCTGCCATATCTGGAAGCTGAGGTAGTCTGATTTTTTGTCCTTGGCCTGTATTGCTTTCAGAGCCACTTTACCTTCTTGGAAAACTGCCCTTCTTGTGAGATTTGCCTGTTCTTTCCTTCCGTGTTCCCTCTATGGTTGTTAGGTGCCATGGAGTCAGCTTCAACACATGGCAGCCTTATTATGTATTACAGGATGAAACGTTGTGTGGCTTGTGGCATCCTCACAGCAGGAGGCACATTTGAGTCCCCTGTTGCAGCCGTTGTGTCAAATCATCTCATTGAGGGCCTTCTTTTTTTCCAGACCGTACCTCACCAAGCACGAAGTTTGTGTCCAGAGATAGATCCCTCCTGACAACGTGTCCAAAATATGTGAGATGAAGTCTTGCTGTCCTCACATCTAAGGAGCATTTCAGCTGTACTTCATCCTACAGATTTGTTTCCTCTTTTGACAGTCCATGGTACACTCAATATTCTTCATCAACACCTGTTTCGAATGTACCAGTTTTTCTTCGGTCTTGTTTCGTCATTGTCCAGCTCGTCCATGCGTATGAGACTATGGAAAATACTATGGCTTAAGTGAGTCAGGCACACCTTGGTTACCAAAGTGACATCTTTGCTTTTTAACACTTTCAGAATGTCTTTTGCGACAGAAATGCCTTTCCTTCCAGGCATAAACTCTTATTTTCATTCAAGAGCTATTTCTATGCCCTGTTCCACATTTCTCAGATTCCTGCCAACAAGGAGGCAGATAGCTAATATGTCCTGATCTCTTATTATGGCCTGTAACTGTGCCAAACACTTAATGCTGCTTATCTTATCAGTCCTCAGCACAATCACGAGGTAAGTATGATTATTATCTTCATACTAGAAATAAAGTAACTTGAGCCTCATTGAGTTGAAGGGACTTGACCAAGGTTACACTGCTAGTGTGGGCTGATGGTAATTTCTAAAGGTGACTGGTATAATATCTCTTGTCCTTCATGCTTTTCTACAATGTGACCTTACTACTTTTTCCATAAATGGGCCAAGTCTGTGTTCCTTCCCCTCGATTTTGGAGTTTATGGGTTTATGAGTACTTTAACTAACCGAGTACAACAGATGCGATTTGTTTCTACCTCTGAGACTGAATCACAAAAACACATCAGCTTCTGCCATAATCACTGGAACATTTGTGCTTGGAGTCCTGTAAGAAGTCTGATTCCTCTGAAGCTACCATACTTTAAGGAAGCCAAGTTACATGGAAAGGCCATGTAGGTGCTCTGGTAAGTGGTCCTAGTATTTGAGTCATTTTGTCCTTAGTCCTAAGCCTTCTTGGATCCTACTTATCGATCAACTGGGAACAACAGAGTAATCTTAGTCAATATACAGAGAGTGTAAGAATTTTTCAGATCAGAACTTTCAAAAATCCTTGTCCCAGAAAGTGTGAGTAAACTAAGATGATTGTTATTTCAGTAGTATAATTCCCACGTTCCATGCAGGAGACCTGGGTTAGATTCCCAGCCAGTGCATTTCGTGCACAACTACCATCTGACAGTCAGTGGAGGCTTGCATGCTGCTATGATTCTCAACAGGTTTCAGCACAGTTTCCTGACTAATACAGAGTAGGAAGAAAGGCCTGGTGATCTACTTCTGAAAGTCAGCCAGAGAAAACACTGCAGATCACAACAATATGATTCTAAACAATTCACGAGGATGGGGCGGGACTAGGAAGCATTTCGTTTCATTTTTGCAGAGGGTCACCTTATGTCGGGGGCAACTCAAGAGCAGATGACCATAACCAGTTTTCAACTATATTGTTATATTGCAAAAGAAACTGGAACAGCTACTAAGTGATAGAACCTGAACTTAAATTTGGGTATTCTGACTACTGACTGTACATTGTCTGTGTTGTGCTTTCTACAAGTATGTTTACATAATAACCCTGACTTACCCACAAGGGCTGAACGGCCAGTGTGGAACTGTCTGGCACCAGGAGAAATGTCATAGGGTTCCTCACTTCTAATCAAAGCAACATTACCTACTTCACACCTGAGGATCATCAACCCTGGTCAATGAATTCTGAATATAATTTATTTTCTTTTTATTAGAAAATACATGTATCTGGCTTTTACTGGATTGTAATACAATACATAAACACACACACATTGTAAGTGCAAGTTTCCATAAATTATCATACAGTGAAATGTGTCCATGGAATCATTCCCCAAGGCAAAAAAGACAGTCTTTCTAGTCCTGGAAGCCCTTCTAGAACGTTCTCCTAATCTCTGTCCCCTTTTCCAAAGTAAACGCTATCCTGGCTTTGAATGCATGGATTAGTTTTGGCTCCCTTTGAAGTTGATCTAAATAGACTCATGTATTTTTGGAGGTCTGCTTTCTTTTGTTTAACATTATGTTTGTGAAATTGATCACGTTGCTGCAAAGTAGTTGTGGTTTGTTTGTTCTTCATGTGCCTGCTCATAATAATCAATGGCATGACAGTATCACAGTGCGTTCATCCATTCTACTAGTAACAGACATGTGGGTTCCCAAAAAATAAAAATTATATATAATATATTTTTAAGTTATTTCTTATCCAGTCATAAATACAGAAGGAACACAATGCGTACCCATAAAATAAAATAATTTCTGTTTGTTCACCTCTCACAGACCAAAAAGAATAAAAGCAGGTGAGCACAGGGTAAGTTTCCACACAGCTTAGAAGATTTGTTAGAAGGTATGCGGACTCACCTTGAGATTAGGACTGCCAGGAATATCAGGGATGGGAGTGGGGGCTGGGAGGACAGGGACTGATCCCCACCACTGAAAGTGGATAGTTCAAGACATGAGTTCAAGGTAGATCTGCAGAGACCATGAAGGTAAACATGGCATTCGTTGGGACAGATGGGAGATTTTTTTTCTGCCAAGCCCTGGAAAGTACAGGATTGGACTCTGATTTAGCAACAATGGGCCATGAGACACCTCTAATTTCTTGCCCATAGTTTGTGCTCAATATATATTTAATAATTAATTATTTAATAGCAGTAGGTCTTTTGGCCTGGCAATCCTGATACAGCTTTGAACTTCTACTGTGTCTTAGAGACTGTTAGGATACGAGATTGACCATGAATTAAACAGCAGCATTTCAAAAAGGCAGGTCGACCTATGGGCTGGAGTCAGACTCCATGTAGAAAATGCAGGCCAGAACCCTTGCAATCCAGCTACCCTGAAGAACAGGTTTGTTTTCTACTGATATAACACACCCCCCTTCAATCCCATTTCTCCTTCCTTCTGGTAGGTAACATTTTTAAATCTTCCTGTCACTATAAATTGCTTATATGTATCTAAGGCCACTTGACTTCATACTCCATTCAAAAAATTCAGCTCAAAGACCCTTGCTTAATCCATTTCTTCTAAACAATAAACCTTGTTTGACTGTAGGGAAGAAAAAAAAAAATTGAAGAATTTTCTAGGGAGGCTTTGAACACTGCCCAGGAAAGGGCACCTTCTGGGAATGAGTGAGTCCTTTGAAAACCCTAAGGAGCTTTGTAGTCAGGAGTGACCTTATCACCTCCCAACTGTTTTTTGCAAACAAACTCTTTCAAGCCTCTTCTAAAAGACTAGTGAGCAACAATTTGAGGAATGAAGTTTTCCTTTGTGTCAGATTATAGAGCTCAGCAGTTCTAACCTTTTTGTTCTATTATATTTCTGATCTAAATAAGGAATTATTTATTACCAGAAAATGGTGGTATTCAGATCACAAGTCTTCTCAGAACCCTGACTTTGATCCTCCACCGTCAGTACAGTTTGAAGGAGGAGAAGGCTACTTGTGTGGAGAAAATTCTAAGACAGCCTCTTAGAAGTCACCACTCGAGGCAGCAGGCAACTTAGGGTTCCTGTCACTGAAAATCAATCTGTCTTACCACTTTGTCACCTCATTTTTTTTTTTGTAATGCACATTTCCCCAGGACCTTTTCATTTCATTTTTCCATTTAGATGGAATTTCTTTTATACATCAAGAAATAAATTGATTAGAAGTTTCAATTCAATGAGAGTTTCTTTTCTTTTTCTTTTTCTTTTTTTTTTTTGATAGAGTCACTGAGGAATTAGTTCCTGTTCTTCCATCCGTGTTTCTGGGGAAGAGTCTAGGGAGCATTCATGAGACAACAGAAAACCCTCTCCTGGGAATACATCTGTTAAACACAACACTCTTCTTCGGTGTTCAGTTGGGATGCCACTGCTAAAAATAAACCCTGAAGATATTGACAATCTTAAATAAAGTCCCTGGGAAAATTGTTTAAAAGCAGTATTTCATACTCTTTGCATACTGTTTTAGTGGCATACTTTTGGGTTTTCCAGAGTCAAACAAAGACTCTCTTCTGAAATGAAGTTATTTGAGATTAGCGGCTACAAACAGCTTAACTGCTCTGGATGGTAATATAAAGTTGCCTCTGGTGTAGACTGTGGGGTCTCTGCAAGTTGTATTCCTTAGGAGAAATGTTTTTTTTCTTAGTGCGTTGTTCAGTCTTCTCTGTGCCTGTTATAGGGGTGGGGGAAGAGGGGAAAGAAGAATGGGAGGGAGGAAGACGGAGAGAAAAGGAGATCAGTGGTGCATTAAAACACACCACCGTAAGTGATGTTTGCAAATATGACCTTAGCTCTGGCAAGAAAAGTTTTGATTCTGATCAGTGTTCTCCATTTAAGAAGTCAAGAAAACTTGAAACATGTGAGTCAGAGTCTACCTAGAATCAGAAAGACCATTGGAAACTTGAAGGATAAACATTTAGGTATATGGGAAAAATACGTCTAAAAAGAATAGTGTATTTCCTAAATGTTTTCACTCTTGTACTTCTGTGTGAGCATCTATATAATATTTATACATACAGTCTAGACCTGGGCTATTCAATACAGTGGCTGTCAAACACTTAGAATGTATTTAATCGATTTAAATTTCAAAGCTGATTCTTGTTGGAAAGTTTTTAAGTATGTTTGGTGCAACTTATCCAAGATAAATTTTTGGAAAACTAAGTACCAACCAAGTATGTCCCATGAACATTTAGCATCGGATTTGGGTGTGCTACAAGTGTGAACTGCACACTAGCTTTCACATGATTGAAAAAGAGTGCCAGAAAAGGTGTAAAACATCACATGAGTAATTTTTATATTGATTAGAAGTCAAAAAGATCATGTTTTGAATAAACTGGATTCAGTTACATATTGTGATTAATTTCAGCTATTTCTTTTTATTTTAATGTGGTCAATTGAAAATTTTAAATGACAAATGCATTTTATATCGGATTTCTATCAGAAAGCACTATCTAGTGAGGGAAGCCAACATGTTCCCACCTGCCTTTGAAGAGTGAGAGAGATTAGAAGATACAGAGTGTGATCTGTAGCAAGTTAATGGGACTGATACAATTAAATCCTCGATCCTGATATTCCAGCTCTTTGGCTCATCCTATTGAACTGTGATGCCTTAATAACTCTTAATGGAATCAAATCCCCCTTGAGATATCTCTAAACCTGCATTATTTGCCTAATGTGAATTCTGATATCTGCAGAAAGACCAACAGCTGAAACAATCAATTGGAACCTCCAGGTGGTAAGGTCCACATCCTCCACAGATGGTAAGGCTGACCGGGTGTCTGTACATCAGTAGTTCAATCAAACGCACACCCTGATGACCCACTGACAAAGAGTCAATAAGAGCCAGGATTTATCCTTTGTATCTCTGCCAAATTCCTACGTGGCCAGAATGAATGGCAGCAAGACCCAGTTGTTTGTTGTAGGTGAGGAACCACAAAAATCTGATTTTATCCCATCTTGTTTTCCCAGTGGTTGGGAAACCCTACTGAAGACTTTTTAGTCATAACTATAGTAAAAAAAAAACAAAAAAATCTGAGTATTTGCGCTGATAAAGCTGCAGCCAAGTATCTGTGAATTTTTCCTGTGTCATGTTAAAAGTACGATGAATATAAGCAGACCTGCACCTATTGCCACCAAGTCAGTTCTGACTCACAGTAACCCTATAGGACACAGTAGAATTGCCCTATAGTGTTTCCAGGAGCAGCTGGCGGATTTGAACTGCAGACTTTTTGGTTAGCCACTGAGCGCTTAGTCACTGTACTACCAAGGCCCCGCATGAAGCAGAGTTGACTGGACAGCAATGAGTTTAGTTACATAGAGGCAGAGACACCATTAAATGTATTCCAAGTTTTACGAAGAGATAAACTTCATGATACCATTCATAATCAAAATAACAATCAACTGATTAAGACCAAACTAGTTGCTTACATATTTGATGCTGAGGCATGGCCACCCATTTTATGTCAGAGGGTAGCTGTGCTCTGTAGTAATAACTCTTAATGGAATCAAATCCCCCCTGGAAATATCTCTAAACCTGCTTTATTTGCCTAATGTGAATTCTGATAGCTGCAAAAAGACCAACAGCTGAAACAATCAATTGGAACCTCCGGGTGATTTTTTTTTTACTGATTGTTTTGGAAACCCTGGAGGTGTAGTCGGTTAAGTGCTAAGGCTGCTAACCAAAAGGTCAACAGTTCAAACCCGCCAGGCGCTCTTGGAAACTCTATGTGGCAGTTGTATTCTGACCTCTACAGTTGCTACGAGTCGGAACCGACTCGACGGCAGTGAGGTTTTTTGGGAAATAGAATATTAGGTATTTTTTCAGAGGTAACTCTGTCTGGACTTGAACCTCCAATCTTCTGGTTAACAAGAAATTACCATTTGCACTATCTAGGGGCTTCAGGAGCTAGTAAGTGCCAGAAAAATCATACAAACAATATCAACACAGTACAAATTTTCTTGTGAAGAAACTGCTCCATATACTTCCGCTTAAAGCCTTTGTTCAGCCTTCTGTTTAATACTACTGTGTTTTTACGCAAATAACACATCCTTCTGCATTTATTTGCCAACTGCGCACTCCCCTCCCCCCTGGTATTTTCTCAAATGCACTATGCTGACACGTGTTTATAGCAGCATGTGGAAGAGCACTGACACGTCATTGCTTGTGAAGGTACCTTGTTGGATGCGGGGACAGCGCAGCTGACAAATAAATGCAGAACGTGTGCACTGTTTGCATAACATTACGGTCCATTAAGACCAAACCAAAAAACAAAACCCATTGCCATTCGGTCAACACTGACTCATAGTGGCCTCTAGGGGTAATTTGACTCATAGCGATATATAGGGGTAATTTGAAACATGTTGAGTTTGCAGCTTTTTCTCAACAACAAAAAGTGTTACCATCAAGCTTGTTAGTAGAAACTATTGCTTAGAAATCTTCTTCCAGAACTTCCTTTCTGTTACATAACTTTCTCGTGTGGAAAGACAGATACATGGTGAGAATACTAGAATGTCAAATGAAAAAAAGAAACCATTAACTGCCATCAAATTGATTCTGACTCATGGAGACTCTACAGGACAGAGTAGAACTGCTCTATAGAGTTTTTAAGGATTGCCTGGTGTATTTGAGATGTGCTGCTATATCATGAAGGTTTCCAGAATGTCAGAGTAACTTTCTCAATTTTTTCCTCCTCTTTCAATTTGTCTTTCCTACCTGTTAGACAGTACGAGGATGCTGGGAGCAATGAGTGGTAGAAGAAGTACCATTTTTCCCCTCACCAATGGCAGTTCATCCCGAGGTGGTTAAGACTGAAAGAACAGAAGCTGCAGGAATGGGAAGTAGGGTAAGGAAGATTGAGATTTGATTAATTAATTGAGAGAAAATACAGAACAAAACATGACCAAGAATCATACTTCAATACAATCTATTACTTTTAAATGAAAGGGTTTCTTCTGTTTAGAATACTCTGCTCAGTCAATGGTATCTAATTACCAAACATACATCACTGAAGCATTGGTTTCATGGAGCAGACTTTTACACAGTCTCTACAAACCCACACAGACGGGAAGCTGGTGACCACATCAGCTGAGGATGAAAGAAGTTAAGCCTCCGTGGTGGTGACTGTAATCTTAAGTCTCTCTGGTAGACTATTAAACAAGTCTTACCTGCCACATATCAGGAGCTGTAGTGGCTCAGTGCTTAAGAGGGCAGCTGATAATCAGAATGTTGGCAGCTGGAATTGACTAGGTCCTTGGAAACCCTGTAGGGGCAGCTCTACTGTCCTATAGCATTGCTGTGAGTTGGAATCAACTCAGTGGCAATAGATTTGGTTTCTTGGATCCACATCCCTCCCCCCCGCCATATCAAGTCTCAAAGTCTTTCTTCAGAAAATTTGGATTAATCTTTCTGCAAATTCTTTTCTTTTGCAGACTCCTATGATGAAATACCTCCTACATTTGCATCTTGTTTCCTAGTTTACTTACTTAACTTATTTACACAAGCTTCCCAGATTCTACCTCAACCTAAGTGATTTCCCCAAACCCTGAAATAGTAGTGAATTTTGCTAAAATGAAGATGTCATACATTTCATTGTTATGACACCAAAATCAATTTTCTCTTGACATTCACAGTGTCAATGTTTTGCTAGATTTATAGATTTGTTTAATGTGTCCGTATTTGGGGGCATTTTAGTGTTTTGCTTCTGTTGCTTCAGCAGGATGGGGTCTACATACTGTACTGTGGACAGATTTGTGCCAGAGTTGAAACACTGCTCTGAGCGGCCCTATGTGTTTATGCCTGTATCAATAGCTCCCTTTTCTCAGTTTTTTCCCCTTAAATGACCTTTACATTTATGGCTTCATGTGTTCATTTAGGGCTCCAGTTCAGCATGTGATGTCCTCTTTGTGCTGGAACTCAGCACGGATGAGGTTGGAGGTAAGAATACACATTAACTTTGCAGCCTAGCTTGGACTGGAAAGGAAACATTTTCCTTAATTTAGGAAGCATTGTAGGATACAGAATATCCCACTCTTCAGTGATGATTTGCCTGGCTGGTCCACTATATGATCAAATCACTGTTGATTAATGTAGGTTGCTGTTGTCAAATGACTTTATTGAACCTCTGCAGTGGACATTACGTGCTGTGCCTGTGTTGGTAACAAATGGACTTAGGAGAGAGTTCTAAGATAGTTATTGTCTGCAAGGAGTTTACAATATATAACTACATATATAAGGTTCATCTGGGAGAACAACATGTGCATCATTTATGAATAAAACATATTCCCTGATACAAAAAGATTCTCTACACATTAAATGCAAAAAAAATGTGCAGAAACTATGAAAGACAATCATTACTATAGGAAATACAAATGGACAAGGAACAGACTTTACTAACAGAAAAATGAACAACAAAACACCTGTGAGTTACAATTTTTCACTTTACCCTAACCCTGATCATAGCCCTTTTGTCTTGTTAAATATTAAATAGATTGGTAATACTCAATGCTGTTAAGGTTGTTGGGAAACATTTAGACACGTTAATGGTGGGAGAATGACTAGCAAGACATATGAGAAAGCAAACTGGCCAAGCCAAGTGTCGTCGAGCCGAATCCAACCCATGGAGAAGAACTGGAGGCATGATTAATAATTAAATTTCTCAAAATTATCTTCAACTCTGTAGCCTACTCTGGAAGCTACTGAAAAATGAAAGTACTAGCACAAAAGAACATAGAAAACATATTTATTGCAACACCAGTTATCATGGTAGAATAAATGGCAAAAAGCCATATGCCCAGCAATAGGGAAATGACTGAATACATTGTGACATGGCCATAAATGGAATATTATGCAGCTGTTAAAAAGAATTAAGTTGCATCTGTCTGGACAGTTGGGTAAAAAAATAGTTGCAGAATAAAATGTTTAGTAAGGAAAATTCTATCACGTGTTTTAGAGTATATGTTTATATGTTTCATAGGAAAATCAGAAACAGTGCAGATAAAGCATGGGAGAAGAATGAAGAGTACTTACTATCAGTCCTTCTGGGCAGTAAAAAATGACTTGATATTGACTCACTAAAACCAACCAATCCACTGTTATTGAGCTGATGCTGACTCACAGTGAACCTACCAACAGGGCAGAGTGGGGCTGCTCTACAGGGTTTCTGAGGAGTTGCTGGTGGATTCAAACTGTTGATCTTTCTTCTTAGCAGCTGATCTCTTAAAGTTGCACCATGAAGGCTCAGATGTGAGTCAAGCAGTGACGAATTACTGGATTTTTTAGTGTACATAGAGCTGTATTAGATTTCTGGGGGTGGGGGTGGGACGGAGAATAGACATGAGACGTGGGTTACTGACTCCCAATAGAATTTAAGTCTAGTTAGAAGAACACCCCCCACACACACACATGCACACACACACTCACATAAAGAACACGAACAGGACAGACCAGTATATAATTATATGGTAGTCTGCATACTGTAGACTCTAGGTGTTACGGAAGTTCAAAGAAGAAACCGACCGAGAAGAATGGAAAGGAACTGTTGTTAGTGACAAAGGACTTGAGTTATGGTCACTGTTGCATCCTTTTCATTTCTCTCTGTTCGCTGCCTTTCTGTATCTTAGACTGTCACTGCTGTGCCTCTGAGTTGGCATCTGCCCTTGACTCATCTTTGTTACTTCTTGCTTAGTGTTTTCGATCTGAGTAACTTGGACTCCAGTTAATTTAGAAGGGTGCCTTTGAAAGAAGCAGCTGACCACTTTTCTCAGTCTTAATCCCTCAGAATAAGTATTAGATGGACTTCAACCAACTGTGCAAGCTGGTCAGTTGTCACC